>CAMGYJ010000005.1:74362806-75707899 GCA_946122785.1 Linum tenue | reverse complement strand
CAATCAGTAGAAGCAACCCGTGAAGGCACACAGGTGGAAGAGATAAAATGCAGTAAATAAAAGCTAGAGTAACAAATTATCACGTTTCCCCAATAACCTAGAGGGTCCCCGGCAACGGCGCCAAAAACTTGACACGCCAAAACACAACACCAAACTGCGACCAAGTATAATCGCAGTCCGGGAATGCAGTAACAGGCAAGTTATATTATCAACCCGGGGTCTAGATCTACTGCTTACTCCGTGATTCTCTATTATCTAGCAAACTAATTCGAGTGATTGTTGTTTAAAGCAAAAGCAGTAAGAAAGCAGTAAATGGTTCGGTTTTCAAAAGCAGTTAAGAGTCACTCGGGATTGAGTCCCCCTAGCCCCTTAGTTAGGTTCAATTGCAATTCCCTGGGTTGATTTACTGTTGATTAGACTGCGGAAGATCCGACAGTAGCTTGGAATCTCTTAAGCTGACCAAGCCCTCTCAGTATAACTACCCGGCAGACGACTAGTCTTCACCGGGATAGAAAGCTGAGGCTATGAACACAGAACTCCACTACTGGCGTCAAGAACACCAGTACAAAGCAGTAAACTGGCTAACTCTCGTATAGCCAATCTCCTACTATCGAATGAAGAGGCTCTAACAACCTAATCAGAATCTATCTATCTCAGGTTGAAGCAGAAATTGAGACAAGCTGATCAGACTCAAATCAATTCATGAAACATGCATCATTCGATTAAAATCAAACAATAATATCATCCCAAGTCATTACAATCAAATCCCTAACACAAGGAACTAGGGTTCTTCATACCCAAGTGAGAGAAAGGTTCTACTCCATAGAGAGAGAAAGGAAAACAGAAATCAGAGTAGCCATACTCATAAAGATGAGGAAAATCTGCTCTGGGATGTCAATCTTCACTCCTAGGGACGCAATCTGGGCTTCAATGATGAGAAATCCACTCCAAAATAGCTCCTAGGGTTTGTTCTTCGCTCTTTCTCTCTCTAAAACTCTGTTTTTGCCCCGAAAATCGAATTCCCTCTCCTTGGCTCGAATCTGCCTTCAAAAACCCGACTCTGGGCGAATTACGGGCAGAATTACGGCCGTAATCACTTCCTGCCCGTAATTCGCACCAAAACTCGCGTTTCACTTAAGCTGGCAGAGGAGAAGTTACGGCCGTAATTTCCCAATTACCGCCAGTAATCTGGGAATTACGGCCGTAATTCCTGGGGGTCTTGCCCGTAATTTCACCACCGAGAAGAATTGCTGGGGGAATGCGCGGCCAATTAATTACGGGCATGCCCTGGCTAATTACGGCCGTAATTTAGCAGGGCCTGCCCGTAATTCACTCTGTGACTCGCCAATTGACCTCCAAATGACCCGAAACTTGCGCCTTTGCTCCTCTTTACTTGCTAGGACCTGAAATACGACAAAACAACACAACCTAGCGTAAAATAGGCCAAGGAACAATCAATTCGAGCCAAAATGGACAGGAAACCAGAGTGAAAACACGTGCAAATACGATGCTATCAATAATCCACTGCCACGAGTATGTATTTGTTCCCGAATGAGGTCGGGAAAGGTCCCATGAAGTCAATTCCCCAAATATCAAATATTTCACAAACAATGGATATTGTTTGTGGCATTTCATCACGTTGGGAAATATTACCTGACCGTTGGCACGCATCACAGATGCATCATCACAATCTTTGAAGATTGTTGGCCAATAAAATCCACATTCCAATACCTTTCGCGCTGTGCGGTTGGCTCCGTGGTGTCCTCTGGTCGGACCTTGGTGGCAATGAGAAATTATGCTCCGTGCTTCGGGTTGCGGGATGCATCGGCGGATGATACAATCTGCATAGACTTTAAACATATATGGCTCTTCCCAAAAATAAGATTCAAGGTCAGAAAAGAATTTCTTCTTTTGTTGGTACGAGAGCCCAGTTGGTAGAGTCTTTCCCACCAAGTAATTGGCAAAATCCGCATACCACAGGGTGTCAAGTTCAACTCTTCCTACTGTGTAGAGTCGTTCATCCGGAAATGCTTCATTGATTTCATCTGAAACATCATCTTTTGGATTTTCCAGTCGGGAAAGGTGATCTGCTGCCAAATTTTCTGCGCCTTTTTTATCTCGAATTTCTATGTCGAATTCTTGGAGAAGAAGATTCCATCGAATCAGACGAGGTTTAGCGTCTGTCTTGTTCATTAAATACTTCAAAGCAGTGTGATCAGTAAAAACAACGCATCTTGATAAAACTAGGTATGATCTGAACTTATCAAATGCAAACACCACAACTAGTAATTCCTTTTCAGTTGTTGTATAATTTTCTTGAGCATCATTTAAGGTTTTACTTGCATAGGAAATTGGTTTGAAATGTTTTTCATACCTTTGGCCGAGGACAGCTCCTACGGCATAGTCAGATGCATCACACATGAGTTCGAACGGGAGGCTCCAGTCGGGACCCACCATAATCGGGGCGTGGGTCAGTTTGTGCTTTAGTGCCTCAAATGCTTCGTTGCATTCCTCCGTAAAGTCAAATGGAGCATCCTTCTCGAGAAGCTTTGTCAATGGTCGAGCAATTTTGGAGAAGTCTTTGATGAAGCGTCGATAGAAGCCGGCATGCCCCAGAAAACTCCTTATTGCTTTCACATTGACTGGTGGTGGAAGGTTGGAGATGACGTCAATTTTGGATCGATCAACCTCGATGCCTTGTGATGAAATTTTGTGTCCAAGGACAATGCCCTTGGTCACCATAAAGTGGCATTTCTCCAAATTGAGAGCGAGATTCGTCTCTTCGCATCGGATTAGAACTTTTTTGAGGTTGTGGAGGCATTTGACGAAGGAATCTCCGAATACTGAGAAGTCATCCATGAAGACTTCCATGATATCTCCCACCAACTCGTCAAAGATGGCAATCATACACCGTTGAAAGGTTGCTGGTGCATTGCACAATCCGAAAGGAATGCGCTGATACGCAAAAGTGCCGTACGGACAAGTGAATGTGGTTTTCTCTTGATCTTCTAGTGAGATGGGAATTTGAAAGTAGCCAGACATCCCATCGAGGAAGCAATAGTAATTGTGGCCGGCCAATCGCTCAAGCATTTGATCAATGAATGGGAGTGGGAAGTGATCTTTTCTGGTGGCATCATTCAGGCGACGATAGTCGATGCAGACTCTCCAACCGGTGACTATTCTGGTGGGGATGAGCTCATTCTTTTCATTGGTGATGACGGTCATCCCGCCTTTTTTCGGGACTACCTGGACAGGGCTCACCCATGAACTGTCGGAGATGGGGTAAATTACTCCAGCGTCGAGTAACTTGATCACCTCAGCTTTCACTACTTCCTTCATGTTCGGATTGAGTCGACGTTGGGGCTGGACCACCGGCTTATAGTCATCCTCCATCAGAATTTTGTGCGTGCAAAATGAGGGATTGATTCCTCGAATGTCGGAGATCTTCCAAGCCAAGGCTCGTTCCTGAATTTTCAGTAGTTTGATCAATCTCCCCTTCTGCTCCTCAGTTAGGGCCGCGTTGATGATGACGGGGAGCTTGGAGTTCTCTCGAAGGAAAGCATACTCGAGGTGGTTTGGTAACTGCTTCAGTTCGAGAGTCGGTGGTTCTTCGATGGAGGACTTGATTTTCTCCGATTTAGGGAGTTCTACCACCTTCTCCTCCTGCTCCAATTCTTCGGATTCCTCCAATAGTGCAGCTTGCTCAATTTGTTGGACAGATCCCGTTGTTTCCTGTCCTTGAGTAAGGCAAAGCTGTAAAGCATCTGAATGAAGAATCTCAGAAACAAAGTTAGCAGTCTCAGCATCAATTATATCCGAACAAAAATTGGCATCATCATTTTCACGAGCATATTTCATGCTTTCTGGAATTTTGAATGTCATTTGTTCTTCCCCTACTCTCAAAATCAATTTTCCATCATTCACATCAATTAGAGCCTTTGCAGTTGCAAGAAATGGTCTACCAAGAATTAATGACACATCGACATCCTCATCAATATCTAGGATCACAAAATCGACTGGGAATATGAATGAGCCAATTTTAACAATTAAATCTTCTATGATTCCCCTAGGATGCACTATGGAACGATCAGCCAACTGGATGCTCATTCGTGTAGGATTAGGTTCACCTAGCCCTAAACGTTTAAACATTTTATATGGCATAACATTTATACTTGCTCCAAGGTCAGCTAAAGATTTATCAATATACACAGAACCAATTAAGCAAGGTATAGTAAAACTCCCTGGGTCTTTTCGTTTCTCCGGAAGCTTGTTTTGGAGGATGGCCGAACATCCCTCATTCAGCATCACTGTTGACAGATCCTCCAATTTTCGCTTGTTGGTGAGGATTTCTTTCAGGAAGCGAGCATACTTTGGCATTTGAAACATGGCCTCCACAAATGGGATGTTAACATGAATTTGCTTCAGGAGGTCCAGGAATTTGCTGAAGTGTGTGTCAAGGCGATCCTTGTGGATTCGTGATGGGAATGGAATTTTCGGCTTGTATTCTGGCACCACGAGCTTTTGGGGCTGAGTGGTGTCCGCATCTTTTTCTGGATTTGTATCTTTGTCGGTTTGAGGGGAGTTGCTTGGTTGCAACTTTTTGCCGCTCCGGAGTGAGATGGCCTTCAAATGTTGCTTCTGCTTCGGATTGATTTCGGTGTCGCTCGGCAGGCTACCTTGATTTCTCTCAGAAAGTAGCTTGGCTATTTGCCCAACTTGTGTTTCCAAATTATGCACAGAAGCTTGAATATGTCGTTGGCCCGCTTCAAGGTTTTGGAATCGATCCTCGGAGACGGAAATGTATTTGTCCAAAGCTTGGAATTTGGAGTCGGAGGTGGAGATGAACTTGCCAGTCATATCTTCGAGACTAGATTTCTTTTCTTGTGGTGGCGGTTGTTGATGGTGCTGATTGGAATTGCTTGATGATGCTTGATTAAATCCGGGTGGAGCTCGTTGATTCCCTTGGTTGGACCAAGAGAAGTTTGGATGGTTTCGCCATCCTGGATTGTATGTGCCGCTATATGGATTTCCGCTCCTCTGAGGATTGTTGATAAAATCAACATGCTCGGTGGTAGATGTTGAGGAGATCAACTTGCACTCGGTAGTGTTGTGGTCACCAGCACACCATTCGCACTTGAACACCTTGCCAGATACAGTGAGCTGGTCGAACTTTTTATTGAGGTTTTCAACTTGTGCGGCCAAGGCTATAACTGGGTCAACTTGGTGTAGTCCGGCATTTCTGGTTGGCGGTGGTCTGCACTTGTTTTGGGGGGAATACCATTCATAGCTGTTCATTGCCATGTCTTCGATTAGCTGCTCTACTTGGGGAGGTGTTTTGTTGTTGATGGTGCCACCCCCTGCTGCATCAATTGATTGTTTCGTCTCTGGATTTAGCCCATTGTAGAAAGTTTCCATTTGCAGCCAATGGGGAATGCCGTGATGAGGGCATCTCCTGAGGGTGTTCTTGAATCTCTCCCAAGTTTCATAGAGAGTTTCAGAGTCTTCTTGGCGGTAGGCAGCGATGTCGTTCCTCAGCTTCGCCTTCTTGCTTGGTGGGAAATATTTGGCTAAGAATTTTTCAGCCAACCCATCCCACGTTGTTATGGAATTCCTCGGTTGACCGTCAAGCCACTCCCGTGCTCTGTTGTCAAGAGAGAACGGGAATAGTCGAAGGCGAATAGCATCGACGGATGCACCATTGATTTTGATGGTGTCACAGAGCTCCAGAAACTTCTTGATATGAGTGTTGGGATCTTCGTCGGGCATCCCATTGAATTGCACCCGATTTTGGATCATTTGTAGCATCCTAGTTTTGATTTCGAAGTTGTTGGCTTCGATATTGGGCCTTCGGATGCTTGAGTGAGTTCCGTCCAAGGTAGGACGGGCATAATCAGACATTGTCCGATTGTTCACTTCGGCATGTTCTTCTGCCATTATGTGTGGCTGCACTTGTTGCTCTCTCCTTCGTTAACAAAGAGTTCTCTCGATCTCGGGATCAAGGTCGACTAGTCCACGTGGGTGGTTTCGGGTCATGCACTATTTCATGTAAAAAAACAAGAACAACCCGTGAAAGCAACAAGTGTGATATAACAAGTAACAAGAAAAATAAAGCGACTAAATTAATAGTTCAAAGCTTTTTCTAATAACTTAGTCCCCGGCAACGGCGCCAAAAACTTGATCGCCCGTAACTATCACAGGAAAAATAGGCAAGGGTACCTATCATTCTAATGTAGTATAGCAGGAAGCAAGGTCGTATCCACAGAGACTTCGTGTACTAGTACTCAGCTTTTACCTATTATCTAGTCAATCGTTTTTAGTTGATTTTCGTTTAGAAATAAAAACACACGCAATAATAAAAACACAATAAAGTAGTTTTCAAAGTAAAATCAAGTGGAGAAGGCGTTGTCACGGAAGTGAATCCCCCTAATATGCATTTTACAGACAAGTTGAATTTAACATAGACGAGTGTTAATATCTTAGACCGTGAAAATTCCCAATTTAGTGTTAACCCGTTCGCACATGTATTAACACCCTTTTGACTTAAGAATCAAGTGAAACCGTGGCTTACAAAAATCTTAAACCAAAGCAATAACCAGATTTATGAACTTTCGTATTAGGTTTTTAAGCTAATCAAGAGGAACTACGTGACCCCATCGCCGGTGGCTCCGATCAATTCCTTCTTTTCACGAGGGATCTAACATGCAAAATTACCTCGCAGTCTCATTTACATGTATCAGACAAAATATACAATAGACGCGTACTATTGATACTTGCACATGATAAGTCGAGAAAAGATCGTAAGAACGAGAACAACACGCCTATATCAAAGATACCACTCAATCAAAGTAAAACATATTAGGGTTCATCAAATCCGGAACAACTAGAAGAGTAGCCGGACATGATGAGATTTAGAAAGATGAAGGTTGAGAACGTTACCATGATGATGACGACGACAAAGACGGAGGGGTTGAGAATACGGTATGTATATTGAGTTAATAGACTACACCTAGCAAACATCTGACGGGGGAATAATCGTTGGGCGAAGACGGTGGAAACCGACCAATCTACCACCACAAATGATTATCATAACCCCACAGAACATAAGCTTACTTCGGTAATCTCAATAACGCAATATACCACGGTATTCCCAAATACGAACACGAACATGAGAACCACGATGGATGAAATACGAGATATGATTATCAAAATGAAAAGAAGTAAAAAGAGTTTGGAATGAAAAGTGGACAGAGTTTCGGCTAACTTCAAATACAAGAAAGGAAGAGCAAAGTGTAGAAAATAGCCTGTTTAGTGTGTGTCCTCTCCCTCTATTTATAGTACAAATTGAGCTACTTGCTTGAGCTACTTGCTTGAGCTACTTGCTTGTAATAAATGGACCAGCTGCTTGCTTGTCTCTTGACCGCTTTGATAATGGCCAGCTGTTTGCTTTCAATGGCCAGCTGCTTGCTTTCATTCATGGACGAGGCAGCTACTTGCTTTCAAATAATGGACGAGCTTGCCTTCAGTATGGACGAGCTATAATGGACAAGCTATAATGGACGTGCTAGCTTCATTATTTGGACGAGCTTGCTTGTCCATTTAATTCTCGAGCTTGCTTCCATTAAATTGACCTGGTAGCTTGCTCCCACTTAACGTGATTTGCACCAGCTACTGGCTTCAGCTACGATCGAGCGACGAAGGCAAGGGAGGAGGAGCTGCTTGCTTAGGACGTTGATGCAGCTGCTTGCTTCCCGAATAATGGACCTACTTGCTCCTATGTATGGACCAGCCTGCTTCCCAAGTAATTGACCAGCTAGCTTCTATTTTTGGGACCAACTTGCTTCTTCATTTGACACCAACCATCCTCCAGCTGCTTGCTTCTTTATTTGGACGTGAGCCACTAGCTACAGCTGCTTGGTTCTTTATTGAATCCCAAAATGAACCAGCTTTCCTTATGTTTGGCAGTTTGTGGTTTGACTCTGCAGTTTGCGGTTTGACTCTCTTTTCGTGATTCATCACCATAATAAACGATGGGTTTCGTATATTGATAACAAAAGGGGACGCGGCTGAAGTGGTACGGCTCTTTGCCCTCGCCTGGGACGTCGCGGGCTCGAGTTCCACCGACGCCAGATTTCGAACCCTAACCATCTTTTTGTTGAATTGACTCATTATTCCGTTCTTATTGGATAGAATACCCTGAAACATGACTCAAATACAAAACCAAGCATAAAATCGGGAAATCGAATGAACTTGGTACAATTTATGTTATTTTAGGATGTAAAAGTGTAGGCGGATATATGTATAATTTAGGTGTTATCAGGGTTCCTCCATAATCGCGGCCAAAACACTCCTTGTACGAATTGCACTCATATTCAAAAGTCCGTGAGCTAGTGCCAGCCACCTGGTGGGCTAACCCGCCGTAAATTTCTTCATGGAGGCACTTGGCCCACAAGATACCTTCTGGATAAATTTGAACTATATTAGACTTGTTTGGCTTGCCGGTAGTGGGATGGCAGTCAGACCCTCTATGGTGGGATTCCTTCCTTCATTCCGATTTTTGTCCAGCAAGCTTCTCTTAGGCGCAAATGACTCCAAGTAGGATTTCAACTCATTTGTATTTCAACTCAAATGACTCCTACGTATCCGTAATACGCGATCAAAGTCCACGTAGTTCATTGAAAATTTGATGTTTTAGTGATAAGTTATAACCATGTTCCACTGATCGTGGTTATCAAATAAATGATTTTGTTTAATTTTGAAACATGAAGAAAGATTTTACGTATTTGAAATGAATGGAATTAACCCAACTTAGAAATTATTTTGTTTTTTAATTTCGTATTAAGATTATTAAAGTTTAAAATCAAACGGAGTAGCTAAAACAAAACATCATGGGCCGCCAGCCAGACTGGTTTTTGTGCTTAGATTTGAAACGCGAATGGGTTGGATGGAAGAGTATGGGTTCGAAACACCAACTCTACTTCTTTTTATTTCGTTTTTTTAGACAAAGGGGCAGTATGGTAAATGCCCAAAAAGGGGTGGCAGGTAAGCTCGTTTTTATCGGTAATTCCTAGGTTTAGGCATTTTTGTTTAATTTGATTTTTTACCCTCTAAAGATTTCAAACGAAAGGATTAAGGTGATACACCTCTAAACTCAGTGCTTTTGATTGTCTTATTCTTAGCCGATTGAGTTAATCTTCTACAAGGGATTATCTAGCGAAAACTTGAATACTATAGGGAGAATCATTTGTTTTGTTAAGGTCTAAAATTCTACTACGATTAGGAAATATCCAAAAACCATAGCCACTGCTAATGATTTTAGATTAAAAAAAGGTTTTGAGTATGGTGATAAAAGACAACTAGAGGCTTTTAAAAATTCTAATCAATTAAAGGTACTTAGACTAATCCTAAGTCACAGCCACTGCTCATAACTTTGGATTAACAAAATTTAAATTCTATTGGGGTAGATGCTTGAGTACCAGTTTGGGTGCGGCAATAGTTTAACAATGAACAACTAGGACACTTTTGCCAAGTTTATCAACTCGTATTAAGTTTGTGATTCACTGCTTTCTTATGCTCTTGTGTTTTTTGTTGATTGTGAGTTAGAAGATTTTCTTTCTTTTCTTTTTTGTGCTTGGATTGGAAATGGATTTTTGGGTGATCTAGACAAATATGCTTGCCTTAGTAACTAACGTATGACACTACCGCTTCCCCTGTCCCTCCGATCTCACCATCCGCCGTCGTTCTCCCGAGTCTCGCTCTTGGTAAAGGAAGGTCCCTTCTCCTGTTCTGGGTGCAGCTTCGGCAGTCACCCTAATTGAAAAGGAGGAAACTCGTGCATCATCCAGTCGGGCTTGGTGCCTTTCCCGGCGCTTCCCCTGTAGGAAAAAACTTAGAGTGATTGCGCCGTCTCCGCCACGAATCCGCCACTCCCCAGCAACCGCTCGACCCACTCACCATCAAGAGCTCAACAAAGTCCGCCAAGTAATCAATTCCCACCACCTCTTCAAATCCCCTTCTCCTCCGCCGTTGCCCTTCACACCGTCGTCCTCGAAGAGCCGCCGAAATCAGTCGTCCTATGCTCCGAACACTGATTCGCCGCCTCGACCACCACTCACTGCTGGATCCGAATCAGGAAGGGTTTCTTGCCGCCTGTGCTTTCAGTGCGCCGTCATATGCTCATCACTTCTCCCTCCGTCAGTTCAAATTGGTGATGTTTTACATACTCTGTTTTAATGCATGCTTTGATTTGGTCTTCTCGGTCTTTTTGCCGACGCTAGCGTGGTGACGTTTGCTCTTGGCCTGCGGCCTCCGATTTCGCTTTGATAGTTACGGGCTTCTGCTTTCAATTTGGGCATTTGTGTCTTTTTCTGGCTTGTGTTCTATGTGTTTGGGTGTCAAGAGTGCAGGATTTGCTTCTCGGCTCATTGTGCGATCTTGGCCAGACGGTTGGTTGCGGCGCGACGGTGCAATTGAGCGGTGGTTGGCTCTATCTGTTCGAGCTTAGTGGAACAGCAGAAGGAGTGGGAGGCTGGTCCTTGAGTCTATTTCCTCGACGCAGTCTCAGACAACGTTCATCACGGTGGATCTGGCCAATTTCCGACAGATGGTCAAGCAGGTCACCGGCGGGTCCGGCTCACTGGAGCCGCTCAGGCTGTGCAGGGGTGATATTAAGCTTCATCATCATGTAGCCCCGGCGGCAGCGGGTGGAGGAGGTGGTGGTGGATGCAGGATGCTTACCGACGCTAGACTCGTCAGCGTTCTTGCTGGACCATAACCGTCAGATTTAGCAGCAACAAACCGTTAGCGTCGATCATCCAGTTTCTTCTTCTGGAATAAAGTCGGCGACGGTGGCGGTGAGGCGGTTGGGAGGCCATCAGATAGTCTCTAGGCGCCTCGGCTGCAGAGCGGATAACTCTTCCTTTTTCTTTTCCTTATCTGCTTATTAATTTTTCCTTTAATTTGGCTATTCTCTCTTGATTTTTATATTTTGTTTTTTAACCTTTGGTGGAAAGAATTGCAAAGGTGGTGGAGTGAAGGGCGTTCGCTTGTCCTTATCCCAATTCAAAAGGACATATTGCTTTGGGCCTTAAGCCCTGTGGTCTTGGAGGATTTTTGTTATCCGTTCGTATTCAACTAATTGGTTGGGCCTAGTTGGAGTATTTTGCTTTGTTTATTTTCCAGGAAACGGATGGACTTTCCTCAAAATTTGGAGACTTGTTGGGATTTGCTGCATTGCGGTCACTTGACAGCCACAGTAGATTGGTCATTTACTTCTATCCTGAAAAGGGTTGAAGCAAAGACATGGATCTGGTCAATGCATTTCCAAGGGTTTGCTGCTCTGCTTCAATTTCGGCATGGTTAGTTCATGATATTGATCCTTTTAAGGAAAGAAATCATGATATTACCCATGTTGTTCAGGTATCATAGGGCAGCCCATATCGTGGCAGGAAAGCCCTATATTGCCAGACCTGCAAAGGTCTTTTCATTTTTCATTTATGATTTGACCTGCAAAGGTCATGTATATTGTTATATACTTCGTATCTGCTGTTCCCTTTGGGGATATCTCTGGCAAAAAAAAAAGAAAGTAACTAACGTATGACATAGATCAGATCAACAAATATAGCTTATTCTAATAAGGAGCACAAAAGAAAGAGAGCAATCAGATCTGATTTCCTTACCACTTAATGTAGATTATGTTGATGGCTTCGAGCGCGATAAGCCTGGACTTGATGGAGTATTCCCTATTCTTTGGTACGTGAAACCCTAACTCGATTTTGATCAAGAACAGGTGAAAGACAACAAGGAATGGTAGTGGAAACGAATGGAGTAAAACAAAACGATAGGAGACTATAAACTTAATCAGGCTTTGTTTGTGATCGGGCCTGAAACCTCAAGCCCAATCGATTTACTTCGTTGACCCAATAAATCTGATCAGTAGAGTTTCTCAACTCAAAACTTCGCGTTTAAACTCAAAACTGCTCGTTTTGGACTGGACCTTCTTCTTCTTCCTCGAGTACCTTGGATAAGAACTCCCTGTTCCAAAAGAACACTCAACCGAGCAAACTTAAGCAGAAAACAGAGTATGAGCTACCACACACAAACAGAACTTAGAGGAACAGTGCACAGTCGGTTTTTACGTGGTTTCCAGAGCTGGGTCAATTGATTCCCAACTCTGACTACTCCACGGTCGGAAGATCACGATGATGTGATTTCCGACGATTCACTAATCTTGAGATTGTTTTAGTTACAATGATTTGAACCTCCGAAATCACTCAATCCAATCCAGGACTGATGATTGACACAACTCACTCTCAGATATTCAACTAGCAATCCTGCTACTGTGTTTCTCTCAACACACACCCCTAACCCGACTTCTCTCCAGAAGTTGGATCACCCTTGCTTTTCTTATCACGCACACAAGCTGTAATCACAGCGCTCTCTGTATGAATGATCTCCGAAAAGTGTCTTTGCTTTGCTCCAGAGACTTCATCTTATACTCTTCAGACACTAGCCGTTGCAGCACAAGAATGGTAAGTCCTTTTCTTTGAAATCTTTCCTGTAAATGCTCGCCCACTGAATTGCTCCGCTCCCAGCATATCTTCCTTCCTTGCTCTATGATGCTGACCCACGATTTCATTCCTTTATTCTGTGATCTTCTGATTCATGACTGACTTTCCTCCAACAGATTAGTTTATAGATTTATTGGCATGTATTAGCATATGAAAAAGAGTCAGTGGTATCAAGATTAGATCTCCAAGCAACGATAGCTATAGATCAATCACATAATCATATCTATGTCATTAAGACATCGATTTCAGGTCTGCCATGAAAATTCATTCATGCTTTCAGCTATGTTTATTAAAATGAGATGGATGATTATTCTCCTAAGATGATGAAATATGTGATGTGTTTGGATTTGAGAAATACCAACCTGGAACTGTGAAGAGTGATTCTTTTTGTTGATTTTCTGATTGTTTCCTACTACTTGTTGTCTCTTTTGCTGTTGGTCTTGTTCTTGAGCTTCTTTTCTGAATCTACTCCTTCAATATTGTCTTTACTGCATTTTGCTCTTTTATTTTGTGGAACCCAAAAAACCAGAATCTTCTCTCCCTTTCAGATAACTAGACCTCCTTATCACCCTCACTCCCCAAAAAATGGTAGTCCTCTCTTCCTTTGCTGTAAGAAAGCTCTTTTGTATTGTTCTTTCCTCTATTGTTTCCTCTATTGGTATGTGTGATTGCTTTGAGAGGTAGCTGCCCTCCAACTTCTCTAGGACGATGGCAATTTCTGCTGCCCCTTGGGAATGGATATGGTCCATATGGAAGTTGAGGACTGGTTGACCTACATTGATCGGGCTTTAGCTGAGTTGACCTACATTAACCGAGCTGATCTGTTGCCTTGGGATGGGCTGAAACTCATGGGCATGAATTGGGTCTTGATTTGGATCTGATTCTATTTACTTTCTATTTGCATGTTGCTGGATTGGGCCTCCAAGTGATGTGCTACAGACCCTGATTGAGTTTCCACTAGATTAGAGTGTTTTATTTTTCCATCTGTTAGCAATTGTGTGTAAGGGCCGACTTAATTATAATTAAGATTTTATTTCACTAATGTACAATGAAACATTTCATTAATAAAGCTCACATGTTATCCCTATCAATTTGATCTTCTGCTTTATCAATTGTTAACCAAACCTAACTGTGACATCAACCAAACCTTAAGTTATTAAATCCAAAATCGCAAACTTTCATCATGCTACCCAAAAATAGCCTTAAAATCCAACATCAAACCTCTAATTATTCTAGGAAAACCATAGATTGTTCTAACAAACTATTAACTACGAATAAGTGTTGTAGTCGATCTCAATTAAATCGGTCATATGACCAAATAGGAGCAAACTTGGTAATAATTGGTCCTTATCGACTCGCCACTGCTAGTCTCGACCAAATCAATATTATAATTAAATGAAAGTGACCTTGGAAATCATTTTCCATTGATATTTATTGACTTGCCACTGCAATCTCAATCAATTTTTTCCAAAGCATTCTATTAAATTTATCGTTTTTGAGTTTAAAGTAGAGTGATTGCCTCGGACAAAATGTGGTGTCTATAGTTGCCCCCTTTGTGTATCTCTTTGTATAAAGAGTTATACAAAGTTCCTATAAAGACAACACATTTTGTGGAGAGCGGATCTGGTGACTAAGGGGGGGTGCTTAGTCACTTGACTAAGCCCCTCCCAGCCCTTAGATCTGGACACTTCAATCTAATGGTTAAAAAGTGGGAAGGGCTATTTAATTAATGACAGGGGTAGTTTGGGTATTATGGAAAATTACGAAGTATACAAACCGGATTTACAATCAGTACAAACCATACAAACATACGAACAGTACAAACTAGAGCGACAAAACATACAAACATTACAAACGTATGAACTGTACAAACAATACAAACTAGACCGACAAACAATACAAACCATACAAAAAGAAAAAACAACCGGGTTGACTTTTGAGGCTCCATCCCTATATAGAGGGGCTCCTTCCCAAAGTCAACCCGGGTGTTTTTTAGACGTACAAACAGTACGAACATGGTGGACAAAAATGACAAACTAGACCGACAATCCATACGAACGGGAAAAAACACCCGGGTTGACTTTGGAGGCTCCATCCCTATATAGAGGGGCTCCTTCCCAAAGTCAACCCGGGTGTTTTTTAGACATAAAAAACATTACGAACATGGTGCACAAAAATGACAAAGTTTACAAACATGGTTAACAAAAATAACAAAGTTTACAAACATTACAAAAAAAACCGATAAACATTACAAAATAACAAAGCATACAAACATTACAAAATTAGCACTGTCGCCGGGAAATTTTTCTCCGGCGACGATGTTCGCCGGAAAAATTTTCCGATCAGAAAATTTTCCGACCAAATCTCTCTCTCTCTCTCTCTCTCTCTCTCTCTCTCTCTCTCTCTCTCTCCGGGGAATGGAATAATGGCGGCAGGGGAGAATGGAATAATGGGTGGCAGGGGGAACTCTCTGGAATGGCAGGGGAATGGGACGGAAATTCACCGGAGGCGGCGCGGCAGGGGGAATGGGACGGAAATTCATCGGGGCGGCGCGGGGAGGCGACGCAAAGGGACGGCAGATTTTTTATTTATTTCTTGTATAATTAAAAATTAAAAATAAACATGGAATTACTACATTACCCTTCATTAAATTGGACTAATAGGAGCCCTTGGATTTTAATGAGGTTGAGTGGCTGAGATTCACTTAGCCATGTGACTAGAGGACCCCCCTTAGTCACATGATCTTGGCCCCATTTTGTGTAAGGAATCTTGAGGATTGTGTAGGGTCTCCAACGAGAGTGGTTTTTGGGTGATGTGAAAATTGTAAGTAACTCTGGTGTGTTAATGATAATGTTAAATGATGTGAAAGAAAAAAAATTCAAGCTCTTCGTAGTATGAAAAGTTGTGGTAATATTTGTTGGGCGCTAGCCAGCATCCCGTGTTGCATAGAATGGTGAGCGCTTGCCAGCTCCTGTGAGGTATTGAATGGTAGGGGTGCTCCTCAGCTCCCGTACAATATTGGACGAAAGGGGAGCTCCTCAACTCCCGTTTATTGTTGAATGGTAGAGGGGCGTGCTAGCTCCTGCGAAGTATTGAATGGTAGGGGCGCTTTTTTATATCTCCAGTGCGTTGTTGAATGGTAGAGAGGCCCCCAGCTCCTATGAGGTATTGAATGGTAGGGGATCTCCTCAGCTCCCCTTTGTTGATGCTTGACACGCCAAAACACAACACCAAACTGCGACCAAGTGTAATCGCAGTCCGGGAATGCAGTAACAGGCAAGTTATATTATCAACCCGGGGTCTAGATCTACTGCTTACTCCGTGATTCTCTATTATCTAGCAAACTAATTCGAGTGATTGTTGTTTAAAAGCAAAAGCAGTAAGAAAGCAGTAATCTGTTCGGTTTTCTAAAGCAGGTAAGAGTCCCTCGGGATTGAGTCCCCCTAGCCCCTTAGTTAGGTGCAATTGTAATTCCCCTGGGTTGATTTACTGTTGATTAGACTGCGGAAGATCCGACAGTAGCTTGGAATCTCTTAAGCTGACCAAGCCCTCTCAGTCTAACTACCCGGCAGACGACTAGTCTTCACCGGGATAGAAAGCTGAGGCTATGAACACAAAACTCCACTAATGGAATTGAATTCCAGTACAAAGCAGTAAACTGGCTAACTCTCGTATAGCCAATCTCCTACTATCGAATGAAGAAGCTCTAACAACCTAATCAGATTCTATCTATCTCAGGTTGCAGCAGAAATTGAGAAAAGCTGATCAGACTCCAATCAATTCAATAAACATGCATCATTCGATTAAAATCAAACAGTAATATCATCCCAAGTCATTACAATCAAATCCCTAACACCAGGAACTAGGGTTCTTCATACCCAAGTGAGAGAAGGGTTCTACTCCATAGAGAGAGAAGAGAAAACAGTAATCGAATTAGTCATACTCATAACGATGAGGAAAATCTGCTCCGGGATGATGATTTCCACTCCTATGACGATCTCCAAG
The DNA here is from genome assembly GCA_946122785.1 of Linum tenue. Classification (NCBI taxonomy): domain Eukaryota; kingdom Viridiplantae; phylum Streptophyta; class Magnoliopsida; order Malpighiales; family Linaceae; genus Linum; species Linum tenue. The sequence goes on along the minus strand of CAMGYJ010000005.1, from coordinate 75,691,328 downwards.
CTCGATTCAACGAAACCCAGCTCCGAGATAGCTTCTAGGATGTGTTCTTCGTACTTTCTCTCTCTAGGGCTCTGTTTTTGCTCTAAAAACTCGATTTCCTCTTCCTTGGCTCGAATCTGCCTCCAAAAACCCGACTCTGGGCGAATTACGGGCAGAATTACGGCCGTAATCACGTCCTGCCCGTAATTCGCACCAAAACGCACGTTTCACTTAAGCTGCAGGAGTAGGAGATACGCCCGTAATTTCCCAATTACCGCCAGTAATTTGGGAATTACGGTCGTAATTCTTGGGGTCTTGCCCGTAATTTTATCACTGAGAGGAAATTCTGGGGAGAAGGCTCGGCCATTAATTTACGGGCATGCCCTGGCCAATTACGGTCGTAATTTGGCAGGGGCTTCCCGTAATTCTGTCTGTGATTCGCCATCTGACCTCCAAATGACCCGAAACTTGCGCCTATGCACCTCCTTACTTGCTAGGACCTGAAATACGACAAAACAACACAACCTAGCGTAAAATAGGCCAAGGAACAATCAATTCGAGCCAAAATGGGCAGGAAACCAGAGTGAAAACACGTGCAAATACGATGCTATCAAATTCCCCCACACTTAACTGTTTGCTTGTCCCCAAGCAAACCAAGTACTACACAAGGTAAGCTCACATATTTCAGTCAACCAACATCGGGGACAAGTCATAAAGGCACAGAACACATGAATCATACTGGTTTTCAAACATCAACACATGAACAACTTTAATAGCAACCTAGACAACCACCACAAATGACATTCGAGTGCAGCAAAATCGAGCAACGGAAAAGTTTCCCCTCTGTTCACCAACCAACCGAGACTTGACTCGACCACTCACTCAAAACAGTCAACTCATGCATCCAACTCAAGATATCAGAACAGAGACCGAGCAATCTAGGTCCTCACCGGGGTACAAGAGTATAGAGAATATGAAAATGAATCACTCACTCTCGACCAGTGGGGTCAGGACAATGTAATGCGAAAAATGCGCATGCTATTTCTCTCAATCCCTAACATCTCTTCACCATGATGGCAACCTCTAAATGCTAGAGTTCACATACATAATGTCATCACTAACTAATCAGGAGGTCTTAGACACAGGTTCAAATGACTGGCTAGGGTCTTGGACATGGGGAAAAGGCCTTTTAGGTGGTGGAAGTATTCATAGCAAAAGGTTCCACATTTCCAAACCCACACAATCACGGTCAACAACCCGGTATTCCCTTTCTGCTATTCTGCAATACTCAACATCTCAAGAGCACAAGAGCGAAGGAGGCATAAACATCAGCATTTCCAAGCCAGACTGCTAAGAAACACTACTTAACGGGCATTATTCAGTTTTTTGGTAGTGGCTCTCTCTTGCTTTCAATTTTTCTTTGTTTTTCTTTCATTTTTCTTTTCATTTCTTAAGAGAGCCACCACTTCCGCACATATTTCAAACATCTGCCCAACTTTTAAGCACTACCTCCAACACTCACATAAACTTTAGCAGAAACAGCAGAGAATATGTAACAACCACTCTGTGGAACCTTCTAAAAGATGCAACAAGGGTGATTTTTTCGTTATAGACCAAAAGAAAGGATAACACACGGCTCAAAGGGGCTGACTAGGGGATATGACACATCAGGACAGTCAGTTTTGGGCGTGGGCTAATCCTATGCCCCCATCATCTTAGCTGATGACAACGTGAATGCTACACATCATGGAAGAGGGATCTATCGCACAAGAAAGAAACGAGCAGGCTCAAATCTCACATGGCTACCTATATGCTCTATCTCACATTCTGATACCCTGAACTAGATGCATAAACGACTGTCAAGAACAAGTGATCAAATCAAGTCACAGTTGGTAAGCAAACAGTTGAAAAACTGAACCCCTACATCGTTCTACTGCACATCTCAGTCCTCATTATAGGTTGTCCTAGTCGCAAACAAGTTGTCATGCATTAATCCGAAAACCGTTCAATTCATCCATCAAAACACAGTGCCAATATGATCAAACAGCAGTACTTGGAGCCCTCAAATCGTAAGATTCGGACAGCGGACTAGGCTCCAAGCACCCAAATATACGTTCCAATAAATACAAAGAACCCCCCCACACTTAAATACGACAGTGTCCTCAATGGAGCCAAGGGAAGGGGAACGATGTTACCGTGAAACAGTGGTCAGAAACGTTGACTGGATGGCGGACCAGTCAAAAGCAGAGGACTGGACAAGGACCAGTCCGACGGGCACAGAGCTAGAACCAACAAAATACACACATTGGGTGAAATAAAACATAGTTCCAAGTCTACAATCCACACAAGGGGAACAAGAAATAAAATCAACACAATCCGGAGTCTAAATCTGGAAAGATAGACAAAAGCCAAGCCCCAACTCGATGGGCGGGCAAAATCAGATCACAGCTCGTTGCCTCCATCGCCCGTGGGAGGCCGGTAGTAGTCTTCATGCCCCGGGGACGCCTCCCATGGGTAGCTCACAGCAGCAGGATCCATGTTCCAGTAGCTCATCATGTAATGCTGAGCTGAAATGATGCGGCGGCGACCATCGCGCTCACGGTCGAGGCGGGCGTTAATGTGCTCCTGGCCAGCAAGGATCTGCTCGTTCTGGCGGGAAAGGGCTGCCAGCTGCTCGGCAATGTAGGTGGTGGGCGCCGCAGCAGACGGGCCGGCACCGGAAGTGGAGTCGCCAGGTGCAGAGGGGGTGGGCCGAGTCCTCGTCCGACGAGTGGTCCGATGGGCTGCAGCATCACTCGCCTCGGGTAGCTCCTTCCCCTCTGGTGCACGAGGAACAGGGCGAGGCAGGCCTCGGATCCAGGTCAAGTTCCCGTCGCGCTCTAGTATCAGATGGCGCCGGAGGGTCTCCCTGGAGAATGGCGTCGCCTCCTGGATGAGAGTGAACCCGGAGAGGTCGACGTTGTAGTACCGCGCCAGGGAAGTGACCACCGGCCCACACGCCAGGGGTCGATTACACCGTTTATGCTTGGCAACGGTCCTGGCGATGAGAGAGGACAGATGGAGGTTGTCCACCTCGTGGCTCATGGAGTGCAGGCAATGCAGGGTGCGGAGCTGAAGATGACTGGTGGAGCCCTCGCTGGGGGTGTAGGATTTCCCCAACAGTTGGTTGATGATGCGCCACTCTGGTCGCAGCTGAGTGGCCGTGGTGTGGCCCGGTGTGAAAACAGCTCCTGCAAACTCCGGGAGGCAGATCCTCTCGAAGAACTGCTGGTCCCGAAAGATGGGACTGTCGGGCTCCTCGATGGCCAGGTGACAGGGGAATGGTGGAAGGAGCCCCAGCGCCCGACCAAAGTCGTCATAGCTCAGGGAGTAGAACTCCCCTCCGAGTCGGAACTGGATGGCGTTGCCGTGCGCGCCCGCGTGGGTCCGGAAATGCTCGAAGGTGGAGTAGAACTCCCAGAGGAGCTCCTGATAAACCGGCTCGGCAAGGCAGAGGAGGCGGCGCCAAGAGAAAGCGCGGATGGCAGCCTCCATTGCCTCGCGAGCACCCAGCTCTTCAAAGACCCTCCAGTCGAGGTAGTGGTGCTGAACGTCTTTGCGGCGTCGGATGTCCCGCAAAGTCTTCCTCTTGTCGGCGTCGAGCAGGTTCAAGAACGTGTTCATTTTCCTGCAACCACAAAACAGCAGAAACCCAACAGCATACATGGAAATTCGTCAATGGTGAGGTCACAATCATCCTCACCCGGGGCCCTCGAATCATAAATTCGGACAGTGGACTAGGCCCCGAGAAAGGAAAAACATTCATAAACAATCAGAATCATTCACCATTCACAACCAATCAGAATCATTCACCATTCACAGAAATTCAAACGCACTTGGAGCCCTCGGATTATAAACCCGGACAGCAAATTAGGCTCCAAGCGGGACAATCACAACTCATATTACTCGGTAGGCCAACCGAAAGATGAACAAACAAAGCAAGCAAAAATGTAGGCCTACCGAATTAATTCAAGCACAAACCAATTCCCGAAATTCCTCACTAAACCCACAATATGAATCCTCCACAAATGACAAGTAAAAGTATAGAAGCACACCTGGAGGCACAAGAGGATATAGTGGGTAAGGTGAGGGAAGACTGAGAGACCACAAAAAATCGCCGGGAAACTCGCCGGGAGGCTCGCCGGAGTTTCGTCGCCGGCGACTTCACCGGAGCCAAACTCACCCAAAACTTTGGGGAATGAAGCCCCAAGTACCAGGAACACGGTGGTGGTCGCGGTTTCTCGATCGGAGGTCCGAGGAGGGAGATCGGGCCGGAGGAACACCGAAGGGTCGCGGTTTTCCGGCGACCCAAACCACCACGAAACTCGACCCCACTGGTCTAGACTTGTGGGCGCCGACGAGAGGAGCACGAGAGTGCTCTCGGAATTTAATTTGGACCTCCGGTGAGCGAGATACGGCCGGAAAACCACCGGAGAAGAGAGTGGTTCGAGTTTTCCGGTGAGAGGGGAGAGAAACTGGCCAGAAAAAATGGGGGAGAGAGAGAGTGGGGTCTCGGCCGCCACTTTTTAAACGAGGCTCGGGGGGAATTACGGGCAAGATTACGGCCGTAATTCCCCCTGGCCTTGCCCGTAATTTTATGGCCGAGCGTACTCTGCCCCTTCTGGGCGAATTACGGGCAGGGTGTTAAGAATTACGACCGTAATTCTTACCCCTTGCCGGTAATTTCTATGCCGAGCCCGTTTTTCTGTTCTGAATTAATTACGGGCAGGGGGCATATGAATTACGACCGTAATTAGTCCCCCATGCCCGTAATTTTACTGCTGAGGACCCTTTTTCTCCAGTTTTTAAGCTGCAAATTCGAACATCCAAACCCAAACGTGCCCGGTTCAAAAAATACACCACCATAGACCAAAATAGACCATTCGGGGCACGAGAAACATTCGAGAAATACTCCAGACAGACTCAATGACTCGAAAACGACAAAAATTAAAAAGGAAAAAGGATAGAAATGCAAACCGTGGTGGGGTTGCCTCCTCATAAGCGCTTCTTTACCGTCTTTTAGCTGGACGCCAGTATGGATGCTCAGGGAAGTGTAGGATCAGGTGCCTTCAAGAGCGGATCCACATCGCTCTTGAGGTACAACTTCAAATGATGGCCATGCACGCTACGAATGTGACCACCAGCATTTGCCAACTCGACTTGGCCATCCGGTAAGATGCAAGCGAGTGAATACTCGGATGGCCAAGGTGGGGGCGGGACCAGCTCATAGTGGTCTCCGGCTTTCTTTCGAGCAGGCTTGGCTGCCTGCAGTTTCGGCCACCACTCCTCCTTGATATGTATTTTTGGTGATGGAGTGGTCTGGAGTGGCGGCGAAGGTGTGGGAGGCGGGTCCTGCAAAATAGGCAGCACAGAAGGATACACGACAGACTCGTGCTCCTGGTGAGATACAGCATGCAGAGGTAACGAAGCAGGTATAGTGTTAGCAACTGAAAACGTTATTCGCTCCTCGCCATCCCTCAAAACTAAGGTCCCATCATGCACATCTATGAGGGCCTTGGCGGTGGCCAGGAAAGGCCTTCCCAGTATCAATGGCACATTCACATCCTCATTTATGTCCAAAATCACAAAATCAACAGGATAATTGAATTTGCCAACCTTAACCAGAAGGTCTTCCACTATGCCCCTAGGATGCACTATAGATCGGTCTGCTAATTGAAGGCTCATCCTAGTAGCACGGGGTTCACCTAGGCCTAGTTTCTTAAACAGTTTATATGGCATAACATTTATACTAGCACCTAAATCCGCCAAGGACCTCTCTACATGCAAATTCTCAATAGAGCACGGGATAGTAAAACTCCCTGGGTCCTTCTGTTTCTGCGGAAGCTTGTTCTGCAGAATGGCCGAGCACTCCTCGCTGAGCTCCACAGTGGCCAGCTCGCTCAGCTTCTGCTTCTTTGAGAGAAGATCCTTCAGGAACTTCGCATACTTAGGCATTTGAGATAGTGCCTCCAGGAAAGGCACTTGGACATTCAGCTTCCTAAGCATGGCCATGAAGTTCTCGAACTCTGCCTCCAACCTGTCTTTGTGCAACCGAGTAGGGAAGGGGATTTTAGGGATATACTCCTTCACTACTGGTTGCGGTTTAGGTGCAGGCACCTCAACCTCCTTCTCTACTTCTTCTTCAGCTACTGGAGATGCCGAGGCAGGGGTCTCTCTCTCCTGTTCCCGAACATGTGGATCAACAGTCATCTTGCCACTCCTGGTCATGATGGCATTGCAGTGCTCATTCGGTGTCGGCGGATGAGGGATGGTCTGCCCGGGTAGAGTACCGGGAGCCCTTTGAGCCACTGCCTGAGCCACGCTCCCCAGCTGGGTCTGGATATCCTGCAACACAGCCTGTGTGTTCCTCTGACCAGCTTCAAGAGCCAGGAATTTTCCCCAGGCCTTCTCCATGAACTGCTCAATGGTGTTGAATTTCTGAGCACTAGAACTGGCGAGAGAACCCACCAAGTCCCGCAGTTCAGCCATCTGATCATTCTGCACTGGGGCAGCAGGGGCTGCACCTGGCTGCTGGAAAGGTCGCGGCTGTGAATGAGCAGCATGCCCTTGCATGGGCTGACAAAGAGACTGTTGGACTTGCCCCTGCCTGGGCTGATATGGTGGCCTCTGGAAGCCCTGTGGTCCCTGGGGAACTGGTGGTCTGGAATTTGCCCCACCCCAGGAGAAGTTAGGATGCTGGAGCCACCCCTCGTTGTAAGTGTTACTATAGGGGTCGTTGCGCCGGACATTATTGATAAAGTTCACCTGCTCCTGGGGTGTGGTTGATTCCTTCATCGCCTGGCAGTCTTCCACCGTATGATGGGTGCTTTCGCACCAGTGGCAGAGCATCGCCTGCTGCTGTACGGTCCCTGGAATCATCCCAGAACGATCCATAGCTGAGACCAGCTTCGATACTACCTGCACCAAATAAGAGGGATGTGCTCCCACAGAATGTACACCTCGGCTGGGTGCTCTCCTCGACCTCCTGGCAGTGCCCCAATCATAACCGTTCTCCGCCATCTCCTCAAAAAGTTGATTCAGCTGTGGCGGGGTTTTGGTCAGCATGTTCCCGCCACAGACCGAATCAATCAGCTGCTTGTCCTCCGGGAAGAGGGCGTGATAGAAGGTGCCCACCTTGAAGGCATCATTGAAGCCATGATTTGGACACCTCAGGAAGAGACTGTTGTACCTCTCCCATGCATCTCTGATGGTCTCATCCTCATCCTGAGCAAAATGGGTAATTTGCTTCTGCAGGTCAGCTGTCTTGGATGGAGGATGGTAGCGGGTGAGGAACTTGTCCGCCAGGTTGGCGAACGTGGTGATGGAGCCCGGAGGCCGAGTGTCTAGCCACTCCTTGGCTTGCCCCTCTAGAGTGAATGGGAAGTACCTCAGCTGGATGGCATCTGCTGGTACCCCATTGATCTTGATTCCATCGATGAGCTCGTGGAATCGCCTGAGATGTGACCTGGGGCACTCCCCCTCCTTACCACAGAACACCACTGAACCGCGCAGCATGGTGATTACTGATGTGCTCACCTCAAAATTGTTGGCTGGGACATGAGGGTGTTGAATGGGTGACCTCATATCCGCAGCTCTAGCGGTCCAGTAGGATCCCATGGTCTGCTCCTCTGGGTTGATCACATCATGGTTCTGTGGTTCGGCCATCTCTTCTTCTTCTTCTTCTAACTGCAGCTATGATAGCTCCTCCTCCGCAACCATTCGCTCCTTTAGAGCCCGCTTGAAGTTCCTGCAAGTTCGTTCAAGCTCCTGGTCTAATGGTAGTAGTTCTCCCGACTGGCTACGGGTCATGCACTACCTGCACACAATCAGCAAAAGCAACCCGTGAAGGCACACAGGTGGAAGAGAAAAATGCAATAAAGAAAAAGCTAGAGTAACAAATTCTCACGTTTCCCCAATAACCTAGAGGGTTCCCCGGCAACGGCGCCAAAAACTTGACACGCCAAAACACAACACCAAACTGCGACCAAGTGTAATCGCAGTCCGGGAATGCAGTAACAGGCAAGTTATATTATCAACCCGGGGTCTAGATCTACTGCTTACTCCGTGATTCTCTATTATCTAGCAAACTAATTCGAGTGATTGTTGTTTAAAAGCAAAAGCAGTAAGAAAGCAGTAAACTGTTCGGTTTTCTAAAGCAGGTAAGAGTCACTCGGGATTGAGTCCCCCTAGACCCTTAGTTAGGTGCAATTGTAATTCCCCTGGGTTGATTTACTGTTGATTAGACTGCGGAAGATCCGACAATAGCTTGGAATCTCTTAAGCTGACCAAGCCCTCTCAGTCTAACTACCCGGCAGACGACTAGTCTTCACCGGGATAGAAAGCTGAGGCTATGAACACAGAACTCCACTACTGGAATTGAATTCCAGTACAAAGCAGTAAACTGGCTAACTCTCGTATAGCCAATCTCCTACTATCGAATGAAGAAGCTCTAACAACCTAATCAGATTCTATCTATCTCAGGTTGCAGCAGAAATTGAGAAAAGCTGATCAGACTCCAATCAATTCAATAAACATGCATCATTCGATTAAAATCAAACAGTAATATCATCCCAAGTCATTACAATCAAATCCCTAACACCAGGAACTAGGATTCTTCATACCCAAGTGAGAGAAAGGTTCTACTCCATAGAGAGAGAAGAGAAAACAATAATCGGATTAGTCATACTCATAACGATGAGGAAAATCTGCTCCGGGATGATGATTTCCACTCCTATGACGATCTCCAAGCTCGATTCAACGAAACCCAGCTCCGAGATAGCTTCTATGTTCTTCGTACTTTCTCTCTCTATGGCTCTATTTTTGCTCTGAAAACTCGATTTCCTCTTCCTTGGCTCGAATCTGCCTCCAAAAACCCGACTCTGGGCGAATTACGGGCAGAATTACGGCCGTAATCACGTCCTGCCCGTAATTCACACCAAAACGCACGTTTCACTTAAGCTGCAGGAGGAGGAGATACGCCCGTAATTTCCCAATTACCGCCAGTAATTTGGGAATTACGATCGTAATTCTTGGGGTCTTGCCCGTAATTTTATCACCGAGAGGAAATTCTGGGGAGAAGGCTCGGCCATTAATTTACGGGCATGCCCTGGCCAATTACGGTCGTAATTTGGCAGGGGCTGCCCGTAATTCTGTCTGTGATTCGCCATCTGACCTCCAAATGACCCAAAACTTGCGCCTATGCACCTCCTTACTTGCTAGGACCTGAAATACGACAAAATAACACAACCTAGCGTAAAATAGGCCAAGGAACAATCAATTCGAGCCAAAATGGGCAGGAAACCAGAGTGAAAACACGTGCAAATACGATGCTATCAATGCTCAAATCTTCTTCTACTGTATTTCTTTGATGCTCGATAGCGTCGGCGGATTTGCTTATGCTTGCCAATCATCTTCTACTGTACTTCTTTAACATTCGACAACGTTGGCGGATTTGTTAATGCTCGCTAGTCATCGTCTAGTGTACTTCTTTAACGCTCGATAGCATTGGCGGATTTGGTGATGCTCGCTAGTCATTTTCTACTGTACTTCTTTAACGCCTGACAACGTTTGCGGATTTGTTGATTCTCGCTAGCCATCCTCTACTGTACTTCTTTAACACTCGACAGCATTGGCGGATTTGCTAATGCTTGCCAGTCATCGTCTATTGTACTTCTTTAATGCTCGACAACGTTGGTGGATTTGCTGATGCTTGCCAATCATCGTCTACTATACTTTTTTAACCCTCGGTACCATTGGTTGATGCTCGCCGGTGATCGTCTACTGTACTTCTTTAATGCTCGTCAGCGTTGGCGGATTTGCAATGCTCGCCAGTCATCATCTACTATACTTCTTTAACGCTCGACAATGTTGGCGGTTTTGATGATGCTCGCCATTCATCATCTACTGTACTTCTTTAACGCTCAACAACGTTGGTGGATTTGCTGATACTCGCCAATCATCATCTACAGTACTTCTTTAACGTTCGACAGCATTGGGGATTTGCTGATGCTCGCCAGTCATCATCTACTATACTTCTTTAATGCTCAACAGCGTTGGCAGATTTGCTTATGCTCGCCAGTCATCATCTACTGTACTTCTTTAACGCTCGACAACGTTGGCGGATTTGCTAATGCTTGCCATTCATTATCTATTGTACTTCTTTAACGCTCGACAACGTTGGCAGATTTAATTATGCTCGCCAACCATCTTCTACATGTTTATGATATTTGTTGTTGACATATATGAAGTGATGCAATGACTCGCCATGATTGTAGGTCAAAATAAATGCCAAACTTTGTAATTCGAAAAAGCATGCATTTGTTGAGTTTTTCTTTTATGAAATCATCTGATGGATATATGAATTTCATATAGACATGTAATTGTATGATATGTTATAATGATGTCATGTAAACATGTAGTATGATGTATGTTTGTTTTTTTTTTCAGATTCCCTTTAAATTGATCATCCACGAGAAATTGTCTCATCGTCCTTTATCGACTTGATCCCTAGTACAAATTCTTGATTGTGTGTCCCCATGGTGAAGGGACAAAGTTGCTGGATATTGCTTCGATGTATGTCGTCTGGGAAATCCATCCTCATAGGAGTAGGGTTTGGAATAATGTGTTCGGCCAAGTGGCCCGCCCGTGATGGTTTTTCTTTTAATGTGAGCAATTTCGTGCTTGGTTGAGAAGATTTATCATTTTGAGGTATATATTTCAATGTTGGCTTTGCACCACAATCGTGTGGTACACGTTTTGGTACATGGCTCAGAGTATTCATGATATATCGATTTTTTTTTCTTTTGGTCGTGTCGGTGAAGGGTAAATTGACCATTCGGTTGGACTCACTGAATAGTGAGAGCTTCGAAAAATTTGATATTTCTTCATCTACCTGCCTGCTTCCTGAGTAATTCGCTGTTCCACCCTTCTAGGATGCGCTATTCTTGCCCGCAAAGATCTATACTCTTTTCCAATACTTCAGAAACAAAGAGTTGTTCTTACCAACCTCGACTACGGATGTATGAAACAATGTTTAAAACCTTTTGTGAATAAAGGAAACTCATTTTAGATATCAAAGCTTGCTTGAGAGAAGTGTGTGTAAATTGTGCAAAATTGTTATAGTAAATCAAGCCATGAGAGTATCCATAAGCCCTCGCTTTCATTGCCACTGTCACTCTTCTTTTCACTCTCAGTCGTTCCTATGGGTGCTTTGAGTTTATGACATTTTGGCTACCATTAAGATTCTTGTTAGTTGTTACCACGAAATGGCTCCTTCAGTTAACGTTCGGATGAGCTCGAGGTTCAGGTTTTCTCAACACAGGAAAGCTTTGTGTGATTTGTTTAGGTGATCTTCCTATGGTCTTGTCGAGGAGGTATGTGATCTTTCCTAAAAGGAGGTTGTTGGTTAAACTGACTTCAATCGTGAGGATCTTCTTGCTCTCGAATTCTATTTTCTCGAGATGTGACTTTGGGTGGCGAGGTAGAAGAAACTCGTGGTGAATCTGGTCTTAGTCATATGAAGCTTCTTGATGATAGATTTTAGCTTGCCCCCGAAGTATGAGATGAGCTGATGTAAGAGATGTTGTCAAGTTTGTAGGTCTCCTCGTTGAGATAGTAACATTTTCCTTGCAAAGAGGGATCGTCTTCAGGGAATGCATCTTCAGATTGTGTTGCCCCCTTATCTTGAAACTTTAATTTTTAGAGGTAAGGTCGAGTAGTGAGCAAATGAATTCTTGCTTGGTCCCAAAATGGTATGTTGAGGAGGTCCTTGTGTGAAGTGGTAGGGACTACAAGGGTTTTCTTATCATATAAGCTTCTGCTTGAGCTTTCCCCTTGTTGTTTCTGGTTACTGGTTGGCAAATATCTTGACTTTCTGTAAGTGATTATGACTTCAAATGGTATCGAAGAGGCATCGAAATTGTAAGTCCCACAATGTTCTTTGTTGTTTCCTTTTGTTTTTTTCTCTCTTTTCATGATCGTGGGACTCACTTGAATCTTGTTATGCCCCCTATATGTTTCACTAATTCTCTCTTATGAAAGTTGTTATTCTAAGAGCGATCACAGGTGTTCTGGTGATTGACAAGGTGAGTGCCTCCCTCTTGTTGACTAGGCTAATTGATTGTTTTTTCCAAAGAAGCAAGATCTTTGACGTTGTATCCCATTGTGCTATCTCAATGCTTTCTCTGCTTGGATTCTTCATGAATTGGATTTGGGAATGTACCTCGGATGTCAATGGAATTTTTGTACCTTTCACTCCTCAATCAGCTATGTGATTCATGGGGTTTATCAAATCGGAATCTTAGACTTCCCTGTTTTCTAGTCGTGAGGGTACATTGATAGTTTTTCTCACCATGATGTTAACAGTGAATTTCTTGTGCATCATGAATATGTTACTTCACTTATTGCCTAGTTGGGTATCAGTTTGCTAGCAAAGGCATGTCATGTTAGTGACAAGATTCTACAAATAGTCTGGTGTCGTATCCTCATTTCACCCTTTGACTATTAGCTCACGTGATTTTTATGGACACTAGTGGAGTGTTTATACTCTCGAATCTAGGGTAGTGTGCACACTCTCACCGCCAGTGGGGTGCTCAAAATATAGACACCAGTAGGGTTATAATCGCTCGACATCAGTGGGGTGCTCATAATTGCGTATCATGGCAATCTCATGGCTTAACTTGAAAACATGGGATGGATTTAAGATTTTTTGCTTTATGAAAATCAAGTCAAAATATTTGAAAGATACATTCATTCTTTGGAAAGATAACGACTACTGATGCAAAACCCAAAATCGAGATTGATAATTATCACAGAATGTCCTAAGTAGGTGGACATATGGGTGATCTTTTATTCCATACGATGAAAGCAAAAGGTAGTACATCTTAAACCGGACAAACCATCTCGATATTTATTTTTTCTCAAAGATCCACATGATCCTTGGATCGAGCGTTGCTCCGTGGCTTGCATACTAACTGTTGTGACTGGGTAGAGGATTGTTGTTGATGTCTGGAGGGTTTGGCCTTTCCTCGAATTTCAGCCATCCGGCTTCTATCATTTTTTGAACCCTGCTTTTTAACCATTTGCAAATCTCGGTTGAGTGTCCTGCCGCTCCGGAGTGGTAGGCACAATGTTCATCTGGTTTGTACCATCTTGAGTATGGAGGGCATCAAATGATATTGTATAGGGGAAATTAACCGATCCTGGAGAAACTGGGGGAACAACTCGGTATATGTGAAGGGGATAGGATCGATTCGAATGTCTTTTTGTATCTCACGTTATTGTTTGAATCCTCGTTATTAGCTCATGGGGTTGCAGGTGGTGGTGCCTGTACCTGACGATTGACGAAATTTGGTTGTTGGACGATTGACGAATCTTGATCACCTTGAGGTTCGTAATTCCGCCGTCTCCCTTTCGAAGATTCATCTTCACTCGAATGTACATCTCCCTCTACCTTTCGAGACGAACTAACTTTCTTGGGCATTTCTGATCATTCCATTTTTCCTTGCTTAATACCCTTCTCTCTCCGTTCTCTAATTACTAATAAATCAGCAAAGTTTGTTGTGGTAGTCCCTACCATATTGTTGTAATATGGAGGCTTCAGTGTTTCGAAGAAGGTCGAAACCATTTCTTTTTCTGACAATGGGGGTTGAACATCTGCGGCCCTTCATCTCCACCTCTGTGCATACTCATGAAAAGATTCCTTCTCTTGCTTTTCCATGGCGCGTAACTCTTCTCTATCTGGGGCTAAATCTTGATTGTGCTTGTAGTGTTTCATGAATGCATCGGCAAGATCCTGCCACCTTTTCACCTTCGACCTTTCAAGTTGCATGTACCACCTTGCAACTGGCCCACTCAAAATGTTTTGAAAACAGTGTATCATGAGCTTGTCATCTCGGACGTGGTTAGCCATTTTGTTGCAATACATGATTAGATGGTTTCTGGGGCATCTGGTACCATCGTACTTCTCAAACTCTCGCATTTTAAATTTATGGAGAATTATCATGTCTGGCACTAGGCACAACTATGTGGCATCAGTAAAACCATAGGAGTCTACCCCTTCAATGGCTCTGACCCTTTCGTTCAGGTATTCTCATTTCTCTTTAAATAGCATGTCGTCCATGGCTCCTTTCAATTTGTCTTCCTCTCGTTCATGTTTTGGAGATCCCACATTCTTCTTGTCATGTACGTCTTTTGAGGGTATGACGAGGATCTTGGCACTAGAAGCTTCACCCTTCAGGTGCCCATCGCGATCTTCTTCTTCAGAATGTATTTCTTCATTGTTAGATACTATCCCTTCCCCTTTAGTTGATAAGATCCTTACTATCATGTTCAGCTAATCCTTCATTTCATCGAACCCGATCAGCTTTTCATCGAATCCAGTTATCTTTCCTTTAAAGTCGCTTAACGTCTTCTGGAACGCTTCCATGACGAGGACCATCTCAATATTGTCAAATTATTTCCCCTTTTTTTTAAATAATGGTGTATGCATGATGCTTATGCAAAATGTTAAAGATGTATGAATGCAAATTCATTTTTCATCTTATGCATGCTTTTTTTAATCTTCTCTATGAAAAGTTGTGAATGAGTACAGTGAAAATCTGGTGATAATGATGTTTATGAATTTTGAAAACTTTTTCATTCATACAATCACACTGTTTTACGAGTGAAAGATAATATGCATATCATAACATCATAAGTAAACATACATTTAGATAAGCAAACACATATCATTACATCATTACCCTATTTAGGTAGGCTAAGGCTTTCGGGCGGCATAACAACATGGTTTAGGGTGGTTTTGGGATTATTTGGATGGTTTAGGGAGGCCTCTAAGCTTACTATATGCTGGGAGAGGAACTCCTAAGGGATTTGGCTCCCAAGTTGTATCCTGCCATAGCCTTTTCGATTTGGCTGGATACCTCAAATCAACCTCGGATTTGAGTTCAACTTGGTTGGAAATTTTTGTGTGTCTACCACCATTATGGATGTCACGGTACTCCTTTCAATTTTCTAAAGGGATAGCTCGGGCATAGATCTTTTATGCATGAATGCAAAATTTAAATTACGAAAATATAATTGCGCCAATAAGTAGTAAACACCCAACACGTAAAAGAAAGTTAGAAAAACTTATCGAACTTAATTATGTAGCTCGACTCTCGAATGTCCCCAACGGAGTCGCCAACTGTCGCAACCGTCCCTCGGGGTCGGGTGGCATTCTCTTTTGGAGTCGCCATCGATCTTACTTAGAGTGGATCAAACACGCTTCGGTCGGCTCTAACCTTAGGGGCAGACCGAGACATGTTCTGCTATTAAGGGATATGGGTTCGGGAGTACGGTTACATGTGGGGAAGTTAAGCAACACCCCCACAACTCCCTAAATCGGTACTACTTAAGTTGATAAGTTTATATGTGTTGGGTGTACTTACTATTTTTAGGGTCCCACTTGACCGTTCAATATTTTTATCGTATTGATTTATAATTTGATTATACACCCATTGACGCTCATTTAAAAGATAAATTTTGTTAGTTAGTTGGACTCGAACCTTATTGGTTGCCTACGTACCCGTAATACGGGATCAAAATCCACGTAGTTCATTGAAACTTTGATGTTTTATTTTAAGTTATAACCACGTTCCAGTGATCGTGGTTATCAATTAAATGGTTTTGTTTAATTTTGAAACATGAAGAAAGATTTTACGTATTTGAAATGAATGGAAATAACCCAACTTAGAGATTTTTTTTAATTTCGTATTAAGATTATTAAAGTTTAAAATCGAATGGAGTATCTAAAACAAAACATCACGGGCAGCCAGCCAGTGAGCCAGACTGGTTTTTGTGTTTAGATTTGAAACGCGAATGGGTTGGATGGAAGAGTGTGGGTTTGAAACCCCCAACTCAAGGTTGTCGACCCGCGGGTTGACCCATGTTGGCCAGGACCCTCCCACAAAAAGGGGTTACAAGAACCCTTTTGAGCATCCGCCCGGACCTAGTCAAACCCAGTGAAACCCAAAAAACCCGACCGGTTGGCCCGACATGGTGGGTCAGCGGGTTTGCCCCCTATGCGGCGCCATTCTTCACTTCCTCGTTCTGCCTCGTGGTGCAGCATCGATTGAGTTCAGCATCTCCGATCAACTTGAGCGGTAGAAAAGAGAGAGAAATAGAGAGATTGATTGCAATTTTGGCTGAGAATACTTGATGATAGAGAAGGCTCCTTTTTATAAGCTAGCCTGCAGGTAGGCTATGTCTGTTGTATAACGTACCCCACTTGTTTGGGTTGTTACTTTTCTTCTCCATGTGATTATACACAAGACTGTTGTTTTGGATGAACATACCGACACACACATCAATTCCTTCTACGTTAACGTTTGAAATTCAAAATACAAGTTTAGTTTGTACCATAAAAGAATTAGTAAATTTGTGTTATGGTATTGTGCAAGTTTAGTTTGTACAATAACATAAATGTAAATTTTCAGTTTATACTGTAAAGAAATCTATAAAAAAAGATATTTATACAAAGTAGCATACGAAAAACATTGCTGATTTGTCATTGCTGGATTTGGTTGAAGTTTAACAATCTGTCAAGATTTTTTTTTATGAATGATCTATGAAGATTACAATCCGATCTTTTTGGCCTTTTATCTCTTATTCTTTTTAATAGCTTTTGAGTTTGCACTAGCTCCCTCGTTGAATTACTTTTCTTTTTTTAATAAATTCCTGTTATGCTACTAGAGTAGTGGCAGATCTAGGGGGCGCCCTTGGGTCACAGCCCAACCCTCCTCTTAATGTTATGTGATGGATTTAGTGTTGTTGAATTTTTACTATGTTGAATTTAAGTTGATGTTATTTAAGTGTGTTGGAGTTTAAGTAGTGTTGCATTTTTCTATATTGGATTCAAGATAAGTACAATATAATAACTATTTTCATATTTTTGGGCTATACCGGGCTAAAACGGGTGACCCATTAACCCTTGACCCACTAGATCGACCGGGTCCGAGTCAACCCACGGGTTGACAACCTTGCCCCAACTCTACTTCGTTTTCTTTCATTTTTTTTAGACAGAGGGGCAGTATGGTAAATGCCCAAATATGGGGTGGCAGGGGTGGTATTTTTTGGCGAACCCTAATCTAACCTGAACCTAAATCGGTCGTCGTTCATCTCCCTCTATCACCTCTCTCGTTCTTTAGCTTCCCCTCTCCTCTTCTCAGGAACGATAAACAGTCCAAAACTAAAGAAACCCTGACTCTTTCTTTCATAATCGACGAGGGAGACGACTCCCCTTCTTCTATCCCTCGATCTGCTTCGCCAAACGCTCTCCTCATTCTTTGAATCTCAGCCCTACTTCTCGACTGGCCTAATCAAATATTCGGATTGAGCTAATCCAACCCGGGTAAGATCGAGACATGCATGCCCTTCTCCTTTGGATTTTCAGTATTTATGTTGATTTTAGAGTCTAACATGATTTTTTCTTTTGGATTTTGTGTTTTGGGGGGATGGGGAAAGGAGGACGACGAGCCTTTGCTGGCGCCGATTTGGTTCTTCGGCGAGTTCCTCTACTTGTTTCGATTTCCCTAGGTTAGATGGGTTTAATTAATTTTGACTGCAGTTTCTTTATTTCTACTCTCAGATTTTGATATGAGATATTTTGATATTGGTTTTTTGTTTGGTTTTGGTGCTCTGGTCGCTGAAGGGAGAGTAGAGTGGGTGAACGAGAAAAGACAAAGGATCGAGGCGACCTGAGGTATACCAGCTTCCTTCTCGTCTAGGTAAGCTCGCTTTTATCGGTAATTCCTAGGTTCATACATTTTTGTTGAATCTGATTTTTTACCCTCTGAAGATTTCAAACCAAAGGATTAAGCTGATACACCTCTAAACTCAGAGCTTTTGATTGTCTTATTCTTAGCCGATTAGGTTAAACTTGTACTGGGGATCATCTAGCGAAAACTTGAATACTATAGGGAGAATCATTTGTTTTGTTAAGGTCTAAAATTCTACTACGATTAGGAAATGGCCAAAAACCATAGATGCTGCTAATGATTTTAGATTAGAAAAAGGTTTTGAGTATGGTGATAAAAGATAACTAGAGGCTATTACATGTTCTAATCAATTAAAGGTACTTACACTAATCCTAAGTCACAGTCACTGCTCAAGACTTTGGATTAACAAAATTTAAATTCTATTCTATGTTTGGGATCGGATTTAGGGGGTAGATGCTTGAGTACCAGTTTGGGTGCGGCAATGGTTTAACAATGAACAACTATGACGCTTTTGCCAAGTTTATCAATTGAGGAATCTTACCATAACCTAAAGTCACAGCCACTGAGAGGTGCATTAGGATAGGGCAAATGTTTAGTTCTCATTTGTGCAAAAATGAATGGATGTCTTGACTCGATTACTTGTTGATTACAATTTCCATGCATTGTGTTTTGTGAATTGGAATGGATGATAGGGTGACTAGGTAGCCATGTGAGTTTTGAGTCGATCGTTTTTGTCTTGTGTGCTTGGATCCCTTTCACCATGGCGAGTAACATCACAGTTGTCACTAGTGAGTATGATGGAGGCGTAGGATTTGTCCACGCCCAAATGTTGATTGTCCCGAAATGCTTTATCCCATAGTCAACCCCTTTTAGGAGCTTAATGGTGTTTGATAGAATTACCCCCATCCTTTCTTCGTGTCTATACATGAATCGTCCTTGTGCCCCGGAGCTCTCGCTTTTGAGTTCCATTGAGGTTCAACATAGGAGGATTGTGTGCGGTTCTTGCTAGGAATGAAAAAGAGAAGAGTAGTGTTGGAGTAAGTTCTTAAAAGAGAGCATTGGTTGTTAAAGGTAACGTGGCAAGTGTTTTACTCTCTGGTACCCCCTCAAAAAGAAAAGGAAATAGAAAAGGAAAAAAAGGAAAGTGGAAAGGAAAAGAATCGAAAAAGAGGTAATAAAATGGGGTAAATAAAGTAGAGAGTGCCACAAAAATCAAAGAGTATGCTCTAAGAGGGGTTTCTTGGCACTCAAGCCATTGAAACCCCCACATTGTTGTTGAGCTCCTTCACTACCAAGTCGAAATGTGATAGCAAAAGTAGACCGAGGAAGAGCGCTTAAAGGTAGTTCATGATGGGTGATAGTTTTGAAGGGAGAAGCAAGGTTTTTGGCCGATGGTAGTGACCATTGTTTTTAGGGAAGGTTCTTAGTCGAAACCATAGAACATTCGAGTTTAGGGTGAAGATGTAGGACCTCATGTTGTGTTTGCTACCACCCAAAAAGCCTTTTCCCCATGTCCAAGACAATTGCCAGTCATTTGAACATGTGTTTAAGACCTCCGGACAAGCTAGTGATGACAACCGTCTTGTAAACTCTAACATTAAGATGTTTCCCTTTCGTTTGTTCCTTGGACTTGAATGTTATGCATAGTTAGTTGTTATTGATAAGTAATCTTGTTGAGACTTGCATTGATTCATGAACAAGGTGAGAACTTTTCGTTTGTGGTGGATGCTGGTATTGCTTGCAACGTTCCATGTGTTAATTGCCAATAGCCATTGAGATTCGCCACTTTGTGCCCTTTGATTCGTCCCCAAAGCATTTTGTTAGGTTGAGATTATACATTGTGTGAAATGGTTTGCTTTGGGACAAGTAAACGTCTAAGTGTGGGGGAGTGATTTGGCCCTAACTATACACTTTTTATCCCCATTTCTCTTTCACGTTTATGGCAATTGAGCTCCAAAAGGGGTGGTTTTATGCTAGGTTAATTGTGTTTCAATGTTTTTCAGAGTCTAATAGGTGAAATCAACCCCAAAGTTGAAAGATGGAAAAAAAGGAGTAAAGACCGGGCAAAGAGGAGGATTCAGCCATAGTTCATGGTCCAGCATTGGAGTTCACGGTCACCAGGACCGTGAACCGCGAAGTGTCCAGAGGGGTTTCTGAGGTTACTAACGCCAAGGCAGTTCACGATCGCTTAGACCGTGAACTGGAACCAAAAACTGTGAACCCGAGAAGTGAAGCGGTGCGTTTTTATCCAGTTCACTAAGTTCACGGACGCGTCCTGATGTTCACAGCCGTGAACTGGGGCCGTGAACTAGGCACAATCTTAGTATAAATGGAGAGCTGGAAGGAAGAAGAGGGGGAGCCAGAAATGAAATAAACCTTCTTCTTCTTGAAACCCTAGAGAAAAAAAGTCACGAACTAAGAGGGAGAAGAGGCTAGGGTTAGCTTCAAGTGAAGATTTTAGACGTTCCTCTTCTTTAGAGGATCTCTACAAGCACAAGTAGAATTGGAGGCATCACAATGATAGTTTCTTTCTTCCTCTTTTGTGTTCTTCCTTTGTCTAGCATGGAGTAGTTTCTCTTTTCACTTGGCTGTTGTAGAACCCTAACTACTATCATGTAATTGATTGTGTGGATTGAATGATTGTGTGATGGTGGTGTTTAATTTAAGAATTGAGGTATTTTTCATGGTGATTCTGCATTGTGTGTGCTTGGCAATCTATTGTGCTATTCTAAACTAGATTAGAGAGAAGCTCCCTTATCTTAAGAGGCTATAATTGAGCTGGGTTTTCTTGGGCATTCCATGCCTCCTAACTAGATTAATGAAGGGCAAACCTCTACTTGAATTAGACACCTAGGTTAATTGTGATTATGCCGTCCAAGCCTGGTTTGAGGGAGAAGGTAAGTCAACCCTCAATCGCTTGTGCCAAGAGGAGGGCTACAAATGTAGCCTCTAATGCTTACCTTGGTCTAGCAATTGAGAGGATGGTTTCTTAACCATTGTTGCACCTCCTACGGGTCACAATTGCCTTGTCACACACTGATTCATTCGATCCCACGGTTCATGGTAGTTAGTTATGGAGAAGCAACACCCGAGTGAAGCTTCTCACCAAGAGTTTTCCACCTTTTTACTTTTCAAAGTTTTGCTTTTAAATCGTAGATTGTAGAGATTTCAACAAACAACAATCCGCTAGATAATGTTTCAAACAATCGAAATAGTGGTACATGGGCCGGCTCGGGTTGATATTTAAACATACTTGCCCTATTTGCACCCATCTAAGGTTTATACTTGGGCCTTAGGTGGGATTTTATTGTGATAGTCGGAGAGAGCCAAGCTCTCAAGGGGCTGCCATCCATCAAAGGGATTGAGCCCCAAATCGATTTCGTCCCTGGTGCTTCGATTCCAAACAAACTAGCGTATCGAACCAATCTGGAGGAAACCAAAGAGCTTTAATGGCAGGTGGACGAGTTGATGGGGAAGGGCCATGTTCGGAAGAGCATGTGTCCTTGTGTTGTACCCGTCATCCTCGTGCATAAAAAGGATAAGACTTGGCGTATGTGTGTTGACTGCAAAGATATCAACAACATAACGGTAACGTATCGACAACCTATTCCTAGACTGGATGATATGCTGGATAAATTGCATGGTTCTAGTGTATTTTCTAAGGCAGATCTTAAATCTGGATACCATCAAATTCGCATGAAAGAAGGGGATGAGTGCAAAACTACCTTTAAGATGAAACATGGTTTTATACGAGTGGTTAGTTATGCCTTTCGACTGAACTAATGCACCTATGAGATTAATGAACCATGTTTTGAGATATTTTGTCAGAAAATTCGTGGTTGTTTATTTTAATGATATTCTAATTTACTCTAAGAACTTAGATGACCATGTGAATCACCTTAAGGCTGTTTTGGAGACTCTTTGAAAAGAGCAATTGTATGGCAATCTTAGAAATGCATGTTTTGCACTGATAAATTTGTGTTTCAGGGATTTATGGTAAGTTCAAAGAGAATTGAGGTGGATGAGGAAAAGATTGAGGCAATTAAAGCATGGCCCACCCCAACTAATGTGAATGAGGTTCAAAGCTTTCATGGTCTTGTAGGATTTTATCGTCGGTTTGTAAAGGATTTCAGCACCATTGCAGCTCCTTTAACCACAACCATTAAAAAGAACATGACGTTTCAATGGGGTGAAGCTCAACAAATGGCTTTCGAGCTTTTGAATTATAAACTAACCCATGCTGCTTGCTGATGTTGCTGACTTTTCTAAGACATTTGAGATCGAGTGTGATGCCTCTAGTGTAGGCATTGATGCTGTTTTGATGCAAGACAAGAGGCCAATTGCTTTCTTTAGTGAAAAACTGAGTGGGGCTTCCTTGAACTATCGCACGTATGACAAAGAGCTTTATGATCTTGTTCGAGCTCTAGAAACATGGCAGCACTACCTCTGGCCAAAGGAGTTCGTGATCCACACCAATCATGAATCCTTGGAGTACTTGAAGGCACAACTGAGCAATGTAAGGAGAATGTGGTTGTGGACACCCTTTCTCACAGGTATGCTTTGATTTCATCTCTTGATTTCAGTCAAACGGGTTATATATTCATCTCCCTATTCCTAGTTCCTACTGCTCATTGGATTGATATTTCTATGGATTTCGTTCTTGGATTGCCTAGGAGTAAGAATGATAGAGATTCTTTGTGTGTTGTGGTTGACCGATTTTCAAAGATGGCGCACTTTATCCCATGTCACAAAAATAATGATTCATCACATGTATCTAAACTGTTCTTTCGAGAAATTGTAAGGTTGCATGGCATGCCACGTATTATAGTCTCTCATCGTGATGTCAAGTTCTTGAGTTACTTTTGGAAAATGTTGTGGAGTAAACTTGGTAATAAGTTGTTGTTTTCTAATACTTGCCAACCTTAAACGGATGGTCAAACTGAAGAAGTTAATAGAACTTTGTCTCAAATGCTTAGGGTTGTCATTAAGAGTAATATCAAGTCTTGGGAAGAACGCTTACCTCATGTAGAGTTTGCATATAATAGGGATGTTCATTCTACCACTAAGTTTTCACCATTTGAGATTGTATATGGATTTAATCCTTCAACCCCACTGGATTTGTCTCCATTTCCTGTCAACGAGCGTGTGAATTTAGATGGCATGAAGAAAGAAGAGTTTGTTCGAGGTTTGCATGAGAAGGGGTGACCGAATATAGAGACGGACTTTGCAGATTCTGAAGAACGTGAACAAGCATCGACATCCTCAATGATTCGAGCTAGGAGATTGGGTATGGGTCCACATGAAGAAGGAACGTTTTCCAATGACAATGCTTACAAGATTGATCTGCCGATCGAGTATGGTGTGACTTCTACTTTCAATGTTTTTGACTTAGCTCCTTTCCTTGAAGATGACTCAGATTTGAGGGAAAATCCTTTTCAAGTGGAGGGGGATAATGAGGGCATCAATACCAAGGCGAGCACAAGTCCAACTTTGATGCAAGAAGAACAGGATAAAGAGGCGAGGTCTAGTACCTAGAAGTCAAGCCAAGGAATTCAAGGGTCAACTTCAAGCTTATTTGGCCCTGAACGTCACAAATATAGAGGCCGAGCTGTTTGTGGGACGGTGATAATGATTGAAGTTGGGGTTGTCTCAGGCCAAATCCTCAACCATGGAGGGGAAATTACGACCGTGGAAATGGAGTTTGGACCGTGGAAAATGTCCAGGGATGGCCGACCAAAATCCACGGTCTAGAGGATGAAATCCACGACCGTGGAAATTGAGTGTCAGGGCGTGGATTTGGAGTTGTTGATGCGGGTTGTTTTTGTTTCCTTTGCGGATTAAGTGACTTATGGTCTAAGGCTAGGGTTTCTTTGCTATTTTTGGCCCAAAACCTTTGTAGTCTATATAAGGGCTTGAACTAAGTCTTTTGGAGGGTAATCGACATTTTTATTCAAAAATCAAAACCCTAGAATTGAGTGTTCAAACACTAACTTATCTTCTTCTTCTTTCTTGATCGTGGAATCGATTCAGCAAGAACGAATCGACGTTTTCTGCTAGCTCATCACAATAGTCGGATAGTCATTCTTATACTTGGCCCTCTTCTTGGTGTGTGGATTATTTTTGGGTTATTATCCATTTCTGTTTGTTGTGCTTCTAATCAATCTTTGCTGCATTTCTAATTGTTTGAGTCCAGGAGTTAGAGTCTCGACTTATATCATTAAAAGCCATAGGAAATCATGAAGGGGACAATTTGGAGAGAGAAGCGTGACCAAGAAATACTAAGTCTCCTAAAATGGGAATAAATATGTGCATTATCACGCATAATCTACGCTCAGTATTTATGGAATGCGATTGACTTTTCGTCAATTTAATTTAATGGGCTATATCTCTGTTTTTTATGAATAGTTGTTATAAAAAAAAGGAGAGTACTAAGGCAACACCCCTATTTTATGAGAGAGAGATATATCACTAATTCTGGTAACCTAATGAGCCTGTCTGTAAGTATAAATCGTATTCTTTACTAGTAATACTATCATTCAGCAACCAAGTAGAGTAGCAGCAGAGGACATCTCAAAAGATCTCAACACTTGTATTACCGACCACCATTTTCACCTCATCTCTAATATGAGCTATAATGGCTTCAGAGGCTCGACAACCATCCCCATACTTTGCAAAGCATCTCTCTCCACACTGTACTGATCAGAGAACTCCATACAAGTTTACTAGTTCTTGCCACATTAGATGATTGTTGGCCCAAACAAGCTTAGTTTCCCATTGATCCTCTGGTTGTCTAGCAGTGAAGCCATGAAATACACCAGTAAAGATCTCCTTGAAAACCCTACAAGCAGCAAATAAATTTGATCTAGTCTCTAAATCATACCCACAAAACACACAAGATACATCCCCAGTAATCCTCCATTGAAGTAGTTTTTCCCCAATGGTAATTGCATTCCCGATAATGGCCAAAGTAGGAATTGATTCCTTGGGACTGACGACTGTTTCTAAACCATAGGAAACTAAGGATCTGGATTCCCTGTAGGCCTCAAATAATTCCAGGCACACTTCAAATTGAATTTATCGAGGGGAACTCCATTCCAATGCACCACATTATCGACAACATCCATCAAAGGTTGAATCTTATCCCTCATTTTCAGAATCTTCACCCATTATCATGATCCAACTTTCACTTCAGCACACCAGAAGTTCTTCTTTTCAACCTAAATTCCCTGATCGAGGCCACCCATAGAGAGCCCTACCGAAGTAAGACATCCCAAATATGCCTGATGATGACTTGATATATACATATGTTTTTATCCACCATTCTTATGTCGTCTGAGCTTCATTTCTCGTATCTTAGGCCGATTTCACGCTAGGTTGTTTTGGTTTGTGATATTTCAGGTCCTAATACGTGATTGGAGGTTTGGGTACGAGTTCGGGGTCGATTGGATGAAAGTTGGACGTTTGGCGAGAAGCTGAGGAAACCACACGGCCAGACCTAGTAGTCACACGGTCGTGTGGGGTGGCCGTGTGGAATTCCATTACGCGGGCAAGACCACACAGGCCGTGTACTGGGTCCCTTGAGGCCATGTGGAAATTCCAGGAAAGTCACACGGGCAAGCCAGTTTTCTACACGGCCGTGCAGCTCTGGCCGTGTAGCATTCGTGGAGGCACTTAATTGAAATGTCGCGTTTTGGAGCTCACGCGGGCAGACTTGGATTCGACACGGCTGTGTGGTCTGGCCGTGTGGTCAGGAAATTTTGGGTTTTAACCCAATTTCGAGCCTAAGGAAAGGGGATCGATTTTTTGAGCAAAAAACAGAGCTTTAGAGAGAGAAAGTGCGAAGAACAAACCCTAAGAGCTATTTGAAGTGGATTTCTCACCATTGAAGCCCAGATTGCATCCCTAGGAGTGAAGATCGACATCCCAGAGCAGATTATCCTCATCTTTATGAGTATGACTACTCTAATTTATGTTTTCCTCTCTCTATCTCTCTCTCTCTATGGAGTAGAACCTTCTCTCACTTAGGTATGAAGAACTCTAGTTCCATGTGTTAGGAATCTTGATTGTAATGACTGTGGATTGATATACTAATTGATTTTAATCGATTGATGCATGATTCATTTAGTCAAGTGAAGCTTGATCATCTGTTCATGATTTCTGTTGCAACCTGAGATAGATATAATCTGAGTAGGTTGTTAGAGCTTCATCAATCAGTAGTGGTAGATTTGTTATACGAGAGTTAATCGATTTAATGCTTTGTACTGGAACCCAATTCCAGTAGTGGAGTTCTGTGCTTATTGCCTCAGCAGTCTATCCTGGTGAAGGTTTGTCGCCTACCGGTTAGCCTGCCTGAGAGGGCTTGGTTAGCTTAAGAGATTCCAAGCTACTATCGGATCTTCCGCAGTTTGATCAACAGTTAATCAACCCAGGGTAATAACAACATTGACCTAACTAAGGAGCTAAGAGGACTCATTCCAGAGTGACTCTTCCCTTGCTAAAGAACTTTGAACAATTTCCTTCTTTCTTACTGCTTTTAGTTAAAATCACAATCACTCGAGTTAGTTTGCTAAAATAATAGATAATCACGGAGTAGGCAGTAGATCTAGACCGCGGGTTGACAAATAGAGCTTGCCACTTACTGCATTTCCGGACTGCGATTACACTTGGTCACAGTTTGGTGTTGTGTTTTAGTGTGTCAAGTTTTTGGCGCCGTTGCCGGGGACCTTCTAGGTTATTTTGGAAACGTAAAAGTTTGTTACTCTATCTTTTTCTCTACTGCATTCTCTCTTTTCCAGCTTTGTGCCTTCACGGGTTGTGTTTGCATTCTGTGTGCAGGTAGTGCATGACCTGCAGCTAGTCGGGAGATTTACTACCATTAGACCAATAGCTTGAACGGACTTGTAGGAACTTCAAGCGGGCTTTAAAGGCACGACTGGCTGCGGAGGAGGCTCTAGCGCAGCTGCAAATCGCCGAGGAGGAAGAAATGGGTGACCCACCGAACAATGATGTGGTCATTCCTGAGGAGCAGACCATGGGGTATTATTGGACCGCCATTGTCGTGGACATGAGGTCGCCCATCCAACACCCTCAAGTTCCAGCAAATAACTTTGAGGTGAGCACCTCTCTCATCACCATGTTGCACGGCTCGGTGGTGTTCCTTGGCAAGGAGGGGGAGTGGCCCTGATCACACCTGAGGCGATTCCACGAGCTCATCGATGGGATCAAGATCAATGGGGTTCCAGCCGATGCCATCCAGTTGAGGTACTTCCCATTTAATTTGGAGGGGCAAGCCAAGAAGTGGATGGACACTCGACTTTCAGGCTCGATCACCACGTTCTCCAACCTGGCGGGCAAGTTCCTCACACGCTACCATCCTCCGTCCAAGCCGGCGGACCTGCAGAAGCAATCACCCACTTTGCTCAGGATGAAGATGAGACCATTCGGGATGCTTGGGAAAGATAAACCATTCTTTTACTCAAGTGTCCCAACCATGGTTTTTCCGACACCTTCAAGGTGGGCACCTTCTACCACGCCCTCTTCTCGGAAGACAAGCAGCTGATTGACTCGGTTTGCGGCAGGAATATGCCCACCAAGAACACCGCCACAGCTGAATCAAGTTTTTGAAGAGATGGTAGAGCAGGGATATGATTGGGGGAATTGCAAGGAGATCGAGAGAAGCACCAGGACGGGGTGTGCATGCTGTAGCCACCCAGTCGTCTGATTTGGTGCAGGTGGTATCGAAACTGGTTTCAACCTTCGATCGCTCTGGAATGATTTCAGGTACAGGACAGCAGCAGGCGATGCACTGCCAGTGGTGTGAAAGCTCCCATCACACCGTGGAGGATTGTCAGGCGATGAGGGATTCGTCTACTTCCCAGGAGCAGGTGGACTTCATCAACAACAATCCAAATTTCTCCTAGAGTGGCAACAACAATCCAAATCCACCTAGCTTCCAGGCTCCTACAACTAGTATTCCAAACCAGAGGCAGCCATACCAGCCTCGCCCGGGCCAGATGCAGCAACGCAGCCACTTTATCAGCCCAGACATGGACAGGCTTTTCAATAGCCCCCACAGCAGCAGTACCAGGAGCCTGGTGCATCTCCATCAGTCCCAGCACCGGGCGATCCCGTGTTAGAAATGAGGGATCTAGTGACTACCTTGGCCAACACTAGTACCCAAAAGTTCAATAAATTGGAGCAATTCATGGAAGTGGCTGCAGGCAAATTCATGGAGATTGAGGCTGGCTAGAGAAACTAGCAGGCACTCTTTCAGGGTATGGACACCAAGATCGGGCACCTGGAAGATGCCCTTGCTTCCAGACCGGCTGGCACACTTCCTGGCCAACCCCTGCCGAATCCCAGAAATCATAAGGAGGGGTTACACGCCATTATGTTAAGAAGTGGGACTGTGACTGCGGATGCACCACAGAAGAGTGCCAAGAAGGTGACCCAAATCACCCCAGAGCCGGAAGAAGACCTGGTGATGGAAAAGGAGCGAGAGGCTCAAGCTCCAAAGCCACAACCAGAAGTGGTTGAATATAAGCCTAAGCTCTCTTTTCCCACCAGGATGTACAAAGACAGGCTAGAGGCAGAGTTTGGCAACTTCTCATCCATGCTTAGGAAGCTGCATATTCAAGTTCCCTTCATGGAGGCACTATCTCAGATGCCTAAGTATGCGAAGTTCTTGAAGGAGCTTCTCTTGAAGAAGCGGAGTCTGAGCGAGCTAGCCACTGTGGAGCTCAGCGAGGAGTGCTTGGCCATTCTGTAGAACAAGCTTCCGCCGAAGCAGAAGGACCCATGTAGTTTTACTATCCCATGCTCTATTGGTAAATTGCATGTAGAGAGGTCCTTGGCGGATCTAGGTGCTAGTATTAATGTGATACCATATAAATTGTTCAAGAAACTAGGCCTAGGTGAACCCAGTGCAACAAGGATGAGTATTCAATTAGCTGACCGATCTGTAGTCCATCTTAGCGGCATAGTGGAAGACCTTCTGGTTAAGGTGGGCAGATTCTTTTATCCTGTGGATTTTGTTGTCTTGGACATCAATGAAGACGCAGAAGTGCCCCTTATACTGGGAATGCCTTTCCTGGCCCCCGCCAAGGCTCTCATAGATGTACATGATGGGACCTTAGTTTTGAGAGATGGTGAGGAGCAAATAACATTTTCGATTGCTAATACTCTCCCCGCCTCATCACCTTTGCATGCTGTTTCTCACCAGGAGCACGAGTCTGTCGTGTATCCTTATGTGCCTTCCATTTTGCAGGAACCACCTCCCATACCTTTGCCGCCACTCCTGTCCACCACGTTCTAAAAAAGAAAAGATCAAGGAGGAGTGGCGGCCGAAACTGAAGGTAGCTAAGCCTGCTGAAAAGGAAGTGAAAGACCACTATGAGCTGGTCTCGGCTCCTGAGCCTCGACCGCCTTGGCCATCTGAGTATTCACTCGCTTGCATCCTGCCGGATGGCCAAGTCGAGTTGACGAGTGCTGGTGGTAACACTCGTCGGGTGCATGGCCACCATCTGAAGTTGTACCTCAAGAGCGATGTGGATCCGCTTTTGAAGACTCCTGTTCCTACACCTCTTTGAGTATCCACCCTACTGACGTCCAGCTAAAAGACGGTAAAGAAGCGCTAGTGGGGAGGCAACCCCACCAAGGTTTGTTTTCCTTTCGTTTGTTTTTGGTTTGTCCACTTGGAACTATTGTTTCTATCACCCAGTGTGTTTTGATGACTCTAGCCCTGCTGACTGGTCTGACTTCCCGTCCCCCGGCAGTCTTTCCTTCCGGTAACATCGTTCCCCTCATCTTTCCCTCTGCTCCATTGAGGGCAATGTCGAACTTAAGTGTGTGTGTGGGGGGGAGGGGTGCTTTTTATTGGTTGGAATCTTTATATGTATGCTTGGAGCCTAGTCCGCTGTCCAAATCTCGAGATTTGAGGGCTCCAAATACTGAGGTTTGCATGATCATATTGGCATTGTGGGTTTGATTGGTGAATCGAATGGCTTTCGAATTGATGCATGACAAGTGGATTGTAACTAGGACAACCTATGATGATGACTGAGACGTGCAGTAGAGTTTTGTAGGGGTTCAGTTTTTCAACTGTTTGCTTACCAATTGTGACTTGGATTGATCACTTGCTCTTGACAGTCGTTTATGCATCTAGTTTAGGGAGTTAGAATGAGAAATAGAGCATATAGGTAGCCATGTGAGATTTGAGCCTGCTCGTTTCTTTCTTGTGCGATAGATCCCTCTTCCATGATGTGTAGCATTCACGTTGTCACTAGCTAAGATGATGGAGGCATAGGAATAGCCCACGACCAAATTGACTGTCCTGGTGTGTCATACCCCCTAGTCAGCCCCTTTGAGCCGTGTACTTTCCTTTCTTTCGGTCTACACTGGAAAATCACCCTTTTGCATCTCTTAGAAGGTTCCACATAGTGGTTTTTGCATGTTCTCTTCTGTTTCTACTAAATATAATGTGAGGGTTGGAGGTAATGCTTAAAAGCTGGGCGTGTGTTTGAAAAATGTGCAGAGGTGGTGGTTCTCTCAAGAAATGAAAACAAAAAAAAAAAACAAAAAAATGAATGAAAGCAAAAGAGAGCCACTACCAAAAAGTTGAATCATGCTCATTAATTAGTGTTTCTTAGCAGTCCGGCTTAGAAATACTAACATTATTGTGACCTCCTTCGCTCTTGTGCTCTAGAGAATTTGAGTAATGCATAATGGCAGAAAGAAAGTTACTGGTTTGATTGGCTGTGAATGTGTTGGGTTTGGAACTGTGGAACCTTGTGCTATGAATACTTCCACCACCTAAAAGGCTTTTTCCCGATGTCCAAGACCCTAGCCAGTCACTTGAACCTGTGTCTAAGACCTCCGAAATAGTTAGTGGTGACATCCCTTGTGTAAACTCTAACATTTAGAGGCTGCCATCATGGTGAAGAGACGTTAGGATTTGAGAGAATAAGCATGCGCATTTTTCGCATCAAATTGTCATGCCCCCACTGGTCGAGAGTGAGCGATTCATTTCCTTGTTCTTTATGCTCTTTACCCCGGTGAGGACCTAGATGGCAAGGTCTTGATTCTGATGTCTTGAGTTTGATGCATGCGATGACTGTCTTGGTTAAGTGTGTGAGTCAAGTCTATGTTGGTTGGTGAACAGAAAGGATTCCTCTCCTTTACCCGATTTTGTTGCACTCGAATGTCCTCTATGGTGGTTGTCTAGGTTTCTGTTGAGTTGTCCATATGCCAATGATCAAAAGCCAGTATGATTCACGTGTTCTGTGCCTATATGATTTGTCCCCAAAGTTGGTATGATTGAAATCTGTTGAGCTTACCTTGTATCTGACTTGGTTTGCTTGGGGACAAGCAAACGGTTCAGTGTGGGGGAATTTGATGACTTGATATATACACATGTTTTTATCCACCATTCTTATGCCGTCTGAGCCTCATTTCTCGTATCTTAGGCTGATTTCACGTTAGGTTGTTATTGTTTGAGATATTTCAGGTCCTAGTACGTGATTGGAGGTTTGGGAACGAGTTCGGGGTCGATTGGAAGAAAGTTGGACGTTTGGCGAGAAGCTGAGAAAACCACACGGCCAGACCTAGTAATCACACGGCCGTGTGGCGTGGCCGTGTGGATTCCATTACGCGGGCAAGACCACACAGGCCGTGTGGAAATTCCAGGGATGTCACACAGGCAAGCCAGTTTTCTACACGGCCGTGCAGCTCTGGCCGTGTAGGATTCGTGGAGGCACTTAATTGAAACGCCGTGTTTTGGAGCTCACGGGGGCAGACTTGGATTCACACGGCCGTGTGGCCTAACCGTGTGGTCGGGAAATTTTGGGTTTTAACCCAATTTCGAGCCTAAGGAGAGGAAATCGAGTTTTTTAGCAAAAAACAGAGCTTTAGAGAGAGAAAGCATTGAGTCAATTAAAGCCTGATCATCCTTTCTTGATTTCTGCTACAACTTGAGATAGATAGAATCTGATTAGGTTGTTAGAGCTTCATCAATCGGTAGTGGTAGATTGGTTATATGAGAGTTAATCGATTTACTACTTTGTACTAGAACCCAATTCCAGTAGTGGAGCTCTGCGCTTATTGCCTCAGCAGTCTATCCCGGTGAAGGTTAGTCGCCTGCCGGTTAGCCTGCCTGAGAGAGCTTGGTCAGCTTAAGAGATTCCAAGCTACTGTCGGATCTTCCGCAGTTTAATCAATAGTTAATCAACCCAAGGTAATTACAACCTTGACCTAACTAAGGAGCTAGGGGGACTCATTCCCGAGTGAATCTTCCCTTGTTAAAGAACTTTGAACCATTTTGTGCTTTCTTAATGCTTTTAGTTAAAATCACAATCACTCGAGTTAGTTTGCTAGATAATAGATAATCACGGAGTAGGCAGTAGATCTAGACCCCGGGTTGACAAATAGAGCTTGCCACTTACTGCATTTCCGGACTGCGATTACACTTGGTCGCAGTTTGGTGTTGTGTTTTAGCGTGTAACCTGACAATGCAAGCATGATTCCAGATAATCATATCTTTGAGTCCAAGCCCCCTTCCACCTTGGGGAAAGTAATGTACTGCTATGCCATGACTGCTTTTTCTACCTGTTTCACTTGCCCCACAGAAAATACTACACAATATTTCAATTTCCCTTCTAATAGCTTTAGGCAATATAAACACAAACATCCAAAACTGTGTTAAGTTGTAGAGTACAGTCATGATAACCTCTACTTTTCCAACATAACTCAAGTATTTAGATCTCTACCCTTGGATCTTAGCAGTGATTCTGTTCCCTAACGGTTTATACTCTTTAACAGATAACTTCCCAGGAATAAGTGGCAAACCCAGATACCTAATAGGTAATGTCCCTAAATTTGTAACCAGATCTCTTAGCCATATACTCTTTCCACTCCTTAGGCACCCCACACAATACAATTCACACTTTCAACGATTAGAGACCAAACCGGAAACATTCCTAAATCTCTGTAAAACTCTTCGAATACACTGAATGCCATAGTTTGAGCCATCAGAAAACAAGAGGAGATCACCAGAAAACATACGGTGGGTGAGTTCCAATTTATTTCATAGAATATGAAAATGCAGCTTATTAGTTATAATATCTTGCTTAAGGAGACGAGAGAAAATTTCCATGGATATAACAAATAGATAAGGAGACAGCGGGTCTCCTTGTCTCAAGTCATTCTTAGCAGCAAACTATCCAGTAACTCCCCCATTAAAGCCCACACTAAACATAGGAGTGGTCACACACACACTAATCCAATCAATTAAACTGTTGTGGGACCCCATAGCTCTTAAAACTGTCAATAAAAACCGCCAATCGACTAAGTCAAAGGCTTTCATTAGATCAATTTTAAGAATACTACGAGGGAAGATATTTGCTCTGGTATACTTTGGAACTAGTTCATGAGCTAGCAAAATATTTTCTCTGATATATGATAAAAGCAAGCTAGTCATCAAGAATCTCATTTCCCAAGCGTTCAAAATAATGCTTAGTTCGTGGAGGATTGACGAGCTGAAAATTGTTAAGTATGGAAGCAGTATCATGGCACATACATTGGAAGCTTGTATCTTCATCTTGGAAGATAATCGATGGGAGTTTAGAGTTTTAATTAAAGACCATGAAGGCATTGGGTGAGAAGATTCAAGCTTCCTCGACACCAAACGAGCAGCCTTAAGATCGTATTGTGACCAGTTCAAAATCAACGATCAAGGATTCAATTCCACGACTGTGGAACAAAAGGCTAGCCGAGGGATTTGAGAAGGAGAGTTTCACGGCCAAGGACATCAATCCCATGACCGTGGAATAGGAATACAAACCGTGGAATAGCCACTGACGAGTTACAATTACCTTTTGTGTTTAGGATTCTTTTCCTTTTCGGGTTTTTGGTCATTTTTTGTTTCTTTGGCGTATATAAAGTCTTAAACTCGAATTTTAGGGCAGGTTTATTTAGACATTTAAGAATATTGAGTTTATTTTGGTTCATTGAGCTTTAGTCTTGGGAATTCTTTCTCTATATCTATCGAGTTTCCTTGATTGTGGTCGAGATTCTATCCTTATATTGACATAGCCTTCTCCCAGGTGTAAGATTGCACTTCAATTCCACCTTATCCTAGTTTTTATTCCTATTCTTAGTTGCATTTATGGGTACCGATTTTGTGCTCATATCAGTATATCTCCTTCTTTTTTAGTTGTAATTGAAATTTTTCGTATAGAAAATCATATTGATTGTGTTCTTCAAATTGACATTCAGTTTGATATACTTTGGAATAAAAAAATTGAGAGATTTATTATCAATCCATAATCCATGCTATGGTGGTAATGATGAGTAGTACATAAGATTATATTATGATTGAAAGAAAGTGTACCATAGTGGTATGGATATACTAGAGTGTAGAATGATTGTATACATGATAGTATGAATATACTAACTATCATTATCACATTTCATCACCATCTACCACTAGTTGCCCTAGTTAATAAATACTCCGTTTAATACACATATATATGACCATAAGTATTTTATCCATTTAGAACTTATGTATCTATATTATTGTCAAATATTTCATTTTCCCTCGTTCATGTTGACTCCGTAAAAAATGCTTATAAAACCAGTAAAACACTTTTAATAGTTGTATTAATGAATTAGATTGATAACTTAAGTATTATGTATTTTTAATTTATTTTTAAAATAATTTATCATATATATATACATATGATAAATTATATATATATATATGGTAGAAATAGGTACGATATCGATATCCCGATACCAAATATCAAAATCCCAAATACCAAATTATACCCTAAAATCCATTCCAACCCCAATCTCTAAATGATTTCGATATCCCAATCTCAATCCCTAAATATTTTGGTATCTCAATCGGTATTATTGAATACAAAATTAAATACTTTTGTAATTTAATAATTAAATATATAAGTTAGATTTGGTTGTCTAATTTAGGGCAAAGAGACTAGACAAAGGGTCGTGAGTAAAGAGAAGAGAGGAGATGTGACATCTCAAATTCTTATCTGGCTCCACTTAAAATCAAGATGTCATATCTTATTCAAAGCAGTCAAAATCGGGATTTGACCTTAAATAGAAAACTATGGTAAAATCGGAATCGTAGAATCGCAGGATTTTAAGTACCATATAGAAGCTAACATATAATACTATTAATTAGGTGAATTTTTAATAAAACAAAGACACATAACATTTCAAATGATAATTCTCAAGATTAATTGTTATTTAATGCGTAACTCAAATAATTCATGAGAAAGGGACAGAGCTCATGGGGTTTGGTATTATTTTGTGTTTAGGTAGTTTAACTCAAAGTGTACTCTGACATCGTCTACTAAGCATGATTTAAAAACTAAGAATAAGTGAACTCGAATAAAGTAGTTAATTTCATTGGTTTGGTACAAATATATTGATTTAATAAATTTATTTGTTAATAATAATGTTAATTCTTACGTACTTACAATATTATGATAAATGTTTTACCAATGAGTTAAACAAAGGGAAGGGAAAGGGGTTGACCGAGTCTTAAATTGGTTATTTTTCTCATTCCAAATATTTTTTAAAAGGAAAAATATATGAGAAGTTCCATGTCATTGCCCATTCCGTCGAAACAGTTCTGCTTCTTTTAAATTGGCTCAAACTGTCTATTTTGTTCACATAGGATCAAAATCCCAATTTTGGTACAATTTTACGATTTTAATCTCAATTTTGAACGATTTTAAGGTCTACCGATTTTATAGTAAAATCAGGATCAGAATCCCTAAGTAAAATCCTAAAATCCTATGATTTTACGATCAAAATCTCAATTTTGCCTGCATTGAATTCTTATTATGATTATCATTGCCCTAAATTGATAATGTATGTGTGTTCCATTACTCGCATGAGAATAGGAAATCAAGCAAAAAAGGCAACCATAAGTAGTTGTAAAGTCGTCAAGAAACACGTGTGTCGAATGTCACTATTGTCTCCAAGCTGCAGTCGTTGCTTTGCCCATCATTTGTTTCACTTTACAGAGAGAAAAGTCTCTCCAATAAGTGAACTATGAAAAAAATCTATAAAATTTCATTTTTTTGTTGTTTTGATGGTTAGTTTGAGTTCCGATTTCTTGGTTTTTAACAACAAAGATGAGTTGTGGAAATGGGAACCCTAAAACCTTATGGTGTTTCTCATTCATCTTCGGGATTAAATAGTCCAAGAGTGGCACTACATGACAAAGGTGTGCCACCTTGCTTTTGAAGAACAAAAGATAAAACAACTAAAACTAAAGTCTAAACTCAACTTTGACATTAAACTAAACTTGATGTTGATAATGATGATGATAATTTCCTCTAAAGCTTGTCAATCCACTTTGACATTCATGGTCGCCGGTTTGATTCTTGAAGATAACTTGTAATATCTCCTGTTACCCCCTGCAAGCAAGTGAGCATTGAATGTGCACACCAAGCTTGGAGAGAGAGTACTTTTTGGACTTGAGAATGTTGTTCGCTTTGGCTAGCTAACTTCCCTTGAATCTTCAAATGGTGAAGCTGTTGCATCTTGCTAGCTGGCTTCCCATAAATCTTCTGAAAAGCTGTTGCTTATGTGGCTAGCTAGACATGAAATCTTGATCGTGCTCCAGTGCGCGATCGATTTTTAAATTTATAAAGTCGAAGCGCACTCTCTAATCAATCCTAACTAAGCCAAGTATGACCTAGCTAGGGTTGTAGTAAAGTGGCTTGGTCGTATTCCAAGGAGTCCCTAAGTGTATTATTAATTCGCTGTGAACTACTATCTAATCGGGATGGAAGTTTGTTGAGGGGTTTTAACTAAATTAACCTATTCCTAAGGCAAAATAAACAAACAACCAAGTGGTTGGTAGTACGTTAGAGATGAGATGGTTGCCTAGAGTCGAATTCTCCTAGCTAAGGTTGTAAAGTAGGGTTAATCGAATGTGGTGAGTGGGCTCTTTTCCATGGGATTTCGTGGGTATTCACACGCGTTCTAGTACGCCTCCCCTAAAACCATGTTCATGCCAACTCAATCTAGGCTATCGTATCTGGGGCATTAAGCTTATGCTCATTTCAATGGACACTATCCGCCGTCCACACCGAGGTTTCATCTATGAAGGCTACCTATAGCAGGGGTTCGGTCGCCTCGACCACTATAGGCCCCCATTCACAATCTAACCTAAACTCGCCAAATAGCGCATACTCGTCTAACCCTAGAACTCCATACCCAGCGCGGTAATATAAAGTAGGCTAGAGGGAAGATTAGGGAAAATTACGCAAGCGTCATAATTACGGAGAGAGTTGATGAGGTCATCAAAGCCAAACATACTCAAGTTGAAGGGCCAATGACTCGAGCAAGGGCTAAGGCTTTTCGGGATCAAATTGCAAATTATTTGGCTAAGGAGTTGTAGGGTTTAAGCTTGGATTTGCTAGAAGGAAAGTCCACCACACTATTGAGCTATGTGGATCACGAAATTGGGCTCAAAGGGAGGGAAGGAGGGTTGGCCATGGCAAAGGAGTCTCAAGGTGTGAATGGAATCAACAATGGATAAAGATCATGGTGTGAACACAAGGTGCGAAAGGAATTTCAAGTGTGAACACAGGGGGGATTTGAAGGCTAGGTTCAAGGGTAGTTGTTGACTTAGTCTATTCCTTGTTTGTTAAGGTTTTTGTTTTCCTTGTTTGTTAAGGTTTTTGTTTTCCTTTTTCAAGTAGGATGTGGTTTTCTTTAGTTGTTTTGTGTTTAAATTCATGGGTCTATAAATAGGAGTCCAACCAATGTATTTTTCATTCAAGTTTCAGCAACCAAATACAAGTGTTTACAAGTTCAAGTGAACATTTTGCTTATTCTCTCCTTTGAGGATTCGGGAGGTTTGGGTGGTCTCTTATCAACTAGAGAATGCGTCTAGTTGTGGTGAGCATCGACAATATGAGTTGGCCTCTTCCACAGGTTCAAGAATGTTTGGAAGGTTTCATATACCCTCTGGCCCTTCTCACTAGTTTGGATTTGTTTGATCAATTCCGCAAGTATCTTTATTTTCGTGTTATTCAAGAAAGGAGAAAACCCCTAAAAAGTTCGACGTTTGCAACTCTGTTTTTCGTCTGGTTTTGACTATGTTAAAAAATAAATACATTCATTCATAACCCAAGCATTCACTACCTACAACTAGGGTTCATCTACCCTAAACAACTGCTGGAGATCAAGTCAATAGAGAGAAGAAGAAAATACAAACTATAAGTGGGGAATGATGGAATCAAGCTTCTTCTCCTTTCTTGCACCTTCTCCTTGCTCCTTGGATTGAATGGATCTTCAATGAAGCTCTCCCAAGGAGTTTCTCTCTCTAAAGCACTCCAAAACCCTAATTTTCTCACCCAAAGGCGACTCTCCATTTTAACTCCAGCTTCTCTTCTATTTATAGGCATCGGAAATCTCGAGCAAGTTCGCGGTCCAATGGCAAGAGATTGCAACCGCGAACTTCAGTTCGCGGCCACGATCGGTTTCCTCAGTCAGGATCAGCGCTTTCCGTGAAGAGAGTGAGGAAACTCTATGTACTCCCAGCGGCGCCTCCTTCTAGAGTTCGCAGCCAGTGTGCTCATCTTCGCGGTCGTGATCTTCTGGATTTGGCCCGCGATCTTCTAGAAGACCTTGCGGCCCATCTTTGCCTTGTCTGGTCCTTCTCCTTGTTTCTACATATTTTGGCCCATTTTCTCCTTACCTTTGCTCGTAATGTCAAATGCATCCCAAAATAGTATAGCAATCGAATAGGAACGAAAAAGGCATGCAAAAATGACATTTTGTAAAACAATTAAAGATATTTTAACACAAAATTGTTGATAAATGCAAGGTAAATAGCACCATTTTGGTGTTATCAAACTTCCCCCACACTTAGGCGTTTGCTTGTCCCCAAGCAAACCTACTCAAACCAAATGCAACATGATAGACAGAATAATGGGCAATGCACTCCAAGTGTTCATTGCATAAGAAAGAGTAAACATGTATGAATGAATGTTACTATCGCCCTACTGTGCAAGCACAAGCTCTCGAGTGAGGACCATACTTACTATCCTAGGTTGAACATTCAAGGTGTGCTCCGGGGGATTCTCAGACACTAATAACCACTAGAACTATTGAAGGTGCTTATTTTCTTTCTTTTGTTTTAGGAGTTGTCATTTTTTGTCTCGTTTTTCCTCGGTCATGCACATTGCACCGAACTTTTGCAAAGTTCTTTGCATAATAACATCTCTCTCTCATGACCAAGAGTGGATGAATCATAGCTGTCCCATTCAAGGTCACATGTGGGAAAGTTGATGGTCAGATTCGTCTTAGCCCGAGCATCACGTCCCAGCCTGCACTCCACATTGGGTTGCCACACATGTCGGATACAAACAAGAGCTGTGAGGTCTCATGAATCGCTAAAAGGTACCTTTGGTCCTTATCATACGATTCCGTGAGGTGGAGAGGTGTTGGGGGGGGGGGGGGGTTTGGTAAGTAGTAACAGATGATAGGGATGCAATAAAGCTACCCAAACACATCCTTGAATGGCACTCCGGGCCAAGAGAATAATCCTTTGACGGAAGATCTCAATTCTTTGCCCGGTTGCCACTCATGTGAGAACCTATTTTTCCTTTTATTAAGCACATATTTTTAAAAGTTCCTAGTTCACACATAAAAGAGAATCCCGCACACAATGCCTTCCTAAGGTAGCAAGCATTATTGACTCACAAAAGAGGAAGATAGTAAAATTACCCACACACTGGTACTCCAATCATGCAACTACCCCTTAGAGAACAAAACACATCAATCATCTAACAAATCAAAGCATATTGAGTAGGGGGTTGCAAGGAAAGGTGTTTTGGAACCCTCAAATTTGAAAAATTTTGGGTGGTGCATTCAAGGTCCCAAAACACACTCATGTTAGCCTTTTCACTACAATAGCCTATTAAATTGATCAATCGTCTTCCCACAAGCAACCATGAGAATTTTACATTCACTATTGAGGGAATAGACTAATCAAAATGGCAACTGATGTGAATCCATTTAAAACTATGGAATGCATTCCCCTCCACACTTGAGAGACATTGTCCTCAATGCGGGAATTCTAGGTTAGGATTACAAGAAGTTACCATTTGGGAATGTTGTAGTCGGGGAGAAAGATGGGACACAAATGTGTAGGTTCTCTGTGATCAACAGATAATGGAACACAAACCAAACATGGAAAAGAGGAAAGAGTAATTAAGAGAGAAAGTAGGTAATAGTGCAAAAAAAAACTAAGATAGAACATAACGCCGAGTTAGTGAGGCTCGATCCCTTTAGCCACGCTTCTTTTGCCATTTCCTTAAACCCATCGTGCGTTAGCCAGGCCGCGATCTAAGATAGGTAGCAAAGGAAAACTAAACACACCAAAAAATAATATTCGAAACAAAACGTATTCAAAATGAAATCGTCAATAGTCCAATCTAGGAAGGAAAAAGATAGGAAAATGGCCATGAAGTGCCATCTAGAACACGAGGCTACTGCTCACCTGAACTCTCATCATCACCATCCTCTTCCACAATGGTGTAGGATCACGGCGAAGGAGTGGTCTCGAAAGGGTGAGGAACTGTAGCTGGATCCAAGCCATTCTTCCTCATCAAGGCATGTGCGTAGTCGAGCATATGGTTCCTCCACTATGCGTCCCTATGCTGGTTCCTCATGGTGGTCTCCACATCAT
Organism: Linum tenue; assembly: GCA_946122785.1. NCBI lineage: Eukaryota > Viridiplantae > Streptophyta > Magnoliopsida > Malpighiales > Linaceae > Linum > Linum tenue. Next base: position 75,650,822 of record CAMGYJ010000005.1, on the reverse strand, counting down.
CCAAGGATGTCAGAGCTACTCCGACATAGGATGTTTGAGGGCAGCAGGACTTCCCAGCGTGGAAGTTGTGGCGAGCCGAACCTGATGAAGATGAGCGCTGCCTCCTCCCGCTGGGACGACCAGGGAGAGTATGACAAACTTCCCCTACAATCACCATGTTGGTTTGATTTGGGCCTAATTCTACGTATTTTTCCCTCGGTTTGCCTAGATGTTTGTGCCAAATTCGTTCATTAGAGGTTGGTTTTACGCGAGGTTCTTCGTGTTTGAGTGCTTTTCAGGATTTAACAGGTGGAACCAGCCTCGGAGTCGAAGGATTGGTGAAAAGGATCGAAAACCGGGAGAAGAGGTGAAAAAACTCAAGTTCACGGCTAAAGGCAGGAGTTCACGATCGCGCAAGACCGTGAAGAATGAGAGACGACCGTGAACCAACCTCGGAGTCGAAGGTTACTGAGGTGAGGGGAGTTCACGGTCACTAAGACCGTGAACACAAGACGTTGCCCGTGAACTTCCGTGATCGATGCGGAGCGTTTTGGAGCAAGCCGTGTGTTCACATACGCGTTTGAGGGTTCACGGCCGTGAACTCAGGCCGTGAACTCAGGCCCTCTCGTGTTTAAAAGCTGAGATGCAAGAAAAGAGAAATGGAGAGCCACTTTTGTGAGAGAAACACTTCTTCTATATTTTAATGAGAGAAACAGAACCAAGAAGAGAAGAAGGAGTTAGGGTTCGGCTTCAAAGGAAGTTTTGGGAAGATTTCCCCAAGAAAATCCCAACTGAATGTTGAAGAAGAGAGGAGGCATCCCCACTAGATGGTTTCCACCTTTTTCTCCTTTGTTCTTCCCACTTCTTCCATGGACTAGTCCTTCTCCCTCTTGGGAGTAGTGAAACCCTAAACCCTATCATGTAGTTTACTTGTATGTGGTTTGAATGATTGATTTTGGGCATTGTTGAATTTAATGTTTGAGGTATTTTTTCACCATGATTTTGCATTCTTGTGCTTAGCAACTTAGGGGTTGTGCATATGTTGTGCTTAGCATCCTAGGTTTGTGCATATTTTGTGCTTAGCATCCTAGGGTTCGTGCATAATTGTGCTTAGCACCCCTAAGATTGTGCATTTAGGTGCTAGAAATCTAATTTGCCAACGTAGCCTAGTTTAGAGAGGAAAATCTCCGTTTTTAAGGGAGACTCAATCGAGTTGGTTTTCCTTCCGCTTTCCAAGCCACCTAAACTAGGTTGAGTTAGGGAAATCCTCAATATTGAATTGAACAAGTTGATTGATCGTGGTTAAACCGTCCGACCTAGAGTTGAGTGAGGAAGTAAGCCGATTACCGATTGTCTAAACCGAGAGGGTCGAGTGACACGACCTTTCATTTTCACCTTGGTTTAGCAATCGAGACTGTGATCCCCAAACACATACGCTTACCTCTGCGGTTCACGATTAATGTGCCCAAGGCAATCATTCCAACCCATGTAGCATGGTAGCGGGTTAGGGGGAAGCAAAACCCAAGTGACTTTCCCATAAAAGAGTTTTCAAACCAAATTACTTTTGCTTGCTTTCATTTCAATTGGAAAACCTTCAAACAAAATTTTTATCGCTAGATAATGATTTCAACAACCGAAGTAGGGGTAGACAGACCTGGCCGGGTCAATATATAGATACTTGCCCTATACTACACCCGATTAGAGTTTTAAAACTTGCGCTCTAATTGGGGTTTAATTGTAGTGTAGTTTCAAGCGAGTCATGGTCTCTGGGAACTGTAGACCCCAAATACCCCAGATACCTTCCTCATTCTGCTCTAGATTCTTCAAATAGTTCTGCAAATGTGAAAATGGAACTAGAACCATGTAGGTATCTAGCTGACTAACGGCTATAGTCAAATCAACCCAAAGGTGTCTGGCGATCCTAGTGATGTAGGCTCCTCCATACAAAGGAGTCTCTTGTTTGAACCATGGTGAGAAAGAGTCTGCAGAATGGCTCGGCTAAGGTGAAGACGAACGTCGCTCTACATGCTCCAGATGAAAATCACATCTCTAACTGTGAGGTTTTCCATGCTCATGTGCTTCCCGCCTATCGAGCGAGAAATGGCATGATGAATGAGCCGAAACTCAGGTAAAATCTCGCTCCCCTTCGACAGCTTCACTTCCCAAGGTCGGCATCCAGGGCCTTCATGACGTTCTCATAGAAGTCATGAGGAAAGTAAAGCTCAGACTCCGCCTTCAAAGAGATGTAGGAGTCGCGGTTGGTGATGATCTCCGGAGGGTAGATGTCGAGAGCAAAAGCATCTGCCTCTCGAACCCTCCCAATTTCAATCTGATCAGGGGGTTGTCCTCAAAAGCACCCTTGATGAATTAGGTCCACAGGGTGCAAAGGAACTCTAGTGAGAGGACTTTGTAAACCCTCTCATTGATCTCCAGAACCTTGCGCCACACCGGGTCTCTGATCCTGCCCCTAATCCGGTGTGCCACACCCAATTGAGCAAAGAGTACCCAGTTGAGGCACTCACTCTCCTATGTAGCCATTCCCTGAAAGCCCTGGAGATGGTCTCTGGACTGGATAGCAATGTAGTCAAAATCGCTTTTTAAAACTTAAAAACTTATGCTTTTATGCTTCTAGGTTACCAAAATGCTTCTACGCATAATCGTCATTGTTAAAAACTATGCATTAAAGTTTAAAAGCTTACAGTTTTACGCTTCTAGATCACTAAAACGCTTCTATGTAGAAATGCGCTTTTGACTACATTGCTGGAGAGGAATGGGATAGCTCGGAGTAAGTGATGATCCACATGGGAAATCACTGCCTTCGGTGCTCTCCTCTGAGGCTGTTGGGGTTGCTACTCAACCTCCTCTTCTACATGAGGCTCGGGGTCCGAATGATATTGAGGCTCCTCCTATCTCAGAGCTGTCTCAACTGGGGCAGCTTGCCGGTCCCTTCTCCGGTTCTTCCTGTAGTACTGAATGAAGCCAGAGAAGGGGGACCGTCTCTCTGGAGGATCAGAATCCTCTCCTCTATTATTTCCCCTAAAAATCTAAATTACAGTCAATTCAAGGTGGCAAAATAGTTCCAGCATACAAGGAGTTCTACCCCACACTTGGCAGGAAAGGTGTGCCTGAAGGCAAAAAATGGGGGTCGAAAGATGAACTTCTAGGCTTAAACAGGAGAAAGCAAAACTATAGTGTCTTAATATGAGTTAAAATGAATGCATCTATTGTTAAAAATGACTAGAAATTGAGCTTTAAGTGAGCTGAAACTTCGCACCAACAAGGCATGGTATCATGTTCTTAATTTGCAGATTCAGGAAAACTATGCTCAAGAACTAGATACCTAAAACTGTATTGATGATGCTTGAGCCTAATATGGGGTTAATAAACATCATTTATGTTAAGAATCAAGCATGCAATCAACAAATTCGAAAGGAAGTGTGGTTCAAGCATATTATCGAGTGCTTGGTTGGCAAAATTTTCAAAATCCAAACAATCAATCGCACACAAATGCCCACCAAGGTCTACGAATCCACACACCTAAACTAAAGCAAGCACACACTAATTCTCATTCACCAAGCAATCAAAGAACAACCCTATTTCCCAAAACTTTAAGCAAGTGCTCGATTTCCTCATCTCTTACCTAATTCGGCCCTCCCATGACGAGAAAACAGAAGTATCGGATGAAAACTTACATTGAGCTACTTGCAGAAATTATTAGAAGCTCAAAACCCGAATTAGATGAAGAAGAATCAAGGACTTAATAAAAGATTATTAAATAGTATTCCTCGGCTTTTCCTAATAACTTAAGAGTTCCCATGCAACGACGCCAAAAACTTGATCATGCTTCGGTGCGCGATGGAACTTTAAATTTATAAAGTCGAAGCACACTTTCTAATCAATCCTAACTATCCAAGTATAACATAGCTAGAGTTGTTGTAAAGTAACTCGATCGTCTTCCAAGGGGTCCCTAAGTGTATTATTACTTCATTCTGAATTACTATCTAATTGGGATGGAAGTTTGGTGAGGGGTTTAACAAAATTAACCTACTCCTAAGGCAAAATAAACAACCAACCAAGTGGTTAGGAGGATGCTAGAGATGATTTGGTTTTCTAGAGTCGAATCCTCCTAGCTAAGGTTGTAAATTAGGGTTAATCAAATGTGGTGAGTGAGCTCTTCCATGGGCTTTCGTTGTTATCCACACGCCTTCGAGTACGCCTCCCCTAAACCCATGTTCCAGTCAACTTGATCTAGGCTATGTATCTGGGGCATTAAGTTTATGGCTCATCTCAATGAACACTATCCACCGTCCACACCGACATTTCATCCCGACTTTCATCTGGGAGGGCTACCTATAGCATGGGTTCGATCACCTCAACCACTATAGGCCCCCATTCACACATTTTACCTAAACTCGCCATATGGCGCATACCTGTCTAACCATAGAACTCCGTTCCTAGCACGGTAACATAAAGTAGGCTAAGAGGGAAGATTAGGGCAAATTACCCAAGCGTCATCATTTAGGAGAGAGTGGCATTAAAATCAACTAGACAAACACATTCATTCATAACCCAAACATTCACAACCTACAACTAGGGTTCATCTACCCTAAACAACCACTAGAGATTCAAGTCATTAGAGAGAAGAAGAAAATACAAACTATAAGAGGGGAATGATGAAATCAAACTTCTTCTCCTTGATTGCACCTTCTCATTGCTCCTTGGGTTGAATGGATCGTCAATGAAGCTCTCCCAAGATGTTTCTCTCTCTAAAGCACTCCAAACCCCTAATTTTCTCACCCCAAGGCGGATCTCCTTTTTCACTCCAGTAACTCTTCTATTTATAGGCGCTGGAAATCTCTTGCAAGTTCGCGGTCTGACGGCGAGAGATCGCGGCCGCGAACTTCTGTGCCGCTGGCGCTATTTGTTTCCTCAGTCAGGGTCAGTGCTGCCCGCGAGGAGAGTGAGGAAACTCTCTGTACTCTCTGCGGCGCCTCCTTCCAGAGTTCGTGGCCAGAGTGTTCATCTTCACGGTCTTGATCTTCTGGCTTTGGCACTCGATCTTTTGGAAGACTTCGCGGCCCATCTTTGCGATCGGGAAATTGAGCCCTTCAGATGGGATCTTTGCCTTGCTTGATCCTTCTCCTTGTTTCTACACATTTTTGCCCATTTTCTCCGCGTCTTTGCTCATAATGTCGAATGCATCCCAAAATAGTATCAAAATCGAAAGGAACGAAAAGGGCATGCAAATGAAATTTTGTAAAATAATTAAAGATCATTTTAACACAAAATTGCCTAATAAATGCAAGCTAAATAGCACATTTTTGGTGTTATCAAATCTTCTTCTTCTTCAACAACCGATAATACCAATGCATCTTTGGCTAGTTGGCATCCCTTCTTCTTCTTCTTCAACTCCTCAACCCCCAACTTCAGCTTTGTAGCGACAGTTTCTCCAAATTAAGTTAAATAAGCAACTGCATTTTTGGCTAGCTAACTTTCCTTTCTTATTCTTCAACTTCTCAACCCCCTAACTTTGGCTTGTTTTCTCACTATGATTTATGGGAATGTATGTACCCATTTTTGGATTCAAATCAATTGTACAAGTTATTAATTGACCTTCCAAATTAATTAATGCAAATGTTATTAGGAGTTACCTACATTTCAAATTAAGTATATTGAGTCACTAAATGTTAAACTTCTAAACCACATATGTAAACATTGAGATAATCAAATTGATAAGTAATTAAGTATAGGGCTAATTCCACTAGGAAGCCCAAACTATTCAAAAGTGTCATTTGTGTTCTAAACTATTATGACAAATCTGGCACGAACTATTTTTCCGTTAATGTTGACCGACGTTGACCGTTAGTATTTAACATAAAATTTAGTCAACATCTATGTGTTTTGTGCCAGATTTGTCATATTGAATAGTTTAGTACACAAATAACAATTTTGGATATTTGGTCTTCTAGAGGAATTAGCCCTTAAGTATATGATTTATAATGTAAAATAACAAGTATTTGAGATAGTTCGAGTGATATAGTCGATTAGTCATTACATATAAGGTCATAATGTAGCCCATTCTTCCATTTTTTAAAAATCGAAGTGTTGGGGGCATCACTAAAGGAGCCCAAAGGAGGGCCCAAGAAAAAGCCCATCCAATTGAAAGTAGCCCAAGGCAATGGGCCAGGAGAAGAAGCCCACAAAACCCATTGGGCAGCATAGGCATGGAGAACAAAGCACTAGGAGCCAAAGAGGTCCAAGCTGGCAAGTGGTCCCCCGCCCGTGGGCGCCTGCCAACAGTCAGAAGCTTGACAAGGTGGTTGGGGCTTCTGACGGGAATGAATGTACAAAGCATTTAATGAGATGGTGACGTGGAGGAGATCCATCTCGAATTCGGTGAGTATAAATAGAAGCAGTTGGTAGCATTTACACAGGTTGGACTCTCTCACTAAAACTCTTATACTAGAAGCACTTCTCTCTCTAAGACACTGACTTGATCGTCGGAGGGCTAACCGCCAGACAAAAGGAACGTGGGCGTGTTGGCAAGGCGTCGAGGCTCAAAAAATTGGCGCGCTAGGTAGGGGAATATAACCAAGAAACATGAGTGAGGAGGCGCCTATGAGTGGAGAGAGAGAAGAGATTACCGAAGAACAGTCTGGGCGGATGAGAGGGCTGACGCCCGAGATGGACGAAGGTGAGGAGAGTGATGGCTTGTTTCGAGGGTCGGAAGGCGCTGCGGTCACAGAAAAGGAGCTGTTTAGGATCATCAAAGATTAGGATGAGGCGATCGAGGTGCTTCGACGGGAGTTTGACGCCTTGAAGAGAGGTGAAGGGATGACGCCCAACCCAACTTCGAAGAAGAGGGAAAGAGTGGCGGAGACAGAAAGCGAATCAGGGCATATGAGGCGCCCAAGCCTATGGCGCCCACCTGAACGCAATGGTTCGGACACCAATGGATGGAACGGGGGAATCCTGGGGCGCCTATCACGCCACTGCTCCGTAAGGCAGCCCCTGGCGCGGAACATACTAATGGAACCCGCGGGAACCAACATTCCCCCACTCCCAACTTATGACGGGACAGCGGACCCGGATGATCACTTGAATGGATACTTCACCAAGATGCAGCTTTACAATAGCTCAGATGCTATCCTGTGCAAAGTGTTCCCATGACCTTCGCGGGCTTGTTCCTTGACTGGTACCACCAAATTGAAGAGGGGCGCATTGACTGCTTCGAGCAGTTTGCGGCGATGTTTTTGGCAAAGTTCGCCTGCAGGAAGCGTCGCTCCCTAACCATAGGCGCTCTCTTCAAGGTCAAGCAAAAGGAAGGGGAGGAATTGAGAGAATTCTACGAAAGGTGGCTCTCAGTAGCCTTAGTAGTAAAAGATGCCCAATCGTCAGTATTGGGATGTGCCTGAACGAGTGTACCAACAGCGAGGAGCTATGCAGGACGCTCGACAAAGAGACGTAGTATCCACGGAAGACTTGGATCACCGAGTGCAGAAGGTGATCATGCTCGAAGAAACTTTGGCGGCCAGAAGGGTAGATAGGCGAAGGACGAGGGGAGAGGAAGTTGAGATGATAAGGAAACCACACCCCCCGACCGGGCCGGGATATGCACCCGTGAACCACCCCCAGCCGAGAAGAATGGATACCGGGTGCCCGACGCCCAGGGGGGCGGGAGCCTTCGCAGAGTACAATCACACGCTGAAGAACATACTACAACACGTCAAGGAGAAAGGATACCACATCCGATGGCCGCGCCCCATGAGGGGACATCCCAACGAACGGAACTTGGACCGATATTGTCAAGAAGTCAATTGAAAACTGAGTTACAAGGCCTAACGGATAGAGGGATGCTCAATGATTTTGTCAAGAAGCCTGAAGAGAGGGTGCATCGCGCGTGTGTGGCTGGCACAGAGAGAGGAGCGGCGGAGCTGCCACCCCCGCCCTATGTTCTCGACCAAGAGAAGGCGCCTGAGCGAATACGACTTACCATCGAGTCCATTTCAGGAATGGTGGATCTGAGGGAAAAGTTTGAGGAGGCGTGCATGCTCCCATCCATGGACGCCTTAGAGATACAAGGAGTGGTGGCAGGATGCAAAGTGAAGAGGATGCTCGTGGACACGGGGAGCTCCATGGACGTGTTATTCAAAGACACGGTGACCCGCATGCAATTAGCGCCTGAGTTGATCAGACCATCGGAGTCCGTGCTAGTCGGATTTTCCGGGGCACCCGCCAGGGTGATTGGGCGAGTGCGCCTGGTAGTCACCTTGGGCGACGGGGAGCAAAGGGTGACGCGCGCCATAGACTTTGGAATAGTGGACTGCCCATCACCGTACAATGCGATCCTGGGAAGGCCCCTCCTAGCCTTGTTCAACGGGGTGGCCTCTACTTGTCACCAAACCTTAAAATTCATCGCTCCGCAAGGAGTGGGCGTAGCTCGTGGCCGGAAGCGACGGCGCTCCGAAGTAAGGGTCAACGTGATGGAGACCGTGGTAGTGGAGGCGCCCCGAGCCGAAGCTGCTGACGAAGAACTTTTGGTAGTGTTGGACGAAGGGCGCCCGGAAAGACAGGTGAGGATATCGACAGAGGCGCCATGCGAAATGAAAAAACGCCCGATTGCCCTTCTAAAGGAGTTCGAGGAGCTTTTCGCGTGGAGCGCTCTGGAGATGCAGGGCGTCGCACCCGAAATGGTCGTACATAAGTTGGCGGTCGTAGAAGGCAGGCGCCCAGTGCAAAAAAAGCGCAGGAACCTATCACCAGAGAAGGAGGTGGCGTTTAGGGTCGAAGTGGACAAGCTCCTGGGCGCCAACTTGGTCCAGTAAACCGCCTATGTCACTTGGTTGTCAAATGTGGTCTTCGTGCCGAAACCGTCAGGATTTTGGAGAATGTGCGTGGACTACACGAGCCTCAACAGAGCATGGCCCACGGATGCCTACCCGATACCCCGAATAGACCAATTGGTAGATTCCACGGCATATCACGAAATGCTAAGCTTTGTGGACATGTTCTCCGGGTATCATCAGATTCCCATGGCAGTGGAAGACCGACCAAAGACAGCTTTCATGACACCCTTCGGGAACTTTTGCTACCGGGTCATGGCGTTTGGACTCAAAAATGCGGGCGCCACCTATCAGAGAATGGTCAACAACCTCTTCCGCAAACAAATCGGACGTAATGTGGAGGCCTACGTGGACGACTTGATAGTCAAAAGTCGTAGGCGTGAGGATCACTTGGAAGATTTGCGGGAAACGTTCCAGGCCATGCGGGCGCACATGCTTCGTCTCAGCCCCCTAAAATTTGTGTTCGGCGCCGAAGCAGGGAAATTTTTGGGATTCATGATCACCAAGCGGGGCATTGAGGCCAACCCAAAGCAGGTGGACGCTATCCTCAGACTTACACCCCCAAAGACGCCCAAAGAGGTGCAAGGCTTGGCAGGGAGGTTGGCGGCCCTGGGGCGCTTCATCCCACGGTCAGCAGATAGGGCCGCTCCTTTTTTCCGGACGCTCAAGAAGGCGGTGCGTTTTCAATGGAATGCTTAGTGCGATGGAGCGTTCGAAGAATTGAAACAACTCCTAGCCGCCCCGACCGTAATGATGGCGCCCAAAGTGGGGGAGACATTGTACCTTTATATCGCTGTATCAGAAGTCTCGGTAAGTGCAGTCCTCGTCTCAAGGGAGGCCCCCTCCGAAGAAGACAAACCAGTATACTATGTCAGTCGTACCATGGTCGCCCACGAAAGGCGATATGCACCCATTGAGAAGGCCGCATTGGCGGTTGTGATGGCCGCAACCAAGCTGAGGCCCTACTTCCAGGCGCACACCATCATGGTGCTCACCAACCTACCGTTGAAGTCCACGTTAGGGTCAATGGACGTGGCTGGGCGCCTCGTCAAATGGGCGGTTCAACTAAGTGAGTTTGACATTCGGTATGCGCCCCGACCAGCGATAAAGGCCCAGGTCTTGGCAGATTTCGTGACGGAAGGAGTAGCAGAGACAGAACAAGGGGAGGATGACTGTTGGCAAGTTCAAGTCGATGGGACGACCAGTCGCACCGGCGCCGGGGCAGGTATCGTGATTATAAGCCCAGGTGGCGCAATGCACGAAGTCGCATTGTGATTTGCGGCCCTGAAGACGAACAACGCCGCGGAATATGAAGCAGTTATCGCCGGCATGAGTATGGCCAAGGAGTTGGGCGCCCACAAGATCCAAGTCAGGTCCGATTCGGCCCTCGTCATTAATCAACTCAACAGAGTCTTCGAGGTAAAGGAAGAGGCGCTCGAAGGGTATGTACGAAGAGTAAGAGAGATGGGAGCCTGGTTCGGGGAAATCTCCTTCGTTCACGTCCTCCGAGAGGAGAATGCCCATGCATACGCCTTATCCAAGCTAGCGACCGCAGTGGATTTCGCGGAAGAGAGAAAAGTCATGGTGCCCGATGACCCAAAAGAAGCCTGGCGGCTCCGTCGAAAAGCAGCACGGTGCTCCATAATCGAGGGAAAATTGTACATAAGATCTCACGCGGGAACATACTTGAGGTGCCTGAACGAAGAGGAAAGCAAGGAGGCAATTGAGGAAGTCCATAGCGGAACATGCTGCATGCACGCAGGGGCGCGAAGTCTGGAGAAAACACTGCTAAGACAAGGGTTTTACTGGCCAACGATGAAAAGGGATGCAAAGGCACATGTGGACGCTTGCCACCAATGCCAAGTGCACGCCAACGACATTCACATCCCGGCGGTGCCAATGCAAGGTAATGTGGGGGCCTGGCCCTTCACTCAATGGGGCATGGATCTCCTGGGCCCTTTTCCCAAGGCCTCGGGCCAAATGAAGTACTTGATAGTGGCAGTGGACTACTTCTCCAAATGGATCGAGGCAGAACCTTTGGCCACAGTCACAGAAGCCCAGGTGCGAAAGTTCACCAAGAAGAATATATTCACCCGCATCGGCCTACCTGAGTCCATCGTCACGGATCATGAAAAGCAGTTTGACTGCAAGAAATTTATAGAATTTTGCGACGACAATGGCGTGGTGCTACGATTCTCATCGGTGGCCTACCCACAAGCGAACGGGCAAGCCGAGGCGGCCAACAAAAGCATTCTCCACGGATTGCACACCAGGTTGGCAGGTGCCAAAGGAAGATGGGTTGAGGAGCTGCCAAAGGTGTTGTGGGCTCATCGCACGACTTACAAGACAGCCACCGGGGAAACACCCTTTGCCTTAACCTACGGCAGCGATCCTGTAATCCCAGTGGAGGTCAGCCTCCAAAGTTACCGTGTTGTCAATTACGACCCAAACGGCAACGACGAGGCGCGAGTCAGCGAGTTGGACATGACGGATGAGTCAAGGGAGGTGGCGGAAATTCGTCTGGAGAAAATGAAGCGACAAGTGGCCGGTACTACAACAAGAAGATGCGTGCCCATGGGATCACTGAAGGCGCCCTAGTCCTCAAACGTGACTTTCGCCCAGACGCCCGCGAGGGAAAATTGGCAGCGAAATGGAAAGGCCCATATCGAGTCCGGGAGGTGGTAGGTCCTGGAACGTTCAAACTAGAGCACCCTGACGGCAAGGTGGTGAAAAGAACATGGAATGCGCAAAACTTGCGACTTTATCGGGAGTGCGCCGTAGCTGAGGAGGGCACCTCGACCACGGTCAGTAATGAGGCAAGACAGTAACAGTAGTAACTGTTTGTTTATATGGTAAGCAAGTGTGTAAGCACGTTTGTATTGTGACTAAAGCACCCACAGTAATAGCGTCGTATCGTGTCCAAAGCGCCCAGTGTTGTAGCGCCCCCGACAGTGACTTCATGTTATGTCCGCGACTTTGTACTAGTTAATGCGCCCAACTTTGCGCCCAATGACTCAGAATGATTGTGTGGAAATTAGCCGCACTCATGATTAGAACGACAAGGGAATACCTACTAAAGCGCCCAATGAACGCGCCCCTAAAAGCGCCCACAGGTAGCGCCCCCCATATTCGTCGAATACCAAAACACCTGTTAAAGCGCCCAATAAATGCGCCCCTCAAAGCGCCCACAACTAGCGCCCCTCATAAACGCAGAAGTACCAAACAACATCAAGGCATAACTTAGTATTCATGAAAAAGTCGAGAAATTTAAAACTTCGGTTGTCCATAACACGCAAAAACATTAAGGTACATGAAAGGGGGCAAATCGCAAAAGAAGCATCATTCTGCCTCGGAAGTAGCATCCTCAGTGCGGGGAACTTGCTCTTCGGGAGATGAAGGTGCCCGATCTTCACGAGCAAAAGGCGCCTGGTCTTCTGGTGGGGGGGGGGGGCATCTGCTGCTGGCGTCGCGGGCGCCCCCTCTTCCCCCTCTACACCCTCCATATCCTGAATCACAAACTCGGCCATCTCAGCCACATCCCAGACTTGGTCCGGGTGATCTTGGTCGAGCTTCTTCTTCAGGATACTCATACTTGTCAAGCAGGCATTGACAAACAAGTTCTTGCCGGCCTCGGACTCCTCGAAGTTATCAAGAGAAGTCTTCAAACCCGCAATCTCCTTGCGAGCCGCCTTCAGCGCCCTCTTCTGCTCCTCTTGACCATCCCGGAGCCTAGCCTTCTCCTCCTTAAGAATGTCGATCTTGCTAGCCTGGGCGCCCACCTCCTGCGCCAGCTCCTCTTTTCTGGGCCTCGAGATTCGCCACTTTCTCCAGCAAACCCTTCCGCTCCTCCTCGAACTCCGCCTTGCACTTGGCGTGTTCCTCCTCCAATGCGCCCTGCAGCCGCGACAGCTCCATGGCCGCCTTCAGTTGGGCGTCTTCGCATTCTTGCACCAACTTCTCACGGCGCTTGGACGCCGTCTCCAAGTCCTCCTTCAGGGCGGACGCCGAACTCGAGGCCGCCAGCGCCTCCTCTTTCGACTCTAATAGCCGGCCGGGGCCTCTCTCCGCGAAGAGGAGAATCTATGCCAACAACAGAAAGGGGTTAGACATATAAAAGACTAAGTAAAAAGAAGACGGGCAAAATTGAGAAAATATGACAATGGGTAAGTTACCTTGGTGCTCACTTGGTCCAGCTCGGCAAAGAGGTGATCTCCATTCACCTCTGAAGGCACCTGCCACATCTTGGCGACAGAAATGACCAACCCCATGGCGCACCCGCGGTCCATCGTTGAAAGCGGAGAACAGGGGAGGGCGATGCGCCCAACCTCAGTCCGCCGTGGCCGAAGGACAGGCGGGCGCCCATCCGGGCCAACAAAGTGCCCTTCTTCGTCCAGATGGACGCGGGCGCCTTCCTCTCCAGCAGCGCTGGTGGCCGCGGCCTTGCCCTTTCCTTTGTCGCTCTCGCGAGCTTTTTTCCCACCACGAGGCAGGGGGAGCCCGCTCTCTTCTCACGCCGGAATAGAGAAGGCGCCTCCTCCCCCGACTCCTCGGCGTCTGAAGTCGGGTCGAAAGCAGGCTCCCCAGCGTCTGGTTCGAGGGCAGAGGATGCCACACTCGCAGTCTTGGCGCGCACGGGCGCCTTGGATGGTGCAGCTTTCGCGGGGGCTTTCTTCGCAACCCTACCCTTCTTGGGCGCCGGGGGAGTAGGCGCCTGCAGTTGAGTGGCACCAGCGGCTGCAGGCGCCCCGGCCGCCCTCATGGCCAACCGACTCTTGATCAGTTTCCCGATGGAACTGAAGTCCGAACCTGCACATGCACATGAAAGAGGTTAACACACAAATGAAAAAGGTTAACACAAAGGGCGAAAAAGGGAGTCACATTAGCTACTAAAAGGCGCCCACACACCATCATTATAAAATTCCTCCAACACCCTAAGTCGATTCTCGGTAAGGCGAAGGTTTATTGGGTTCGTGCTAATAAGCTGGCCTCCCCTGGCCTCGTCTGACGAAAGGTGGACCGTCGAGTTGAAGCCTTCAATCTTACCCAGTGTCCAGTGCCTTACAAAGGTGCCCCCACTCTTAAAAAACGAATCCTGATAGGCTTTCATAAAAAAACCCATTGAACTAGCTAAGCCCCAGCTTGGGGCACCTAACAACGAAGTGATGGGAGCGTTTGGAGAGCTTCTGCAGGGAGAGGCAGTTGTCGAGGTGCGCCACGGTGAAAAACCACCAGAAAAGGTTGAAGGTGGGTCTCACATTGTGCACCTGGCACTTCAGCTTAAACAGATTCAACACGACCATCACTGAAGGGAATAGGCGCCCCAAAGGGCACTCGCACATGGTGAGAACCCCTTCCAGGATGGGATCTATAGGGAATCGAAGCCCAAATCTAAAATACTCCTGATAGACGCCTATCCATTTGGGTCCACACACGCCAACCCTAGAAATGGGCGACGGAGGCGCATACCACCAGTCACGCGGGAGCTGGAGACTGGCCACCAATTCATGCACTCGCACCAGGGTTACGGTCGACTGGTGCTCCGGGCCAGCCTCCTCGAATGGTAGATCGGTGGTATCGGTTGGCAAGTGATCAGGGGGGAATGCCTTCTCCCAGGTGGTAATCTTATAAGAACCATCGGCAGGCATGTAACCCAGAGTGGAGGCGATCGTTCCTCCCGCAGATTCAGGCTCCCTATCTAAACCAATAACGAACCAAGCGCACAATTCCGAGTTGGAGTAAGAATCTCGCTCACGCCTAAAAACCTACAAAAAGAGTTAGAAGTCCGCGACTGGGCGCTTACCAGAAGTAGAGGGGCGGTTGGAGGCGCCTGCACCAGATTGAGCGGGGCGAGTGGGAGTGGCGCCCGCTTCGTTGCCAGATGAGTGATGGGGTGAGGCATCGGCACTGGAGAAGCCATTTGCTCGTGAACGGGGGAAGAAATGGCCGACGGCGGAGCACTTCAGAGTAGAGAGAGGGCAGAACAAATCTAGAGAGAAGGAAGAGCGAAAATGTAGAGAGAGAGCGACTTGAAGAAAATGACAAGGAAAGGGGAGGAGGAGGTATTTAAAGGGAGGAAGGAGGCGCATCGAAGATCGCGCCAACTGCCACGTGTCACTAAGTCACGGGCGGACCTTTGAGCTCCACTGATTTTTGAATTTTGAATTTCGAATTTCAAAATTTGAAATTGGAATTTAAAAGGACATCTTAAAATGAAGGCTCAAATTCCCGCCCGTGAGGGGGGCACCTAGGCGCCCTGATCAGACGTCCCTACCATAGCACGACCCAGGCCATAACCACAAAAAGGGCGCCCAAAAGCAATCAGGATGTAGCGCGCCTTTCGAAAGAGGGGGTTTCGAACCCATAACCTTGAATGATCATAAGGGTCCGGCGCCCATCAAGAAGTGGGGACTCCTAAGAAGCGCCCCGACCAAGGGGAAAGCTAGGCATCCAGATGAAAGGCCAAGAGATCAGTTAGGCACCCATGTGAAAGACCATGAGCGCCTAACTGGGGGGCAATTGTTGGAGGTATCACTAAAGGAGCCCAAAGGAGGGCCCAAGAAAAGTCCATCCAATTGAAAGTAGCCCAAGGCAATGGGCTAGGAGAAGAAGCCTACAAAGCCCATTGGGCAGCATAGGCATGGAGAACAAAGCACTAGGAGCCAAAGAGGTCCAAGCTGGCAAGTGGTCCCCTGCCCGTGGGCGCCTGCCAACAGTCATAATCCTGACAAGGTGGTTGGGGCTTCTGACGAGAATGAAGGTACAAGGCATTTAATGAGATGGTGGCGTGGAGGAGATCAATCTCGAATTCGGTGAGTATAAATAGAGGCAGTTGGTAGCATTTACACAGGTTGGACTCTCTCACTAAAACTCTTACACTAGAAGCACTTCTCTCTCTAAGACACTGACTTGATCGTCGGAGGGCTAACGGGCCCAGGCGCCCCCCCTCTGTGCTCGTGTGTGTAGGCAGGCGCCAGACAGAAGGAACGTGGGCCTGTTGGCAAGGCGTCGAGGCTCAAACACGAAGCGTCAAATTTCTCTCTTCTTTCTCCTCTCAGAAAATTGAAAACACTCAAATTTTCCCCTTTTTTTAAAATAATCAAATTACCAAATAAATTACTTTACTCTATTTATATTTAAATGATAACCTTGGTCAAAATTAACCAAAACTGTACCAACCTATGGGGACAAATAATCATACACAATTATTGTATTAGCCTCCGTAGCTAAAATTTTGAGGGAAAAATATTATTTGTCTCCGTTTCATATCAATTTCTAATACTTTAGAAAAAAATATTATTTTTCTTGATATGTCATTTTATTGGATTTCATTCCACAACATTTTCTAAAGTTTTTAGAAAAAATATTATTTGTCTCAATATGTCATTGTATTTATCTCGGTTTCATAATACTTTATTATTTGTTTTGCATCAATTTCATTATATTTTATTCGCATAGGAAAATATAATTGTTGCTTATGCTATGTCATAAAGAGGTAGATTTAATTGCCTCTATAGGCAAATACAAACACTAAAAAACGAAGCGACAGATACTGATAAATGAGACAAAATAGTTATTTTATTAAATAACTATTAATTTACTAATCATTCACAACAAATAAGTACCCTCCAACCCTTTTATCCCACTCCAAAACACCAGCCTCTCCACACATAGTATTTGACGGTAAGTGAATTGCTTTTGGCTCTTATTTTTTCATTTTTTTCTCCAAGGGAAATAAAAGTGGAGACCGAAAATTATCAAGTAAGTTGCTTTTGCTTCCCATTTTTATGTTTTGGCTCCAAACAAAAAGAACATGTTGGTTTCCCGCTAAAAAAAAAAGAACTCGGTGGTAAATTCGTCTTTCTTGATTAAATGATTTCCTTATTAACTTATTGTCGGATTCTCTTTTCTAAATACAGGAAGAAAACTCCTTAGCGAAAAAAATACAGGAAGGAAATATCTCCAGCTCCACTACCATACCTCTACCACTCGATTAATAAGTAAGGTATGTCTATGGTGACTTGCAAGTCACCATAACTTGGAGAAAACGGTCCACCACTTTCAAAGAAAATGGTCGACCTCTTCCACCAAGTGGTCCACCACTTGAGTCAACAGTGCACCACTTCCGGAAAATGGATCGACCTAATGGCAGACTTACCTTCAAGTGGTCTAACTCTTCCACCAAGTGGTGTACCACTTTAGGCAACCGGTCAACAGCTTCCAGCAATGTGTCGACCTGTGACCCACTTACATTCAACTTACACCCGCTTGTTGGAGGAGGTAATCTGCTCTTGCCAAAATAAGATACCAATTATGTAAAGTGGTTTACGTACCTCTTTGGGCGAATGATCTCTGCTTTTTGCGAACAGTTGACCAGATAACACCGTTACCTTATACTTACATTAGACAAATAATGGACGATATGAGACAAACAATACATAATTGTTTTGTAGTGTAACGCAACATCCTATCACCTGTAGGCAACCAAATTCCTACGCATATTATAGCCCAAGACAAAATAAAACCAACAAGCACTTTTAACACTTCTGAATAAAAATCCACAAAAGCAAGATGATGTGAGATATATGGACATTTGAAGATGACACAATTGTATAACAATTATACTATACTTTTTGAGTATTTTCATAACAACAAAGTTGATCAATCACAAGACAATTATAGGATAAAAACAAGCAAACTTAGAATTTGAAGGAAAGATGAAAGTCTTAATATAGAAGTCAAGTATAAGAAATAAATATGTAGAAGATTTTCCAAATCTACGGGAGAACAATCACTCGAGAAACTTGTCATCTATGCTTGCAGCCTTTGTACTAATTTTAAATCTCTTACTAGCAAACATATATATTATTATTGGACTCTAGTTATTTATGATTATATCACTAGCAATGGTTCATCAGGTCGATCGGTTATTGAAAGTGGTGGACCTCTTGGTGAAAGAGGTAGCCACTTGATGGAAGTGGTAGACCGTTTTCTTGTAAGAGGTCGACCATTTGTTCAACATAGCAAAATGGAATATAGTACATCTGGTCAACCATTCCAACAAAGAGGTCAGTCATTTTGTTCAAATAGGTCGACCTGATCAATGAAGAGGTCGATTATTTTATTCAATTCATGGTGACTTGTAAGTCACCGTAGCAAATTCCCGATAAGTATTCATTATCAATATTGACATGAGTTGAAATTTCACTTTTTTGTAATTCTATTAAATAAATTAAAGTTCAAATGAAATTTATATTTTAATAATTAAAAACATAATTTCAAGTGAATTTTAGATTTTGAACTTCCCTCTACGAAATTAAAAATTACTTTACTTAGATTTACAACAAAACAAATTATTTTGAAAGAATACATATGATGTAATATAGTAGTAATTCATGTCAATCAGGGGGGTAGAGTTAGACTGGTTCAGGTCAATCGGATTGCGGGTTATTCGGATTACGAGTTTAATCAGTTCGCGGGTTAATTAGGTTATGAGTCAATTGGGTTACGGTTCGGGCGGGTAGTGAGTTATTGACTTTTAGTCAATTTAAATTGCATTCGAGATACAGATCGACCTGATCGGGCGGACTACTCGGACAACCAGGATATGGTGCACCACATGAATATTGGAGAACAGTTCTCCATTCCATCCAACGACCCACAAAAGTGTTCTTTTAAATTAAAGGCTCACATCTATTAGAGCAATAGATAGTGGATTATGGGATCCACGACTTGAAAAAGTAGATGTCATGTGGGCCATTTATTTTTAACAAAATAAAACTTATACATACTATTTACAAGTGATATATGTATATTCTTAGTGAACAAAATACATATTTGTATTGAACAAAATACATATTTGTACTGAGCAAAAGTTATATTTGTACTGAACAAATATACACATTAGAATATCATATTCGTATTAAATAAAATATGATATTTGCATTGAATAGAAAACATATTCCACATATGTGATTTCTATATTTGTAATTTTCACAACTCTTATTCAAAATAATATACCACGCATTAAAAATCATATTCTTACTAAATATAAAACATATTACTACTGATCACAAAACATATTTGTACAAAACAGAAATCATATTCAGCATTTTCAAGAACTTGCATTTTCTACTCTCTCTTGTGTCATCTCCTTTTCAATCCGTGGGCCCCGAAAAAGCAGCTTTTTGTGAGCTCCTTTGCAGTTCTGATCTCACTCTCCACTCCTATTTGTTAGCAACAAATATTGACCCTTAATTTAATGGCTCATTTTTATGGACCATTGAATTTAAGATGGATAACGTTCTCCAAAATGCAAGTGGTGCACCATATCTAAATTCCTACTCGAATGTGATTCTATTTTTACACCTATAGTAGTATAGTTCCGACTGAATCTCGTCCTTCATCGGGCTATTATAGTTAGCCTATAGGCTTACTTACATCTGAAGCCAATCTTTTAGTGTTATTTTTGGCTGGGGCTTATTTTGTCTTGGCCCACCTAGGGATGGCAATGGGTCGGGTCGGGGACGGATAGTGCATATTCATTACCCTACTCAAAGTAGTTCGGGTTTTACCCATACCCATACCCACATGTGAAACGGGTAGAAAATTAAAACCATGCCCATACCCGTTCGGGTTTCGGGTATCCACGGTTATCCATGGGTAATGATTTCTCTTCATAACTCCAACCAATATGTTAACATTCACACATATTCTCACATTACTTAAGAGGAAAAGTATGACAATAATTCACTAGAATGAAGAAAATTAATTAAAACAACACAATTTCATGAAAATATTATATTTATATGCTAAATATAAAATATGTTAGAGAAATATAATGATTATTTATAGACAAAATACATATGTATGTGTATAATCGGGCGGGTTCGGGTTGGATAGCGAGAAACTCATTCCCACCGATTACCCGCAATATTCGGGTTCGGGTTTTACCCGTACCCACTAAATGTCTTTCAGGTTCGGGTTTTGTCCTACCCGTTTAGGCCGGATTCGGGCAATATCCACGATTATGGATATTTTTGCCATCCCTAGGCCCACCTGAGATTGAGAAGCAGGCTGAAGAATAAGAACCATTTGTTTTCAGTCTTCCTTCTCCAAGCTGCTTCCTTTCTTCAAAGTCAAAATCCCTAATATCTTTAGAATTAGAAACCATCTTCTTTCATTTATTCTCAAAAGGCATTTCATCTCAATGATCTCTTCTCCCTTCCCCACCTGCTGTGGCGAGAAACGATGGAGGAAGAGAGAGAGATCTGAGGGGATTTGGTTGGTGATAGCATAGCAAGGAGTTTTCCGCAAAGGAGCTGGTTGCACGAATTAGGTTGACTGTAGTCTTGGCTTAGTCAAAACAGTTTCCCCCTTTCTTTCAGTCTTCTCCTCAGTCCCACTTCCGCCCAGAAATGGCTGCTGCAACCTCGAACCCTCCTCAATTATCGGGTCCGGTTGGAGCCCTAAATTTGCTCCCTTCCATAGATATGACCACGCTCTCCCAATCCGAGCTACGAGCTCTTTCCGTCTGCTCCGCTTCTTCGCATGCCGCCTCTGGTACCGGCGAAATCGTGATCCCGGCTATTGACCGCTCCATCTTCAACGAGAGCACCGGTTCCCGCCGTCAAACGTACTCTCGGCCCTCGCCGCACCACCATCACCATCGTCACCGGCTCGCCGGGGTTCTCCCTAAACTCGCTGCCGCCGCTCCTCCTGTGTCTTCCACTGCTTCTGAATATCTGCATGACCCGGCCAACGACCCTGACCGTCCGGAGAACCTCTCCATAATCCGTTTCCTGAAGCAATTCCTCTCCACTCACCCGGACTTCCAGCAACAGGAGTTGGATATTTTCAGCCATTTTAACAATCCCGTCGACTTGGTCTCTCCTGCTTCACCTAAAAGGAAGAGGAAGAGAGGGAGGAAGCCCAAAGCGAAAGTGTTGGTGAACAGGGAGCCAAAGGAAGATAAGTTTGTGGAGCAGCTGGAGATGGTGAATAAAAATGGAGCGGTTGTGGATTTAGCGGAGCTAGCGAGTTTGGAGGATCCATTCAGTGAGGAGTTGACGAGGAGGACCCTAGGTATGACAAAGGAAGAAGAATTGTTGGGGTTCTTGAGGGATTTGGAAGGGGAATGGTGCAGCAGGAGGAGGAAGAGGAAGTTTGTTGATGCTGGGGAGTTTGGTGATGCGCTGCCCCTTGGTTGGAAGCTTTTGCTTGGGCTTAAGAGGAAAGAAGGCCGTGCCTGGGTGTATTGCCGCAGATTAGTGAGGTCTGCTTCTTCCCTTTCTGCCTTTCTTATGTTATGCCCTCTCTCCCTCCTTGGTGCGGTGGTGGTGCAACAGTTACTTTCTGTTTGATTTTGATTTGGCGAGAAGTAGAGATAGTCTGTTTGGTTTTTTTGCTTGGATGGCAGATGATAACCTTGGGCCTAGGTTTCAATACCTGAACATGAGAATAAGAAACACGCTCTGCGAATTCGATTTACCTCGTGAACATGTAATGTAGCCTGCTAAGTTTAGACTTCAAGGTTTGCAGCTGAGCTTTGAGGATCTCCTGCTCCTGCCTTGCCTCCTTTATGCCAGTTTTTCATTTTAAACATTTGATCATTCTCTAAATTTGTTACGCTCATGAGCTCTGCTTGCTTCCTCCTGTGTCTTTTTTTGCTTCGCACTACGAACCTACTCTGGACAGTTTGATTGATGAACTTACACGTTTCATTTTGTGTGTAGTCCTGGTGGACAACATTTCCTGTCATGCAAAGAAGTTTCAGAGTATATGCAATCTGTTTGTGGAGGCCATGTTGTCGCTCCTCCTCTGGGAAAGGTATCCATGCAGCAGCAGGATAACAGAATGATCTTCGTAAGGGTAAGTGCTAATGTATCCTTAGCTATTGATCCTAATTTACCCGAAATATTATCTTGGTTGGATGTTTGGAAATGAATTCAGCGGTGACGGTTTGTCGGTTATGAAACAGAATAGAGAGATGGCTGATGGAAAGGTGCCCAGCAAAAGTGACAAGGAACTTGGGCTAGAGATGGATAATTTGGCTGAAGTTCAAATACACGACCTTTTCGAATGCCGTAAATGCAAGCTGACATTTGATGAGAGGGGCTTGTATCTGAGCCATCTTTTGTCGTATCACCAGAGGACAACGAGGAAGTATAGACTTGGATCCTCTGTTGGAGATGGTGTGATAGTTAAAGACGGGAAGTATGAATGCCAGTTTTGCCATAAAGTGTTTCATGAAAGGCGCCGATACAATGGCCACGTGGGCATTCACGTCAGGAATTATGTGAGAGGGGTCGAAGAATCACCTGCGGAGCGAATGGCGGCACTACAGAAGCCAACTGAGAGTCCAGTGGAGGATGAGTTACCTTCAGCTGCTAGGATCTCTAAAATGGATGCGTTGGTTGAAATTGCACAGAACTCCATTCTGGAAGCCTCATCTTCCGTGGCTAATCATGAAAACAATGATCGGTTGACTTCTGATATAATAAGCAATGTAGTAATCTCTGTCCCTGCTTCAGCTTTGGGCGGTGAAGTTACGGACGGTAATTCTCCTATGCATGATGTAGAAATGGACGATGGCATGAAAGAAGGATCCCCTGAAGATGATATACATCTTCAGAAGAAAGATGGTCCTGTTGGACCCCATGAAGCAGATGATGCAAAAAATGATGAAGTGCATAACCAGAAGAAGGCAGTTGAGATGGCAGTTGGCTCTGTGGGCATTGAGGGTACTACCACAGCAGAACTAGCAGCGCTGCGAACAGCTAAAGACGAACCAACCATGTTGATGATGTTGCCACCACCTGATGTTTTCTCTACAGAATCCACCGTCATTGCAACCTTGGATAAGGTGGTTGTAGCAGAGCTGATCTGTTAATTCGAGTTTATAATTAGTTTCTCGGCTCTTATAGTATCTTATTAGCAACTTATTTTGTCTTTTACATCATTGAATGGGTGTTCTTGGATTTCTCATGTGGAGTCTTTCTTCTTTCCGCAGGAAGATAAAGGAATTGATGAGGCTCACAGAAGGCAAGACAAGGTAGCAGAGATGGAGGGACTGAGAGTAGAGGACATGGAAGTGGTTGGTTACGGGACTGAACAACAAGAGCCCTTCGTTCACGAAGCTGAGATGGGAAGCATGTGCGGTGTTTCGGAGGTCCTGGACTCTGAGTTGGGATCAAGCAGGGTCCACAGACCAGAAGAGCTCCCAACAATGTGTAATTGGTGCGGGGTGGAGTTTGGCTACCCATCTTCTTCTGATACGGGTTCACAGTCAGGGTCAGCTGGTTACATGTGTCCCAGCTGCAAGTTAGAAGTCGCGATGGAGGCCATGGATGGAGACAGAGAAAAATAGAGCTAAATGCTAGTGTCCATATTTGTCGCTACATTCTTTCTCTCATACTTAAAAGCTTAAAAGGGTGTGAGTTCCGTTTAGGCCGTACAGCAGATAAAGTTGTTATTTGCTCTAGTTGTGTATAACTGTGGAAATGCTTCTGTCCATCATATCCTTTTGTACCTGACGTCTTTCCTCGTTAAATCAGTTACTTTTCGGGTTAATTGCAAGTTTGGTCACTGAGTTTAGGGGTGGACAACGGGACGGGATACCCGTCCCGTTTGAAACGGGTACCCAATCTCATTTGGAGAGCAATCTTCATCCCATTCTCAAACCCGTATGGGTTAACGGGTGCTCGTTACCCGTACGGGACGGATAACGGGTACCCATACTACCCGTATATATGATGACTCGATATTTGCACATGTTTTCCCCTTTGTTTCTTGATCGTTTAAGCTTGCATTATCGCTTCTTTGGCCTATTTTACGCTAGGTTGTGTTCATTTGTCACATTTCAGGTCCTAGCACATAAATTGAAGCGTAGGCGCAAGTTTCAAGTCAATCGGAGATCAATTGGCGACTCGGGGGAAGAAACTCGGGTATGACTTGAAGAAGAATGGATTTCTACCTCAGTTTGTGACCATTTAATCATGTAATCTTGTCATGAGAAGAAAGAGGACGAGACTACGAGCGTCTGGGATCTAACGACACCTGATTTGGAGTCCGAACGAGGGAGAAACGAAGAATGAAAGATAGTGGAAAATTGGTTTCGGGCGTCTCTGAGAAACAGAAGGGGGCCCTATCGTGACGCTAAAATCCCCGGTAGGGGATTTTTGGCCTTGATAGGGGATTTTGGGAAAATCCCCTATCGTGAACCAAAATCCCCTATCGTGAACCAAAAATCCCCTATCGCGAACGCAAGCTGTTAAAAGCCTGTTTTGTGCGTTTTTGCAAGGGAGAGCTGGGTTTTGGATCCCAAACACCCAAGGGACGAACCAAAGAGAGAGAGGGCGATTTGAGGGCATTCTTGGAGAGGAATTGGAGGATTTCTTCGCCTTGGAAGCTCGAGGAACAAGTCCAGACTTGAAGACTGATCATCTGAAGATTCTTACCGCAGTCTCTCTCTTCTCTATGGAGTAACTTCCCTTCACTTAGGTTTTGAGGAACCCTAGCTATGTTTGTTTGATTGGATGATTGTATGAGTACTCTGACTTGATAATCTTGAGTTCATATTCAATCTATGCATGTTTTCACGATTCAATTCTGCTTTAGTCGAGATTATTGATTCTGCTTTGATCCTATGAGAGCGAATACCTGATTAGGTCAATAGAGCACCATAGATTGATAGTAGTGGATCGATTGCTTTAGTCGATGGTTGATTCACTGCTTTGTATCGATTGAGAACCTCATTCGATAGAGGGAATCTAGTTCAGAACGCCTTGATCGGTTGTTCTAGAGAAGGATACGTCCCTCTAGGCAATCAACTCAAGAGGGCCTTGATCCTTTAGTCGAGATTCAAGGTCTAGTCAAGGATTCTCCGCATTGTGAATGAAAGTGAAACAAGTTAGAAATCATCAATCATTAATCTGACTAGTGGCTAGGGAGAATCATACCTAAGTGAGTTCCCAACCTGTAATTAGATTAACTTTAACTGTAGTTTGCTAGAGTAGTTTTAGTTCTTTCATCTTAATATGTTTTGCTAGATAATGAACTAAAACTGAGTAATAGTAACTCTAGAGACCCGTGGATTCGATATTTATTACTTGAGCCACTATACTGCAGTCCCTTTCATTGGTTACACTTGGCCTATGTTAGGAGTTGTCTCATAGCGAGTCAAGTTTTTGGCGCCGTTGCCGGGGACTTTCTAGAGTATTAGGAAAGGCAGAAGTTTGTTACTTTAGAGTTTTTCTTTTCTTTTCCACCCTTGCTTTTCACTTGGGTGTTTTTATTTTTATTGGTGCAGATCTGAATCATGGATCCTCATGGCTTCTCCAACCATTGGGGGTATCCACCACCATCCGAGTGGTATTACCCCGAGACCCCCTGGAGCAATCAAGGAGGAGAAGACTATGGATTCAGATTCCAGTACCAACCCCCTTACGACGGAGAACAACCAGATCCCTGGGCATATCAAGAACAACCTCATTATCAAGAAGAATTCCTCCCACAACCAGAAGGGCCATCGGAGCTGGAGTTACCCATGGCGGCCTTCACGGGCCATTTTGCAGAGCCATGCTACACTCCACAGCCAGATCTAAACTATGAATTGAGGCTTCTCATGGAGCAATTTGCTCGAGACAGTGTGAGATCATGTGTCAGGATGGATCTTTGTACCCAGGCCTTTCGTGAAACAGAGGAGATCCTCCTGAGCCTTAAGAAGAGCGTCGATGATCTTGAGCGATCTTGTGCACAACCTGCTCCAGATCACCCTTCTGCTACCGTACTAGAAGATGAGGAGGAAGAAGAAGGCTACAAGGACATTTTGGAGCACACTGAAGTTGTCACGGAGAGCTCCCGTGATGATCATGATCAGGAATGTCCTGTCGTAGCCGACCACACATTCCCACATCCCAAACTGAGCTTTAAAGAGGCGGGCATGAGTGAGGAGATGCAAAAAGATCTCATGAAAGAAATTGCTTGGCAACTTGCTCTCCAATCCGTGCTAGAAGACGAAGAGAGAGAAAGGGTGCAGAAAGAAGTTGTGGAGGATGACAAAAGTGAAACGGAAGGAGTTCTTGATCATTTCCCAGGGGTGATACCACATGAAGAAGGAAGGGAGGTTGAAGAAGCAATTGGCGTCCAGGATGAGGACGGAGTTGAGGTGGAAGAGGCCTGCACCGGCCATGAGTTACATGTGATATCTCCACCAAACTTCGAGGAACTACTTAACAAGGACCCATTTGCAGTGTCTCTTTGCCAGACCAAGGCGACTTCGACATCGCTCCCTCTTGGTGGACGCGATGGTGGTCAATCGATGCTGTCATATCTAGTTTGGGGAAATGAGACGAGAGAAGAGAAGAAGAGGTCTCGAGGGTGGAGACGTTATCTGCATCAAGTGCACGAGCTTCCATCACATGTCATACCACATGCTCGTGACTTGAGACTCCACCTCATCGACGAGAACCTCAACTTCAAGGAGGTTTTGGGGTGGACCGAAACTTAGGAGCCATCGTCCGGCTCACGACGTGAAAGAAGCGCTTGTTGGGAGGCAACCCAACTAGTCGGTTTGCATTTCTTTCTCTATTTCACCTCGGTTGAGTCAGTTTTGTTCTTTGATTTTACAGTCAATAACTCAACCTTTGTGAGATTTTGTGTGGTGTTTGTGTTCTGACCACTCTCTCCTCCTGGAATACACCGCCTGCCCCGTCCACCATCATTCACCCTGGATCTGGTAACTTCGTTCTACCATCCTTATCTTTCCTCCATTGAGGACAATGTCGTGATTAAGTGTGGGGGGATGTTCGATTATGAATGCGGGTGAATGTTTGGTTGTTTGTGTGCTTGGAGCCTAGTCCACTGTCCAAATTTTTAAATTTGAGGGCTCCAAGTACGTGTTTCCTTGCAAATTGCCTGCTCAGTATGCTTTGAATTGACAGTCTCTATAGTAATGTGCAACCTAGGGAGGTAGTGTAGCACTATGGAGGATGTTGAAGTATAAGATTTTTCCTATCTAGCTCTCTGTTGTGCCAGTTGATTTTGTGAATTAGTGGAGCTAAGACCGTTGAATTCATGTGGTAATGGTGACTCTGTTTGGATGGTGTTGTGGACTCGTGTATCGAACAGGGTGCTCATGTGGAAAATGGAAAGCAGTTGGTCCTCCATGTCGAAATCATCAAAATCCTAAACATGGGGTAAGCCCAACGTGTGTGGCACCTTTCATTGCATAAAATCGGGTTTTGGAGGAGAATTTAGTGATCCTTAGTGGGGTACTCCTACAAGGTGAAGCTAAGCTGTCTCTAGTACAAGTAAAACTTCCACCCGTTGAACGGTTTGCCTACTCGAGGATGTGTTTTTAAGGGCACGGATAGAGCTTCCGACCCCCCTTAATTTCATTGACCCTCCACACGAGTTGAGGAAAAGGAGTTAAAAGAAGTACCTTGGCGAGCGCCAGGTGTACAAAAATTGCTCTTGCTCGACTAATAAGGGTCGACCGTGCGAAAGACTGCAGTTGGAACTCCCGCCAAGTGAATGAAAAAAAAGAGAAAAAGAAATAAAATGAAAGTGAAAAAGGGGTTCCAACGGTGAAATGAAGTGAAAGAGAACCCCGGTACAACGATTCTTTGGTTGTGAATTGTATGAGTCCCTTTATCCATGAACTGACTGTCTTACTTCCAATGCTTCTCATGATCCTGGCTTGAGTCTAGTACTCGCATTGAGAGAGATAGGGAACGTCTTAGAAGACCAGTTGATCTCGTAAGCTGCTATATGATCTAGAAAATCCTCTACCGACGATCGGGGTTGTTTGTTGCTATACAGGCCTGGAGAGCTGCATTGGTTTGAGTTAGGTTTGCCTGGGGACAAGCAAACGGTTAAGTGTGGGGGGATTTGATGACTCGATATTTGCACATGTTTTCCCCTTTGTTTCTTGATCGTTTAAGCTTGAATTATCGCTTCTTTGGCCTATTTTACGCTAGGTTGTATTCATTTGTCACATTTCAGGTCCTAGCACATAAAGTGAAGCGTAGGCGCAAGTTTCAAGTCAATCGGAGATCAATTGGCGACTCGGGGGAAGAAACTCGGGTATGACTTGAAGAAGAATGGATTTCTACCTCAGTTTGTGACCATTTAATCATGTAATCTTGTCATGAGAAGAAAGAGGACGAGACTACGAGCGTCTGGGATCAAACAACACCTGATTTGGAGTCCGAACAAGGGAGAAACGATGAATTAAAGATAGTGGAAAATTGGTTTCGGGCTTCTCTGAGAAACAGAAGGGGGCCCTACCGTGACGCTAAAATCCCCGGTAGGGGATTTTTGGCCTTGATAGGGGATTTTTCCAAAAATCCCCTATCGTGAACCAAAATCCCTTATCGTGAACCAAAAATCCCCTATCGCGAACGCAGGCTGTTAAAAGCCTGTTTTGTGCGTTTTTGCAAGGGAGAGCTGGGTTTTGGATCCCAAACACCCAAAGGACGAACCAAAGAGAGAGAGGGCGATTTGAGGGCATTCTTGGAGAGGAATTGGAGGATTTCTTCGCCTTGGAAGCTCGAGGAACAAGCCCAGACTTGAAGACTGATCATCTGAAGATTCTTACTGCGGTCTCTCTCTTCTCTATGGAGTAACTTCCCTTCACTTAGGTTTTGAGGAACCCTAGCTATGTTTGTTTGATTGGATGATTGTATGAGTACTCTGACTTGATAATCTTGAGTTCATATTCAATCTATGCATGTTTTCACGATTCAATTCTGCTTTAGTCGAGATTATTGATTCTGCTTTGATCCTATGAGAGCGAATACCTGATTAGGTCAATAGAGCACCATAGATTGATAGTAGTGGATCGATTGCTTTAGTCGAGGGTTGATTCAATGCTTTGTATCGATTGAGAACCTCATTCGATAGAGGGAATCTAGTTCAGAACGCCTTGATCGGTTGTTCTAGAGAAGGATACGTCCCTCTAGGCAATCGACTCAAGAGGGCCTTGATCCTTTAGTCGAGATTCAAGGTCTAGTCAAGGATTCTCCGCATTGTGAATGAAAGTGAAACAAGTTAGAAATCATCAATCATTAATCTGACTAGTGGCTAGGGAGAATCATACCTAAGTGAGTTCCCAACCTGTAATTAGATTAACTTTAACTGTAGTTTGCTAGAGTAGTTTTAGTTCTTTCATCTTAAACTGTTTTGCTAGATAATGAACTGAAGTTGAGTAATAGTAACTCTAGAGACCCGTGGATTCGATATTTATTACTTGAGCCACTATACTGCAATCCCTTTCATTGGTTACACTTGGCCTATGTTAGGAGTTGTGTCATAGCGAGTCAATATACTCGTCCAAAATTCCATCGAATCCCTTCTTTGCATATCATGTTCCCGTTCCTAGAAACAACAAAACTATTTCTTCTGCACAAACCAAAACAGCAACATAAGGGGGAAAAAAACAATTTGAGATTGCGCCGATGATTCCTGATTATGTAAATCGATCTGTTGCAAGAGACAGGCTGCTGATTTGGTGAAACTCGCCAATCCATTATCAGACACAAATAACCGCTTGCGGATGCAAATTTTTTTTTTTTTTATGAATCTTGCGGAGGCAAATTTGCTTGAGGCTTGGGCAGCCCTTTGCAATAGCTTTCAGGCAGACATTTGTTGTTTTCCTGGCAGGGATGTTAAGGCCCATCTAGCCAGCTCTTTGTCTTTTGTTGTTAGTTCCTTTTCTTTTTCTACTGTTTCATTTTACTTGGTGTGTTCCTTTTGGCAGTTTGGTTCAATTGTGTGGAGGCTTGGCTGTTGGTTTCTTTTCTCTTATTAACTCTGTTTCGTTCTCTTAATATTTATTGTCACCATTATCAAAATAGAAACAATCTTGCAATAATGTTGGACTAATGGGTATAACGGGTACCCATAATACCCAAACGGGTATTAACGGGTAACCCGCGGGTACCCAAAGTAGCAATTGTTGATCCCAAGTCCCATCCCGTAAAAAAATTATGGGTATTTGGGTACCCATAACCCTCAAAAAACGGGACGGGTACGGGTATACCCTAATACCCGCTTCCCATTGCCCACCCCTAACTGAGTTTTCTAAAAACGTTCATGTTTAGTCACTCAAAATATGTAAATCTATTAGTAGTCACTCAAATTAGTAAAACGATCCACGTTCAATCACTCTCCGTTAGTCTTCGTTAACACCGTCAGTCAATTGCTGACGTGGCAACAAACTGCTGACTCACCCAATTTTAACCCGCCACATCACCAAATTCGTCCCGCCACGTCACTCAACCCAGCACCTCATTTTCACCAACCCAACCCATAAACCAACCCTATAACATCGTGACCCAACCCTCCATCTCCAAACCCACCGCCGCCAAGCAATCGCTCACCGCCTCCAGAAGTCCATCCTCTCTCATCCATTGCCATTCTTATCTCATTGCAGTAGTGAATCCCCTCCCAGTAATTAATTCCAATCCCTTCCTAGCCAAAATCCAACTCTATAAATCCCCCACCCCTTCTCAAATCCAAGAAAAGAAAACCCCAAATTGAAAATCTCAGTTGTTTGTTTTGTGAAGATACATGGTGAAATTAGCTTTCTTGTTCACTCTCTCTCCCTCTCCGGCTGGCGTCCTTCACGACCTCACCTCCCTCTTCTTCTTCTCTTCGCGCTCAACTCATCAAGCTCTAGCTGCTCTTTTCCGTAGGTGCCACCGACGACGGCGACCGAGGAAGAATCTGGTGCAAAATCCCTTGAAAGCCAGAGAGGGATTTGGACTATGGCGGTGACAAGGGGTCCTCAACCCGCTCTGCTGTTGCATGTGCGAGATCTCCCGACATTTCCCCGAATGGATTCACCCGCCACAACGGCGTGAAATTTTTTCCGGCGCCACTCAACTGCAGAATGTTCTTTTCAGAAAATGCCCTTCCCAACGCCAATGTGGATCTTCAAGAAGATGCCATTCCCGCCCCCTTCTCCCACCAAGCACATCCATGCCGTGCTCTGACGGCGGAAGGAGAATAAGAAGGTAAAGGCGGACAACGACGGAGGGGAAGATAACTAGAGCGAGGAGGTGGAGCTGGACAAGCGATTTGGGTTCTCGAAAGAACTCGCGAGCAGGTCAAAGGTTGGGCAAGAAGAGGGAAGGGGGCAATTAGCGTATGCTTGTTTCGATTAGGAAAGGTGATTGTTTAGGGTTTTAATTTGAGGGGTCGGTTCATGAGGTTGGTTAAAAGAGTTGGGTAAACAAGATGAGGTGGTGGGTTGAGTGACGTGACATGTCGAATTTTGTGATGTGGCGGGTTAAAATTGGGTGAGTCAGCAGTTCTGTTCGCCACGTCAGCAATTGACTGACGGTGTTAACGGAGACTAACGGAGAGTGACCAAACGTGGACCATTTTACTAATTCGAGTGACCACTAATGGATTTAAATATTTCGAGTGATTAAACATGAACGTTTTTAGTAAATTCAGTGACCAAACTTGCAATTAACCCGTTACTTTTCATTCCAAAACCATTCGCAATATGAAAATGGTAACCGTTACAACAAAAGGGAAAGCTCAGAGTGAGCCACCCCGTAGAAAGTTTGAGTCACTAACAAACTATACAATGATTTTGTAGAAAACAAGATATTTGTAATTTCCAGCTATACAAAATGCGGCACCCTGTAGAAAGTTCGAGTCACTAACAAACTATACAATGATTTTGTAAAAAATAGGATATTTGTGATTTCCATCTATACAAAATCTGCAGAAATGCAATGAAACAATGTAAAACTAAAAAAAACATAATGGTTGAAGAACAGTTTTGAACCCAAAATAGTGTATGAGCTCTTGAGCTTCAGATCCACTTTCTCTTTTCGATTTTGATCTATTCTCACATATTACATCAAATTAAAGAGACAACAACCTTTTAAAGGGACAAACTCAAGCCCTAGGTTGATCTGCTAACGCCAAAAACAAGAAGACAAAAACATAAAACAAGTATAATGATCACTTTCAGTGTTCCCCAAGACAAAACAAGAAGAGGCACGAGCAAACATGCCATTCACAGTGGTCCCTCAACTTGCTTAGCTTCAATCCAGAGTTGGAGGTAGCCCAAACCGGACGGACCGTTTGAAAAAAAATCATGGTCCAAACCGGATGCAAAGTTTGGTCACGACCATAGATCGTTAAGTATGGTCTGGTCCAGACTGCGGTTTACCAGACCAAACCGTGGACCCAGCAGACTTAGCAATATGTGTTAGCAATCCACTCGACCACTCTCCCAACTCCCACAACGATACCCAAGCATTAATCTTAATTTTGAGAATCTCATCCCCTCCTTCATTCACAACCACATTTCACTAGAGAGTAGAGACGATCATGTCTCCATATGACATTATGTAAATGTTTACGACGTTATGGTGCAAGTTGGGATGTTTTGACTTTGTATCTTTATTATTTACCGAGAATAATAGTGTCAAAATTATCCATGCATGTCAAAATTTAACTTTTAAGGAAATAAAAACATTTTTCTCTTGGCTATTGGTTCAATTTTTTTGTGCGGTTGACTAATTAAATTGTTCACTATGGTCTATCTGGACCAAACCGTACCGGACCAGACCGCACAGGTGTGGTGTGGTCTGGACCGTATAGTCTGTGGTATGGTCTGTGGTTTATACTCTAACCTCTCGGTCTGGACCGTAGACCGCATCTATGGTCCGTTCTAGACCAGACCGCACCGTTTCCCTGCCCTACTCTTCATTTCTTGTGCTCCAAGACACAGATAGGTTGGGATGGCACCACTAGCTGATGAATTGCAACACTCCTCCTTGCAAATGCCACTGACCATCCCAATCATATTCTTCAGATCTTCAAACCTTCGTTTGCTTAGTGACTTGGTAAAAATTTCAACAGACTGATCTTGTGTTGAGCAGTGTTTCATAGAAATCAATCCTTTAGCTTCATCCTCTCTAAGCACATGATCCTTGATCTTGATGTGTTTAGTTCTTCCATAGAAAACAAGATTTTTGGTCATAGCCACAACATATTGGTTATCACACCAAATGACAGTTGGTTTAGTTTGCTCAAAACCCAAGTCTGCCATTATTTTTCTGAACCAAACAACACGGTTGCAGCTTCTGAACCAGCAATGTACTCAGTTGTAGATGTTGACTGAGCTACAATGCTTTGTTTCTTAGAAATCCAGCAAAAGATTGATGATCCCAGTGAGATAGCAAAACAAGAGGTGCTTTTCATGTCTTCGGAAGATCCTGCCTAATCACTGTCACAGAAACCCTCCAAACACACTTCCTGGCCTCTTTCAAACTTCAATTCGAGATCAGTAGTACCTTTGATGTACCTTAGCAGTCTTTTAACTGTGTTATAGTGGATATGAGTTGGAGCTTGCATAAATCTTGCCAGGAAACCAGAGGCAAACATTATGCATGGTCTAGTTGCAGACAGATAAAGCAAGCTACCAATCAGACTCTTGTATACTTTAGGTTCAAATGAACCTGATCCATCTTCTTTTGTCAGTTGGATTCTCACTAGAAGTGGTGTACAAGCAGCCTTGGCATTCTCCATTCCAAATATTTTCAAAAATTCATTTGCATATTTCTTCTGGCTTATGAAAATGCCCTTCTCAGTTTGCTCAACTTGAATGCCAAAGAAGTAAGTCATCAAACCCAGATCAATCATTTCAAACTCCTTCATCATACTTTTTTTTGAAGTCTTCTATCTGCTTCACATGGCTTCCTATGATCAAGAGATCATCCACATACAAAGAAATCATCACAGTTCCAACCTCATCAGTTCTCACATAAAGAGTTGGTTCACTTGGACTCTTAGCAAACCCCAATTGTACCAGGTAGTCATCAATTTTGGAATACCAAGCTCTTGGAACTTGTTTTAGTTCATAAAGAGCTTTCTTCAGTAGGTAGACATGATCTTTTTTCCCTGGAATCCCAAAGCCTTCAGGCTGCTCAACATATATCTCCTCCTGGAGATAGCCATTCATGAAAGCAAATTTCACATCTAACTGATGCACTTTCCATTTCTTTTGAGTAGCAATAGCCAGTAAGAGTCTTATAGTGTCCAACTTTACCACTGGTGCAAAAGTTTCACCATAGTCAATCCCAGACCGTTGAGCATTCCCTTTAATCAAAACTATTGCCTTAAACTTATTGAATGAACCATCTGAGTTCAGCTTAATCCTATAAACCCATTTAGTTCCAATCATCTTTCGTCCAACATGCCTTTTAACTAGAATTCAGATTTCATTTTTACCAATCATTCTGCATTCTTCTTTCATGGCTGAGTTCCAGCCACCATGCTTCAAAGCTGCCTAAACAAATTCAGGTTCTCCCATGGCCATGTTGCATCTTTCATACACATCAACCAATGTTCTCATGCTTCTTACAGGCACATGATCATAGTTTTCATCATCATGATCACTTTCATCATCTTCTTCAGACTCCAGATCTTTAGGTTAATCTTACTTTTGAGCATGGTCATTATCAGCTTGAGGTTCTGATTCATCATCCATGTCCTGATGA
Source organism: Linum tenue (assembly GCA_946122785.1). Classification (NCBI taxonomy): domain Eukaryota; kingdom Viridiplantae; phylum Streptophyta; class Magnoliopsida; order Malpighiales; family Linaceae; genus Linum; species Linum tenue. The sequence continues at coordinate 75,616,474 of CAMGYJ010000005.1, read as the reverse complement.
CCTTGAAGTTGAAATGTCACCATATCATAGATGTCTTCAGATTCATCTCGAGGAGATGACCAATCATGAGTAGTCTGCTTATCAAAAATCACATCCCTACTCAATTGGAACTTCTCAATTGTTGAATTGAAGATCCTGTAGGCCTTAGACTTAGTACTGTAGCCCACCAGAATCCCCATTTCAGATCTATGATCTAGCTTATCCATTTTTAGAGCTGGAACATGAGCATAGCACTCATATCCAAAGGTCATGAGATGGAACAAACTAGGTTTTAATCCATTCCAAGCCTCATAGGGTGTCTTTCCCTTAACTGACCTTGTTGTTAGTCTATTGAGCAGGTAGACTGAAGTATTCACAGCTTCAGCCCAGAACTTCTTAGGAATTTTCTTCTCAAATAACATACATCTAGCCATTTTCATGATTGTCCTGTTCTTTCATTCACTTACTCCATTTTGCTATGGAGTGTACCTGACTGTGAGTTGGTGAAGTACACCTTATGTTGCCAGCAGCTTCTCAAAGGTTTGAGAAGTGTACTCCTTCCCTTGTCAGATCTTAAGATTTTGATCTTCTCATTGCTTTGGTTTCAACAAATGCCTTAAACTTTTGGAATCTTGGAAGAGCTTCAGACTTGTTTTTCAGGAAGTAAACCCAATAGTATCTTGTCATGTCATCGATGAACAACAAGAAATACCTACTTCCACCCCAATATTCCACCTTGAAAGGCCCACATATATTAGTGTGAATTAGTCCAAACTTCACAGGAGCTCTTGACACGCTAAAACACAACACCTAACAATGGCCAAGTGTAACCAATGAAAGGGACTGCAGTATAGGCAAGTTTAATTATCAACCCGGGGTCTAGATCTACTGCTTACTCCGTGATTCTCTATTACCTAGCAAACTAAGTCGAGTGATTGTTGTGAAAAGTAAAAGCAACAAGAAAGCAGTAAATTGTTCGGTCTTCAAAAGCAGGTAAGAGTCACTCGGGATTGAGTCCCCCTAGCCCCTTAGTTAGGTTCAATTGCAATTCCCTGGGTTGATTTACTGTTGATTAGACTGCGGAAGATCCGACAGTAGCTTGGAATCTCTTAAGCTGACCAAGCCCTCTCAGTCTAACTACCCGGCAGACGACTAGTCTTCACCGGGATAGAAAGCTGAGGCTATGAACACAGAACTCCACTACTGGCGTCAAGAACACCAGTACAAAGTAGTAAACTGGCTAACTCTCGTATAGCCAATCTCCTACTATCGAATGAAGAGGCTCTAACAACCTAATCAGATTCTATCTATCTCAGGTTGAAGCAGAAATTGAGACAAGCTGATCAGACTCAAATCAATTCATGAAACATGCGTCATTCGATTAAAATCAAACAATAATATCATCCCAAGTCATTACAATCAAATCCCTAACACAAGGAACTAGGGTTCTTCATACCCAAGTGAGAGAAGGGTTCTACTCCATAGAGAGAGAAGAGAAAACAAGAATCGGATTAGTCATACTCATAACGATGAGGATAATCTGCTCCGGGACGATGATGTTCACTCCTATGACGATCTCCAGGCTCGATTCGATGAAATCCAGCTCCAAGACGGCTTCTAGGATGAGTTCTTCGCACTTTCTCTCTCTAGGGCTCTGTTTTTGCTCTCAAAACACGATTCTCTCACTTTTGGCTCGGAATAGACCTCAAAACCGGGTTTCCCGACTTGCACGGCCAGGTGCACGGCCGTGCACATCACCATTCTGGCCGTGCACCATGAAACGCACCGTATCACTAAAGCTCGAACTCAGTCATCTTGCACGGCCAGGCGCACGGCCGTGCAAGCCTGGATTGTGCCCGTGCACGGCCTCGGCGTGAGGCGCACGGCCAAATGGCTCATGTGCACGGCCGTGCAGCCTCCTGGTCTGCCCGTGCACTCCTCCAAAAGCTCGCCCTTCGTCCGTTCTTCGTCCAATCGACCCCAGACTCGCTCCTAAGCCTTCATTCACGTACTAGGACCTGAAAAAACACAAACAAGCACAACCTAGCGTGAAATCGGCCTAAAACACGAGAATCAACACCTCAAACGGTGTAAGTATGAGGGTAAAAACATGTGTAAATGACGGTCTATCAAACTCCCCCACACTTAACCGTTTGCTTGTCCCCAAGCAAACCAAGTCAGACACTAGGTAAGCTTACATATTTCAATCAACCAACATTGGGGACAAGTCATAAAGGCACAAAACACGTGAATCGCACTGGTTTTCAAATATCAATACATGCACAACCTCAATAACAACCTGGACAACCACCACAAAGGACATTCGAGTGCAGCAAATCGAGTAAAGGAAGAGTCTCCCTCCTGTTCACTGGCCAACCTAGACTTGATTCAACCACTTACTCAAAACAGTCAACTCATGCATCCAACTCAAAACATCAGAATAGAGACCGAGCAATCTAGGTCCTCACCGGGGTACAAGAGCATATAGAAAATGAAAATGAATCACTCACTCTCGACCAGTGGGGTCAGGACAATTTGATGCGAAAGATGCGCATGCTATTTCTCTCAATCCTATCATCTCTTCACCATGATGGCAGCCTCTAAATGCTAGAGTTCACATATGAGGTGTCACCACTAACTAATCAGGAGGTCTTAGACACAGGTTCAAATGACTGGCTAGGGTCTTGGACATGGGGAAAAGGCCTTTTAGGTGGTGGAAGTATTCATAGCAAAAGGTTCCACATTTTCCAAACACACAAACACAGTCAACAACCCGGTATTTTCTCTCTGCTATCCTGCATTACTCAATATCTTAAGAGCACAAGAGCGAAGGAGGCATAAACATCAGCATTTCCAAGCCAGACTGCTAAGAAACACTACTTACTGGGCATTATTCAGATTTTTGGTAGTGGCTCTCTTTTGCTTTCAATTTTTCTTTGTTTTTCTTTTATTTTTCTTTTCATTTCTTAAGAGAGCCACCACTTCTGCACATTTCAAACACATGCCCAACATTTAAGCACTGCCTCCAACACTCACATAGACTTAAGCAGAAACACCAGAGAATAAGTAAAAACCACTCTGTGGAACCTTCTAAAAGATGCAACAAGGGTGATTTTTTTTCCATTATAGACCAAAAGAAAGGATAACACACGGCTCAAAGGGGCTGACTAGGGGATAAGACACATCAGGACAGTCAGTTTTGGGCGTGGGCTAATCCTATGCCCCCATCATCTTAGCTAGTGACAACGTGAATGCTACACATCATGGAAGAGGGATCTATCGCACAAGAAAGAAACGAGCAGGCTCAAATCTCACATGGCTACCTATATGCTCTATCTCACATTCTGATACCCTGAACTAGATGCATAAACGACTGTCAAGAACAAGTAATCAGATCAAGTCAGATCAAGTCACAGTTGGCAAGCAAACAGCTGAAAAACTGAACCCCTACATCGCTCTACTGCACATCTCAGTCCTCCTTATAGGTTGTCCTAGTCGCAAACAAGTTGTCATGCATTAATCTGAAAACCAATCAATTCATCCATCAAAACACAGTGCCAATATGATCAAACAGCAGTACTTGGAGCCCTCAAATCGTAAGATTCGGACAGTGGACTAGGCTCCAAGCACCATCTAAAATATTCCAACCGATACAAAACATCCCCCCACACTTAAGCACGACATTGCCCTCAATGGAGTAGAGGGAAAGATAAGGGGAACGATGTTACCCGGTAAGAACACTGCTGGGGGACTGGAAGTGGACCAGTCAGCGAGAAACGAACGGGGGAGTGGTCAATGCTGCACAAATCGAACATCAGAAACACTAGCACACTGGTGTCAGGGATAAGTGTTAGCCCAGACGGCTACATCAAACCACAAATGAAAAACCAAAAACAAAACAAACGACACTAAGTTCAAGCTCCGCACACATGGAGCAAACACTCAAAAGTCTAAAAAGAAAAAACAAACACACTGAGACGGGCAACGAGTACAGCCTACTCGTCGCCAAGATCGGTGAAGTCGATGTCATCCATGAATGCATCATCACCAGCAGCGCCAGCCGCGCCATCATGTGGAGGGGAGTCATCCCAGGGAGTCCTCCAGACCGGTGGATCACCCGGAACCAGCTGAAGCAGGTGCTGCTGAACCTCCTGCATGCGCCGGGAACGGCGCTTCTCCCGCTCGATATGGGCGAGAGTCACGCCCTGCTGAGCCTGGATCGCGTCCAGCCTGTGGCGGTACTCGGCCTGATCTGCCGCGTACTGCTGCTGGAACTGCACCTGCTGGTCGAGGAGCAACTGGTTCTGGATCCTCAGCTGCTCGAACTGCTGGGTGAAGTAGTCCTGGCCCTGGAAAGTGGAGCTGCTGCCCCCAAAATGGAAGTCAGTCTGTGGGGGATCATCAGCAGCATCCGCAGCAGCATCCACATCGGTGTCCACCTCATCGTCAGCCTCCTCCTCGGGCTCCGCGGGGATAGGAGGAGGCTCCGGAAATCCCTCGACCCACTGAACACCGTTCCTCTCCCGCAACAACAGCATCTTCCCGATCGTCGCAGCGCCAAAGATTTGGGTCTCCCCCTCCTTGGTGCACCCCTGCAGTGAGAGGCCGAAGAAGGTAACCAGGCGGGTGATGAGGGGGGCGCAGTGGAGGCTCTTCAGCTCCTTGGCCGTCTTCGCAAATGTCCTGGCCACCACCGAACCCAGGTGGAGAGGGTGGTCGCACTCTCGGATCGAGTCGAGGAAGTACAGGGGCCTCTTCGTGATGTGGCCGGAGCTATCATATGTAGGAGTGTAAGACTTCCCCAGCAGGTGGTGGAGAAGTCGGTACTCGATCCGCAGGGTAGACGCCTTCGTCCTCCCAGACTTGAAACGCGTCTGGCCAGGCTGAGCCAGGCTGGTGTACAGCCTCTTGAAGTCCACCTCTGGCTCATCAAGCTCGGTGACGTAATCCTGATCGTCGTCGAGGCCGAGGTCGAGAGCCTCAGCCAGCTCGTGATAGCTCAAGGATCGGGGGACCCCACCCAGCCTGAATTGAACTGCTGTACGATCATGGTACTTGGTCATGGAGTTGTGCTTGAAAGTGGTGTAGAACTCCCACACCGGCTCGTTGTAGGCCGTCTCGCAGATCTGGAACAGACGGCGCCATGCAGGGTTGGCGAGCACGGCGGAAATCTGGTCGTAGCAGTGCAATCGCTGAAACTCCCGTTTGGACAAGCAATGGTGGGCGCCAAACGGGGTTTCCACGACCTGCTTGAAGCGCGCTGCGGTGGAACCCCTCCTGAGATCCCGGATGAACGGGTGCTGGAAGTTAGGTTGTGTCATTGCCCTGCAAAACAACAACCCAAAGTGGAACCAAAAGAGCCAAAGAAAAGGTCAAGTCCACCCCCACACTCAAGAACAGGAAGCAGCCGAACCATGGTTTCATCCATAGTTCGGGGGTCAAAAACTCGATAAATCAAGCAAAAACCGGGTGGGGGTGCACATTCACAATAAAGTAGGCAACTCAAGGTTCACATCCATAGCAAAAACACCCACAAACGACATCATTAAGGGCCCCAACCGGTGGCCACAACATGGCATGGAAAACAGGCATTTCATCGAACACCTTGTGTGCACTATTAAGTGAAGCATGAAATTGGCCAAATTCTTGCACACAAGGGCTCAATCAAACAAACGGGACATTGCCCAACATAATTCAATCATATCCCATGCATTCCCCTCAATCAATTTCACACAAATCGCATGATTTAACAAAGTTCTCTAACATACACCCTACACACTCAATTCTCCAAAATTAACAAAGTTAAGGGCAAAATCAAACCTGGAGACTCAAGTAGATGTGTAGGGGAAGATGAGGGGAAGACGATGGAAGCGACGAAATGCCGAAAATCTGCCCGGAAACGCTCGTCGGAGCCTCGCCGGATTCTCGCCGGAAATCGCCTCCGGCGACAAAAATGTCGCCCAAACTCGCTCAAACTCGGGGGATAGGCCGCCTTGGGTGTGGAAAGAATGGGTTTTGTGTTGGTTTGGTGAAAAACGGACCCAAAGTGGCCGGAAAAATCAAAATAGGGAGGTTTGGCGCGGTTTTCCGGCGAGGGGGAGAGGTTTCCGGCGAGAAAAATTGAGATTCTGACCCAAATGGCCGTGCACGGCCATTTATAGAGCCCGTGCCTCGGCTGCACGGGCAGAGGCGCACGGCCGTGCACCTGGGCTTTTTGCCCGTGCAGGCCGACACGGCCTGGCCGAGGGAGTTGCACGGCCGTGCACATAGCACATTTGGCCGTGCAACTTGTGACGAGGGCTCGCACGGCCTGGCCGAGGGAGTTGCACGGCCGTGCACATAGCACATTTGGCCGTGCAACTTGTGACGAGAGCTCGCACGGCCTGGCCGAGAGTACTGCACGGCCGTGCACATAGCACATTTGGCCGTGCAACTTGTGCCGAGAGCGCGCACGGCCAGGCCAGGCTAGGCGCACGGCCGTGCAAGTTGATTTTCTGGCCGTGCACCTTGCTGGGGTCCCGAAATCAACCTGTTTTCACTCAAAAACGACACGTAACTCCAGATCAACGTCTCAAGACTCAAAAACACACAAAATCAAAGGAAAAAGAGTAAGAAAATGCAAACCTCGGTGGGGTTGCCTCCCCACAAGCGCTTCTTTACCGTCTTTTAGCTGGACGCCAGTATGGATGCTCAGGGAAGTGTAGGATCAGGTGCCCTCAAGAGCGGATCCACATCGCTCTTGAGGTACAGCTTCAAATGGTGGCCATGTACACGACGAATGTGGCCACCTGCATTTGCCAGCTCGACTTGGCCATCCGGTAGGATGCAAGCGAGTGAATACTCGGATGGCCAAGGTGGGGGCGGGACCAGCTCATAGTGGTCTCCGGCTTTCGTGCGAGCAGGCTTAGCTGCCTGCAGTTTCGGCCGCCACTCCTCCTTGACCTGTTCTTTGGATGATGGAGTGGTCCGGAGTGGCGGCGAAGATGTGAGAGGCGGGTCCTGCAAAACAGGCAGCACAGAAGGATACACGACAGACTCGTGCTCCTGGTGAGATACAGCATGCAGAGGTAACGAATCAGGTATAGTGTTAGCAACAGAAAATGTTATTCGCTCCTCGCCATCCCTCAGAACTAAGGTCCCATCATGCACATCTATGAGAGCCTTGGCGGTGGCCAGGAAAGGCCTTCCCAGTATAAGAGGCACTTCTGTGTCCTCACTGATGTCCAGGATAACAAAATCCACAGGATATGTGAATTTGCCAACCTTGACCAGAAGGTCTTCCACTATACCCCTAGGATGCACTACCGATCTGTCAGCTAATTGAAGGGTCATCCTAGTAGCACGGGGTTCACCTAGGCCTAGTTTCATGAACAATTTATATGGAATAACATTGATACTAGCACCTAAATCCGCCAAGGACTTCTCTACATGCAATTTACCGATAGAGCACGGGATAGTGAAACTACCTGGGTCCTTTTTCTTCTGCGGCAGCTTGTTCTGCAGAATAGCCGAGCACTCCTCGCTGAGCTCCACAGTGGCCAGCTCACTCAGCTTCTGCTTCTTTGAGAGAAGCTCTTTCAGAAACTTCGCATACTTTGGCATTTGCGATAGTGCCTCAAGAAAGGGCACTTGGACATTCAGCTTCTTGAGCATGGCCATGAAGTTCTCGAACTCTGTCTCCAGCCTGTCTCTGTGCAACCGAGTAGGGAAAGGGAGTTTAGGGACATACTCCTTCACTACTGGTTGCGGTTTAGGTGCAGGCACCTCAACCTCCTTCTCTACTTCGTGTTCTACCGCTGGAGATGCTACGACAGGGCCTTCTTTCGCCGGTTCCCGAGCAGGGGGATCAACAGTCAGCTTGCCACTCCTGGTCATGATGGCATTGCACCGCTCATCCGGGGTCTGCGGGTGAGGGATGGTCTGCGCTGGTAGAGTACCAGGAGCCCTTTGAGCCACTGCCTGGGCCACGCTCCCCAGCTGGGTCTGGATATCCTGCAAAACAGCCTGTGTATTCCTCTGACCAGCTTCAAGAGCCAGGAGTTTCCCCGAGGCCTTCTCCATGAACTGCTCAAAGGTGTTGAACTTCTGAGCACTGGTACTGGCGAGAGAACCCACCAAGTCCCGCAGGTCAGCCATCTGATCATTCTGCACTGGGGCAGCAAGGGCTGCACCTGGCTGCTGATAAGGCCGCGGCTGTGGTTGAGCAGCATGCCCCTGCATGGGCTGATAGAGAGACTGTTGTTGCTGCTGGAATTGCCCCTGTCTGGGCTGATATGGTGGCCTCTGGAAGCCCGGTGGTCCCTGTGGAGCTGGTGGTCTGGGATTTGGCCCAGCCCAGGAGAAATTAGGATGCTGGCGCCACCCCTCATTGTACGTGTTGCTGTAGGGGTCATTGCGCCTGACATTGTTGATGAAGTTCACCTGCTCCTGGGGTGTAGTCGATTCCTTCATCGCCTGGCAGTCTTCCACCATATGATGGGTGCTTTCGCACCACTGGCAGAGCATCGCCTGCTGCTGTCCGGTCCCTGGAATCATCCCGGAAAGATCGATAGCTGAGACCAGCTTCGATACTACCTGCACCAAATCAGATGACTGGGTGCCCACAGCATGCACACCCCGGCCTGGTGCTCTCCTCGACCTCCTGGCAGTGCCCCAATCATAGCCATTCTCCGCCATCTCTTCAAAGAGTTGATTCAGCTGTGGCGGGGTTTTGGTCAGCATGTTCCCGCCACAAACCGAATCAATCAGCTGCTTGTCCTCCGGGAAGAGAGCGTGATAGAAGGTGCCCACCTTAAATGCATCATTAAAACCATGATTGGGACACCTGAGAAAAAGACTGTTGTACCTCTCCCAAGCATCCCTGATGGTCTCATCCTCATCCTGAGTAAAATGTGTAATCTGCTTCTGGAGATCAGCTGTCTTGGATGGAGGATGGTAACGGGTGAGGAACTTGTCCGCCAGGTTGGCGAACGTGGTGATGGAGCCCGGAGGTCGAGTGTCTAGCCACTCCTTGGCCTGCCCCTCAAGAGTGAAAGGGAAGTACCGCAGCTGGATGGCATCTGCTGGGACCCCGTTGATCTTGATTCCATCGATGAGCTCGTGGAATCGCCTGAGGTGTGATCGAGGGCACTCTCCCTCCTTACCACGGAACACTACTGAACCGCGCAGCATGGTGATCACGGAGGTGCTCACCTCAAAGTTGTTGGCTGGAACATGAGGGTGTTGAATGGGAGACCTCATGTCTGCAGCCCTAGCGGTCCAGTAGGATCCCATGGTCTGCTCCTCTGGGATCATATCACGGTTCTCTGGATCAGCCATCTCGCCTTCTTCTTCTTCTAACGGCAGCTGTGGTAGCTCCTCCTCCGCAGCCAGTCGTGCCTTTAGAGCCCGCTTGAAGTTCCTGCAAGTTCGTTCAAGCTCCTGGTCTAACGGTAGTAGATCTCCCGACTGGCTACGGGTCATGCACTACCTGCACACAGTCAGCAGAAACAACCCGTGAAGGCACACAGGTGGAAAAGAAAAATGCAATAAAGAAAAAGCTAGAGTAACAAATTATCACGTTTCCCCAATAACCTAGAGGGTCCCCGGCAACGGCGCCAAAAACTTGACACGCTAAAACACAACACCTAACAATGGCCAAGTGTAACCAATGAAAGGGACTGCAGTATAGGCAAGTTTAATTATCAACCCGGGGTCTAGATCTACTGCTTACTCCGTGATTCTCTTTTATCTAGCAAACTAAGTCGAGTGATTGTTGTGAAAAGTAAAAGCAACAAGAAAGCAGTAAATTGTTCGGTCTTCAAAAGCAGGTAAGAGTCACTCGGGATTGAGTCCCCCTAGCCCCTTAGTTAGGTTCAATTGCAATTCCCTGGGTTGATTTACTGTTGATTAGACTGCGGAAGATCCGACAGTAGCTTGGAATCTCTTAAGCTGACCAAGCCCTCTCAGTCTAACTACCCGGCAGACGACTAGTCTTCACCGGGATAGAAAGCTGAGGCTATGAACACAGAACTCCACTACTGGCGTCAAGAACACCAGTACAAAGTAGTAAACTGGCTAACTCTCGTATAGCCAATCTCCTACTATCGAATGAAGAGGCTCTAACAACCTAATCAGATTCTATCTATCTCAGGTTGAAGCAGAAATTGAGACAAGCTGATCAGACTCAAATCAATTCATGAAACATGCGTCATTTGATTAAAATCAAACAATAATATCATCCCAAGTCATTACAATCAAATCCCTAACACAAGGAACTAGGGTTCTTCATACCCAAGTGAGAGAAGGGTTCTACTCCATAGAGAGAGAAGAGAAAACAAGAATCGGATTAGTCATACTCATAACGATGAGGATAATCTGCTCCGGGACGATGATGTTCACTCCTATGACGATCTCCAGGCTCGATTCGATGAAATCCAGCTCCAAGACGGCTTCTAGGATGAGTTCTTCGCACTTTCTCTCTCTAGGGCTCTGTTTTTGCTCTCAAAACACGATTCTCTCACTTTTGGCTCGGAATAGACCTCAAAACCGGGTTTCCCGACTTGCACGGCCAGGTGCACGGCCATGCACATCACCATTCTGGCCGTGCACCATGAAACGCACCGTATCACTAAAGCTCGAACTCAGTCATCTTGCACGGCCAGGCGCACGGCCGTGCAAGCCTGGATTGTGCCCGTGCACGGCCTCGGCGTGAGGCGCACGGCCAAATGGCTCATGTGCACGGCCGTGCAGCCTCCTGGTCTGCCCGTGCACTCCTCCAAAAGCTCGCCCTTCGTCCGTTCTTCGTCCAATCGACCCCAGACTCGCTCCTAAGCCTTCATTCACGTACTAGGACCTGAAATAACACAAACAAGCACAACCTAGCGTGAAATCGGCCTAAAACACGAGAATCAACACCTCAAACGGTGTAAGTATGAGGGTAAAAACATGTGTAAATGACGGTCTATCAGCTCTCCAAGGGTGTTTCATAGGAAAGGGCAACCTGTGTTGTTTTTCAAGCTGACAGATTTCACACACTCCTTCATTTTACCAAACCATCTTGAGCCATTTTAACCATGGTATGTTGACTGAAATCACCTAGACTACTGTGCCAGAGAGCTGATTGATCATTTCTAGTCACTATAACAATGTTAGCAGTTTTCATTTTTAGGGCAAAACCCCTTTGAATCATAGAGAGATCAAACAGTTTATCTCTCTTAGAATCATACACAACACATGACTTGTTTTGAATTTCCAAAGAGTAACCCTTTTCAAGCATTTGTCCTACACTAAGCAAGTTCTTAGCTAGAGCATGAACAAATAGAACTTCAAGGATTACCTTAAGTCCAAAGGCAGTTTGCATTGAAACTGATCCTTTTCCTTCAACTGATATCAGATCACCACTCTCAATCTTGACTTTAGACTTGTAGGACTTGTCCAGATCTAGAAAGTACTCCTCATTATTTATCATATGATTTGTACATCAAGTATCCATAAGCCAGTCCTCACTGTTGCTTGTAGCTGTGAAACAAGTGACCATGAACATTCCTTCTTGCTTGTTCTGTTCATTTGCTTCTGCAATGGCCACTTGCTCCTTAATGCTTTTTACAGATTTTCTCAACATGTCCAAGTCTTTTACATGACCTGCTGATAGCATCGTATTTGCACGTGTTTTCACTCTGGTTTCCTGTCCATTTTGGCTCGAATTGATTGTTCCTTGGCCTATTTTACGCTAGGTTGTGTTGTTTTGTCGTATTTCAGGTCCTAGCAAGTAAAGAGGAGCAAAGGCGCAAGTTTCGGGTCATTTGGAGGTCAATTGGCGAGTCACAGAGTGAATTACGGGCAGCCCCTGCTTAATTACGGCCGTAATTATGCAGGGCATGCCCGTAATTAATTGGACGAGCTTCTCCCCAGCAATTCTTCTCGGCGTAGAAATTACGGGCAAGACACCCAGTAATTACGCCCGTAATTTGCTAATTACTGGCGGTAATTGGAAATTACGGCCGTAACTTCTCCTCTGCCAGCTTAAGTGAAACGCGCGTTTTGGTGTGAATTACGGGCAGGAAGGATTACGGCCGTAATTCTGCCCGTAATTCGCCCAGAGTCGGGTTTTTGAAGGCAGATTCGAGCCAAGGAGAGGGAATTCGATTTTCTGGGCAAAAACAGAGTTTTAGAGAGAGAAAGAGCGAAGAACAAACCCTAGGAGCTATCTTGGAGTGGATTTCTCATCATTGAAGCCCGGATTGCGTCCCTAGGAGTGAAGATTGACATCCCAGAGCAGATTTTCCTCATCTTTATGAGTATGGCTACTCTGATTTCTGTTTTCCTTTCTCTCTCTATGGAGTAGAACCTCTCTCTCACTTGGGTATGAAGAACCCTAGTTCCTGATGTTAGGGTTTTGATTGTAATGACTTGGGATGATATTATTGTTTGATTATAATCGAATGATGCATGTTTCATGAATTGATTTGAGTCTGATCAGCTTGTTTCAATTTCTGCTTCAACCTGAGATAGATAGAATCTGATTAGGCTGTTAGAGCTTCTTCATTCGATAGTAGGAGATTGGCTATACGAGAGTTAGCCAGTTTACTGCTTTGTACTGGTGTTTTAACGCCAGTAGTGGAGTTCTGTGTTCATAGCCTCAGCTTTCTATCCCGGTGAAGACTAGTCGTCTGCCGGGTAGTTAGACTGAGAGGGCTTGGTCAGCTTAAGAGATTCCAAGCTACTGTCGGATCTTCCGCAGTCTAATCAACAATAAATCAACCCAGGGAATTACAATTGAACCTAACTAAGGGGCTAGGGGGACTCAATCCCGAGTGACTCTTAACTGCTTTTGAAAACCGAACCATTTCCTGCTTTCTTACTGCTTTTGCTTTAAGCAACACTCACTCGACTTAGTTTGCTAGATAATAGAGAATCACGGAGTAAGCAGTAGATCTAGACCTCGGGTTGATAATATAACTTGCCTGTTACTGCATTCCCGGACTGCGATTACACTTGGTCGCAGTTTGGTGTTGTGTTTTGGCGTGTCAAGTTTTTGGCGCCGTTGCCGGGGAACCCTCTAGGTTATTGGAGAAACGTGATAATTTGTTACTCTAGCTTTTATTTACTGCATTTTCTCTCTTCCACCTGTGTGCCTTCACGGGTTGTTTCTTCTGATTGTGTGCAGGTAGTGCATGACCCGTAGCCAGTCGGGAGATTTACTACCTTTAGACCAGGAGCTTGAACGAACTTGTAGGAACTTCAAGCGGGCTCTAAAGGCGCGACTGGCTGCGGAGGAGGCACTGTCACAGCTGCAGTTAGGAGAAGAAGAAGAAGAAGGCGAGATGGGGGATCACCAGAACAACGATCTGATCCCCAACGAGCAGACCATGGGATCCTACTGGACCGCTAGGGCTGCGGACATGAGGTCACCTATTCAACACCCTCAAGTCCCAGCTAACAACTTTGAGGTGAGCACTTCCGTGATCACCATGCTGCGCGGTTCAGTAGTGTTCCGTGGTAAGGAGGGAGAGTGCCCTCGATCACATCTCAGGCGATTCCACGAGCTCATCGATGGAATCAAGATCAATGGGGTACCAGCAGATGCCATCCAGCTGAGGTACTTCCCATTCACTTTGGAGGGGCAAGCCAAGGAGTGGCTAGACACTCGACCTCCGGGCTCCATCACCACGTTCGCCAACCTGGCGGACAAGTTCCTCACCCGCTACCATCCTCCATCCAAGACCGCGGATCTCCAGAAGCAGATTACACACTTTTCTCAGGATGAGGATGAGACCATTAGGGATGCTTGGGAAAGGTACACCAGCCTCTTTCTCAGGTGCCCCAACCATGGTTTCAATGATGCGTTTAAGGTGGGCACTTTCTATCACGCCCTCTTCCCGGAGGATAAGCAGCTGATCGATTCGGTTTGTGGCGGGAACATGCTGACCAAAACCCCGCCACAGCTGAATCAACTCTTTGAGGAGATGGCGGAGAATGGTTATGACTGGGGCACTGCCAGGAGATCGAGGAGAGCACCAGGCCGGGGTGTGCATGCTGTGGGTACCCAGTCATCCGATTTGGTGCAGGTGGTATCGAAGCTGGTTTCAGCTATCGATCGTTCTGGTTTGATTGCAGGTACCGGACAGCCGCAGGCGATGCACTGCCAGTGGTGTGAGAGCTCTCATCACACCGTGGAGGACTGTCAGGCGATGAGGGAGTCGTCCACTCCCCAGGAGCAGGTGGATTTCATCGGGAATGCCAGGCGCTTTGACCCCTACAGCAACACCTATAATGAGGGGTGGCGCCAGCATCCTAACTTTTCTTGGGCTGGGCCGAATCCCAGACCACCAGCTCCTCAGGGACCTCCCGGTTTCCAGAGGCCTCCATACCAGCCCAGACAGGGGCAATTTCAGCAGCAGCAGCAGCCGCTCTATCAGCCCAGACAGGGGCCAGTTCCACCTCAGTCGCAGGCACGACCATTTCCACAGGCAGGGGCAGCCCCAGCACAGGTTGACCCGATGGCGGAACTGAGAGATCTGGTGGGTTCTCTGGCCTCCTCCAGTGCGAGTAAGTTCACTAACATTGAGCAGTTCATGGAGAAAGCTTCTGGCAAGTTCTTGGAGCTAGAAGCTGGTCAGAGAAACACACAGGCTGTGCTGCGGGATATACAGACCCAGCTTGGTGGTGTTGCACAGGCTGTTGCTCGGAGGACTCCAGGTACCCTGCCTGGTCAGACTATCCCCCACCCGCAGAACCAGGATGAGAACTTGAGTGCCATCACGACCAGGAGTGGCAAGGTGACTGCCGATCCACCGGTTCGAGCAGAGGAGAAAGAGACCCCTGCTTCAGCACTTCCAGCTAATCAGGAAGAAATGGAGAAGGAGGTTGAGGTGCCTGCTCCTACACCGCAACCAGTGGTGAAGGAGTATGTACCACAGCTTCCCTTTCCTACTCGGTTGCACAAAGACCGACTGGAGACTGAGTTTGCCAAATTCATGGCAATGCTGAAGCAGGTGAATATTAGCATGCCCTTCGTGGAGGCATTATCGAAGATGCCCAAGTATGCCAAGTTCATGAAGGATCTCCTCACCAACAAGAGGAAGCTTGGGGAGCTATCTACGGTGATGCTGAACGAGGAGTGTTCTGCCATCCTGCAGAACAAACTACCAGAGAAGCGAAAAGACCCAGGGAGTTTCACTATCCCTTGCATGATTGGTAGTTTGCATGTAGGGAAGTCCTTGGCGGATTTAGGCGCTAGCATTAATGTCATGCCATATTCATTGTTTAAGAAGCTAGGCCTAGGTGAACCCAGTAATACTAGGATGAGCATCCAGCTTGCTGATCGATCTATTGTGCATCCTAGGGGTATAGCAGAGGACTTGATAGTCGCAGTAGGGCCATTTTCTTATCCTGTTGATTTTGTGATTTTGGACATAAATGAGGATGTTGATGTGCCATTGATACTGGGTAGACCTTTTCTCGCCACCGCCAAGGCACTGATTGATGTAAATGATGGAAAGCTGATTTTGAGAGCTGGGGGTGAACAAATCACCTTCTCTGTTTCTGATAATATGAAACACCCTCAGCTCCATGATGATCTTGATTACTGTGATGTTGTTGCTGATTTTGAGACCGCACTCGCCATCACGAGTGCGGGTACTGATGATTTCCTTGAGCGTTGTCTTTTGCTAGGGGAACAGGCATCACAGGATGTGCAGCTGGCGGAGCAGCTGGCAGAGCTGGACGAGGCTGCGAGCGAGGGGCGAGAGATGCCATTCAAGCCGATTCCCATCTCGCCCCGGCTCGCTACATCATTGGAGGAGCCACCAGAGTTGGAGCTTAAACCCCTCCCATCTCATCTGGAGTATGCATTTCTCCGGGAGGGGAATAAGCTCCCGGTTATCATTAGCTCGGATCTGACCCCCGAGCAGAAGAGCAGACTGGTGGCTCTGTTGCAGAAGTATGCCCGGGCCATGGCATGGAAGATCACTGACATCAGAGGTATTAGCCCATCCTTCTGCTCTCACAGAATCTTGATGGAGGATGAGGTTAAGCCAGTCAGGCAGCCGCAGAGGAGATTGTCTCCTAACTTGGAGGCAGTGGTCCGGGCAGAGATCGTGAAGCTCATGGATGCAGGGATCATCTTTGCTATATCTGATAGCAAGTGGGTCAGCCCCACTCAGGTGGTCCCGAAGAAAGGCGGGATGACTGTGGTCCCGAACGAGAAGAAGGAGTTGATCCCGATGCGGACCGTGACCGGCTGGAGAGTCTGCATCGATTACCGGCGCCTGAACGACGCCACCAGGAAAGATCATTTTCCCCTACCTTTCATTGACCAGATGCTGGAGAGGTTGGCGGGCCATGAGTTCTATTGCTTCCTGGATGGCATGTCTGGGTACTTCCAGATTCCTATTGCACCGGAGGATCAGGAGAAGACCACATTCACTTGCCCCTTCGGCACTTTTGCTTACCGGAGGATTCCATTTGGGCTGTGTAACGCACCGGCGACCTTCCAGAGATGCATGCTGGCTATCTTTGACCGACTGGTTGGAGAGATCATGGAAGTCTTCATGGATGATTTCTCGGTATATGGAGACTCCTTCACTCACTGTCTCCATAACCTGGAACTCGTTCTGAAGAGGTGCGAGGAGACGAATCTGGCACTCAGCTGGGAGAAGTGTCATTTCATGGTTCGTGAAGGTATCGTGCTTGGGCACAAGATCTCCAAGAAGGGGATTGAGGTAGATCGCGCAAAGATTGAGACGATCAGTCAGCTACCTCCTCCCGTTTCTGTGAAGGGGATTCGCAGCTTTCTGGGTCATGCAGGCTTTTACAGGCGCTTCATCAAAGACTTCTCGAAGATTGCCCTGCCGTTGACCAAGCTGTTGGAGAAGGATGCGCCATTCCAGTTCACTCCAGAGTGCACAGCTGCATTTGAGACTCTGAAGGAGAAGCTTACCCATGCTCCTATCATGGTGACTCCTGACTGGTCTCTTCCTTTTGAGCTGATGTGCGATGCGAGTGATTATGCAGTCGGAGCAGTTCTAGGTCAGAGACGCGAGAAACACTTCCAGCCCATCTACTACGCGTCGAAGACCTTGAACGATGCACAGGAGAACTACACCACCACAGAGAAGGAGCTCCTCGCTGTGGTGTATGCATTTGACAAGTTCCGACCCTATCTGGTGCTCTCTCATGTGGTGGTTTACACTGACCACTCGGCGATTCGTTATCTGATGAGCAAGGCTGATGCCAAGCCTCGGCTCATCCGCTGGATCCTGCTACTGCAGGAGTTTGATATCGAGATCCGGGACAAGAAGGGAGCCGAGAATGTTGCTGCAGATCATCTTTCGCGGTTGGAAGCCCCTCCGGTGGACAACTTCGAGGAAGAGATCAACGACTCCTTCCCGGGTGAGCGATTGCTGGCGATGACCCTGGTGGACAGCGTTACCCCTTGGTATTCTGACTTTGCCAATTATCTGGTGGGCAAGCAGTTACCCAAGGGGATGGCGACTCATGCGAAGCGCAAGTTCTTCTCCGATCTGAAGCACTACTTCTGGGAGGATCCTTACCTCTTCAGAATCGGAGCAGATGGCGTGATCCGGCGCTGTGTCATGGAGCATGAGATGGGAGACATCCTGTCTCAATGTCACGAAGGACCCACTGGCGGTCATCATGGAGGATCTCGCACGGCGCGGAAGGTGCTACAGTCGGGCTTCTACTGGCCCTCGCTCTTCAAGGATGCAGACACCTTCGCACGCCAGTGCGACCAGCTGCCAAAGGTCAGGTAACATTTCTGCCCGGGATGAGATGCCCCAACATATATCTGTTATTTGTGAGATTTTTGATGTTTGGGGTATCGATTTCATGGGCCCATTCCCTCCATCTTTTGGCAATCTGTACATTTTAGTTGCAGTGGACTACGTCTCGAGGTGGGCAGAAGCTCAAGCCATGCCCACCAATGATGCCAGACGGGTCTGCTCATTTCTGAAGCAGCTGTTCTCCCGGTTCGGGACACCTCGCGCCATTATTAGTGATAGAGGAACCCATTTTCAGGGGCAATTCACGAAACTCCTCTCTCGCTATGGCGTTAAGCATCAGGTGTCGGTGGCCTATCATCCCCAGTCAAATGGGCAGGCCGAGCTGACGAACCGGGAGCTAAAACGTATAATTGAAAAGACGGTGGATCAGTCCCGCAAGGATTGGTCCACCAAGCTCGATGATGCTCTCTGGGCGTATAGGACTGCCTATAAGACCCTGATTGGCACTTCTCCCTATAGGCTTGTCTATGGGAAGGCGTGCCATTTGCCGGTAGAGCTAGAGCACAAGGCCTTCTGGGCCATTAAGCTGCTAAACATGGATTTGAGTGTTGCAGGTACAGAACGCAAGTTGCAGCTGCTGGAGTTGGAGGAGTGGCGTTACCACGCCTATGAGAATACCCTGCTCTACAAAGAGCGCACCAAGCGTCTCCACGACGCTAGGTTGAGGGGCCCGAAGGAGTTTCAGGTCGGTGATCGTGTTCTGTTATTCAATGCACGCCTGAAGCTCTTTCCGGGCAAGCTCCGTTCGAGGTGGTCGGGTCCCTTCACGGTGACCCAAGTTTTCCCGCACGGTGCGGTGGAGATCAGCAATGCTCAAACCGAGCCATTCAAGGTGAATGGCCACCTCCTAAAGTTATACTTGGGAGGTGCTGTCGAGCGCGCAGAGCTGCTGATCAAGCTCGAGGACCCTTAGTTCCTCTACTGGCGTCCAGCTAAAAGACGGTAAAGAAGCGCTTGTGGGGAGGCAACCCCACCACGGTTTGCATTTCTATCCTTTTCCTTTTAATTTTTGTCGTTTTTGAGTCATTGAGTCAGTCTGGAGTCTTTCTGGAATGTTCCTCGTGTCCCGGATGGTCTATTTTGGTCTATGATGGTGTAATTTTTGAACCGGGGCACGTTTGGGTTTTGGATGTTCGAATTTGCAGCTTAAAATTGGAGAAAAAGGGCCCTCGGCAGTAAAATTACGGGCATGGGGGGACTAATTACGGCCGTAGTTTGTCCACCCCTGCCGTAATTTCTTCAGCGCATGAAATAGATGAAAAAGGCCTCGGCCTAAAAATTACGGGCAAAGGAGCCAGAATTACGGCCGTAATTCGTGCTGCCTTGCCCGTAATTTTTCCAGAGAGGGCAATCTGCTCTCGGCGTAAGAATTACGGGCACGGCCTGGGGAATTACGGCCGTAATCGTGCCCGTAATTCCCCCCCGCCCACTTTAAAAAGCTGTCGGCCGAGAATCCCCCCTCTCTCTCCTCCATTTTTTTCAAAACACTTTCTCTCCCCTCTCACCTGAAAGTCGAACCACCATCTTCTCCGGTGGGTTTTCGGCCATATCTCGCTCGTCGGAGGTCCAAATCAAAATCCGAGACCACCCCCGTGCTCCTCTCGTCGGCGCCCACAAGGCTGTACCAGTGGGGTTCGAGTTTCGTGGTGGTTTGGGTCGCCGGAAAATCGCGACCCTTCGGTGTTCCACCGGCCCGATCTCCCTCCTCGGACCTCCGATCGAGAAACCGCGACCACCACCGAGTTCCTGGTGCTTGGGGCTTCATTCCCCAAAGTTTTGGGTTGTTTTTGCTCCGGTGAAGTCGCCGGCGACGAAACTCCGGCGAGCCTCCCGGCGAGTTTCCCGGCGAATTTTTGTGGTCTCTCGGTCTTCCTTCACCTTCCCCACGATATCCTCTTGTGCCTCCAGGTGTGTTTCTATACTTTTACTTGTCATTTGTGGAGGATTGATATTGTGGGGTTAGTGGGGAATTTCGGGTATGGGTTTGTGATTGAATTAATTCGGTAGGCCCCTTTGTTGCTTGCTTTGGTTGCTTATCTTTCGGCTGGCCTACCGAGTAATGAGAGTGGTGATTGTTCTACTTGGAGCCTAATTTGCTGTCCGGGTTTCTAATCCGAGGGCTCCAAGTGCGTTTGAGTTCCTGTGCATAATGCCTGATTCTGTTTGGTTGTGAATGGTGAATGATCTGATTGGTTATGAATGTTTTTCCTTTCTCGGGGCCTAGTCCACTGTCCGAATTTATGATTCGAGGGCCCCGGGTGAGGATGATTGTGACCTCACCATTGACGATTTTCCATGTATGTTGCTGGATTTCTTCTGTTTTGTGGCTGCAGGAAAATGAACACGTTCTTGAATATGCTCGACGCCGACCAGAGGGTGACTTTGCGGGACATCCGACGCCGCAACGTCGTTCAGCACCGCTACCTCGACTGGAGGGTTTTCGAGGAGCTGGGTGCTCGCGAGGCAATGGAGGCTGCCATTCGCGCATTCTCTTGGCGCCGCCTCCTCTGCCTTGCTGAGCCGACTTACAAGGAGCTCCTCTGGGAGTTCTACTCCACCTTCGAGCATTTCCGGACCCATCATGGAGCGCACAGCAATGCCATCCAGTTCCGACTCGGAGGGGAGTTCTACTCTCTGAGCTATGACGACTTTGGTCGGGCACTGGGGCTACTTCCACCATTCTCCTGTCACCTGGCCATCGAGCAGCCCGACTGTCCCATCTTCCGGGACCAGCAGTTCTTCGAGCGGATCTGCCTCCCGGGGTATGCTGGATCTGTTTTCACCCCGGGCCACACCACCGCCACTCAGCTGCGACCAGAGTGGCGCATCATCAACCAGCTGCTGGGGAAATCTTACACCCCCAGCGAGGGATCCACCAGTCATCTTCAGCTCCGCACCCTCCATTGCCTGCACTCTATGAGCCACGCGGAGGACAACCTCCATCTGTCCTCTCTCATTGCCCGGACCGTTGCCAAGCATAAGCGGTGTAATCGCCCTCTGGCGTGTGGTCCGGTGGTCACTGCCCTGGCGCGTTACTTCAACGTCGATCTCTCCAGGTTTACTCTCATCCAGGAGGCGACGCCATTCTCCAGGGACATCCTCCGGCGCCAGCTGATACTGGAGCACGACGGGAACGTGAGCTGGATCCGGGGCCTGCCTCGCCCTTTTCCTCGTGCACCAGAGGGTGAGGAACCACCAGAGACCAGTGATGCTGCAGCCCGTCGGACCACCCGTCGGACGAGGTCTCGGTCCACTCCCTCTGCACCGGGCGACTCCACTTCCGGTGCCGGCCCATCTGCTGCGCAGCCCACTATCTATCTTGCAGAGCAGATGGCAGCCCTTGTCCGCCAGAACGAGCAGATCCTTGCTGGCCAGGAGCACATCAACGCTCGCCTCGACCGTGAGCGCGATGGTCGCCGCCGCATCATTTCAGCTCAGCATTACATGATGAGCTACTGGAACATGGATCCTGCTGCTGTGAGCTATCCTTGGGAGGCGTCCCCGGGGCATGAAGACCACTACCCGCCTCCCACTGGCGATGGAGGCGACGAGCTGTGATCTGATTTTACCAGCCTGTCAAGTAGGGCTTGGCTTTTGTCCATCTTTTCAGTTTAGACTCCGGATTGTGTTTTGTTTTTATTTCTTGTTCACGTTGTGTGGATTGTTGACTTGGAACTATGGTATTTCACCCATTGTGTGTGTTCTGTTGGTTCTAGCTCTGTGCCCATCGGACTGGTCCTTGTCCAGTCCTCTGCTTTTGACTGGTCCGCCATCCAGTCAACGTTCCTGACCACTGTTTCTCGGTAACATCGTTCCCCTTCCCTTCGCTCCATTGAGGACACTGTCGCATTTAAGTGTGGGGGGGTTCTTTGTATTTATTGGAACGTATATATGGGTGCTTGGAGCCTAGTCCGCTGTCCGAATCTTACGATTTGAGGGCTCCAAGTACTGCTGTTTGATCATATTGGCACTGTGTTTTGATGGATGAATTGAGTGGTTTTCGGATTAATGCATGACAACTTGTTGCGACTAGGACAACCTATGATGAGAACTGAGATGTGCAGTAGAACAATGTAGGGGTTCAGTTTTTCAACTGTTTGCTTGCCAACTGTGACTTGATCTGACTTGATCTCATTACTTGTTCTTGACAGTCGTTTATGCATCTAGTTCAGGGTATCAGAATGTGAGATAGAGCATATAGGTAGCCATGTGAGATTTGAGCCTGCTCGTTTCTTTCTTGTGCGATAGATCCCTCTTCCATGATGTGTAGCATTCACGTTGTCACTAGCTAAGATGATGGGGGCATAGGATTAGCCCACGACCCAAAACTGACTGTCCTGATGAGTCATATCCCCTAGTCAGCCCCTTTGAGCCGTGTGTTATCCTTTCTTTTGGTCTATGATGAAAAAATCACCCTTGTTGCATCTTTTAGAAGGTTCCACAGAGTGGTTTTTACTTATTCTCTGCTGTTTCTGCTAAAGTCTATGTGAGTGTTGGAGGTAGTGCTTAAAAGTGGGCAGGTGTTTGAAATTTATGCAGAAGTGGTGGCTCTCTTAAGAAATGAAAAAGAAAAATAAAAGAAAAAAACAAAGAAAATTGAAAGCAAAAGAGAGCCACTACAAAAAAATCTGAATAATGCCCAGTAAGTAGTGTTTCTTAGCAGTCTGGCTTGGAAATGCTGATGTTTATGCCTCCTTCGCTCTTGTGCTCTTGAGATATTGAGGAATGCAGGATAGCAGAAAGAAAATACCGGTTTGTTTGACTGTGTTTGTGTGTCTGGGAAATGTGGAACCTTTTGCTATGAATACTTCCACCACCTAAAAGGCCTTCTCCCCATGTCCAAGACCCTAGCCAGTCATTTGAACCTGTGTCTAAGACCTCTTGATTAGTTAGTGGTGACATTATGTATGTGAACTCTAGCATTTAGAGGCTGCCATCATGGTGAAGAGATGATAGGGATTGAGAGAAATAGCATGCGCATCTTTCGCATCAAATTGTCCTGACCCCACTGGTCGAGAGTGAGTGATTCATTTCCATTTTCTATATGCTCTTGTACCCCGGTGAGGACCTAGATTGCTCGGTCTCTATTCTGATGTCTTGAGTTGGATGCATGAGTTGACTGTTTTGAGTAAGTGGTTGAATCAAGTCTAGGTTGGCCAGTGAACAGATGGGAGACTCTTCCTTTACTCGATTTGCTGCACTCGAATGTCCTTTGTGGTGGTTGTCCAGGTTGCTAATAAAGTTGTTCATGTGTTGATGTTTGAAAACCAGTTTGATTCACGTGTTCTGTGCCTCTATGACTTGTCCCCGATGTTGGTTGACTGAATTATGTGAGCTTACCTTGTGTAGTACTTGGTTTGCTTGGGGACAAGCAAACAGTTAAGTGTGGGGGAATTTGATAGCATCGTATTTGCACGTGTTTTCACTCTGGTTTCCTGTCCATTTTGGCTCGAATTGATTGTTCCTTGGCCTATTTTACGCTAGGTTGTGTTGTTTTGTCGTATTTCAGGTCCTAGCAAGTAAAGAGGAGCAAAGGCGCAAGTTTCGGGTCATTTGGAGGTCAATTGGCGAGTCACAGAGTGAATTACGGGCAGCCCCTGCTTAATTACGGCCGTAATTATGCAGGGCATGCCCGTAATTAATTGGACGAGCTTCTCCCCAGCAATTCTTCTCGGCGTAGAAATTACGGGCAAGACACCCAGTAATTACGGCCGTAATTTGCTAATTACTGGCGGTAATTGGAAATTACGGCCGTAACTTCTCCTCTGCCAGCTTAAGTGAAACGCGCGTTTTGGTGTGAATTACGGGCAGGAAGGATTACGGCCGTAATTCTGCCCGTAATTCGCCCAGAGTCGGGTTTTTGAAGGCAGATTCGAGCCAAGGAGAGGGAATTCGATTTTCTGGGCAAAAACAGAGTTTTAGAGAGAGAAAGAGCGAAGAACAAACCCTAGGAGCTATCTTGGAGTGGATTTCTCATCATTGAAGCCCGGATTGCGTCCCTAGGAGTGAAGATTGACATCCCAGAGCAGATTTTCCTCATCTTTATGAGTATGGCTACTCTGATTTCTGTTTTCCTTTCTCTCTCTATGGAGTAGAACCTCTCTCTCACTTGGGTATGAAGAACCCTAGTTCCTGATGTTAGGGTTTTGATTGTAATGACTTGGGATGATATTATTGTTTGATTATAATCGAATGATGCATGTTTCATGAATTGATTTGAGTCTGATCAGCTTGTTTCAATTTCTGCTTCAACCTGAGATAGATAGAATCTGATTAGGCTGTTAGAGCTTCTTCATTCGATAGTAGGAGATTGGCTATACGAGAGTTAGCCAGTTTACTGCTTTGTACTGGTGTTTTAACGCCAGTAGTGGAGTTCTGTGTTCATAGCCTCAGCTTTCTATCCCGGTGAAGACTAGTCGTCTGCCGGGTAGTTAGACTGAGAGGGCTTGGTCAGCTTAAGAGATTCCAAGCTACTGTCGGATCTTCCGCAGTCTAATCAACAATAAATCAACCCAGGGAATTACAATTGAACCTAACTAAGGGGCTAGGGGGACTCAATCCCGAGTGACTCTTAACTGCTTTTGAAAACCGAACCATTTCCTGCTTTCTTACTGCTTTTGCTTTAAGCAACACTCACTCGACTTAGTTTGCTAGATAATAGAGAATCACGGAGTAAGCAGTAGATCTAGACCTCGGGTTGATAATATAACTTGCCTGTTACTGCATTCCCGGACTGCGATTACACTTGGTCGCAGTTTGGTGTTGTGTTTTGGCGTGTCACCTGCATTACACATTAGGTCTATACCAGCAGTAGTTCTCAGTATGATTGGTTTTTATACAGATAGGACAAGGAGGATAGACCTTTTTCTCAGTTGATTTATCAGTCTGTCCTCCTTAACCTTTTTCTTCTTTTCAGAAGCCTTCTTGACTCCAAAAGTCCTTTTGTTGCCTTACAACCAAAGTTTCTTCTGAGTTGTCATCATTTCTGACGGAACTCCTCAACTCAGTTGCTTGCAAAGAGTTGATCAGTTGAGTTATACTCAGCCTAGTCAGTTCCTGTGTTTCCTCTAGAGTTGGGATCTTAGCCTCAAAATTTTCAGGCACAATTAATAAAATCTTCTCAACAACCCTAGAATCTTCAAATGTCTCACCAAGCAGCCTCAGTTGATTTACATTCTTCATGATTTTGTCCAGATAGTCTTTAATACACTCACTTTCCTTCATTCTCAGACTTTCAAATTCTCTTCTAAGATTCAAAGCTTGCATTTGCTTACCTATGTCAGATCCTTATCCCAAGCTTGCTTTGCTGTGGTGCAAGTCATGATTCTAGAGAAAACTTCCTCAGTGACTGCAGCATGGATGCAGGTGAGAGCCTTGTGGGTTTTGGCTACTTCTTCAGCATATCTTGTTTACTGAATGAGAAAAGCATTTGCTGAAAGTGGATCCACCACTCTTCCAGTCACAGGCTCCTAGATGTCATTCTCTTGCATGAAGGACTTCGTTTTTACAACCTAGATCTGGTTGTTCTTACCATTGAAAACTGGGGGTGAGGTCAAAGAGAGTCCAGTTGAAGTCATTTTTGAGTAACTTTCAACTGGTAGAGGTCAAGAAAAAGAAGAGAACACTCAACCCTCACAAAGCCTCACTGATTCACTCCAAGAAAAAAGTCTCACGATCCCTCTCAAATATTAAGAGGGAAATGATACCAAGTGTAGAAAACAGGATATTTGTAATTTCCAGTTCCACAAAATCTGCAGAAATGAAATGAAACAGTGTAAAACTAGAAAAAAATAGAATGGTAGAAGAACAATTTTGAATCCAAAATAGTGGCTGAGCTCTGATGCTTCAGATCCACTTTCTCATTTCGATTTTGATCTGTTCTCACACATTACATCAAACTGAAGAGACAACAAACTTTTAAAGGCACAAACTCAAACCCTAGGTTGATCTGCTAACTCCAAAAACAGAAGACAAAAACATAAAAGATGAAGCAAGTACAAGGGTCCCTTTCAGTGTTCCCAAGACAAAACAAGAAGAGTCATTGGCAAACATGCCCTTCATAGTGGTCCCTCAACTTTCTTAGCTTCAATCCAGAGTTGGTGGTAGTCCAAAATGTCTTCCAACTGGATCAATCTTCATCTTCATCTCTTTCTAGCAAGCTTCCTCTGTTTTCTATTTCTTTAGCAACAGTCTTCATTTCTTGTGCTCCATGACATATATAGATTGAGATGGCACCACTAGCTGATGAATTGCAACAGATTGAGTAAATTATATGTCTACAATACCAACTTCTCTCAAATGTGTCAACAGATTATCACTATTTCTATTAACAAAACTCAAACCAAGGATAACTTGGTGGCCGATTAGGTTACGATTAATTATGACTTTATGAGAGTTTTGGATTTATTTATCATAAATATGTATTTGGGTCATTACGTTAGAATTCATCAGAAAAGTATTATGCAAAATATCACAAACTCTAATCCCTCTTATCTCAATATTCGTGACCTATCCCTAGATCATCGAGCGTTCTTCTCCTCGATCCTCAATTTCCTCTTCAATCCCCAATTCCAGATGCTTCTTCTCAAATCCCTAATTTCTATTCCCAATCCCTCAATCATTTTCTTATCTATCCATTTATGTTCATTGCAAGTTACAGTGGTATTAGAGCCCCGTTCGGCTATGAGTTCATCACAGCTCTCGAGAACTCAAGCGGGGATTGGATTGCACAATTGGAGGAAATACTCCTCTGTACGATGTAGAGACTCGACCGACCGATCAAGAAAATGCTAGCCGCGGTATCGGCGGGGCAAACGAACAATGAAGAGTCTAAAGAGAAGGTGGTGCCTACGGGCGACGAGGCTAAGGCGGCGCAACCACCAAACGACACGGAGATCTCCACGGTGGTTATGGCCAGGATTGCGGAGCTGACTACGGTGGAGAGTATCAACGTACATCATCGATATCTTCTAGAGACCACCATAGGCACATCGTCAAAGATCTCATCCCAATCGGCCGGAACGGAGGAGTCCTACGTTGATGAGCCCGTAGCTGATCTAAAATTGGAAGCGAAACTTTATTGGGATAGGGTCAATCGGAAGTTGAGCTAGAAGGATCAAAGGCCCAAAAATGGCTTTGATTTCAGGAAAAAGAAGGGTCAAGAAAAGATACTGAATGAGGAGGTGGTAGTGGTCTCCATTGACGCTTTGGTTGGGATCGCTTGACCAACCAACCTCGAAGAAGGGAGTTGCAAAAACCAACTACCCTGGAGTCTTTGTTGGTGACGACTGCAAATCAGGAAGTAGTTGAAAAAGGGAGGGTTTCTATATGGAAGTTTAGGAAGTAGCTAAAAGGGAGTCTTCGGAAGAGAAAAAATCAGATGCTTCCTACCAACGTTGTTGATCGAGCAAAATCACTAGCTTTCCCTAGGAGATCGACCTTCAGACCATTGCTTACCAAAGAAGAACCACGATTCCCCTTACCATCTTAAGCCAACTGACTACAAACCCGCCCGCCATGAGCAAGGACCTGCATCAACACTCGGCGCCATCATCCGACGATCTCCTGTCCTCACCAGTCGTGTCATCGACGTGGCCGATCGCAGGAGGACTGTAACACCCTACTCTGTACGTTTTGCCTGATTGTATTGTTCATACAATTACAGCGGAATTTAAAACTGGTGTTACATTAATTACCAAAATTTTCGACATGAAATACTCGCGTAATGGGTTAACAGTTCTTGCAACTAGACCTGCAAAATAATTTATACGAATCTATGCATTCATAGACATACATGTATACTCACAACCATATACATTGGCTTTCATCGCCATAATCACAGTTTTCATACTCCACAACTGCATACCATACTTATACATGCCATAATCATCAAAACTTACACAATTACACAAATATACACATATCATCAACTTTCCACACCTGTGGATATCTCACTATACATCAGAAGCTAGTATGCACATAAAAACTTTCTCAAAGCATTTTTACAAAAAGGTGTGGATCACTGGCCAAAATCCCAAGTAGTCGTCCAAGCACAGAATAGTTGAAGACCATACCTCATCTTGGCTTCAACTCTAGCTCCTCTCCCACCTAACACTTATCTACTGATGGTGCTGATGATCTCCTTACACATAGCATAAGCAGAGAAGAGGAATAAAAGAGGGTCAGCTCATAGCTGAGTGAGATAATCATAGCATCGTGAGTTCATAACAGAGCATACCCCTACCATACATCTAACAATCAAGCCAAAACACTAGGATGAGACCTCAGCCATCCGACATCCCAATAGACAAAAGACCATACCTCATCTTGGCTTCAACTCTAGCTCCTCTCCCACCTAACACTTATCTACTGCTGCTGCTGATGATCTGCTTACACATAGCATAAGCAGAGAAGAAGAATAAAAGAGGGCCAGCTCATAGCTGAGTGAGATAATCATAGCATCGTGAGTTCATAACAGAGCATACCCCTACCATACATCTAACAATCAAGCCAAAACACTAGGATGAGACCTCAGCCATCCGACATCCCAATAGACAAAAGACCATACCTCATTTTAGCTTCAACTCTAGCTCCTCTCCCACCTAACACTTATCTACTGTTGTTGCTGATGATCTGCTTACACATAGCATAAGCAGAGAAGAAGAATAAAAGAGGGTCAGCTCATAGCTGAGTGAGATAATCATAGCATCGTGAGTTCATAACAAAGCATACCCCTACCATACATCTAACAATCAAGCCAAAACACTAGGATGAGACCTCAGCCATCTGACATCTCAATAGACAAAAGACTCAACCACCTTGGCTTATGCATATGAATCTTATCATGTTTTAATCATTGGTGCCTGGCTACTCCCATGCTAATAAATCTCCCGGAAAACATACCCCACATCCCGTCGGATGTAGTCATACATACCTCAACATCCCGTCGGATGTGGTCATACATACCCCACACCACTATGGGTGTAGTCATACCCCGACATCGTTCTGGGTGTGGTCAAATCTCGTAAGAAATCTTCAGTCACCACCACATGAGAGGTGTGACTATCATACATATCATAATAGAGTAATAGCATAGGGAGCCCTAATTACTATGTAGTTTACCGTGAGACCACAACACTCATATTTGGTATCCTTATACATGATTCATATCTCATCTTGCTTAATCATAATTCGTTACTTGCACATGTACTTGACCCGACCACAATTGGCTCAACACAGGTAAATCAGGAGTCGTATAATTGCACTTCCTCGGGATAAACCCTCGTGGAATTCATCATCCTTAAACACCATAATATCACCAGGGAAGTTGATTTCCTAATTGTGCATCCAAATACAACAATCATGACAAATCATACTTAATTACCTTCTCAAACCATCATAAGGCATATTAACAGTAAAGCCCACAATTTGCAACATATACCCAATCATCAGCATAAACAAGGTCAATAAGGATTAGGGCAAGACAATAATATCATACAACAGTCCAGGGTTCAGCATATAGCGCAAAAGTTCATACACCCCTAATCATGTCATTCTACTTCACCTAGGTCAATTCTAAGCATGATTATAATTACCGTGATACGACAAACCCGGTATGTTGTGCTAATCCCTCACCACATCTGGTCGTTCAAACACCACTTTTACCTCCCGAACTAAAATTCAGTTTTCTCAAACAAACTCGGAATCAAAATCCGAGATTGTCCCAATATCCCCTGTAATATCCAGGTGGTCTCTGTTTTCTCTCAACCCGGAAATGGAAAAAGAATTTTGCCGGAACGGGATGTTACAAGGACGCTGGAAAGAATATCCAAATTTGCAACTACACTCGCTAAAGAAGGGATTCTCGCGGCTAGATTGTAAGTACATAACTAGCTCGTTGATTTCTAAACTTAGTGGGAAATGAACAACATCTCTACTTGTGGTGGATGCAAAGTTTGGAATGGATACAGAGGGAAGGGAGTTACGGGGCCATAAGGGTTGTATTTGGGACCCTTGGGGAACGAATTTGGTCAGTAACCTTTTGGTGAGTAACTATGCATAACCCAATTATCATCTACACATCAACGTCCCTTCTCTCTCTTGGAAACCCTTTATTTCCCCCCCCCCCCTAGTCTTTAACAGATGATTTCTCACTTGTTTTAAGACGGATTTTTTTTTTTTGCACAATTAGATCAGATTAATTGTGCTCTTCAAAACAATATCCACTTTGATATATTTTAGGAAAAAAAAATTGAGCCATTTTTTACTAGTCTATACCATATGGTATTGACTAGTATTGAAATAAGAGCATATCATATGATATGAAAAGAGTACCATGGTGGTATGAACATACCAAGATTGTAGGATGGTTGAATACATGATAGTAGAAGTATACTAACTGTCATTTATGGCTTTTAACATTGTGTACCACAAGATACCACTCAGTACTAGGGTGGTATTGTGTGGTACTTTTTGGTCCTGTATTTTGTTCACCCTGCAATTTTTAGATCCAATAAATCATGATGAATTCATTCCTTCTATGAAATTTTTTTCAAAAATGACTGTAAAACGAAGTTCATCAAACTTACGGGGAGTTTGAAGATCAATGGGGTTCTCGAGGATGCTTCGAAGTTGAGGCTTTTCCTCTGCTCTCTTGCGGGAAATGCGTCTCGGTGGCTAAACAATAGACCGACTCTCTCGATCACCTCGTGAAATGACACGCTTAACAAGTTTATGACTCGGTATTGTGCACCTTCAAAGACAACAGAGTGACGTAAGAAGATCACCCACTTTGAGCGAGAGGAAGAAGAGACATTGAGGGATGCTTGGGAAAGGTATTCTGACTTCTTCGTGCAATGCCCACATCATGGATTCGAGGAGCAATTCCGGATTGAGACTTTCTATGGAGGTCTCCACCAAGATGACAATATCCTCATTGACTCCTTATGTCAAGGGACATTGATGAACATGACTCTACCCCAAGTGACCGAGTTGCTTGAAGACATGGCAAGTAAAGGGTATGATTGAGGTTTGACGAGAAGTGGAAAGAGAAGCACTCCAAGAGGAGTGCAAAGTGTAGGAGCGAGTCCCCCGCTTGAAGCTAAGATAGATCGGTTGATTGATGCACTCCTAGAGGATAAGAAGCATGGGGAGAAGCCGGTAATGGCGTGTGATTGGTGTTAAAGTACCAACCACAAGATTTCAGAGTGTCAAATGATGAAGGAATCAAGCATCCCCGAGGAGCAAGTGAGTTTCACTGTCAATGCTAGGGGGAACAACTCGTATAGCAACACTTAGGGGGAATAACTCCTATAGCAACACTTACAACCCGGGGTGGCGAAATCATCCCAATTTCTCTTGGTCTTCTCCTACCAACCCGAAACCTTGGGTTTCCAAGGACCGACAGGAAATTATCAACCAAGGCCTACTTTCATTCAATAAAGGCCGCAATTCCAAGGCTATAACTTCCAACAACTATTTCAAGCTCAAGGTGGTCAAGCGTTCCATCAACCCGATAAGTTTGAAAAACTTGAAGACCTGTGAGCACCTTCGTGAGCACGAGCAGTGAAAAGTTTGAGAAGATTGAGCAATTTATGGATGTGGCAACAACAAAGTTTACTTCGGTTTAGGCGGGATTAAGG
The DNA here is from genome assembly GCA_946122785.1 of Linum tenue. NCBI lineage: Eukaryota > Viridiplantae > Streptophyta > Magnoliopsida > Malpighiales > Linaceae > Linum > Linum tenue. The sequence continues at coordinate 75,585,072 of CAMGYJ010000005.1, read as the reverse complement.
AGTCATCAAGAAAGTCTTCAAAACTTGGAGGTGCAAATTGGTAATCTTGCCGGGATTCTCACCGAGAGACCAAGGGGAGCCCTACCCTCTCAAACTATTGTCAACCCCAAAGATCAAAATGCCGGTTGCAATGCTATTCTTTTGAGGAGTGGGAAGTTTACCCCGTAGGTTGTTCGTAAGGAAGTGAATGAAGAAGAGAAGATTCCTCCAACGACCAATGATCACGAAGTGGGAGAAATAGAAGAAGAGCATAAGAAGGCATTGCCGACGCCACCGCAAGTGGCTGAGTACAAGCCTCCTCTTCCTTTCCCCACAAGGATGCACAAGGATCGATGGAGGCGGAATGTGTTGGATTCATGGAGATTCTCAAGAAGCTCTGCATAACCATTCCATTATTGGAAGCCATGGTGCACATGCCGAGGTATGCCAAATACCTCAAGGGGCTTCTCGCCAAGAAGCCAAAATATGATTGAATAACGATTAATCGACTTGTTTAAATCAATATTGAGGGTTGCCCTAACTCAACCTAGTTTAGGTGGCTTAGAAAGAGGAAGGAAAACCAACTCGATTGATTCTCCCTTGAAAGGGGGATTTTCCTCTCTAAACTAGGCTAAGGTGGAAATTAGATTACTAGCACCTAAATGAACAAACTTAGGGGGTGCTAAACACAATTATACACAATCCCTAGGTTGCTAAGCACCTAGATGCACAAACCTAAGGATGCTAAGCACAAAACATGCACAACCAATAAGTTGCTAAGCACAAGCATGCACAATCATGGTGAATTATACCTCAATCATTGAATTGAACAATACCCAATGAAAATCATCCAAAACACATACAAGAAAACTACATGGTACAGTTAGGGTTTCACTACACCCAAGTGAAAGGAGGTCTACTCCAAGGTAGAAGTGGTAAGAACAAAAGGGGAAAAGGTGGAAACCATCTTTTGGGGATGCCTCCTCTCTTCTTGACCCTTGAGTTGAGCTTTCCGTAGGGAAATCCTCCCAAAATATGCCTTGAAGCCAAACCCTAACCTTCTTCTTTCCTTTGGTTCTGTTTCTCTCACTAGAATGCTAAATAAGGTGTTTCTGCATAAGTGGGCTCTCTCCCTCTCGTCTTTTCAGCTCGGCTTTTAAACCCGAGAAGAGTTGAGTTCACGGCCTGAGTTCCGGGCCGTGAACCATCAAACGCGTCCGTGAACTCAGGGCGTGCGCCAAAATGCTCTGCATCGCTCACGTCTGTTCACCGGCAACTGCTTGTGTTCACGGTCTTAGTGACCATGAACTCACCTCGCGTTCGTAACCTTGACATTGGCTCTGTGGGCCTCGCGATTCACGGTCAACTCCCCTTCTTCACGGTCTTGCATGACCGTGAACTTCTTCAGTTAGCCGTGAACTGGCTCTTTTTCACCTCTTCTCCCGGTTTTCGATCCTTTTTGCCAATCTTTCGACTCTAAGGTTGGTTCCACCTGTTAAATCTTGAAAAACACTCAAACACAAAGAACCTCGCGTAAAACCAACCTTTAATGAGCGAATTTGGTACAAACATCTAAGTCAAATGGGGGAAAAACATGTGTAATTAGGCCCGAATCACTTTCCCACACTTAGACGTTTGCTTGTCCCCAAGCAAACCATTTCACGCACACGGTAATATTTCAACCTTCACAAATACTTTGGGGACAACTCAAAGGGCACGAAGCAGGAATTCTCAATGTTTATTGACAATCAACACACGAACCGTTGCAAACGAAAAGTTCTCAACTTATTCATGGATAAATGCAAGTCTCGACAAAATCACTTATCGACCACAACCAACCATGCATGGAATTCAAGTTTGAGGAACAAATGGAAAGGCAGCAAAGGTCCTCACCGGGGTATGATATGACATGCAAAGCAAGAATGAATCGCTCACTCTCAAGACCAGTGGGGTCGGGACCTTTTTGGTGCAAAATATGTGCACAATCGTAACCTCTTGGCCCTATCGTCTCAATAGCACGGCGGTAACCTCTAAACGCTAGAGTTCACGGGATGGTTGTCACCACTAGCTCGTCCGGAGGTCTTAGACACGGGTTCAGATGACTGGCGATTGGCTTGGACATGGGGAAAATGCTTTTTGGGTGGTGGCAATCATGACGTGAGGTTCTACATCTTCAACCTAAACCCGAAGGGTGTATGGTTTTGACTAAAACCCTTATCTTCAATCAAAGGCCACTAGCATCGGCTTATACCCATATCTCTCCCTTCCAACTATCACCCATCATGAACTACCTTGAAGCACTCTTCCTCAGTCAACTCTTGCTAGTTCTTTAAGGTTTGGTAACGAAGGATTTCTAAACAATGTGGGGGTTTCGATGGCTTGGGTGCCAAGAAACCCCTCCTAGAGCATGTACTTTGGGTTTTCGTGGCACTCTCTACTTTATTTAACCCATTATATTACCTCTTTTTCATTTCTCTTTTCTTTTCTTTCTTTTTCTTCTTTTCTTTTTGAGGGGGGTACTAGAGAGTAAAAACACTTGCCACCTAAACATTTATCAACCAATGCTCTCTAGGAACTAACTCCAACACTACACTCCATTTTGCAATCCTAGCAAGAATCACACACAAACCTCCTATGTAGAACCTCTATGGAAACTCAACGGTAAGAGCTCCAGGACACACGAGCAACTCATGTTTGGACACGAAGAAAGGATTTGGGGGTCGTTCCACTAACACCTTTAAGCTCACACGAACGAAGCTCCTAAATCAAGAATGACCCACGAAGTCACACGGCTCAAAGGGGTTGACTAAAGGATTACTCATTTTGGGGCAATCAACATTTGGGGCGTGGACTAATCCTATGCCTCCATCATACTTGCTAGTGATAACTTGTGATGCTACACACCGTGGTTAGAGGGAACTATCACACCAAAGAAACGAACGGCTCAAAGCTCACAGGCTACCTAGTTACCCAACCATCTATTCCAATTCACAAACACGATGCATGGCAATTGTAAATAACAAGTGACAAAGTAAAGACATCCATTCATATATGCACACTTGAGAACACAACTTTTGCCCTATCCTAATGAATTTCTCAGTCATCATCATAGGATATACTCGATCACATGCAACAATTCAAGATCAATGCCACAAACACGAGAATTCCCCACCATCTGGCCACTTTGAACATGCAAACGTTGCTTGGAGCCCTCAAATTTTTGAAATTTGGGCATACAAAAGGCTCCAAGCAACATCTCACTCACACAAGCATACTAGTAGACTACCCCCCACACTGAAACTCGGCATTGCCCTCAATGGTGTAAGAAAGGGGTAGAGTGATGTTACCGCTTGGGCTTGGTGAGTGAATGTAGAAATCGAACAGGGGTAGGATAATTTAAGCTTCAAGGAGAGACAACAAAAAACACACACAAGCACAATACGACTCGCTCGAGGCGAGGTTATTACAAGCACAATACATAGTAGTAGTAGTAGTTTATGTCACACACATAAATAAAAAAACAAAAATAAAACAAGTTTAGGGTTACAAGTAGGGAAGTGGGGCGAAAGGACTGCACTCTGCCACATGTCTCTCTCGTCAGCTACCTCTCTCCTTTGGATGGACCCTCTCCAGAATTGGGAAGAATACCCTGGTGTCGAGCCATGAGCTCGAGGATGTCGGACTATTGCTCGCGGCGGGATGAGAATCCCATGAAGCTCGTCTCAAGGCGATCCACCCTCTAGACGAGGGGATCGCCTGCTCCTGGTGGTGGTGGCTGCTGTGCAGGGCGCGGGAGCGCTGAACGCCGGCGGCGGCCGGGTGCACGAGTAGTTGGCTGCTCTACTGCTGGCGGGACCTCGGGGTCTGGACCCACTGGAGCTGGTGCTACTGCAGCTCGGATGACTCTGGAGGGTCGGAGCCCGTCAAGGTACTACACTCCTCTCTCGCCCTGGAGCACCAGCTTCTGGTTATACAATGTCTCCACTGGGAAGGGCTCCATCCTTCCGACTCTGGTGCAACGAGCGAGATCTATCTGGAAGTGCCGGGCTATCCTCGTGATGATGCCCCCCATATGCATCATGTCCACTCTGTTCTGCCCCAGACACCGGGCGAAAGAGGTGGCGATCAACGATGCCAGATGGATCGGCTCAGCTGTACTCCTCATCGAGTAGAGGGCAATGAACCCTCTGTTTGTCATCAAGTGGCCTGACTGGAGGCTGGGGACGATGGATCTGGTGAGCAGAGTATGGAGACTCCTCCACTGGGTCTTCATCTTTATAGTAGTGGTTCGGCTCCCCTCGAACTCGCTCTGCTCGTGCTTTGGGCGGCAGAGGGCTTTGAATGCGCCCTGATAGTTGAAGTTGACCGTATACTGCCGCTCCGTCATCATCATGTTAGCGGTGTCGAGTCCCATGGCCTGAGTGAAGCCATCATAGGTCAGCACTCGCGATTGACCGCCCAGCATAAACTCCACCCGGGGCCGGCTCTTCTTGCTGGCCGGGACAATGTGGGAGAATGTGGAGTAGAACTCCACACCCGGCTCATGGAAAATCTCCTCGTCCATGGTCAGGAGTTGGCGCCACTGGGGGTGGGAGAGTACCCCAGTCATAGCAGTTTGTCACCTGAACAAATTAAACATGTCTAGGTCCAGCCGCCAGTGAGGCCCGATCGGGCTGTCACTCTGGTAGGAGAACTTGTCGCGAAACTCCAAACCCTTCACAAGACACTAAAACGAAAACTAAGGAAACGAAAACAAACCTCTGTTGGATTGTGATGACTCGGTATTTGCACATGTTTTCCCCTTTGTTTCTTGATTGTTTGAGCTTGAATTATCGCGTCTTTGGCCTATTTTATGCTAGGTTGTGTTCCTTTGTCACATTTCAGGTCCTAGCACATAAAGTGAAGCATAGGCGCAAGTTTCAAGTCAATCAGAGATCAATTGACGATTTGGGAGAAGACACTCGGGCATGACCTGAAGAAGAATGGATTTCTACCTCACTTCATGGACAGAGAATCATGCAAGCTTGTTATGAAACGAAAGAGGACGAGACTACGAGCGTCTGGGATCAAACGGCGACTGATTCGGAGTCCGGACGAGGGAGAAACGAAGCATTAAACAGAGGCTGAGCAAGCCACACGGGCAGAGCAGAAAATCCGCACGGCCGTGCAAGGTGAGCTGCATGGCCGTGCAAGGTGAGCTGCACGGCCGTGCGGCCTGCCCGTGCTGGTCGGGAATTGTTGTTTAAAACCCGATTTTCAGCGAAAGGAAAGGAGGAGAGCTGAGTTTTGGATCCCAAACACCCAAGGGACGAACCCTAGAGAGAGAGAGCGACTTGGGAACATTCTTGGAGCTATTTTGGAGGATTTCTTCGCCATTGGAGCTCGGGAATCAAGCTTGGAGATGGAGATTGAAGATCTAGATCAGATTTCTGCAGTCTCTCTCTTCTCTATGGAGTAACTTCCCTTCACTTAGGTTTTGAGGAACCCTAGCTATGTTTGTTTGATTGGATGATTGTATGAGTACTCTGACTTGATAATCTTGAGTTCATATTCAATCTATGCATGTTTTCACGATTCAATTCTGCTTTAGTCGAGATTATTGATTCTGCTTTGATCCTATGAGAGCGAATACCTGATTAGGTCAATAGAGCACCATAGATTGATAGTAGTGGATCGATTGCTTTAGTCGAGGGTTGTTCACTGCTTTGTATCGATTGAGAACCTCATTCGATAGAGGGAATCTAGTTCAGAACGCCTTGATCGATTGTTCTAGAGAAGGATACGTCCCTCTAGGCAATTGACTCAAGAGGGCCTTGTTCCTTTAGTCGAGACTCAAGGTCTAGTCAAGGATTCTCCGCATTGTGGATGAAAGTGAAACAAGTTAGAAATCATCAATCATTAATCTGGCTAGTGGCTAGGGGGAATCATACCTAAGTGAGTTCCCAACCTGTAATTAGATTAACTTTAACTGTAGTTTGCTAGAGTAGTTCTAGTTCTTTCATCTTAATCTGGTTTGCTAGATAATGAACTGAAGCTGAGTAATAGTAACTCTAGAGACCCGTGGATTCGATATTTATTACTTGAGCCACTATATTGCAGTCCCTTTCATTGGTTACACTTGGCCATTGTTAGGAGTTGTGTTTTAGCGAGTCAAGTTTTTGGCGCCGTTGCCGGGGACGGCTAGGTTGTTGAAGAAAAGTGATTTCTGTTACTTTAGCATTTTTATTTTTGCATTGAGTTTTTGTTTTTCCCACTTGTGCCTTCACGGGTTTGCATTGCTTGATTGTGTGCAGATAGTGCATGACCCGTAGCCAGTCGGGAGGTTTACTGCCGTTGAATCCTGAGATTGAGCGCACCTGCAAACAACTTCGGAAACAACAGCGAGCTAGACTGGCTACGGTGGAGCGCAGAGACGACCAATTGAGCAGCGACTCCGAGGACGAGTACGAGATGGAAGGCGATCAGAACCCACCTCCTCAGAACCAGATCCTGGGGAACGACCAACACCCCCAGGGAGCTGGGCACCATCATCATCCACCACCACCGGGTCCCACCTTGGAGTACTACTATACTCCACGGATTGCTGACATCCGCCCGGTCATCCTCTATCCGCCCATTCCTGCAAATAACTTCGAGATCAAGCCATGCTGGATTCAGCTCATCACATCCTCTATCCAGTTCCATGGCTTGAAGGATGAGGAAGCCCGGGCACACCTTTCCCGTTTTCTGCAGCTGACGAACGGGTTCAAGCTGAATGGTGTTCCGGATGATGCAATCCGCCTTCACCTCTTCCCCCATTCTCTGGCGGGGAATGCTAAGAGGTGGTTGGAGACCCAGCCCCCATTGTCCATCACCTCTTGGGACGATCTGGCTGACAAGTTCGTGCACAGGTATTATCCAGCATCGAAGACCACGGAGATTCAGCGGGAGATCACTCACTTCCGCCAAGAGCTAGATGAGTCACTTCGTGATGCATGAGAGCGGTACATGGGATACTTCTGGCAGTGTCCCCATCATGGCTTCAGCGATGCTTTCACAGTAGGGAACTTCTACAGCGCCCTCACTCCAGACAGCCAGAGGGTGATTGAGTCTCTATGCCCAGGAGGGGATATCCTTACTAAGACTCCACCCGAGCTGAACCAGATGATCAGTACCTTGGCTGCCCGAGACCATTCCTGGGGGCAGAGCAGCAGAGGCAGGCATTCCCGGGACCGTGGTGTGCATGCCATGGAGGCCAGATCCGGGTTAGAGCAGCAGGTGGCTGAGTTGGTGCAGACATTGAAGCAGCCTAACGGTCTCCTTCCGGGCCGAGGTGCAGCTACGCCTCCAGTAGCTCAGTGTCAGTGGTGTGAGAGCCCGAATCACCTCGTGGAGGACTGTCAGGCTATGAGGGAGTCTTCTACTCCCCAAGAGCAGGTGGCCTTCGTCGCCAATGCTCGGCGCCTGGACCCATACAGCAGTACCTACAATGAGGGATGGCGCCAGCACCCCAACCTTGCCTGGAGCAGCAACACCAACAAACCACCTGGTTTCCCAGCACCAGCAGGTGGTTTTCAGCAGAGGCAGCCCTTCCAGGCTAGGCAGGGGCCACCACCACAGCAGCAGTCCCAGCACCAGTTTGCTCCGCCTCCAGCAGCGCCAGCTCCCGATAATCAGATGACCGAGCTGAAGAACATTTTGGCAGCATTCATGACCACCAGCCAGGCAAGTATCACGAGGATGGATCAGACCATAGCTTCACTGGAGGCAGGCCAGAGAACCCTGGAGGCAGGACAGAGGAACCAGGGTGCCATTCTGCAAGATTTACAGAACCAGGTTGGCGCCATAGCTCGCCAGATTACTACTCGGGCCCCGGGGACTCTACCTGCCACCACCATCCCTAATCCACGGGACCCACACGAGCAGCTGGGTGCCATTTTCACCAGGAGCGGCAGGGCTACATCAGCTGATCCTGCCCCGACCAGGCAGGAGGAACCATTACCTGCTTCAGCACTTCCAGCCGGTGATGCAGAAGTGCGGGTGGAGAAGGAAGCCCCTGCTCCCAAGCCACAACCAGTGGTGAAGGAGCACGTACCCCAGCTTCCCTTCCCCACTCGCCTTCACAAAGACAAGCTGGAGACTGAGTTTGCCAATTTTATGGCAATGTTGAAGCAGCTCAACATCAGCGTACCATTTGTGGAGGCACTGTCGAAGATGCCCAAGTACGCTAAGTTCATGAAAGATCTCTGCACCAACAAGAAGAAACTTGGGGATCTCTCGACAGTGCTGCTGAGCGAGGAATGTTCTGCCATCCTGCAGAACAAGCTGCCCGAAAAGCGCAAGGATCCAGGGAGTTTTACTATCCCTCTTACTATTGGCAGCATGCATGTAGGAAAGTCCTTGGCGGACCTAGGAGCTAGCATCAATGTCATGCTATATAAATTGTTCAAAAAGCTAGACCTAGGTGAACTTAGCCCTACTAGGATGAGCATTCAGCTAGCTGATCGTTCCGTGGTGCATCCTAGGGGTATCATAGAAGATTTGCTTGTTAATGTGGGTACATTCACATATCCTGTTGATTTTGTTATTCTGGATATAAATGATGATGTGGATGTGCCTTTGATTCTAGGTAGACCATTTCTTGCCACCGCCAAGGCACTGATTGATGTGCATGATGGTAAACTGATCCTGCGTGCTGGAAATGAACAGGCTATTTTTCCTGTGACTGAGTTTGATCATTGTGCTATGATTTCTGTATCGCCTGTGCATGCTATTTCTGATCAGGTACACGAGCCTGTCGTGTACCCTTCTGCACCTCTCATTTTCCAGGACCCGCCTATCATTCCTTCGCCGCCACTCCATCCAGTCTCGCCTCCGAACAAAAAGCTCAAGGAGGAGTGGCGACCGAAGCCGCAGGTGGCTAAGCCGGCACGGAAGAAGAGTGGAGACCACTATGAGCTGGTCCCACCCCCTGCACCACGACCACCCTGGCCATCCGAGTACTCACTCGCCTTCATCTTGCCGGATGGCCAGGTCGAGCTGGCCGATGCTGGTGGTTGCAACCGTCGGGTGCACGGTCACCACCTGAAGCTGTACCTCAAGAGCGATGTGGATCCGCTCTTGGAGGCACCTGTTCCTGCACCTCCGTGAGTATCCACCATGGGCGTCCAGCTAAAAGACGGTAAAGAAGCGCTTGTGGGGAGGCAACCCCACCACGGTTTGACTTTCTTTCTTATGTTTCGAGTCGGATTGCGATTTGGTTTTGTTTTGGTTTGTTTCCTTTGTTCTGGATGATGTCTTATTGGGCTGACATCGGACCTAACATATTCTGGTTGAGCTCTTCTGTTCCCCTTGAGCTGTGCTGTGTTCCCGACTGGTCCATTTCCAGTCTTCTGCAGTCCGTGCATACCGGTAACATCGTTCCCCTTTCCTTCCCTCTTCTCCATTGAGGGCAATGTCGATCTTAAGTGTGGGGGGGATGTTTATCTTTTGACAGCATTAGATCTGTTTGTGTGTGCTTGGAGCCTAGTCCAATGTCCAAATTTTTAAATTTGAGGGCTCCAAGTACGTGTTCCTTGCAATTGCCTGCTCAGTATGCTTTGAATTGACAGTCTCTGTAGTGATTTGCAACCTAGGGAGGTAGTGTAGCACTATGGAGGATGTTGATGCATTTAAGAAGTCTCATTTCTTCTTCATAGCGTGTTGGTTGATTGAGTGAATTAGTGATCTTAGGACCCTTGAATAGTGTGGTGTTGTGGACTCTCTGCCTGTCATGGACTCTTGTATCATGTTTTGAAAATAACAGGTGCTCGAAAATGTGCTTTAAAATGACGTCTCCCGTGCGAATAGGGCGAAAGTGTGTAAGGGGAGACGGGAATCCGTTCCCAATTTCCACCTACTACCTCCAGCCCCCTTACATGTCTTTCCCCCGCACGAGGCACGAGACAACTGCTCCTGGCATGGCCGGTAAGAGCCGGGCTCCCGCAAAACCTTTACTAGGTGGGAGCCCCCGTTTTTTGCAAAAGCGGGTTGGAACCCTTGAAAAAAAGAAAAGAGAAAAACAGAAAAACAAGCAAAAAGAAGAAAGAAAAGGGGTTCCAACCATCTCCAAAAGGAAAATCGAGCACCTTGAAAAATGTGAGTCCATGATCTTTTGTTTTTGAGAGTCTCTTCATCCACGATTCATTTGTCCTCTGTTCACTGTTTGCCATGATGCTGACTCGAGACTAGTGCTCTCGCCGAAGAAGCTATGAGATGACTTGTGCGTCGGTTGACCTCGTAAGTTGCTAAATGATCTAGGAAGTCCTCTACCTACGATCGAGGTTGTTTGTTGCTACAGAGGTCTGGAGAGTTGCATTGGTTTGAGATAGGTTTGCTTGGGGACAAGCAAACGGTTAAGTGTGGGGGAGTTTGATAGACCGTTATTTACACATGTTTTCACCCCTGTTCTTACACCGTTTGATGTATTGATTCTCGTGTTTTAGGCCGATTTCACGCTAGGTTGTGCTTGGTTGTGATATTTCAGGTCCTAAGACGTGAATGAAGGCTTAGGAGCGAGTCTGGGGTCGATTGGACGAAGGTCGGACGCATGGCGAGGTTCCAAGGAGGCTGCACGGCCAGACCAGGGAGTCGCACGGCCGTGCAATGGAGCAAGTTGGCCGTGCGCTTTTTGCCGAGGCCACGCACGGGCAAGCCCTGGAAGTCGCACTGCCGTGCAACATACAATTGTGGCCGTGCGACATTATGCGAGCACGCACGGGCAGAGCAGGAAACCCGCACGGCCGTGCAAGTGACCCGTTTGGCCGTGCGGGTTGGTGCGAGAGCTTGCACGGGCACAAGCGAAATCCGCACGGCCGTGCAAGGTGCAATCCTGGCCGTGCGAGATGGCTGAGGTTCGACTTAATGGTACGCCGCGTTTTGAGTCGCACGGCCAGAATGGTGATGTGCACGGCAGTGCACCCTGGCCGTGCGAGTCGGGAAAGTTTGGTTTTTAAGCGGATTCCGAGCCAAACAGAAGGGGATTCGAGGTTTTGGAGAGACAGAGCGATTCCTAGAGAGAGAAAGCGACGAACAAGAGCCTCCAAGTGCCTTAGATCGATCTTCAACACCATTGGAGCTTGGTTTGAGCTTGGAGAAGTGCCGATTCAACGTCCAGGAGCAGAAATCCATCTTCACAGTATGATTTCCGCGTCTGATTCTGCTTTTGCTTCTCTCTCCATGGAGGAGTTTTCCCATTCATCTGGGTATGGGAAACCCTAGTTCTGTATGTTAGGTTTGATTGTATGAACCCAAGTATTGATTCTATGATATTGATTATATTCGATTGAGGTTTGAATGATTGACTGGCATGAATCCTGATCAAATTCCTGTTGTTTCTGCTTTAACCTAGAATGATAATATCTGCCTAGGTTGATAGAGTATCCTTAATCGAAGGTAGTGAATTGGTGACTTTAGTCGAGGAGCCAATTCACTATTCTGTACCGAATTCAATTCGGTAGTGGAGGTTTTGTTCATAGGGCCTCAATCTGTTTACTCCGGTGTAGGTTAGTCGCCAGCTAGAGACTCAGATTGAGAGGGTCTGAAGACCTTTAGTCGAGACTTCAGACTGATTAAGAACCTTCCGCAGTATAACTATCATAGAAATTGAACTTGGTAATTACAATCCGGCTTAACTGAAGACTAGGGGGAACCATATCCGGGTGACCTCTCTTAACCTGAATACAACCGTTTAGTTGCTTTGCTTGCTTGTTAGTTTAGAACTTCACTAAAGTTTCATTGCTAGATAATACGAATTCACTGAGTAGTCATCACATCTAGGACCCGGGTTGACATTAAAACCCAAACCCGCTATACTACGCTTTAGGAAGTGGTTACACTTGGCCAATTTCTAGAGTGACAGTAACAGCGAGTCAAGTTTTTGGCGCCGTTGCCGGGGAATTTCTAGAGTATTAGGAAAGGCAGAAGTTTGTTACTTTAGCGTTTTTCTTTTCTTTTCCACCCTTGCTTTTCACTTGGGTGTTTTTGTTTTTGTTGGTGCAGATCTGAATCATGGATCCTCATGGCTTCTCCAATCATTGGGGGTATCCACCACCGTCCGAGTGGTATTACCCCGAGACCCCCTGGAGCAATCAAGGAAGAGAAGACTATGGATCCGGGTTCCAGTACCAACCCCCTTTCTATGGAGAACAATCTGACCCCTGGGCATATCAAGAACAATCTCATTACCAAGAAGACTTTCTCCCACAACCAGAAGGGCCATCGGCGCTGAAGTTACCCATGGCGGCCTTCACGGGCCATTCTACAGAGCCATGGTACACTCCACAGCCAGATCCAAACTATGAACTGAGGCTTCTCCTGGAGCAGTTTGTTCGGGACTCCGAGAGACGCAATCGCAAGATGGACCTCCTTTTCTCATCCTTTGCTCCTCTTAACTCTCCATCCCTCCGTGAATCGGAGGAGAATGTTTCGCACTCATCAAAGCAACCAGAGCGGGTTGAGCAGGTTTGTGCACAACTTGCTCAAGATCACCCGTCTGCTACCATACTAGAAGAGGACGAGGAAGAAGAAGGCTACAAGGACATTGTGGAGCAAATAGAAGTTATCACGGAGAGCTCCCGTGAAGATCATGATCAAGAATGTCCTGTCGTAGCCGACCACCCCTTCCCGCACCCCACACTGAGCTTTGAAGAGGTGGGCATGAGTGAGGAGATGCAAGAAGATCTCATGAGAGAAATTGCTTGGCAACTTGCTCTCCAATCCGTGCTAGAAGAAGAAGAGCAAGCAAGGGTGCAGAAAGAAGTTGTGGAGGATGACGAAAGAGAAGCAGGAGGAGTTCTTGATCATTTCTCAGGGGTGATACCACATGAAGAAGAAAGGGAGGTTGAAGAAGCAATTGGCGTCCAGGCTGAGGACGGAGTTAAGGTGGAAGAGGCCTGTACCGGCCATGAGTTACATGTGATATCTCCACCAAACTTCGAGGAGCTTCTTGGCAAGGACCCATTTGCAGTGTCTCTTTGCCAGACCAAGGCCACATCGACATCGGTCCCTCTTGGTGGACGCGATGGTGGCCAATCGATGCTGTCTTATCTGGTTTGGGGCAATGAGACGAGAGAAGAGAAGAGAAGAAGAGGTCTCCAGGGTGGAGACTTCATCTGCATCAAGTGCACGAGCCTTCATCACCTGCCACACCACCTGCTTGTGACTTGAGACTCCACCTCATAGATGAGAACCTCAACTTCAAGGAGGTTCGGGCATGGACCGAAACTTAGGAGTCATCGTCCGGCTCACGATGTGAAAGAAGCGCTTGTTGGGAGGCAACCCAACCAGTCGGTTTGCATTTCTTTCTCTATTTATCCTCGGTTGAGTCAGTTTTGTTATTTGATTTTAGAGTCAATAACTCAACCTTTGTGAGATTTTGTGTGGTGTTTGTGTTCTGATTACTTTCTCTTCCTGGAATGCACCGCCTGACCCGTACATCATCATTCACCCTTGATCTGGTAACTTCGTTCTAACCTCCTTATCTTTCCTCCATTGAGGACAATGTCGTGCTTAAGTGTGAGGGGGTGTTCGATTATGTATGCGGGTGAATGTTTGGCTGTTTGTGTGCTTGGAGCCTAGTCCACTGTCCAAATTTCAATTTGAGGGCTCCAAGTACGTGTTCCTTGCAATTGCCTGCTCAGTATGCTTTGAATTGACAGTCTCTGTAGTGATTTGCAACCTAGGGAGGTAGTGTAGCACTATGGAGGATGTTGATGCATTTAAGAAGTCTCATTGCTTCTTCATATTGTGTTGGTTGATTGAGTGAATTAGTGATCTTAGGACCCTTGAATTGTGTGGTGTTGTGGATTCTCTACCTGTCATGGACTCTTGTATCATGTTTTGAGTTTAACAGGTGCTCGAAAATGTGCTTCAAAATAACGTCTCCCGTGCGAATAGGGCGAAAGTGTGTAAGGGGAGACGGGAATTCGTTCCCAATTTCCACTTACTACCTCCAGCCCCCTTACATGTCTTTCCCCCGCACGAGGCTCGAGACATCCGCTCCTGGCATGGCCGGTAAGAGCAGGTTGGGACCCTTGAAATAAATAAATAAAAAAATAACAGAAAACAAGCAAAACAGAAAAGAAAAGGGGTTCCAACCATCTTCAAGAAGAAAATAGAGCACCTTGAAAAATGTGAGTCCATGATCTTTTGTTTTTGAGAATCTCTTCATCCACAATTCATTTGTCCTCTGTTCACTATTTGCCATGATGACAACTCGATACTAGTGCTCTCGCCGAAGAAGCTATGAGATGACTTGTGTGTCGGTTGACCTCGTAAGTTCCTAAATGATCTAGGGAGTCCTCTACCTACGATCTGGGGTGTTTGTTGCTATAGAGGTCTGGAGAGTTGCATTGGTTTGAGTTAGGTTTGCTTGGGGACAAGCAAACAGTTAAGTGTGGGGGGATTTGATGACTCGGTATTTGCACATGTTTTCCCCTTTGTTTCTTGATTGTTTGAGCTTGAATTATCGCGTCTTTGGCCTATTTTATGCTAGGTTGTGTTCCTTTGTCACATTTCAGGTCCTAGCACATAAAGTGAAGCATAGGCGCAAGTTTCAAGTCAATCAGAGATCAATTGACGATTTGGGAGAAGACACTCGGGCATGACCTGAAGAAGAATGGATTTCTACCTCACTTCATGGACAGAGAATCATGCAAGCTTGTTATGAAACGAAAGAGGACGAGACTACAAGCGTCTGTGATCAAACGGCGACTGATTCGGAGTCCGGACGAGGGAGAAACGAAGCATTAAACAGAGGCTGAGCAAGCCACACGGGCAGAGCAGAAAATCCGCACGGCCGTGCAAGGTGAGCTGCATGGCCGTGCAAGGTGAGCTGCACGGCCGTGCGACCTGCCCGTGCGGGTCGGGAATTGTTGTTTAAAACCCGATTTTCAGCGAAAGGAATGGAGGAGAGCTGGGTTTTGGATCCCAAACACCCAAGGGACGAACCCTAGAGAGAGAGAGAGAGAGCGACTTGGGAACATTCTTGGAGCTATTTTGGAGGATTTCTTCGCCATTGGAGCTCGGGAATCAAGCTTGGAGATGGAGATTGAAGATCTAGATCAGATTTCTGCAGTCTCTCTCTTCTCTAAGGAGTAACTTCCCTTCACTTAGGTTTTGAGGAACCCTAGCTATGTTTGTTTGATTGGATGATTGTATGAGTACTCTGACTTGATAATCTTGAGTTCATATTCAATCTATGCATGTTTTCACGATTCAATTCTGCTTTAGTCGAGATTATTGATTCTGCTTTGATCCTATGAGAGCGAATACCTGATTAGGTCAATAGAGCACCATAGATTGATAGTAGTGGATCGATTGCTTTAGTCGAGGGTTGATTCACTGCTTTGTATCGATTGAGAACCTCATTCGATAGAGGGAATCTAGTTCAGAACGCCTTGATCGATTGTTCTAGAGAAGGATACGTCCCTCTAGGCAATTGACTCAAGAGGGCCTTGTTCCTTTAGTCGAGACTCAAGGTCTAGTCAAGGATTCTCCGCATTGTGGATGAAAGTGAAACAAGTTAGAAATCATCAATCATTAATCTGGCTAGTGGCTAGGGGGAATCATACCTAAGTGAGTTCCCAACCTGTAATTAGATTAACTTTAACAGTAGTTTGCTATAGTAGTTTTAGTTCTTTCATCTTAATCTGTTTTGCTAGATAATGAACTGAAGCTGAGTAATAGTAACTCTAGAGACCCGTGGATTCGATATTTATTACTTGAGCCACTATACTGCAGTCCCTTTCATTGGTTACACTTGGCCATTGTTAGGAGTTGTGTTTTAGCGAGTCAGATTGCCTCCCAACAAGCGCTTGTTTATCGTCATTAGCTTGACGGTTGGGGATCAATCACGACTTCAAACGTGATGCCACCGAGAGCGGATCCACCACAATCTCGGGGCTAGGCTTGTAGCCTCCCATCTTATGCTCCTTGAGTTGGCCCTCTTGGTTGGCCAACATTTCTTTGGCCCCTCCCTTCTTCCGGGTCAAAGCTCCCTTCATCCTTCTTCTCCAAGCATTCAATCTCGGTCCTTTCGGCTTAGGACCCTTCTTACTTTCCTGCTCAACATCGTCAAAGCTCCCTCACATCATTGGAAACTACCCCCTTCACTTCATCACTCCTCACCCTAGGATCAATTTCAAGCTTGATTCTCTCCTTACCATCCCTCAAAATCAGGGTTCCCTCATTAACATCTATCAATTCCTTGGCGGTTGCAAGAAAGGGACAACCGAGGATGAGGGGCATATCTGAGTCCTCACTTATGTCGAGAATCACGAAATCGGTCGGATAGCAAAACTTACCCACTCTCACCATCATGTCCTCCACTATACCTCTCGAGCTAATGACCGAACGGTCGGCTAAGGTGATGCTAAGCTTAGAGGTCTTAAGTTCACCTACTTCTAACTTTTTGAAAAGCTTGTAAGGCATCATATTCACACTAGCTCTTAGATCCGCCAAGGCATTGTCTATATGGTGATCACCAATATCAAGAGGGATAGTAAAGCTACCTGGGTCGGACCTCTTTTTGGGCAAGCGATCGAGGAGGAAAGCCGAGCACTTCGCGCCAAGAGTCACATTGGCGAGGCCTTCAAGCCTTGGCTTCCTGATGAGGAATCCTTTGAGGTACTTGGCATATCTTGGCATTTGCGCCATGGCTTCGAGGAACGGGATGTTGAGGTGGAGGTTGCGTAGCATTTCCATGAACCCTCCACACTCGTTGTCCAACCTCTCCTTATACAACCTTGTGGGATAAGGAAGATGTGGCACATATCCATCCTTCGACAATGCCTTCATTGCCGCCTTCCTCTCATTCCACAAGGGCTTCTTCTCTCTCTTCCTCGGATTGGTCTCTTCCTTGTTGGACTCTTCCTTCTCTATTGCTTCTTCCGTGGCGACCTCCGGAGCCACCTTCACACTCCTCACTTGAAGTGCATTCACCCCGGCTTGATCCTTGGGGTTCACCACAGTTTGCGAAGGTAAAGCTCCCTTGGGTCTCTCGGTGAGGATACAGCCAAGGTTGCCGATTTGCACCTCCAAACTTTGAAGGCTCGCTTGATGGCTTCGGAGACCCGCCTCAACCGAGGTAAACTTGGTAGTTGCCACATCCATAAATTGCTCAATCTTTTTGAACTTTTGGCTACTCGTACTCACAAAGGTTTTCACTAGGTCCTCAAGCTTGGTTAACTTATCGGGTTGATGTTGTTGTTGAAACCCTAGGGCACCTAGTGGTTGGTACGGTTGTTGAAAGTTTGAGCCTTGGAATTGGGGCCTTTGTTGGATGAAGGTTGGCCGAGGTTGGAAGTTCCCCATGGGGCCTTGGAATAGCCGGTGATGCCCAAGTAAAGTTGGGGTGGTTCCTCCATCCGGGGTTATAAGTATTGCTATACGGGTTATTGACCCTAGCATTTGCCACAAAGTTGACTTGCTCCTCCGGAGTGGTTGCCTCCTTTATTGCTTGGCACTCCGCTATCTCGTGGCTAGTACTCGAGCACTAGTCGCACGATATTACCGTCCGTTTTCCTTGCCTTTTATCTTCAATCATAACCTCAAGCAACTTATCCAACTTTGCCTCAAGCGGAGCACTCGCTCCGACGCTTCTCACTCCCCTATCATTACTTCTTCTTCCACTTCTAGTCAACCCCCAATCATACCCCCTAAGGGCCATATCTTCAAGTATCTCGGTTATTTGGGGTGGAGCCATGCTCATCAACTTCCCTTGGCACAAGGAGTCGATGAGGATTTTATCCTCTTGTATTAGGCCTCCATAGAAGGTTTTGATCCGGAACTGTTCTTCAAACTTGTGGTGAGGGCATTGAAGAAAGTAGTCGGAGTACCTCTCTCAAGCATCCCTCAAGGTCTCGTCCCCTTCTTGCTTGAAATGTGTAATATTCTTTCTCCACTTCGCCGTCTTCGAAGGCGGGAAATAACGAGCCATAAACTTGTTGAGGAGGTCGTCCCATGAGGTGATAGAACGAGGTGGGCGGTTGTTTAGCCACCTAAGTGCCTTGCCCAAGAGTGAGTATGGGAAAAGCCTTAGTTGCAAAGCCTTGGCCGGCACACCATTAATCTTCAAGCTCCCCGCGAGCTCCAAGAATCTTTGCACGTGTTCTCTAGGTGACTCGCTTTCATGGTCGTGGAATAGAGCATTGCTTTGTATCATCGTCACCAAAGCCGGCTTGATCTCGAAATTGTTTGCGCCACTGGAGGATGTAGGATCGGCGATTGAATGTCCGCCGGCCTTGGGGCCATATAGTATCCCATCGTCCTCGGGGCTCCTTCTTCACCCGCCTCCTCATTCATATGGCGGGCTTGAGCAGCTCCATCTTGCCTTTGGTTCCCCGCCATTTCCTCTTCAATGACGAGTTCAACTTCCACTTCTTCAACTACTTATCCACTAACACCGCGACCAATTGTTGTCCCCCTCTTTCATTCCTTCTCCATGCCTCAGCTAGCTCTCTTTCCCTTGCTAGGAGTCGGAGAGTTCGGTTTATGTCCTCGGGTTGCTCCAGGTCATGCACGATCTACACACAATCGGAAAACACCAAGTCTAGCACAAGCAAAGAACACACAAACTTGCAAAACTGGAAATTAAAAACTAGATTAACAACCAACAACTTTTTCAGAATAACAGACTGTTGTCCCCGGCAACGGCGCCAAAAACTTGACTCGCACGAAACTAAACCACACTTAAACCCCAATTAGAGCTGAAGTATTTAAACTCTAATCGGTGCAGTATAGGGCAAATATTTAGATATTGACCATAGCCGGTCCGTCTACCCCTACTTCGGTTGTTGAAATCATTAACTAGCGATAAAACTTTGGTTTAAAGGTTTGCTAATTGAAATGAAAGAAAGCAAAGGTAATTTGATTTGAAAACTCTTTTGTGGGAAAGTCACTCGGTTTCGCTTCCCCCTAACCACTACCATGCTATGTGGATTGGAACGATTGCCTTGGGCACATTAATCATGAACCACAGAGGAAAGCGTATGTGGTCAGAGACCATAGTCTCAATTGCTAAACCGAGGTGAGAATGAAAGGCCGTGTCACTCGGCCCTCTCGATTTAGACAATCGGTAATCGACTTACTCCCTCACTCAACTCTAAGGTCGGACGGTTTAATCACGATTAATCGAATTGTTTAACTCAATATTGAGGGTTGCCCTAACTCAACCTAGTTTAGGTGGCTTAGAAAGCGGAAGGAAAACCAACTCGATTGAGTCTCCTTTGAAAGGGGGATTTTCCTCTCTAAATAAGGTTAATGTGGCAAATTAGATTACTAGCACCGAAATGCACAAACTTAGGGGTGCTAAGCACAATTATGCACAATCCCTAGGTTGCTAAGCACAATTATGCACAATCCCTAGGTTGCTAAGCACCTAGATGCACAAACCTAAGGATGCTAAGCACAAAACATGCACAACCCCTAAGTTGCTAAGCAAGCATGCACAATCATGGTGAATAATTCCTCAATCATTAAATTGAACAATACCCAATGACAATCATCCAAAACACATACTAGAAAACTACATGGTAGAGTTAGGGTTTCACTACACCCAAGTGAAAGGAGGTCTACTCCATGGTAGGAGTGGGAAGAACAAATGGGACAAAAGGTGAAAACCATCTTTTGGGGATGCCTCCTCTCTTCTTGACCCTTGAGTTGAGATTTCCTTGGGGAAATCCTCCCAAAATCTGCATTGAAGCCAAACCCTAACCTTCTTCTTCCCTTTGGTTCTGTTTCTCTCACTAGAATGTTGAAGAAGGTGTTTCTCACAAAAGTGGACTCTCTCCCTCTCCTCCTTTCAGCTCAACTTTTAAACCCGAGAAGAGCTGAGTTCACGGCCTGAGTTCAGGGCCGTGAACCATCAAACGCGTCCATGAACTCAAGGCGTGCGCCAAAACGCTCTGCATCGGTCACGTCTGTTCACGGGCAACTGCTTGTGTTCACGGTCTTAGTGACCGTGAACTCACCTCGCGTCAGTAACCTTCACATTGGCTCTGGACGCCTCGCGATTCACGGTCAACTCCCCTTCTTCACGGTCTTGCATGACCGTGAACTCCTTCAGTTAGCCATGAACTGGCTCCTTTTCACCTCTTATCCCGGTTTTCGATCCTTTTCGCCATTCTTTCGACTCTGAGGCTGGTTCCACTTGTTAGATCCTGAAACGCACTCAAACACAAAGAACCTCGCGTAAAACCAACATTTAATGAGCGAATTTGGCACAAACATCTAAGTCAAACGGGGGCAAAACATGTGTAATTAGGCCCGAATCACGTACCTTAAACGAATGGGTTTATTTATATTAAAATGTGTTTATATTATTTATACAATGATAGAATGTATTGTTTGGGCGTCATAATTTAATATTGGTTTTATTGTTCTTTTCAATAGGTGTTGAAGTGAAATTTATATTCCTACCAAGGAAACAAACTAGATTATTGCGACACATGTATCTACATCGAAAGCGATTGGGTTGATCCTGTTTCTAGAAGGTAGGAAGTCATAGTATGTGTATTTTTTATGGCTAATATATCTTCCTTGCTATACTTTTTTCCTATTTTTTGTTTGTAAATCAGTTAGGTTGGTATGTGAGACATTTTCATATGTTTCCATGTTTTTGTGTTCAGCTGGTGTGTTAAATTTTTTAATTCTACAGTCAGTACGGTAAAACATACTTTGATTTTAGAATTATTTCTTGGTAGAATTTAGAATTCTTTTTTGTTGTATTGGAATACTATTTATTTTTTTGTCATTTGTATAATTTTATATCTGTAGTGCACTATATTGTATATCATTATAAGGTAACTAAATATGAAGAAAATCTTTATTATGAATCTTTTAATGCTAACGCCTTTTAGTTGTGTATTTAATACACTGTTGGTGAATAAAAGTTTTTTTTATTACATCATGATATATTTTATATTCGTATCAGTGGTCGGCACTCCATTATTAAATGTGTATTGTAGTTTTTACCCGTTAATATAGAAGTCCAATTTCGTGTTTTTATTTTGCAGTTGTGAACCAATTGTGCGTTTTTGTTGTGTTTCGATCTGTTGTTTTTTTTTCCCATACTTTTTTTGGGTTTCACGAGATGCGTCCATAAGTTATTTGTTAATTTCTTTACTAATTTCTATATTTTTTATAATTATTTCTATCTATGTTGTATTAGGTATTTCGGTTGTTGATTTTTCAATATTGGTCTACCACTATGTACCTGTCGACATTGTGAAGCTGTTATGTGGCATTTGGAGAGTACTGTAAATACAAGAAATGACTTGATCCCTTCTTTTGGATTGTTTTGCAAGCATGGTATAATTAAACTTCTAGCGTATAGAGCTCCTCTATTTCTTCACAGTCTGCTTCATGATGATACTTCTATGGCGCGACATTTTCGTCTAAACATTCAAGGCTATAATGGAGTTTTTTGTTTTGTTTCCATTGGTGGTAAACTAAATAATCCTATTAATGACGGTCTTGGTGTGTATGTTGACTCGAATGGGGTCAAATTTATCATCGAATATGATCTTTGCTTCCTGGTGATGGAGTTGGTCCCAAATTTGCCTAGTTGTATATTCATCATTCTGATAATGAGGTGAAAAATCGATTGAATTTTTACTCTACTGATCCAGAAAAAAATCCATTGCATTAGTCAATTGTGCAAGGTTTGCAAGACATGTTTGATGCAGATAATATTCTGGTACGTATGTTCAATTTTGCAAGAGATAGGATTCAACAATATGGTGTGGAGTAACTTCAGCTTAAGATCTTGGCAAAACGGGAGATAAACAGTAGAGAATATGATTTACCCTATACAAATGAGAGTGCATCCCTTATTCTTTGATGAAATAGGAGACTAGACTTTTTGTCCAGATATTATTGTTCAGAAAACGGCTCTAACATGGAGAGAATAAGCTTTTACCATCTCAGTCTAATGACGTTTTAGTATCCCATTTTGTTCCCCTAAGGTGAGGATGGGTGGCATCCAAGTATTAGTTATTCTAGTAATTCGGATCATAGTGATTCAGGGGATAAAATTATAAGTCAAATGTGATTTTTATGCCTACCAACTTCAGACCAGACTACGACGACACTACTATACAGAGCTGGTAAATTCTTATATGTGAGGGGATAGTGATCTGAAGTTGTCTAGGAAGCTGGTTATTTTGGTTGCTTCGCATACTGGTAGTCCTAGATACAAGTACGAGAACTTTCAGGATATGCGATGGTAATTTGCAAATGGTTGGGGTACCATGATTTGTTTATAACATTCACTTACAATTCGAATTGGATAGAGATTCAGATGATGGTTGATTTGATTAAAACATTCATTGTTAAGGATCCTAATCGAGTTAATGTTATTGCACGAGCATTCAACATTAAGCTTGATGAGTTTATTTTTTTGATTTGAAACAGAGAAATCTTTAGGAAGATCAATGCATGTAGGTATCTCTATCGGTGATGTGTAATACTTTAATATTTTAAATATGTGATTATCTACTTAGTGTTTTTTTCATCTTAACGTCTTTTTTTTCACAGATTTCAAAGCAATCGAATGGCAAAAGCAAGGTCTTCCTCATGCACACATATTGCTTTTTTTTGCCTCGGCAAATAAGTTTCAGAGCCCCACGGATATCGATTCCATAATTTGTGCATAAATACTTGACCCTGATAAAAATCTTGAATTGTATGCAGCTGTGACATCCTCAATGATTCATGGTCTATGTGGCATAGTAAAGCCTAACAATGCATGCATGAAGAATGCCAATGCACCAAAAATTATCCCAAGTAGTACAGTAGTCATACTCCTATTGATGATAGTGGATTCGCAAAATATTGTCGTTGCAACAATGATAGAGTATTCAACTACGGGCGGATTGATCTGGATAATCAATGGGTTGTACCCTACAATAGGTATTTGTTGCTATGTTTTGGAGCATACATCAATGTTAAGTTTTGTAACAAGACTAGGTATGTATATTTCTCTTAGTTCAATTTATATTTTGGATTATGTGTACTTTTGATTTTGACCTTTATAATTTTCTATTTAATTGCAAATTATAAAATTTTCTACGTCTAATTAGTGTATTTTGATTTTATTATGTGTATTGTGTGATGTTCTGTAGATTTATTCATATGCTTTTTTTTCAGACAAAAATTGTCATTCAAACTCAAAATTATTTACCTTTACATTATTGGTTAATAGATATTTCTATCACTCTATTTTTTTATATTTGATTACGTGTCTATTGATTTTTGGAATTTTATGTGGTGTATTTTATATTTATATAGAGCCATCAGCTTTTTGTCACCATTCTTATCCATTGTTAAGTATATAAACAAACCCAAGGATCATGTGATGGCCACTATATCAACGGACCAATCAGCTTCAACTACGTCGGGTGGAAATGGTCGAACTAAAATTGTTGAGATTGATGAAATTAAAGCTTTCATGGATACATGCTATATCATTTTTGGGGAGGCATGTTGGATAGTTTTTA
Organism: Linum tenue; assembly: GCA_946122785.1. NCBI lineage: Eukaryota > Viridiplantae > Streptophyta > Magnoliopsida > Malpighiales > Linaceae > Linum > Linum tenue. The sequence continues at coordinate 75,561,577 of CAMGYJ010000005.1, read as the reverse complement.
GATTTGAGATTTACAATCACTCTCCAACAGTACTTCGTATGTTATTTCATTTGCCTGGATAGAATATAGTGTATTCAAATGTTAACTCAAGTGTGAAAGAAGTTGTTCAATCTAGGCGTTCCCAGACTTCAATGTTGTTAGCTTGGATGGCTCTAAATAGGCATTCAAGCGATGCTCGTCGCTATACCTATGTGGAGTTACCTCAATATTACATTTGGAATAGGATGGACAAGAGGTGGGAGAAGCTTAAAAAATGTATGTGCATTGCTAGACTCTATTATTGTTACCCTTCTACTAAAGATAGGTATTATCTGAGAATTTTATTGCATTTGGTTCGGGGGTTGTTGTAGTTTTGAAAATATTAGAACAGTTAATGGGGTGGTACATGAGACATTTCAGAAGGCATGTTATTCCCGTGGACTTTTATCTAGTGATTCTGAATGGAATGATTGTCTATAATAAGTTTTATATTGGGAAGTTGGTTATAAACTGCGGAAACTTTTTGTCACCATTCTTATCCATTGTCAAGTGTCTGATGTGTCAAGTTTTTGGAGTTTGAATTGGAAAATAATTAGTGATGACATATTGCATTCACGACATCGAGAACTTAATTTACCTCAATTGAATTTGATCAATGATGCAATACATGAGTTGTGTCTGGTTCTTATATATCAATTGTTGCAGCGATATTCAAATTCGTTGTCTAGCTATCCTAGTTTGGCAATTCCTAATCAGTGCATGAGAACAAGTTCTCTGAATAGGATGGTGGCAGATGAGTTGAACTATGTATTAGATGACATTGATTTTGAGCAGGTTCAATGTACGAGTATTTGAATACAAAACAACAACTTGATTTTGATCAATTATAGAATATGTCTATTCAAATGGTGGGAAATCCTATTTTGTTGATGGATTTGGAGGATGGGTAAAACATTCCTATGGAAAGAAATTTGTGAGAATAAGATCGTCCTATGTGTTGCATCATCTGGTATTGTGGCGCTGCTAATGGTTGGGGGTAGGACTAGCCATTCGAGATGTCACATACCTCTGGATTATGATAGTAAATCAACTTGTCATATTGACCAAGGTTGTGAATTAGCATAATTGGTTCAGAATACTTCACTTATTATTTGGGATGAGTTACCTATGACACATAAATACAACATTGAGGCACTGTACAAAACAATTATAAATATTTTACGTGTAAAAAATGTTGATTCTGAAATGAGGCCATTTGGAGGGATGACGGTGGTTTTTGGAGGAGATTGTCAACAAACGCGGCCTCTTATTGCAAAGGGGAATAGGACTGACATTGTTAATTCTTCTATTAAAAGATCATATTGATCACTTGAATCTGTGCATGTTATTGTCAGTGGTTTGCACGTATCAACAACTATCCCATCCTAAGCCAAGTTTAACCTAGGATGGCATTGCCGTATAGTGGGAATCAAGGTCGTATTCTACTCGGGTACTGGTACCCTAGCCTACTTCGAACCTTGTTGTTAATTATGTAATCGATTTTTAAGGTTTTGAGTGGAGGATATGAGGAAACACTAGTCTAAAGGTTGATCAAAGCTAAAAGCAGGTACTTCGGGGAACTAATCCTCCCCCTAGCTTAGGGATACTATGCATGTATAGATACTTAGGGTTATTGAATGTGGTGAGTGAGCTCTTTTTCGTGGGCCTTCGTTGTTATCCACATGCCTCCGCGTACGCCTCCCCTAAATCCATGTTTCACTCACCTCGCTCTAGGCTATCGTAACTGGGGCATTAAGCTTCTGGTTCGTTTCAATGGACACTATCCACCGTCCATACCGAGGTTTCATCACGGGATTCATCTAGGAAGGCTACCTATAGTAGGGGTTCGGTTGCCTCGACCACTATAGGCCCCCATTCACTCATCTAACCTAAACTCACCAGATGGTGCATACCCGTGTAACCCTAGAACTCCGTACCCAGTGCGGTAGCATAAAGCAGGCTAAGAGGGAAGATTGGGGCTAGTTCCCCAAGCTTCATCATTTAGGAAAGAGTGACATTAAGAATCTACTAGACAAACACATTCATTTATTCAAACCCTAAAATATCTATACATACATAATAAACCCTAAAACTAGGGTTTGGGGTTTAGAACCCCTAGTACTTTGGAGGACTACTCCATAAAGGAGGGAAGAAGATACATGGTAGAAATAGAAGAAGACTTGAAGTCGGGGAAGATCATCCTTGCTCCTAGATCCTCCTTCTTCTCCTTTTCTTCTCCTTCCTCCAACTTTTCTCTCTTCTCTCTATATAACCATAAATTTCACCTAAAATTAGCTCCCTTAAAATGGGGAAAGGGGTCTTCTATTTATAGGCATTCTGGACTTGGGGAAGTTTGTGGCCTGAGGCTGGGAGATCGCGAGCGGGATCTTCTGAGGATAGGCCGCGATCACAAGACGACGTCGTCATGGCCTTCTAAAGGGGGAAGATCGCTGGATGACTTCGCCGACAATGTGAAAGTTGGTCGTAATGCGATTGGGGAAACTCTCCGCTTCTCCAAGGCTCCTTCCAAGCGAAGTTCACGCCCTTGGCCTTCAAGATCGCGTTCGCGATCTTTGACTTCTGGGCCACGATCTTAAGCGAGTCTTCATGACTGGAAATCCCGGCCGTGATCATTGGCTTCTAGGCCACGATCTTTGATCCTTGCCCCTTTTCTACAATTGTAACCTTGTTTTGTACCTAATTTGCACATATTGAGTAATGCACTATGTTATCACATCAAAATCAAATAGGAACAAAATAGGGATGTATTCGACAATGTTTAAACGCTTAAGCACATGAATTGACACAAAACATACCCTAAGATGGAGGGTAAATAACACCTATTTTGGTGTTATCACATACCTATAGCTATCTATGACAGTGTTGAAGCTGAAACAAACATGCGCTTATCTTCTGCTAATTTTCCAGGGGGTTTAAGGTCCAAAATCTTGACTTTTAGCCAATGACTGTTGGAAATTGGTGATGGTACAAATAGTAAGATCTCTGGGGAATAAATGATAAGTATACCTCCACAACTATGTGTCAAGCGATAGTCTAATCCTATTGCAGACATTGTTCATGAGATATACGGTGACCTATTGACCCGCTACACCGATGGGACATATTTGGTTTAGCGTGCTATTTAGCCTAGCAAAATAAAACTGTTGCGGAAATAAATCATTATGTCCTTGGATTATTTCTAGGTGAATAGGTTTCCTTGCTTACGAAAGGAGACTATACAGTTGAATTCTTGAATTCCTTGAAGGTCGGTAATTTATCCGATCATGAGTTAATACTGAAGGTTGGTTGTCCAGTTATCTTGCTTAGGAATTTGGACTAGAGTACATGTCTTTTCAATGGAACTCGATTGAGTGTCAAGAGGTTGGGTAAGTGGTTTATTGAAGTTCAAATTTTGAATGGAACACATGTTAGTGACACTGTCTTCTTGCCACGCCTGATGTTATTAGTACACTACAAGAGTTTTAACTTCACAATGGTCCATAGGGAGTATCCCATTGCATTGTCATTTGCAATGACAATTAACAAGAGCCAAGATCAAACATTAAATTATGTAGGCCTTTGTTTGTAGAAATAGATATTCTCTCATGGACAGTTATATGTTGTTATGTCGCAGGTTACTTCACAAAGGGAGCTGAAAATTATGAGCAGTATTTAGAGGGGAACCAAGTGCTGACTATGCAAAACATTGTGTTCATAGAGATATTTGCATAGTGATTTGTGACATGTTGTTATCCTAATAATTTGCTTTCAATGATAACAAGGTATGTGTTAATACGAGTCAATATTTTTGCCCATTTTTATATTAGTGTCACTGTATGTATGGTACTATTTTGGTCAGATGGATTTTCCGCCGAACACCTTCTTTAAGATATATGATTAAACTCAGATAGTTGCCAAAAGGACGCTTTAGGAATTAAGTCGCAAAGGACCCAACATTTTTATATTTAGTAGTCCCGGCGTTTAAGTGTTTGTTAATTTACACTACTTAGCAATCACTGATTCCTTCGAGGTCTTCATTGAAAATTTAGTAATTTTGCTATAATAATGAGCAAGTCCAAAATTTTGTTTTAAAGGTCTTTGGTCTGGTATTAAGGAATTCAGGTATCTAAATCATCAACAAATAGGACTCCTCGCAAGGATATTACAATCATATTTTTCCCGAGTTATTTTATTTAAATATAATGACAATAGTATTTTAAATATCATAACTTCAGCAACCACTATTTTAAATATAATGACAAAGTCAGCATAATTTCTACCAGTTCATAGAATAACCTTAGATGTTTGTATTTTATTGTCGATATCAAAATTGGTTTAATGGAGCCTTCTGCTTAAAGTATAATTCCAGGCTATTTTTCGGTTTCATCAAAATTCTAGAACTCCTTAATCCGTGGGTTTGTTGTTGGTTAAGAGCATAGAGTTTTACAATTTAACTAGGATTCTACTTTATTTATGTTTAGCGGATGATGGAATGGTTTCTTGAATTTAAAATAATATAATGTGGCCAGATAAATTACGTAGCAGAAATTAGGTATTTTTTATACACGTTCCTCCTTCAGTCGCCCAATTTTATCTCCTGTCGATTCCTTACCTCATGTATGTTGTGCATCCTCTTGCTTTCCTTCCAGTGCGATTCCTTCCCTTATGTACGGCGTGCATCATCTTGTTGTCCTTCCAGTGCAATGTAGATGTTAGTTACCTGCTCAACTGCTTTTCCCCTACAATAATTTTTCTTCCTATAAATGTGGTTTGATTTTTCTGGACCAGAAAGTACCAATAGTCTATGGTGTTACAATGCTTATTAATCATGTCTGTGTTGGATGCTTATTAATCATGTCTGTGTTGGTGATCTGTATACTTCTCTACCTTCATCCGCCGTATTCAATTCACCTTCAAGCTATGAGAAGCTTGGTGATTGGTTACCTTATGACTTCTCTTATTATAGTTAACTGGATTTGTTGAGTACATTTTTTTTATGTAACCCTCCAATGATATGCACATATGTATCACCTTTTCCATTTCCTATTTCTTTCGAAATGCTCTGGGTCCACTGGTTGCGGTGAATTGATGCATGTGATCTTTTTATTTTGTTGGTCAATACGCATTTTGGGAGTCACTAATTACTTGCATTGCATTACTGCAAATGTGAAATAGCTTTTATTTATTCTAGTTCTGCTCTAATATCCACGTATTATTTTTAGGCCTTCCCCTCACAACACATTATATTTTTCTATCACCTTCTGCACAAATTCCTTCGTAAATTTATTTAATTTCTAATTAAATTTCTACCATGATAGTTCTCTATCTTTCGGGTCTCTGTCTTCATCAACAATTAACAATCGTTCGAGTTAGTTTCCTACCGATGTGGGGGTCCTTGTCTTCATTGGGTGATTCTATAGAACTAATTAATATGATGTTCATTGACGCAGACGTAGGTGTTTTGTTTTAGGTTAATTAATTTGGTTTCCTCTTTTTTTTTGTTGCAATTGTAAATCCAAATTCCTTATGTATTTCGGAATGTGGACATGGAGGCAGTTGTTGAACGAAACTAGGTTATGCAATTTCTCCTGGATCTTCGACAATGGTATGTTTATACCCTTTCTGCTTTTGTTGTGGAAAAGAATATTAGTAGTGAATGTGTGTCTCTGAGTTAGCTACGCATTGGTTTTAGAAGATATACAGTCGTTGAACGATTGGATAAAGATTATGGCACCCCATTGCAGAGGTTCTGCTGTTTGGCACTAGCAGATTTTTCAGTTGCGTTTGCTAATCGTCAGTTCCTTCTCGCTATATATATTCCTTTATCCTTACAATTTAGTATCAATTTGTTCTGAATCATCAATGTAGCCGCACCATGTAGTTTCAAGTATTTGGTATTTTGTAATTTTGGTAGGAAGGTTGGTGACTTGCAACGCAACATGAGTTTGATACCCGGAACTTACAATACTCCAGAGTAAACAACTCCGTCTCCGTTTGATAGAGTATGCAGTTCTATATTAGTTAAATTATTTTTTTCATTTTTGGGAATCTCTGAACAAAATTCAATGTTTCTTTTCACAAGTAGAGGAGCTTTTGTTATAGTATTCTTGTGGAATACCATAATCTCTCGGTTATAAAATCTGCTACCTGATGCGGGTGTGTTTGGGAAAGTCTTTTCCTTCACCTCAGTATGTGAAGAAGGATGAAGGTAAGACATTTGTCTTCAGTAGGATGAATACCTTTGCTCATTTTATTGTACATTATGTAATTATGTTTAACTCACTTTATCATGGTCAATATGCGACTGAGTGATATAAAATTTTGTATGTCCTACCAAATTTATCGTTTTATTTGGAATGTCTTCACTTTTCTTCGATCCATTGTGCATATGTTACAAATCCAATTTTTTATAGTTTTCTACTTAGTTCATGAGTATCTATATTTTGCATGATTATGATACTCCATTTTTTTTAGGGAATATGTGTTCACTTCATCCCGTGTAACCAAAATTTTATATCACTAAGATTTGTATATTACACTAATTTATGAATGAAATTATCGTTGACCATAAACAATTTCAAATTCATATCATCACCAAAATATCTAATAAATCATTCAAACCATCTCACAAAGAAATCATATTTTTTATACAAATTAAAAATTACTGTGTCAGTCGGTAGTGGACAACAAGGTGGGAATGAGAAGAGGAAGCATATATAAAATTAATATTTATGGTGTGATGATCTTAGTTAATGTTAAAGTTTTTAAAAGTTTTTTTTTGTTTAAATAGTGAACCAATGAACCAGTTAAACCATGGTGGTTCATATGATTTTATGTTGAACATTGAAAAACCGTTTGATCCATCAATAACCATCCAAACAATGAACCAGACCGCTATCGTAACTGATTTGATGGTTCTACTGGGTCGGCCATTGATCAGGTTTGGTTCTTATAACAATGGTAGCAATTCATCCTCTGTTAGCATGTTAGTTGAATTATATATGCCCATCCTCCAGACACCATTCTAAATGTTACGAGTTTCATAATTATGGCCTACTCTACCAACGAATGTAGTACAATTAATCGGGAACACTTCATCGGTGAGTTTACATTAACACAAGCCACGACAATCAATCACACTTTCTTTCCGTAGATTTGCTATACTTTCAAGGGGACAGGGACAATTATTACATTTTCAAACGTGCAATATTCATAGTGACTACGAATTTCTAGCTTCATTGCCATATGCATTTGACTTCTTTCTGTTTTGTCATAACTTATGATGATGTATTTTGTTGTATTGGCGATGTGACAGAGTTTGTGACATCCTAGTGTCCCGCTTCCTGGTCAAACGTTATTCATCTTACCATTGTAGATTAGGAGGCTGGATTTCATGTTAAATCTCCCTCCGCAAATCTTAGACGAATTGCTTCTTCTGTGATTCCGCCTAGTGTTCTTATGGCTGCCAATTTTAGCGATATTCTAAATGCTCTTCCAAGAAACCTATATGAATAGTTCCTGAAAATGGAAAGATGGAATCATTAGAGAGAGTACGGTGATTTGATTCTCCTCGAACTATTTTCATCATTTAGTCTTAGTATTTGTAGTTGGGAGTTGTTCAATCTTTTTTATCGGTGCTAGATTATAGAGAGAATGAATTATCGTAGTAGTGTCGTTTATGATAGAGGATTATTTGTTCATGGATACTTTTTTTACTATTGGGAACTTCAATATACGGTGCATAGTTGTTTATATATATATGTTTACTAAATTTTATTCTATGCTTTGTTTTCTCATTATTAGTACTCTATCTGTTTCTTACTCAGGGGTAATGGCAATTCAAGTTTTAATTAACAAGTATTATGAATCAAATTTTTATACCATTTGTTTAACTGATATCATGTGTTTATTAGCAAATGTGTCAAAATTTTAGACATTTTTTACGAAATACTCCGTCTCAAATTGCATATATGAAGGGGTCACTATAACTCTCCATATTCATGTTTTCTCACACCGCTTTTATTGTTATGTCTTTAGCCCCTTAGGTAGTTGGTGTTAACTCAAAACTTTAATTATTTTCCATATGCATGTCATGGTTTATAAATATGCATTTAGTATATTTGTTGGTACTTCTGTAACGCTTTTGACGTTGTTGGATTTGAGGTATGTACACGTAAATTGTATTTGAAATTTGATCACGAAAATATTTACAAAAAAGGACTACTAATTTGGGCTTCATTGATATTGTTTTTCGAAGCCTATGTGTAACGATTAGAAGGCCCATAGTCTAAATGTTTTCGTGGGTCCGACATTTTTTCCAGGATAGCTCCAGCGGCGGATCCAGGATATAGCAAAGCACTAGGCCGGATTTGAACAGAAAATTAGATACGTAAACAAAAATATATAATAATAATTATAGTTTTCATTACAATATCAATTGTACACGACGGTCTTTCAATTTAGCAAATTCATCAATAATTGAGTCTTCATCCATACCAATAACATACTCTCAAAGAAAATAGTTAAGCAATCAACCAGATATGCATCCCCCATTTTGTTGCGCAAATCAGTCTTCACATGCTTCATTGCTGAAAAGGATATCTCTGTAGTAGCTGTTGAAACTGGTAATGTTAACACTAGACAAATCAGCCGGCATATCAATTTGTACTTTGTGTCCATCTCTGTTTCCACCAGCTTCTCTAGTAATTTTGCTAGGGAAGAAACCTCATATGCATGACTACGAACCACATGGTAGGCATAATATCCTAGCTCATTCTTTTAAACAATGCAGCTCATTACCTTCAAAGTCTTGAGGATAAAACTCTTCAACAAGTTTGTAAATCTTTTCTTCATCAAAGGACCGAAAAGAACTTTTAGGATCTAGTGCACCACTCAACTGAAGCAATCTCACTGATGACTCGTTGAATCTTGAATCCAATGTTCCCAATTGAAAATCTATGCACTGATTAAAGTATTCAAAATGGTAGCGGTGCACAAGAGTTGTTTGCTTCTCACCACGTCCAAGTGTAGCATTCATATTAGGTACCTTTATGGCATGTTTCGAGCAAAAAGATTTTATTGTCCCATCCTTCATCTCGTAGCTTTTGAAGTTTAACTTTTGCTATGGAAACAAATCCAACTGCAGCTACAATGTCAACTGATTCTTGTTGAAAGGCTTGACAAAGAAAATCCGTTATATCCATAATCCCTTTCGTAAAGTGTAGATTGAATACAAACTCAAAAGTCTTGATATATTTTGAAGCACCTCTGGCATGAGCTCGTTGCGCCCCTTCTTTAGAATGACTAAGATCCTCCAGCACAACACAAGTTGCATTGAACATGTTTATAATGCTCAATATGGAATGATAATGAGATCCCCATTGAGTTGGTCCCGAACGCTTTAAGGATGTCATTTGATTAGCTCCTTGTCCAGATTGAATTTCTCCAGCATCCAACAATCCATCAAGACCTCTTTTGTGAATAGTTTGCAACTCTCTGATCCGTTTAGGAGATGCCTTCACAAAATTTATGATATTCTCCAATAAGGAAAAGAAATCCCATATAGGATCAAATACCTTTGCAGAAGTAATTAATGCCAACTGTAATCTGTGAGCAAAACAGTGGATAAAGTAGGCATATGGGCATTCTCTAAGAAATAATGCCTTGACTCCATTAAACTGTCCTGCCATATTACTAGCACCATCATATCCTTGACCTCTCAATTTTTCAATTTGAAGGTCATACTGAGAGAGAACGTCACAAATAACTTGTTTTAGTGTTTCTGCAGAAGTTCCAGCAACACTCTTGAGAGCAAAAAAGCGTTCAGTTACTATACCGCAAGAGCTGACATACCTCAAGATAATAGACATTTGTTCCCTTCCTGCTTCATCAACTGCTTCATCAACAAGGATAGAGAAACAAGAATCCCCAATTTCCTCATGTATCTTACAGCGCACTCTATTTGGTATGATTCCCATGATCTCTTTCTGAATGCTTGGTGAAGTGTACTTCGCATTCCCTGGTGCATTCCAAAGAACTACACTATTAATTTAATCATTCAACTTTGATGCAAAACCAATACAAGCTAGAACATTCCCCGGATTCAAAGAATCATTAGATTCGTCATGCCCTCTAAAAGAACTTCCTTGTAAAGCCAATTGTTTGACAACCATAATTGTTGTTTTCAACCGCAAACAATGTTTTAGAACTTCTTCTCCACCAATTCTCTGAATCACTTTATCAATATGACCGGAGGGTTTCATCAATGCATCAGCCGATGCAACACATTATTATGAACTGAAGAAGATGATGAACCAACATGAAGAAGGAATGCACAATTCTTACCTTGAACCCTCTTCCAATTATCAAATCCATTTTGCACCAATGCAGAAGTTTGACTTCCATGCATCTTATCTCTAAACAAAAAGCATGGGAAACAATATGCTTTATGTGTTGTAGGTGAATACTCCAACCAACCATATTGTGAATACCATGCTTCTTGAAAGCGACGAATTTTATCTGGATATTGTAGGGGCTTATAGTCCGTGAGCTTTGGTTGATAAGCCTTGTGTATGAGGTACTTTCTCCTGACCTCATCTCTCAACTCAATAGCCCAATCACATATTTGTTTCCTCTTTCCTGGATCTCTTTCAACTTCAATTCCACCGTCAGATGATTGATGTAGATTACCAAATAGAGGAGAAGTAGATGATTGGTTTTGCTCTAGAGAGGAAGATGGTTGACCTTCGATAGGAGGAATGTCTTCTATTTGACTCGTTTGAGATTCCTGACGTTGATAGTAAGAAAACAACGTCGTTTTCGCCTTTTTATTTGGTGGTTGAGAAGATGTCATGATAAAGTATATTATAGCTGCATAATCAATTAATCATACACAATACACAACATAATCAATTAATCTTACACCTGTATGATCAATTATTCAAAAGAAAACAAACGAAAGTTCAGATTTGGGAGCAGTCAAAAGAAAACAAACAAGTTGGGATTTGGGAGCTGTCAAAAGAAAACAAACAAGTTGGAACTTGGAAGGTTGGGATGGGTGCTGACCTGTTCCTGCTGCCTACTTGTTGTTGTCTACGTATTGGTCGGTCGGACTTTAGATTTGGAACTAGTCACCGCGGTGGAAAACAGAATCGCTGATCAGATGTGAATTAGGGCCTGAAAAGTTTTGCTTTTGTTATTGGGGGATGGGATGGGAATCGAGGGACAAGGTCTGGGTGGGATTGGAAAAGTTTTGCTTTTTTATTCCTTTTCTATTCTCCTTTGGCCGCATGGGCTTTGGAAATTGCCAGGGCCCAAGGTAATGGGATGCAGGGGGAGGGGTCTCGGGCTGGGCCAGGCCCAATGTTCCCCACCCCCCCCCCCCCCTCAAAATCCACCGCTAGATAGCTCTCTTACGATGCTGCCACCAGAAAGATCCTCCTCCTAACTGCTCCGTCTCGAAGCCCTGGAGCTTCAAGCAGCGAGTGACCGTTCTTTCTTCTCTATAACCATCACATTAGCTGCAAGTCTCAACCGCCCATAATCAGTTGTCCAGTACCCTTTTTTCAAACCACCAGAATTGTTAATTCGAAAAACTGCCACCCTCCTATCCTCTCTCTGCTTTGTCCCACGTTTGGCAGAAAAATGGCCACAGTTGCTTCGTCCATGACGTATCTCCTGTCAATCAGTGATTGTCAAGTTTTACCACAAATCCCGCTCTCTAGTATATCAGTTGTTTAAATTATTATACTCTTCTCCTTCTTTTCCCAGTCTCTTTCTCTACTCGCAACCAGTGGTTGACCTAGGTTGATTGTTTCCCCCTGCAACTATGAAGTCTGTTTCCATCGCCGATCTCTTCAAGGGCCAGCCGCAATGCTCCCTTTGGTGTTTTTTATCAAGAAAATGTACATAATATAATATGAAAATGATTATGTTATATGTTTGGAGCTGGCGTTGATCAAAGTAGAGGTAAATTTCAATATCTTTTTTTGTATGCCCTGGTTCTGTTGGGGATTAGCGGAATTGTGGTAGAAATTAGGATCAACACAAAGGAAACAATGGTGTTTAATCACTCAATTTAATAAACACTCAAACAAACAAGGCCTTATTATTTTGGCTCTTGTTTTACATACATACAGAAGCTTAGCTTCTTTCTTTTCTTTGTTTATTCTTACAAGCTCTCACTGCCCACTCTTCTCCCATACGTACATGTATATATAATTGAATGGATGAAGCAAACTATGCTTCTATTTTTCTTACCCTACATATTATACATACAGATGAGACAAGTTAATAATGGCCCATATAATAAAGCTCTTCTTTTCAATTCATTTTCACGACACTAGCATGTGCATGCATTAGGATGGTGTTGGACCAATCATGTTTCATACTTATTAGAGCATTATTTGCTTCTCTTTATTGTAGAGAGGTGATAGCTCCATAATTTGATAAGTAGTCTTATCCATTGGAGTAATGAGCTTGTCCCTTGATAAGATGGGATTCCTACCATGTGTGATGTTGTAGGATAGTAATTGCAAATTACCAATCAACAGGTTCTATTTAAATGCTTCTTAGAGTCATCTGTTTCGCCATTGTAGGGGAATGACATTTGGGTGCAGGTTCCCCGAAATTTTATTCGGACAATTGGTGAGCAGCTGGAGGAGCAAAAAATTTATGCCTTGAGAAATTCAAAGTAACGAAAACCAAGTCCGGCTATCTCCCGTTCTGGATCCCTTGATGATGCAACCACCGTCCAACCTATTGACCTAATTCCAAACGTGTTGTATTTCAAATTCAGATTCGTCAAATATCTTGGCATTCCCAAAATCTTAGGGGATACCCGTGATTTACTCAGTGAGAATCATATTTATCTCCGAAACTTAAAAGCTTAATCCAACATTCTAAAAACTTGCTTTTGTGTCATTAAAAAAAAAAAAACTTGCTTTTGTGATATGTGGTTTGCAGATGTGACTGGACATCTGTCTCGAGTTTCACCTGTGTTGCTCCCCCAATCCTCAAGCAATAAGACTCCGAGGAAGGATATCCATCTCATCTTACCTTAGTAATCCTGTGAGTTTTATATTACTTTTAGTAATTGCAAGACTGTGTGCATATTTTAAAGTCGACTTGGAATGTTAGAAATCTGTGTAAATCGGATTCAACTGGTTTTACTGTTTTTGTCGAAATGTTTCCAGCCTTTTGTTTCTCCATAACTATATCTATATGCTAAGCCAATTCATTTTTTTACCATGTGATCTATTTGCATTAGCCCTTTCTAGATGAGTTGATTTGTCTATCGAAATGCAACTTGTTATTCCCTGGCATGACATTGTGTGCTATAGCCTAGCTTCGGTTTTCTGTCAAAAATGGGTTCTTACGTTGTTTTGATAAGAATGCATTTATATGAATAACTCACACTCCTAAATTATTCATGTAGAGGTAAGGAAATCAAGGTTTCACTTGGGCAAGAGCATTTGCACAGCTAGGTACAATTACCCACAAATTTTGTGATGCTGCAATTGTGTTGGTTATAACTTCGATAATAGTCCACAAATGGAATGGTAGGCACTAAAAACTAAATTGAATGCCATAATATTTTGTATATATAAATTGATTGTTACAAAATTGTAGAAGAGCACTATTTGTCTTCTTTGAGTGCAACTCAAGTCTATGGTAACCTGGATATTCCAGAATGCATTCTCCAACAAAAAGGTACAACTTTTTACTAAGGGGAAAGACAAGTAGTTTAGTGTCAATACATAATTGTAACTTGAATGTCTTATATCCTGTCACTGTCAGGATATTAATTTGGATGGCCCCAAGTTGCTTGAGAATCTAGGGAGTAGTCTGCAAAATCAGTTATTATTGGCGAGCTGAATATTTAAGATATGCCGATAGAGAAAAGGCCAGCTAAGTTCTTTTTTAGCTGGATTTGACAAATCTACAAGAGTTGTTTCCACCTCGTAAAACAAAAGCTTTCAAGATTTTGATCTCAACGTTGACATTATCTTCACTATTCTTTTTCACTTTCTGGTATTTCCAAATCTTATGCATTTGAGTTTCATGAAAACTTGAACTAAGTGTTTCCTTTCTCAGTAACCCATGGTAACAATCAGAGTGCCAAAATGTTTGTTCTAAGGTCATCATTAGAGTAAATTAGCTTTACACATTAAGAATGCATGTCTTTCCTTCCTTCTTTACCACATTTGTGTCTTTTAATATTAGTTGAATTTGATCTTTTGGGTAATTGATTCATGTACACAGACCCACACCAGTTCAAGATGTCGTAATTGGATCTTTCACTTATATTGGATTAGATATCGAGAATTATGATTTGTTTATAGATTCCAAGCTTATTGTAACACTCCAACCTTTCAGTTTAGGTTCGACCTTAATACGTGATCGGTTGGATTGACGATTACGTATAATAGTTGCAACCGCAGATTAATAATAATAATTATTATATTATATATATATAAAAGGAAGAAAAATAAATGCATAGGAAAGGGCCGAGCGACCATCACTCCACCCAAACCCTTCCCCAGCAATTATTCCCAACCCCCAGCAAACAAAATCCACCCTCCTCATCAAATTTTCCCAGCCACAAACTCCCCCAGCAAACAAATCAAAACCCTTCTCGGGTATTTTTGCAAGCAGCCGCCGCTGCGAGAAAAAGAAGAAAAGAAAGGGAGGGCCGGCTCACCACCCCAACTCGATTTCCCGATCCAGATCTCATCCCTTTTGTGTTTCTATGTAAGGATCACGACCCTTTCGCGATTTCTAAACTCGATTCAACGATAGTCCAATCCGAAACTCGTATTTTTATTAGCGGTAACGTTTGAGGTTTCGATCATTAATCAACGAGGAGATCAGCGTCCCGGGTTGTCCAACCTAGTCCTAGGCACGTTCTAGAGGTAAGGGACCTCGATCACCTTTGAGTTAGATCGATTAATTTGGGGATTTTCCATGAGGGTGCAATTCTGGGGTTTTAGCAACAGGCTTCAGAGGCTTTTAGTGACAGATTTTGGTTAGTCACTAAACTTGCTAGGAATTTTCAGAAACATATTTTTAGACGTTTTAAATTGTTTAGAGCCATTGTGGCGGTTTTTTCTAGATTTAACAATTTTATAAATTGAGAGACATCTAGCAGATGGTTGTAATATAATTTGGGGATTTTTGAATATGTATTACTAATTTTAGAAATTGGGTGAATGTTCGTTTTAAGTAAATAAAAATCTTGACGAAGGGTTTTTAATTGTTTGACAATTTTCCAGGGTATAGGTTCTCATGATTGATATGGTAAAATTATTATCCGAATTTTTAAAAAAGTTCAAGTAAGGTGGAAAATTCGTCCAGGCGTGCCATTAGTCTAGAATTCCTATCATTGGTATATTCGCGTTCTAAACTTGATTAAATTCATGTAAAAATAATTACTATTAAGTATTCCAAATTCTATACGAAAAAAATGAATGATGAAGCTTTTCTTGTAGAAACTTTGGGATGGATAGAAAAGAGTAGGGAACCAGGGTTTTTTTTTATTTTCATGATAATTATTTAATTACTAATAATTTGTTGACAAAAATATCGCTTCTAAAATTACTCAGAAATCTGAATTTTTTTGATGAGATATGTTACGATGGAGAACCTCCATAAGTAAGTGGTAGGATGGTTTACCTAGCCAACATGCCCAACCCACCTTGATACCCCCCACCCAAACCAATAGAATACTGATTCGTCCGACCACCGTAGCTCTCTTCGTTTCTGTCTGTATCCCTTACCACTCACCTAGGCCTGTTAAACAATTATCCGTAGCGCGATTAACCGCATAATCACACCGTGAATAATGGTTTCTCGGCTAACCGTATACCGATAAGAACCTGCAGTTGGCAGTGTCGGTTGGGGAAAATGGGAGTGGCAGTCAATCGTGCGGCTGTCGGTGTGTAACCGATCAACAACCGATTAACCGCGCTAACCGCACTTGTGCCCAACCAGCAACCAAATGACAAAACCTCCCACTCCTAGGCCTACTCCTCATCGCCGACTTCTCATTTGCTTCCTGCCCTTCTCCCAATTTCGACCCTAATCTCCGATTTTTGCAAATCCTTCCACCAAAAGCAAAGATACAATGCCAGCACCGGCCATCAATCCAATCATTACCCACCTCATCTTCCTGATCTCGACCTCACAACTCCTTTCCAAAATGATGACTTGCCTACCTCTTCCACCTCTGGGTTTGCTTGAAGGTAGAGAGAAGCCATATAAGGAGACCACCATACAAAAAAATTAGTCGCAGATCTCCATTCCTAATTGGCGAAGCTGTTCGATGTTGCTGGACAGGTAACCCTTGAGATCTACAAATCGGCAAACTCGCAGCCGTCAATTGCCTGGGCATCATCAAGGATGATGATGGCGGAGTGGCGGTGCATGATTTGCCGGCAATCTCCTCCTCGTCAGTCGTCCCTCGCCGTCCGCCTTCCTTCTCCCGATTCATAGACTAAAATGGTCAATTGGAGACTAAGAAGACCTGCAACCTTCCTCATTGCATCTCCCCTGTCTTAGCGATGAGCGATAAGAGATTGCATGAGATTTTGAGAGAGAGAAGAGAGACACAAAAATGGACTGGGAAATTTCGAGAGAGCACATGAGAGAGATCCAAAAAAGGGGTAAATTGCAAAATTGGTCACTGGAATTACTAAACCATTTCATCTTTGCCACTAAAATTAGTTTATTTCATTCATGATCACTAAAATTAGTACAACAATTCAAGTTTGGTCACTCACCATTAGTCTCTGTTAACTTTTTCCGATGTGGCAGTAAACTCTCACAGTTGACCGTTAAATGGATGATGTGGCAAATAAAAAAATAATAAAAATCATTTGTCACAATTTCCACCTCATTATAACAAATAATTAAAATAAATAAAGCATAAAATTATTATAAATAACAAAAATAGAAACTTGCCATCGCCTTTCTCTACTCATTAGGGCTCTCTCTTCCGCACCGCCGTCTTCTCCGCCCGCTATCTCCAGTCATCGACGCTAGCTGATGGAAGAAAAAATAGAGAAGAGCAAGGAAAAGGGAGGAGTCCCATGGGTGCGCTTTCCACCAACTACAGCGTTCGACGTTCTCACTCTCCTACGCGCAGTCCACCATCTATGTTACTCCCGCACCATCTCCGATATCCCCTCTCCACCAACCGGTCGACTGATCTGGGAACTGTGTGCCCTCCAGTCCTGCTCAATCTTGTCAGCTCTCTCTATAGGGAAGTCAATATGACCGATGATCTACGATTGTGATTTGGTGGCGGTAAATATGGCGACTGAAGCGGGATAACAAACGTCGTGATGCAAAATTATCGTCAGATTGGCTCCCCTTTCCCGCAAGCACATTTTTTTCTAGTGTGCTATGTTTTGAGTTTTTTGTATATAATGAAGGAAAGGGGATTCCTCTCGTTGGGGAAGGAAAGCAAGAACAATTTTCTAAAAAAAGAAAGAGAATTTTAATTCATCAAAATTCAAATTCTTTGGATTTGGATTATGGGTTGAGAGAAAGCTTGTGATGCTAGGTGTTTGAAGAAGAGGAAGACGATCCTGAACGGGAACCGAAGTCCTCCCTTCATCGGCCTCAATCTGATCACCATTCTGCTACCGGTCCCCAATCTGAACTAACGTTTCTCTCAATCAACACCGGGACGGAAGGGGAGGGCCGAATATTAGCAGGTCGGCGCCTACACGATAATGGAGGCGTCGATCTACATTGTCATTGGATGCTTTTGTGGCGGAGGAGGGGAATATTACGAGAGCGAGGTGACGTCGTTCGAGTTTGCTTTAGGTCGCAGGGTGGGGTACGGTTTGCTTGAGGCGAATTCTGGACTCAAGGAGGGAGATGAACTCAGCTGGGGACCGTGAATGGCTCCCCCGGGGTGGAAGTGTCGGCTGTGCTCAGCTGGTGGGAGTGGAAGGTGGCAACGCCGGCGGGTAGCGTATGGGGGATTAGATGCAACTAGGTTTTTAGGTTTTTTAATTTTTTAAGGATTGTAATAATGATGTGAAAATTTTAAAAATATAAAAATTAATTTTATATTATTTTTTAATTGCCACATCACCTATTTAACGGTCAACTTTCACAGTTGACTGCCACATAAGAAAAAGTTAACGGAGAGTGACTGACACGCCAAAACACAACACCAAACTGCGACCAAGTGTAATCGCAGTCCGGGAATGCAGTAACAGGCAAGTTATATTATCAACCCGGGGTCTAGATCTACTGCTTACTCCGTGATTGTCTATTATCTAGCAAACTAATTCGAGTGATTGTTGTTTAAAGCTAAAGCAGTAAGAAAGAGTCACTCGGGATTGAGTCCCCCTAGCCCCTTAGTTAGGTTCAATTGTAATTCCCCTGGGTTGATTCACTGTTGATTAGATTGCGGAAGTTCCGACAGTAGCTTGGAATCTCTTAAGCTGACCAAGCCCTCTCAGTCTAACTACCCGGCAGACGACTAGTCTTCACCGGGATAGAAAGCTGAGGCTATGAACACAGAACTCCACTACTGGAATTGAATTCCAGTACAAAGCAGTAAACTGGCTAACTCTCGTATAGCAAATCTCCTACTATCGACTGAAGAGGCTCTAACAACCTAATCAGATTCTATCTATCTCAGGTTGCAGCAGAAATCGAGAAAAGTTGATCAGACTCCAATCAATTCAATAAACATGCATCATTCGATTAAAATCAAACAGTAATATCATCCCAATTTATTACAATCAAATCCCTAACACAAGGAACTAGGGTTCTTCATACCCAAGTGAGAGAAGGGTTCTACTCCATAGAGAGAGAAGAGAAAACAGTAATCGGAGTAGTCATACTCATAATGATGAGGAAAATCTGCTCCGGGATGATGATTTCCACTCCCATGACGATCTCCAAGCTCGATTCGATGAAACCCAGCTCCAAGATAGCTTCTAGGATGTGTTCTTCGTACTTTCTCTCTCTAGGGCTCTGTTTTTGCTCTGAAAATCCGATTCTCCCACTTTTGGCTCGGAATTGGCTCTAAAACCAGAATTTCCCGACCCGCACGGGCAGGCCACACGGCCGTGTGACTCACCCACTTGGCTGTGCGGCTCAAAACGCAGCGTATGATTTAGTTCGATCTTCAGGCTTCTCACACGGCCAGGGTGCACGGCCGTGTGGATTCCATGGGTTGCCCTTGTTTGCTCTCGGTGGAAATCACACGGCCACAATTGCATTTGGCACGGCCGTGTGAAAGCCACTTGTGCCCGTGTTTGCTCTCGCACAATTCCACACGGCCTGGCTTGTCCTTATCGAGTCCAGGGGCCTCTACCACGTTAAATTAGGTATGTTTTTCTACAAATTCAAGGCATTGGATGAAAGATTTAATATCTTTAAGGCTTCAAACAAAAGGCTCGAAGTTGCTACGAAGGCTGTTTTTGTGACAGCTTGCTTGTGCTCGAAGTCTGCCAGAAAAACAGCTTTCTTAGCAACTTCGACCCTTTTGTTTGAAGCCTTATAGATATACAATCTTTCATCCAATGCCTTGAATTTGTATAAAAATATACCTAATTTAACGTGGTAGAGGCCCCTAGAGTCGACTCGCATTCATGCTTCTCGAATTAAGCTCCAAAGTAGGCTACACAAACACGTTTCCAGACTTAGCCATTTTCAGGCAGTTTCCCAGTTTTGGCATAGCCTTTTGATCATGTTCAAAAATAGTCTTCTAGACTTCCTATCGAGCTCTCAATCACTTCAATATGTAGAGGGACACTCCAACTTCAAACAAGCCATTAATCTTCAATTTCCATCTAGCCAATTGTATGATATGAATCTTCAAAGTAGGCACCATGAAACTGTTTTTACACTGAAACAACAGATTAGGTCGACCTTATCCTAAATGAGGTCAACCTGATCCTAAATGTGGTCGACCGAAAAGTGTAAGTCACCGTGACATGCATGTCACCATAGGCGCACCCTAAAATGTAATTTGTTAAAAAAATTAACCAATAAATATTTTTCCATACTCAATTTGCTCTTAGTAGCCATGAAACCGCTCTCAGACGGATACTCAATCATATTTTACCTCTTTTTTTTTATTTCCCTTTCTGTCATTTTAAGAGGTTACAATATGATCCATATATTTTTTTTATATATGAAGGAATACTCTTGGTAGGATGGATATATGTATGGGGCGGGGAGATTCAAACCGAACTCGCATCATCCGCATAACTTTTGATATTTTTATTCATATTCAGTCAATGTATAGAATCTCGTATTGATTAGATTGGGAACGGTCTGATACCGGTGATCGCGATTTGATTGGCATTCCTAGAGAGGAGCAGACCCTACAACGCTAGAGTACACTGTAGAGTAACTATCACCTGCTGTTTCTGGAACACAGAGATCTGTAACATTGGATCCAAACCAATCTCAAGACAAGGAAATCTCATTGTTTGTAGGGGACCAATTACCTCAACCAAATCTCGTCCATCTAGACGAGGGGCCCGGCCCAAGAACACCAAGAATTAATCTTCACAAAAATTACCAAAAGGTTGTGGATCACTAAAACAAACCAATATTTATGCTAACCTTTGATGTTTGTGATGAAAATAAATAAATAAAGATTTACAACTTGAAATACTATGACTTTGAAGAAGTCTATCGACTATTTTCCTTGGTTCCATTCCCACCCCTGCACTCTATCGTACGAAGGCGAAATTAACAAAATACCAACAGTTGGATAGCTGCACAAGGAGAACCATTTATCTAATAATCAGAAAAATTCATGAAGTAGCAGCAATAGTTCCTCCATGTAATTCTAATTTTCTCTTTTTTTTTTCCATATCTCTTCGTTTTCTTTACACATATTAATAAATTTCCTATTTATTTAATTTTAAAAGCTTAAGCAGCGTAGAGTAGTACTGATCATCATCATGATCATCAGCAGTTGTAGTGGTACTGATGATGTGGAGCAATATCGGGATCAGAAAGCCGTTGGGAGATTTCAGGAGCAGCAGCAGTGGCGTCATTATTATGTTCATCATGATTATTACAGTAATTAGTGGTGGTTGCAGTAGTAGTAATCTTCCTCCTTTTGGAGTTGTTGCGGTTGATGGCCTCCGTCATCATAATATTGTCCACTGCCACAACTTGGCCAATAGTACCGCCATCGCTGCAGCAGCTGCTGATACTAGTGCTAGTGCTAATGGTCCCGTCGTTCATATTCTTCTGCTTCGGCTCTCTTCTTCTCCTTCTGACGACGCCGATGAGCAGAAGAAGAGCTGCCGGTCAAGCTGCAGGTTGACCGGCGTATCGGAGCTGGACACTCTGTCCATCACTGACTCGTACTCTTCCATTGCCACCTCTTGCATCTCCTTGTAGCTCTCTTCCATCATTTCCTGCGCCATGGACCCCATTTTACAAAAAAAAAAAAAAAACTATATATATAAATAAATAAAATTTGAAATTTGACTTTTCTCCATATCATCGTAAATATCTAAGTATTATGCACTAGAGAGTACAAAAAAGAAAAAAAAATTATCTTATTGGATTCATCTGATCTGATTTAATCTGGTTGAGATAGGTATTCTGCATGTCACTTGGATTGTACGGATAGGAGTATGAGTATGAGTCTTTCGTCACATTCTCCTTAATGTTACTTTAGCTTATCACATATGCATTTAATCCAATATAGGTATCATGAAGTGAGAATTTCCGTGTATGAAAGAACTGCGGATCTAAGCGTGTACGTCTAGGGTTCGCATATTGGGAATTTTGCAGAGAATTGAGAATTACGATAGGAATTAGGGATTTGAATAGAAAGATTAAAATTGGGGTTGGGGGTTTAGAAGATGAATCTGGGAATCGAGGAGAAGAACAACCAAAATATTGAAAGAAAGAGAGATTAGCGTTTTGAGAGATATCTTCTAAATACTTTTCTTATCGATCCCAGGTAAACCAAAAATACATATTTATATAAGAAATAAACCCAAAAATAAAAAACCTAATAATAAAAAATCCTAATTAAACCCTAATTTGGCCAAAATTGGCCGTCCAAACTCCTAAACCCTAATAATACTTATATTCTAACTGTGTCTCTGATATATATTGATTTGACTAATCATTTTATTCTCTCTATTGTTATTTTGAATGTATCATTTTTTCTATTTTCTCTTATAGCATTGCTTATGTTATGTATTGTCTCAAACGAAATTATCCAATTTAATACACACACCTAATCATAAACCGAGTAAAAGAATTACTATTAAGTAGGATGGAAATGGGTCAGGTTGGGTTTCCCTAAACTCAAACGCAATCCGGCGAGTGCACCCATTGAAAGAAATTTGGTAAAATATACATTGGGTTTTAGAAGAGCAAACTCGACCTAACCCAACGTCTACCCACGAATGCATAGGTATCTACGGGTTCACAAACCTAACTATACATTTTTTCACAGATGACTAATGTCGTAATGTTATCAAATTTCCCTCCAAATATAACTTTATAAAGACTAATAAATTCATAAATTATCTATACTATACCGACATATAGATTAACAACACCATAAATTATTCATATTGTTCATATTAAGACATAAAATGACCTCATTTTGATTTTTTTATGTGCAGGTTCGATGAAAAGAGGATTCGGTTTTGCAAGATTCAAACACAACCCACATAACTTTAAAAGTGAGTAAAATTTTCACTCGAGCTAAAACCCATCAACACTGATTTTTTTATTGAGATACCCACCCACTTTTAGTAGCAATATCATTTTTAAATGATTCGAACTCAACCTAGAATAGGTGTATTAAGTCTTGCTGCTATACCACCAACCCCTTCAATTTTGTTTTATCTATCATTATCAGTAAACTAATCCGTGGAATTAATTAACTACGAAACAACTTTCTTCTTTCTATGTCCCTAATGAATGGATGGAAGTTCTTTTTCTGTTGGGTCAAATCACTTTTTTTTTTCTAAATGCACTGTACTAAGTTCTGCGCTGCGACATATAAAAAAGGGTTGTTGTGGAGCTTCTAAAACAACGACGAACAGTTGTCTCCAATACCAAGACAAATTATGCACG
Source organism: Linum tenue (assembly GCA_946122785.1). Lineage (NCBI taxonomy): Eukaryota > Viridiplantae > Streptophyta > Magnoliopsida > Malpighiales > Linaceae > Linum > Linum tenue. The sequence goes on along the minus strand of CAMGYJ010000005.1, from coordinate 75,538,465 downwards.
AAACTGTCCCGGTATAAGAATAAACAAATTCCATGCAGGTGCAAAAAAGTCCGGTTCTTTTATTACCTTATTTACATATGAACAGCTGAGGATCGCATCTCTGTAGCACGAAAACTGCAACGGGAAGAGCTCATGGCACGCCGAGAGAAGCGCCGATGCTGCAATTAACGACGGTTTGAATCCCACCATCTTGCCCTCTGCACAAAAATGGATCAGTCTGATTTCAGCTAGGAAACCCAGCAAACGATTTTTGCTAAAAAGAAAATTTTGTTACCATTCTGAGCTCTGAGGATGGTTTGAGTAGCACGAGTTCTGAGTGCCTGTTTCAATGGTGGGTCTTTGAGTTTGAAGTAATGGATGAAGAAAGAGAGGAAGGCGAAAGGAGTGACGGAGCGCATCCTCCATTTCAGAGCTCCCAGTATTAGAGCTTCCATCCGCTGAATCGTCTCTGTGTCAAACATAAGTCCTCCATGATTGGCATTCCCCTGCATTAATTAAAAAAACAGAGTGAAGTTGGCCAAATCGGAGAAAACAGAGGAATTGCATTGAAAAGTTTCTTGATCTGTTTTCCTTTATTGGACCTGAATATCATTGAGAGAGAACTCTGTGGTTCTGTTCATCATTTTCACTGCCAGGGAGACGCAAGACACTCTGAGAAGGCGAACCACCCAAGGCTTTTGTTGCTGCAGCGATAGAAAAATAACAAAGATATGATCTTTGAGATATTTTTTTGAAGCTACTCTGTTTCTTTTTTTATTTATCTATCATCCAGTAAACAAAGTAAATAGAGAGATGGTGCTTCATAATTACCGGCATTCCTTGGGTTGACAAGAACCGGTCGAGGTAATTAACTGCGAGATAGGACAAAAATGGGTCGAAGAAGCAACAGACCTGAAATGGAATCGGATCCCCGTGAAAAAAGAAAACAGGGGATTAACAGCAAGAAAAATAGAAACAGAGCATTTTCCGTGGCTCTGTATACCTGTAAAATGAAAGTAACAGCATCCTGGCGGAAAGAAAAGCCGATGCCGGCGGGTGGTTTGACGGACTTAGAGTAGGAAAGGGAAGGCATGTGATCAGATTCGATGAGGAATAGAGAAGGGAAAGTGTCGGAGTGAATACCATGGTGACTGGTTAGTGGGTTTTCAAGGTCAAATTCCATTTCTGAATGCTCTGTTACTTTGTTTCCTAATTCCGAAGAAGTCTCCTCAGAAGAAGTAGAAGACATGGAAAGAGAGAGAGAGAGAGAGAGAGAGAGAGAGAGAGAGAGAGAGAGGTGTATTGGAAGAAGAAGAAGAAGATGGAGCGGTAGAGTTTTAGAAGAAGAAATATAAACCCTCTGCAGTCTGTCTTATGCATACATGCCTTTTTCTTTTCCCTTTTGTAATTTATGCCAGTTGTTAATACGATTTTGGGGGTTTTGTTTGCTTTTAAAATTTTCTTTCTGCCCTCTGTTTTTGGGGAAGGGGGAATTGGTTTTGTGGTGGAAAAGAAAAAGCAAAAGGATTGATGGAAGGAGAAACGAGCAGATGGGTCACTGCTTTTATGTTGAAAGATGAAGGCGTGTCAGATTGAAGAGGGATTGGGTAGAAGAGTTGATGATTTTAGAAAAATACAAATGGTGAAAGATTGGAAATTTTATCTGGGGTAAATCTAAATGATAAAATCTGCAATAGTATAACCAAACAATTGGATCCAACTATGATACGATTTCGACCAGACATTAAAGTTGTCGTCATCACTCCTTCGACTGCTTAATTTTTCTGTTTCTCCCGTTCTTGTCTAAGATAGTTCCCTCCTAATCAAATATGTCGCGAACCACCAGATACATAGATCTTCTCATTGACATCGGAAGTGTCGCTAGGATCCATCAAAGTCCTCGGCATGCTCTTACTCGTCATGTTTTTCAACCCCTCTCCTTCAACAGTCGTTTTCCTCGCCGCACAATCTCCTAGTTCGCTGCTCGTCGATGCACTTCCATCTCTCCCTCCTTGTTTCACACTTCTGATCTTTTCGTTCTTCTATATGTGACACTAACTGTCATGATAGGAAGGTTAAACATCATGTCCATCGTCTTGGTTTTTGTGATTGTGTCTTGATCAGCCCAGTTAATGCAACTAGTGGCATGGCGATAGCTTGGACTTTAGAGGTTTATTGTATTACCCTTATGCATACACTACAATACCTGGTTGTTATTGTATTCCCCTCTAATGTTTGACTTTATTAAGTTCTTCCGTTCATTTTAATTGTGATAAAAATCTTCGTCAATCATAGTTAAATAAAATATATTCTTATCTCGTCCTCCTCTTCTCCAATTTTTATTTTAGGTGATTTCAACTGTTTGTTGTCTATAAGAACAACAGTAGGCAGACCTCCTTATCCTTCTGCTCTTGCCCAATTACACCTATTTCTAACAGGATCCTCTCTTTAATACATGTGTTTTCAAGATCTTCCATTCAATTGGTCGAATCATCGCTCTCCTTATAAAAATATATACTTGAGCGGCTTGATAAATGCTTGTGCTCATCTCTTTTTGTCACTCATGGCCAAATATGCAAGTCCTCCACCTCACAGACTTAGTGTCTGATCATCATATGCTTCTCCTTCAACTCCAACCCTCCGTTTCCAGAACAATATCTAACTTCTAACTGGATGACCATTGGATTGGAAATATTGAAGCAAAAGATATATCATTAATGACCAGCGACTGCACTTAGTGCAAGGTTCTTCTCAACTCCAACTTTTCAACTTCCTGAAATTGTCTCGACACACGATTAATGGATGGGTTGCTGGTGATACCTTTACTCATCCCACACTTATCGAGAATTGTAGCATCCCATTGAATCTTGACGTGGTAGCCATAAGGTAAATTGGTCCATTGTTTCTAAGTTAGAAATCCAATGAAATGCTCCTTGCCTTCGAATAGATCTCTACTGGCAACACAAATCGAGAATATGTTGGCTAATTCAAGGAGACTCCAATAATTGATCATATTACATAACCACTTTGCAACAGAGGAGAATGAATAGAATCGTTGATTTGCATGACGATGCATCGTTTGTTAATTTTGTGGAAGAATCCAAAGGTAATATACAAATCCTCTACTTTGAGCAACTGTTTTTTCTTCTAAAGCGCCTGAAGCTGGGCCGTATGTATGAAGACATGCTGCTCTTGTCACCCATGACATGAAAATTCCTCTCACTCTCATCCCATCTCGAGACGAGATTCAAGCTGCTACTTTCAGAGGATTATCAAAAACTCGATTTTGATGGGTTTACCAACATCTTCTTCCAAGAATTTTGCAGCACCGTTGGAGAACTTGTGATCGGTGCAACGTTGGAATCTTTTTACATAGGCCACCTGCTTTGCAACTTCAACCATACTTGGATAAATCTCCTTCCTAAGGTTGACAATGTTGAAAAATGTGTCAAATGAGGCTTGTTGGTCTTGGTCAAGTTCCATTAAAAATTATAGCTCGCGTCTTGATACTTAGACTTTGGCAGGTTCTCTCTAAATTGGTAAGTCCTTTTCATAATGGATTTGTGAAAGGTCCATTTATAAGTTATAACATTGACTCGCACGAAACTACACCACAAATTAATCCCAACTAGAGCCCAAGTTTTTAAACTCTAGCCGGGTGCAGTATAGAGCAAGTATTTAAATTGTCAACCGGGCTGGTTCATGTACCCCTACTTCAATTGCTTAAGTTTTTATCTAGCAAAACGGTTTTGGGTTTTAAACCTAAGAAAACTACAAACTAAACAAGCAAGGAAAAGTAAATAAATGGAAAATTCTAACCAAGGGAGCTTCACCCAGGAGTTGCTTCCCCTTAACAAGCTACCATGACTCGCTGGATTGAATGGAGTCATGTGGTGTAGGTGGTTGTGAACCGCATGGGTAAGCAACTAGTGATCGATTTGTCACGGAATCAATTCACTAGCGATCGATTTGTCACGGGATCGATCCACAAACCAAGTCTAGGGGAACCGCTAGGAGGAGCAACTAGTGATACATTTGTCACGGGATGGATTCTCTCACTCAGTCTCTAGGGGTTTCTTAGGTCTCTCCCTCAAACCAGAGTTTGAGCGGCTTAATCACAGCAGACCTAGATGCAAACTTGAGTCAAGGGGGATGCTCATCTCTAACCTAGATAGTAGGAACAAAGTGCCCAGGAAAACCAAGCTTGTTTAGCCTATCTAAAAAGGTGTGGTTTTCCTCTAATCTAGGTTAGGCAAGCACACAAGATTTGGAAAGTACAACTAAGCACAATCACCATGAAAACACCTTAATACTCAAACTGATGCAAACCCATACAAAATCATTCAATCTAAACAAGTAATTACAAAGTATTAGTTAGGGATCTAACCACCCAAGAGAAAAGAGTGAGTTTCTAGAGAGAGAGAGAGGAGATTACAAAGAAACCTCTAGATCTTCTTCTTCTTCTTCTTCTTCTAGGCTTGATTCCTAGCTTTCAAGCTTGATCAATGCCTTCAATTAAGCTCCAAGATCACTCCCTCTCTTACTAGAACTCCTCTTTGGTGTTTTAGGTTGAAACCCTAGAGAAAGAAAGTGTTCCTTCTCCAAAACCAGCTCCCTTTTCTCTCTCCCCGCTGCTATCTTCATATTTGCCCGAAAGTGACCAGTTCACGGACGCGTTGGCCAGTTCACGGCGTATGTGAACTCCGTGTCGTCCAAAACGCACCGCTTCACTCTTCTGGGTTCACGGTCAATGGCCCCAGTTCACGGTCTTAGAAACCTATGAACTCGCCTCGCGTCATTAACTTCGGTAAGTGCCCTGGATGCCTTGATGTTCACGACCCATACCTCCTCTTCACAGTCTTAGGAGACCGTGAACTGCCTTGTCCCACCGTGAACTGAGGTTGTTTCCTGGACGCCTTCACTTCACTGTTACGGGGCAATTGTCACGTTTCTTCGATTTTTGCGCTTTTTGACCTCCAATTATCCCAAAACTCGTCCTCGCCTTCCCACACGTGCTAGGACCTGAAATGTATCAAAACAAGCACAACCTAGCATGAAATATGTCGAGGAACGATGAAATACTAAGCTAAAAGAATAAAAAATGAGGGGTAAAATGTGTACATTTGGGCCCGAATCAAACATATAATGTTCTTTTGCGACAAGAGGTTCTGCATTTTTTAATACCAAATCTCAAGATCACGACAAATGAAAGGCATTAAAGTTAGACATGGTGAAAGCATATGATCATGTCGAAGGTGGGGTTTTTTCAAGTTATAAGTCGATTAGGTTTATGTGAATAGTGGGTTCATTGGGAGTATGCATGTGTTTCCACAATAATATTTTATGTTTTAATTATTAGAACTGCTCATGGCTACTTTCGACCAGAACGTGAGCTTCGACAATGAGATCCTCTACCCCCCTCTCTTATTTGCCTTATATACAGAATTCTTTTCCTCTCTAATCCATGTTGTATCTCTTAACTTACTCCGTGCTCCTAAGATTCATCGTCATTTCCCAAAACCTCACATCTTTTTTGGTTGATGAGTCATATCTTTCCATGCTTGCTTCTATCTAAAATGTTATAACCTTCTTGAATTGATTGATTCTTTTCGGCTTATGATTGACCAAAAGGTAAATGTTCATAATTTTATTGTCTCCTTTAGTGCAAACATGACTGTTTTTGAAGCTAATGTTATCATCTCTCATCATAGAATGCTGAAGGTGGTCAGTAAGACTTATACTTGGCCTTCCTGCCCAACTACAATCTTGGAGATGGATTAAATTTTTAACAGTCTTGGGAAAAAAATGAAATTGGATAAAGATATAATACACGACCACAATGCTAAAAGTGGACTCGAATGCAATTGCTGATATAGGAATAGTTGGTACAACACTTGCCATCTTTCAAATAATTGGATACTTTGAGTAGACCTTCCATCACATAAGAATGTAAAATTATTTTGATTCCGACTCTACGACATGTGTTGTATAGCGTTGACTTTTTCATTTCACCCCCAGAAGGAGAACTAATTTCTATGGTAAATTTCATCCTAAGTTTTTTACCAGGATAAAAGTGTAACAAATTTTAGGAATAGAGGATGTTAAAGCACTTACAACATTTTGTGTAGCAACTGAAACCAAGTTTTCTTCAAATAAAAGGAATACACCTCCAAGAACTTTTTCACCAGATTTTTGGAAAATATAGCAGCAACTTTATCATCATTAATATTTTCCATAAAATGATCTACATATTTCAGTTTATATAGCGGGTCATAATGTAATACGAGTTATAATCATAGGATGCCCTATGATCGAATCCCATCTTTGGTAGCTTCATCTTCCTAAATAGAGTCAACGATCTCTAAGAATATCTTCAAGTGTTGCATAGGATCATCATCACTCCTTCTTGCGAATCGCCCAACTGGTTGCACCATTTGGATGAGTTGAGTGCGATCTCGATGTTGGTTGGTGGTGCAGCAATGCTGAGGTGATATTTGATGCTCGTAACCTTGAGTAATCATAGAGAGTAGGTGGGATGACGTTGAAATATGTAGAAGACGTTGAAGGGGCTCCTTCTTCTTCAAAGTTGAAGTTGTAGTCTTCGACAATGTTCTCCTCCTATCCGAAGCTTGGCTCGAGGTTGTTGTTGCTTGAAGGCTCCTCTTCTTATGAGCTAGATGATCCTTTCTTTATCCTCAAGATGGGTGAACTTGATGCTCCTCCTTTCTTGGACGATCTCTTTCACAATCTTTAGGTTTTTTTTATTTTCCTCTAGTACTTACTGGGCTCATATGACAATCTGCAAAACAAACAAAAGTTAAAACTAAGAGAAAACATAAGATGGTTATATGCTTTTATATATGATTATAACTTCCCGGCAACGGCGACAAAAACTTGATGTTATAGTCAGTTATAATCCTAGGATGCCCTATGGTCGTATTCCACAAGGTCTTCTAATGCATAAAGCCTACTCACACCACACCATCTATGCTACATGAAACATAAGAGACTCTTTAGGGGTTTTTATCAATGACTCATACATCATCACTCGATCCCTTCCACTAAGGATCATTCTCTACCCCCGTGCATTCGCCTATTGTGATAGAGATTTAACTAGCTAATGTGTGCTTTCACTCATGCCATTACCTAATCAATGAAAATTAAGAAAGTTAGGATAACACATGATTAGTGTGGGTCTCTTGAGCCATAGACCATGGTCTATACCATCGATGATCTAACAATCAAGCATTGATACTACTGGAGGCATAGATGGTTGATCATTCAATCATACTCATGTAGCATCAATGAGGTATCAATATAGGGTAATTTCTTAACAACCTAGATGATACTAAGCACAATGCATATAGTAGTATATTATAGAGCCATAAGCATCGATGATAAGAATTATTGAACAAGATGAGCATTGAAATCATACACATAAGCATCAAAATATAAAGCATCCATGCATACATATAGGGCATCGAAAATCATAAGCATCAACATAACCATCATATGAAATCATAGCATCAATGCATACAAAGATAAACAAGTTCACATTCTCAAACAATCAATTTCAAACAAGCAACATAGAAGGGAAAGCGGGTACCACCATCGATGATAAAAGCATCTCCCTAGTTGCACACTCTCCTACGAATGCTAAGCTCTCACTCGAGCAAACTGTATACAGAAGTTTAGTGAATTTGTGCAGCCTACTGAACTAATGAATCTAACCCTCTATTTATAGTGGTAAAACTTGTCCAAAACTCTCCTAAACCAACTAGGACAAATTTTCTTTGACTTGGGGTTGAATAAAGGCCTAAAGATCTCTATTTGGGCTTAGGCCTTCTTGCATTCCGGCTAGGTGACGATTTGGACAACCACTGTTTTTCTTTGTGGGCTGACCTCCTTGGCCCGTGGACAACCTCTCTTGAAGATTTTTTATCGTGATTTGCTCAAGTCTCCATGAGAGGAGGTTGGACCAGATGTCGGGCAGTCGCTACTTGTAGTTACTAGTAGGCCTCTCCATCATTGGACCTTGTCTTTATCACGAAAGCTCCATATACTTATCTCTATAGCTCCTTTGGTCCTCTAGAGTTGTCCAATGCTTGATTCAAATTCTCCTAGGTCTTGTTGTACATTGAAAACCATAAAAATGTACCAAGAAGACATCAAAGAGTACCAGAACATATACTAGGTCTATTAAGAGCTCATTCATCAAATAGCTATGATTTAGATATGAAATACAAGAGAAAGGAATAAAGATGCATTGATAGAAGGGGAAAATGTATCAAATATGGGAGTGATAAATACTATAAATAGAGTGTCATAAGGTCACGAACTACATGTATATGCAATAAGGAATTCAACTTGCCAACTCGCACCCAATATTTGGTAAAATTTCCTAGTATTCTATATGTCATTCCACTTAATATGTAATAACTGGTATTTGTCATGTACAAAATTCCTTGTTGCACAACTATAAGCTCATGAAATAAATTAGTTGGTGGTGACAATGTTTAGTACCAGAAAAATTAAGGTAGCATTATAAAACAACCACAAAAATTTGACTAAGCACTTGACGTTTCCCTAATCGTCACATGTAGGAGGTGCCATAAATTTTTACTTCTTTAATCATCTTCCTCTTATGCTAGCAAATATCTCATTCTGCCTGCTAATGGTATCAATTTGCTCTACCGTTTCTTCTTCGGACTCCAATTTATCAAAAGCTCTTTCATACCTTTCAGCCAGCCCCAACATATGGTAAGTTGAGTTCCGTCTAGTTTCAACATCGAAGCATACTTGACATTTGCAATTGATTTTTTCTCCATCAACACACTTAAAAAACCTTCGCATCCTAGAAGGAGAGCTCCTCACTTTAATAAATGCTTTTCGATTTCGGGTATATCCCAACACACCCCATGCCCTAACCTCATTCATCTCCTCTCCTCTCTTCCCCCATTGCTCCGACCGCCAACAAAATTGTGGAGAACGAAAGAAAAGGCCAGCGCCGCCGCCGCCCGTCGTCTGCCACCGCCGTCAAAGGTTTGAGCACCCACCTAATTTGCAGAAAGAGACATGTCGAGGAGATCCGGGAAAAACGCCAACGAAGGTTCCACTTCTTCCAGTTCGACCAACACATGCACGATTCGATGTAAAGTGCACAATGCCCCTTGTGTGATGAATACATCTCACACTAGCTTGAATCCTGGAAGAATGTTCTACTCTTGTCCATATTGGAAGGTAGGTTGAAATCCTTTTCAAATCTTTGTTTTCGACCAACACAACCACGATTCACCTCTTCCTTTTCTGTAGGATCACAAAAAGAGTTGCCATTTTTTCCGATGGGTTGATGACGAGCTTGAGAGTGACTCGATGGTTGATGGATTGATAAAAGAGAATCTTGAAATGAAGTTGAAGCTTGGTGATATGGAATCTCTAGAAGGCGTGTTCCTAAAGCAGAAGAAATGGTCGGGAAACGAAAGGAAGAAAAGGCTGCGATTTTAGAAGACTTGGCCAAGCTTGCCGAACTCAATTCTGCAATTTGTCTCGAACTGCGAAAGATGAGACATACGATTTATGGCCTTCAAAGTAGGATGAATTTATGTTGTTTTTGTGTGCTGTTCGTAGTCGTTGTTGTAATTGTGTGTGAACTTGTTCGTATGTAATGGAGATTTCATGTTGAATAAGAATGGTGTTTGTAATTTTGTGTTTTCTTGTTCGTATGTAATGGAGATTCCCTAAACTTACTTCACCATCAAGCTCCGTTCTAAATCTGGTACTCCTTCTCCTAGCATCAACTCTAATCTCATGGTACTCCTCGTCTGATGTCTGAGCATCATCTTCTCTAGCCGATAAAGTCAGGTGCAGCTGAAATGTCTCCAGATGCATCTTCCCCTTCAGGAAAATGACCATAATCGTCTCCCATATACCCAGCCCTCCGATATCCCTTGTTGCCTCAAAGTACACCCTTATATCTCCAGTTCCAACCAAGGGCAACAATCCAGTTACAACCTCCACGTCCGAAACAATTTCATGCAATCCAGTAGCCATACTTTCCCCAGGTGTCAAGTACGATAACCTCTCGACTGAAATATACTCCAAATCTTCAATAAAAGTCTTCGTCAATTCGAAGTAGGCCAAGACATCACGATTCACATTGAAGACATCGACAACCCCCCCCCCCCAACGTACTATGGAACATCCCCCGACATATCCATTGCGCCTCCATGATACAGAATAAGCTCAACAATGTCGTCCTTTCTAGCAAAGAAAAAAATTTTGATACGCATTTGATTAATCATTCTTAACATCAGTTAACCCGACAAAGACAAAGTGAAAGCATTACTTTAATCTCAGTTTCCAGCTCTGAACCTTACAAATGCTAGTCATGAGCATTACTTTACTTGAAAACCCTAATCCTTGTATGTATCGAGGATTAAAAAAAGAAAAGAAATGTGCAGAAGAAAGGGATTGCTTACGTTGCTGGTGGGAACCACGATCTGGTGGCTGTGGTCCCGTCGTTGTCCCTTTTCACCAAGTCGTTTCGATCCAGAGAGAGAAGCAGAAATCGCGAGGAGGCGGAAACTCTTCGCGAGAGGAGAGAAGCGAGAAGGTTGGTAATCGATGGCAACGGTAGCAACGGAGAGCTTAGAAGAACGCCCGCCGCTGCATTTTAGTCGGATGAGAGAGGAATCGACTTCGACGATAAGGAAGGAGAAGGTGAGGGGCGGCGGGTAATTTCTGTGGATGGGGTAGCCGATATGGATAAGGTAGAGTAAGTTTTGGTCCTGAAATCGAAGAGAAATAGTTGAGCATCTTGTTTAATAATATAGGATTAATAATATCAAGAGCAATTTTTTTTGTACAAAATGAAAAAAGGAAAATGATAATAGGCGGAAATTTAAAAACAATTAATTGAAATTTGCTGAGTTGGCAGTGACATGGCGCGTTGACCGTTAGTCAACGAGTTTGACCGTCCAAGTTAACGGTCAAACGTCGGGTTTGGCCAATTTAGTTATTTTGATGTATAGTTTCGGCCAGGATGTTATAGATCGAAAAGATTGGCCAATATGTTTATTTTGGTCAAAGTTCAGGCCATACAAATATATTAACCCTTTTGTTAAAATCAATCTATAGTTGATTTCGCCACTTTTTTACATAATAATAATCAATGACGAAAATTTCGATATATTGTTTAAATTTGGACATAAATTTTTTTCATCACTAATTCAATATGACGTCATCAATGAAGAAATCACAATAATACAGGATGGCCATGACTCATCACATGTTTCACAGAATGAGTGGTGCCATCAATTATTTTGCCAGCTTTAATCATATTGAGTGGTAAAATCAACTTTTCATGCAACTTTAATCAAAATGACAGGTGACATAGTTGTTCATGCAACTTTTAATCATATTGAGTTGTGCTATCAATTGTTCATCTAGTTTGTCAATATTTGTTGGAGAATCTTTTCGTGTTCTTATAAATGAAGGTCAAACTTTGTCAATCTATACATCCCAGCATTCAACTTTCTTCATTCTCTCTACTTCGTATTTCTCTCTACATACTCAAACAACTTATTTCATCATGAGTTCCTCCAATAGAGAAGCGGATGCGAGGCAGCAGGAAGCTGATGATAGGCAATGGGAGTATGAGCGCACAAAACAAGGTCTTCAGTTGTGGTGTAATTCAGATTGCGATTACTGCCGGAAGAAGCCATGATTATAGAGAGTTTGGGAAGAAGAGAATTTTTTATTTGGATGGTGGGAAGAGAATGTGAGAAGTGTTGACAGAAAGTGAAGAATGAGTTATATTTATAAAGTTGAAAAAAATATAGTCATTGGAAGAATGGTCGTTGGAAAATATTGACGTTAAAAAGTGGTCGTTGAAAAATATGGTTGTTGGTCGATTCTGTCCGTTAGGGACACATACAACACAAAACAAACAATCCTTAAATGAGAAAACAGAAAAAACAAAAATTAAAGTTGCAGGCGCAGGGGGCCCAGCCCCTCCCCTTTTTTGTCGGCTAGGGGTGGGAAAGCCCCCCATTCATTCCCCATTTTCCCATTGTGGGTAGTCTAATCTGTTTCTTCCACGACTCGTCCAATCCCTTTCTTCTTCTCTTTTTTCGTTCATTCTATCAATATGGGAATGAAAGATTGATCTGCGTCCCGTCGGCTTGCGGGATCCAGGTGGAGAAGAGGGAAAGTTCATGTTCATCGATCAAATGGACCCTCACTTCGTATCCATAATCCACTGCCGGCGAATCCCCAACCCCCGCCAACGGTGCCCTTCCCCTCATCGTTCTGGGAAAAGAGAAATGAAGGAAAGACGAACGCAGAGAAATCGAGCAGAGAAACGTGGGAGGAATTTTTACCTTTTTAATTATTATTTTTGTTTTCTTTTAAATTAAATTTGTAAATTCCATGTCAGAGGCCACGTCGGCATTGACTAGATTATCTGTTAAAATCTAACAGTCAAAGAAAGTCAACTTTAACGGGAAAATAGTTCAGGATATAAATGAAATATTAAATAGTTCGGGATACAAATAACACTTTTTTTAATTTGGGGTTCTAGTGATATTAACCCTAGAAAAAATAAAATACATTAAGTGGTTTTTTTTGCTAAACCGAGAAAACGTCTATATTCTGCGAAATAACTATGTGACTTGACAATTAAAAAACTAGGATTAGCAACGAGAATAGTTGTGTTTTTTAATTTTGGTATACGAAAAAGCTTGTGGGACTTAAGTGCGGTATTACACTATTAATGTTACTAGAGAATTTGTCAACTGAATCAATTGGTTTCAAATTTTCTCTACTTGCTAAGGGAGGTGAAGTGGGAAAAAATGAAGAATACATCTAAAATAAAATATCATTCATTGACCTGCAGAAAAAAAAAGCAAACTCGACAGGGAAAAAAAAGACAAATCTGAGTAATCCAACTATAAATTATGACTGTGTCCTTCCATGCAACCCAATTATTATTTGATGGTCCAAAGCCAATTATCGTATAACCTTCCAAATTCAATTGTCCATCCATATGTATTTGACAATGATATTAGACCTGGCAATCAGGTTGGGTTGGGTTGGGTAATTTTGGGTTGAGGATTTCGGTTACGGATCGGGTCATGTTTGGTTGACTTATTTCGGGTCAAATATTGACCCAACCCATTCGGTTTTGAGTCGGGTTACAAGTCGTTTCGGATTATAAGCGCTCTGAGAAACAATATCAAACATGCTTCATTTAGTGGGAGTGGGCTTTTGGTCCGTGAGAAGTGTCGGGTCAAGGCCCAACAATCTCCCCCTGCTTTCAAGACTTCAAGCCATCATTTCTGCAAACAACCAAAACATTATAGAAAGAGGGAGTTCTGCAAACATTCAAAATCACAGAGAAAACCATAGATTAATTTCAATAGATGCTCATGGAAGGGCAGCAGACATGTCAACTTGATAAAAAACAAAAACCCAGCATACTAGACCATTATGGTCTTTTAACAAAAAAAGACTCAAACGATAGACCATTATGGTCTTCCAAACATAAAAATGCAATACACTCAGACTCAGGCAATAGACCCTTATGAACTTTTAAACATAAAAATGCAATAACAATCAGACTTAGATTCTTTAAGTATTCCTTCTTTAGAGATTGATCTCTTGATGCTTGTCACCCTTTGTCTCCCCTTGAGTACTAGACAACCCTTCCATCACATCCCTTTCAAGATCTTCGGCAAAAAGTCTAATATCCTTCTCAGACACGGTTTCATTGAGGGTACCAATTTCTACTAGAGGTGTTGTGTCCCCTTTATTTTCCAGTTCAGATTCCAGCTCAACATCCTCTTCCTCAAATGCTATGATTAAATTCTTGAGAATAGTAGAGCAGGATTCTCCAAGTTCCACAGGTTTAAAAAAAGACTCGAGTTGCATTTGGATATCCTGGCAGCAGCTGGATACATAGTTTCTCCCCCTTTCCAATGCTGAGAATCAATGCCAACGAATTTCAGGACAGTGGATGCTGATATAGAAACAGAGGTTTCAACAAAGAAGTAGCCATCAATGGAAATTCCAAGATTGGTGATCAGGAGAGTGATAAAGCCACCAAAAGGAAGACGTCCGTCAAGATGAGCATCGACACTTCGAATTATAGATCCAAATAGCAGCTGAGAATAGTCGATTTGACGTTCGGTGATGGCATTTGACAGCAGCGAGAGGTCGAGTTTGGTGACAATGTGGAGGAATTAGTGCGGGGCAAAAAAAATGAGTGATGAAATAGTGTACGGTGGTGATGATTTCTTTAGCCCCGACTTGACGCTGAGTAATGCGAGAGTATTCAACCACATAATCAAGGTCATAAAACAGAAACTCATCCTCATGGGCAAAAGGAAGCGATTCTCCAGTAGGGAGATTGAGATGGTTTCCAAGGGTTTCAGAGGAGAATAATATGAAATATCCATTTACCATAGTGGTGACTTTTCCTCAGTTTTCAGAATCAGACCAGAGGTTGAACCAAAAAAGTTAGTGGTTTAGGGTCTAGTGGTTAACCGTTACAAAACCGTTGGTGAACCGTTCATGATATATAACATATAAGATTTATATATTACACTAATTTAAGAATGAAATTATAGTTGACAATAAATAATTTCAAATTAATATCATCACCAAAATATATAATAAATCATTCAAACCATCTCATGAAAGAAATCATATTTTTTAATACAAATTAAAAATTACGATGTCTGGACAATGTAAAGTTGACAACAAGGTGGGAATGAGAAGAGGAAGCATATATAATATTAATAATTATTGTTTGATGGTCTTAGTTTATGTTAAAGTATTTTTTTAAACCTTTGTTTGTTAAAATAGTGAACCAGTGGACTAGTTAAACCGTGGTGGTTCATCTGATTTTATGTTGAACCGTGAAAAACTGTTTGATCCATCAATAACCGCCGAAGCAATAAATAGGACTTCTATAATAAATGGTTTGACGGTTCTACTCGTCCGGTCGTTGACCCGGTTCGGTTCTTATAAAAATGGATTTTTCTGGTGGTAATGCCTTGTAAATCCAAATTTGTATAGAAACGTCGAACAGGGAGAGGCCAGGCAGCAATAGGAGGGTAGATGAGAAGGTATTCCCAGCCCAAGTTTCTAATGAATGGAGTAATGTCAATCCCATAGGCTTTGAATTAATGGGGATCAAGAATAATAAGATCAGATAGACGGCGGGTAGCAAAAAACTCTTTGAAGCGATGATGGTTTAAGTGAATGGGCTTATGGAAAGTTTGTCCAACATAAGTGACGATGGCACCAGGAATGTCAGATGAGGTGAACAGATCAGTCATGATGGACGAGAGGAGTTGTATGGTAAAAAGGGAATGACGAGATGAAGACAGGGATGATGGATTATATAAGAAAAAAAGGAAGATGAAAAACTGCATTAATAAATTTTTGAAATAAACAATAAATGGAAAGTCTAAACAATAATACATGAACAATTAACATGAAAACAAGAAAGACATAAATGACGCATCACGCATGCATTGGACTATAAAAAGAATAAATACAAGGATAGAGAAGAGCAGAACCTGGTTCAATGAATGTTCTGAATGGAGTGCAGCTACTGCAAACCAAGTTCGTGACAGAGAAGTATGAATCATTCAGAAGCAGGAGCTTTGGTAAAAATGTCTGCAATCTGAAATTCGGTGGAAATGAATTCTAATACTATATGTCCAGCTTGAATGATATCTCTAATGAAGTGATGTTTGACTTTGATATGCTTGGTTTGACTGCGGTGAATCGGTTTTTTTGACATACATATCGCGCTAGTATTGTCGCATAAAATAGGAATTTTCACATACTTAGGACCATGGTCGAGCAATTGAGACTTTAACCAGAGAATCTGAGTGCAACAACTGCCAGCAGCAACATATTCTGCCTCAGCAGTTGATAAAGAGACAGAGCCTTGTTTTTTGCTAGACCATGACACAAGAGAGAAACCAAATATTGGCAAGTGTCACTGATACTTTTCCTGTCGGTAATACTTCTAGCAAAGTCTGAGTCAGAGTATCCACGTAGTGAGGAAGAACCATGAAAAAATCCCAAAATACACAAGTTTTTTTTTAAAAAAATTCCCAAATACACACGTTTTATGAAAATTCTCAATCTGCACAAGTTTGGGCATCACCGTGGCCGTCAACCGCGGTGATGCATTCACCACTTTAGTCTATTGCGGTGAATGCATTCACCGTGGTTGACGGCCGTGGTGAAGGCTTCACCGCATTTGTCGGCTGCGGTGAAGGCTTGACCTAAGGCTGAAACTTCAAACCAGCATAACTTGCGCTCGGTTATCCGATCGTAGTGCAAGTTTTTTTTTTATTCCGCATAAATTTTCAAGATCTTTCAATCTGCAACCCGCCTTCATCCCAAAAAAATGTCGTTTACTACCCCGAACCGGCAATTTTTCGATTTTGCCAAAGTTTGGAAGACCATAACATTTTGCTCCTCAATCCAAAAGTCATAAAGTTTTTTGGATTGCGCATAACTTTTTAAGAACTACAACTTTTACTAGGAAAGAATTTTCAAAACAAGAAATATTTTGGATATACGGGATTTTGGGAATAACTTTGCCTTTACTTTTCACAAATCCACATACATTCCAACATTATGGTTAGGGTCAAAGTTGTAGTCCTTAAAAAGTTATGCAAAATAAAAAAAAGTCTCATGACATTCGGATTGCGGAGCACAAAGTTATGGTTTCCAAAGTTTGTCGAAACGCAAAATTGCTCGTTCGGGGTTGCAAACGAATTTATTTCTGGGATGAAGGATGGTTGGAGATTGAAAGATCTTCAAAAGTTATGCAAAATTAAAAAATTTCACTATGATCGGATAGTCGAGCGCCAAGTTACGGTAGTTTGAAGTTTTAGCCTTAGGTTAGGCCTTCACCGTTGCCGACAGACGTGGTGAAGCCTTCACCACGGCCGTCAACTACGTAGCGGTGAATGCATTCTCCGCCGTTGCGACCGCGTTGATTCCCAAACATATGTAGATTGGAAATTTTTCATAAAAAGTGTGTATTTTGGAATTTTTTTAAAAAAACGTGTGTATTCTGGGGAAAGATTCGAAGAATCAGACCTAGGATACCATAGACCAAGATCAAAGGTTCCCTTCAAATATCTAAAGATTCTTTTAACAACATTAAGGAGACTTTCCTTTGGAAGGTTTTGAAATCTAGCACATAGGCAGACACTGAATTGTATATCTGGTCTATTAGCGGTTAAATATAACAATGACACGATCATTCCTCTATACTTTCGTTCACAAATATTTTCCCCATCTAAATCATAATCCAGATGAGTATTTGAGGCAATGGTAGTTTTGAATGGGCTGACACTCATTAAATCAAATTTCAAATTTGGACAACATAGACTAAAGATATTTGGTTTGATGAATAAAAATACCTGAATTAGTTTGGTGAATTTGCAGTCCAAGAATTTAGGTTAATTTGCCCATAAGACTCATTTCAAATTGGCTTTTCATGGAGGAGCATAATTCAACACACATATTAGAATCGGTACTTCCAAAAACTATATCAACAACATAAACTTGAACAATCATAGAATGTTCCATTTTGTGTTTAATGAAAAGGGTTTTGTCAACACCGCCTTGACTGAATCCTTGTGAGATCAGGAAAGAAGTCAATTTTCCGTACCAAACTCGTGGAGAAGATAGTTTATAGACATGGTCTGGAAACTCAAAACCAGTGAATCTAGTAGGTTGTTTAACATATACATCCTCCTTGATTTCACCATTTAAAAATGCACTCTTTACGTCCATTTGAAAAAGTCTGATTTGCATATGACTAGCATAAGCACAAAGAAGACGAATAGATTCAAGTCGAGCAACTGGCGCAAAGGTTTCGTCGTAATCAATGCCCTCCTCTTGATTGTATCCTTGGGCGACTAGACGAGCTTTGTTTTTAATAACGCAACCAAGTTCATTATACTTGTTCTAAAAATCCATTTTGTCCCATTTACAGTAATGTTGATAGGTCTAGGCACAAGTTCACAAACATTTAATCTAACATAATGAGATAGCTCTTCTTGCATAAAAATAACCATTCTTCATCAAGTAAGGCCTCCTTATACGATTTTGGTTCAAGTAAAGGGACAAAGGCATACTGACCTAGGGTATACTTACCTCTGGTACGAATGGGATCCATTAGTTCACCTATGATTTGCGACGAAGGATATCTTTTTTTATGTGTGCTGGCACTTCAGGGACTTCATTGAGGTTGTCAGCTTGAGTTGATGAATATGATTCTCTGGAAGGTTCAGTATGGTTGGAGGAAGTTTCTTGTTGTTTGGGAGAAGAAGATACAGAACCTGTCTCAGAAGGATAGCTAATAGGCAGGAAGTCATAATTATCAATATTAGGGTTCAATGGAAGAGATGGAAGGGATGAATAAAAACAAATATGCACGGATACTTCCACTTTTCTGGACCTTTTATTGAAAATTCTGTAAGCTTGACCCTTACTTGAGTAACCAAAGAAAATGCCAACATCAAACTTTGCATCAAACTTACCAAGTGAGTCCTTGATGTTAAAGATAAAGCATTTAATTCCAAAAGGTTTAAAAAGGACAGTTTAGGAGACTTCCCTTTCAAAATTTAATGAGTCTTGTTGATCAACTAAAGAATAGTAGTACGATTGATAACATAACAAGCTATATTTACAACTTCTGCCCAAAGAAATTAGGACACTTATATTTTAGAGCATGGTTCGGGCAGTTTCAATGAGAGTTCGATTTTTCCTCTCCACAACACCATTTTGTTGTGGAGTTCTAGGAGCTGAAAAGGTATGAAGAATACCATGATGGTCACAAAAGTTACAGAATTCACCACTGATAAACTCACCACCATTATCGTTTCTAATGCTTTTTTACCAAGCAATCATATTGCTTTTTCATCAGGACTACAAAGGACTTGAATTTAGAGAAAGCTTCATCTTTTAAAGCAAGAAAATGTACCCAAAGTGAATCTATAAAAGTCATCAACAATAACCAGCACATAGTACTTTCCTCCAAGACTTTGAATATTGGTGGGACCAAATAAATCCATGTGTAAAAGTTCAAATGGAGATGCTGCAGTAACATCCTGTTTACTTTTGAATGATTTCTTACAGTGTTTTTCGAAGATGCAGGCTTCATAAATGAAGTTTTTGGATGCTATAATAAGAGGCCTCTAACAAGATCAAGTTTTGAAAGTTAAGCAAGACGTGACGTACTCATGTGACCTAATCTTCTATGCTAGGTTGCTACAGACTCTGAAATAGAACTTAGAAAGATGTCCTCATAGAGGTCTAAGAAGGTGGATAAAACAACAATGTAAACATTATTGATTTTCTTTCCTTTCAAAATTTCAGTATTATCTTAGATGCGTTCAATAATGCAGCAAGATGGATCAAATATAGCACGGTAAGTACTTCCACATATTTGACTAATAGAAAGTAAATTATATTTTAGAGCTTTAATGAACAAAACGTCTTCAATAATAAGAGAGGAATTGCTGCAAACAGCTCCTTTATCAACTATTGAAGTACAATTGTTATTACCGTAAAACAATTTACCTCCCCTTTTAGGATTGAGATACGAAAAGAGATTTTTGTTACCCGCCATGTGATGAGAACATCCAGAGTCCAAGTACCAGACATTTTCACCATCTTTATTATGAAAGAGAAAACTAGTTAGAAGTTTTAGCAACCCAAACAAGTTTGGATTTTTCCTTTTTGAAGTAGCATTTCTGGCTGGAATGACCATATTTTCTGCAATGAGTTCATAATGCATGGTAATAAGAGGGTTGAAAATGCTGGAAGTTTGCATGCTTATTCCTATGATAATGATAGTAGTTATTTTTAAGCATGTTTCTGATATGGAATGAATGGTATAAGTATGACTTTTTACAAAGTTTCTTAATTTCTCTTTTCGGCTTTATATTTTCTTTAGTAAGATGAGCGATTTGCTTATCTTGCATAGTTTGAGCCGTTTGCTGAACTTCTACTAACTGTTGTAGCCTTTCATTTTCCATATTTTTCTCATAAAGTTGAGAAACAGTGAGACGATACTTTCTTTTCAATAAGTTGCATTCATTTTGAAGGTAGGATAAAGCATGTAGAAAGAAATCATCAGTCTGAGTTTCAAGAAGAGTTTCCAGAGTGTACTTTCTCAGAGTTGTTGTCAAACCCATTAGGAGAGTTTAGTCACATGAAAGCAACAATCTCAGACTCTTCATCTGAGCTATAGTCACTCCAAGATGGTGTCATATCCTTCTCCTTCTTTTTGTTCAGAGGACTTTTTGCTCTGATGTGACCTGTCTTTCCACAATTAAAACATATAGTAGAGTCCTTTTCAATAGAACTTTTGCCAGCTTTAGGACCATTTTCACCTTTGTGGAGGCCGAATGTATTTTTGATCACTTGTCCCACCGGAGCTTTGTCCTGTTGATCTGGGAAACTTGTTACAAATTTTTTCAGGTGTTCTAGAATATCCATTGTTTCTTTTGGCATTCTTGTCACAATTTCATCATTCTTTGAAATTTTTTGCTTGCCAGAGCTAACTCATTTTCGAATTCATCATCAAGTCTGTCATCCTCATTAGAATAAGATGATTGAAAAGCAATAGATTTTTTCTTATCACTCAATTTGGTCATTTTTTATATAATTCTTCATGACTAAGTAGAGAACCAATAAGATTTTCAAGTGAAAGAACATTTAGGTCTTTAGCTTCTTCTATGACTGTCATCTTAGCCATCCATTTAATGGATAAAGATCTTAAAACTTTTCTGATTAGTTCTTTGCTTGAAAACGTTTTTCCTAACCCTTTCAGTCGATTGACAAGAGTGGAAAATCTTTTATCCATGTATGATATTGACTCACTAGAAATTATGTCAAAAGTTTCATATTCTTTCAAAAGCATGGCAACTCTGGTTTCTTTTACTTCAGACGTACCATCGTGAGTAGTTTCTCGGATGTCCCAAATCTCTTTAGCTAATTCACATTTGTTAACTCTTTCTCCTTCATCATATGATATTGCGGAGAGGATGACATGTGATAGCATCGTATTTGCACGTGTTTTTACTCGGGTTTCCTATCCATTTTGGCTCAAATTGATTGTTCCTTGGCCTATTTTACGCTAGGTTGTGTTGTTTTGTCGTATTTCAGGTCCTAGCAAGTAAAGAGGTGCATAGGCGCAAGTTTCGGGTCATTTGGAGGTCAGATGGCGAATCACAGAAGGAATTACAGGCAGCCCCTGCCAAATTACGACCGTAATTGGTCAGGGCATGCCCGTAAAACAATTGCCGAGCCTTTCCCCTGAATTTCTTCTCGGTGCTAAAATTACGGGAAAGACCCCCAAGAATTACGACCGTAATTCCTAAAATACTGACGGTAATTTGGAAATTACGGGCGTATTTCCTCCTCCTTCAGCTTAATTGAAACGTGCGTTTTGGGGCGAATTACGGGCAGGACGTGATTACGGCCGTAATTCACCCAGAGTCGGGTTTTTGGAGGCAGATTCGAGCCAAGGAAGAGGTATTCGAGTTTCTCGAGCAAAAACAGAGTTTTAGAGAGAGAAAGAGCGAAGCAAACCCTAGGAGCTATTTTGGAGTGGATTTTTCACCATTGAAGCCCAGATTGCGTCCTCCGGAGTGAAGATTGACATCCTAGAGCAGATTTTCCTCATCTTTATGAGTATGACTACTCTGATTTCTGTTTTCCTTTCTCTCTCTATGGAGTAGAACCCTTCTCTCACTTGGGTATGAAGAACCCTAGTTCATTGTGTTAGGGATTTGATTGTAATGACTTGGGATGATATTATTGTTTGATTTTAATCGAATAAGGCATGTTTATTGAATTGATTGAAGTCTGATAAGCTTTTTTTGATTTATGCTGCAACCTGAGATAGATAGAATCTGATTAGGTTGTTAGAGTCTCTTCATTCGATAGTAGGAGATTGGCTATACGAGAGTTAGCCAGTTTACTGCTTTGTACTGGAATTCAATTCCAGTAGTGGAGTTCTGTGCTTATTGCTTCAGCTTTCTATCCCGGTGAAGACTAGGCGTCTGCCGGGTAGTTAGACTGAGAGGGCTTGGTCAGCTTAAGAGATTCCAAGCTACTGTCGGATCTTCCGCAGTCTAACCAACAGTGAATCAACCCAGGGGAATTACAATTGAACCTAACTAAGGGGCTAGGGGGACTCATTCCCAAGTGACTCTTACCTGCTTTAGAAAACCGAACCATTTCCTGCTTTCTTACTGCTTTTGCTTTAAACAACAATCACTCGAATTCGTTTGCTAGATAATAGACAATCACGGAGTAAGCAGTAGATCTAGACCCCGGGTTGATAATAGAACTTGCCTGTTACTGCATTCCTGGACTGCGATTACACTTGGTCGCAGTTTGGTGTTGTGTTTTGGCGTGTCAAGTTTTTGGCGCCGTTGCCGGGGACCCCTCTAGATTATTGGGGAAACGTGAGAATTTGTTACTCTAGCTTTTTATTTACTGCATTTTATCTCTTCCACCTGTGTGCCTTCACGGGTTGCTTCTGCTGATTGTGTGCAGGTAGTGCATGACCCGTAGCCAGTCGGAAGAACTACTACCATTAGACCAGGAGCTTGAACGAACTTGCAGGAACTTCAAGCGGGCTCTAAAGGCGCGACTGGCTGCGGAGGAGGCGCTCACACATCTGCAGTTAGAAGAAGAAGAAGAAGAGATGGCTGATCCAGAGAACCGTGATGTGATCCCCGAGGAGCAGACCATGGGATCCTACTGGACCTCTAGGGCTGCGGACATGAGGTCACCCATTCAACACCCTCATGTCCCAGCCAACAACTTTGAGGTGAGCACCTCAGTAATCACTATGCTGCGCGGTTCAGTGGTGTTCCGTGGTAAGGAAGGAGAGTGCCCTCGATCACATCTCAGGCGATTCCACGAGCTCATCGATGGAATCAAGATCAATGGGGTACCAGCAGATGCCATCCAGCTGAGGTACTTCCCATTCACTCTGGAGGGGCAAGCCAAGGAGTGGCTAGACACTCGACCTCCGGGCTCCATCACCACGTTCGCCAACCTGGCGGACAAGTTCCTCACCCGCTACCATCCTCCATCCAAGACAGCTGACCTGCAGAAGCAAATTACACATTTTGCTCAGGATGAGGATGAGACCATCAGGGATGCTTGGGAGAGATACACCAGTCTCTTTCTCAGGTGTCCCAATCATGGTTTCAATGATGCATTCAAGGTGGGCACCTTCTATCACGCCCTCTTCCCGGAGGACAAGCAGCTGATTGATTCGGTTTGTGGCGGGAACATGCTGACAAAAACGCCGCCCCAGCTGAATCAACTCTTTGAGGAGATGGCGGAGAACGGGTACGACTGAGGCACTGCCAGGAGATCGAGACGAGCACCAGGACGGGGTGTGCATGCTGTGGGCACCCAGTCATCTGATTTGGTGCAGGTGGTATCGAAGCTGGTTTCAGCTATCGATCGTTCTAGTTTGATTGCAGGTACAGGACAGCCGCAGGCGATGCACTGCCAGTGGTGTGAGAGCTCTCATCACACCTTGGAGGACTGGGCCAAGTCAGGACCGCTGCAAATAACCCACACTGTCAGGCGATGAGGGAATCGTCTACTCCCCAGGAGCACGTGGACTTCATTGGGAATGCCAGGCGCTTTGACCCCTACAGCAACACCTATAACGAGGGGTGGCGCTAGCATCCTAACTTTTCTTGGGCTGGGCCAAATCCCAGACCACCAGCTCCCCAGGGACCACCCGGTTTTCAGCGGCCTCCATACCAGCCCAGACAGGGGCAGTTTCAGCAGCCACAGCAGCCACTCTACCCGCCCAGACAGGGGCCAGTTCCACCTCAGTCGCAGGCACGACCATTTCAGCAGACAGGGGCAGCACCTGCAGCTCCATTACAGAGTGACCCGATGGCGGAACTGAGAGATCTGGTGGGTTCTCTGGCCACCTCCAGTGCAAATAAATTCAATAACATTGAGCAGTTCATGGAGAAAGCTTCAGGCAAATTCTTGGAGCTAGAAGCTGGTCAGAGAAACACACAGGCTGTGCTGCGAGATATACAGACCCAGCTTGGGAGTGTTGCCCAGGCTGTTGCTCAAAGGACTCCAGGTACCTTGCCTGGTCAGACCATCCCTCACCCACCGGATCTGAATGCCAACTGCAGTGCCATCACGACCAGGAGTGGCAAGGTGACTGCCGATCCACCTGTTCGGGCAGAGGAGAGAGAGACCCCCTGCTTCAGCACTTCCAGCTAATCAGGAAGAAATGGAGAAGGAGGTTGAGGTGCCTGCTCCTAAACCGCAACCAGGGGTGAAGGAGTATGTGCCACAGCTTCCCTTTCCTACTCGGTTGCACAAGGACCGACTGGAGACTGAGTTTGCCAAATTCATGGCAATGCTGAAGCAGGTGAATATTAGCATGCCCTTCATGGAGGCATTATCGAAGATGCCCAAGTATGCCAAGTTCATGAAGGATCTCCTCACCAACAAGAGGAAGCTTGGGGAGCTGTCAACGGTGACGCTTAACGAGGAGTGTTCTGCCATCCTGCAGAACAAACTACCAGAGAAGCGGAAAGACCCAGGGAGTTTCACTATCCCTTGCATGATTGGTAGTTTGCATGTAGGGAAGTCCTTGGCGGATTTAGGCGCTAGCATAAATGTCATGCCATATTCACTGTTTAAGAAACTAGGCCTAGGTGAACCCAGTAATACTAGGATGAGCATCCAGCTTGCTGATAGATCCATTGTGCATCCTAGGGGTATAGCAGAGGCTTGATAGTTGCAGTAGGGCCATTTTCTTATCCTGTTGATTTTGTGATTTTGGACATAAATGAGGATGTTGATGTGCCATTGATATTGGGTAGACCTTTTATCGCCACCGCCAAGGCGCTGATTGATGTTAATGATGGAAAACTGATTTTAAGAGCTGGGGGTGAACAAATCACCTTCTCTGTTTCTGATAATATGAAACACCCCCAGCTCCATGATGATTTAGATTACTGTGATGTTGTTGCTGATTTTGAGATCGCACTCGCCATCACGAGTGCGGGTACTGATGATTTCCTTGAGCGTTGTCTTTTGCTAGGGGAACAGGCATCACAGGATATGCAGCTGGAGGAGCAGCTTGCGGAGCTGGACGAGGCTGCGAGCGAGGGGCGAGAGATACCATTCAAGCCGATCCCCATCTCGCCCCGGCTCGCTTCATCATTGGAGGAGCCACCAGAGTTGGAGCTTAAACCCCTCCCATATCTCACCTGGAGTATGCTTTTCTCCGGGAGGGGAATAAGCTCCCAGTGATTATTAGCTCGGATCTGACACCCGAGCAGAAGAGCAGGCTGGTGGCTCTACTGCAGAAGTATGCCCGGGCCATGGCATGGAAGATCACCGACATCAGAGGCATTAGCCCATCCTTCTGCTCTCACAGAATCTTGATGGAGGATGAGGTTAAGCCAGTCAGGCAGCCACAGAGGAGATTGTCTCCTAACTTGGAGGCAGTGGTCCGGGCAGAGATTGTGAAGCTCATGGATGCAGGGATCATCTTTGCTATATCTGATAGCAAGTGGGTCAGCCCCACTCAGGTGGTCCCGAAGAAAGGCGGGATGGCTGTGGTCCCGAATGAGAAGAAGGAGTTGATCCCGATGCGGACCGTGACCGGCTGGAGAGTCTGCATCGATTACCGGCGCCTGAACGACGCCACCAGGAAAGATCATTTCCCCCTACCTTTCATTGATCAGATGCTGGAGAGGTTGGCGGGCCATGAGTTCTATTGCTTCCTGGATGGCATGTCTGGTTACTTCCAGATTCCTATTGCACCGGAGGATCAGGCGAAGACCACATTCACTTGCCCCTTCGGCACTTTTGCTTACCGGAGGATTCCATTTGGGCTGTGTAATGCACCGGCGACCTTCCAGAGATGCATGCTGGCGATCTTCGACCGACTGGTTGGAGAGATCATGAAAGTCTTCATGGATGATTTCTCGGTATATGGAGACTCTTTCACTCACTGTCTCCATAACCTGGAACTCGTTCTGAAGAGGTGCGAGGAGACTAATCTGGCACTCAGCTGGGAGAAGTGCCATTTTATGGTTCGTGAAGGTATTATGCTCGGGCACAAGATCTCCAAGCAGGGGATTGAGGTAGATCGCGCGAAGATTGAGACGATCAGTCAGCTACCTCCTCCCGTTTTTGTGAAGGGGATTCGCAGCTTTCTGGGTCATGCAGGCTTTTACCGGCGCTTCATCAAAGATTTCTCGAAGATTGCCTTGCCTTTGACCAAGCTGCTGGAGAAGGATGCGCCATTCCAGTTCACTCCCGAGTGCACAGCTGCATTTGAGACTTTGAAGGAGAAGCTTACCCATGCCCCTATCATGGTGACCGTTGACTGGTCTCTTCCTTTTGAGCTGATGTGCGATGCGAGTGACTATGCAGTCGAAGCAGTTCTGGGTCAGAGACGCGAGAAACACTTCCAGCCCATTTACTACGCGTCGAAGACCTTGAACGATGCACAGGAGAATTACACCACCACAGAGAAGGAGCTCTTCGTTGTGGTGTATGCGTTTGACAAGTTCCGACCCTATCTGGTGCTCTCTCATGTGGTGGTCTACACTGACCACTCGGCGATTCGCTACCTGATGAGCAAGGCTGATGCAAAGCCTAGGCTCATCCGATGGATCCTGCTGCTGCAGGAGTTTGATATCGAGATCCGGGACAAGAAAGGAGCCGAGAATGTTGCTGCAGATCATCTCTCACGGTTGGAAGCCCCTCCGGTGGACAACTTCGTGGAAGAGATCGACGACTCCTTCCCGGGTGAGCGATTGCTGGCGATGACACTGGTGGACAGCGTGGTCCCTTGGTATTCTGACTTTGCCAATTATCTGGTGGGCAAGCAGCTACCCAAAGGGATGGCTACTCATGCGAAGCGCAAGTTCTTCTCCGATCTGAAGCACTACTTCTGGGAGGATCCTTACCTCTTCAGAATCGGAGCAGATGGCGTGATCCGGCGCTGTGTCATGGAGCATGAGATGGGAGACATCCTGTCTCACTGCCACGAGGGACCTACTGGAGGTCATCATGGAGGAAACCGCACGGTGCGGAAGGTGCTACAGTCGGGCTTCTATTGGCCCTCGCTCTTCAAAGATGCAGACACCTTCGCACGCCAGTGCGACCGCTGCCAAAGGTCAGGTAACATTTCTGCCCGGGATGAGATGCCCCAACATATCTCTGTTATTTGTGAAATTTTTGATGTTTGGGGTATCGATTTCATGGGCCCATTCCCTCCATCTTTTGGCAATCTGTACATATTGGTTGCAGTGGACTACGTCTCGAGGTGGGCAGAAGCTCAAGCTATGCCCACCAATGATGCAAGACGGGTCTGCTCCTTTCTGAAGCAGCTGTTCTCCCGGTTCGGGACACCTCGAGCCATTATTAGTGATAGAGGAACCCATTTTCAGGGGCAATTCACTAAACTCCTCTCTCGCTATGGCGTTAAGCATCAGGTGTCGGTGGCCTACCATCCCCACTCAAATGGGCAGGCCGAGCTGACGAACCGGGAATTAAAATGGATAATTGAAAAGACGGTGGATCAGTCCCGCAAGGATTGGTCCACCAAGCTCGATGATGCTCTTTGGGCGTATAGGACTGCCTATAAAAATCCGATTGGCACTTCTCCCTATAGGCTTGTCTATGGGAAGGCGTGCCATTTGCCGGTAGAGCTAGAGCACAAGGCCTTCTGGGCCATTAAGCTGCTAAACCTGGATTTGAGTGTTGCAGGTACAGAACGTAAGTTGCAGCTGCTGGAGTTGGAGGAGTGGCGTTACCACGCCTACGAGAACACCCTGCTCTACAAAGAGCGCACCAAGCGTCTCCATGACGCTAGGTTGAGGGGCCCGAAGGAGTTTCAGGTAGGTGATCGTGTTTTGCTCTTCAATGCACGCCTGAAACTCTTTCCGGGCAAGCTCCGTTTGAGGTGGTCGGGACCCTTCACGGTCACCCAAGTTTTCCCGCACGGTGCGGTGGAGATCAGCAATGCTCAAACCGAGCCATTCAAGGTGAATGGCCACCTACTCAAGTTGTATTTGGGAGGTGCTGTCGAGCGCGCAGAGCTGCTGATCAAGCTCGAGGACCCTTAGTTCCTCTACTGGCGTCCAGCTAAAAGACGGTAAAGAAGCGCTTGTGGGGAGGCAACCCCACCACGGTTTGCATTTCTATCCTTTTTCCTTTTTAATTTTTGTCGTTTTCGAGTCATTGAGTCTGTCTGGAGTCTTTCTGGAATGTTTCTCGTTCCCCGGATGGTCTATTTTGGTCTATGGTGGTGTATTTTTTGAACCGGGGCACGTTTGTGTTTGGATGTTCGAATTTGCAGCTCAAAAACTGGAGAAAAAGAGCCCTCGTCGATGAAATTACGGGCATGGGGGGACAAATTACGGTCGTAATCCTCCTTCCCCCTGCCCGTAATTAATTCAGAAGAGGAAAACAGGCTCGGCATAGAAATTACGGGCAAGGGGGGGAAGAATTACGGCCGTAATTCTCCTCCCCCCTGCCCGTAATTCGATCAGAGGGGGCAGAGTGCTCTCGGCCATAAAATTACGGGCAGGCCAGGGGTAATTACGGCCGTAATCCTGCCCGTAATTACTCCCGAGACCAGTTTAAAAAGTGCTCGGCCACGTCCCCCCCTCTCTCTCCCCCATTTTTTTCAGACCAAATTCTCTCTCCTCTCACCGGAAACTCGAACCACTCTCTTCTCCGGTGGTTTTCCGGCCATATCTCACTCACCGGAGGTCCAAATTGAATTCCGAGACCACCCCCGTGCTCCTCTCGTCGGCGCCCACAAGTCTATACCAGTGGGGTCGAGTTTCGTGGTGGTTTGGGTCGCCGGAAAACCGCGACCCTCCGGTGTTCCTCAGGCCCGATCTCCCTCCTCGGATCTCCGATCGAGAAACCGCGACCACCACCGCGTTCCTGGTACTTGGGGCTTCATTCCTCAAAGTTTTGGGTCAGTTTGGCTCCGGTGAAGTTACCTGCGACGAAACTCCGGCGAACCTCCCGGCGAGTTTCCCAGCGATTTTTGTGGTCTCTCGGTCTTCCCTCACCTTCCGCACGATATCCTCTTGTGCCTCCAGGCGTGCTTCTCTACTTTTACTTGTCATTGGTGGAGGATTGATATTGTGGGTTTAGTGAGGAATTTTGGGAATTGGTTTGTGCTTGAATTAATTCGGTAGGCCTACATTGTTGCTTGCTTTGTTTGTTCATCTTTCGGTTGGCCTACCAAGTAATATGAGTTGCGATTGTCCCGCTTGGAGCCTAATTTGCTGTCCGGGTTTATAATCCGAGGGCTCCAAGTGCGTTTGAGTTTCTGTGAATGGTGAATGATTCTGATTGGTTGTGAATGTTTTTGCTTTCTCGGGGCCTAGTCCACTGTCCGAAATTATGATTCGAGCGCCCCGGGTGAGGATGATTGTGACCTCACCATTGACGAAATTCCATGTATGTTGTTGGGTTTCTGCTGTTTTGTGGCTGCAGGAAAATGAACACGTTCTTGAACATGCTCGACGCCGACCAGAGGAAGACTCTGCGGGACATCCGACGCCGCAAGGTCGTTCAACACCATTACCTCGACTGGGGGGTCTTCGAGGAGCTGGGTGCTCGCGAGGCAATGGAGGCTGCCATCCGCGCCTTCTCTTGGCGCCGCCTCCTCTGCCTCGCTGAGCCAATTTATCAGGAGCTCCTCTGGGATTTCTACTCCACCTTCGAGCATTTCCGGACCCACGCGGGTGCGCACGGCAATGCCATCCAGTTCCGACTCGGAGGGGAGTTTTACTCCCTTAGCTATGATGACTTTGGTTGGGCATTGGGGCTCCTTCCACCATTCCCCTGTCACCTGGCAATCGAAGAGCCCGACAGTCCCATCTTTCGGGACCAGCAGTTCTTCGAGAGGATCTGCCTCCCGGAGTTTGCAGGAGCTATTTTCACACCGGGCCACACCACGGCTACTCAGCTGCGACCAGAGTGGCGCATCATCAACCAGCTGTTGGGGAAATCCTACACCCCCAGCGAGGGCTCCACCAGTCATCTTCAGCTCCGCACCCTGCATTGCCTGCACTCCATGAGCCACGAGGTGGACAACCTCCATCTGTCCTCTCTCATCGCCAGGACCGTTGTCAAGGCTTCTCGGTGTAATCGACCCCTAGCGTGTGGGCCGGTGGTCACTGCCCTGGCACGGTACTACAATATCGACCTCTCCGGGTTCACTCTCATCCAGGCGGCGACGCCCTTCTCCAGGGAGACCCTCCGGCGCCAGCTAATGCTGGAGCGCGACGGGAACGTGGTCTAGATCAGGGGCCTTCCTCGCCATGTTCCTCGTGCACCAGAGGGTGAGGAGCTACCCGAGGCGAGTGATGCTGCAGCCCGTCGGACCACTCGTCAGATGAGGACTCGGCCCACCCCCTCTGCACCTGGCGACTCCACTTCCGCTGCCGGCCCGTCTGCTGCGGCACCCACCACCTACATTGCCGAGCAGCTGGCAGCCCTTTCCCGCCAGAACGAGCAGATCCTAGCTGGCCAGGAGCACTTCAACGCCCTCCTCGACCGTGAGCGCGAAGGTCGCCGCCGCATCATTTCAGCTCAGCATTACATGATGAGCTACTGGAACATGGATCCTGCTGCTGTGAGCTACCCTTGGGAGGCGTCCCCAGGGCATGAAGAATACTACCCGCCTCCCACTGGCGATGGAGGCGACGAGCTGTGATCTGGTTTTGCCAGCCCATCGAGTTGGGGCTTGGCTTTTGTCTATCTTTCCAGACTTAGACTCCGTATTGTGTTTGGTTTTTATTTCTTGTTCCCATTGTGTAGATTGTAGACTTGGAACTATGTTTTCTTTCACCCAATGTGTGTGTTTTGTTGGTTCTAGCTCTGTGCCCGTCGGACTGGTCCTTGTCCCGTCCTCTGCTTTTGACTGGTCCGCCATCCAGTCAACGTTCCTGACCACTGTTTCACGGTAACATCGTTCCCCTTCCTTCGGCTCCATTGAGGACACTGTCGCATCTAAGTGTGTGGGGGGGGGGTTCTTTGTATCTATTGGAACGTATATATGGGTGCTTGGAGCCTAGTCCGCTGTCCGAATCTTACGATTTGAGGGCTCCAAGTACTGCTGTTTGATCATATTAGCACTGTGTTTTGATTGATGAATTGAACGGTTTTCGGATTAATGCATGACAACTTGTTGGTGACTAGGACAACCTATGATGAGGGCTGAGATGTGCAGTTGATGACTCGATATTTGCACATGTTTTCCCCTTTGTTTCTTGATCGTTTAACCTTGCATTATCGCTTCTTTGGCCTATTTTACGCTAGGTTGTGTTCCTTTGTCACATTTCAGGTCCTAGCACATAAAGTGAAGCGTAGGCGCAAGTTTCAAGTCAATCGGAGATCAATTGGCGACTCGGGGGAAGAAACTCGGGTATGACTTGAAGAAGATGGATTTATACCTCAGTTTGTGACCAGATAATCATGTAATCTTGTCATGAGAAGAAAGAGGACGAGACTACGAGCGTCTGGGATCAAACGAAACCTGATTTGGAGTCCGAACGAGGGAGAAACGAAGAATCAAAGATAGGGGACCCGGAAATGCAAAATACCCGACCATAATACCCTACCGGGTATTTTTGGCCATCTGATAGGGGATTTTTGGCAGCATCAGAAGGCCCCCCGGTCGTGAACCAAAAATACCCGACCGGGTATTTTTCCTTTTGCCCGGAAGAGTGACCCGGAGCATTTTGTTTATACCCGACCGGTTCCCAAAATACCCGACCGGGTATTCTGACCGGGGATCGCGAACGCAAGCTGTTAAAAGCCTGTTTTGTGCGTTTTTGCAAGAGAGAGCTGGGTTTTGGATCCCAAACACCCAAGGGACGAACCAAAGAGAGAGAGGGCGATTTGAGGGCATTCTAAGAGTGGAATTGGGGGATTTCTTCGCCTTGGAAGCTCGAGGAACAAGCCCGGACTTGAAGACTGATCATCTGAAGATTCTTACTGCAGTCTCTCTCTTCTCTATGGAGTAACTTCCCTTCACTTAGGTTTTGAGGAACCCTAGCTATGTTTGTTTGATTGCATGATTGTATGAGTACTCTGACTTGATAATCTTGAGTTCATATTCAATCTATGCATGTTTTCACGATTCAATTCTGCTTTAGTCGAGATTATTGATTCTGCTTTGATCCTATGAGAGCGAATACCTGATTAGGTCAATAGAGCACCATAGATTGATAGTAGTGGATCGATTGCTTTAGTCGAGGGTTGATTCACTGCTTTGTATCGATTGAGAACCTCATTCGATAGAGGGAGTCTAGTTCAGAACGCCTTGATCGATTGTTCTAGAGAAGGATACGTCCCTCTAGGCAATTGACTCAAGAGGGCCTTGTTCCTTTAGTCGAGACTCAAGGTCTAGTCAAGGATTCTCCGCATTGTGAATGAAAGTGAAACAAGTTAGAGATCATCAATCGTTAATCCGGCTAGTGGCTAGGGGGAATCATACCTAAGTGAGTTCCCAACCTGTAATTAGATTAACTTTAACTGTAGTTTGCTAGAGTAGTTTTAGTTCTTTCATCTTAATCTGTTTTGCTAGATAATGAACTGAAGCTGAGTAATAGTAACTCTAGAGACCCGTGGATTCGATATTTATTACTTGGCCCACTATACTGCAGTCCCTTTCATTGGTTACACTTGGCCATTGTTAGGAGTTTTGTCATAGCGAGTCAAGTTTTTGGCGCCGTTGCCGGGGACTTTCTAGAGTATTAGGAAAGGCAGAAGTTTGTTACTTTAGCGTTTATCTTTTCCACCCTTGCTTTTCACTTGGGTGTTTTTGTTTTTGTTGGTGCAGATCTGAATCATGGATCCTCATGGCTTCTCCAACCATTGGGGGTATCCACCACCATCAGAGTGGTATTACCCCGAGAACCCCTGGAGCAATCAAGGAGGAGAAGACTATGGATTCTGGTTGCAGTACCAACCCCCTTACTACGGAGAACAATCAGACCCCTGGGCATATCAAGAACAACCTCATTACCAAGAAAACTTTCTCCCACAACCAGAAGGATCATCGGAGCTGGAGTTACCCATGACGGCCTTCATGGGCCATTCTGCAGAGCCATGCTACACTCCACATCCAGATCCAAACTATGAATTGAGGCTTCTCATGGAGCAGTTTGCTCGAGACAGTGAGAGATCATGCTCCAGGATGGATCATTGCATCCAGGCCTATCGTGAAACAGAGGAGATCCTCCTGAGCCTTAAGAAGAGCGTCGATGATCTTGAGCGATCTTGTGCACAACCTGCTCCCGATCACCCTCCTGCTACCATACTAGAAGAGGAGGAGGAAGAAGAAGGCTACAAGGAAATTGTGGAGCACACTGAAGTTGTCAAGGAGAGCTCCCGTGATGATCATGATCAGGAATGTCCTGTCGTAGCCGAGCACACCTTCCCACATCCCAAACTGAGCTTTGAAGAGGCGGGCATGAGTGAGGAGATGCAAGAAGATAT
This sequence comes from Linum tenue, assembly GCA_946122785.1. Classification (NCBI taxonomy): domain Eukaryota; kingdom Viridiplantae; phylum Streptophyta; class Magnoliopsida; order Malpighiales; family Linaceae; genus Linum; species Linum tenue. Next base: position 75,504,883 of record CAMGYJ010000005.1, on the reverse strand, counting down.
CATGAAAGAAATTGCTTGGCAACTTGCTCTCCAATCCGTGCTAGAAGAAGAAGAGAGAGAAAGGGTGCAGAAAGAAGTTGTGGAGGATGACAAAAGTGAAGCAGAGGGAGTTCTTGATCATTTCCCAGGGGTGATACCACATGAAGAAGGAAGGGAGGTTGAAAAAGCACTTGGCGTCCGGGCCGAGGACGAAGTTGAGGTGGAAGAGGCTTGCACCGGCCTTATGTTACATGTGATATCTCCACCAAACGTCGAGGAACTACTTAGCAAGGACCCATTTGCAGTGTCTCTTTGCCAGACCAAGGCCACTTCGACATCGGTCCCTCTTGGTGGACGCGATGGTGGTCAATCGATTCTGTCATATCTAGTTTGGGGCAATGAGACGAGAGAAGAGAAGAAGAGGTCTCGAGGGTGGAGACTTCATCCGCATCAAGTGCACGAGCTTCCATCACCTGTCATACCAAATGCTCGTGACTTGAGACTCCACCTCATTGACGAGAACCTCAACTTCAAGGAGGTTTTGGGGTGGACCGAAACTTAGGAGCTACCGTCCGGCTCACGACGTGAAAGAAGCGCTTGTTGGGAGGCAACCCAACCAGTCGGTTTGCATTTCTTTTTCTTTTTCTCCTTGGTTGAGTCAGTTTTGTTATTTGATTTTAGAGTCAATAACTCAACCTTTGTGAGATTTTGTGTGGTGTTTGTGTTTCGAATACTCTCTCCTCCTGGAATGCACCGCCTGCCTCGTCCACCATCATTCACCCTTGATCTGGTAACTTCGTTCTACCCTCCTTATCTTTCCTCCATTGAGGACAATGTCGTGCTTAAGTGTGGGGGGATGTTCGATTATGTATGCGGGTGAATGTTTGGTTGTTTGTGTGCTTGGAGCCTAGTCCACTGTCCAAATTTTTAAATTTGAGGGCTCCAAGTATGTGTTTCCTTGCAAATTGCCTGCTCAGTATGCTTTGAATTGACAGTCTCTATAGTAATGTGCAACCTAGGGAGGTAGTGTAGCACTATGGAGGATGTTGAAGTATAAGATTTTTCCTATCTAGCTCTCTGTTGTGCCAGTTGATTTTGTGAATTAGTGGAGCTAAGACCGTTGAATTCATGTGGTAATGGTGACTCTGTTTGGATGGTGTTGTGGACTCGTGTATCGAACAGGGTGCTGATGTGGAAAATGGAAAGCAGTTGGTCCTCCATGTCGAAATCATCAAAATCCTAAACATGGGGGTAAGCGCAACGTGTGTGGCACCGTTCATTGCACAAAATCGGGTTTTGGAGGAGATTTTAGTGATCCTTAGTGGGGTACTCCTATAAGGTGAAGCTAAGCTGTCTCTAGTACAAGTAAAACTTCCACCCGTTGAATGGTTTGCCTACTCGAGGATGTGTTTTTAAGGGCACGGATAGAGCTTCCGACCCCCCTTAATTTCATTGACCCTCCATACGAGTTGAGGAAAAGGAGTTAAAAGAAGTACCTTGGCGAGCGCCAGGTGTACAGAAATTGCTCTTGCTCGACTAATAAGGGTCGACCGTGCGAAAGACTGCAGTTGGAACTCCCGCCAAGTGAATGAAAAAAAAGAGAAAAAGAAATAAAATGAAAGTGAAAAAGGGTTTCCAACGGTGAAATGAAGTAAAGGAGAACCCCGGTACAACGAGTCTTTGGTTGTGAATTGTATGAGTCCCATTATCCATGAACTGTCTTACTTCCACTGCTTCTCATGATCCTGACTTGAGTCTAGTATTGAGAGAGATAGGGAACGTCTTAGAAGACCAGTTGACCTCGTAAGCTGCTATATGATCTAGAAAATCTTCTACGGACGATCGGGGCTGTTTGTTGCTATATAGATCTGGAGAGCTGCATTGGTTTGAGTCAGGTTTGCTTGGGAACAAGCAAACGATTAAGTGTGGGGGGATTTGATGACTCGATATTTGCACATGTTTTCCCCTTTGTTTCTTGATCGTTTAACCTTGCATTATCGCTTCTTTGGCCTATTTTACGCTAGGTTGTGTTCCTTTGTCACATTTCAGGTCCTAGCACATAAAGTGAAGTGTAGGCGCAAGTTTCAAGTCAATCGGAGATCAATTGGCGACTCGGGGGAAGAAACTCGGGTATGACTTGAAGAAGATGGATTTCTACCAAAGTTTGTGACCAGATAATCATGTAATCTTGTCATGAGAAGAAAGAGGACAAGACTACGAGCGTCTGGGATCAAACGGAACCTGATTTGGAGTCCGAGCGAGGGAGAAGACTATGGATTCTGGTTGCAGTCAAGTTTTTGGTGCCGTTGGCGGGGACGGCTAGGTTGTTGAAGAAAAGTGATTTCTGTTACTTTAGCATTTTCATTTTTGCATTGAGTTTTTGTTCTTCCCACTTGTGCCTTCACGGGTTGGCATTGCTTGATTGTGTGCAGCTAGTGCATGACCCGTAGCCAGTCGGGAGGTTTACTGCCGTTGAATCTTGAGATTGAGCGCACCTGCAAACAACTTCGGAGACAACAGCGAGCTAGACTGGCTACGGTGGAGCGCCGAGACGGCCAATTGAGCAGCGACACCGAGGACGAGTACGAGATGGAAGGTGATCAGAACCCACCTCCTCAGAACCAGATCCTGGGGAACGACCAACACCCCTAGGGAGCTGGGTCCCACCCTGGCGTACTACTATACTCCACGGATTGCTGACATCCGCCCGGTCATCCTCTATCCGCCCATTCCTGCAAACAACTTCGAGATCAAGCCATGCTGGATTCAGCTCATCACATCCTCTATCCAGTTCCATGGCTTAAAGGATGAGGAAGCCCGGGCACACCTTTCCCGTTTTCTGCAGCTGACGAACGGGTTCAAGCTGAATGGTGTTCCGGATGATGCAATCCGCCTTCACCTCTTCCCCCATTCTCTGGCGGGGAATGCTAAGAGGTGGTTGGAGACCCAGCCCCCATTGTCCATCACCTCTTGGGACGATCTGGCTGACAAGTTCGTGCACCGGTACTATCCGGCATCGAAGACTACGGAAATTCAGCGGGAGATCACTCACTTCCGCCAGGAGCCAGATGAGTCACTTCGTGATGCATGGGAGCGGTACATGGGATACTTCTGGCAGTGTCCCCATCACGGTTTCAGCGATGCTTTCACAGTGGGGAACTTCTACAGTGCCCTCACCCCAGACAGCCAGAGGGTGATCGAGTCTCTATGCCCAGGAGGGGATATCCTTACCAAGACTCCACCCGAGCTGAACCAGATGATCAGTACCTTGGCTGCCCGCGATCATTCCTGGGGGCAGAGCGGCAGAGGCAGGCATTCCCGGGACCGTGGTGTGCATGCCATGGAGGCCAGATCCGGGTTAGAGCAGCAGGTGGCTGAGTTGGTGCAGACACTGAAGCAGCCTAACAGTCTCCTTTCGGGCCGAGGTGTAGCTACGCCTCCAGTAGCTCAGTGTCAGTGGTGCGAGAGCCCAAACCACCTGGTGGAGGATTGTCAGTCTATGAGGGAGTCTTCTACTCCCCAAGAGCAGGTGGACTTCATAGCAAATACTCGGCGCCTGGATCCTTACAGCAGTACCTATAACGAGGGATGGCGCCAGCATCCCAACTTTGCCTGGAGCAGCAACACCAACAAACCACCTGGGTTTCCAGCACCAGCAGGTGGTTTTCAGCAGAGGCAGCCCTTCCAGGCTAGGCAAGGGGCACCACCATAGCAGCAGCCCTACCAGCCTAGGCAAGGGCAGCCATTCCAGCAGCCCCAAGGCCAGTTTGCTCAGCCTCCAGCAGCCGCAGCTCCCGATAATCAGATGGCTGATCTGAAGAATATTTTGGCGACATTCATGACCACCAGACAGGCGAATTTCGCGAGGGTGGACCAGAGCATAGCCTCTTTGGAGGCAGGGCAGAGGAACCAGGGTTCTATTTTGCAAGATCTACAGAACCAAGTCGGTGTCCTAGCGCGCCAGCTTACTGCTCGGGCCCCGGGGACTCTACCTGCCACCACCATCCCCAATCCACGGGACCCGCATGAGACCGCACATGCCATTTTCACCCTTAGCGGCAGGCCTACATCAGCTGATCCTGCCCCGACCAGGCAGGAGGAACCACTACCTGCTTCAGCACTTCCAGCCGGTGATGCAGAAGTGCGGGTGGAGAAGGAAGCCCCTGCTCCCAAGCCACAACCAGTGGTGAAGGAGCACGTACCCCAGCTTCCCTTCCCCACTCGCCTTCACAAAGACAAGCTGGAGACTGAGTTTGCCAATTTTATGGCAATGTTGAAGCAGCTCAACATCAGCATACCATTTGTGGAGGCACTGTCGAAGATGCCCAAGTACGCAAAGTTCATGAAAGATCTCTGCACCAACAAGAAGAAACTTGGGGATCTCTCGACAGTGCTGCTGAGCGAGGAATGTTCTGCTATCCTGCAGAACAAGCTGCCTGAAAAGCGCAAGGATCCAGGGAGTTTCACTATCCCTCTTTCTATTGGCAACATGCATGTAGGAAAGTCCTTGGCGGACCTAGGAGCTAGCATCAATGTCATGCCATATAGATTGTTCAAAAAGCTAGACCTAGGTGAACTTAGCCCTACTAGGATGAGCATTCAGCTAGCTGATCGTTCTGTGGTGCATCCTAGGGGTATCATAGAAGATTTGCTTGTTAATGTTGGTGCATTCACATATCCTGTTGATTTTGTTATCCTGGACATAAATGATGATGTGGATGTACCTTTGATTCTGGGTAGACCATTTCTTGCCACCGCCAAGGCATTGATTGATGTGCATGATGGTAAACTGATTCTGCGTGCTGGAAATGAACAGGCTATTTTTCCTGTGACTGAGTTTGATCATTGTGCTATGATTTCTGTATCGCCTGTGCATGCTATTTCTGATCAGGTACACGAGCCTGTCGTGTACCCTTCTGCACCTCTCATTTTGCAGGACCCGCCTATCATTCCTTCGTCGCCACTCCATCCAGTCTCGCCTCCGAACAAAAAGCTCAAGGAGGAGTGTCGACCGAAGCCGCAGGTGGCTAAGCCGGCACGGAAGAAGAGTGGAGACCACTATGAGCTGGTCACACCCCCTGCACCACGACCACTCTGGCCTTCCGAGTACTCACTCACCTGCATCTTGCCGGATGGCCAGGTCGAGCTGACCGATGCTGGTGGTTGCAACCGTCGGGTGCACGGTCACCACCTGAAGCTGTACCTCAAGAGCGATGTGGATCCGCTCTTGGAGGCACCTGTTCCTGCACCTCCCTGAGTATCCACCATGGGCGTCCAGCTAAAAGACGGTAAAGAAGCGCTTGTGGGGAGGCAACCCCACCACGGTTTGACTTTCTTTCTTATGTTTCGAGTCGGATTGCGATTTGGTTTGGTTTTGGTTTGTTTCCTTTGTTCTGGATGATGTCTTATTGGGCTGACATCGGACCTAACATATTCTGGTTGAGCTTTTCTGTTCCCCTTGAGCTGTGCTGTGTTCCCGACTGGTCCATTTCCAGTCTCCTGCAGTCCGTGCATACCGGTAACATCGTTCCCCTTTCCTTCCCTCTTCTCCATTGAGGGCAATGTCGATCTTAAGTGTGGGGGGATGTTTATCTTTTGACTGCATTAGCTCTGTTTGTGTGCTTGGAGCCTAGTCCACTGTCCAAATTTCTAAATTTGAGGGCTCCAAGTACGTGTTCCTTGCAATTGCCTGCTCAGTATGCTTTGACTTGACAGTCTCTGTAGTGATTTGCAACCTAGGGAGGTAGTGTAGCACTATGGAGGATGTTGATGCATTTAAGAAGTCTCATTTCTTCTTCATATTGTGTTGGTTGATTGAGTGAATTAGTGATCTTAGGACCCTTGAATGGTGTGGTGTCGTGGACTCTCTGCCTGTCATGGACTCTTGTATCATGTTCTGAATGTAACAGGTGCTCGAAATGTGCTTTAAAATAACGTCTCCCGTGCGAATAGGGCGAAAGTGTGTAAGGGGAGACGGGAATCCGTTCCCAATTTCCACCTACTACCTCCAGCCCCCTTACATGTCTTTTCCCCGCACGAGGCTCGAGACACCCGCTCCTGGCATGGCCGGTAAGAGCCGGGCTCCCACAAAACCTTTGCTAGGTGGGAGCCCCCGTTTTCTGCAGAAACAGGTTGGAACCCGTGAAAAAAAAAACAGAAAAACAAGCAAAAAGAAGAAAGAAAAGGGTTCCAACCATGTTCACGAAGAAAATCGAGCACCTTGAGTTAATGTGAGTCCATGATCTTTTGTTTGTGAGAGTCTCTTCATCCACGATTCATTTGTCCTCTGTTCACTATTTGCCATGAGACCGACTCGAGACTAGTGCTCTCGCCGAAGAAGCTATGAGATGACTTGTGCGTCGGTTGACCTCGTAAGCTGCTAAATGATCTAGGAAGTCCTCTGCCTACGATCGAGGTTGTTTGTTGCTATAGAGGTCTGGAGAGCTGCATTGGTTTGAGTTAGGTTTGCTTGGGGACAAGCAAACGGTTAAGTGTGGGGGAGTTTGATAGACCGATAATTATACATGTTTTCACCCCTATTCTGAAGCCGTTTGTGATGAGGAATCTCGTGTTTTAAGACGATTTCACGCTAGGTTGTGTGTTTATGTCATATTTCAGGTCCCGACGTTGGAATCGAGGCGGAGAAACGAGTTCTGGGTCGAAAGGAGCGAAGTTGGGACAAAGTGGGCTGAAGGAGGAAAATACCCGGTCAGGTGGCCAAATACCCGACCGGGTATTCATCACTTTTGAGCGCCCGAGAAGCAGAGAGGGGCCCGGGCAAAACAGCAAAATCCCCGGTCGGGGATTATGGCGAGTGACCGGGGATTCTTCCCTTAAGCGAAACGGTGCGCTGCGATAATACCCGGTCGAAACCCAAAATACCCGACCGGGTATTTCGACCGGGTATCGCGACCAGGCAGTCAATTTAAGGAGAAAGAAGGCCAACATTGAGGGGTTCCGAGTTTTTGAGAGAGAAAGCGATACCTAGAGAGAGAAAGCGACGAACCAGAGTTCCCAAGCGTCATAGATCGATCTTCAACACCATTGGAGCCCGGCTTGAGCTTGGAGAAGTGCGATTAAACGTCCAGGAGCAGAAATCCCTCTTCACAGTATGATTTCCGCGTCTGAATCTGCTTTTGCTTCTTTCTCTATGGAGTAGTTCCCCCATTCATCTGGGTATCGGGAACCCTATATTTGTATGCTAGGTCTGATTGTATGAACCCAAGTACAGAGTTTGTGAATTGATTATATTCGATTGAGGTTTGAATGATTGAATGACTTGAATCCTGATCAAATTCCTGTTGTTTCTGCTTTGACCTAGAATGAGAATATCTGCCTAGGTTGATAGAGTACCCTTAATCGAAGGTGGCGAATTGGTAAATTGCAATCCGACTTAACTACAGTCTAGGGGGAACCATATCCGGGTGACCTCTCTTGACTTGACAACAACCGTTTATTTGCTTTGTGTTTTGTTTGCTTGAGTTGCACTAAAAGTTCACCGCTAAATAACAAGAATTCACCGAGTAGTCATCACATCTAGGACCCGGGTTGGCAATAAAACCCAAACCCGCTATACTACGCTTTAGGAAGTGGTTGCACTTGGCCATTTTCTAGAGTGACAGTAGGAGTGAGTCACCTGCTAAGACAATCAGCAACACAGTCCCTCAAGCCCAAAGCTTCAAGCACATATGGATCTGAAATATCATACAACTCAAATATCATTAGTTCAAATATTTCATATTGAATTGGAGTACTGAATATGCAGAAGTTATATAGAATTCTTAAATTAGTATTTATTTTTGAAACTATTATGAAATAATCATATTCATATCTTTGTCTAAACAATATGGGATTTTTTCTTTGAACATTTTGGTTTGGAAAACCGCTAAATTGTAAACCTCTTCCTATTCTTACATGATGGACCCGACAAAGTATACGAGGCTGAGTGTAATAAATTGGTTTATTTCAAATTTTTTTAATGTGCTAATGAATTTGTAGGGCAAGGAAATGTCTACATACACACTCTACAAAATATATAATACTGGAATGAGAAAATAATACTCTCATTTCAAATTTTCTACAACAAGAGCGAAAGTAGGAATGATATTTTTGCTTCACAATTATTTATTAGAAAATAGGCAAGTATTGGATTGAACTCATGTATCTTCAAACAATGACAAGAGTCATAACCATAATTGTCAATTCGAGTTGAATTAGTCAGTTGAACCAATAATGCTCAAACCCGAGTATCTCACCTGGCTCTGAACTCTCAGTTGGTTATCTAATTGGGCTCAGTTAAACCCAGGAAAAGCCAATCAAATTGATAAATCCAACCGATTCTACAAATTGGTTTGAGCACTAGGCCACTTCAAAATGAAGTCGTTTTCAAAAATCATATATGTAGTTTCGTCGTCATGTCGTGACTTTTCTTATAACATACCCGTACATCAGTGAGGATCAACAATCCCATCGTCTGTTCTATTTCATTTAGCTTTGACAGGAAACAATACGAGTCTCAACCATCTTAGAAGACTTCATAATCTCTCCGTAGCCAATTCCATTTTTCTTCTTGCCGCACATTCATTAAGCCAATCGACGTCATCTCATGCAAAGAAAAAAAAAATGAACATGCATTTGGACTGATACTTTGTGCGAGTGTAACAACAGAAGCCAAGTTCCTCAATTTGTATATGCTCTTGAAATTGAATCCGAGAAAAAATGTAAAAAAATATTGAGAATGGAATATAAGACCTAGAAATGTAAAGAAGGAAAGAACGTATAGAAAAGGAAAAGAAAGAGGGAAGAGTTTGAGAATTAAAGCGTCACTCCAAAATGGAGAAATAAGTATAAAAAAAGTATCAATAAATTCAATTCATCCCATGGATGAATTATATTAAAATGTCATTGGACCTATGTTTATCATAAATATCTAAGCACCATACAAGTGGAACAAATAAATTTTTTCATATATCTCGGTAAAGCTTGTCTAAACGAAGGTAATTCAATTCGACCATCGACCCTTAATCCACTTGCTTGAAGGATTCAACGATTGAAATCGAGTTTGCAACTTTGGCCATAACTAATAACACTAAACAAGTTTGTTGTCTATTTATATATCTACAAAATATATGATAGTGGAGTTGACGCTAAACATGTGTACTTGGAGGAATTCGAAAAAGATTTGCAATTATTTTTAGATGAAGCGGGAATTATGCATGAAAATTCATGAATTAACAGATGCGGCGAAAGAAAACGAGTGATTGTTTCACCCCAAAAAGACGTAGATATGATGAGTGAGAGTGTAGAAGCACAGTACTCGCCATGGTTCACCGAATGAGTGGGTAATCTAAAGTAACTTTAATGCTCTATCAATATTTTGAATATACAATTATCTCGAAACAGATGTTCTCCCACTTTCACTCTCACTTCCACTCCCAACCAATGAATGGGTTATCTAAAGTAATCCGGCCAATGGGTCGGGGCAAAAACTAGTATATATAATAAATAGATGCTAATAGAAGAGTAGTTGGCATTAGTGATGACTCGATATTTACAAATGTTTTTGTCCATCATTCTTATATTGTTTGAGGCTCGGATCTCGGGTTTTAAGCCGATTTTAAGCTAGGTTGTTTTTGTTTGTGACATTTCAGGTCCTAATGCGTGAATGAAGGTTTGAGCACGAGTTTGAGGTCGATTGGGCAAAATCGGGACGAGCGAGGGAGATCGAACAAGTTGCACGGCCGGGACGGGAAAGCGCACGGTCGTGCATGGCTGCCTTTTTGGTCGTGTGGCTTTTACCGAGAAGCTGCACCTGCACGGCCTAACCTTGTTTCTCGCACGGCAGTGCAAGATGAATTGGTGGCCGTGATGATTTTTGCGAGAGAGCTGCACGGCCAGACTCTCGGATTGCACGGGCCGTCCAATGGCCATGCACTCCCCTGCCGGAATTAATTGAAACGATGCGTTTTGGGGTGCACGGGCAGACTAGGAGGTTGCACGGTCGTGCGGTCTGGATGTGCAATCGCGGCCAGCTACTTGTTAACCCAATTTCGGGTTTTGGAGAAAGAGATACGACTTTTTGAGCAAAACAGAGTTCTAGAGAGAGAAAGTGCGAAGAACAAACCCTGGGAGCTAATTTGGAGTGGATTTCTCACCATTGAAGCCCCATATTGCATCCTCAGGAGTGAAGATCGACATCCCATAGCAGATTATTCCCATCTTTATGAGTACGACTGCTTTGAATTCTGTCTTCCTCTCTCTCTCTATGGAGTAGACCTTTCTCTCACTTGGGTATGAAGAACCCTAGTTCCATGTGTTATGGATTTGAGTTGTAATGACTTTTGGATTGCTATACTGTTTGATTATAATCAATTGAAGTGTGTTTATTGAGTCAATTGAATTCTGATTAAATTCTCTTGATTTCTGCTGCAACCTAAGATAGATATAATCTGATTAGGTTGTTAGAGATTCTTCAATTGATAGGAGTGGATTGATTATACGAGAGTTAGTCAATCCATTGCTTTGTACTGGAATCCAATTCCAGTAGTGGAGTTCTGTGTTAACTGCCTTAGCTTTCTATCCCGGTGAAGACTAGTCGTCTGGCGGTTAGTCTATCTAAGAGGGCTTGGTTAGCTTAAGAGATTCCAAGCTACTGTCGGATCTTCCGCAGTTTAATCACAGCAAATCAACCTAAGGAAATTACAACTTGGACTTAACTAAGGAGCTAGGATTCCCGAGTGACTCTTCTCTTGCATTACAGAAACCAGACAATTTACTGCTTTCTTTCTGCTTTACTTTGAATTCAACTTCACCCACTTAGTCCCTCTAGATAATAGATAATCATGGAGTAGGCAGTATATCTAGACCTCGGGTTGATAAATTAAACTTACCACTATTCTGCATTTCCGGACTGCGATTATACTTGGCCGTAGTTTGGTGTTGTGTCATAGCGTGTCAAGTATGCAACCAAACTAATAACTTTCTTTTTATTACCAAGGAAAATCTCCATGCACACACCATATTTTACGATGGCGGAGCTGGACCAAATTTGAGGGCTACCTACTGCAACTTTTATATGCCAACAGGAATTCGCTCCCAGCACCAGACACCTATGAGAATACCACACGAGGCTTCAAGAGAAATCGAACCCAGGACCTTACGCATTACTGGACGACCTGCCAGAAGATCCACCAAAGCCATGTAGATCAAAAGACCAGCTATCGAAGCATTCAGGAGTCCACTGATGATCAAAAGCCCAGCTACCGCGATGTTCCGCTAGACTATCTTACCATTTACAAGTGCAACCAAACTAAAGAACTGGAACAATAAAAAAATGTAGAAAACTAGGCAATACAAAAACTACTTCACAAAAGGAAAATCAACAAAACTCATTTTGTTACAATAATCTAAGTCCTAACGTAAATGGAAATTGGATGTAGCAGAATTTGATTGTTCAAGCCCACTTGGCCATGAGAGACATCCCTCCGGCGCCCAGCAGAACGACGACAAACGATTTCAACTGCAGGCTTATACTGCCCTGCATCTTTGGGCCCATGAAATCGCCGGCCAGAAGATCCACCAAAGCCATGTAGATCAAAAGCCATGCTGTCGAAGCATTCAGGAGTCCACTGATGATCAATGCAGTCGGGCTATTCTCTTTGTAAGTCTTGGACAATCCAAGCCCGACCAATATCCCAAACGGAGTTGTTGTGGCGAAGAAGAACGCCATTATCATCCTTTTAGCAAAGTTGTAATCCGCCTTCATCATAAACATAAATTAATCGATTAGTCACACTGTCTATTTTCCTTGTTATTTTACCATAATAATATATGTATGTATTCTTCAGTTTTCTTTCTGCTTAGTTAAGGAATCTGTTCATACACTTCCCTTATTTTATATTTTCTTGTTGTTCACACATATGAATACTGGATAGCGATGAGTCGGGTTTGGTTTTGAGGTGATTTCTCTAAATCATCCTCATTATCACTTTTAAAAGTCAAACTCATACCCGCCTCTATAATCATGTGGGGATGTTTTGCAACCTTATCCCCATACACACAGTTTTCAGATATCCGGGGTAATGTCTGTCATGTATATTCAATATTACTATACCTAGTATTCAACATGTAGATGTTCAATTATAACATTAAATGCACATAATAAATCATGAAATCAATAAAGATACAACAATTCTCTACACGAATTCAAAGATCCCATACTAAAATATTTATGAATTCATAAGACAAAGTACAATACTACCCTAATCATTCATCTCTCACCTCGACACATCTTCAAAGTAATAAATAGGTAACATAATCTTGTTAACAAAGGGAAAATAAGCGAGAGGATGAAGGGCGAATTGCAGGAAAGAAATTAGTGTTTAAATTTGGGTGGCCGTTCAATTAAAGTTCAAATCTTTTTTTTTTTTAATTACGATTCCTACCATTGGAAGGTTACAATACTACCCCATGTATTTTTAGTATATAAAGAAATAATCTTTGTGGACCAGTTATACGTTTGGATATGGGTCTGGAGAGGGTAAATTAAAATCAAACTTGTCTCATCTCCATTAAACCTTTTGTGGGGTTTACCATACCTAGCCAATACTAGAAATCTTCACATTAATCAGGCCAGGTGCGATCAGTGGCGGATCCAGAAACTCTACAAGGGGTCTCCTCTTTAAAAAATTAAATTAAATTAAATAAAATAATTAAATAAAATAATTATTAAATATGAAAATATCTAACTATTAAAAGTTCAAACGTGTTTCGTAAAATGGTAAAATACATCCGTGTCTATACAGCTCAACAAATATCTCTCGGCATATCCTATTAGACAAGGGTATCCCGTAATTGGGTTTAATCGTTAGGTTTTGAAAATAATTTGCGATAAGAATAACATTTTACTATTATATTTGGATCTAAAACACAATAATAAATTTGTTGTAGTGTAATTGAAAATATGTTTACTGATAGTGATAGTGTTCCCAAGTTTAAATCACATAGACTACTACTTAAATATTATTTATACCAATAAGCAAACTACTACGGGAGGTTAGATAATCCTTTTCCCAAATTTTAAGGGTGTCCCACAACCACTTAAACATTTTTTTGCCGATGCACAAATTACTATCCGAGGTTGAATAATCGTGTTTCCAAGTTTTAGAGTGTCCCGAGACACCCCTAAACATGCATGTATCCGCCACTAGGTACGATATGATACTTGTGAATTTGATTGCTATATGAACTCACCCATGAAAAAGGCTCTTATATGTGAACTAAATCACTAATAAAAACGAAAATAAATCGATGAAAGATAGTTTTTTTATATGAAGACAAAGCGATGGAAAAAATGTTGTTACCTGGAGGATGCAACCACCAAGGCCCATCCCTTCGAACATTTGGTGGAAACAAAGGGCGGCCACTAACCCTTTGATTGTGCACGTGTTGTTCGACGCTTCTAATGATAATCCTATCAGCGCCGAATGAAGAACTATTCCCAATTCCAATACATGCAAAAACATTAATGAAATTGTACCATTAACTGAAAAAACCTCAATTTCTTTTCCGCATAGATTTTTTCGTAGAAAATAACAGAGATATGACAATATACAAAACCTTTGCAGACCAAAACACTAAATAAAACTAAGAAAAAAACGTTGGTTGTACACGTGTCAACTAAAAAGACTCAATTGAGAGTACATGAAAACCATTATACGTGAATAGTTGATGAAATCTCGTGAAAAAACTAGTCAAAGTACCGCATGAATGTAAGTGTACATCATTTGCTTACCAAGGCAATAACTTTGTAACGCATCCGCTGTTGACCATCATCGCCAGCGGCTGAAACTTTCATCCCATAACCTTGCCCATGATGAAAATGGCTGCCACCACCTTCACCGTTACTCTCCAAATCCGCTCCACCCACCTCAACGAAATCGTTCCCCGCCTCGCGATCTCCCTCAGCCGCAGCAACAACATCATCAGTCGGTGGTGGCCTGTCCACCCTGCTGGTGTAAATGCTCGTAGCCACCGAATCCACCATAAGTGTCACCAGAGTCGACAGCATGGCGGCGAACCCGGTTAAGGGGAACTTGTGCCAGGGATTCTCTGGCAGGCGATGACAACATGTCGAAGGAGTCCGGCAACACGTGCATTAACCTGGTGTCCAGTATGATCCCCGAGGCGAAAGCCTTCACGATCACGAAAGGGCTCTTCTCCGGGTCCAGAGCCGACACTGATCGGGTTGCGAGCGGGAGGCACACGCCGATGATGTTCTCCGCCAGGATGGCGGAGGCGGCGATGATTTTCAGCGGCAGCAGGGCACGTGAATTTTTTATGCACCCATTTGTCATCAAGGATGATTCATGGTCCCCACCGCAGGTGTCCTGCCCCATGGACGAGGCGGCGACGGAGATGAGTTTCGTCATCATTGTGGTGAGTGAGATGATGAGTAGGGTTGGATTTGCTCTGGCCTCCATTATGGACTTGGGGATGAAGATTGTTTTGGATACATAGCAGTACGGAGTTGGAGGTATTATACAGAGAGGCTGCGGAGGAGAGAAAACGACGGGGGGAATGTGTCGGGTTGCTAGTTGTGATGGACTTTTTTGAGGTTTGAATGTGGAAAACGATTGAACGAATTAGTTGCCACAAGCTGGAATATGAGGTTAGTGGGGGCGGACACGTGTGTGGAAGCACACGTGGCTGGTAGAATGGCGCACCATCTCATAGAGAAATTTTATCTTGGGAGGAGGTCGAGTTTGCAAACGCACAGGTCCGAGACCATGTGCTTAATAGAGACATATGGGGTTATTCGAACAAAGATCTCTCGATTACAAAAGGCTCTGATACCATGTGAAGAACCAGTTAGTCTAAATAACTCGAGTTATTGAGAGGATTTCAATTGTGTATCATATATCATTTATTAATGCATGCACCCCCTCAAACTCAAGCCACTAAGATGGTCTGGAGTTTGTACAGCTACACAGGCACAAATCTGGATACACAATGTCCTTAACTTAATATATGAGGATTATCGAGATTCAAACAGAAAACCCCACTATTACGAAAGACCCTAATATCATGTAAAAATTCAGTTAATCTCAATAACTCGACCTGCACACTACATGGCAGCAAGTCAGCAACAACACACTTGATTCCATCTCCCAACACCTCCTGTCACTAATGTTATATATCATTCGCCCCAACAAAACCCTTTTCCTTCACCGCCACCTTTAGCTTTAACTCTTCCTCGACTCCCTGGTCGTTACTCCCACAGCTCGACTCAGCGTCAGCCAATATCGCAGCGGTCTCGCCTCCCTTGTTCCCCTGCAGCTTGTGCTTGCCAACATGCTCCAGGACCTGTTCCAGATTGCTCCGAAGCAAATTCGCCGTTGCCTCATTGGTCTGCGCCACACCCCTCCAAATTTGATTCTCGACACACAGGCTTCTGACTTTCTCTTGGAGATCACAGTTCCGCTTCCCTAGCCTCTGAATCTCGTCGTCTTTCTCCCTCAATCGCTTTACAATCCCTTCCTGTATCGCTTCCACCATCATTCTAGATTGCCTCCTCTGTCTCTCTTCTAATTCTATCCTCATTCTCAGCGTCTGGTGATCACAAATAATAATAATATAATAATAATAATAATAATAATAATAAAGCAGATAATCATAATCCAATCCCGTTTGAGCACGTACAAGAATCACATAATTAAAAGGATTTTTCCAAAATACCAGCCTTTCTATAAAAAGTTGTCAACTTACAAACACTTACCATAAAACGTCCCAAAATATACGAGTTTCACGTAGTTCGCTAGAGTGTCCAATATTCTAGATACTAGTTCGTTGGATTATATAGTGAATTAGTGTGGATTGCCGCCGACAAAAGTGAACTAGCCTCGAACCAGCGATTTAGCCCCCAAATTGTAAATTTGTGCTTGGTCGAATAACGAAGCACAATTTGTTTTGTCTCTAAAAGTTATGCCGAATCAAAAACAATTTTACTATGATTGGATAATCGATCACAAAATTAATATCATTTAAAGTATACGTATTATGATTTTTGGGGCACGATCGCTTGAGTAGACTGCGATCTACCAAACGGGTTTGCTCCGATCCTTAGCAAACCAGTACCTAGATTGCTCGACACCAAATTTGTGTATTTTGAGAATATCTTTTTGTGCAAGTGTGGTGTTGTCATAATTTTTTAATCGAAGTCTGATATTTTGAGGCGAAATTAATCCAAATTAAATTGACATACCGGTTCAACGATGAAGCGGCGGAATTGGGATGGCTCTTGTTGAGTCTCTAAGCTGATGATGTCTTTGTTGCCGGTTGAGGACGAGAGGTCGGAGAATTTGGTCTTCTGATGAGAGACCACCTTGTAAGGGCCGATTAACTCAGCGGAAGGGTCCCTACACCTGTAGCGACGCTTCCTAGAGGCGAGTGGGGGATTCATCACGATGTGCCTGGAAGTGAGTCCAATTTCCGAGTTGTTGTTAGTAATGGTAACGGAGGTGGTCCTGGCGGGAACGAGATCGCAATCGACGACTGGTTGGTACATGGGGACATCATTTCCTTGAACGGATTTGAATAAGTCCCTGCAAAAAAAAAAAAAAAGAATGAGAATAAGGACAAGATGGAGCTATAAAGGATGAACAGAGGATGGAAGCAGAGCAGGGGATTGTCGTACCTGCTGTTGTTGGCGTTGTTGTTAAGGAGAGAATGAGAACGAGAAGGGAAAAGGGCAATTGGAGGAGGTTGGATCGCCATGTTTAAAAGATTTGAGAGGCTTCTACGAGGTTGTGGTAACGAACAAGACAAAGGTGATGTATTTGGTCTTCAATAGCAGAGTGAAAAAAGATAGGGAAGATACGGACATGAATATATATAATGTGTAGAGAAGCATGCAAGAATAGCAGGGATGAAGGTAGAGAAAGGAAGTCAAAAGAGTAATACATAGAAAGAAAGTGATTTAATAAGAGAGAGGATTGAAGGAAAGAATTATAAAGATAACTAATTAATTAATTGATATTTTATAACACAATATAATAAATTAAAAAGAAAAGGTTGCACTTTCTTACTAAATAATTGTAAGAAAAAAGTTACTTTCTTTTTGGGTATTTTACTTTTTCATGAGGTTACCATAAAATCATACTTTTTGCAGAATTTGTGAGAGGAAATAAGGAAAGACCATGTTGCTGATTTTCTTCCTTATATATTTGTGTTGTATGTTACATTCCAACTGTTATAATAAATCACATAGACCAAGTAAGTGAAATGATGAAATAGAAAAATTAATTCTTATTTTTTTTCCACGTCATCTAGTTAACGATCAAACTTTATAGTTGAGTGGCACATAGTACAAATTTAACGGAGTGTGACGGTCATTGACTAACGGTGAAACAATTCGTAAAGTTAGTGGCGAATAAGAAAGAAAAGTAATTCGAATAGCAAACGTGAAAGATTTGTATAATTTGAGTGACCAAACGTGTAATTTAGCCTTTTATTTGACCATTCAATCGTCCATTTTTTTATCTAGTACCACACGATTTTTTTTAGTGCATCTTTGTACCCTCCTTGTTGAGCACTGATGGGTGCACGTGTTCTGACCGTCTAGGTCATTAACTAATTTTGGTCATTATTATTATTATTATTATTATTGTTTATTTGAATATTCTTTTGGTTATTATTTCTTGTTAAGGAAGTTATTGTTTAGGAGTTGGTCTATGATTAGTTTACCTTGTTCGAGAGGGAAAGGGTTTGTAGGATTATTCCTATAAATATGTACTTTGTCTCTACGTTTTAATCAGTCAAAGAAGAATAAACCAGTATTTTCAGTTTCTTTTAGTTTTAGTTCGTACGATTACACGATGGACGAAACGATCATCCATCAATTGGTATCAGAGCCTGGTTCGAAAGAATCGAGCTCTTACCGGCTCCCAGGGCAGACATCGTCGACGTTCCACCACCAACGTCGGGAAGAGGTCCTGCGCGCAACCATGCTCTGCAACGACAAGGTGGACGGATCGCCTACCGAGGCGCCACCAACGAAGAAGCTAACTGTAGCTTCGCCATCATCGACCGCAGCCGCAGTCAAGGAGGGAGTTTCCGCAGGCAAATCCGCGAGATGAATAAGCGCATCGACGAGCATGATCAATAGTTGCGCGAGTCAGCAGCGGAGCGGGGTCAGCTCCGATCCGACATCCAACTTCTCAAGGACGGACACAATGGCCTCCAAGTCAAAGTTCAGCAGTTCCTCAAGGAGGTGCAGCAGGGTATAGAGCGCATGGGCGACGAGATACGGAAGGAGTGGCGACGAGGCCTCGAACAGGTGGGGAACTCACTGCGAAAGGATCAGCAGGCGTTCCTACGACGGATCGAGGAACTTCTCGTACGTAGGTACGGGTGGGCTGGATAGGGGAGCAGCGAGGGTTCCGAACCCAACTCAGAATCGTACGACGGTGACGATTCGAGTGATGAAGACAGCGGAGGAGAGATGGGGATGCGCACGGTGGGGATAACGCCGAACTGCCGGTTCGAACAGCTGACACTACCAGCAACGGGAGGGGCGCGATGAAAACTCGCCGTCGAAGCAGGTGGGGAACGAGTCGGTCAGCTAGGGTTTGGCATGGGGGAATCAGCTCCCTTGCGTCCTGAGTTCGGGTTCCGATTCGATGGAGGGTTGGGCCGCGATCAAAAGGCCAGACATGGCGCACATCGAAACGGACTCGGGGTACGTATAGGAGGACTCACGCATGGGCTCTTATACGGAGTGGGCTCGAGCGTGGGTCGTGGGGTGGAAGGGCGTTGGTCGAGTGGCCAACGGGGTCGGAGGAAAATAGTAGTGGTGCTGCTAAGAGTTTCGGAGCTGGCGCGGTTCAAGTTCACGAGACTATTGTCTCTACGTTTTAATCAGTCAAAGAAGAATAAACCAGTATTTTCAGTTTCTTTTAGTTTTAGTTCGTACGATTACACGATGGACGAAACGATCGTCCATCAAGCACGTTTAATTTTAATGTTCTTACAAGCATTTCACACAAAAATTAAATGTATCTTGTGAGTTAAGAATGATTTTTCTTTATGACCTACAATTCTCTCCCGTGTTATGCCAATGTGGAATTCCAATAATGTGTTAGATTATACGTACTTTTGGAACTCAACGTCCTTATTAAGAATTATTCTTTATGATCTATGAATCTCTCTCGTGTTATGTCAATGAGAATTTTTTTATTTTATTTTGCATAACTTATCAAGATCTAAAATTTTTACTAAGATAGTAAAAAAAATTCACTACGATCGGATAATTGAGCGCAAAGTTCGTTGGGGTTAGCTGCAAACCATGTTGAGTTTCGGGTTGTTCGTTTGTCTCGACCGCGATCTGGGCTCTTCGGATGTGGATCGCTCCATTGTCAAGAAAACTGCTTCTTGGTTCGCTATACTCTGGAGCGAACTGCACGAAACTTAGGCATTTTGATTTTTTTTTTGTAGTGGTGTATTATGATAATTTATTTTCCGGACTCTTACAAACCAAATCTCTTAATAGGTTGATTTCTCTAAATCAATTTTTAGTTAAAAATTGGCTAAATCAAGTGAGCCAAAACCAAATAAAAAATTCAAGTTCAACACAATTTGAGATCTGATTAACCAACATAGAATCAAAAAGGGGATTTGGAGGAAAGCAATTGAAATAACCTGCCTGGAGGGGCGACGATTGTGACAAAGACGGTAGGAGCGACGATTGCGGCGGAGGACGAAAGGAACGAAGTGTTGCTGCTCCAGGGAAGAAGAAGAAGAAGAAGAAATGGGGAGACGATGTTGTTCTTTGTTCTGTACAAAGAAGGCGAAGAATAGGATGGTGCAGTAGGTGTAACACCTTAAGCAAATCCCACATCGACAAAGCACGGGAGAGATCCATGGTTCATAAGTAAAAAACCGGCCTTAACTGACAAAACGCGCTTTGGAGTGAAATGGAGGAGTACTTGTGAGAACTACGAAGTTAAACGTGGTCAATGTGAAGTACAATAAGGATGGGTGACCTTATGGGAAGTCACCTTGAATTGCACCCTAAGGAAGAAACCGTGAGTGTTGAGGCCCAAAGCGGATAATATCTTCGTCGGAAAAAGGTTTGAGGTGTTACAGTAGGTCTCTATTAAAGATTGCTTTATTGATTGTTTTTTTTTTTTTGCTTGAACACCAAAAAAAGGTATCATTTTGGTGCTTGATCAAAACACACATCTGTCGATTTTATCTTGGAAATGGGTTTTGAATTTGTAATTCAAGCATCGTAGAATAGGCCCACAGACCCATGGTACTCAAGCTTGGGGGAGAAACGAAAAGATGAATCAGAAATTATGCTCAATGCTCTGATAACCGTCTCCCAGTATAGACTATAGATTCAGGGGTCGTTTGAATGGGTCAAAATGATGAGACAATCTGCCCCAATTGCCTCAAAATGAGACAATTGGACAATTGGGCCAAATTGTCTCGTTTGGCCACAAAATGTATGAATGAGTCAATTGTATACATGAGGAAATTGAGATTGCTTCAATATGGATCAATTTCAATCATTGATTTTTTCTTTCTTTCTTGAACACAAAAAAAGGTATCGTTTTGGTGCTTGATCAAAATACACATCTGTCGATTTTATGTTGGAAATGGGTTTTGAATTTGTAAATCCAAGCATCGTACAAAAGTCCCACATGCCCATGGTACTCAAGCCCGGGGGGAAACGAAAAGACAATCGGAAATTTTGCTCAATGCTCTGATAACCGTTTCCCAGTATAGACTATAGATTCAGGGGTCGTTTAGATGGATCAAAGTGATGAGACAATCTGCCCCAATTGCCTCAAAATGAGATAATTTGACAATTGGGTCAAATTGTCTCGTTTGGCCACAAAATGTATGAATGAGTCAATTGTACATGAGGAAATTGAGATTGCTTCAATATGGATCAATTTCAATTACTTGGGTAGGGGGGAGGTAATCTACATTGACTCATTTTTTCTAGCCTTTTCCTTAATATGACCCCACTTTCTTTCCTTTTTCATTTCTTCTTATCTTTCCCAATATGTTGCGAAGCATTGGAGAGGGAAATATTTTCTAGCAGCGAGCATATCTTTTTCGGTGACGAGCAGATGGAGATAGAAATCACTGATCCTTTCCTATCTCTTTTTATTTTTCTTTTCTTGGTGATGGAGGGGGAAATCACCCGCAACGAGCAGATACAGAGGGAAATTAAAGATTTGGCTTGCGAAGAGGGAAAAATTGAAATGGGTTCTGCATGTGGGTCGTTCGTGGGTCGCCGTGGTTGATTGAGCAGCAGTCCTTGGGAGACTCATCCAGCTGTCGTCGTCAATTAGTTTACAGCAGAGATTTGGATCCATTGCCGCTTTTCCTTGTTAGTACCTTTGCCTCCACTGAAATAGAGTGTGGTGACGGTGGTGCAGACCCTTCATTCCGTTAATGGAGATATGGATCTGCCTCCCGCTTGTCCTCGTCGGTAGCTTTGCCTCCACTGAAACATAATCAGCCGACGAGATTCGTTAGTGTTCTAATTCGACCAACGGAGTTTGTAGCTTTTCCTCTGAATGCTATGTTTGATATTGATTTGTTGTTCTAATTGCAACTTTAATTTCTGATATTGATTTTTTTTTTGTTTATTACCAATTATGATTTGAGTGTTCGTCTTTCTTGGCCTGTATATAAGCGCTGGTTACAAAGAGAGCAAAAGAGGAAGATGAAGAAAGAGGGTAAAAAGATGAGGGAAAATGTGTACTTTCATAAAATGTCTCATTGTAATTGTCTCGTATCAAATAACAAGCCAAACAAGACAATTGTGTACACATTTCTCATACAATTGTCTTATTTTCTAAGATGGGGCATTTGTCCCTAATTACCTCATTTTGGAAATGTTCCATCCAAATGACCCCTCAATTAGGCTCTCCTCGGTCATACCTGCCTGACCCGGCAGACAGCAGCCGCCAGCCAGCGTGCCATTGTTCGAAGGGTTTAGAAAGAGCAGTCAGCCAGAGCCAATCTCTCTCGGCAACTATCTCCTTCAGATGAAGTTTCAAGTCGCGCCATGAGAACCAGGTCATCCCTCTGACATCCAAGAACTCCTACGGCTCCTACTCTACCTCCTCCTCCTAAGAACACTCCGTCATAGTGTGCAACCGGGATCGCCAGAATCGTAGTGGCACAAGTCTGCCAATCGGTCGGGTTCAAGTCGGCGAAAACCCCGACCCTAAAAACCCTAACCCACATATCCGTTCTCTACTTGAAAACCCTAGCCAAGGCAGCAACGTCGTACTCCAACGACTGCAATCGCATACAATTGAATGTGCTCGACGTCATCAATACACTCCACAACTTCGGATCGACGGAGGGATTCACCGGGGCGTCCGAGCTCCATGGCTGCTGTCGACTAAGATCCAGCGCGATGAAGGACGCTGATCATTTCTTGAATACTATGGACGAGGTCCCCTTTGCTAAGCCCCCTCTCGAGGGCCAACGGTTCAAATTCGTCTCACGTGTCGGGGGTTTCGGGTGTGCAGCTGAGGGGAAATCATATTCCTGAGTGGTTGCCGGATTTTCCTGAGGAGAGCACGTATATGAAGGAGGGTCTTGAGGAAAAAGTGGAGTTGGCATTGTGGGAGAGGTCAGCTACCGACAGAGAAGGAGATGGAAAGGGAGTTGGTGAGACAACCGGCGAAGGTAGTGGAGGAGAGTTGAGAAGTAAGAGGGGAAGAATGAAGTTCCATATATGCGGAAGAGGAGAAACAACCGTCATGGCGAAGAAGAAGAGAAGAAAGCATATTCCGCAGTGGTTGCCTGATTACCCCGAGGATAGCACATACAGGAAGGAGGGTTTTGAGGAAAAATTGGAGGGTAGCAAAGTGAATTTGGCATTGTGGGAGAGTTTCCCGCCGGAGGAGACGGAAAGAGAGTTGGTGAGACAACTGGCGATGGGAGTTGTAGGGAGTTGAGAGGTGAGAGGGAAAGAGTGAAGTTCCATATGCGCATAAGAGAAGAAACAATCCTCATGGCGAAGAAGAGAAGAAGAATGGATACTATCGACGTGAGAGGGAAAGAGTGAAGTTCTAGATACGCAAAAGGGAAGAAACAACCCCCATGGTGAAGAAGAAGAAGAAGAAGAGAAGAGCAATGGATGCCATCAACGTGATCACCTTCGCGAAGCCCATCCCGAGAGCGAACATCTCAAACGTGCCGGGTTTGGGTGTGCAGCTGAGGGTTAAACATATTTCGGAGTGGTTGCGGGACTTTCCTGAGGAGAGCATGTTTAGGAAGGAGAGTTTTGAGGGAAAAGTGGACGGATGGAAAGTGGAGTTGGCATTGTGGGAGAGGTCACTTACCAGCGAAAGAAACAGAGAGAGAAGTGGTGAGACAACTAGCAAAAGGAGTGGAGAAGAGTTGAGAAGTGAGAGGGAAAGAGTGAAGTTCCATACCCTCATGCCGAAGAAGAGAAGAACAATGGAAAGGTGACGATCAGAGAACCCAACTGCGTACTGGAATCAAGGTTTCGAACCATGGATGTTAGATAATGCAACTGCTAGTCCTAGACCACTGTGCTACACACTATTGAAACCTTGTTCTCTGTTTCTCTTAGTTATCGGAGTGCTTAAATGCCTACCCTGACCAGCACCTCTGCGCTTGCCTTCTCAGGAGGCTATTATTCTTCTATGGGATCTTATTAAATCATTAAATACAGTGTCTTTAAACTGAAAGTTTTACTAGCGTCACCACTACGACTACTGGATATTCTGCAAATCTAGTTCGGCAGATGTTCGTCATCGCGAATTCACATCAAATGAGAGGGCCAAATACTATACTTACTCTCAAAAAGCCATTGTAGCAATCAATATATGTAGAGGACAGACATAGTAGATTACACGGATTTCATTCACAGGCACAAAGTTCATCCTCCTATGCAATTTCACGAAAACTTCTAAAACTCTTACTAGACAAAAAAGGTGACAACAAAATATATTTCGTAGTAGTACGTCTTTAATAATAGCTCTCACCACCCAAAGCAAGGATGACAACGAATGAAAACGGGTCTCCGAATCCATCAACTCCACATTTTTATTTTTCCCCACATTTGAAACCTCTGCAGACTGAGAGTACGATGATGAGGATCAATGCGACGAGGATACCCAGAACAATGAGCTTGATCTTCATATTCTGCAGCCACATCTTTCTCCTGATTTTCGTTCCAGTCGATCGGAAGTCTTGAGCCTGCAAGTACAAAATTTTGTCGCATATATTAGAATAAGAATTGAGAACCCCTTTCCTCTGTTGTGGCACGTCCAGCACAAACATGACCACTGGGGTGATTCTGTACTTAAAAACAAATACCACAAACACACATCCCACCACCAACAAAGCAAGCAGAGTTACTTGTGACATTCATATCCCAGAGCCAGTGTATGTATCATGCAGGCTCAATAAGTTGCATATATTGACAGCATTGAGTCTTGTGAACATATGAAGCTAACATTTTTCCATATGTAAAATGGAAGTACCGTAGAAGCCTTAGGAACAAACTGCTATGTAGTAGTAGAGTATCAGTGTACCACTCACCTGCTGATGGAGATTCTCAGTTTTGTCCACCAGAAGTTCTATCTTTTCTCCCCTGTCCAAGACCTACATAAAATAAGAGAATTTCAGCTATTTGTGGGGATATCGTATTTGACAGAACAAAAGCATGCGCGTTGCCGGAACACAATCCCAATGGAAGTCAGCCTCACTGTTTCAGAAATTAGTACCAAAACTAGATTAAGTAAATTGGCATGATGCACTCTCTGGATCATTCATGTATGCAAACGAACTCACAATAGGGACGAGTTGAGCAAGAAGGACTATAATTTGGCCAAATGTTCATAAGGCCACATACTGAACATATTTAATTTTGATTGTCCGAGGAGGAAACACTAAGTAATTTGAAGATTTCAATCACAAATCCAGAAATACATCAAGCAAAAAAGAACAAACCCAGAAACAACAGTAAAAATACATCAGTGAACTAGAAGTTTCTAATGAAACTGCTTAAGCAAACAGAAACATCTTCCAAATGGAACAGCCATAACATGGAGGGGCAGGGAGGTTTTGATAACACTCAGCTGGGGACATCCACAACAATGGTGTGGACAGGGTGGTTTACGACACTCATTGATACTCAACCTATACCTATGGCAATATCAGCATTGATCTCATTATAATGCACATATGTATACACGATAAGAAATTGGAGCATCTGGTAAACAACTAACAGTTCATTCCCATGTAGCAGGAGCTACACTACACATTCACAAGACAGCTGTCAAAAGGAACACGAAACATGGTATATTCATGAGCATGAAGACACAGAGAAGTATGAACATTTTACATCCACATTTACTCTGGTAATCTGGTACTAATAACAGACGCACTGGTGATCTTTGTTAAACCAAGATCAGAAAGATGATTCACCGTACCTTTTCAATGTTCTCCATCATAACTCCTTTCACTTCTGAAACCTGAGCTTTAACCTTTGCAAGCTTGCTTATCTCTTCAGGATGATCCACACAGTACTGCATATGCTCTTTCAGTTTCGGCCTAAAAATACGCAAGGGTTTTTGTTACAGTCAAGAACTTGTAAGAATAGAATAATTAATTATTCCACCAATCTGAAAGATCGGATTACCCAAATTCCTTGTTCAGGCTATTGGCAGCAGCAGTTGAAGCCTTCCCGCCACCATATTTGGACATGAAATCTTCCTTGATACGCTCCAGAAAAGCCATGGGGACCTGCCTTCCAGCTGATTCATCGGCAACGACACAGTACGCTGCAAAGTAGAATACGAAGTCAGTACGCCGCCACATCATAGAGGAGATACATACAACTAGAAATGAAAACAGCACCGACTAAGATCTGCGATCCACTTCAAGATTGATTCATCTCCCTCCTGGATATCGATTCTACTCAATCAAAAAAACAATACGGCCAAGCAGATCCTGATCAACAACTAAATCCTTCTAATTAGACTTACTTGGCGGAATGACACTAAACAGTCAAAATTGGCGCCGACTAACTCCATTACAGAAAAAGGAACGAACAGAAACGAGCGAGGAGGAGAAGAGAAGGAACTCACTGTAGCCATTATCGACGAGATAGTTGAAAGTGTGGCCGTCGCAGTTGTAGGTGAACTTGTTGTTGGTAGCGGGGAGTTTCTGGAGGCACTGGAAGGCTATGGAGTTGAAATTGCCGCTGAATTCGGTGTACTCGGCGAGAACCACAGTCCCGCGGGAGACGAAGGAGTAGATCAGAGTTTTCTGCGCCATTTCCGGCGGGATAGGGAGGCGGATACGGTGAAGGCAGCGAGAGATCTGAGATTTCTATGGGAGCTTCGGCCGTGTCGTTGCTGTTACGTTTGCTGAAAAGCCACTCTCTGTCTATCTATCTCTCCGTCTCTTTCTAAAATCAGTCTACACGACGACTAGACACCGCACCACACGGAAAACCGTACCACCGGCCTCTCTCTGCTTTTCTCCGGTTGCTGGAAAGGGAGGAGAGAGAGAGACTTTTGGAAGGGAGGTGGGGGGAAAGGCAAAGGGAAAGAAAGGAAGGGACGAGAACGGGGGTGGGAGGTTTAAACGGTGAAAAAGAGAGAGACGAAACAAAGCGGAAGCGTAGATGAAGGTTGTCAACCCGCGGGTTGATCCGCGAGTCGACTTAGTTTGACTCTGACCCGGTGAGAAAAACGGGCCGCACGCACCCGTCGGGTCGACCGCTATAAGATACCGGGTTGGAGGTCAAATTGTGTCATTTTTTTTCTTTGATTTGCGAAATGCGCCTATTTCCCGATTTTTCTTTTCGCCCAACTCAATCTTTGGAATCCTAAGTTGAACATTTGAATATTTATGTTAGGGTAAATGACACATTTGGTCACTGAGATTACTAAATCGTGTCATACTTAGTCACTAGAAAAATTTAATATCAATTTTGGTCACTCGAATTACTGAAACAGGTCACATTTGGTCACTCTTCTGTAGCCTCTGTCCAACTCCGGTCACTCGAATTATTGAAAAATCTCACATTTAGTCACTCAGATTACTGAAACATGTCACATTTAGTCACTCTCCCAAAAGTTTCCATCCAACTACATTAATGGAGTTGGACGGAAACTGACGGGAGAGTGACTAAATTTGACCAGTTTCGGTAATTCGAGTGACCAAAATTGATATTACTTTTTTTTAGTGACTAAACATGACACAATTTAATAATCTCAGTGACCAAATGTGTCATTTAACCCATTTATGTTATATAAGTGTGTGTGAATTTTCATTATATGTTAGATCTAAGTACGATATGTTATTTTGATGTAATATTATATGTTATAACTCATATGTTAGATAAGATTTGATATAATTTATGAGGATAAGTACAATATAATGGCTTTTTCATATTTCCGGGCCAAACCGGGCTAAAACGCTTGACCCATTAACCCTTGACCCACTAGCTCGACCGGGTCCGGGTCAACCCGCGGGTTGACAACCTTGCGTAGATCAAAAGAGAAGAGTCGGCGGGGGTTAATTCCCAAAATATTGTGTTTTTTTTTTAATTTACCAGCAATATGGTGGTTTTAAATTTATTTACACAGATATTGTGTTTTTTGGGGAAAGAGGTGCGGGCTCGCAGGAGTCTCAAGTTTTTGGGGAAAGAGGTGCGGACCCGCATGGGACTGCTACGAATTCGCATAAGAGGAAGGAACCCGCAGCGGACTCCTGCGGGTTCGCGTAAAGAAGAATCTTCTTATCTTCTTCTCCACCCCTTTCATCCGCAGCGCCTTTCTTCCTCCTCCCAGAACCATCGCCGCCCCGCCCCCAACCCCCCCACTCCCCATCGCCGCCCCGCCACGCCCTGCTCGTCGACCGCCACAAAACCCACATTTCCAAGGCGGATTCGCACCGGACTAGCGCGGATTCGGCCGAGAGTCACGCGGAAGCGCACCAGAAAAGAGACGCCGAACAAAACCAGATCTGTTTTTCTGGTTTTGATGTCGGACTCCGACGAAGAACAGGCGGCCGCCGGAGGAAGAGGCCGTGGAAGAGGACAGCAAACACGCGGGCGGTACCGAAGTGAGCATCGGTTGGAAAGTCGCCGCCGGTCACCGGAGTGTCGCCGCCGGCGACCGGAAAGTCGCTGACGGCGGGTTTTTATTTTCTGCTTCTAATTTTTTTTTTCCAGTTCCTAGGATTCTTGACAGGCATTCTACGAGACGACCACCTGCGACGATAGATATAGCTCCGGTCGATTCAGTACTCCTTTGGGCACATGGTCAACATCGTGCCGACTCAGTTTGGATTAACGATGTAAGTATTTTATGTATTTTATTTCATTAAAGTTCATTAGCTAATTAGATTAGAATATTGTGAAATTAGTATTAGTTTGATTATATATATTTTACTAAATTAGATTGATTTACTAGGTCAACTGAAATATTAAAATTGCATGTGAAATTTTGTGAAATTATTATTAGTTTTAGATTTTGTGAAATTAGTATTAGTTTGATTAGATATATTTTACTAAATTAGATTGATTTTACTAGGTAAATTGAAATATTATAATTGCATGTGAAATTAGTATTAGTTTTCATTACATATATTTTTAGTAAATTAGATAGATTTTACAATATGTTCTGAAAATAGAATTATGCCATGAAATTGAATTAATATAAGTTTTGTGCACTATAGGCTGGTGATCGTGTTTACCAGACTCGCGGTACGACCAAATTGGTCACGTACCATCCACGTTATGAGCCGTATCTTCAGGATGCCAGTTTGTTTAGCATTCAGCAGTTGGTCCCTATGACTGGTTGTATAGATGCATCTTTGATCACCGCTCTAGTAGAGCGTTGGCGTCCTGAGACATCGACCTTTCACATGCCGGTCGGTGAGGTTACGATCACTCTTGAGGACGTTGCCACACTGAGCGGTTTACCGATTGACGGTGAGGCCGTCATAGTAGACGTACCAGATCGTGAGTGGTCGGAGACGTGTACCAGACTGTTAGGACATGCTCCTAACGATCTTAGCGGGGGTGTCGTTAAGCTTAGTTGGCTTAGGGAGCATTTCAACAATCTGCCGCCAAATGCATCAGCAGAGATTACAAGGCAGTTTGCACGAGCGTATGCCCTATCTTTGATTGGGTTTATGTTGTTCCCCGATCGGACTGGAGCTACAGTTCACCTGCAGTATCTACTCCTATTGGAGAATTGGCGGACCGCAGGAGGCTACGCTTGGGGAGCAGCTGTTCTAGCCTACCTGTACCGTGAGATGGGTAGGTCGGTTCTGCATCTGACGCAGTCCTCTTCCACCGGAGGTGACCTTGGTGGCTGGGTCGCCTTGCTGCAGCTCTGGGCGTGGGAGCGATTCCCATTGATAGCACCCCGACATACAGTGACGGATGAGCCTATTACAGCGGACGCATCTCCACGTGGTGCTCGATGGCTTCCGGCCATGACCCGTCAGCATGGTGACCAGCTCTTCAGTTATAAGTTGTTTTTTGACGAGCTGGAGACAATCGTGGTTAGTAATAACATTTCAAAACCAGAATAATTTTTGGTTCACATTAGTTTGTTTTAGACTAAGATGTAATAATGTGCCCACCTTTCTGTGTAGTGGCTGCCTTACTGGGAGAGAGACCTGCAGTTTAGGGGTTCCGTTCCCTCAGTCAGATACCTTCCGAGCTGTGGTTCCACTGATATGCTTTTCAGTAGTGATGTGGCACCATCCAGATCGGGTACTCCGACAGTTTGGCATGATGCAGAACGAGCCTCATCACCCAGCTCCTGAGGCTGAGATTAGGTGGTTTCTTCGCCAGACAGCTCGTGGGCCATCGCGAGGGCAGCGATTGATGCACGCCAACAGAGGGTCGATTGATTTGTGGAGTCGTCGACATGAGTATATAGCGACTAGGCCATATACTCAAGAGACTCTAGCCTACCACTCGGAGCATCTCGAGTGGTATCGAGATGTTACTAGACGTGCAGTCACACGGAGAGCAGCCGGAATTAATGCAGCGGTTAGTAATTTATTATTTGAAAATAAAATTTTTAGTGAATTGAATAAATTCTTAGTTTGATATATTAAATAAATTTGCAGTATGACACATTTGAGTACGCTGAGCTGAGATTACGGGAAGGAGAGTTGTCCACAGACGATAGGATGGAGTTGGCCGACATGATGGTGGCCGGGGTTGCTTCTCTAGGTTTGGATTCTCGCCGACATCATGATATGACGGTACTGGTGCAGCCACAGTCATCTGATCCTAGCGTTAACCCATGGCCAGATCGTACTGCTCAGAGACATGAGTGGGACGTGCGAGGCCCACAGCTCACAGAGGAGCCCAGGAGGCGTAGACAGCGACGTGAGCACCGCGACGTACCTCACCCAGTCCGGATTTCAGATCGTCAGTGAGCACGTCCTGTCCGGCCTACTACTACCTTCGACTTCATGCGGCAGTTTCAGCCCTCCTCTGCTGCGGGATTTCAGCCTACTCAGACCGAGTTTCAGCCCTCCCATGCGCAGTTTCATGGGGAGTGTTCTTATGGGTTTCACCTTACTTAGACTCAGGCCCAGTTTTAGCATACTCAGACTCAGTTTCAGCCTACCCAGACGCAGTTTCACCCCTGACAGCACCAGTCTCAGCCCTCCCAGACGCAGTTCCAGCCCTCACAACACTAGTCTCAGCCCTCCCAGACGCAGTTTCAGACTTCAGGATTTCAGCCATCACTCGATAGCTTTCATACACCGCCACAGCATGTTATGATGGGTGGCGGATACACATCCTCACCCAGAGCAGCATCACCGAGACCATCCTCACCCTACAGATGGAGAGACACCATAGATGGGGACGATATTTTTTTGGACCAGATGTGGCATCCTCAGTCTCAGACAGCTGCACCAGACGAGCATCCCCAATCTCAGATAGATGGTTTGTTCGGTACACAGGATCAGGATGACAGTGATCAGTCTCAGCACGATCAGGACAGGCCAGTACGGGACAAACATGCACCGTTGTGTGGTACTGGCGGTCATCTTGTGGATCCTCTTGGTGGTGGTCGTCGTGGTGGTCGTCGTGGTGGAGGTCGTTAGTATTATTATGAATGATGGTGGACTATTTATTTCATGTCATGTAGGATTATTATGTATGATGGTGGACTATTTATTTCATGTCATGTATGATTATTATGTATTATGGTGGTCTAACATCAAACCATAACACCATCAACCCATTACATATACGTCGAATAACAATAACAAACATCAAACAATTACACACTCGCACGTTCAAACCATAACAACATCAACCCATTACATATACGTCGAAAAACAATAACAAACATCAAACAATTACATACCACGTCTATTACCACTATTTCCTCTTCTACTACATCTCGCACGTCTACCACTTCCTCTTCGTTGCCTCTCACTGCCACTTGCTCCTCCACCAGAAGTTGATGCATCATGTCCACCTAGTTCCTCTCTTGGCCAATCCATCTCGTTGTGAATTCTTGTTGTTCGTGGCCTCACCGGTTTCCTAATCATGTGCACGTTAGGATGGAGAGTAGAATCATTGTGATTCTTCCACCCCTTAGGTTCACCAAGAGGTGTGAAACTTGTCCCATAACAAGCCAACACCGTTTCCAGCTTATAGATGTCATTTACAAACATATACGGGTTAACCCCCATTCGGTTGCAAGCTGCAATGGCATGAGAGCAAGGAATTTTATTTCCTTGGAATTTCCCACAAGTGCAAAATCCAGCTCGATTGGGTTCATCGAAATGCACTGTGAGTGTGTTCGAACCCGTCATGTTGAAATTGTTGGGAGGAGTCTGTACTACATAGATGCCCTGACGTCGATCAACCCCCACGGAATGTCCCACTGCCTTTTGTGACCATGTCTTCATCTTCTCTTCGCACTTGATGGTGTACTGTGAAGGTCCACTTCTGATTTGTGCTTCTGTCTCCAACCTCATCTTATCGAATTTCTCCAATAATCGCCAATAAGTATGTTGCACAAGAGAAGCTATAGGAAGTGAACGAATACCTTTGAAAACACCGTTGATGCTCTCTGCCATGTTGGTCGTCATCATAGACCATCGAGTCCCACCATTATAGTTATCATGTGCTAAACTCCAACGAATTTGATTTTGATCCACCCAGTTATCACAAGAAATATTTCTTTCAGTGGCCATCTTCTTAAATTGCTCAACTTGACGATCGAACTTCTCCAAGCGTTTTTCTCGGGCTAACAAAATAAATAACGACAAGAGTTAGATAAATTCATGATAATATTAAATTAAAATATATAATATGTTGGAGTGTCAATCAATAACGATGAAGAGACTTACCGACTCGAACCAATTGGTTATACATAATTTTGCTTTTTGTCTTCTTTTTCAAGTTGCTTGCATAGTGTCGCATGCACCACCTCCACTCCCAACCTCTTCCGATGTCACCCATGGCTTCATAGAGTCCCGCATGTCTATCTGAGATGATGCATACGTCATTTCGATCGGTCAAACCTTGAACGCGATTTATAAACCATGGCCAACTTTCAGTATTCTCGCTCTCCACAATGGCAAATGCTATTGGAAAAATCTTCTTCCGGCCATCAAATGAGCTCGCCATGAGTAGCACTCCTTTATACTTTCCAGTAAGAAAGGTTCCATCAACAACCATGACTCCTGGGCAATTCTTGAATCCATCTATACAAGGTCCATAAGCCCAGAATACTCGCCGAAAGAATGTTTGCAAATAATCATAGGATTCTTCCCAATTTCCATGCAACTTCTCCAATGCTCTTTGTTTCCCATACCAAGCCTTCTTATAAGTAACTTGCATATTAAATTTATCTTTCATCTCGGCTTGCACAGTTAGAACACTCAGATTAGGTTGGGCACGTACCAAATGTTTCACGGACTCAGATATAACGTCGACATCAAGATGGCGATGATCTGTCGGTTGAGTCGTATTGCTACAAGAATGCACCAACTCGGCCTTCCTCACAGTCCATTCGCTTCCAACGTCTCGACATCCAAACCGCACCATCCAAGGACAATTTTCATCCTTATGCTTCAAGCATCTAACCTTCCAAATTGAAGGTGACGACTCCACCACGCCATACTGAAAGTTGCGTTGTAGTGCGTGCTGTTTAACCGCCACCTGTGCAGCTTATTTCGAGTGAAATATCTGGCCTTTGTAGAATTCCCCTTCAAAACCAGTAACGATAGGCATTGGAATTACCCCATATGAATCAACATATGATAATTCATCATCTTCTTCAGCAGCCTGCAAGTAAAAATATGGAGAAAAGTTAGGCTGCTCTTCTTCCCCATCTTCCTCCTCCTCCTCCTCCTCCTCGTCGTCGTCGTCGTCCTCATAATCATGGTCAGATGGCACACTCCATGTATCATCTTCACCCTGATCAGCCTGACTAATCTCAGCATGTACCTCAGCACCCAAACAATAAGGATTTTGTGCCATAAAATCGAAAAGCACATTCAAACCATCATCATCCACAATAGGCATCGCATAATGAAATAGAACACCATTCTGCCATTCTGGAAGACGGTAAGTGAAACCTGTGATCATATCACTATCTTGTACTGCTTCGTCTCTACGCCGTATTCTCGGGATTAGATTCTCGCAAAATTGATGATATGTCACCCGACATGGAACTGTCAACTGAAACCTTCTACCACCAACGAAATGAACGCCAGAATTGTCGTCTACTTTCTCCGATTTCCACCAAACAATTAGTTCAAATTTCCTAAAATCACTACATAACAAACATGCACTAATTATTAACTAAAAAAAATTATAATAGCATTTTAATAATATAATTACAAAAATAAATGTCTCTTACCTAGCCATCTTTTGCAGCAACCAGCAGAGCTCCTCCCTCTAGTTTTTGTAGAAGTTTTTGGGTGGTGATACTGAAAGGAAATGGAGGAGGAAATATATGCTGGAGTGGGTAAAACACTGTGGGCCGAATCCGCATGAGATTAATGCGGGTAGGCCGAGCCCATGCGTTTCCGCAGCAGTCCCACGCGGGCCGCAACAGTCACACGCGGGTCCGCACAAATCCAATTTGGATCCGCATTGCAAAGTATTAAAATTGAGTCTCCTGCGAGCCCGCATCTCTTTCCCCCAAAAAACACAATATCTGTGTAAATAAACTTAAAACCACCATATTGGTGGTAAATTAAAAAAAAAGGCAATATTTTGGGAAATAACCCGGTGGTTTGTATATATAATTGCTGACTAAGGAAGCTCTGGAAGAGAACGCCCAAAAAATATATATATAAAAAGACAGTTGGCAAATGGAAATAGAAAAATAGTTTTCTGACCTTTTTTTTACTGAAAAATAGTTTTCAAGACCGATTTAAAAATAAAAAAGGCCAACAAAAGGTTTATGAGTCACAGAATAATCATGGAATCTTGAAGACAGAGACAGGACATCCGGGCCTATTTCATACTAGCGTGGCCCCCGATCATTTGGGCGGAGGAAGGTGAGGTATGAAATTTGATAATGTAACAGGGTGTATAGCTTATTGTTGTATAGTTTTTTCTAGGAACACGCGATAAAAATAGTGAATTTTAGTAGGAAAGAGACATGAATGATACAACGAATAAAAAATCAGACTTATGAACCAAAATGAAGTATCTGTTACCTTGTGAAACGATATCGTTTCTAGTAATATGATGATGTGGAGTAAGTTTTATAGAAACCGAATTCCAGAAAATCGAATAAAAAATCGCCTATCCTGCCGGTTTTCGGGAAATGAGCATTTCACAATCGTTGCTAGCTTTTACTCGGCTCGTTGGCCGATTAATTTGCTTTATAAAACTTTCATCTTGTCATCATTGTGCTTTCTGGTTTTTTGCCAAGCCATGATAAAATCTAAAGAAATCAAGAATGAACAACACGATTTGGGTAGAACCACCATTCATGTATCCCTAGAAAATGGTGGTAAACACGGACTCACCTGTCAAACTGGTTTGGATTGAGATTTTTATCGGGTATCAGGGAACCATGTGATTATAAATTAGACTTGATCAAAACGGGCCAAAACTTGAAATTCAACATGTTTGACCGACCCATGCCAAACTCTAATTATTCTTTACTTTTAAACTTTCTATTTGAAAATAAAAAATAATGAAAGAAAAGAGATGACTGCAATTCGCCATTTGCACATCACTGATTCGGGAATAAAACTATAGAATTTCGAAAGGAAACTGAAAATGTTTAGGATCGTTTTAATGTTAAAAATAACCAAATAGATCTTTCTGTTTAGTTTTTTACTAACAAATACCAAACGATTCCTTATAATATACACTATAATTTAATCATTATGATATCAAATAATTAAATAATATATATTTGAAATAATAAAATTGGACTAATTGGGTTGGTCGAGGTTGAACCATTGAATAACTTTAAAATACATTATATTTTAGCCACTAAGATATAAAATAATAGCATAATATATATTATGCTAGAGAAAATAGCTTGTTTTAGAATGTCAAACCCATGATGTTCATTTGTTTTACTTGATGGGCAAATCTCGTGTAGGTCAGACCCATTCAACTCTTTTATTTTATGATTAGCGGTTAGCCCATTAGAATCCATGCATTAGTTTATTGTTAAATTTTTTTCTTTTTAGCAATAAAAAGGAGTATTGTTTTTTTCTTTTTCATATATATTTTACCACCACGGAGAAATAAAAGGAATTAAAGAAAAAAATTGACACACGTGGACCCGTTTAAATCTGCATGTGTACGGTAAGTTGGCCCGTTCCATAGAGGAAAAAGAAAAAAATTGACACTCCTTATTCTACCCTTCCTATAAACGCTCCTGGAGCAGTGAATTTGAAATGGGGGAAGGGTTTTTTCCTCTTTGCGATTATATGTTTTTAATTTAAAAAGATACAACAAATGTACTTAGTGTGATTGGTTATGATCTTTGCTTTTCTTTAAAGTGGTCATGGTTCGAATCCTAGTAAATGTCTTTTTAATGAAAAAAATAATAATTATGAAGACCAAAATGTCCTTCCTACTTTCACTCTAGATGTACGAAATTTGAAATGGGGCTTCAAACTTTCTCATTTGGCTTTTATTTATTGTGTAGAGATTAAATTCAATGCCCACATAGCTCTACAAAATACAAAGGCCCTTGTACTTCTAAAATGAGATCAAAGAAAGTGGTCTAACCCAAAATTCATATAATAACATCCTCAAAGCTAAAACCTAGACACAATAATGGAGAAATATTTTGCCAAATGTTCGCAAAACACTATGATCAAAAGAGCTGCTCAACATATGTAGTCTAGTACCAGCAGCACAAAATTATAGTTTTTCTCGCTTCAAAGGCAAATGTTGGACCCAGTGTTGAGCAAGTTTGGGCCTGGGTACATTGAGAGCAAAACTCCACTAAGATAGACTAGGCCCAAGATGCAGAGGAGCGCTCAAGCCCGAAGACCGCGTAATGGACTTGAGGGACGGGTCGGTCTGTCTGGGACGCATCTCTAGAAAGAATGCGCGTACACACCTGACGAAGCATTGATCAACGTGACAAGATCTTCCTTGGGACTATAGACCTCGTTGTGTGTAAGGGATGGAATTTAAAGCCACCAAAGGCGTCTGGATAGCTGGACATTTGTAGACCGTTTGACACCTCATTTAATGCTAAAGACACTGAAGAGGGTATAAATACCCCTCACAACATAAATGGTGACTCAAATATTTACTCTCTGACTAAACTACACTTTAACTTATCTTTCTAACTTAAGCACCGGAGAAAGTCCCAGGCCAAGCAATATAAATAGAAGAAGGCAGCAAGATAAACTCACATAATGTAGGAAAGCAAACATACACAAAACAAGATCAATTACTCTTTGATTAGCGATATGTGTGAGAAGTTATATGTGTTCATTCTCTGTATTGCTTGAGTGTTGTGAGTTTGTGTAAATTCTCTCTTTAACGTGAGCTAGTGAGGAAGAGAGAAGATTTTTATGCTCTATTCTTTCAAGGGTTTGAGTTCCACCAAAAGAACTCACTTGGATTTAGATGTGAATAAGATAAAAACTTGGACACCTAGTGACTCGCACGAACCTACACCACAATAAAATCCCAACTAGAGCCCAAGTTTTTAAACTCTAATCGGGTGCAGTATAGGGCAAGTATTTAGATATCGACCCGGGCCGGTCCGTCTATCCCTACTTTTGTTGTTGAAATCATTATATAGCAACAAAACTTTAATTTAAAGGTTTGCTAATTGACATAAAAGAAAGCAAAGGTGATTGGGTTTGAAAACTCTTTTGTGGGAAAGTCACTCGGGTGTCGCTTCCCCCTAATCGCTACCATGCTATGTGGATTGGAACGATTGCCTTGGGCCCATTAATTGTGAACCGTAGAGGAATGCATATGTGGTCGGAGACCACAGTCTCAATTGCTAAACCGAGGTAAGGATGAAAGGTCGTGTCACTCGACCCTCTCGGTTTAGACAATCGGTCGGACGGTTTAATCACGATTAATCGACTTGCTTAACTCAATATTGAGGGTCGCCCTAACTTAACCTAGTTTAGGTGGCTTAGAAAGCGGAAGGAAAACCGACTCGGTTAAGTCTCCCTTGAAAGGGGGATTTTCCTCTCTAAACTAGGCTAAGGTGGCAAATTAGATGACTAGCACCTAAATGCACATACCTAGGGGTGCTAAGCACAATTATGCACAATCCATAGGTTGCTAAGCACCTAAATGCACAAACCTAAGGGGTGCTAAGCACAATTATGCACAATCCTTAAGTTGCTAAGTACCTAAATGCACAAACCAAAACGCGCCGCATCGCTCACGTCCGTTCACGGTCAACTACCTGTGTTCACGGTCTTAGTGATCGTGAACTCACCTTGCGTCAGTAACATTCACATTGGATCTGGACTCCTCGCGATTCATGGTCAATTCCCCTTCTTCACGGTCTTGCATGACCGTGAACTCCTTCAGTTAGCCGTGAACTGGCTCTTTTTCACCTCTTCTCCTGGTTTTCGATCCTTTTCGCCAATCTTTCGACTCCGAGGCTGGTTTCACCTGTTAAATCCTGAAACACACTCAAACACGAAAAACCTAGCATAAAACCAACCTTTTAGGAGCGAATTTGGCACAAACATCTAAGTAAAACTGGGGCAAAACATGTGCAATTAGGCCAGAATCACTCCCCCCACACTTAGATGTTTGCTTGTCCCCAAGCAAACCATTTCAC
Source organism: Linum tenue (assembly GCA_946122785.1). NCBI lineage: Eukaryota > Viridiplantae > Streptophyta > Magnoliopsida > Malpighiales > Linaceae > Linum > Linum tenue. The sequence goes on along the minus strand of CAMGYJ010000005.1, from coordinate 75,466,580 downwards.
GCACACGGTAATATTTCAACCTACACAAATACTTTGGGGACAACTCAAAGGGCACGAAGCGGGAATTCTCGATGTTCATTGACAATCAACACCTGAACCGTTGCAAGCAATACCGACATCCACCACAAAAGACATTCAAAGCCACCAAAACAGGCAAATGAAAAGTTCTCCACTTATTCATGGATAAATGCAAGTCTCAACAAAACCGCTTATCGACCACAACCAACCATGCATGGAATTCAAGTCCGAGGAACAAATGGAAAGGCAACGAAGGTCCTCACCGGGGTATGAAATGGTAAGTAAAACTAGAATGGATCACTCACTCTCAAGACCAGTGGGGTCGAGACCTTTTTGGTGCAAAAGATGTTCACAATCATAACCTCTCGACCCTATTGTCTCAATACCACGACGGTAACCTCTAAACGCTAGAGTTCACGGGATGGTTGTCACCATTAGCTCGTCCAGAGGTCTTAGACACGGGTTCAGATGACTGGCGATTGGCTTGGACATGGGCAAAAAGCTTTTTGGGTGGTGGCAATCATGACGTGAGGTTTTACATCTTCAACCTAAACCCGAAGGGTCTATGTTTCGACTAAAACCCTTCTCTTCAATCCAAGGCCACTAGCATCGGCCAAAACCCTTATCTCTCCTTTCCAACTATCACCCATCATGAACTACCTTGAAGCACTCTTCCTCAATCAACTCTTGCTAGCTCTTTAAGGTTTGGTAGTGAAGGAGTTCTAAACAATGTGGGGGTTTCGATGACTTGGGTGCCAAGAAACCCCGCTTAGAGCATGTACTTTGATTTTTCATGGCACTCTCTACTTTACTTACCCCATTTTATTACCTCTTTTCGTTTCTCTTTTCTCTTCTCTTCTTTCTCTTTTTTTTCCCTCCTTTTTGAGGGGGGTATTAGAGAGTAAAAACACTTGCCACCTTAACATTTATCTACCAATGCTCTCTTTTTGAGGAACTAACTCCAACACTACACTCCATTTTGCATTCCTAGCAAGAACCACACACAAATCTCCTATGTAGAACCTCTATGGAAACTCAAAGGCAAGAGCTCTCCGGGACACACGGATGACTCCTGTTTAGACACGAAGAAAGGATTTGGGGGTCGTTCTACTAACACCTTTAAGATCACACGAACGAATCTTCTAAATTGAGAACGACCCACGGAGTCACAAGGCTCAAAGGAGTTGACTAAGGAATGATGCATTTCGGGACAATCAACTTTTGGGCGTGGACTCACCTATGCCTCCATCATACTTGCTAGTGACAACTGGGATGCCACACACCGTGGTAAGAGGGAACTATCACACCGAAAGAAACGATCGGCTCAAAGCTCACAAGCTACCTAGTTACCCAACCATCTATTCCAATTCACAAACACGATGCATGACAATTGTAAACAACAAATGATCAAGTCAAGACATCCATTCATTTATACACACTTGAGAACTAAACTTTTGCCCTATCCTAATTAACTTCTTAGTCATCATCATAGGATATACTCGATCACATGCAACAATTCAAGATCAATGCCACAAACATGAGAATTTCCCACCATCCGGCCACTTTGAACATGCAAACATTGCTTTGAGCCCTCAAATTTTTGAAATTTGGGCATACAAAAGGCTCCAAGCAACATCTCACTCACACAAGCATACTAGTAGACTACCCCCCACACTTAAACTTGGAATTGCCCTCAATGGCATAAGAAAGGGGTAGAGTGATGTTACCGCTTGGGCTTGGTGAGTGAATGTAGGAATCGAACGGGGGTAGGATAATTTGAGCTTCAAGGAGAGACAACAAAAAACACACACAAGCACAATACGACTCGCTCGAGGAAAGGTTATTACAAGCACAATACATAGTAGTAGTAGGTCAAGCTTGCTAACCTTCGTTGGGTTGCCTCGCAACAAGCACTTCTTTAACATCTTAAGCTAGACGGAGACTCCGAGTCATGCATCTTGCAAGAACACCACCTCCTTGTGTGCCATTACCTCTCCTCCACGGTAACACTTCAGGCGGTGTCCATTCACTTTGAAAGTTCCTTCCTCCAGGTGGGAGATCTCAACCACCCCATATGTGAATACTTGTGTTACCACATACGGGCCCGACCATTTCGACCTTAACTTCCCAGGGAATAACTTCAACCGGGAGTTGTACAAGAGAACCTGGTCTCCCGGCTGGAAATACTTCCCTCCTTTCAGGCGAGCATCATGCAAGCGCTTCGTCCTCTCCTTGTAAATCTTGGTCTTCTCAGGCTTGGAGACGCCACTCCTCAAGTTCAATCACCTGTAACTTCCTTTCATTTCCACACAAACTAGGGCCCATATTCAAAAGCTTTGTGGGCCTAGAAAGCCTTGTGCTCTAGCTCTACGGGTAAGTGGCACGCTTTTCCATACACCAAATGGTAAGGCGATACACCTATTAGTGTTTTGTAGGCCGTGCGGTATGCCGATATAGCATCATCGAGCTTTGCGGACCAATCCTTGCGGGATTGATCCAAGGTCTTTTCTTGGATCCGTTTTAGCTTCCTATTTGATAGCTCGACTTGTCCACTAGTCTTGGGGTGATAGGCTATGGACACCCGGTGGTTGACATCGTAGTGAGCGAGGAGCTTATCGAATTTCCCTTGAAAATGGGTTCCTCGGTCGCTAACGATGGCCCTCGAGGTCCCAAATCATAAAAACAGCTTTTTGAAAAATCCACAGACTCGTCTTGCATCATAGGTGGGGAGAGCTTGAGCCTCAACCCACCTCGAGACATAGTCTACGGCCACAAGGATGTATTTGTTACCAAAAAACGAGGGGAAAGGTCCCATAAAATTGATGCCCCAAACGTCAAATATCTCACAAGTGATACAAATTGTTTGGGGGCATCTCATTTCGATTAGAAGCATTACCTATCCTTTGGCATTTGTCGCAATGATTCACGAATTTGTAGGCATCCCGGAAAAGGATCGGCCAGTAGAATCCCGACTGGAGCACCTTTCTTGCAGTTTGGTTGCCTCCGTGGTGATCCCCAACTGGCCCTGTATGATAGTGGTTCAAAATACCCTCCATCTCCTCCTCCAGTACACACCTTCGAATGACTCCGTCGGCCCCAATTTGAAAAAGGTGAGGATCATCCCAGAAGTAAGCACGGAGGTCAGAGAAGAATTTGTTTCTCTCATGTGTAGTCATCCCCTTGCGTAGCTTCCTTCCAACCAGATAATTGGCGAAGTCGCCAAACCACGGGGTGATACTCTCTACAGCAGCGAGGGCGAGTAAACGTTCATCGGGGAAAGTGTCATTTATCTTTCTCGGATGAGTGCTACTTCCCGGTCCTTCGAGCCGTGAGAGGTGGTCAGCTGCAAGGTTTTCGGCCCCCTTTTTGTCCTTGATCTCCATATTGAACTCTTGAAGTAGTAGGATCCATCGAATCAGTCAGGGCTTGACATCCTCCTTGCTCATCAAGAAGCGGATGACAGAGTGGTCTGTGTAGACAACAACCTTGGAAAGCACCAAATAAGACCTGAATTTATCGAATTCAAAGATTACTGCTAACAACTCTTTCTCTGTGGTTGTGTAATTCTCCTAAACATCATTCAGTGTCTTTGAGGCGTAGCAAATAGGTTGGAAGTATCTACCCCTCTTTTGACACAAAACTGCTCCCACTGCATAGTCACTAGCATCGCGGATAATTAACATAAACGGTCACAAAAGTTTGCATTTTGTATAAAATAGTCACAAACCTTTAATTTGTAACAATTTGGTAACATATCTTTGAGTGTATACCCAAATGGTAATTTCCGTCCATCTCCTTCTAAAAAGTTAACAGATTGCTTATGTGGCTTCCAACAAAGCCTCCTAGTCAGCAAATATTTAATAAGATAATAAATACTTACATTTTAATTAACATAAAATTAAATCATTAAAACAAAGGAAAATAACATCCATGGTCTTTCTCCTTCTCTTTCTACGCAAACCCCTCTCCCTCTCTACCTCGCTCGCCGTCAACAATGGCGTTCTCAACTAGGGATGGCAAATTACCCACCCATGGGTAATTATACCCAAACCCAAGTAGACCCATTGATAATGGGTTGGGTATGGTTGAAGTGCATATGGATTTGGGGGTTTATAGATGGGTTTGGGTATGGTATGAATATTGCTTCCACAATCTAAATGAGTATGGGTTGGATATGGATATCCATTTACTTGAGGGTGTTTTAACTACACATGCAAAAATTGGACCTATTTGTAAAACTTGAAAAGTTTAGGTACCAAAATGTAAGACCAAAAAAATTTAGGTACCAAAACGTAATTTTCCATCGATATTTTGAGGACTTATATGCAAAAAAAATTAATTTTAGGTACTAAATATGCATATCTATTAAGTTTGGGTACCAAACTGTAATTTGTATTTGGGCATGGGTGCAAACCCAAATCCATTTGTTATAAACCCAATCCAACCCAAAGTAAATGGGTATGGGTACAAACCCATCAAACTCTACCCATATCCATCTATTTGGATTTCATACCCAACCCAATTGGGTTGGATAGTAAGAAATCCATGGGTATGGGCAAAGTTGTCATCCCTATTCTCGACACAGAATCCCTTTCCTTTTATGGTGCAAGGCCACAATCCCTTTCCTAGCTCTTGCTCTCCACAACGAGCAGACCAAAAAGCACTGCGAATCACCTTCGTAAATATCAAACTCAACATCGAAAAGCTCTGCTATTCGCTTCCCCCCCCCCCAATTCCACAATTCGCCTGCTCGAAATCCCTTTCGAAAGCTCTGATCAAAGGCCTTCCTCCGGCGACCGAAAACATTGACGTCCTCCCTTACCCTCTCAACGTCTGCTTCTTGACGCTTCAACTTCCTTCCGCCCTGCTTTTAAGACCCTTGTTCATGATCTTATCGCCGCAGGGAATCGTTCCCAGTTTTCCACTCGGTGATCAGCGGGGCAGGAGGGTTCGGGTTGGCCTGCTACTACTCTATCTGGACATCGATTCCTCCCCGGCACTCGGAAGAGTTCGTGCTCGAGGATTCCGAAAGGGTTTGTATTCAAAAGATCCAGCTTCCATTGGCGAACGGGTCGGATTCCTGGTCTATGTTTCAGAAGAAGAATCTGCCGTCATGGGTTGATTCTTATGGGAATAGAGAAATTGAACTCTCCGATCATAATTGCCACCGCTAATTGACTCGAGTAATCGAGACTGTAAAAGAAAGAGCGCATAGAGCAAAGATTGCCGGCGGCGAGATCAGGGAAGCGACAAAGAGAGGAAAGATAGAAAGTTATTTTCCATTTTGTTTAATGATTTAATCGTATTTAATTAAAAAATAATTAATTCATATTTTATTAAATAATTGCTGACTAGGAGGCTTAGTTGGAAGCCACATAAGCAATCTGTTAAGTTTTTGGACAGAGATGGACGGAAATGACCATTTTGGTATACACTGGAAAGTATATTACCTATCTTACAAATAAAAGTTTGTGACCGTTTTGTACAAAGTGCAAACTTTTGTGACCGTTTATGTTAATTACCCCTAGCATCGCACATGAGCTCGAAGGGAAGGTCCCAATCTAGTTAGACCATTATGGGGGCATTAGTGAGCTTCTCTTTAAGGATGTTGAAATCATCAAAACATTCCTTCGTGAAAAGGAATGGAACGTCCTTCTCCAAAAGCTTGGTCAAGGGCAATGCAATCTTCGAGAAGTTTTCGATGAAACGTCGGTAAAACCTCGCATGCCCAAGGAAACTTCTTATACCCTTAACTGTGGTTGGGGGAGGGAGCTTGCTTATTGTCCCAACTTTAAACTTCTTATACCCTTAACTGTGGTTGGGGGAGGGAGCTTGCTTATTGTCCCAACTTTGGCTCGATCCACCTCAATCCCCTGCTTGGAGATTGTGACCCAACACAATGCCCTCCCCGACCATAAAATGGGACTTCTACCAACTCAAGGCTAGATTGGTTTCTTCATATCGCTCAAGGACCTTCTCCAAGTTGGCCAGACAATGAGAGAATGAATCTCCGAACATTGAAAAGTCATCCATGAATACTTCCATTATCTCCCCAACTAGCTTATCAAAGATGGCCACCATGCACCTCTGGAATGTTGCTGGTGCATTGCACAATCCAAACGGGATGTGTCGGTAAGCAAAGGTCCCGAAGGGGCATGTGAATGTTGTCTTGGCTTGATCTTCTGGGGCAATTGGGATCTGGAAGTACCCTGACATCCCATCCAAGAAGCAGTAATAACCATGCCCAGCGAGTCTCTCCAGGATTTGATCAATGGAAGGCAAAGGGAAGTTGTCCTTTTGAGTGGCTTCGTTCAATCTTCGATAGTCAATGCATACCTTCCACCCCGTCACCGTTCTTGTTGGTATAAGCTCTTCTTTTTCATTGGCAACCACAATTATTCCTCCCTTCTTAGGGACCAACTGGTTTGGGCTCACCCACTGGCTATCCGAGATGGGGTAGATAATCCCGGCATCCAGCAGCTTGATCACTTCTACTTTCACTACTTCTTCCAGATTATGATTCACTCGCCTCTGCGGTTGCCGAACCGGTTTGGCCCCCTCCTCCATGTGGATCTTGTGTGAACAAAAGTTTGGCCCAATTCCCCGGATGTCTGTGATCTTCCAAGCTATTGCCCTCTCGTGACGCCTTAAGACCTCAATCAATTCTACCTTCTGCTCGGGTGTAAGATTGGCGTTGATGATGACTGGAAGCTTCCCATCATCCCTCAAAAAGGCATACTCGAGGTGAGGAGGTAGGGGTTTCCTCCAGAGAGGTAGGGATTTTCGGCATTAAGGGTAATGCCTCCAATTCTTGGTCTTGCGGGGGTTGGCTCTCATCCTCCGAGGAGTCCGGTGCGTCTGTTCCTACCAAACAACACACCACAAAAGGGTCAGTAGTAAGGGCACCCGCAGACGCGAGTGCCTCCATGAAGTCAAAAACCTCTTCGCAGTAATGAAAATCATCATGGCAATGAGACAACTTCATGCTATCATCAATGGAGAATGTGACCTCCTCCTCTCCTGGCCTAAGCACCAACCTACCTCCATGCACATCAATCAAGGCCTTGGCGGTGGCTAAGAAAGGCCCTCCCAAGATGAGGGGGACTTCAACTTTCTCATCAATGTCTAACATAACAAAGTCTACAGGAAACACGAGAGGTCCTACTTTAATGAGCAAGTCATCCACAACACCTTTAGGTCGTACTATAGACCTATCTGCCAACTGAATGTGCATCCTAGTGGCTCTAAGTTCTCCTAGTTCTAACTTTTGAAACAACTTATAAGGCATCACATTAATGCTAGCTCTTAGGTCCGCCAAGGACTTTCTTATGCATACGTCACCAATAAAGCAAGGGATAGTGAAACTCCCTGGATCTTTGCGTTTCGGGGGGATGTGGTTCTGCACGAGGGTGGAGCATTCCTCATTCAAGCTCACAGTAGCTACCCCCTCAAGCTTCTTCTTGTTGGCGAGGAGGTCTTTCAGGTATTTTGCGTACTTGGGCATTTGGGTGACAGCCTCCAGGAAGGGGATGTTCAAATGCAACTGGTTCATCAACTCCATGAAGTGGGAGAACTCTGCCGCCATGCGGTCGTTGCGAAGCCGTGAAGGATAAGGGAGATTTGGGGTTTCTTTCCTCTTTTCTTGCTCCGGTTGAGGGTTCGGAGTGATATCCTCTTCTTGAGAGGTCGGTTGAGGGGTCGTAGAGTCAAGGTCCCTGTCACTTGTGGCTTCCGGCTGTTAGGGGGAGGGGGGGGGGGGGGTTACCGCCCCCTTGGTGCGAGCTATTTCTTCTTAGGGGGTATCTCTTTGGCCTCTCTTCCACTTCGAAGAGTCACGGCTACCACGTCGACTTCGTCGACTGATTTCCAAGACTGAGCCGCCTGCAAGATACCCCTTATGCTTGTGGCCAGGTTGATCAAGTGGGTTTCCTGGCTCTCCAACCCCGCATCTATGGTCAAGAACTTCTCTGTTGCCTCTCCAATGAATCTGTCGATTCTTTCAAACTTTTTAGAGCTAGAGGCGACAAAATTCATCACCACCTCCTCAAGGTGGGTCATCCGGTGGTACTCTACTTCCTCATGGTTCCAAATTTCACCCCACTCCATAGGTGTTGCTACCCCGCTTACATGTCCTTTATCCTCGAGCATCACCCTGATCAACTGATCTAACTTCGCTTCAAGTGGGTTCATACAGCTTCCCATCAAATTTGAGGCTTCTTAGGAGTCGTAGAGGCGGGTTTATGTTTCTCTTCAAGTGGTAGCAAAGGTGCCCGGGTTGCTCCGAATCATGCACCACCTACATACAATCGGAAAACACCAAGTCTAGCACAAGCAAAGAACACACACTTGCAAAACTGGAAATTAAAAGCTAGATTAAAAACCAACAAAATTTTCAGAATAACAGACCGTTGTCCTCGGCAACGGCGCCAAAAACTTGACTCGCACGAAACTACACCACAATAAAACCCCAGTTAGAGCCCAAGTTTTTAAACTCTAATCGGGGGCAGTATAGGCCAAGTATTTAGATATCGACCCGGGCCAGTCCGTCTATCCCTACTTCTGTTGTTGAAATCATTATCTATCAACAAAACTTTGGTTTAAAGGTTTGCTAATTGAAATAAAAGAAAGCAAAGGTGATTGGGTTTGAAAACTCTTTTGTGGGAAAGTCACTCGGGTGTCGCTTACCCCTAACCGCTACCATGCTATGTGGATTGGAACGATTGTCTTGGGCCCGTTAATCGTGAACCGTAGTGGAATGCATATGTGGTAGGAGACCACAGTCTCAATTGCTAAACCTAGGTAAGGATGAAAGGCCGTGTCACTCGACCCTCTCGGTTTAGACAATCGGTAATTGACTTACTCCCTCGCTCAACTCTAAGGTCAGACGGTTTAATCACGATTAATCAACTTGCTTAACTCAATATCGAGGGTCGCCCTAACTTAACCTAGTTTAGGTGGCTTCGAAAGTGGAATGAAAACCAACTCGGTTGAGTCTCCCTTGAAAGGGGGATTTTCCTCTCTAAACTAGGCTAAGGTGGCAAATTAGATTACTAGCACCTAAATGCACAAACCTAGGGGTGCTAAGCACAATTATGCACAATCCTTAGGTTGCTAAGCACCTAAATGCCCAAACCTAAGGATGTTAAGCACAAACATGCATAACCCCTAGATTGCTAAGCACAAGTATGCACAATCATGATAAATAATGCCTCAATCATTGAATTGAACAATACCCAATGACAATCATCCAAAACACATACAAGAAAACTACATGGTAGAGTTAGGGTTTCACTACAGCCAAGTGAAAGGAGGTCAACTCCATGCTAGAAGTAGGAAGAACAAAAGGGGAAAAGGTGGAAACCATCTTGGAAGATGCTCCCAGTCTTCTTGACCCTTGAGTTGAGCTTTCCTTGGCGGAAATCTTCCCAAAATCTGCCTTGAAGCCAAACCCTAATCTTCTTCTTCCCTTTGGTTCTGTTTCTCTCACTAGAATGCTGAAGAAGGTGTTCCACACAAAAGTGGACTCTCCCCTCTCCCCTCCTTTCAGCTCATCTTTTAAACCCGAGATGAGCTGAGTTCACGGCCGTGAACCATGAAATGTGTCCGTGAACTCCAGGCGTGCGCCAAAACGCGCCGTATCGCTCACGTCCGTTCATAGTCAACTGCCTGTGTTCATGGTCTTAGTGACCGTGAACTCACCTTGTGTCAGTAACCTTCACATTGGTTCTGGACGCCTCTTGATTCTCGGTCAACTCCCCTTCTTCACGATCTTGCATGACCGTGAACTCCTTCAGTTAACCGTGAAATGGCTCTTTTTCACCTCTTATCCCGGTTTTCAATCCCTTTCGCCAATCTTTCGACTCCGAGGCTGGTTTCACCTATTAAATCATGAAACACACTCAAACACGAAGAACCTAGCATAAAACCAAACTCTTAGGAGTGAATTTGGCACAAACATCCAAGTAAAACGAGGGCAAAACATGTGCAATTAAGCTCGAATCACCTAGGTATTAAAGGACGAGACACCTTTGAGTCGAGAAGCAATATGATAAACTCAGTTAACAAAAAAAATAAACCTTGTGTCCATGTTCAACTCTTTATATTTGCTTACTCTGTTTTTACTCTATCGCATATACTCTATTATGTGGTTGTCAGAACAGCCAAAGCTAGAGGTTGATTCAATCTCTCAAGCCTGAATCGTTTCCACTGAGTCGAGTTATTAACATACGTGGGCCTATATACAAACACTTGAGCTATCTGATTGGAAACAAATATCAGAACCCTTTCCAGATCGAGGTATCAGGGTAGGTCTCTAATGAGGAGATCGATCAAATGATGCAAGGGTCAAGCTCATCAGTCAGATTGCTAAGCCATCTGCCTCCAATAACTCAACTCAAAAGACAATTAGAGACAATGCCACCAAATCTAGATGGGAACAACTATGCCTTCCAGAAAGGACGCATGCATGGAAGATGTAACACCCCAAACCACACCTAATTTGGATTTCCCTCACTACCCTTCCCGAGAATTATTTCTGCTAATAATAGAATGATTTATGGCCAACTATTAGATGCAACCACCAACAAAATATTTACTCCCACACCATCATCTCGTGACCACCCAATTCTCACTTTCATCTAAATAATTGGAGATACAAGTTCCTGCTCCTACCTCCATCCTTCCATCATCGTTCATCTCGTCCATCCACTTCATGCCCAAAGCATCCCATCGTCCTTGCCGTCATCATCGCCGGAGAAGGACCAACACCCTAGCAAATGCTTCCATCAGCTCTCTCTCTCTCTCTCTCTCTCTCTCTCTATATATATATATATATATATATATATATATATATATATATATATATATATATATATATAGGTAAGAGTGACGAATCCCCAACTTAGTTCAAGCTCCCAGTTGTATAGTTAACTAACCAAGGTTGCTCATATGTCGGCGTAGCTTTGATGGCATAGGTACGTACGGAGTGATCGAACGACGATCTAAGCGAGGAACGGAGACTCTCTAATGACTTGAATATAGTGCTAGGCTTACATACGGGGTAAGAAGATCCGATCCCTCAAGTTCAAATCATCATTTATGTGAGTAATATGAGTTTGTACAATCCTGGGAAATTAGTGAAACACACACTTTAGCGACAAATCTGTTATCGTTGCTAAAGTCTGGCCAATCAACCCAGTAGCAACCCCTTTGGCAACAAACAGGAAATATGTTTAGTGACTGAACTTGTGACTGCCACTAAATGCGTTGTACGTTTCATGATTTAATCCTCTATGTTATCTTACTTCCCACGAGGTGGAAGTCTATGATTAAGATGTGTCTTCCCATTAGGTCGAAGCTCATATATACATATGCTATGATTGGTGTCGGTCGGTGTGCTAGTTGAGTCGAGTTCGGGAGGCCCTTTCATAAGAATCAAGATTCAATTGATTTTAAGCACATTATCATGTACCAAGCATGGCACGAGCATACTTGTTTATTTATTTCAACCATGTTATTATGAGTTTTTTTTACCATTAAATCGAAATTAGGTTTAGGACTGACCCCAACGCCCGCATTCAGGAATCATGGAAGCACATAAGAACGCATATGGATTCAACAGTTCATTAATGGCTCCAGAGGACTCTAGAAGAAAGAAGTTAAGTTCAGTACTTTAGTGGAACGAGAGACTTGATGTGATTTTATGATGATATTTATTACGTCAAGATGTTTCAAACCATGTTGACTTTTATGTCTATTGTTTTCGTTAGTATGATGCTTCCGCTATCTTTCAATGTAATTAATGTTCATTGATTTATAAGAGTATTTTGGTAAAAGTAGCACCCTATCGGGTTAGGGTGTTACAACTTGATATCAGAGTCAGTCTCCCTCTGTCTGCACTATCTAAGTGAGACACTGGGAAATCGATCTCTATGTTTTCAAGGAAATTCCCTTTTACAGGTTTTGGCAATTTCAACTAGCCAATGAAATTCCTGATTAGTTTTGAAAACATCAAGTCTCGTCCACTAATACTTCTGGAATGGTAAAGCATGATGGGCGCTTCAAGGAGGTTAAGTCATGGCATGATATGAATTAAGAGGATAAGAATGGTTTAAGAACAAGTAGGTTACGAACAAGTTAAGAAGTCTTGGCATGCTTGATACGAAGTTATACTAAATATCGATCCTCGTGTAGGATAGAGGAAGCGACATATGTGGAGGTCTACAACAACGACACACAAGTTGGAGTGATGGATTCGATTGGTTAGCACAAACTAAGGGAATATAGGTCTTCGTAGCAAATGGATCGTCACGACAAGTGAAATTTGCAGCCACGATAGCGAGTAAATTTCGGGGTAGAAATTTTTATAAGAGGGGAGGAAAGGTAGCACCCCAAACCACACCTAATCTGGATTTCCCTCACTACCCTTCCCGAGACTTATTTATGCTAATAATAGAATGATTTATGGCCAACTATTAAATGCAACCACCAACAACACATTTACTCCCACACCATCATCTCGTGACCACCACATTCTCACTTTCATCTAAATATTTGGAGATACAAGTTCCTGCTCCTACCTCCATCCTTTCATCATCGTTCATCCCGTCCATCCACTTCATCCCCAAAGTTTCCCGTCTTCCTTGCCGTCTTCACCGCCGGAGAAGGACCAACACCCCTAGCAAACGCTTCCATCAACTCTCTCTCTCTCTCTCTCTCTCTCTCTCTCTATATATATATATATATATATATACAGGCTAGCGTACGCCCGGACGTACGTTAGACTACCATACGCCCGTTTGAGTTTTGCTATTTAGATCAAGAATTAACCGGAGTTTGGGCATGATACTATACCCTAACCACTAATGGATAAACCCCAGTCCCTAGTTTTCTAACCCAAATCATGAGATTTGTTTAATCTTAAAATGAAAATCAACAATAATTTCGACGAATCAGAACCGTTGATTTTCATTTCAAGATTAAATGAATATTATTATTTGGGTTAGTGAATTGCGGACTGGGGTTCACCCATTAGGGGTTAGGGTATAGTATCGTGCCCCAAACTCCAGTTATTTTATTGTCTAAATAGCAAAACTCAATGGGCGTACGGTAGGCTAGGGTACGTCCGGGCGTATGCTAGCCTTTGCCATATATATATATATATATCAGTAGGTAAGAGTGACGAATCCCCAACTTAGTTCAAGCTCCAAGTTGTATAGTTAACTAACCAAGGTTGCTCCTATGTCGACGTAGCTTTGACGACATAGGTACGTACGGGGTGATCGAACGACGATCTAAGTGAGGAACGGAGACTCTAATGACTTGAATATAGTGCTAGGCTTACATACGAGGTAAGAAGATCCGATCCCTCGACTTCAAATCGACATTTATGTGAGTAATATGAGTTTGTACAATCCTGGGTAATTAGCGAAATACATACTTTAGCGACAGATTTGTTATCGTTGCTAAAGTCTGGCCAATCAACTCATTAGCAATCCTTTTGGCAACGAACAGGAAATATGTTTAGTGATTGAACTTGTGACTGTCACTAAATGAGTTGTACGTTTCATGATTTAATCCTCTTGGTTAATAAGTGCTAAATATGTTTTGTCGATCAGACTAAACTATATTCAATTAAGTATGCAATTGGTAAATTATGAGGGTTCATATATATAATAGGAAATTCTATTGGTTTTATAATTATGGGGCTGTAAACTAATTAATGAATATTTTAGCTATTTGATCTGATCATAGGACTAATATTGTTAGGCAATAAGAAGATAATTAATCTATGGGTAAATACAATTTAATATCCAAACCTTTCATTTTAAACAATATAATAGCCAAACCTTTTCGAAAACAATCTAATATCCAAATCGTCAACTTTCCGTCCGTTTGACCGTTAGTTGACACTTCAAAAAATCTTTGTTTAGGGGAAATTGTCACAATACAACTTTGTTTTCTTGTTTTGGCATTGCAGATGACTGAATATTTAGATATTCTATACCATCATGGTGGAGTCATGGACTTTTCGGGTTTGGAACCACGATATGTTGGTGGTTTTTCAGAGAAGATATCGATGGATATTGATGAAGTGTCGTACTTCGAACTTTTTTGAAGTATCAACTAACGGTCAAATGGACAGAAAGTTGACGATTTGGATATTAGATTGTTTTCGAAAAGATTTGGCTATTATATTGTTTAAAATGAAAGATTTGGATATTAAATTGTATTTACCCTTAATCTATTTAGTAAGTGACATTAATATAATTGGGTTAAATGGTACATTTAGTGGGTATTTCAATTTAGTGTTGCCAACGAGAATAGGGTGGTGAATTTCATTAGTAAGAATAAGTGTGATGTAGTAATTTGTCCGATTAATCTATATAGCTAAAGGACAATTCTAGTGATTTCTCTAGTAGAGTAATATGCCTTTTGTTGTCCTAGAACCTTGATTTCAAATAGGTAAGTTATCTCAGAATGATTAGATTTCCAAGTACATAAATCGGCCAGATTTAATGAGTGGAGATTTTATTATGATAAATTAATTGGTATATTAGTATGCCATAATTTGCACGTCTTGCAAAGTAGTCTCAAGTTAAGAAAACCGTTGCGAAGAATCAAAACGTGAATCTATCTAACCTCACTCTTCGCCATAGGTTCACTAAGGTGAATCACCTCGTTGAGTGGAGACGATATCATTTATGACCTACTCGCTACCAAATAAGTTGCATGGTTTGAGGGGGCTAGTTAGCATTTCTCTTTAATCATGTCATTTAATTAAATTACATTCATGTGTTCTATGTCTATGTTCACAGTAAGTTTATTTATGTGAAGTAAGCATGGCATTGCATTCCATCACGAAGTCATGTTTTCATGCAAGCATATACAAGTTTACTTTCCAAGCAAGTTTATGAACTTAGGTTTCAAGTTACCAAGTTATCAAGTAAGAATACGTTTTTATGTACTCGTTTCAATGTAATTAATGTTCATTGATTTATAAGGGTATTTTGGTAAAAGTAGCACCCTATCGGATTAGGGTGTTACAGAAGACTGAAACACCCTAACCCGGATGGGTACTACTTTTACTAAAATGCCCTTGATAAATAAAATACTCAAATCTTAAAGTGCAGTTGGAATAATTTTACTAAATAAATACTGAAAACACGCACTTGTAGTTCAAAGCAACGCCCTAACACATAGGCAAACTCAATACTTAAAATCTCAAATGATCTCCAGTCTATACTCATAATAAAAAATGTAAATAACTAATAATCTCTAATGTTGTTGCTACTGAAAACCTTGACTAAGCATCCTCAGTGACGCTTATACTCCGCTCCTCTAGCTGGCTGCCCTCGAACTCGTTGCTCACTAACTGCTCCTCTAGCTCTTCAAACTGGTGAGTGAGATGGGCTCAGTCTACGCCCTTACGTTAACACCTTATTAATACTTGATAACTTTACTTAACTTAGTGGAAGTTGTTTTGTACTTCCACTATTAAAAATCTTAACTCTTAAAACTGTATTCTTAAAGCTCAAATCTCAACTTAAATTCTTGACTGACACAGGGTCCCTCACTAGCTAGTCCGTTCGCCAACTCATACGTATGAGAGCCCATCCAGGCTTTCCTTAAACTTAAACTTGTCGTGGAAGGCTCTTCTTCCACGATTCTCAAGAGCATAACTGCTGCTTATCTTAAATATCTCAAGAGCATAACTGCTGCTCTGTCTCAAAGATCTCAAATGGCAACAGACTGGCGCTAGTGACTAAAAACACTTAAAACGACTTCACCTTCTTGAAAGTGAATTACTTCTTTAAAAGAACTTGTTTCTTAAACTTTAACCATGACTCAAACATAACGCTTTAAGGTAAATAGCACAAAATCACCTCAAATAGCACAAAATCACCTCGAATCATAGCTCAAGCAAAGCACAAATAAGCAACCATAGACATAACCAAGCAACGGTAACCAATTCGCTAAAATACTCAAAATCATAATACTTAAAAGAATACGTAAGGCGTAGAATTTACCCCCTTTACACTCACAAGTTTGAAGAGCTAGAGGAGCAGTTAGTGAGCAGCGAGTTCGAGGGCAGCTAGCTAGAGGAGAGGAGTATAAGCGTTACTGAGGATGCTTAGTCAAGGTTTTCAGTAGCAAAAACATTAGAGATTATTAGTTATTTACATTTATGATTATGAATATAGTCTGGAGATCATTTGAGATTTTAAGTATTGAGTTTGTCCATGTGTTAGGGCGTTGCTTTGAACTACAAGTGCATGTTTTCAGTATTTATTTAGTAAAATTATTCCAACTGCACTTTAAGATTTGAGTATTTTATTTATCAAGGGCATTTTAGTAAAAGTAGTACCCGGCCGGGTTAGGGTGTTTCAAAGACTTTCTTCAAACTTATGAGGTGAAGGGGTCCAGAAATGGTGGACAATGAAATGAGCAACCGGTCATAAAGGGCTTGGTGAACTTATAGATCAACCCCAAAGCAAAGCACATTCTCAAGTTTGCACTTGATAGAGAGAAATATGAAAAACAGGCAATGTGCAAATCCTCACATATGGAACACTCTAGAAAGCAATGTACGTCTCAAGTTAAGTATACTAGAATTATAATGTTAGTGAAAGAGTGAACTATTTAAAATGAATGAAACCAGAGTATAGCTGATATGCATGATGAGTCAAACATTTTCAGTGGATTAATGACTCTATATATAAAAACTATACATAAAATGCAGTTCTTGGTTAGTAACATTTTTAATTCGTTGCCTATATCATGGAAATCAAACGTAACGTTTATAGAAGAGTCAAAGAATTGAAGAACACATGAAAATGTGATTGGAATTAAGGATAACGAGTAACCTAGAAAAGAAAAGGATTTAGCACTAAAGTCTCATATTCCAGATGATGAAGAGGAGATTGAAGAACAAATTGTTTCTCTATCAAAGCAACTTCATTATATGAAATTCAAGAGAAATAAAAAAACATAATTATGATAGATCTGGAGAAGATAAGAGATACGGTAAAAAAGAAAATAGTCGTCATAAGAAATTTACAAACTAAGGAGCTTTGAATGTCGAGAGAGGTCAGATCTTTCATCGGATCCTACCCACCACGGAAGGCTTTTTGGAGAAGAGAGTCTCGGTGGCTCCAAGGTGTCCAGTGTGTTGGGCGGAGTCGGAAATGTTGGAGCATTTATTTTTTGAGTGTCTTGTGGCACGGGCTTTATAAGATCTCTCAGGCCTTGAGTATCTTGGTCAGGCCCTGTCCCGCCACACGTTTCCACTTTTCTTTAAAAAGCTGATGCTTCTTATCCAGCACCATCCTCTGTTTATGGTTGTCGTGGCTGTCCTCTGGTGGATCTGGCGCTCCCAGAATTGGGTTGTCTTCGAGGGGAATCAATTTGGGTTTACGGCTTCGATGCTGCAGTTTACTCAACAATATCAAGAGTGGAGCAATTTATCGGTTGAGCGTGTTCAACGCCCGGGCTGCCCGCTGCCTTTGACCCCGAGCCCTGTGTCGCCAAACTTGGTGATCTGTAGGTGGGATGGAGCTATCAAGTATGGGTCTCACTCGGCGGGAGGGATAGTTCTGTTGAGTTATGCTGGGGAGATTGTTATGGCTAGGGGATTGCAGTTTGCGACTATAGATTACCTCTAGTGGTCGAGTTGCTCGCCCTTCGTGAGGAAATTATCTGGTGCTTGGAGCATGATTTCACTGCGGTAGTCTTTGAGGGTGACGCCGAGATTGCCATTGAGAAGATCAGTCAGACTGATACTCGCTGTAGTCGGATCGGGGCAGTTCTCGAAGAGGTGATAGAAAGGCCTAGCTGATTTCCAGGATGTAATGATCTCATTTTCTAATCAATGAGTATGATTATCTTATCAACAAAAAAAAGAATGTCGAGAGATGGATTCTTACTTGTTTGGGGTGTGGCAGACCCGGACACCTCATAGCTGACTGTCCAAACAAGAAACAAGAACAAGAAAAAGCATTGGCTGCTACTTGGAGCTACAACGAAGAATGGTGAGATGAATCCAAATTGAAAAATGAGCACAAAGGATATATGAATCTCATCGATCAAGATCATACGAGACTAATTTCCAAAGAAAATAGGGACCTCCTACCATGCCTTGAAGTTACTATAACTTGAACCTTTTGACCTGCTATAGCCTATAGCAGGTTTTACAGGTCGTATTACGTAAATCTAATGTTTATTACGTAAAAATTACGTAATGCTTGTTAGTCTTACTTAACAGTTAAACTAGAAGCGTTACAGAAGGTTTCCGTAACGACTTATCATTTTACGTAATGCTATGTTAATATTCATTACGTAAAAGCATCGTCTATTACATAAGGCTTCCGTAATGAAATTTTATAACTGTTACATAAAATACACGCTCATTACGTAAAGGTTACGTAACGAATGTTATTTCTTAAGTAATAGTTAAATTTGAAGTGTTACATAGGACTTCCGTAATGACTTACCACATTACGTAACTTGATTAATATTCATTACGTAAAAGGATCATCCATTACGTAAGGCTTCTGTAATGACACTTTACAATTGTTACGTAAAGTATGCATCTATTACGTAAATCTTATGGAAAGATAGTTATTTCTTACGTAACAGTTAAATTAGAAGCATTACGTAAGTCTTTCGTAATGATTTAACAGACTACGTAATAAAAAGTTAATATTCATTACGTAAAATGAGTGTCTATTACGTAAGGTTTCCGTAATGACATTTTTCAACTAACCTACACAGACAAAAACAAAAAAAACAAAATCAAACAAACACAAACCACCCTTCTACGAGAAGAGTGGGTAAACAAAACACACACGAAACGCAAAACATAAACAAAAAGGCAAGATAGAAAATGCTAGTGTAACACTAAACGACCTTTTCAAAATAATGGACCGCGGGTCCCTGACAACGACGCCAAAAACTTGACTCACATGAAACTACACCCCAAATTAATCCCGACTAGAGTCCAAGTTTTTAAACTCTAGCCAGGTGCAGTATAGAGCAAGTATTTAAATTGTCAACACGGGCCTGTCCATGCACCCTACTTTAATCGCTTAGGTTGTTATCTAGCAAGCAACTTAAGGGTTTTGGTCTAATGGAACTACAAAATAAACTAGCTTTTACCCGGCCCGTTGTTATCAATGACTACTTTTGCATCCCCTTGAATAGAACCTACGTTATACCCTTCAAAGATCACCATTGGATTGCATCCCGGAGGCCATCAATTGGGTTATATAGGGATCTTAGATACCTACATATTGGAAGGCCGACAAAAATCACACTACCCATCCTGTCTTTACAACTAATCACTCGGCTCCGAGTGCGAACCTGACTACCATCTATTTTCAGAGAATTTTATATTCGAACCATTAGTAAAGTGTTAATAAATATTATTAAATATACTATAAAATTTTAGACAAACAGATACATCCATATTAAAATACAACACCTCTTATTTTTTTAATTCAATATATACATCTAGATCATGAATAAAATTAAAATTTTAAAAGCCCATTCTAATAATTTGTTATCAATTTTGTACATAAATTCTATAGATATTTTTTTATTTAAAAAATAAAAGTACATGTATTCCCCTCCCACTTCAACCCTTAAGTTTTTCCCGAATGACATCCTAGTACTCCACCTTACGGTCTTACTGTTTTCATCATCTTCCCATTTTTTCTAACCATCGATCGTCAATTCTTCGTTCCCTTACACCACATGGTATCGTTTATAAAATTTCAAAATTCAAATGAAAAAGTTCTTGTATCAATCCAAACAATCTCTAAATCAGTGGTGACCTTAGTATTCTCTTCGAATCTATCTCTTCAAATCTAGTCATCAGCTCTTAATCCGGTTGAGTTCACATCACATGTAAAGAGCCTAAATTATATAGTCTTAGTCGATCGCAGGTGACAGACATATAATTCGTCTGCTAATCTTAAAAAGAGCTTGTATTATCAGTAATTATTCTTTGTCTTTACTCGCACCTATCATATGTATGCCTCTCTAGTGAAACAACCACTCGTTGTCTTTTAGTCACATATATTAATTCCCAAATATTTTTCGAGTTCCTCCAAGTTCGTACTTTTGTGCTCTAAAGTAGGAGCACCAACCCATGTCTCTCGAATTGTGTGGCTTAAGGATTACTTAATGTTAGAGAATATGTAAATAAATTTAACAGAAATAAAAAAAAGTTTAAATCACATAGTTGTTCACATTTAGATAAATAAGTTTACACCCGTTCATAACATTTAATATAAAAGACGCTAAATAGATACACTTCTTACTCGAATTTGGATGCTAGATGAAATACTAAATTTCAAACAACTACCACTAAAAGCCAAATATTGTGAAAGCGTACAGTAGGTTATACCGGAAAAGTAAGTTGTTGCGTATTTTGTACTAAAATCATGATTCACTGTAGTTCAAGCATTTCTTACCGTTAAAACCACATATTGGATGGGTCTGGTGTACGATATTTTCTGATCCAACTGGAGGGTACGATAGGTTTTATAAAATATTGATCATTGCACAAATAATAAGTTCACTTCTTGTTAAGACTGATAAGCAAAAGCATGACCCGGTCCGTACTCCAATAAAACAAGTCACGCATGAAATCTCAACTACTCACTCATGGCCCTAACCAGTCAAATAAGACCCAACATGCACCTAGATCTGGGAAGGGTGTGCTCAGCGACTATACAAATGAGAAAATTGTCCACACCGAAGAGAGAAGGTAATGAACCCCAAGGCCACACGTCATTCTAGGTCGCCAGATGGATGCTCAGACATTTTAAGTAATAACGAATATTGAGATCACTTAAAAGAACAAACAGAATGCCATAAATAGACTTGCACCTTATCCGTTGTTAAATGCGTTAAGAGAGTCCATACGAATACATGTATTTGGACATACCATTAACGATGTTTAACCAGATTTCCTAGTATAAATAGAGGCAATGTATCTAGAGAGGGCATTCACTAATACAAAATTGCACCAAACAATCAACTTGAAAATCGTTTCATATATGAGTCTGACCCGCCTCCTACGCTTCGCTTAGACCCTTATTTCTCTCTTCATATTTTTTTATATATATTTTGATACCTTCCATTTTTAACTGTCATAATCAATTATCAAACACCAATCCATCTACCTATTCTCCCTCTAATCCAAGTATCTCGGTCCACCTGTTTTTTGCAGTGTTGTCAAAACCGAACCAGACATCAATCCGGATAAATGAGAGGTTCAAGGTTTATCGGATAACCATTAATTAACAGGCATTAAAAACGGCCACAAACCGGTACTTGATTGTAGATAAAGGAAAGAATAATAGAATAATAATAAAAAGGGTCAATACTCAAAAGGTACGTGAATATAGAAGTTAAGCGGTGACTTCTCATTTTCCATTACCTTTATTGTTTTTTTAATTATTAAGCAAA
Organism: Linum tenue; assembly: GCA_946122785.1. Classification (NCBI taxonomy): domain Eukaryota; kingdom Viridiplantae; phylum Streptophyta; class Magnoliopsida; order Malpighiales; family Linaceae; genus Linum; species Linum tenue. The sequence continues at coordinate 75,445,088 of CAMGYJ010000005.1, read as the reverse complement.
CAAAATCCCAGTAAAATAGGCAGCAGTTTATTTCCTCAAGCCCTCCCGTCTTGATGCTTCCGGGGCCGGATTGGTGTCCGGGTCCGATTTTCTCGGTCTGACCGACCGGTCCAGCCTGGTTTTCACAACACAGGTTTTTTGGCAGATATTGAAGCTCACCCGTCACAATCACTAATTTTTCAAAATTAGCCTTCTGAAAACTCCTTTACATGCTTGAAATTTGACATGGGCCATCATGTTTTCCCGTTTCACTTTTATATTAAGATAGATTTTGAGTTAGGTCTTCTTAGAGATTAAAATGAAACATCTAAATTTCGAGATATGAAAACAACTTTTTATTGAATAATTGAGTTAGTTTGCAAAATTTATTTAATGAGCGATGTTTATCTACTTTCTCTATCTTCTACTCAATAGTGAATAATTTATTAGAATATCAAAATTTGCTACTTTCTCTATCTTCTACGCTTTCTCTGTTTCCAACAAATGTCAAATGGAACTTAAACAAATTACTAAAGTGGATTTTCAAAATAGGTCTTCCCAAATTGCAACTCCCAAAAACGCTTTGGATGCAGTGCACTTGAAATGGAGCTTGTTCAACGACTACTTTTGAAAGCCAAAAGTATCACAGGGCATTGAACACAAATTATACAAATTATCCCTCACAACAGCAGTACCCCTAAGGGGAAATATGGCACCAAATCATGATTGTCTTATGCCCTCAAGACAAAAGGAAAGAAACTAGAATTGAGAACAAAAACTTTTTTTTGGTAGAAAGGCAGACGCAAAAAGCGTCCAAAACTTAAATTAATATCGAACGTTCTTGGGTAGTACCCATAATGTCATAGTTGAGCCAATATCTAAACTCCGGGTCGCACTCATCGAATAGATGTGTGCCAAAAGGAAAAGTGTGACCCCTCCTAGCAAGGAAATCGACAACAAAATTACATTCTCTATAAACATGGAAGATTTTAACTTCCCAATCCAACTTGAGGAGATGGTCAATCTCAATGGCCGTGACGATGGTCGCTATCCTGCCGATTCTGAATGATGCCAATGGCGGTGGCCGAGTCGAGGTTAAGAATCACTTTCCTGTAGCCGTTCCTCCAAGCAAGCCGCAACAAACTAAGTTAGTATTTCCAATCTAAGTTAGTAGCAACTTGATAAGATAAAAGAATTTCCAATCTATCCTTCCGCACTTCTCAGAGTCAGAGTATTTGAAACAGCTTCCCAAATTCACTTTTACACTTCCTGATAAGATAAAGAATTTCCAATCTATCCCTCCACTTGCCCCACCAACCATGGGTCCAATCAGATAGTTAACAACCTTCAGATAAAAAAAATGTTGAGATTCCTGATCTCGAGGCATCTAAATCTAATAACTTGAAATGTGACTGAATCAAATGAACTCAACTTCAGGATTGAAACACATGCATGACATACCTCTTCTACAAAATGCCGCTCAAAGAATTCTCCCACGCTGCAAGGTGACAAAAAGACAGAACGCAAGACATCAAGGTGCTCCCAGAAGAAAAGTTCATAAATAGAAATTCATAAAGACATCAGAATCGAACAAATCACTGAACAGATTGATCACCTTTGTGATACATAAGGATCAAACCTTTTTAACTTTTAAGGCTCATTTTTCTTCAACGAAAAAGGCTCTAGTATTATCTGAATCTTCAATGAAAAGAACAGAGGTCAGCTCATTTTTCCAACAGTAAACATCAGGATGAACCTTCGAAAGAGCACCAACCCCAAATGAAACATAGGCAAAACCAAATTAAGCGCCTATGCATTCTCTCAATTCCTAAACGGGCGAACACATAGAGTAATTAGTATTTGAGTAGCAGACAAACCAAATGAACTGAATCCTTCATAAACCGACGAACACATAGAGTAATTAGTATTTGAGTAGCAGACGAACCAAATGAACCGAATCCTTCATAAACCGACGCAACAAAGTAAAGGCTTTCAGTTCATGTGTACGCATGAACTGAAATTCATGTCTAGCAATTCATTAAAGTTTATTTTTTCTCTCCAATTCTCTCAAGAATAAACCTTAAATCAATGTAAGCAAGTATTAAGTAATCAAGAACGAAAAATCCAATTCTTTCATGAACAATTCAACCAAATGAAGAACAAACAACAAATTAAACTTCAACTCACCTCCACAGAATCGTCCCTCCAAAGAATCACTGAGAAATGGAGATAATGCTCTGCCATTTTGACTGCTAAGAAAGGCATTAGACAAGATCCAAAAAACACCTCGAGCCTCAAAACCCCCCTTTTCCCCCGAAATCCTCCAAATCAACCAAAATGGATGATAGGGTTTCTTCAACCCGGGGAGGTGTCACGGGCGAGGTACGGATGTTGGGAAACCGTCCCCGATCTGCAGCAGGCACACTCGGGGGAAGAAATCCCACCGCCACTCGCTCGACCCCGGGCACCGGGTTTACCCAAAACCCTGTAAACCCGGCGATCTACACCCAACTCTGCTGCTCACAAACCTGCGCTCTTCCTCTGCCTCCTACGCGACTTCATCCTTGCACAACTACGTCTCGAAGCTGGGAGATGACTCGGGCAGCGGGAATTGAAGATTGGGGGGGTGTAGAATTGGAGGAACACGCGGTGCCAAATCTTTATCCCCGATACTGACGATTGTTGACAGTGCTGTATGCTGGAGTTCTTCACTTCACTTCTTGATCTCCCTTCCAGATCTGTTGCAGCAACGTCATGGATTGAGGGCGGCTGGCATTACTAAACTTATATCAAATCGCCACTGCAATATGAATGCAGTGATTGTCATTCAGCACCGGAAGGTGGTGAAAACTATTGCAGTAGAAACATGTATTGTGTAAAGACTTTAACCTGGGAAACACGGGAATGTTATAGGGACAAAACAAACGTAAGAGACAATATTAGACATCATTAAAGTGCAATTACCGTAAGAGAGAAAGCATAACAAAATCATGGCAGGTATCATAAGATAGCAAAGAATACCACTAAAACCAGACTTCTGTTACATAACACTCATCCCACACCCAAATAACAGGAACCATTATCCAATTTGTTTGGAAACGAATGTGACTCTAACACATAAAATGGTGTTACCATGTGTAGCATGTTCATAACAGGAAATAAACAAACCTATTAGGGACACAAATTCAAATACAATTGGTTATATCATTTCACCAAAGTGCTACGATGCCTAGGTAGGAGTCGGAAGGAGAGCATCTTTAATGGAAATCACCCCTAGGAGCTATTAATCCTTATAGAAAGTGATTAAATATGACAATATTGAACAAACACACCTTTTCGATCGGCAATAGGGAGTTGTTGCCCTTGAGTACGTGTACAGTAGAGGAGCGCCTTTTCACAGTCCTTCGCTAGAGTGGTAACCAAACCAAATTATGTTAGAACTCATGGCACGTGAGCAAATGAACGCCACCCATTAACTTTGACAAAATGCAAGTATCTAACCTACCATGGACAGGATAACATGGGATTCTATGTTAATAGAACATGTAATGTATGTGTCCAAAACTGGAAGCAAAACTCACGCCCTTCAAGTAGCCAAAAATTACACCCAATCATGTGACAGGAAATGTTGGTTTTACACTGCAGTTTGTTTATGAAGTTCACATATCATAAACAAAAAACCAAGATACTCATCGAAGCAAACGGTTGCCTACTAATTCCTAGGTTATATACTGCAGTAGAGGATTCAGGTATGTAGTCGATATGAACATCGATGAAAAGATGGACACCATTAATGCAGAATTGTTAAGTTTTGGGTTTTGTCACCTGTGAAACACCCTAAAGACAGAAATGGGAACACAATAAGAAAACCTGGATTCACTCAATTACATATGTTCTTGAACATTCAAGAAGGCGTAATGGTGAACACAAGAATTAAGCAAGCAAATTTATCTTCTTCCTCCTCTATTTGGTTCTGAATCAAGCAAGCAAAAGTATCCAACTGCTATGGTTACTATTAAAGTTGTGGTGGGAGTTTTCCGATTATAACTAAGGGTTAGAGAAGTGGCACCAAATTGCAGAAAGTAAATAGCTTCATTTGCAATTGATAACTATCGTGAGATGATAAAAAGAAGAGAATCAAAGAAGAACCACTCACATACTGCTAACGGAGGGCAGTGATCTTGAGGAACCCAACACAGAGGTACACTTCCAACCTGACCCAGACATAGAAATCAAAATTCTACATAAAAGAATAACTAAATTCTCAACTGAATATAATAGGGAGATGAAACAAAGACGATTAGCAAAAATTCGACAACTACCCATTTAAAGATAACCACAAAGAGATTAGCAACGCAACAAAAGAGTAAAGGGACGGGAATGCAACAAAGAAAGAATGCATTATGCCTGATAAAGCCTAGAATCAATTTAGGCCACAGATACCTTCGGTTGGATAATACTAAGAGAAGGTGATGATTCAGTATAATCCACTTTTCAGAAACCTAAAGACGGCAAAGCTTCCACATTTTGGTTTTCCAAAATCAATTTTGGCTCTACATAGAACCCCAGATGATTACTATGAATATATATATACTATATTTGGAAGAGCCATCCTTATCATCTCATGTTCAAATTCAATACGGTTAGGAAAAGTCTAAGACCAATATGAATTAGTCTTCCAATTGCCCGATGTGCTGAGCACCCGGAAAGGTGAACTCCTTCTATCGTCGTTAAATTCACTACTCCAAACAACATCTGAACTCAAAATTAAGTATTCAAACATCAAGATGTTGACATTCAATATTTATAGGAATAGTTTGAGACGAATATCAATTAGTCTTCCAATTACCTGATGTGCAGATTACTCCCAAATCTGAAGTTCGGCTAGCGTTATCTGCTGCAAATACAACTGCAGTTTTAGTGGATTAAGACCCATTATGATGTATAGAATTGAAGTATTCACATCGTGCCAACCCCTTAGACCTATCGCTTATCCCAGGAACTCTCCTAGTGGCCGGCTTGGGAGATTGATGAACGAATTACGATTCCGAAGAGGAGACGTGAGATGCCGAAACGAAGCTGCAAATGGCGAGGAAAGAATTTAGTGTGTAAAAGACCATAGAATGAAAGAAAAACGAAGTTGTTGATTAGCTATGGCGGAGAGGAACACATACCCGGGAATTAGTTCATATTATTCGAGAAAGCTATAGCCATATCTCTGCTTCTTCTCGTTGGTAATTCTCGGTAGATTCCCCTTTCAGACTTTTCTCGCAGCAATTCGATTCCCTCGTTTTGTTCTCGATTGGTGCAGGGATGGGTCTGCGCTGCGGTGCGACTGCTTTAATTGTTTGAGATTGTTTTGGTTCTGTCCACTTGTCTTTTAGTATTGTGCGGGGAAGCAAGTATGATCCACACCACCGCTACGCACTGCTTCATCAACGCCGCTATGGTTCATCGATCGGAGATGAGGATTCTATGGTTCATCGATAGTAGGGAAGGAGTAAGTTTGCATTTTCTAAAGAGAGCGCCGAAAAATTGGAGATTTACAGATATCGGAAATTGAGATACTGACCTAAAATTTAAGGCACCGATCGTTCTGAAGAAGTCATCGCACGAAACCAATATTTTCTGCGAATCAAAAGTTGTGAGGCCGGTGGCGGCGATGTGCGTGAAAACTAAATTCACGAAACAAAGGGCTGAAAATGGTCGTCTGGCGGTCTGGTTGCCGTCCTTGACTGGCGAATGCGCTCTCCCTCTGCCAATGCAATCAGATCGGAAGCTTGGTTACTGGTGGGGTGATGGGAAGGAAAGAGTTTGGTCGTCGGTAGATTATGGTTGAGTTTGTCGTTGCTGCGGGAAGGGGAATAGGTTTCAGGGGAGATAGGGAACCGACATGTACTTTGCTGCAGGAAGGAGAGAGAGAAATGTGGGGGAGGATGGTTACGGGAACAGTTGAGGGAAGAGAAACTCAATTGACGGAAGATGAAAGAGGAAAGAAAGGCCGTTTAAATGGGCTGCCATGTCAAGTCTCCGAAAATCACTCTAAGAGCAGGGAATTTTGAATGGTGGTAGCAGTTTTACTTTTCAGCTATAAATGATACTGTTGACAAGCAAAGAAAAGTAAATAAAGGAAAATTCTAACTAAGGGAGCTTCACCAAGGAATTGCTTCCCCTAACTAGCTACCATGACTCATTGAATTGAATGGAGTCGTGTGGCATATGTGTTGTGAACTGCGGGGGGTGAGCAACTAGTGATCGATTTCTCACAGGATCAATTCACTAGAGATCAATTCGTCACGGGATCGATCCACTCACCAAGTCTAGGGGAACCACTAGGAGGAGCAGCTAGTGATCCATTTGTCATGGGATGGATTCACTAGAGATCGATTTGTCACGGGATCGATCCTCTCACTCAGTCTCTAGTGATTGCCTAGGTCTCTCCCTCAAACCGGAGTTTGAGCGGCTTAATCACAACCAACCTAGATGCAAACTTGAGTCAAAGGTCTCCAACCTAGATAGTAGACACAAAGTGCCCAGGAAAACCAAGCTTGTCAAGTCTACCTAAAAAGGTGTGGCTGGAAAACCAAGATTGTCAAGCCTACCTAAAAAGGTGTGGTTTTCCTCTAATCTAGGTTAGGCAAGCACACAAGATTTGGAAAGCATAACTAAGTAATATCACCATGAAAACACCTCCAATACTCAAATTGATGCAAACCCACACTTAATCATTCAATCTAAACAAGTAATTACAAATTATTAGTTTGGGATCTACAACACCCAAGAGAAAAGAGTGAGTTCCTAGAGAGAGAGAGGGGAGATTACAAAGAAACCTCCATATCTTCTTCTTCTGCTTCTTCTTCTTCTTCTAGGCTTGATTCCTAGCTTCCAAACTTGATCAATGCCTTCAATTATGCTCCAATATCACTCCCTCTCTCACTAGAACTCCCCTTTGGTGTTTTGGGTTGAAACCCTAGAGAAAGAAAGTGTTCCTTCTCCCAAAAACCAGCTCCCCTTTCTCTCTCCCCGCTGTTGTCTTCACATTTGCATGAATGTGATGAGTTCACGGACGCGTTGGCCAGTTCACGATCGTGGACACCTAAACGCGTCCGTGAACTCAGTGTCGTCCAAAACGTGCCGCTTCATTCTCCTGGGTTCACGATCAATGGCCCCAGTTCACGGTCTTATAGACCGTGAACTCCTTTGGTGTCAATAACCTCTGAAACCTCGGTGGACTGCTCGATGTTCACGGTTTGTGGCTCCAGTTCACGGTCTTAGGAGACCGTGAACTGCCTTGTTCGACCGTGAACTGTGGCTGTTTCCTAGACGCCTGCACTTTACTGTTACGGGGCAATTGTCACGGTACTTCGGACTTTTCTTTGGTTTTTGCGCTTTTTGAACTCCAATTATCCCAAAATTCGACCTCGACCCTTCCACATGTTCTAGGACCTGATACGTATCAAAACAAGCACAACCTAGCGTGGCATATGTCGAGGAACGATGAAATACTAAGCTAAACGAATAAGAAATGAGGGGTAAAATGTGTACATTTGGGCCCGAATCACAATGTGAACTCTTGCTTGATGAAAAAAAAGTATATATGAACCAGAAAACTGTAACACCCCGAATTTCATGATTAGGTTCGACCGGTAATCGATTCGGTTCGACTTTGGGTCAAAGTGATTAATCCTAGTAAAGGATAAATAGGGATTAATTAAAATAAATTAAAAAAAAAGAAGGAAGAGGAATAAAACCTCACCCAATTACCATGGTTCAGGAAACCGTACCGGAGATCATATAAGACTTGTCTGTGGTAAGGTATTTTGTGGTACGACCGTGGTTCAACCGTCGTGTACCGGTAAAATATCATTTTTGTAGTAAGAAATATATTTTTTATTAAAAACCCGTACAGGCAAAATCAGGTTACTGTTTCGGAGTAATACCGGATAAAACCGGAATATACCGGATAACAAACAAAATTAATAACAATAAACAAGCAGCGAACAACTACTAATTTCAATGAAAAATAAACACCACAACATACAGATTCCTAAATCGACTGCCAAGTACCAAATTTCTATATTGAACTACCACCCACACATTCAAGCTATCCATGAATATCAGCCTATGACCTCTTCTCGTTCTCGGGTGGGAGAGGCGAATCATGGCAAGGGAGGTGAATGACGGCGGGGAGGCAAACGAAGGATTCGCAAGCAGGGGAGGCGAGTGATGGTAGGGGAGGCGAATGGCAGGGGAGGTGAACGATTGATGGCAGGGGAGGCTCACAGCTGGGAGGCGAATCATGTTTGCACGGCTAGGAGGCGAACATCGGTCGGGGGATCGACGTCAGACCTTGGGAGAACTGGAGAAACGAGAGTGGCACGACTCTGGCCTGTGCAACAAGCCAACAAAGGATTGTCCTAGGGTTTGCGTCTTTGCTGTCCAGAAATCTGGCATTTCTGTTTTTTTTTCTTTTGCGTTTTCTTTAACCAAAACACGGCCGCATCTCCATAATCCTGCAAACCGTTGGTATCTTCAAAACCGGCTGAGATATCGCAGTACGCCAGGTTGCCTTCCAATACCGGCCGGCAGCCTCCTGCCGCTGCATTTGTTGTAATGTTTCGTCACTGGTCCGATTTTAGGTTTTGCCGGTTCAACCGGCCGGTATGATCCGGTATTCTGGACCATGCCAATTACCCGTTACCATTTCCCCTACTAATTCCTCCGCCAGTAACGTCCCAGGCTACTCCAAATCCCCATTTCAATGACCCTCTACGTTAAACCACCCTAATCACTCTTTTCCTCCCCGCCCCGCAAACCCCCTCAGCCTGCCCCTCTCAATCTCTTCTCTATAGAAATCAGTGTGAGAGACTCGAAGCGGCAACGAGAGCTAGTAATAGATAGAGTCGAGGAAATGACATTTGTATAAAAGAGAAGGACGAAGCTGATAGTGCAAAGATCGGGCTGGAGAAATCGACGTGGAGTAGTTGGGAGGGACTGGGGAATTTGGAGTATAAGGAAGACAGTGTTGCCGGTATGGAGAAGGTAAGATCTCAAACCCCATAAGCGATTAATTGGACGTGTTTATGTTTGGGACATTCCGGTGGAATTGGTTAAGTGAAATGAACCGGTTGTTTGTGATTTATTATTAGATTACTACCGTCAAAGGTTTATATATGGACATATATGCATATATGACACGTCGGGTACACATAAGAAGAAAGCTTTATATATATTATATATATATATATATGGGGAGTTCTACGGTACCCCGGGTGAAATCCGGGGTACCGCATACCTTAAGTAAGAAAACCCTATCTAGAACTTGAATTGACTGATCTTTCGGACATTATACTATACTCTAACCCATAAAGATCAAAATCTAGGTCTTAATTCACTAAATCTTATACCCCAAGATCAATTTAATTAGAAACAATAATCGACGGTTATGATTCGTCCAAATATAGGCAAAAAAAGTAATGCTCCATCTTAGGGTTTATAGTTTATGATTTAGATAATTAGGACCTAGGGTTCACTCATTAAGGGTTAGGGTATAGTATCATGCCCAAAAATCATGCTAATTCGAGGTCTAGATAGCGTTTTCATACTCAAGGTATGCGGTACCCCGGATTTCACCCGGGGTACCGTAGAAGGCACCATATATATATATATATGAGTGTGTTTTGGTTGGAATATAGGCGTACGAGGAGAGGATTGAATTGGATTTTGGTGGATTACAAGAAAAGCCAACTAGAGTTGCTTAGTTATACTATGGGTGATTAATTACACGTACAAAGAGAAGTGGGATCTAGGAATGAGTTACTAATGAGTTTACGTGGGTTTAAGGGCATTATGTTGCAAATTGGGTTAATCTATTCCATTTACTAACAATGGGGTACGTTCTGGTGGATGAGCTTAATGAATCGACTCAATAACGTTAAGACAATGCTGTCTATCAGAGGACAAATAGCAAATCAATCGAGCTTATGGACCATGATCGTCACTTATAAAATAATGTTCAAGGGGGTAAATTATACGCCTTACGTATTTTTCAAATATTTGCCTTATGTGTTTAAGAAGTTGTTTTATGTGAAATTGTGTGCTTGATTATGTTTATGAGCGATGATGTGTGTTCTATTGGTTTATAGTTTGAAGGATATGTTTATGAGCTTTGAGTACTTAACTAAAGCTTTTACGTTTCGTTTGACGATTAAGTTAAAGTGATAAGAGAAGAGAAAGTCATAAGTAAGAATAAGTTAACCTCGCTTAGCTAGCCACTAGCTAGATGGATTCTTACCGGACGGTGATAAGTTCCGCGGTAGTTGATCACTACCTGGTGGTGATACGTTCCGCGGTAGTTGGTCAGGCATGGAGCCGGACGGTGATGAAAACCGCTCGCTACCTTTTCTTCGCGAATAAGATGTGTCTCCATTGCCTAGGTTTAGGTGTGCTACCAGATGGTGATACGTTCCGCAGTAGTCACACCGTAGTTTGACATCGGATGGTGATTCGTTCCGCGGTGGTCAAACCCATTTGAGGGGCACCCCATTGTGAGGGTAGTCATGTGTAAGTAAGTAGGTAAGCAAGGCTAGTAGTGGCGCCAGCTAAGTCGAGGTATGGGCCCCACAATAGGGTAAAGGAAGGAATAATACGTTTTTAAGAGTTAAAGTCTAAAAGGTGGAAGTACAAACAACTTCCATAAGTTTAAGTAAGTGTTTTAAGCAAAGTGCTCAAGTATTAAAAGTAATAAATGTAAGGGCGTAGACTGACCCAACTCACTCACTAGTTTAAAGAGCTAGAGGAGGAGATAGAGGAGCAGTTAGAGAGCAGCGAGTTCGAGAGGAACAATTCAAGGGAAGCTAACTAGAGGAGGGCGTTACAAGCGTCACAGAGGATACATAGTCAAGGTTTTCAGTAGCACCAGTAGTAGAGACTACCTAATTGTTTACACTTTATGATTATGAGTATAGACTGGAGATAATTTTGAGATTTTAAGGATTGAGTTTGCCCAAGTGTTAGAGCGTTGCTTGAAGTACAAGAATGTGATTTAAGTACTTTATTTATGAAAAAGTTTTCCGCTGGTTTTAGTGTTTATGAGCATTTTTTACAAGGGCATTTTGGTAAAATTAATACCTGGCCAGGTTAGGGTGTTACAAAAACTTCACATAAAATCTTACTAAGTGGTTTAGTTAGAGTACATACAAAACACCACATTGTTAGAACTGTCGTGAATAACTATAAATGTGAAAAATATGCAGGAATAAGGGTTCCTAGAAAGGAAGCCAAACAAACGACATGTTCATGCTTTAGATGATATAGATATGGAAATTTGAGAAATTAATGTTATACTAGGTTAAAATTGATGGTTCTATCAAAACACAAATCATGATAGCTATGAGTGCAAATATAATTTTAAAATAGAAAGAAAACCTTAGATGACTGAACAGTGGGTTCCCAAAGTCAAAACTACTACTGGTGCGGATCACTTCAAACAAAAGTTTTTTTTTTTTTCCTTCAAGAGGAAGGAATAGGTTAGAAGATAACTTCTCACCGCAAAATTAAAATTTCAAGTCATGATGAGCCCAAAGAGGGACTCGGATGATTAGAGCACGCAACTGGTATGATTTTTTGGTGTTTGTGGTGGTTCCGGGATCAAGAACAAGGAACAAATTTGGTGAAAAGGGAAGACCAAGCTAGCTGCCAGGAAACAGCCCTCGATGCCAACTTCAAGCTTCTGTAAATTGGCCTTCTGGGTTGAATTGAGATCATCCAATCCCCTCTCTAGGTTTAGAAAGTTTCATACTTTCATTCCCAACATCAAGCTCCAACTGGCTGTGTCTCAAACTTCGTAAATTCAAGCTCAAAGTTGCTACCTCCAAATGACCTTCTGCCTAAGTCAAAATTAGGCAGTTTTCAGCTTGTTTCTCATCAACTTGATCCGATCATTGAGAGATCAATTTGAGCTTGTACGATGATGGGATTGAGTTCATATCAGGCCCCCCTTCTTATAAAAGCTTTGCCCTCAAAGCTGAGATCAACCTGCACTCAAAATCATAGAAAAAATCATCCCAAACAGGATCGTGAAAGGCCAGTCAGCCCAAAAATTCCTTTTTCCGGTGAGACTCGATTTTCCTGCGAGGCCTTTTGAATTGGGGGCTTTCTGTTTGCGGGCGTCCCGTCCCAATTCACCACTTGCAATGATTTCTCCTGGCTCCCAGGGGTCTTCTCCATCCATTTCCAGCATGCGACTCGACCCCATTCGACTCCAATCGCATCGCCCGTTTTTCCCGCCATCAGAAAATTTTGAATTTCCAGAATTCGGCGAGCTGTGCTGAAATTTGGGGCTTTCTTCTATGAACTCGCTGAGCCAATCTCACAATTTCTACACCTTTCCTGAGACCCCAGGGGTGGATCCTCATTGTTGGATTGCTTCGAATAGTGCTTGAACTCCTCAACCGATTCACTCATTTTTCCTTCGTGGTTCATCGAGTTGGGAAGCAAAATTGCACTTATGGGATTCTCCGATTGAGCTGGCTTCAGCTAGATTTCATTGCTTTTGCACATTGCTGGGTGAACTTGGAACGCGTATTCGCTGGCCGTCTGTTCTATCGGTGTTCCAGTTGCTCCACCCCGTTCAGTGTGATTCAGGGCTACCGGAGAACAGGGTCGACGAACCATATTTCGGCGCGGAACTGTCCTTCCAGCGAGAACAGTTAACAACTACCACCGATCCATCATCTGCGGTTCGTGGGTTTGTACGAAAGCTGCTACACTCGATTCCACCCCACTTCGGACTCGACTCTTCGACATATGATGCTGGTCTTCTCAAACTTCTTCCGGCGTCAATGGTTTGGGGGTCGTCTTCTTCCCACCGTGCTCCCAGATGTAGAAATTTGTTTGACCGTGATGGGATGCTTTACGGTCGAATAACGTTTTCAATTGCTAATACTCTACATGCTTCGTCGCCTCTGCATGCTGTATCTCACCAGGAGCACGAGTCTGTCGTGTATCCTTCTGTGTTTCCTATTTTGCAGGATCCGCCTCCCACACCTTCGCCGCCACTCCTGTCCACTCCGTCACCAAAAGAACAGATCAAGGAGGAGTGGCGGCCGAAACTGTAGGCAGCTAAGCCTGCTCGAAAGAAAGCCGGAGACCACTACGAGCTGGTCCCGCCCCCACCTTGGCCATCCGAGTATTCACTCGCTTGCATCTTGCCGGATGGCCAAGTCGAGTTGGCGAATGCTGGTGGCCACATTCGTCGCGTGCATGGCCACCATTTGAAGCTGTACCTCAAGAGCGATGTGGATCCGCTCTTGAAGGCACCTGATCCTACACTTCTCTGAGCATCCATACTGGCGTCCAGCTAAAAGACGGTAAAGAAGCGCTTGTGGGGAGGCAACCCCACCGAGGTTTGCATTTTCTTACTTTTTTCCTTTTGTTTTTTTTTGTGTTCTTTGAGTCTTGAGATGTTGTTCCAGAGTCGAATGTCGTTTTTGAGTGAAAACAGGTTGAATTCGGGGCTCCAGCAGCTCACACGGCCAGGCCTGATGCTCACACGGCCGTGTGGATTTTATCCCTTGGCCGTGTGAGCTCTCTGCAAATTCCACACGGCCAAATGTGCAACTGGCACGGCCGTGTGGCTTGCCTCAGCCTGGCTGTGTGGCCGACACGGGCATATCATTTTCTCACACGGCCGTGTGGACTTAACCCCTTGGCCGTGTGAGCTCTCGGCAAATCCCACACGGCCAAATGTGCATCTCGCACGGCCGTGTGGAAAATTCTCGGCCTGCCCGTGTCGGCCGACACGGGCACGTGTGCGCATCACACGGTCCTGTTAGCCTGGCCGTGTGGTCGAGCCACGGCCTATAAATTTAGTCGACACGGCCGAGTGGTCATAAAAATCAAAATCCTCGCCGGAATCCTCTGAAACTCGCCGGAAAACCGCGACAAACCAACCCATTTCGATTTTTTCGGCCATTTTTTGTCATTTTTTCACCAAACCAACAACAAACACATCCTTCCCACACCAAAAGCGGCCTATCCCTTTATTTTGAGGAGATTTCCGGCGAGACTCCGACGACCACTTCCGGGCAGATTTTCGCACTTTCGTCAAGTGCATTTCATTCATCTCATCAATCCCTACAATCCTACTTGAGTCTCCAGGTTTGATTTTGCCATTTACCTTATGAATTAAGGAGAATTGGATATTAGGGTGTATATTTAGAGAATCCATTTGAAATGAGTGAATTGAATGAAATTGAATGTGGGGAATGCTTGGATAATGTATGATTGATGTTAGAGCATATTTACAATGTTGATTTGAGGCCTTGTGTTCTATGAATGTGCTAATTTCATGCTTAACTTAATAGTGCACACAAGGTGTTCGATGAAATGCCTATTTTTGTACCATTTTGTGGGAGTCGGTTGGGACCCTTAATGATGTGCTTTGAGGGTGTATTTGTTATGAATGTGAACCTTGAGTTGCCTACTTTTTCATGGATTTGCACCCCCACTCAGATTAGGCTTGATTTATCGAGTTTTTAACCCCCGACCCATGGATGAAACCATGGTTAGGCTGTTTTCTGTTCTTAAGTGTGGGGGTGTGATTAACATTTTTCGTTGCCTCTTGGTTCCACTTTGGGTTATTCTTTTGAAGGACGATGACGAAGCCCAACCTCAGGCACCCGTTTATTCAAGATTTGAAAAGGGGGCCCCACCAGGATCGTTTTAAGAGCGTCCTAGCCTGCAAATTTGGGCAGCATCATTGCTGGTCCAAGCGCGAGTTGGAGAAGCTGAACTGCTACGAGCACTTCTCCGCCATAGTCATCAACCGCCCCTGGCGCCGCCTCCTCCAAATTCGAGAGAAGGTCTACCACGAGCTCGTACTTGAGTTCTACACGACCTTCAAGCATGCAGACACGGACGATTGGAAGGACGGAGCAGCCATCCAGTTCAGGCTCGGCGGTGCACCCCGATCCATGAGTGATAGACCGTTAATTACACATGTTTTTACCCCTGTTCTTACACCGTTTGAGGTGTTGATTCTCGTGTTTTAGGCCGATTTCACGCTAGGTTGTGCTTGTTTGTGATATTTCAGGTCCTAGTACGTGAATGGAGGCTTGGGAGCGAGTTTGGGGTCGATTGGACGTAGATCGGACGCGTGGCGAGGTGCCAAGGAAGCCGCACGGGCAGTCCGGGACATCACACGGCCGTGCAACTTACAATTGTGGCCGTGTGATTTTTGCCGAGAGCAAACACGGGCAGGATGGAAATCTCACACGGCCGTGCGACCCTGGCCGTGTGGGATGGCTGAAGTGCAACTAATTGATACGCTGCGTTTTGACTCACACAGGCAACTGGGTGAGCCACATGGCCGTTAGGCCTGCCCATGTGAGTCGGGAAATCTTGGTTTTTTAGCCAATTTCAAGCCAAAAAAGGGGAGAATCGGATTTTCAGAGCAAAAACAGAGCCCTAGAGAGAGAAAGTACGAAGAACACATCCTAGAAGCTATCTTGGAGCTGGGTTTCGTCAAATCGAGCTTGGAGATCGTCATAGGAGTGGAAATCATCATCCCGGAGCAGATTTTCCTCATCATTATGAGTATGACTACTCCGATTACTGTTTTCTTCTCTCTCTCTATGGAGTAGAACCCTTCTCTCACTTGGGTATGAAGAACCCTAGTTCCTGGTGTTAGGGATTTGATTGTAATGACTTGGGATGATTATACTGTTTGGTTTTAATCGAATGATGCATGTTTATTGAATTGATTGAAGTCTGATCAGCTTTTCTTGATTTCTGCTGCAACCTGAGATAGATAGAATCTGATTAGGTTGTTAGAGCCTCTTCATTCGATAGTAGGAGATTGGTTATACGAGAGTTAGCTAGTTTACTGCTTTGTACTGGAATTCAATTCCAGTAGTGGAGTTCTGTGCTTATTGCTTCAGCTTTCTATCCGGGTGAAGACTAGTCGTCTGCCGGGTAGTTAGACTGAGAGGGCTTGGTCAGCTTAAGAGATTCCAAGCTACTGTCGGATCTTCCGCAGTCTAATCAATAGTAAATCAACCCAGGGTAATTACAATTGAACCTAACTAAGGAGCTAGGGGGACATCATTCCCGAGTGACTCTTTCCTGCTTGAGAAAACCGAATAATTTCCTGCTTTCTTACTGCTTTTAGTTTAAACACAAATCACTCGACTTAGTTGGCTAGATAATAGACAATCACGGAGTAAGCAGTAGATCTAGACCCCGGGTTGATAATAGAACTTGCCTGTTACTGCATTCCCGGGCTGCGATTACACTTGGTCGCAGTTTGGTGTTGTGTTTTGGCGTGTCAAGTTTTTGGCGCCGTTGCCGGGGACCCTCTAGGTTATTGGGGAAACGTGAGAATTTGTTACTCTAGCTTTTTATTTATTGCATTTCATCTCTTCCACCTGTGTGCCTTCACGGGTTGCTTCTGCTGATTGTGTGCAGGTAGTGCATGACCCGTAGCCAGTCGGGAGAACTACTACCATTAGACCAGGAGCTTGAACGAACCTGCAGGAACTTCAAGCGGGCTCTAAAGGCGTGACTGGCTGCGGAGGAGGCGCTATCACAGCTGCAGATCGAAGACGAAGAAGAGATGGCTGATCCACAAAACCATGATGTGATCAATCCAGAGGAGCAGACCATGGGATCCTACTGAACCGCTAGAGCTGCGGATATGAGGTCACCCATTCAACACCCTCAGGTCCCAGCCAACAATTTTGAGGTGAGCACCTCAGTAATCACCATGCTGCGCGGTTTAGTGGTGTTCCGTGGTAAGGAGGGGGAGTGCCCCCGATCACATCTCAGGCGATTCCACGAGCTCATCGATGGTATCAAGATCAATGGGGTACCAGCAGACGCCATCCAGCTGAGGTACTTCCCATTCACTCTGGAGGGGCAGGCCAAGGAGTGGCTAGACACTCGACCTCCGGGCTCTATCACCACGTTCGCCAACCTGGCGGACAAGTTCCTCACCCGCTACCATCCTCCATCCAAGACAGCTGACCTGCAGAAGCAAACTACCCATTTTGCTCAGGATGAGGATGAGACCATCAGGGATGCTTGGGAGAGATACACTAGTCTTTACTTCGGGTGTCCCAATCATGGTTTCAACGATGCGTTCAAGGTGGGCACTTTCTATCACGCCCTCTTCCCGGAGGACAAGCAGCTGATTGACTCGGTTTGTGGCGGGAACATGCTGACCAAAACCCCGCCACAGCTGAATCAACTCTTTGAGGAGATGGCGGAGAACGGGTACGGTTGGGGCACCGCCAGGAGATCGAGACGAGCACCAGGACGGGGTGTGCATGCTGTAGGCACCCAGTCATCTGATTTGGTGCAGGTGGTATCGAAGCTGGTTTCAGCTATCGATCGTTCTGGTTTGATTGCAGGTACAGGGCAGCCGCAGGCGATGCACTGCCAGTGGTGCGAGAGCTCCCATCACACCGTTGAGGACTGTCAGGCGATGCGGGAGTCGTCTACTCCCCAGGAGCAGGTGGACTTTATCAGTAATGCCAGGCGCTTCGACCCCTACAGCAACACTTATAACGAGGGGTGGCGCCAGCATCCTAACTTTTCTTGGGCTGGGGCAAATCCCAAACCACCAGCTCCCCAGGGACCACCTGGTTTCCAGAGGCCTCCGTACCAGCCCAGACAAGGGCAATTTCAGCAGCCACAGCAGCCACTCTACCAGCTCAGACAGGGGCCAGTTCCACCTCAGTCACAGGTGCGACCATTTCAGCAGACAGGGGCAGCACCAGCAGCCCCAGTACAGAGTGACCAGATGGCGGAATTGAGAGATTTGGTGGGTTCTCTGGCCACCTCCAGCGCAAATAAGTTCAATAACATTGAGTAGTTCATGGAGAAAGCTTCAAGCAAATTCCTGGAGCTAGAAGCTGGTCTGAGAAACACGCAGGCTGTGCTGCGGGATATACAGACCCAGCTTGGGAGTGTTGCCCAATCTGTAGCTCAGAGGGCTCCTGGTACCTTGTCTGGTCAGACCATCCCTCACCCGCAGGACCCGAATGCCAACTGCAGTGCCATCACGACTAGGAGTGGCAAGGTGACTGCCGATCCACCTGTTCGGGCAGTAGAGAGAGAGACCCCTGCTTCAGCACTTCTAGCTAATCAGGAAGAAATGGAGAAGGAGGTTGAGGTGCCTGCTCCTAAACCGCAACCAGTGGTGAAGGAGTATGTACCACAGCTTCCCTTTCCTACTCGGTTGCACAAGGACCGACTGGAGACTGAGTTTGCCAAATTCATGAAGGATCTCCTCACCAATAAGAGGAAGCTTGGGGAGCTGTCAACGGTGATGCTCAACGAGGAGTGTTCTGCCATCCTGCAGAACAAACTACCAGAGAAGCGAAAAGACCCAGGGAGTTTCACTATCCCTTGCATGATTGGTAGTTTGCATGTAGGGAAGTCCTTGGCGGATTTAGGCGCTAGCATAAATGTCATGCCTTATAAACTGTTTAAAAAGCTAGGCCTAGGTGAACCCAGTGATACTAGGATGAGCATCCAGCTTGCTGATAGATCCATTGTGCATCCTAGGGATATAGCAGAGGACTTGATAGTCGCAGTAGGACCATTTTCATATCCTGTTGATTTTGTAATTTTGGACATAAATGAGGATGTTGATGTGCCATTGATACTGGGTATACCTTTTCTCGCCACCGCCAAGGTGCTTATTGATGTGAATGATGGAAAACTGATTTTAAGAGCTGGGGGTGAACAAATCACCTTCTCTGTTTATGATAATATGAAGCACCCCCAGCTCCATGATGATCTAGATTACTGTGATGTTGTTGCTGATTTTGAGACCGCACTCACCATCACGAGTGCGGGTACTGATGATTTCCTTGAGCGTTGTCTTTTGCTAGGGAAACACGCATCACAGGATGTGCAGCTGGAGGAGCAGCTTGCCGAGCTGGATGAGGCTGCAATCGAGGGGCGAGAGATGCCATTCAAGCCGATCCCCATCTCGCCCCGACTCGCTACATCATTGGAGGAGCCACCAGAGTTGGACCTTAAGCCCTTACCATCTCACCTGGAGTATGCATTTCTCTGGGAGGGGAATAAGCTCCCGGTTATTATTAGCTCGGATCTTACACCCGAGCAGAAGAGCAGGCTGGTGGCTGTGCTGCAGAAGTATGCCCGGGCCATGGCATGGAAGATCACAGACATCAGAGGAATTAGCCCATCCTTCTGCTCCCACAGAATTTTGATGGAGGATGAGGTTAAGCCAGTCAGGCAGCCGCAGAGGAGATTGTTGCCTAACTTGGAGGCAGTGGTCCGGGCAGAGATTGTGAAGCTCATGGATGCAGGGATCATCTTTGCTATATCTGATAGCAAGTGGGTCAGCCCCACTCAGGTGGTTCCGAAGAAAGGCGGGATGACTGTGGTCCCGAATGAGAAGAAGGAGTTGATCCCGATGCGGACCGTGACTCGCTGGAGAGTCTACATCGATTACCGGCGCCTGAACGACGCCACCAGGAAAGATCATTTTCCCCTACCTTTCATTGATCAGATGCTGGAAAGGTTGGCTAGCCATGAGTTCAATTGCTTCCTGGATGGCATGTCTGGTTACTTCGAGATTCCTATTGCACCGGAGGATCAGGCGAAGACCACATTCACTTGCCCCTTCGGTACCTTTGCTTACCGGAGGATTCCATTTGGGCTGTGTAATGCACCGGCGACCTTCCAGAGATGCATGCTGGCGATCTTCGACCGACTGGTTGGAGAGATCATGGAAGTCTTCATGGATGATTTCTCGGTATATGGAGACTCCTTCACTCACTGTCTCCATAACCTGGAACTCGTTCTGAAGAGGTGCGAGGAGACTAATCTGGCACTCAGCTGGGAGAAGTGCCATTTTATGGTTCGTGAGGGTATTGTGCTCGGGCACAAGATCTCCAAGCAGGGGATTGAGGTGGATCGCGCGAAGATCGAGACGATGAGTCAGCTACCTCCTCCTGTTTCTATGAAGGGGATTCGCAGCTTTTTGGGTCGTGCAGGCTTTTATCGGCGCTTCATCAAAGATTTCTCGAAGATTGCCCTACCTTTGACCAAGCTGCTAGAGAAGGATGCACCATTCCAGTTCACTCCCGAGTGCACAGCTGCATTTGAGACTCTGAAGGAGAAGCTTACCCATGCACCTATCATGGTGACTCCTGACTGGTCTCTTCCTTTTGAGCTGATGTGCGATGCGAGTGACTATGCAGTCGAAGCAGTTCTGGGTCAGAGATGCGAGAAGCACTTCCAGCCTATCTACTACGCGTCCAAGACCTTGAACGATGCATAGGAGAACTACACCACCACTGAGAAGGAGCTCCTCGCTGTGATGTATGCATTTGATAAGTTCCGACCCTATCTGGTGCTCTCCCATGTGGTGGTCTACACTGACCACTCGGCGATTCGCTACCTGATGAGCAAGGCTGATGCAAAGCCTAGGCTCATCCGCTGGATCCTGCTGCTGCAGGAGTTTGACATCGAGATCCGGGACAAGAAAGGAGCCGAGAATGTTGCTGCAGATCATCTCTCACGGTTGGAAGCCCCTCCGGTGGACAACTTCGTGGAAGAGATCAACGACTCCTTCCCGGGTGAGCAATTGCTGGCGATGACACTGGTGGATAGCGTGGCCCCTTGGTATTCTGACTTTGCCAATTATCTGGTGGGCAAGCAGTTACCCAAGGGGATGGCTACTCATGCAAAGCGCAAGTTCTTCTCCGATCTGAAGCATAACTTCTGGGAGGATCCTTACCTCTTCAGAATCAGAGCGGATGGTGTGATCCGGCGCTGTGTCATGGAGCATGAGATGGGAGCCATCCTGTCTCAATGTCACGAGGGACCTACTGGAAGGTTATCATGGAGGAAACCGCACGGCGCGGAAGGTGCTACAGTCGGGCTTCTATTGGCCCTCGCTCTTCAAGGATGCAGACACCTTCGCACGACAGTGCGACCGCTGCCAAAGGTCAGGTAACATTTCTGCCCGGGATGAGATGCCCCAACATATCTCTGTTATTTGTGAAATTTTTGATGTTTGGGGTATCGATTTCATGGGCCCATTCCCTCCATCTTTTGGCAACCTGTACATATTGGTTGCAGTGGACTACGTCTCGAGGTGGGCAGAAGCTCAAGCCATGCCCACCAATGATGCAAGATGGGTCTGCTCATTTCTGAAGCAGCTGTTCTCCCGGTTCGGGACACCTCGCGCCATTATTAGTGATAGAGGAACCCATTTTCAAGGGCAATTCACTAAACTCTTTTCTCGCTATGGCGTTAAGCATCAGGTGTCGGTGGCCTACCATCCCCAGTCAAATGGGCAGGCCGAGCTGACGAACTGGGAGTTAAAACGAATAATTGAAAAGACGATGGATCAGTCCCGCAAGGATTGGTCCACCAAGCTCGATGATGCTCTCTGGGCGTATAGGACTGCCTATAAAAATCCGATTGGCACTTCTCCCTATAGGCTTGTCTATGGGAAGGCGTGCCATTTGCCGATAGAGCTAGAGCACAAGGCCTTCTAGGCCATTAAGCTGCTAAACCTGGATTTGAGTGTTGCAGGTACAGAACGTAAGTTGCAGCTGCTGGAGTTGGAGGAGTGGCGTTACCACGCCTACAAGAACACCCTGCTCTACAAAGAGCGCACCAAGCGTCTCCATGACGCGAGGTTGAGGGGCCCGAAGGAGTTTCAAGTAGGTGATCGTGTTCAGCTCTTCAATGCACGCCTGAAACTCTTTCCGGGCAAACTCCGTTCGAGGTGGTCGGGACCCTTCACGGTCACCCAAGTTTTCCCGCACGGTGCAGTGGAGATCAGCAATGCTCAAATCGAGCCATTCAAGGGGAATGGCCACCTCCTAAAGTTGTATTTGGGAGGTGCTGTCGAGCGCGCAGAGCTGCTGATCAAGCTCGAGGACCCTTAGTTCCTCTACTGGCGTCCAGCTAAAAGACGGTAAAGAAGCGCTTGTGGGGAGGCAACCCCACCGAGGTTTGCATTTTCTTACTTTTTTTTTTCCTTTTGTTTTTTGTGTTTTTTTTGAGTCTTGAGATGTTGTTCCAGAGTCGTATGTCGTTTTTTGGTGAAAACAGGTTGATTTCGGGGCTCCAGCAGCTCACACGGCCAGGCCATCTGCTCGCACGGCCGTGTGGATTTTATCCCCTGACCGTGTGAGCCCTCGGCAATTTTCACACGGCCAAAAGTGCAAATTTGCACGGCCGTGTGGATTGGCCTAACCTGGGCGTGTGGCCGACACGGGCAACACAAATTCTCGCACGGCCGTGTGGATTTTATCCTCTGGCCGTGCGAGCCCTCGGCAAATTCCACACGGCCAAAAGTGCAAATTTGCACGGCCGTGTGGAATTTTTCCCCTGGCCGTGTCGGCCAACACGGGCAAAAGTGCACCTCGCACGGCCGTGCGAGCCTGCCCGTGTGGCCGAGCCACGGCCTATTTATTCGGCCATCACGGCCGAGTGGTCATATTTTTGAAAATTCTCGCCGGAATCCTCTGAACCTCGCCGGAAAACCGCGTCAAACCACCCTATTTCGATTTTTCCGGCCATTTTTTGTCATTTTTTCACCAAACCAACAACAAACCCATCCTTCCCACACCAAAAGCGGCCTATCCCTCCATTTTGAGGAGATTTGGCCGACTTTTTTGTCGCCGGAGGCGATTTCCGGCGAGACTCCGACGACCACTTCCGGGCATATTTTCGCACTTTCGTTAAGTGCATTTCATTCATCTCATCATTCCCTACAATCCTACTTGAGTCTCCAGGTTTGATTTCGCCATTTACCTTATGATTTGAGGAGAATTGGATATTAGGGTGTATGTTTAGAGAATCCATTTGAAATGAATGAATTGAATGTAATTGAATGTGGGGAATGCTTGGATTATGATGATTGATGTTAGGGCATAGTTACAATGTTGATTTGAGGCCTTGTGTGCTATGAATGTGCTAATTTCATGCTTAACTTAATAGTGCACACAAGGTGTTCGATGAAATGCCTGTTTTCGTACCATTTTGTGAGAGTCGTTTGGGACCCTTAATGATGTGCTTTGAGGGTGTATTTGTTATGAATGTGAACCTTGAGTTGCCTACTTGTTCATGGATGTGCACCCCCACTCAGATTAGGTTTGCTTTATCGAGTTTTTGACCCCCGAACCATGGATGAAACCATGGTTAGGCTGATTTCTGTTCTTAAGTGTGTGGGTGTGATTAACATTTTTCTTGGCTCTTTTGGTTCCACTTTGGGT
Source organism: Linum tenue (assembly GCA_946122785.1). Classification (NCBI taxonomy): domain Eukaryota; kingdom Viridiplantae; phylum Streptophyta; class Magnoliopsida; order Malpighiales; family Linaceae; genus Linum; species Linum tenue. Next base: position 75,421,836 of record CAMGYJ010000005.1, on the reverse strand, counting down.
TGTTCTTTTGCAGGACAATGTCGAAACCTGACCTCAAGCACCCGTTCATCCGGGATCTAAAGAGGGGCCCCGACGAGAATCGGTTCAAGCAGATCCTGGCATGCCCGTTTGGGCAGCACCATTGCTGGTCCAAACGGGAGTTTCAGAAATTGAACTGCTACGAGCAACTCTCCGCCGCTGTTGCCAACCGCGCATGGCGCCGTCTGCTCTGCATCTGCGAAAAGGTTTACTACGAGCCCGTGCTGGAGTTCTACACGACCTTCAAGCACACACCCAGGACGATTGGAGAGACGGTACAGCCGTCCAATTCAGGCTCGGCGGTGCCCCCCGGTCCATGAGCTACCACGAGCTGGCCGAGGCTCTCGACCTCGACCTAGACGACCGTGGGCGCTACATCACCGAGGTCAATGACCCGCTGGAGGTGGACTTCCGGAGGCTGTACACCCGCCTGGCTCGGCCAGGCCAGACGCGTCCCTTCTCGACTGGGAGGACGAAGGCATCTACCCTGCTGCTCGACAACCGCCTTCTCCACCACCTCCTGGCGAAGTCTTATACCCCAGCGTCAGACAGTGCCAGCGCCATCACCAAGAGGGCCATGTACTTCATCGCTTCGATCCGCCAGTACAATCATCCTCTCCACTTGGGTTTGGTGGTGGCCAGGACCTTCGAGAAGACTGCTACGGAACTGAAGAGCCTCCACTGCGCCCCCCTCATCACCCGCCTGGCCACATACTTCGGGCTTTCACTGCAGGGGTGCACACAGTAGGGGGACACCCTCGTCTTTGGCAGGAAGACGATCGGTAAAATGCACCTGCTGCGAGAGAACCGCGGCGTTCTATGGATCGAGGGATTTCCAGAACCTCAGATCCCCGCTGAGGACCAGCCGGAGGATCAGCCAGAGGGCCAGGCGGAGGAGGCAGGTGAGGATGTCGACCCAAATGATGTGGACACTGTTGTTGATCGACCACAGACTGACTTCCATTACGGAGGTGGCAGCTCCGCTTTCCCGGGGCAGGATTACTTCACCTCCCAGTTCGAGCATCTGCGTCTCCAGAACCAGCAGATCCTCGATCATCAGATGCAGTTCCAGCAGCAGCACGCGGCTCACCAGGCCGAGTACCACCAGAGGATGACTGCTTATGATGAGCGCCTGGACATGATCCAGACACAGCAGGGGGTGACTCTCGCACACATCGAGCGGGAGAAGCGCCGCTCTAGGCACATGCAGGAGGTTCAGCAGCACTTACTCCAGCTGCTACCGGGTGAGCAGCCCGTCTGGAGGACTCCCTGGGAGGACTCTCCACTTCCACCTCCCCCGGCGGATGGTGATGATGGTGCTGATGGTGATGACGCCTTCATGGACGACATCGACCTGGATAACCTTGGCGACGAGTAGGCTGTACTCATTGCCCATCTCAGTGTGTTTTTCGTTTTAGACTTTTGTGTGTTTGCTTCATGTGTGAGGGGCTTGAACTTAGTGTCGTTTGTTTTTTGTTTTTGTTTCTCTTTGGTGGATTGTTTATTTTGTAGCCATCTGGGCTAACACTTATCCCTAACGCACAGTGTGCTAGTGTGTTCTTGGTGTTCGATTCGTGCAGAACTGTCCATCTTCCCGTTTGTTTCTCGCTGACTGGTCCACTTCCAGTCCCCCAGCATTATTTCCATCTGGTAACATCGTTCCCCTTATCTCTCCCTCTACTCCATTGAGGGCAATGTCGTGCTTAAGTGTGTGTGGGGGGGGGGGTGCTTTGTATCGGTTGGAATCTATATTTGAGTGCTTGGAGCCTAGTCCGCTGTCCGAATCTTACGATTTGAGGGCTCCAAGTACTACTGTTTGATCATATTGGCACTGTGGTTTGATTGATGAATTGAATGGTTTTCGGATTGATGCATGATAGCTTGATTATGACTAGGACAACCTATGATGAGGACTGAGACGTGCAGTAGAATTTTGTAGGGGTTCAGTTTTTCAACTGTTTGCTTACCAACTGTGACTTGGATTGATCACTTGTTCTTGACAGTCGTTTATGCATCTAGTTCAGGGTATCAGAATGTGAGATAGAGCATATAGGTAGCCATGTGAGATTTGAGCCTGCTCGTTTCTTTCTTGTGCGAGAGATCCCTCTTCCATGATGTGTAGTATTCACGTTGTCACTAGCTAAGATGATGGGGGCATAGGATTAGCCCACGACCAAATTGACTGTCCTGATGTGTCATATCCCCTAGTCAGCCCCTTTGAGCCGTGTGGTCTTTTGGTCTATAATGAAAAATCACCCTTTTGCATCTTTTAGAAGTTCCACAGAGTGGTTTTTACATATTCTCTGCTGTTTATGCTAAATTTAATGTGAGTGTTGGAGGTAGTGCTTAAAAGTTGGGCATGTGTTTGAAATATGTGCAGAAGTGGTGGCTCTCTTAAGAAATGAAAAGAAAAAGGAAAGAAAAACAAAGAAAAATTGAAAGCAAAAGAGACCCACTACCAAAAATCTGAATAATGCCCATTAAGTAGTGTTTCTTAGCAGTCTGGCTTGGAAATGCTAACATTTATACCTCCTTCGCTTTTGTGCTCTTGAGATATTGAGTAATGCAGAATAGCAGAAAGGAAATACTGGTTTGTTTGATTGTGATTGTGTGGGTTTGGAAATGTGGAACCTTGTGCTATGAATACTTCCACCACCTAAAAGGCCTTTTCCCCATGTCCAAGACCCTAGCCAGTCATTTGAACCTTTGTCTAAGACCTCCTGATTAGTTAGTGGTGACACCCCATATGTGAACTCTAGCATTTAGAGGCTGCCATCATGGTGAAGAGATGTTAGGGATTGAGAGAAATAGCATGCGCATTTTTTCGCATCAAATTGTCCTGACCCCACTGGTCGAGAGTGAGTGATTCATTTTCATATTCTATATACTCTTGTACCCCGGTGAGGACCTAGATTGCTCGGTCTCTATTCTGATGTCTTGAGTTGGATGCATGAGGTGACTGTTTTGAGTAAGTGGCTGAGTCAAGTCTAGGTTGGTTGGTGAACAGAAGGGAGACTCTTCCTTTACTCGATTTTGCTGCGCTCGAATGTCCTTTGTGGTGGTTGTCCAGGTTGCTATTGAGTTTGTTCATGTATTGATGTTTGAAAACCAGTACGATTCACGTGTTATGTGCCTTTATGACTTGTCCCCAATGTTGGTTGAGTGAAAAATGTAAGCTTACCTTGGGTATGACTTGGTTTGCTTGGGGACAAGCAAACGGTTAAGTGTGGGGGAGTTTGATAGACCGTTAATTACACATGTTTTTACTCCTGTTCTTACACCGTTTGAGATGTGGTTTCTCGTGTTTTAGGATGATTTCACGCTAGGTTGTGCTTGTTTGTGATATTTCAGGTCCTAGTACGTGAATGGAGGCCTGGAAGCGAGTTTGGGGTCGATTGGACAAAGATCGGGCGCGAGGCAAGCCGATGAGGAAGCCACACGGGCACACACACAAACTTCACACGGCCGTGCAAGTGACCAATGTGGTCGTGTGGGATTGTGCGAGCCTTCACACAGGCACAAATAAATATCACACGGCCGTGTGAAGGAGCAAGGTGGCTGTGTGATTTGTGCCGAGAGCAAACACGGGCAGAGCAGAATTTCCACACGGTCGTGTGACCCTAGCCGTGTGGGAAGCCTGAAATCCAACTAATCGATACGCCGCGTTTTGAGTCACACGGCCGTGTGGCCTGCCCGTGTGAGTTGGGAAATCTTGGTTTTTCACCCAATTCCGAGCCACAAGTGAGAGGATCGGATTTTCAGAGCAAAAACAGAGCCCTAGAGAGAGAAAGTGCGAAGAACACATCCTAGAAGCTATCTTGGAGCTGGGTTTCATCAAATCGAGCTTGGAGATCGTCATAGGAGTGGAAATCATCATCCCAGAGCAGATTTTCCTCATCTTTATGAGTATGACTACTCTGATTACTGTTTTCTTCTCTCTCTCTATGGAGTAGAACCCTTCTCTCACTTGGGTATGAAGAACCCTAGTTCCTTGTGTTAGGGATTTGATTGTAATGACTTGGGATGATTATACTGTTTGGTTTTAATCGAATGATGCATGTTTTATTGAATTGATTGAAGTCTGATCAGCTTTTCTTGATTTCTGCTGCAACCTGAGATAAATAGAATCTGATTAGGTTGTTAGAGCTTCTTCATTCGCTAGTAGGAGATTGGTTATACGAGAGTTAGCCAGTTTACTGCTTTGTACTGGAATCCAATTCCAGTAGTGGAGTTCTGTGCTCATTCTTCAGCTTTCTATCCCGGTGAAGACTAGCCGTCTGCCGGGTAGTTAGACTGAGAGGGCTTGGTCAGCTTAAGAGATTCCAAGCTACTATCGGATCTTCCGCAGTCTAATCAACAGTGAATCAACCCAGGGTAATTACAATTGAACCTAACTAAGGATCTAGGGGGACTCATTCCCGAGTGACTCTTTCCTGCTTTAGAAAACCGAATCATTTCCTGCTTTCTTACTGCTTTTGCTTTAAACAACAATTACTCGACTTAGTTGGCTAGATAATAGATAATCACGGAGTAAGCAGTAGATCTAGACCCCGGGTTGATAATAGAACTTGCCTGTTACTGCATTCCCGGACTGCGATTACACTTGGTCGCAGTTTGGTGTTGTGTTTTGGCGTGTCAGAAGTCAGGTTTAGGGACAGGTTTGCTTGCTAGAGTAAATCGGCTGCCGGAACCTTGCTTCAACTGCTTCTCGACCTTCACAGCAAGCTGCACAATGTCTTCAATGTCCACAAATGGAAATAGCTCTACTTGGTTCTTGATGTCCCTGTTTAGACCTTGCAAAAATAGACTAATGGTAGCCTCCTTGTCCTCGCGGATGTCAGCTTGGATCATGAGAAGCTCCATCTCCCTAAAGAACTCTTCCATGCCTCGACTGCCTTGGTGAAGAAGCTGCAAGCTATCGTGCAGTTGTCTTTGATAATATGAGGGCACAAAACGCTCCCTCATCAATGTTCTCATCTCCATCCACGTCTCGACTGGGGGTAAGCCGACTCAACGTCTCTTGATGCTCAATTGTTCCCACCAAGCAGCAACGTAGCTCCCAAATTCGTAGGTTGCTAGCTGGACCTTCTGTCTCTCAGTGTAATTGTGGCAGTCGAAGATCAGAATAATTGTGCGCTCCCAGTCCAGGTATTCTGTCGGGTCACACACTTGAAGATCACGGCTCCCCAAGAGAGCCCTAACACCAACGGGATCGACATATCAGCCTCCAATCGCCTCTACATCTACGACAGTTTCATCGGGACCGACGACGACTGCGTTGCGATCAACGAGTTTTCTTCCTACATAAACATCTCCCGCATCATGTGTGGGCCCGAACACGGGATCAACATTGGCAGCCTCGGGAAAGACGGCGCCTACGAGACCGTGGAGGAAGTCCATGTCGCGGATTGCACCTTTACGGGCACGATGAACGGGGCGAGAATCAAGACGTGGAAGGCACGTATAAGAAAACCCTAATAAATTTTTAAATTTCACATTGAAAAAGAATCTAATGCGCGATTTTTTCTTGTTTGATTCTTGTACAGAGAGGGAGAGGGTACGCGAGGAAGATAAGTTTCGAGGGGATAAGGCTGATCAACGCGGGGAATCCTATCATCATCGACCAAACGTATGTGAACCGAATGGCGGGGACTATGGGTGGTGAGGTGGAGGATGATTCTTTGTTGTCGTCGGGTGACTTGGAGATAAGCGACGTGACGTATGGGGGAGTGACCGGGTCGTCGTCGGACGCGAGGATGGTGTATTTCAACTGCGAGAGTGGAGCTAGGTTTAGAGACATTGTGGTGGAGGATGTGCAGATGAGTTCTTTTTTGTTCTGGGGGGGGGGAGCCATTGTTTGCGGTCCGCAATAACGCTCATGGGACTTCCAGTGCGGATCGCTCGCCTAGGGTTCCTTGCCTGCTTCCCTGATCAGTTTTATTCGACTTAGGAATAAGGTTGAACACTTTTTTGTTGGGTTCTATAGCGTAGGGTACGTTGTCCACCATGATAGATGAAATTTTTGGGTGAGGATAGTGAAATAGCTAGCTAGGCAAGGGTGATAATATAATTATGTAGTGTGTCATTAGAGTGTCAATGTTAATCAATAAGCAAAAGACAACGGATTATCATTATAGTTTATTACTAGCTTGTTTTTGTTTATGTGTAGAAAAGCCGCATAACAGTTTCATTTTAACTATCTGCGACTGCGCTTAATTCCACCCTAGACAATTGAAATTCCCAAGATAAAATTATTTTATCTAAATTTTGTTCTGCAAAATGGATCTGTTACAAGTTATCATCCAAACAAACTTTTAGATAATCGGCCAGATTTAGCATCTCGAAAATATGCTCTATACAGACTTTCAAAAAAGAAGCTATCTAATCTTTGTTGTGCTAACAAAATGGGGTTGTGTGGTCGCTCCTAACTGTAAGGTCATCTATGAGTTCGATTGTAGTACAATTTTACTAATCCCAACTTTCGGGCAAGACATTTTTCATTTATAAGGATTAATAGGATCACCAAGGAAAAATTGGTAAACCTGTGCATTTTGTGTTCCATCTAAACTTTTGTATCTATACTTACCTTTTAAAAGTTTACTAAAATTCCAGACCTGGCTGAATTCCAGGATGTAACAACTTTTTTGTCGAATCAATATTGATTATCTTTTGTTAAAAAAAAAGTTTACCAAAATTTAGAATTCAACAAAAACAACTTATGAAGTGATCTTATTAATTACCTTGAATATATATCTCTCATTATATTTGTAAGATCTTGTATTTGTGGCAATTTTGGCGAATCAAAAGGGTATAATTAAGTTGTCTCCTATTTACAATTCTTTTCCAATTAGTATCGAATTTAAAAAAAAATCATGAGTAATGTCTATTTTTTATCCAAACCTTTATCAGATTATTTTATATTATCCAAACTTATCGAAATACTAAGAATTAGTCAAATGTTAACTTTCAATTAACAATTTTGTTAGTAATCTTGACTTCACAATATGATATTGACTTGGAAGAGACACATGGGTCAACATTCCAAAATTTTAGTATTTTAATTAAGAAAAGAGTTACAAAATTATTAATGATAACGTAAAAATGGGGATGAAATCCCAAAATACATATGTTTTTAAAAAAAATTCCCAAAATACACACGTTATAAAAAACATTCCAAAAATACACATGTTTGGGCATCACTGCTGTTGTCAACCGCAGTGAATGCATCACCGCGGTTGACGACCGCGATGAATGCTTGTGATGCAACCCGGACCACCTCACAAGATGTCCCTCGAGTTCGAAGAACATACAACGATCGTGGCCCGAAGATGAAGGCTTTAGAAGCTCGAGAAGGCAAACAGAAGAGTCCAATTGACCAAGAGGTGCTCGACGTAGGAGCTGGAGCTGACCAAGAGGTCAATTTAATCTGCATCCTAGAAGAGAAAGAAGGACATTCTTGATGTCCAAGTTGGCCAAACATGGAAAGTCGAAGGAAAGGGGAGAAAGAAGGACATTCTTGATGCCCAAGTTGGCCAAACAAGGAAAGGGAATAATTAGTGGCTAAGAATCTTCAATTAGCATTAAAAACAATCTGATAGAATCTTTTGGATATTTGTTTTCTCCTTTAAAATATTATTTGTTTCATTAAAAAAAACCTTTGATCAATGAAAAACCCTTAATTGAGATTTCATTCTTGAAACTCTTTTATCCTTCTTAGTCCGTTCGTGGAATCGAGCCGTCTAGAAGAAACCGACGTTATCAACTAGCTCATCACCCTAGTTGTGGAGTCACTTCGTATACTTGGCTCTCTGCCCAATTGTGGCTTTGGTTTGAGTTATTTCCGCCCCTTTGCTCTTTGTTTTGCTAATCGATCTTTGCTTCGTATTCTGATTGTTTAAGTCCAGGAGTTAGAGTCTCGACTTATATCACTATAAGCCGAGTCTCTAACTCCTGGACTTAAACAATCAGAATACGAAGCAAAGATCGATTAGCAAAACAAAGAGCAAAGGGGCGGAAATAACTCAAACCAAAGCCACAATTGGGCAGAGAGCCAAGTATACGAAGTGACTCCACAACTAGGGTGATGAGCTAGTTGATAACGTCGGTTTCTTCTAGACGGCTCGATTCCACGAACGGACTAAGAAGGATAAAAGAGTTTCAAGAATGAAATCTCAATTAAGGGTTTTTCATTGATCAAAGGTTTTTTTTAATGAAACAAATAATATTTTAAAGGAGAAAACAAATATCCAAAAGATTCTATCAGATTGTTTTTAATGCTAATTGAAGATTCTTAGCCACTAATTATTCCCTTTCCTTGTTTGGCCAACTTGGGCATCAAGAATGTCCTTCTTTCTCCCCTTTCCTTCGACTTTCCATGTTTGGCCAACTTGGACGTCAAGAATGTCCTTCTTTCTCTTCTAGGATGCAGATTAAATTGACCTCTTGGTCAGCTCCAGCTCCTACGTCGAGCACCTCTTGGTCAATTGGACTCTTCTGTTTGCCTTCTCGAGCTTCTAAAGCCTTCATCTTCGGGCCACGATCGTTGTATGTTCTTCGAACTCGAGGGACATCTTGTGAGGTGGTCCGGGTTGCATCATTCCCTCCCTCTTCAAAAAGATTTGTCCTCAAATCTTGTGGCTGCATATAGGCTCCATTGCTCGGCTCCATCTCCCTCGACCTGAAACATGCACCACGAAAGAACAAACTTTCTCCACAATCCCATGGAATCAAGAGCTCAAACAACCGATCATACATAGGCTCTGAATAATGAGTTTCAAAGCTCAAGGCATCATGAATGTTTCCTTGAAACCTCCAGCCATGTTTCCAAAAATAATAGGTTGCTCCAGTGCCATCCAAACTTGCAGTTACTCGTCCAAAACCTTCATCCCTCACTAGATGCAGGCCACCACCATCTGCCCTCTTGCCATCAAAGCAATCAGCTGTCCAAAGCAAGCTATCCATGATCAAAGCATGAAGACTCGTACACCTCAAATCCTGATCAGGATGAAAACAAAAAGGATCGTGATAGCTTGATTCAATGCGTTCTATTTCAACCACTTCAGATCCACCACTTTTCTTTACTGCAACTTCTTCTACTTCCTTATGATCCGGACAATTGGTCGACGGCTTCTTTTCTTTGACTTCCTCTTTATCTGGAAGGGTTCTGACTTCCTCGACATCCTGTTCTTCATCGACCTTCTCTGCTTCCAGATTTGCCTGTGCCTCTTCATAAAGTCGTTGTAATTGCCTCCTATCTTCAGCAACCTCTTCCAACGATAATGGTTTTAAGGCGATCTTCCTTCCTTGATGACTGATGATGATATGATTGCGGCTGTGATGTTTTCGTGCTTGGCGATCAATATGCCATGGTTCACCAAGTACCACGTGAGTCAACTTCATAGGCACGACATCACACTGAATCTGATCCACATACGTCCCAAGTTGAAACTCCACATATACTTGTTCAGTCACATATACAAAAGCATCTTCCATTGACAATCGCAATAGGTAAGGGAGAGGATGTTGTTGTGTAGTTAGCCCTAACTTAGCTACTGTCCTCGAACTGATCAAATTGGATTTGATCTCTTCATCAACCACCACAAAACAAAAGTTCTCTTTAACCAGAAAACGAGTACAGAACAGATTACCTTGCTCCAACTCGTCCATGTCTGCGACACGAGTAAGCTCCAAGAACCTTCAGAATTCTCTCTGAAACTTCAGGAATCTTCTCTTTTTTTTATTTTCTTTTCTTCGAAAATAGAAACTGAAAATAAACCTTCTTGGCAGCGGTTAAGAACACAAGACCTGATTTGTCTGATTCTCGGTCAAGAAAGGAGGATACGTATGCCACTGTGTTTGAACCGGAGCTCTGATACCACCTGATATAAGCCGAGGCTCTAACTCCTGGACTTAAACAATCAGAATACGCAGCAAAGATCGATTAGCAAAACAAAGAGCAAAAGGGGCGGAAAATAACTCAAACCAAAGCCACAATTGGGCAGAGGGCCAACTATACGAAGTGACTCCACAACTAGGGTGATGAGCTAGTTGATAACGTCGGTTTCTTCTAGACGGCTCGATTCCACGAATGGACTAAGAAGGATAAAAGAGTTTCAAGAATGAAATCTCAAATAAGGGTTTTCCATTGATCAAAGGTTGCTTTCCCGTAGGCATAACATCCTCTATTTATAGAGGTTACAAAATTAAGAAGGAAACTAATAGGAGTTAAAGAAGGAAACAAATAATATTTTAAAGGAGAAAACAAATATCCAAAAGATTCTATCAGATTGTTTTGAATGCTAATTGAAGATTTTTAGCCACTAATTATTCCCTTTCCTTGTTTGGCCAACTTGGGCATCAAGAATGTTCTTCTTTCTCCCCTTTCCTTCGACTTTCCATGTTTGGCCAACTTGGACATCAAGAATGTCCTTCTTTCTCTTCTAGGATGCAGATTAAATTGACCTCTTGGTCAGCTCCAGCTCCTACGTCGAGCACCTCTTGGTCAATTGGACTCTTCTGTTTGCCTTCTCGAGCTTCTAAAGCCTTCATCTTCGGACCACGATCGTTGTATGTTCTTCGAACTCGAGGGACATCTTGTGAGGTGGTCCGGGTTGCATCAGCTTGACATAACACTGAAACTTCAAACAAACGCAATTTTGCGCTCGGTTATCCGATTGTAGCGATTGTTTTTATTTCATATAACTTTTCAAGATATTTCAATCTGCAACAAGACTTAATCTAAAAAAAATGTCGTTTGTTACCCCGAACGAGCAATTTTTCGATTTTGCCAAACTTTGGAGGTAATATTGACTTGACAATATGATATTGACTTGGATGAGACACATGAAGGTCAATATTCCAAAATTTTTGTATTTTAATTAAGAAAAGACTTACAAAATTATTAACGATAACGAAAAAATTGCTAATATCTTGATGCATTACAAAAATACACATGTTTGGGCATCACCGCTGTTGTCAACTGTAGTGAATGCATCACCGCGGTTGACGGCCGCGGTGAATGCCTGACGTAACACTGAAACTTCAAACAAACGTAATTTTGCGCTCGGTTATCCGATTGTAGTGATTTTTTTTATTTTATATAACTTTTCAAGATATTTCAATCTGCAACAAGACTTAATCTAAAAAAAATGTTGTTTGTTACCCCAAACGAGTAATTTTCGATTTTGCCAAACTTTGGAGGTAATATTGACTTGGAAGAGACACATGAAGGTCAATATTCCAAAATTTTTGTATTTTAATTAAGAAAAGACTTACAAAATTATTAACGATAATGTAAAAATTGCTAATATCTTGATGTATTACGAAAGATTTGACTAATTAAGAGCATTTTAATAGGTTTGAATAATATAAAATAATCTAAAAAATATATTTGAATAAAAAATAGACATTATCCAAAAATTGACAAAAAAAGGAGAATAAAAAAAGCAGAGCCAAAAAACCTTTCTCTCTCTTCCTTCTCTCTCTTCCTATTTTCTCTGAGCGCATCGCTAGGTTTTCGATGGTGGCCGTCACCGGCGAAGCCAGCTCAGGTGCTGCCGGTGGCGGTCGTACCTGGGCTTCTCTGTTTTCGGTCAGTCCTGACTTCAAACTTGATTACTACGAGCCGGAATTTGTCAATGGATCCCTTCGGATCCCTAAGTCGGTGATTGATGAAGGAGAAAAGCGGTGGGTTAACAGCTTGGTAGGACAGTTTATGGATCGGCCATCTTCCCTGTCTGCAATTCATTTTTGGGCGAACTGGATTTGGGGAAGGGACGGGATGGTAAGAGTATCGTGGTTGGGGGATCGTCTGGTGCTGTTTCAGTTCCCTAATGCGGAAGTTTGTCGCTGGGTCTTCGAAGGAGGTCCGTGGCATCATCGCGAGAACATGGTTCTGCTCAGGAGGTGGGAGCCAGGTATTCAGCCCTTGGCCATAGATAATTCTGCGGTTCCAGTCTGGGTTCGTTTGTCTAATCTGCCGTCTGAGTTAACATCAAAGGAGGGGTTAGGGCGTCTTGCCAGTTCGTTGGGGCGGCCTCTGTGTATGGATTATCCTACGAAGCAGGGGACTAAATTTGGTATTGCCAAGGTATGTGTTGAGATCACTACTAAGACCAATCTGATCAATAAGCTGAGCATTACCCCGGATGGGCGTCCTGAAATGTTGGTTGATGTGGAGTTTTGTCATGTGCCGAGGAAGTGTGAGAAGTGTGATGTATTTGGGCACGATTGTGAGAATCCAGGGGGAAAAATGAAGCGTGTGTGGGTTGTTAAGCAGCCGAAAGTGCAGGAGGTGATGTCAGGTGATTTGAAGGGGAAGGATATCGATGTAGAAGTGCTTGGTTCTCAGGCTGAAACGAGTGTTCAGGCTTTGGTTACTCAGGTTGCAGAGTCTGGGATAGGTGGGGAACTTGAAGTGGAAGTGGGTGAAGGTAGCAGTTCTGGTCCAGGGGTTGAGGATGATGGGTTTCAGGCTGTTACAGGAAGGAAACACAGGGTTAGGGCTCCTAGTCCTGCATCTATGGCCAAGAGTCCGTGGAACCTATCCTCTAGCCAGAAGAAAGTGCAATTGGATGAGAAGACTTTTCCATCGTTAAGTAAGCCAGTTTGGAGGATGAATGTCGAGCCACCACAGCCTGCTAAAGGTAGGGGGCGAGGCAAGAAGAAGAAATGAGGATCTTATGCTGGAATATCAGGGGCTTGAATGCTCCTGGTAAGCACTCTGCGATGCTTAAGAAGATAAGTATACTAAAGCTTGACATTATAGCAATAATAGAGACTAGAGTAAAGGTAGAAAATAGTGTGGAGATAGTTAGTAGAAGTTTTGCCCATTTAAAGCATTTGAATAATTACCCCAAGTCTCCTAATGGTCGAGTTTGGTTATTTTGAATGGATGGTGTTACTGTTACTAAGCTGGAAGTTGGGTTACATTTTATGAAAGTGCTTGTTGGTGGTGCATATCCATTTATCCTCATGATAGTGTATAGTCCAAACAAGGAAGGGGATAGAGTGATTCTTTATAGGGAGTTGCTGTCTCAGAATGAAAGTTTAGTTCCTTTGGTTGTTCTGGGTGATTTCAATGCTGTCAGAGGGCCTGCTGAAACCTCAAATCTGGTGTCCTTGAACTCTAGTATGGAGGATTTCCATAAATGGATTGAGGAGATGGGATTGGAGGAACATAGAGTGGCAGGCAGCTGGTTCACATGGTGGAATAAACAGTCAGAAAATCCAATTGCTAAACGTCTTGACAGGGTTTTGGTGAATGAAGTTTGGCTGAGTAGATTCCCAGCAAGTGTAGCTCAAACTACCCCCCCTGGGGTATCTGATCACTGTGGGCTTCTGCTCACCACTGCTCCCCAGGTTGGTAGCTTGCCTAAACCTTTTAAGTATTTTAAGTTTTGGGCAAGTCACCCTAGTTATAATGAATTGGTGAATGATGCTTGGAAGACTGATGTGAAGGGTAGGCCATATTATGTTTTCTATGGAAAGTTAAAGAGTGTTAAGAAGGCGTTGAGGCAGCTTAACAGGGAGGTTTATTCAGATATTTCTGTGAGAGCAAGGGCCATTGAAGGCAAGTTGGAGGTGATGCAGGCAGAGGTGTTAAGCAATCCTACTGAGTTGCGTGTCGCAGAAGAAAAGTTGTTGGCTAAAGAATGTTTTGATCTTAAGCAAGCTGAAGAAAGTTTTTACAGACAGAAAGCACGAATACAAAGTGTGCAGGAAGGTGACCTCAATACAACATACTTTCACAAATCTGTGAAAGTGCAGAACCACAGACAGCAGATCTCACGGATGCTTGATGAACACGGTAATGAAGTTACAGATATCAAGGGGATTGGTGATGTAGCTGTAAAGTTCTACACTGAGTTGATTGGTACAGTTAATCTGGATGTGAAGATGCAGCCTACAAGTTTTTATGATCATTTGCAGTTGAAATGCCTTGCTCCAGAAGTTGCTGCTGCTATGGTTGTTCCTGTAACAAGGCAAGAGGTAAAGGAAGTATTTTTCAGATTGGGAAGGAACAAGTCCCCTGGACCAGATGGGTTCCCTTATGAGTTCTTCAGACTTCACTGGGACTTAGTTGGTTCTCTAGTAGAGGATGTTGCGCTTCAGTTCTTCAGTTCAGGGATTATGCCTCGAGCTGTTAATGCTACACTTTTCACTCTGGTAGCCAAGGTTGCTAATGCTGAGAAGATGAAGGACTTTCGTCCAATATCCTGCTGTAATACCTTGTATAAAGGTATCTCCAAGGTGATTGCAAACAGGTTAGCTACTGTTCTTCCTTTGCTTATCTCTCCTTCACAGTCTGCATTTGTGAAAGGGCGGTCTATTAGTGACAATATCCTTTTAGCTGCAGAATTAGTTAAAGACTATCATAGGAAAAATGTTACACCTCGCTGTGTGATCAAGATTGATATCATGAAAGCTTTTGATTCAGTAAATTGGGCTTTTCTTTTTTCTGTGCTTGAGGTTATGGGGCTGCCTGCTCAATTTATTAGTTGGTTACGAGCTTGTATTCAGTCCCCAAGAATAAGTGTGAGTTTGAATGGGGGGATTTGCGGGTCTTTTGATATGGCTAAGGGTTTAAGGCAAGGGGATCCGTTATCCCCTTACCTATTTACGGTTGCTATGGAGATTTTAGATGCTCTGTTGAAAAAAGCTGCTGTGCAGAATCAAATCCCTTACCACCCTAGGTGTAAGCCTTTGACCATCACGCATCTCTGTTTTGCGGACGACTTGCTTGTGTTTACTAATGGCTCAATCAGGGGGGTTGCTGGTGTGTGTCGAGTTTTGGATGCCTTTTATACTGTTTCTGGTTTGAAGTGTAATCCCGATAAATGTCAGTTATTTTGTGGGGGTATATCAGAAGAAGAGAAGCAGAGAATTTCTGCCTATTCAAAGTTCCCAAACAGTCAATTGCCAGTCAGGTACCTGGGGGTACCATTAATTACTGGAAAGCTCACAAAGGCTGAGTGCAAGGTATTGGTTGAGAAAATCACAGGGAGGATAAATAGTTGGAGAGCAAAATTCCTTAGTTTTGCAGGTAGGCTGCAGCTGATTACATCGGTTCTTACAAGTGTGCTGCAATACTGGATGGGGATTTTCTTGTTGCCCAAGTACATTATAAAAGAAGTGGAGTCCATTTGTAGTAAGTTTCTCTGGGATATAAATGATGTTTCATTGAGGAAAAGAGCAGTAGTTGCTTGGCAATTCATTGCTAGGCCGAAGAAGGAGGGTGGTTTAGGTATCAAGAACTTCTCAGTGTGGAACAAAGCCTGTGTGTGTAGGCATCTTTGGTCGATTCTAGCAGCAGAGGGTTCTATATGGGTTGCTTGGGTTACACGATATAGGGTGAAGCAGATGTCTGTTTGGGATCTTAAAGGAACAGCAGCAGGTACCTGGGTCTGGAAGCGGTTGCTTAAGTGTCGGGACCTGGTCAAACCTTTCATTTCTGTAGTAGGCTCTGAGTTGCAGTGGGGAGGATTGCCTATGCACCGTTATTCTGTGTCGAGAGTATGGGACTCATTGAGGCAGAAGGAAGCGAAGGTTAGATGGTATAAAGTGGTTTGGGATAAACATGTCATCCCCAGGCATGGTTTTATTTTATGGTTGGTGATCAATGACAGGTTGAAGCTGCTGAATAAGCTGATAGCTTGGGGTAAACAAATCTCTGGTCACTGTTTGCTGTGTCCAGGAGGTATGGAGAGCAGGGACCACTTGTTCATGGAGTGTTCTTACTTTCAATATCTGAGTTGTGCAGTGTTGAAGGAGGCGGCACCCCCTGTGCTTGGAGGCTGGAATGCAGTGTTAGAGTGGTGTGTTGTCCAATGGCCGAGTGATCCCCAGCGCATTCTTTGAATAGGATGAGCTGGAGTGTGCTTATTAGTCTTGTTTGGCGGGAGAGATGTGCGAGGTTATATGGGTCTGTTGCGGCTAGAAGTCCTTCCCAGCTGATTGTTGATGCACGTCGTATTATTTGGAGTCGGTGTTTGTTAAACCAATGCTTAGTAGATTGTTTTGAGGCTAGGGGACTTGGGGTTGATAGTTAGCAAATTGAGTTGTTATTAGTTTTGGTAGTGACTGTGAGAGGAATTGTGTACAGACTTGTTGGTTTTTGAGGGCTCCATAGCACTTTGCTATTGGTGTCGGTTCTTAATGCGATTTGATTTAACCATAAAAAAAAAAAGCAGAGCCGCTGTATGTGGAAATCGAACCCACGTAAAGGAGAATAAAAAAGCAGAGCCGCTGTATGTAGGGGTGGTAAACGGTAATCTGGTAAACGGTTTACCGTTTTACCGAACCGGTAACCGGCGGTAAACGGTAAACCGTTTACCGGCGGTATCGGTAGCCGAGCGGGAAGTTGGGGGAGTCGGTTTACCGAAAACGGTATCGGTAAATACCGACGGTAAATCGGTATTATCGATACCGAATCCCCCCTCCGTACTCCCTAGTGTTGCGCCTCAAAAATATTGTAAATAAGAGTTAATATAAAATATTACATACATGAATGTAAGTATAGGCCTCAAAAATATTGTAAATAAGAGTTAATAATAAATTATTAATTACTAAAATGATGAAAAAAACTCAAAAAAATCGAAATATTACAACATCACCCCACTTCCAGAGATTCGGTTCGGTAAAATATTCGGTAAACCGACCGAAAAAATCGCCCGAAATCACTTCTCACGGTATTTCGGTAATACCGGTTTGTTACCGTTTGCCGGTAATTCGGTAATCGGTAAACCGGTTACAAACCGGTATCGGTAATCGGTAACCAGTTTGACCAACTTCGGTATACGGTAAATTGTTTACCGACTGAATCCCACCCCTAGTTGTATGTGGAAATCGAACCCACGTAAAGGAGAATAAAAACAGCAGATCCGCCGTCTGTGGGAATCGAACCCACGACCACGTGGTTAAAAGCCACGCGCTCTACCGGCTGAGCTAAGACGGCTAGATGCTCTGCATACTGGAAGAGCTTTATTTAAAATTTAAAGACACTGCAGGTTGCAGCGACCTCTGAGAAAAAGTGACTTGGTCTGGAAAACTATCTTTTTCTGCTCGAGCTGCTCTTCTATGTTGGGCAGTTTAACGGACTGAAGTAGAGGACCGGAGAAGCTGCCTACTCGCGGAGTAAGGTAGGCCAGTAGGGAGGAAGTGAAAATGGAGAGCAGCGAAGAAGAAGATGATTTCCCTTCCATAGAAACCATCACTCCTCAGTCCAAGATCGACTCCCTCTATCAATCCCGCACTGAAAAGGTTCGTCCTTCGTTTCATCAGCTAGTTCCCGGGTCTCTACTTGTTTCCTTAAGTTAGATTTTATGCTTCAATTCTGGCACCAAAACAATGCTTCAACTTCTGGTCTGCTTTTGTCCTTCGAATCTGGGTTCTCTGCAATTGTCGAGTTCGCTTTCAGTTCTCTGCTGTCTGGGCTCTCTTCCTGGGAGCTAGCTAGAATCTCGGCCTTTGCCACGGCATTGTGAAGGTTGTTTGTGGGAAAGCTGCTTTCACTAACCTTGGTTGAGTAAAGCTTGGTCCCATTTTCTCTCAAATTAGAAGGAATTCTATTTCTGGGTGCTTATGAGCATTAAGAGACGAGCAGGCGCAGGTGCATTGACCTGTGTCTTTTAAACTGTATTCGAGGTAGTTGGATAGCAAGTCACTGAGATATTGGAGTTCCGTTGGTGTTAAATGTTTGAAGATGGGATTTGGAAGGGCATTTTCAAATCAGTGTTGACTTGGGTTTTCTGTACTGAAACACCTGGCTATATGTATACTCCTTGCAGGGTATCCGAAAGCTTTGTTGCGAGCTCTTGGATTTGAAGGATGCAGTTGAAAATCTGTGTGGCAATATGCAGACAAAGTACTTGGCTTTCTTGAGGTAATATATTGAATTTAGCTGTGGAAGATGATGAGGAAGCAGAACTTTGCGTTATTGCCGATACAGATATGTGATGCAGCTGGGTCTCTTAAAGGACTGCTTATTGTTGATTTCTTCTTCACTGTTTGTGGAATCTGACCTGCTGAGATGGTATTTAAAAATTTATATCGTGAAAATGTGATCTAAGTTCTTATTGTGTCTCAGAATGTCAGACGAAGTAGTGGAGATGGAGCATGAATTGGTTGAACTGCGTAAGCATATTTCTGGCCAGGGGATTCTTGTGCAAGATTTGATGACAGGTGTTTGCCGCGAAATAGAAGACTGGAATGTTATTGATGGCAACAATGCCGACTCTCAGCAAGATGATGAACTTGAAGACATGTTACGAACTGAAGCAGACAATCCTCAGACGCTTTTCCTGGAGAATGTTGATATTCTTTTGGCTGAACATAAGGTGGAAGAAGCATTGGAGGCTTTAATGGCCGAGGAGAAAAGTTCTCCAGAACTGAAGGGCTTGACAGATACTTCGCCAACTGAAGAATCAACTTACAAATCGGCATTTCTGAAGAGGAAGTCAACTCTTGTGGAACAGCTAACTGAGATTGTTCAACATCCATCTGCTAGCACTGTGGAAATGAAGAAAGCGTTAGCTGCTTTAATCAAACTTGGGAAAGGTCCTTTCGCTCATCAAATCCTTCTTGAATTATATCGATCACGCCTCCACAAGAACATTGAGGTGTTCTTACCTTCATGCTCAGTGTGCCCCAAGACCTTCCCCGGGACACTTTGTAAACTTGTCTTCTCTTCTATCTCAACGGCTACAAAAGAATCTATCCTCATATTTGGTGATGATCCTTTATATACTAACAGAGTTGTACAATGGGCTGAGTGGGAAATTGAATCGTTTGTGCGGCTGGTGAAGGATAATGCACCTTCCCCAGATACAATTTTAGCTTTAGGTGCTGCTAGTAACTATATTCAGGCTAGTCTTGCATTTTGTTCAATGTTGGAGCCACAGGGTCTTAAACTATCAAAGCTTCTTCTAGTTCTCTTGCGTCCATACATTGAAGAAGTCTTAGAGTTGAACTTTAGACGTGCAAGAAGGCTAATTCTTGATGTGACAGAACCTGATGAGAGCTCTGAACTATCGCCTCACCTTGTGTCACCATTATCAGCTTTTGTAGCATCCTCAGATATTGTGCTTGTTGACAGTGGAATAAGATTTATGGACATAATTGTGGTAAGTTGTTGATCTTTAATGGTTCTCTTGCTGCTTGTGATGGTGGCCTCCCTTGGCACATAATTGATGGGATTTGTTAAGTCATTTTGTTTTCAATATGTCTGCTTTGAGCGCGCTTTGTTCACTTCTGATGCTGCTACCTATGGAATTTTTATGCTTGTATCATGCATATGATAGTATTCAATAGTTATGAGTTCCTAGTTCATGTGATCTACTCTTCTGCTATAGTGTTGACTGATTTATGTAATATAATTTTCTAGCAAAATGATTTTTACAGGACATACTTGTTCAGTTGACTCCTCCAGTTGTCATGCATTTTGGAGGAAGTGTGTTAATGAGAATATCACAGCTATTTGGCAAATACATGGATGTGCTCATTAAATCTCTGCCAGGACCCTCCGATGATGACAATCTTACAGAACTGAAGGAAGTCATACAATTCAGAGCAGAGACAGATGCAGAACAACTTGCATTGTTGGGAATGGCATTCACTATTCTTGATGAGCTGTTACCTCATTCTGTGAAAACTGTGTGGAGTCTGAATAAAGAAGGGAAGGAATGTAAAGATGACAATGCTGCTGGACCTTCTGCTTCTGCCATTACCGGGGAGTTGAAGGACTGGAAGCGACAACTGCAGCACTCATTTGACAAGCTTAAGGATCATTTCTGTCGCCAATATGTTCTGAGTTTTATCTATTCAAGAGAAGGGAAGACACGACTTAATGCACAAATCTACCTCGATGGCGACAGAGATGATTTAATTTGGAGCTCAGATCCTCTGCCTTCATTGCCATTTCAGGTTTTATCTTCGTTGACCCTTTGCTGAATGTTATAAGGATTTACTCGTTATAGGCATGCCTTTTTTATGTATTAGGTAACCCATCGGTTTTGGATGATAGGGATGAGTGCAGTCAGTTAAATTAACTTTCACCTAGGTGGAGTATAATGTTGGACACTATCTTTTTCTGTTGGAATCTTGTTCTGACAAGATCTGTGGACTTCCATTGCAGGCACTGTTTGCAAAGCTGCAGCAGTTTGCAACTGTGGCAGGAGATGTATTACTTGGGAAAGAGAAAATACAGAAACTCTTGCTTGCTCGGCTCACTGAAACAGTAGTAATGTGGCTTTCTGATGAACAGGAATTTTGGGGTACATTCGAAGATGTGGCTGTTCCAATCAAAGCATTAGGGTTGCAGCAGGTAATTGTGATATGCAGTCGTTTACGCTTGCACTGAGCAATCGCCATTTGTTCCAAAATATTGAATGTTTTCTCCACATGGCCTGGCTTGCAGCTACTTCTTGATATGCATTTCACAGTGGAACTTGCACGCTTCGCTGGTTACCCATCTAGGCAAGTGCACCAAATCGCCTCAGCCATAATTGCTCGAGCAATCAGGACCTTCTCAGCTAGAGGAATCGACCCACAAAGGTACTACTAATCACCAAAGCACCTGGCATATCACCTTCTATATCCTTAATACTACTACTCTTCAATCTGTCTACCCTTCAGAGTTTATATTACTGAGTTTGTGGCTTGAACTTTCTGTGAGAACAGTGCCCTGCCAGAGGATGAATGGTTTGTTGAGACTGCAAAGTCGGCCATCAACAAGCTCCTCGCTGGGTCGGAGTCTGAGGTTGACGAGGATGCTGATGATGGACACATCATTTCTCACGGGGATAGCATCTCAGACTCTGAGGATACTGCTTCTTCCCTTTCATCCGTAGAATCCACAGAATCATTTGTATCGGCCAGTATGGGTGAAATTGAGAGTGCTGGGGATCTGACTGATCCTGAAGCTTGAAGATATATCAAACCAGCCAAGGTTTGCTTTGTTTTGTGCCTCCCCGTGCAACTTGAGTCCTGAAATGTGCCATGTTCAGATGGCAGCTTCTG
This sequence comes from Linum tenue, assembly GCA_946122785.1. Taxonomy (NCBI): domain Eukaryota; kingdom Viridiplantae; phylum Streptophyta; class Magnoliopsida; order Malpighiales; family Linaceae; genus Linum; species Linum tenue. Next base: position 75,400,803 of record CAMGYJ010000005.1, on the reverse strand, counting down.
TTGTTATTGTTAATCAGTGTACCAATTTCCTTGTATGGAGAGTAGAATAGTACTTTTGACAATAATTAATAGTGTATACTTGTGATTCGAATTATCATGCTAAGTGCTAACTATGGATAATTTCGCCTAGATGACATTTCGGCCAATTAAAAGGTTACTAACCATGGTTTTGTTTGTCTGGAGAATAATTCTAATTCTCTCTCTCTCCCTCTCTGTTTTTTGTTTAATGGAAATGTCTGTCAATTTTCTAGATTAACGCCATTGATGAACTCGCAAGCTAATACGTCGTTGAAAATGGAGCAGGAACATAAAAATGGTTTCCCCATTCCCTGTTTTATTTTTCAAGTGGCCACAAGAACAGCGTAAGCAAATACAACACACAAAACCAAACGGGGATTTCACTCCCTACTCTGTAACTTGTTCCACTCTGGCACCATGGATTAGCAGGCCACCCTTCCATCTTCCAGTCCAGACTTCATACAACCCAAAGTACAGCTTCATATCAGTAGCATCAGTTGGAACAGTGACCTCCAGCTTCTCTGTCTCGAACTCTTTATCATTCTCGGGTTGATCTGACAGCTTTATCTTTTTAGCTGTGTACTTCCCCGCCTGCCCTATCTTACCCATCAAGTAAACGGAGCAGCCATTCCAACCAAAAGCCCCTTGCTTCATCTGCAGTCTGAAGGAAATTGCATACTTCTTCCCAGCCTGTATGCTGTCTTTCAATGAGGTGATGGTGCTTACTTCAAGCCAACTCACCTGCAACAGCTCAGCTGGCCTACCATCCCTGGCAATCAGACAACATACATAGAAAACCATCACTATGTTGCGCCGAGTGAAGTTAAGATGCAGGGCGGTGGGAGAATCTGTGATTTATGAAACTTACGTGGGAACATTCCAGTAGCGACCATCCTTTCCCCATACAATGCTGAATGCTCTAGGTTTAAACCACGATGATCTTGCAGCCTGCAAATCCATATATATAACCCTCTAGTTAGTTTTGAAGTTCATTCATAGAAACATGACAACTCCAAGCATAACCATGTGTATATTAATCGTGTACCGAGGAAATGATCTTGTTTGGCATAACATGAAGGAATACTATACGCAAAGAAGCACCGGGAAAGAAGAGAAGCTGATTTCTAACCTCTGTGAAATCCACTTCATTTGGATCTCCCTCGTGATGTGGTTTTGCGTTCATGTTGAAAGGAGAGAAATTGTTGTCCAACTAAAGCTGGAAGAACTAGAGGTGATATTAGATGTTTTACATAACCAGCCTTCCCCAGCCTCTGTGTATATATATAACTATAAAAATATTCTAGGGAATGGTCTCCACTCGATATAAATAGTGGCTTACAACCAAGCACCATGCACAAGGAGCTGAAAGGGAATGATTCAAAAGCCATGCTCAAAATTATGGAATTTCAATAATAAGTTGAATGTGAAAAGGCGTAGTTATTCTTGACTTGAGATAGGGGAAGGCAGTTCAAGAATATACTTATCTTTCAGTGCTGCATTTCAACATCAAGGAAAGAATTGATCCGTCTTCCCCACACGGTTCCTCAAACCTCCTCCATACAATGGACTCAAATTTTACGATCTCTGTAAGGAAAAAACTATGTGCCTTCAAATCAAACTGGCCACCAGATTCTGCAAATTGAATTCAGTGGACGGCTAAGAGTAGTCTGTCATAAGCGAACCCAACTATCCCCACATCAAGTCTCTAGAAGCTTTCAACAGCATCAACATTAAGTTCCTTTCAAGAACTCAAACTGCAAAACAGGCATAAAAGTGACAGCTAACTTCATCTCATTTACAGTTGTAACTTCCACAGCCTCTTGGCTTATTTCCCTACCTTGCCTACACCTTGATATAACCACTCTGCCGCGGACTGATTTCTGCATTGGCGACAGCCTTAACATCGCTCAACTTTCCGCACATCAAATGAAAATGTTCTACAACTTCAATTGGTTGGCTAGAAAAGGATCCTGCCTGTCAAGAGAATATTACCAATTACTTCACTTGGGATTGGAATTCCACTCACGCGGATGCATAATCATATTCTTCACCACTTCTTTGATTCTTCTAACAAAGACAGCTCAAGAATGGAAAAAAGGACTCTGCATTTCTGGGGGCTTTCTTCTATCCATCTAATAACAATTTTTCCAACTGGCAACGAGAAGTCAAGTTCATATCAAAACATTCATTGAAAAGATGATTGCATCACAAATCCACCATTCCTAAAATATTAGTGTAGTTCATCACACACTAACTACCAAGCAATACAGATAGAAGTAGAGAACAAAGGTGCCCCCAAAATTTTTAATCACACCCTCACAGCTTTTACTCCTTGGGAATGGGTGTGGAACCCAAGTCTTCTATGGTCACCGGCTTGTGTAGCTACAGTCAGAACAAAATCCCATGGATATGAAATCAGAAATGGAAAAGAGACGGGCAGGGGAGGAATAAAAGAAGAAACTAAAAAGGGGAAAGAAACGTGTCTGTCCATCTACATGCAGAATACAACTTTATTCTGCTCAACAGTTACCACAGACAAAAGGTGCATAAACACATAATAGCTTCACCTACAATTGTTTATACTGAAGCCAGATGTTATACTGACCCTACTTCACAAGGAAACGAGAAACGTAACTTAAGAACTCACGAAAGGGATAGCTCCGAATCCAATCAAACACGTAAATACTACATTCTGTGATGGGGAGCCAAAGTTCAAAATGAAATGACCATTGGTTTTCTGTGCCAACCTCCACGTTTATCTTATTCTACTTTTTAGCTGGATACTAGTCTCGTGGTTTGATTTAACTACTACAGATACTCCATTCCAATGTTATCTTATTCTTAAAAAAGCTCATGATGTTGCAGAAAGAAAAACTTACAGCTTCTGCAACAGATAACCAATGGAGAGACCGAACAAACGTATCATCTTGTGAAGGTAGTGTGTCGTGATTCCAGTAAGTTATATTCTCAAACTTAGCACTCGGCTCCCAACAATTAGAGTTGCAATCAGAAGCTTTTCTCTTGCCAAGACTTTTCTTACCCAAGACAAATCCTGCAAAGCACCCAAGACCAGAACAAAGAACCATTTACTTGTTAGCAACAAACTCAAATCCCACTCGAAGGTGCAGTATAACCCATCTCTGCGGACATTGCAATAAAACCTTGTCTTCTGATAATGCTAAAACCGCCATTTTCTTTTTTCTCAAAAATGGGCAACGACAGAAGAAAGAAAGATATGTGTACGAGAGGCAAATTTGGGTACCAGAATAACCAGGTGGAATGGGAATCGTTACGCCATGTAGCTTTCTGCCCCTGAAATACGCCTGTTGCTCTGCCAGTCCATCAACTTCTAACCCTAATTCGGCAAACCCCGAAATGACGATAAATATGCATTTTCCAAGGTGAAAAAAGAGAGAAAAACGAAGAGCTATCTATGACTGGAGGGTTGCGGGGCAATACCGGTGGATTTAGGTTTGAAGTAGTCGGAAACGTCGGAAGGGCCGTCGTACTTGATGCAGCAGGGCAGTTGGTGGACCTCGCCGGTGAGGTCTGGAACTCCGGATTTCGTCCCTTGATTTTTGTTCAGACTAATGATCCCGGTGGTTCTCAACTTCAGATTTCCGTCTTCTTCCATTTATTTTCGCTTACCTTTCTCCCCCGGCTCCCAACCTACCTATATTCCCTTTGCCCGCTAGCTCCGCGACTTGGGTTCTCTATTTTTCTCCATTCAATTGATAAAGCTAGAACCTTGCCATTTTCCCGCGCTTTTCAGTCTTCCCTCCAAAATTCCCCATTGGTCATCATTCCTCTTCCATGTTTACCGTTTTCTTTTAAAACATGAAAGCTGGGTAGCTTTTTGGCCCAAGACTCTATTCACTGTATCACTTTTTGACGTTTTGTGGGCGATGGCCTAAAGAGCTTCCCACGCACTTCGTCCCCCGCATCGACCCAGCCGTAACTTCTCTGCTCCGCAGCAGCCGGTCATGCCTTCTCTTCGCCACCTTACTCCAAAATCAGCAATCCCACGCTAGACACTAACTTTACCCAAAATCAGCAATAATAGGCCACTGTTTTAGTCATGTCCATCTTTTCACCATTCCAATATGCTTTTCCAAAGTCCCCACTCTCTCTGCAACTGCTCAAACACGCCATCGCCATAACGAAAAGATCAGTCGTAGTTTCTTCTTCTCTCTCTGTCCTCATCCCATCATCTCCCCTGAAACACCTACTATCCACGACAAAGAAACCAATCTCCTTCTCTCATTCCTTACGTCCTTCCCTCCCCACCCCACCCCACCCCTCTCCTTCTCCAAACCATACCCCAAAGGTGGAAACTAGCTGGCCAGTCTGCCTTCTCCTTGTCCCAGCGCCGGAGCATCGCTCTGTTGGACTGAATCTCTGCTGTCAAGAAGTCCTAGATGCACAAGGATTGGAGAGGCGTCAAGAAGTCAGTTTGAATATTTGAAATAGAGTCCGCCGTTGCTCAAAGCGGTGTCGTTTGAGTTAGGTTAATTAAGTGAGTCTGTGAAATAAACGATATTGCGGAAAAGAAAAGGAGATAGAACACAGCGATTTACGTGGTTTTCCCGTTTGATGTGAACGAGACTATTCCACAGAGAGCACGAAGCTCTCGAGATTAGTTTTATTATTCTCACTGTTCTAGGGATTACAGCCGCCGAGTACAAGGGTCTTATACCCAAAAACCAAACCCTAAACTCCTATACACATGCAACGCGGAGTAAAGGTAAATTACTAAGTGATCCTTAATTAAATGAGTAATTAAGAATCACTACACTCCCCCTCAAGCGAAGGAGTGAATGTCGAGAAGTCCAAACTTGACGAAGAGATGATGAAACTGATCAACACTCAACCCCTTCGTAAACAAGTCAGCTGGCTGGTCGGCGGTGGCAATTTTGGCCGGAGAAATGTCACCTGCCTGCACCCGTTCACGCACAAAGTAACAATCCATTTCCACGTGTTTAGTGCGTTCATGAAACACCGGGTTAGCAGCAATGTGGAGAGCTGCTTGATTGTCACAAAACAGGGTGGTCGGACTCGAAGACGGCACGCCCAAATCACGGAGCAGCCAACGCAACCAAAGAAGCTCACTAACAGTACTGGCCATAGCTCGGTATTCAGCCTCAGCAGAAGATCGCGCAACAACTGTTTGCTTCTTAGTTCGCCAAGAGATGGGAGAACTCCCAAGAGTGATAAAGTATCCAGAAGTAGACCGGCGAGTGGTAGGACAACCACCCCAATCCGCATCACAATAGCCTGTCAAAGTGAGCGGTGTAGTGGCTGAGAAGAAGAGTCCACGGCCAGGAGAGCCTTTGAGGTAGCGAAGAGCACGAACAGCCGCATCCTCGTGAGCCTGGGTGGGTGACTGCATGACCTGACTGAGTATATTCACGGCATAGGTAATATCCGGGCGAGTGACTGTGAGGTAAAGGAGACGACCCACAAGGCGACGGTAGGCGGTAGGATCACGAGCTGGTGGAGAATCCAAGCGACCGAGAGTATGCTGCTGCTCGATGGGGGTCGAGCATGGCCGGGCGGCCTCAAGACCAGCATCGGCCAAAATTTCTAGCACATACTTCCGCTGGTTGAGAACCAGACCTTTGGGAGAGCGGGCAACCTCAATTCCAAGAAAATACTTGAGAGTCCCAAGGTCCTTGATAGTGAACCTATCGTGAAGAAAGGTCTTGACACGCTGAATGAAAGAGAGATCATTACCAGTAAGAATCACATCATCTACATAGATGAGAGCAACAACAAAGGTGGAACCATGCCGATAAGTGAAGAGAGCATGATCAGCCCTGCTCTGAACAAACTGGAACTCAAGTAAGGCCTGCGTGAACTTCTGGTACCAATTCCGAGAAGCCTGACGCAGCCCATAGATAGATTTGTGCAACTTGCACACACGAGTATCACCAGGTTTGGCAAACCCTTGAGGGATTTGCATATACACTTCCTCCTCCAAATCGCCGTGAAGAAAGGCGTTATTGACATCGAGTTGATGGATATGCCAATCACGCGTCACAGCAACAGCAAGAACGGAGCGAACTGTGACCAGCTTAGCAACCGGAGCATGAGTGTCATGAAAGTCAACCCCTTCAATTTGGGTAAAACCCTTGGCAACCAACTGTGCCTTGAAACGTTCGATGGACCCATCAGGATGGAACTTGATCTTGTAAACCCACTTGCATGCGATAGCCTTCTTGCCAGGCGGTAAGTAAACTAGGGACCAAGTCCCGTTTTCTTCAAGAGCAGTGATCTCCACCTGCATAGCTTTACGCCAATACTCGTAGCGGACTGCCTGAGAAAACCGAGTGGGCTCATGAATCCCGGTGACCGCAGCAACAAAGGCGTGATGAGCCATCGACAAACGATGGTAGCTAAGGTAGTCCTCCAAGGGGTAGCGAGCACCTGTTGAGTGAGCTGCCTTTGGGAGTTGCACATCATATCCCTCTAACCGGACAGAAGGCTTGCGCACCCGATCGCTACGACGGGGGGGAGGAGGAACAACTAGCTCGCCTTGGGCAGCAGGCACTGGTTCGGCTGGGGCAGCAGGCACTGGTTCGGCAGAGGCATCATCCGCCGAGGGAGAAGTATCTCCCATTTCCAAGGGAGAGATGGGCTGTGGAGGATCCAGCGGAGCAGAAGTGGCCGAGGGACTCGGTGCAGCCGAGGGCTGTGGGGTGGCCGAAGGAGAGGCGAGCTGTGCATCGTCCAACTCATAAGCAGCGGGGAAAAGAGGCGCTGCATCTTCATCATAGATGGCCGCAGGCGGCGAGGGTCCTGGTGACAAAAGGCCCGATCGAGATACAGGAGGAGAAAAATCCCGATAGGGGAATATATGCTCAATGAATTTAACATCACGTGAGGTGTACACGTTCTTCTTCTCAAGGTCATATACTCGGTACCCTCGCTGGGCCATAGGATAACCGAGAAATACCCCCATGCGTCCCCTATCACCAAACTTGTGCAAACCATGATGTGTATCGCGAGCATAGACTAAACAGCCAAAGCTTCTCAAGTGACTATAACTCGGCTCCTTGTTGAACAGTAGGTGATAGGGAGATTTGTTCCCGATAGGCACCAGAGGAAGACGATTTATGAGATAGGCGGCGGTGAGGACACATTCTCCCCAAAACCGCAGTGGGAGATTAGCATGAAACCGCAATGCCCGAGCTGTGTCGAGTAAATGGCGATGCTTCCGTTCAACAACCCCGTTCTGCTGTGGAGTATCCGTGCACGAGGTTTGAAGAATAATACCATTGCTCTCGTAAAACTCGACCAACTGGTTAGTAGAAAATTCAGCACCATTATCAGCCTGTATGCGCCGAACTTGCCCGCCGAACTGTGTTTGAACCATGTTGCAGAAATATAAGAGATGACGACCTGCATCAGATTTATATCGCATCAAGAATACCCAGACTGCACGGCTATAGTCATCCACAACGGTTAAAAAATAATGCGCTCCTGAAGTAGAAGCCGTCTTATAACTCCCCCATATATCCACATGTATTAACTCAAAACATGCTTTGGATTTAATTGTACTGGGAACAAAAGGAGCCCGAGTTTGCTTAGCACGCAAACAAGAGTGACAGGGTTCCTTATTCTGAACAAAAACGCAATCAACAATGTTCTGCAAAACACTCAATTTTCCAAATGAAGGATGTCCAAGGCGCGCATGCCATAACTCCGATGTCTCTAAAGCACTCCTGACACTGTTGGCCATGATATGATCTCCATCAAACAGCCGGAGAATGTAGAGACCATCTACGTGCTTACCCATCCCAATCAGCCTCTTGGAAGGTAAGTCCTGAATTACACAGAAGTCACGTAAGAAGATCAATGCAACTGGCAGATCTGCTGTAAGCCGACTAACAGAGAGGAGGTTGCACTGAAAATCAGGAACATGAAGCACACGATCCAAAACCAAATCATTCGACAATTTAGTCGAGCCAATACTGTGAACTTTAACACCTGTACCGTTAGGAATTTTCACCTGCAAGGCCGGACAAGAATCCGACTCGACATCCAACAAAGAACTATGGTTAACAATGTGCTCATTGCACCCGGAATCTATGACCCATGTTGTCGACATGTGAGATTGCGGCGAGAACATACCTTCCATGTTGGAGGACGGTTCGATGGCACCCGGCGAGGAATGATGGAACTCGGACGCAAGCATAGCCTTCAGCTGGGCAAATTGCGCCGCAGTTATGCCCGGAAGAGAGCTCTCGGCCACGTCTACCTGCGCAGCCTGGGGTGTCGAGCGTGATTCCCGATCAGTGCGCGGGCGAGAGGGCTGCTCGGACTGTCTGGTGCTGCTGCGCGCGGGATAGCCAACCAGCTGATAGCACGTTTCCTTTGAGTGACCACGGCGGCGACAATGGGAGCACCGTGGGCGGTCGTCGGGCTCTCGGTCAGGACGCGCATCACGATCAGACCGAGTGGTGGAGCGATCGGAGCGGTCAGTTCTCCTCTCCCCCTGAGCTTGGAAGGCTGAAGCTTCTGGCCGAGGGCGATGGCTTTGAGCTATTTGCCGCTGCTGCTCGTCGTTCATGACAAGCTGATAAGCTTCTCCAAGGCTTGGTATGGGCCTCATAGCTAGGATTTGAGATTTCACAGTAGCAAAAACGTCATCCAATCCCATTAAAAAAACGAAAAGCCTCTCATTCTCATGTACCTCGCGCTGCCTTTTCTTCACATCACAGCTGCAGCCGGCACATGTGCACTCCAATGAGGGAGTTAGCGACTGGATTTCATCCCAATAGCCGCGTAATTTTGTGTAGAATGAGGAAACAGAGGACTTCTCTTGCTGCAGTCTAATGATAGTGCCTTTGAGCTCATAGATGCGTGGTGCACTGCCGTGGCCGAAGCGGGATTGTAAATCCACCCATATCTCGCGTGCTGTTGTTGCAAAACGCACACTGCCACGTACTTCTTTGGTCATAGAACTCTTTAACCAGCCCTTAACCATGGCGTTGCACTGACGTAGAGCCTCGGTCTCAGCTGATCCTTGTGGAGGCGGTAGGGTTCCATCCACGAAGCAGAGCTTGTTTTTCGCAATGAGCGAATCGGTGATGTCGACGACCCATTCACTATAGTTTACGTCGTTGAGTAACTCCCCCACGAACTGACTGTTCGGGCTGTCGGAGTTATGGAGTATGAGATGCGGCGGCAGAGTGGTCGGATTCATGAAGCCGCCAGGGCCGCTAGACTTGAGCTTCGAGGGTTGTTCCTTCTCGTCGCTCGAACTCATGATGATGATAGCTAGATCAGATTAGCCAGCTCTGATACCATGTAAAATACGATATTGCGGAAAAGAAAAGGAGATAGAACACAGCGATTTACGTGGTTTCCCCGTTTGATGTGAACGAGACTATTCCACGGAGAGCACGAAGCTCTCGAGATTAGTTTTATTATTCTCACTGTTCTAGGGATTACAGCCGCCGAGTACAAGGGTCTTATACCCAAAAACCAAACCCTAAACTCCTATACACATGCAACGCGGAGTAAAGGTAAATTACTAAGTGATCCTTAATTAAATGAGTAATTAAGAATCACTACATAAGGAAACTGCGTCGTTTGCAGGTTTATCAAGTCAGTACCTCATGTTTGGTTAAGTGTCGATCAAGTCCTAAGAGTAGTTGTTAGCTTATTGAACTCTGGTAGTTGAGTAAGTGTTTAGCAGATCGTGGAAGCCTTGGTTTCAGGGTAGTGGGTCATTGGTAGCAGCCTAATGTTGTGGCTTGCACCTCGTGTATATATTCAGAAGTTTCTCATTCAATAAAGAACTGTCAGATTGCAGCACAGAGGCAGTTTACACGCTCTTTGCCCAAGCCTCCGCCATTTCCAGTTCAGCAATGACAGCGACCACCGGAGGAAAGACAAAAAGGCAAGAAAAGGGACAAATCCCTTTCCTTCGTTGCACCGGATCTCTCTTTCTCAGTGATTTGGCGGCAAGGAGATGTTCCGGATGAGTATTATGTGCAGAGAGAATTTGCTTACAGAGATTTCTACGGTGAAGGTATGTTCAATTGATTTTGATTCTTCTTGCTTGCGTTGATACATGTGGGAGTATTGGAAAAAGTTCCAGGCATTGATTTTGATTTTGTTCTTTGAGAAGGTAAGAGGAGAGGCACTGTGCACTAAAAGCTTTATCATGAGCTTTGGCATGATATGTTGGTCAATCCAATATGCATTTACTGCTTCATGGGGCCATTGTTGAAGAACCCGCAATAGGATGGACGAACAGGTTTCTCATGAACATATATTCCCCCTCCCCTCTCCATTGGTGTATCTAGGTTAGTGCTTTGATATTCAGAGCATAAATCGATCATGTTAGGTGAGTTTAATCAATTATCAATCTCTTAGTTCTATTCCTTACACAAACATAACTCAAGTACCTAATTTCCGTCTACCAAAATGATTCACTGGTTGGTACATGTGGTGTATAATGATATAAATTGATCTAGCATACGAAGAAGTATAAAATTAGCTAAATTCATTAGTCTATCAATGAATGTGAAGCTAGCAGTATTCCATTTGGATTTTCTTTTGTTTAGTTGTTGCTCATACTAGATAAGTCTTCTTTGTTTCAAATGTTTTAGTGGTAACATTTGCCTTTCATTTTTTGTTGTTTTGAGATTGGATTACAATGGGATACTGTCACTTTTGGGAATGTTGCATCTGTATGAAGAAGGGTGATTGGAGTTGTAGGTATGCTCCTGCTGATGGTAATGCTGCATCAGGGAGTGGAGACTTGCCAAGTAGGCTCGATTGCTCACCTGCAAAGGTTTCGTAGCCACCCTTTGTTCATCAGCAATTATGCTCATCGCTTGCAAGTTTCAAAAACAACTACTCTTTTCATTTGCTTGCTTGGATCCCGTTATTTTGAAGTGGGGTAAAACTAACTCTAAAATCATTCATCCTGGATTGTTTCCGTCCAAGGGAGACCTCCATGCCGCTGAGGAATACTATCACAAGACAACATTGAGTGGAGCTTAGAGATGATGAGATATTAATGCAGTATGGAGAACTGGGGTGGGAGCTCCACCGCGGTTGAGATAACGCAATTGGTTGCTTCGAATGTGCAGCTCTGGCTTCCCTCAAAACAGGTACATAATTTCTTTTTTTCGTCAGCCTTTTCTCTCGCATTGTTTCTGCTATTTATGAGCATGGCTGATATTCCTCTATAACTTATTCATGTTGCAGCAATATACTTATGTGAATTGCTATTTGCTCAACGACCTGATCCCAACACCCTAAGAATATGCCCCTGTCAGCTTACATATTCTTATAATTTTATATTTATGTTTTGTTCCTCAATTTGTTCTTCATTGCAGTTCTTAAGATTTCAATGCTTTTCCATTTAAAGTTCTCAACATGCTCCTGTTGGCTTTGGTTGTGACCAGCCAACTCATTTTCTTCAGTATGGTAATATTTATTGTGTCTTGATGAATTAGTAGAAGAGTGATCAAATTCCTATTTTCCTTTATAATCTCCCTTTGTTTGTGTTAGTTACTTTTATGTTTTTCGTTGTACCCTGATTTATCGCATTTATTGATTGTTTTCAGCTGGTTTTCGTACGACAGGGAGGCAACAGATCAGGTACAAACTTCTTGAGCGTTTTCATTCTTTCATTCCTTTCTTCGTTCTGTCTTATTAGACAGTCGCAATGGGTTTCTGTGAATGATAAAAGACTCATTTGGTGATGGAAAAAATCTATTGATGTCATGTCCAAATTAGTTGGATTTCGTTGAATTGAGACTAGCCGAGGATTTTGCTTGCCGATACTAATTATACAATGTAAAATGCAGCTCTGTATCTTTTGTATGAAAAAAGCTACATATCAGTTAGTTGTATCTTCCATTGAGTACTTTCATTTCGTGCTTTTAGGTATACGGAGTTCCCAAGCCTAAGCCAACAGTGTGATGTAGCCCCTCTCGATTCTCTCACTTCACTCATCTCGAACATGTTGTTCTGCCTGTGAGGGCCTGCTTTCCTGTCTACCTTTCGTTGCTGGAAAACGTTTGACATTATTGTTTTTACAAGATACCTCTGCGTTTTCCTTTGCCTTTCAGAACATGGAGCTCATGTCAATTAGGAAATTAAGTATTTTATGTCTTCGGTCCTTGCCTCTTATCGTCCCAATTTAATTTTACGGATCTGTTGCATAAAGTTTATATGTGTTTCCCTCTATTTCCCTGTCCCTGCCCTTATTTAGCTATTACTGTAACAATTGACTACGAGATTGACTAATCAAAGCACCGTGGCAATTAACTATGAAAACTCATGATACAAAGGTTTGCCAACCATACTTCTATTACTCTGAAATCCAGACCACTGGAAAGAATACAACCTCAATTTGTCAATGAACAAGCCACTAAATGATTATGATGATGCAAATTTAGTTCTCGTGGCGTAGCCGTGGATATTGATTCTAGGTTTTGTAAACCAACGGTACTGGCGGCTACGAATAGCAATGAGGCAGGTACGAGACGAGTTAGAAGCCTTAGTTCAAATAAAATGGGCCAGTTGAAATTGCCATCCCTACATTTTCTTTTATGCCTCTAAAACGCAAAACCCAAGTGTGATGGCAATTCCACTTGAACTCAAATGAAGCCTTAAACATGGTTGTTGGTTGGCAAGCCATCATTGGTACAACCGGGTTCAACCAATACCTGTTATAAAATCGGTTGGAATTAAGGGGTGTGCAATGGTCCGGTCCGTATTGGACCAAACTAAAGTTTGGATCGAATCGCACAGGACCGAGTATAATACGGTCCGATTCTTGATCCTCATGAATTTTGCAATTACTGAAAAAATGATGGATCGAGCTGATATTTGGACCGGACCGAACCAGACTAAATTGACCGAATGCAATGATGGTCCGGTCTTTGGTCCTAAGATGTCTTTCACTAATGGAACACGGTTCTCATGAGTTTGGTCCGGTCTTATCCCATTGCACACTCCTAGTTGGAATACTCCTGGACCTAGTATGATTGGAACAATTAATTTTTTACTTTTAAACAAAATAACGTTATTTCGATTAACTTAACTAAAAACTTATGGGATAATACCACTAAAAAACCCAAACTATTAAGAATGTGTCATTTTTGTCCTAAACTATCTAATATGACATTTATGTCCTAAACTATTTCTTGTTAGAGTAGACCGACATGGACCGTAAGTTTTTAATAGAAACTACAATCACCGTTTATGTGGTATCTGATATTGACGTCACCGCAGTCGCCATCTCCATCCTCGCTGCCATGCCGTCCTACTCCCTCTCCATGGTCATCACTGACTGCAGCACCAAGATCGCCAGCTACTTCGATTCGCCCAGCAATAACCTCCGCTCATCCCCAATACAAAAGCGATTGTGAACAACAGTTATGGACGAGCTGCCCACATCAAATTCACCCGCAATACAACATCAAATCGACATAAAGGAGCTCATAACTTCCCTTTATCTGCCTTCTCTCTCGAACAGAAGGACATGGCAAGTGTGGGAGCGGAAGCCACGGAATGGGAGAGACCGAATTGGCAGCAGCGAAGAAATCAGGGGTCAATGAATTTGGGGAGAACTCAAATGAAGGGATTGAGGAGACGGGATTTTCGATCTTATTGGACTTGAATTTAGACCAGTAGTTCGATTCTAGGGTAATCTATGGGTTTCAAGGTTTGGATTGAAGCTTTGGTGATGGTGATGGCGGTTTGCCTGCATCCTCCATTGTAACTGGGGAGATTAAAGACTGTGAAGAATTTTCAGGGAGAGATCTGCACTTCACCTCACCGCGCCACTTCACCTCTACAATGATGTCGATTGGAGATGGGACCTCTGTCGGAGAAGACGATGTCGATTGGAGCGAGGTAGCCAAAGATTGGCGAGGAAGTCAGAGGCCGCCGGAGAAGATCTACAAAATTGCGAAACCCAGGGTTAGAGATGCAGGGGGTGCTCTGGCAGAACATTATTTGTCAGTTTAAGTTTTTCTCTGTATTTTGTATTTTAATTGTTAATTTTAATTTAAAAATAACAACCTGATTGGGCAGCTGACGTGGCGCATATGTGACTGCCACATATGTGTCATGTAACTAGCAGTCAACATTTTATGGTTAACCGTTTGGTCAACTATTATTTTATAACGGTCAACGAAATTGTTAGGACTTAAATGACACACAACTATCATACGTCAGGACACAAATGTCATATTGAATAGTTCTGGACACAAATGACACATTTTTTAAAGTTCAGGTTTCCTATTGGTATTAGCCCAAAATTTATTTATTTATTTATTGAATTTGAAAGTCAAATGTGGATATTATGTGTTGGATTCAAGTAAAAATGTTTAGATATTTATGTTATTTGTTGAATTTAAGTATAAATTTTTGGATGTTGGCATTAAATGTTGTATTTAAATATGATAATTTTCATTTTGTTTGAAAACTTGTATTTTACTTAAATATGGATGCAGGTTTAAAGAGATTATTTTCAAATATGTTATATATGTCTAAATTCCAGTAAAATAATATAAACCGTTTGTACCACTGGTTGACGAGCATACCAGTTGCCAAACCAGTATAATGGTAGAAATCGATTTGACAACCTGGCTTAAAACCTTCACAAATGAAGTACATTAACAGTAATCTTTAAAAACACATGGTATCGATTATCAAAGAAAAAACACATGGTATCACGAGTCTTTGCGAACTCCAAGCTACTGATCAGTTGGTTCTCATCAGCGACGGATCTAGGGGGCCGCCCCCGGGCCACGACTCAGCCCTCCCCTGGATCTGGAGGTAGTATAGTACTTGTAAATTTTCGATTTAGATATTTGTTTATGATCTCGTTGGGTTCCAACCCATCCCTCTCTGCCTCCTTTTAAATGTAGCCTAGTGCTCTACCTTATGTTGAATCTGCCGCTGGTTCTCATTTGAGAGAACGTGTAAGAAAGTAGTATAAAACTCATACATAAAAATCTAACAACAACTTGAACTATTGAAACCAATTAATTTTGGAATGTTCTTCCACTTCTATATCCTGAGCAACTTGTACCGTTATCTTAAGTGCTCTACGTATATGCTAAATATGATTTATGAGTGGGTTACAAAACGACTTGCGTAAGTAAGCGCCGCCGAAAAATTCTTCATCTAATACTTTTCTTCCGATTGCCATTTGGATAGTACCACAGGAGAAAACCATTTAATTGTATCGGATATTGGTTTCATTACATACTAATCACTTAAGTGTTTTTAGTTGTACATAAGTCGACTTCCGGTTGTACCAATATATTTTCCATCTTCTTAATGGCAGGTATTAAATTGAAA
Organism: Linum tenue; assembly: GCA_946122785.1. Lineage (NCBI taxonomy): Eukaryota > Viridiplantae > Streptophyta > Magnoliopsida > Malpighiales > Linaceae > Linum > Linum tenue. The sequence goes on along the minus strand of CAMGYJ010000005.1, from coordinate 75,385,443 downwards.
TGTTCCGCATCAATTTACACAATTCTATTTTCCCTCACATTCTTCCATCTTCATTTCGGTATTAGTAGCGCTCTCTTTAATTATCTTATGCCCTCATTTATTGTTTTCGTCAAAATTTACAATTGTTAAATATTCTTTTTTTTTGAAATTTTGGTTCTAATTGAATTAAACTTTGGCTTCCTTCCAAAATAAAATAAAATTTTTAAACTTATGTTGAATGTGAAATTCAATCTTTATTCTTTTTTTTTTGTTTATAATATGATTTGCATAATTGGCACCTCAGTATAGGCTTTCTTTAGGAGAAATTTTTTTGGGTGCCCTCGTATAGTTTGTTTAAATTCATATCACATAAAAACTAAAGAAGCATATTGAGCTTAAGCAGTAAAATCGAGTGACAAAAAGAGTAAAGTAATGAGGGAATTTCAGGTGAAGTTTTATCATAGATTTGTTACCAGTTTTCTGCTGACTCGCTCAAAACTACACTACAATTAAACCCCAATTAGAGCCCAAGATTTTAAACTCTAATCGGGTGTAGTATAGGGCAAGTATCTATAAATGACCCGAGCCAGTCCGTCTACCCCTACTTCGGTTGTTGAAATCATTATCTAGCGATAAAACTTTGGTTTAAAGGTTTACCAATTGAAATGAAAGAAAGCAAAAGTAATTTGGTTTGAAAACTCTTTTGTGGGAAAGTCACTTGGGTTTCGCTTCCCCCTTAACCGCTACCATGCTACGTGGGTTGGAACGATTGCCTTGAGCACGTTAATCGTGAACTGCAGAGGAAAGCGTATGTGGTTGGAGACCACAGTCTCGATTGCTAAACCGAGGTGAGGATGAAAGGTGTCACTCGACCCTATCGGTTTAGACAATCGGTAATCGGCTTACTTCACTCAACTCTAAGGTCGGACGGTTTAACCACGATTAATCGACTTGTTCAATTCAATATTGAGGATTTCCCTAACTCAACCTAGTTTAGGTGGCTTGGAAAGCGGAAGGAAAACCAACTCGATTGAGTCTCCCTTAAAAAGGGGGATTTTCCTCTCTAAACTAGGCTAAGTTGGCAAATTAGATTACAAGCACCTAAATGCACAAACTTAGGGGGTGCTAAGCACAATTATGCACAATCCCTAGGATGCCAAGCACAAAAATGCACAACTCCTCAGTTGCTAAGCACAAGCATGCAAAATCATGGTGAAAAATACCTCAAACATTAAATTGAACAATGCCCAATATCAATCATCTAAACCACATACAGGAAAACTACATGGTAAGGTTTAGGGTTTCACTACACACAAGTGGAAGGAGGACTACTCCATGGAAGAAGTGGGAAGAACAAAGGAGAAAAGGTGGAAACCATCTTTTGGGGATGCCTCCTCTCTTCTTCAACCTTGAGCTGGGATTTCCTTGGGGAAATCGTCCCAAAACCTCCTTTGAAGCCAAGCACCAACTCCTTCTCTTATGGTTATGTTTCTCTCACTAAAATGCAGAAGTGTTTCTCTCACAAAAGTGGCTCTCCCTCTCTTCTTCCTTGCAGCTCAGCTTTTAAACCCGAGAAGAGATGAGATCACGGCCTGAGTTCACGGCCGTGAACCATCAAACGCGTTCGTGAACTCACGCCTTGCGCCAAAACATTCCGCATCGATCACGGCAGTTCACGGGCAACTACTTGTGTTCACGGTCTTAGTGACCGTGAACTCGCCTTGCGTCAGTAACCTTCAATTTGGCTTTGGAAGCCTTGTGCTTCACGGTCAACTCCCCTTCTTCACGGTCTTGCACGACCGTGAACTCCTGCCTTTAGCCGTGAACTTGCGTTTTTCACCTCTTCTCCCTGTTTTCGATCCTTTTCGTCAATCCTTTGACCCCGAGGCTGGTTGGCACAAACATGTAAGAAAACCGGGGGCAAAATATGTGCAATTAGGCCCGAATCATCTGCTAAAGAAAGACTTCCAAAACAAAGCTCAATTTTTCGACCTAAGTTCGTAGCCGAAGCCCCCCATCTCCAACTCTATAAATAAATAATTTTATAAAAGGATCGAGAGCCACAGAGCAAGAGAAGAATTTCAAAGGGCTATTGTGATTGGGTTTATTTAGTCCTCCATTTTTATAAAAAATATTTATTTTGTGGAGTGGAAGAAAGAGAAAGAAAAATAGTATGGTGCAAATTAAGTTAGAAAACTTTAATTTGATACCCATCATTAACTTTAACTTTAAGGACAAAAAATATAATGATGCAACCGGAAGTCGATTTATGTGATTTAGTTGCAATTGAAAATTTTAAATGGTATCTGATACAATTAACCCATACATATAACTGCAGGCAACTCGATCGAATTTCAACCGGCGGCGACGTTGGATCGAATCTAGCTTTTTTTGTGGAGATTAACAAAGGTAATTCCGTCGAATGTATGCAATGCACCACGTTGGTATTTGGAATACATTACGTATTGTCCCACTACCTTTAATTCTGCTTACCACCAACGCCAAATTGGAAGCCCAGCGCCGGAAGTTTTATATTACGGCAGGCCGGCGGCACATATACCGAGAATATATATAGTCCTTGACTTGTAGTATTATTTTATTTAGTTAATGATATATATTTTTCAGAAGAATAAAATCATGACGCAATTTTATATCTTAAGATCTTTCACATAAAAAAAGTTATATGAGAATGACATAATGTACATGTCTTGTTGTATTTGTGTCCGATACCATTTTCACTTACAAAGGAAGAAATCAACTTATAATTCACAAGACAAGACTTCCCCGAAGTTCATTACTATTATAAATGCACAAATAATTTTTTATTTTATCCTTTTGTAATAATGTCTAATCGGGACAAATTTTGGTTATAAGAAAATTCAATTCATGGAAGAGCACAATGACGAATTGTGCAGATCCAACATTTAACAGAAGAAAATTTTGTTACTAGAAACAAGTAACCTACAAACTACAGTGGAATATATTGGAACATCTGTAGTAATTCAATCTCGGTATTCCTACAAAAATAGTACCCACGTCATAATAAAATCTAAAGATAGTAACTGATGTGGGTGGCCTAAAACATTGTAACATTGTCCTCGTTAAACACGTGAGAGAGTCTGTCTAACCATTCAGTCCCTCTGTAGTTCCTAACATCACATCGACCCCTAATTCCTTAAAATTGCATATGCATGGTAAAAACTAAAAACATCCTCTCCGCTTCACATGCCAATTAGCTCTTTTCTATCTAGGGGTGGCAAATTAAATTAGCCAATCCTTGGGCAGAAGTAACATTGTACTCCTTCCGTCCACGTTGTTCCTTAGCTTCAGCCATCCACTATTCTCACTTTACGCAAACTCCGAACTCCCCCAATGGAATTGTACGTGGGCACCGGGCCGTGCCGCCCACGGGCTAGCACGGCACGGCGCGGTCATGCACGGCACGAGCACGGACACGAAATAAATGGGCCAGCCCGGCACGAGCACGAATAATTTATGGGTCGTGCCGGGTCTAAACTTCATGAGCACGGGCACGGCACGGTATATAAGTGGGCCGTGTAGGGCCTAATATTTTCGAGACTTTATTGAGTATAAGAACGGACAGGGCACGAAAATAATATTTATTTGATAAAAAATAAGTATTAAAAGAATTATAGGTTCAAATATTACAAAACACAAGTAGAAAAATAATTATTTGTTATTGTTAGAAGTGTCATAAAGATATATACGTAATTACTAACATAAGTAAAAATGGACAAAGAATTAAACAAAGGCAAATCACACTCGCTATACTTTCAATTTTCTTTCCCCCCTATTTGTTACTTTTCTCAAACATTATCGGTTAATACGGTCTTCCCCCGTCCAATTTTCACCTTCTTTTTCATTCTCTCTTTTGTTTTCGTCCTTTTCATTAAACACGAATACGAGCATGGCACGAGCACGAATAGGCACGACACGATTCGAACCGTGCTCGGGTCTGGGCCGGGCCTAGCAAAGTTGACAAATGGGCTTGCATGGCACTGCATGAAAACTGACGGGCCGTGCCAAACACGGCACGAAATAAATGGGCCCGAAGCGTGTCCGTGCCGTGCCGGCCCAAGCACGGCCAGAGCCCATGTACAAATGGAATGGATGCTTTCTTTCTTTGAAAGCCCAGGCCAGGCCAGGTGCATCCAACGCGGGATTGCCCTGCCCTTGGCCACTATAATATAAATATTTGCCGACAACAATGGCATCACCAAGATCTTCCCTAAACACGTACAATCCCAAAAACATAAGAGAGGCCAACAAAAAATGGGTTTTCAACTCAGAAACCACAACCGCGATGTTACTGCTCGTTCCTCATCCCCTCACTGGAAGCCCGTTGTAAGCCATTGGAATACACATAGATAGCATCCATTCTTTTTCGAATTTCATTTTCGCTTTGTGATCGTGAAGTTGGAAATGCAGGATGGCGGCTCCTCCTTGGTGTTTCCGGACCCAAATCGTACAGAGTGCCCGCCAGAGCTCTCAACATAGTCTGGGGGAAGGACCCGCGTTACTGGCAATGGATCCCGCTCTCAGACCACGACAATAGGTGATTCATGAGATCCAGTTATTACTCCATCTGCTCCACGAAATCAAACTAATTTTCCACGTTTCTAAAAAAGCTGCTACCTTAGCTTTTTAGTTTTTGGGTTGGCAGGGGAAGTGGGTTCGAGGACGAAGCAGCAATGCTGGTTCAGGTGAACTGAATCCAGGTGACGGGGAGGCTGCCGGCGAGCTTGTTCGCCGGGAAGAAGTACGAGGTGGTGTGGTTGGTGAAGTTCAGGGTGGACGCATTCGGGTGGCACTCTGTTTCGGTGAAGTTCAAGGTCAGGCAGAGCAACGAAGGGGAGGAGAAGGTGAGGAGCGTGGTGGTGGAGCCTTACCTGCAGAAGCATAAGGTGTGGCATGAAATCTTCGGCGGGGAGTTCACGGTGCAGGCGGCTGGTGGGGTGGTGGAGTTTGGGATGTATGAGATTGAAACCAAGTGGTGGAAGGGTTGCATGGTTCTTGCCGGCGTCAAGATTCGGCCTAAACCTTAGAAAGACCCGTGTGTCTTTTTATTGTTCATAGCTCATGGCATAATTGTAATGTAATACTTCATCTCAAGATGTTAATTGTCCTTACTGTATCATCCTATAACACTTTTCCAATGTATGAGTACACACATTATAATCTTTCTTTCGTTATATTTAGCTCTTCCAGTATTCTTTTCCTATGAAGTTAGAGAAACTTTCACAAGACCAATTTTTCAAACTAATACTTCATACAAAACATCTTACGATTAAATGTAAAGAGTTTCAAGTAAATCAGATTATATTATACAATGTGTACAAAAAAGTATGAAATGGTAATTCTAGTTATAATATCGATGACCAACAATGTTGTTCTTGCTACATACAAAGAGTTACTGGAATCAAAATTTCTCAATTATGCGTGATGTAGAATACAAAGATCGGAATAAACCATGTGTATTAGCGTAGAAAATCATGCACTACCAGCATATGAGCACCCAACGATTGTGATATTGGGTCTCATGTAATTGAAGTTATTGTTGAATGCTTTAGGTCAACATATATATTGAGAGATTATATGATATACGTAATACATTATATTTGTACCAAAATGAAACAACAAAAACAAAATAATACCATAAAACTACACAATACATCTCCAGTCCAGGTTCCAAGTCTAATAGTTAGTTGCCATCAACCAGAAATGGGAAGTCGGCAAATTGAGCATATATTCTCCATTCAGGTCGTAACCAGAAGGTCAGCAATCGATCATCATTGCGTTGAATGAGAAACCGTACGATTATACGAGATCCGGAGGGCTGCCACTATCAGTTCTATACTTGCTAGCGTAACATGTGATGTGATATGATATCCCTAGTTGCTAGCCAATGTAGTTGTACGAGATTGAAACCCAGTAACGGAGTGGACAACTTTCTCATTACGTTACGCGGATAGGAAATGGACGGGATGTGGAGTCCTCTGTCTTGCGCATCAGCAGAACGAGGGAATAAAGGGGTTTCTTTCTTGGGAGTGGAAAAAACAAAAAGGAAGGAAGGAAGAGACAACCTGTTGACGAGATATTCTCTGCAACTATAGCAAAGCCAAAGGTTGCTGCCGCTGCTGCCCTATCGCTGATCGTGGGTAACCATACAAATACAGAATGAGTTGTTGTTCTCCCCTGCCTTCTATCTAAAGCTGAGCAGAAACCACAAGAAACAGAATCGATGCGCTCTCAATTATCTTGGTTCGCTCTCACCATCTCTGGTTCCATGCCAATTGCCATGCACATTATGGTGGTAGACAATCTTAACTTTCACGTCCATGTACATCCCTCCACTCGATCTCTCACCACCTTATCGTCGAATCTTTCTTCCACATCTCTGGTTCCATGCTTGCAACTTTCTGTCTTCGGATAAAAGATTGATGCTTTCCCTCGTTTAATTGATGGCTGTCATTGCCCGTCCAAATTGACATTCCGATTCAATGTCGACCCCCCTGTTTTCTCAAACAGTAGTATAAGAGAAAGGCAAAGCACTCTAACCCACACCAAACAGAGAATGGGAACAGGGTGATCGCAGGATGACGAGGCGGCCGCAGCAGCTTCACAGCTGGAGCAGCCAACCCACCAATCCACCGCGGACAGAGGTCAGCTGCCGCGGCAGCACTCTGTTCAGAAATAGAGTCAAGAGAAACAGAGTCAAGGAAGACAGAGTGAGAATAAATCCAACACAGCTGAAAGAGTTGGAGATGGCAAGTTCCAGGAGGCCAGGAACATGACACCAGCGGCAACGCAAGCAACACAACCCATCATGGGCGGGGGTCAGCTGCAGCGGCAGTACTCTCAGAAACAGAGTCAAGGAAATCAGAGTGAAGCAAAACAGAGCGAGAACATATCCAACATGGTTGAAAGATCTGGAGATGGCAAGTTGGGGGAGGCCAAGAATAGGGCATCTGCAGCAACACAAGTGAAGCTTCCACATAACTGGGAAGCTATATTGCGAGAAGCAGCAATTGAGCGTTCTTCCCCTGATAGGCAGTGCAATCAACTCTTCTCTGGAGTATTCCTGAACAAAAAGAGCAAGGCAAGCTGATAATTTCCCATTTTAACAATTTTCCTCACTATCAGCAGTTGTTTTTTCTTCTCTTTTTGGCCGACTGATGTTGAGAACCAACTGCAGAAGTACTGGGTTGACAGGAACTCCAACAGCAACTGTTTCACTCTGTTTGCTAGAGATCTCCTGATCACCTGGGCTGACGACCCGCGTTACTGGCACTGGCCTTCTGTAACTGAGACAAGGTAAAATAGCAGGAATTTACTTTGATCCATCACAGTTCCGGTTTACCATATCGATTGAAGGATGCTTTTATTTTCATTTTCTATGTTGGTAGAGATGTTACGGTGGAAGCCGCAGAGCTTTTAGCAGTTTGCTGGCTGGAGGTTCATGGGAACTTTGACACAGCAAAGCTTTCTCCTGGGACTTTGTATGAAGTTATGTTTGTGATAATGCTGAAAGATCCGGCAGTAGGATGGGAAGTTCCAGTGAATTTCAGACTCACTCTACCAAATAGAGTCAAGCAAGAGCACAAAGAGAACCTAATGACGATACCAAGATTGCAATGGATTGAAATCCCCGTTGGTGAGTTCAGAACTTCACCTGAAAATATTGGTGGGAATATGGAGATCTCTATGTTTGAATATGAAGGAGGAACCTGGAAGAAGGGGCTGATTCTCAAAGGAGTCACCATCCGACCAAAGTCCTCAACTACATAGCGATAGGGAGATGAGAGTTTCCAAAATAATGATACGTGGTTTCGGGTCGAAATTCAGGACAAGAAGATACAACACTCTGGAAAGAGGCTTATTTGCTGGCCAACAAACTTATTACTGAAACTATAAACAGTCATCAAACTTGTATTGCAAAACGAAATAAACACAGAAAGCTCAGGTCTAAAGGTACAACAAAGGGCATCACCTGTTTTGCTGCTTCTATGCTTGGTTTGAATGGAGCATTTCAAAAATATGTATGGTAATTTTCTGGCTTGAACCATGGCGAGAAATCAAAGCCTTTGCTTATGAGCTTTTCGGTCGGAGGTGCAATCCTCTCCAAAAGCTGCATTACGAAGAATAATAAGATCTTACAGTTCAAACAAATATGGCTAGAATTATAGACAAATGCTAGAGGGTGAACCTTTGAATGGAGTACCCCGTTGGATACCAAAACTGATCTATCAAAAACACAGAACTTGTTGCCATCCATGCATGTTACTGTTCCACCAGCCACTTCAACCATCTGCTTGAAACAAAAGGAGATATCAAGCCAATGACTAACGACTAAATGACATGGTAATTCTGCTGGCCAGATATTGGCAAGCTCATCTGAAACCAAACCTAGTGGATTGACATTTGAAGGTCTTGACAAAAACTTTACCAGAACACCAGCACCATGTCCCATGGCTTTAGTCGATATTCCCAGTAAGCTTCCACAATACCTAGAGCTACATGGCACATATCAACTGCAGCAGCGCCAAGCCTTCTTACACCCTATTAACAAGACAAAGAAAAAAAGAAGCAACCATCAATTGGAGAAAACCAAACACTTACAGAAAAGAAAAAGAAAAAACAATCGAGATGCAGCAGGTAAGATAAAGCAATTACGGATATTACCCTGCTAACATCTGTAAACTCCTTGAATAATTCAATGTTAGTAGACCATGCATCGTCGTGCTCATACCCAAACCCAGTAACCAGAAGAGATCGTTCCACCTGAAACAATGGGAAGGAGGTCAAACAATTTGAATGAGAAGGTCTTAAAATACTGAATTCTCCATACTTAATACATTTGGTGTGTCTACATTTCATTCTGCCTGCGTTACCATCCTTTGACAAGAGTTCCAGGAACAGAAAGAGCTATGAAGCACAAAGACATGTATTATTTTCAAGTAGAAGATAAAATTCTTAGTGCGAAACTTATTGAGCATCTATCACTCCAGAAACCATATAACATTCGCCACATAATGTATTCCTAAGGCACAATCTCCTGTAGAAGATAAAATTCTTAGTGTGCAACTTATTGAGCTCCTGCCACTCACCGTGTCAGTTTGACTGGCATGAATTCTCTGACCATTACAAAAAGCTCCCCCACCTGAAGAGGTTAGAACAGTTTCAGCCTACACAAGGCACCTATGGAAAAGAAATAATCAGGCCAATAAAATTTCTCACCTGCAGTTGCAGAGAAAGTACGAGTATTCCATGCCATAGGACCTCCAACAAACTCCACCTATAAGGAGAAACAAGAATGCCATTATGATTTCTTTATCTTGTACTCATACACTGCCTTGTTTTCCCTTTTTTTGTCCCATGAGTTTTTCTGGTACGCAATTGAACCAAGTATCATATTGTTCTTCATCATAATCAAATAAGCCTTCTGAAGCTATTTCAGAGTTATAAACAATATTGTTAGAAACAACATCAATAAAGTTCTTATTGGAAGAATCTGTCGAGCATCACAGTTTAGACATTATTTACCGGCTACGGCTAGTATCTTATTCAGTACAAATGTCAACTCAATCTAATATGTAAAGGTCAGTACCACAGCAGCAGCAGCTGGCCTTCCTCGAAAGAGAACTCCTACGGATACTGCAAAGCTAGGATAACCGTGTGCAAAATTTGTTGTTCCATCTGCAGAAATGGAAAGGTGCATTGAGTTATAAGGCACGACCAACGCACTTTATTGATTTAATACACGTCGATAGGAACGAGCAAAATGGATGGATAGTACAAAATATTAGGCAGCAGAATATGAAAGGGAGATTGAAGATTGAATGTCAGCTACAAATTGATGCAATTTTGAAAGCCTTTAAACCTCCAACAAGATAAAAAGACGATCTTCATTTATTTCATCAGCAATATAAAATAAAAGATCAGATTTAAATAATTTGGTAGTTGTTCTGGAGTATGCAGCAATCCAGAATACTTTCACGGCCTGGAATTCCCTTGACAGAGAGAGGGATTATTGAAAACACTAGCATGGCAACACACGGCTGAGCGACTGGGAGAGAGAGGGCAGTCATAATCATGAAGTTGAAGGCAAGCAAAATATTGCCTAGTTTCGAGTAACTTCAATATTTAACGATTAACCAACTGATTATTACATGACATGGTCAAATGCATCAAATGATTAACCAACATTAACTTATCGGATTAGTATACAACGTATGTTCACAAATACTCACCTAGAGGATCAATGCACCAGAGGTAATCGGAATGGCTATCACCAATGACTCCTCCTTCTTCCCCAAGAATAAGGTGATCTCCGAAATTCTTGTTAACGACTTCCAATATAGCAGCCTCGCTCATTTTGTCTGTGCCGCGTAAGTAAATTTGCACATATGAAGTAAATGTCATAAACCAGTTGGTCCCAATAACTCGAGTTGTTGGGAGAGGTTCAATCGTGGATCTTATACCACTTGATAAAGCACCAGGGGGGTGTTTTTGATCAGAATACGCAGCAAACCAAACTTCTAGAACGATAAGTGATGGATAGGTAGAATTTCGCCACAATCAAGGTGATTACTTGATTGATAAGAAAACTTGTAAAACGAATCTGGAATCCTCACATAAAAGCCTCACAAGGGTTCTCGAATTAGCAATGGAATTCCTCACACGACTAACTCAAGGGTTTGATTCTTGAGAACTCTCAAAGAACACAATTCTCACAAAGAGCAATTTTCATTCAACTTAACTTGGATCCTTTACAACGTGAAATTGAAAGCTATTTAAAGGCAATAAAAACCTAATACAAACCTAATAGAACTAGGAAACTAATTAGAATAGAAAAAGGCTAAATAATTCGTTCAAAACAAGGTAACTTGCTGGCCAAGAAACTGACTTAAAACGCAAGCAAGTCTGCCTAGGAAAACAGGCTTCATAGCATCTTTGAGCCCTTCGAAAATGGTCTTCTAGGTTGATTCGAATTCAACCAATTCCTTTCCTTTGTAGAATAAAACTTCCTGTTTCACCTCCAACTTGAATCAGCCTGAGATCATGTTCCAAACTCCAGATATAGGCCTTCAAAGTTGGTATCTCAAAACAGTTTTCTGCCTTAGCCAAATTTAGACAGTTTTCCTGTTTTGTGGTAGCCTTTTGATGGGCTTTGAAAGTGACCTTCCAGACATCTCCTTGAGCTCCAAAACATACCAATGTAATCATAATAACATTATCTTCAAAACAAGCTCTTGCTCTCCCATTTTGATGGAGCCATTTGTGAGATACAAGCTTCCAAAGTAGGCTACCTGAAACTGTTTCAACACTTAGCCAAAAATCAGAATTCTTCAAGTGAGTTGAGATGACTTCTTTGGAAAGCAATTGTGAATTGTGGATTGATCCAATTGGGATCATATCAGGCTCCCCCTCTTCAAAAAGCTTTGACCTCAAAGCTTGAAGCTTCCTCTTGTCAAAAACGTCACAAAAGTGATCCCAAATCGAGTCACGAAATAGGTACCTCGAACTTGCAATGTCGAACTTCCAAACTTCGTCAACTTGTAAACTTGCTGCCGTTTTCCACGATTCAAGTTTCACCACCATCGTGGGGCTCCAATGGACCTTCCCCACCCAAACAGCGTGCAAAATTGGACCCAAAACAAGGCCTGGCAATTTTCCAGAATCCGGCGCCGGCAAGAACTCCGGCGAGGCCTTCCAAATTGGGGATTTATTCTCGGCGTCACCCCGATCCAATTCATTGCCTCTAATCAACTCGACTGGCTCACATGATTCGTTTCCATCCATTCCCAGCCTCTCTAGTGCTCCAATTCGCTCCAATTCTTCACGCCAGTCCGCAAATGCCGGCGAGCCCTCCATTTTTGGGCGTTCTCGATTCAGAGCTGCTTGCTCCGAATTGACGTCTGATTCTGGACCTCCAAGCTTCGAATTTACGTCTCCTATCAAATCCAAGCAACTTAGGTACTTTACGTCGATCATCCAGCCGCCTCCGATATTCCCGCCACTAGAAATTTTGAAATTTCCAGTTTCCGACGAGTTAAACCCAGAAATCGGCAAGCACAACCCAGATTCCGGCGAAGCAAAATAAAATTTGGGCGTTGGAGAATCTGGCAATTTTGCTTCCAATTGACGACTCTCATAGCTTCCTTGAACCTGCTCGAACTTGCCCATAGTCTCCTGTTCTCTCGATTCACGTCCAATCTCTCCAATCGATTCTTCCTTGTCTTCTCCAAATTTTCGGCCAATTTTTTTCGAATTGGGGTTTTTTTATTGATGCTTCTTCGAGATGAATTGAGCACTTCTACACGTTCCATGGACATCATTGAGCGATTCTGCATCGTCAATTTTGGTCGAAGCGACCTCGATCACGCCAACCAATTCTCCCCTTTTGCCTTCGTTGTTCTTCACGAACAGAGGTAAATTTGCAAGAATTGAATCTGAAAATTTAGGTAGGATCACCTCCTTTGAAGATACTTCTGACGTTTCTGGGGTTCTAGTGATCGTTTCGACAGTGATGGCTGAGTTCGAATCGTCGCCATTTGTTCCAACCAATAAGGTCGTCGAGACGTTCTGTTTTTCCGGGGAAATAACAGAGTCGTGAAACTCTGCTTCCTTCACCGGCGTGATACGCGCGTCGGCAGCTAGCTCCAGGTCCTCTCCTCTTTTCTCCAATCTTCCTTCCACCTCCATAGACGCCTCTGACCCAGCGTTGTGCGCCAGCTTAGCGTGATCGTCGTCGGCAGCACTAGTAGCGTTGATGCTCTGTTTTTGCGGCGAAAAACAGGGGGGGTTGCTGCCGAGCAGAGTTTGATTACTCTTGCTGTTTGGCGACGAAATCTGTGACCATAGGGCCTGATGGTATTCTTCATTGAGCCTTTGTACTTCCTTTACGTTGCCAACAGCTTCCTCTGGAGGTAATGGACTCAATACGAAAATTTTGTTTCGTTTCCTGACTCTAAACTTTCTGCTCCTTCGGCTAACTAGCTCCACCTTTCGATTTTGAAACCAGGGCTGCCCCAACACGATGTGGCTGGGCAGGTTATAAACCACGGCGCAAATAATCCTGTCTTCGTATTGTCCGATCGAAAATTCCACAACTACTTGGGAGAATACGAAATTGGAGTGTCCATCATAAGGTGATTGAAAGGTATAGAACTTCGATAGTGGCTGTGTTTGCAACCCTAGCTTGCTCACAGTCCTAGAGGAAATCAAATTCCTCTCCCTGCCTCCATCAACAAGAACCAAACACGTTTTTTGTTGGATTGAACAACGTGTGAATACCATCGAACGTGCTAGCTCATCGGACGCCATTGTTGCTCTGTTTTTGTACGAAACTCAGCCTTTAATCCTTCTCGCCAATGACTTGAACCAGGCTCTGATACCACTTGATAAAGCACCAGGGGGGTGTTTTTGATCAGAATACGCAGCAAACCAAACTTCTAGAACGATAAGTGATGGATAGGTAGAATTTCGCCACAATCAAGGTGATTACTTGATTGATAAGAAAACTTGTAAAACGAATCTGGAATCCTCACAGAAAAGCCTCACAAGGGTTCTCGAATTAGCAATGGAATTCCTCACACGACTAACTCAAGGGTTTGATTCTTGAGAACTCTCAAAGAACACAATTCTCACAAAGGAGCAATTTTCATTCAACTTAACTTGGATCCTTTACAACGTGAAATTGAAAGCTATTTAAAGGCAATAAAAACCTAATACAAACCTAATAGAACTAGGAAACTAATTAGAACAGAAAAAGGCTAAATAATTCGTTCAAAACAAGGTAACTTGCTGGCCAAGAAACTGACTTAAAACGCAAGCAAGTCTGCCTAGGAAAACAGGCTTCATAGCATCTTTGAGCCCTTCGAAAATGGTCTTCTAGGTTGATTCGAATTCAACCAATTCCTTTCCTTTGTAGAATAAAACTTCCTGTTTCACCTCCAACTTGAATCAGCCTGAGATCATGTTCCAAACTCCAGATATAGGCCTTCAAAGTTGGTATCTCAAAACAGTTTTCTGCCTTAGCCAAATTTAGACAGTTTTCCTGTTTTGTGGTAGCCTTTTGATGGGCTTTGAAAGTGACCTTCCAGACATCTCCTTGAGCTCCAAAACATACCAATGTAATCATAATAACATTATCTTCAAAACAAGCTCTTGCTCTCCCATTTTGATGGAGCCATTTGTGAGATACAAGCTTCCAAAGCAGGCTACCTGAAACTGTTTCAACACTTAGCCAAAAATCAGAATTCTTCAAGTGAGTTGAGATGACTTCTTTGGAAAGCAATTGTGAATTGTGGATTGATCCAATTGGGATCATATCAGGCTCCCCCTCTTCAAAAAGCTTTGACCTCAAAGCTTGAAGCTTCCTCTTGTCAAAAACGTCACAAAAGTGATCCCAAATCGAGTCACGAAATAGGTACCTCGAACTTGCAATGTCGAACTTCCAAACTTCGTCAACTTGTAAACTTGCTGCCGTTTTCCACGATTCAAGTTTCACCACCATCGTGGGGCTCCAATGGACCTTCCCCACCCAAACAGCGTGCAAAATTGGACCCAAAACAAGGCCTGGCAATTTTCCAGAATCCGGCGCCGGCAAGAACTCCGGCGAGGCCTTCCAAATTGGGGATTTATTCTCGGCGTCACCCCGATCCAATTCATTGCCTCTAATCAACTCGACTGGCTCACATGATTCGTTTCCATCCATTCCCAGCCTCTCTAGTGCTCCAATTCGCTCCAATTCTTCACGCCAGTCCGCAAACGCCGGCGAGCCCTCCATTTTTGGGCGTTCTCGATTCAGAGCTGCTTGCTCCGAATTGACGTCTGATTCTGGACCTCCAAGCTTCGAATTTACGTCTCCTATCAAATCCAAGCAACTTAGGTACTTTACGTCGATCATCCAGCCGCCTCCGATATTCCCGCCACTAGAAATTTTGAAATTTCCAGTTTCCGACGAGTTAAACCCAGAAATCGGCAAGCACAACCCAGATTCCGGCGAAGCAAAATAAAATTTGGGCGTTGGAGAATCTGGCAATTTTGCTTCCAATTGACGACTCTCATAGCTTCCTTGAACCTGCCCGAACTTGCCCATAGTCTCCTGTTCTCTCGATTCACGTCCAATCTCTCCAATCGATTCTTCCTTGTCTTCTCCAAATTTTCGGCCAATTTTTTTCGAATTGGGGTTTTTTGATTGATGCTTCTTCGAGATGAATTGAGCACTTCTACACGTTCCATGGACATCATTGAGCGATTCTGCATCGTCAATTTTGGTCGAAGCGACCTCGATCACGCCAACCAATTCTCCCCTTTTGCCTTCGTTGTTCTTCACGAACAGAGGTAAATTTGCAAGAATTGAATCTGAAAATTTAGGTAGGATCACCTCCTTTGAAGATACTTCTGACGTTTCTGGGGTTCTAGTGATCGTTTCGACAGTGATGGCTGAGTTCGAATCGTCGCCATTTGTTCCAACCAATAAGGTCGTCGAGACGTTCTGTTTTTCCGGGGAAATAACAGAGTCGTGAAACTCTGCTTCCTTCACCGGCGTGATACGCGCGTCGGCAGCTAGCTCCAGGTCCTCTCCTCTTTTCTCCAATCTTCCTTCCACCTCCATAGACGCCTCTGACCCAGCGTTGTGCGCCAGCTTAGCGTGATCGTCGTCGGCAGCACTAGTAGCGTTGATGCTCTGTTTTTGCGGCGAAAAACAGGGGGGTTGCTGCCGAGCAGAGTTTGATTACTCTTGCTGTTTGGCGACGAAATCTGTGACCATAGGGCCTGATGGTATTCTTCATTGAGCCTTTGTACTTCCTTTACGTTGCCAACAGCTTCCTCTGGAGGTAATGGACTCAATACGAAAATTTTGTTTCGTTTCCTGACTCTAAACTTTCTGCTCCTTCGGCTAACTAGCTCCACCTTTCGATTTTGAAACCAGGGCTGCCCCAACACGATGTGGCTGGGCAGGTTATAAACCACGGCGCAAATAATCCTGTCTTCGTATTGTCCGATCGAAAATTCCACAACTACTTGGGAGAATACGAAATTGGAGTGTCCATCATAAGGTGATTGAAAGGTATAGAACTTCGATAGTGGCTGTGTTTGCAACCCTAGCTTGCTCACAGTCCTAGAGGAAATCAAATTCCTCTCCCTGCCTCCATCAACAAGAACCAAACACGTTTTTTGTTGGATTGAACAACGTGTGAATACCATCGAACGTGCTAGCTCATCGGATGCCATTGTTGCTCTGTTTTTGTACGAAACTCAGCCTTTAATCCTTCTCGCCACTGACTTGAACCAGGCTCTGATACCACTTGATAAAGCACCAGGGGGGTGTTTTTGATCAGAATACGCAGCAAACCAAACTTCTAGAACGATAAGTGATGGATAGGTAGAATTTCGCCACAATCAAGGTGATTACTTGATTGATAAGAAAACTTGTAAAACGAATCTGGAATCCTCACAGAAAAGCCTCACAAGGGTTCTCGAATTAGCAATGGAATTTCTCACACGACTAACTCAAGGGTTTGATTCTTGAGAACTCTCAAAGAACACAATTCTCACAAAGGAGCAATTTTCATTCAACTTAACTTGGATCCTTTACAACGTGAAATTGAAAGCTATTTAAAGGCAATAAAAACCTAATACAAACCTAATAGAACTAGGAAACTAATTAGAACAGAAAAAGGCTAAATAATTCGTTCAAAACAAGGTAACTTGCTGGCCAAGAAACTGACTTAAAACGCAAGCAAGTCTGCCTAGGAAAACAGGCTTCATAGCATCTTTGAGCCCTTCGAAAATGGTCTTCTAGGTTGATTCGAATTCAACCAATTCCTTTCCTTTGTAGAATAAAACTTCCTGTTTCACCTCCAACTTGAATCAGCCTGAGATCATGTTCCAAACTCCAGATATAGGCCTTCAAAGTTGGTATCTCAAAACAGTTTTCTGCCTTAGCAAAATTTAGACAGTTTTCCTGTTTTGTGGTAGCCTTTTGATGGGCTTTGAAAGTGACCTTCCAGACATCTCATTGAGCTCCAAAACATACCAATGTAATCATAATAACATTATCTTCAAAACAAGCTCTTGCTCTCCCATTTTGATTGAGCCATTTGTGAGATACAAGCTTCCAAAGTAGGCTACCTGAAACTGTTTCAACACTTAGCCAAAAATCAGAATTCTTCAAGTGAGTTGAGATGACTTCTTTGGAAAGCAATTGTGAATTGTGGATTGATCCAATTGGGATCATATCACCACTCTCTAACACGCCCCCTCAAACGAAAGCCAACCCATGTAATTGAAGATTGCACAGGCCCACCATACCATGTGCTTGAAAGACAACAGTTAATATTGGGGGTTGTGGAGATTCGAACACATGACCTTTCGGTTTTAGGCTCTGATACCATGTCAAGAACCAGTTGATCCCAATAACTCGAGCTGTTGGGAGAGGTTCAATTGTGGATCATATACAACAACACTAACACGCCCCCTCAAACGAAAGCCACTCACAAGGGCTTGAAGTTTGCACAGGTCTGAAGACAGGAATACCATGTGCTTAACAAATTGGTCACAATAACTCGAGTTGTTGGGAGAGGTTCAATCGTGGATCTTATACCACTCTCTAACACACCCCCTCAAACGAAAGCCAACCCATGGGCTTGAAGTTTGCACAGGCCCACCATACCATGTGCTTGAAAGACAACGGTTAATATTGGGGGTCGTGGAGATTCGAACACATGACCTTTCGGTTTTAGGCTCTGATACCATGTCATAAACCAGTTGGTCCCAATAACTCGAGTTGTTGGGAGAGGTTCAATCGTGGATCTTATACCACTCTCTAATAGTAAACCCGGTACATTTACATTTCCGGGGTTCCTGAGATTCTAGAAATCCCTAGTGAAAGGGATTAAGCACTTAGCAGTATTACAAACAAGTAAAATGTAATATTCCTTACTCGGTGAACATTTTGTAACATAAATAAGCCGTTAGTGGGGTCCTTACTCGGTGACTAGGTCAGTAAGCCCTTTATAAGTGATATTCCGGGGCTTATTAACTGCTTCCATCACCACCTGGACACAGAAATGTAATTGAGCATGATGAATCCACAAATGGAGAAGGACAAGCAAACTTCATAACATCTCAATCAAACAAAACAATCACACAAATCACAATAGGAAGGTTCAAAGGCGAACTCAATAGAGTGAGGGAAAAGGGTTGACCTCGGCTCCAGTCTTGGCGGCAGTCTCAACGACTTGAATGAGCTGGTTCAGCGGAATGGGTCCGGTAGATGAAGCTCCAATTTTCGGGTACCGGCTCTGGTAAGGAAGCTCTGATAGCACTGCCTTCGTTGTGGACAGATTCCGGGCAGGCTTGGCGTGAATGGGGGGAAGTCTCGGGAACCCATTGTGAGAATTGCCCTTGAATGAGAAAGGAACGCTTTGGTACGAGCGGTTGAAGGAGGGTAACGAGCACCTGGGCAAGTGACAAGAAGATTTGAGAGAGATGTTTGCAGAGAAGAGAAGCGACCTTCCCATTGCGAATCCTGGACTCGAACGCCTAAAGGACGCAATCAGTTTGTGGATACAATCGGAAAGGGAATGATGGAGTTTGTGGCAGTGGCTCCCGGGGGGAGAGGAAGGAGACTTGTGATTTGTCAGTATGCTAGGTGAAGCAGTCGAGAGGAATATAGTGATGGTTTTGGCTTGCCTCATAAATGATAAATCAACTTTGGAGGGTCGGAAATTGTTGTTTTTTTAATTTTTTAATGCAGAAACTGTAAATAGAAATCGGAAATAATCCAAAACTACCACTATAAATTTTTTTTTATAAAAATACCACACATTCCCAACAATTTCCAAAAATACCACCCTTCCACACATAACGCACCTCGAAGGCGCGGTTATAGAACAAAGCGCACCTCCAAGGAGCGGTTAAAGCACAAACCGCCTCTGGAACACGTGGTTTGACTCTTCCTGGCTGTCAAA
Organism: Linum tenue; assembly: GCA_946122785.1. Taxonomy (NCBI): domain Eukaryota; kingdom Viridiplantae; phylum Streptophyta; class Magnoliopsida; order Malpighiales; family Linaceae; genus Linum; species Linum tenue. Next base: position 75,366,460 of record CAMGYJ010000005.1, on the reverse strand, counting down.
CCGCGTTGCCACGTGGCGGTACATGCAATCGCTGGATGGGGGAGCGATCTGACGGCCAAACCGCGCGCCAGCTCAGCGATCCGCGTCGCTCAGTCAAACCGCTCCCCCGAAGTGCGGCTTGACTGCTGGGGAACGCTAACCGCGCGTTGGAGGCGCGGTTTTAAGCGGGGTAAAAGGACGAAACCACCCCTCCCTCACGCGGTTTCGTCCCTATATAAACCCCCTTCCCCCACCCATTTTCTGCACACCAAACCCATTCCCCCCGTCTCTCTCCCTCTAACTCCTCACTCTCCCCACCTCCCTTCCCTACCCAAAAAACCTTATAATTAGTTATTTTGTTGGTTGCAGCTAAGCCCGATTTGCTTTAAAAAAACTTTTTCTTTGTTTTCACTAAAAAACCGTCGATTCTCTGTCCGGATTCGGAAAAAATGGCCGATTTCATTTAAGAAGAGGGCATTTTCTATGATGATTATCAAACGGTACGTACTCATTTTACCCAATAGTTGTTGTTGTTATAATGATTTATTTAATTTATATACTAATTGATTTATGTTGTTGTTATGCTATCGTAGGTTGGGCCGGATGTTGATATTTACAATCAACGATATTATGTTGATCAGACTGTTTTATACGATCAAGCTAATCATCGTTCAAGAGATGTTTGGAATGACCACAAGGTACATATTATTTATCATCACTTGTAATTTGTATTTTGTTAAAGTAATTTATTTGTTTGTACAATAATTTACTTAATTGTTAATCGTATTGATTATTTTGAATAATTTAAATTAATACAATACAACACTTATTTAGACTCTTTATAAAGAAATGCATGTCTAAGGAAATGGGGACTTAAGCGATCATCATGATCCCCCCATGACCTGGAAAAATCGGGTTCTAAGCGATCCTCGGATCCCCTCTTTTTCTGTCAAAAAGACTGTGTTTCTAAGGAGATGTATACTTCTTCTAAGAGTCTTATGAGTGTACTTGTATTGCTTTAAATTATTGAAAATAATCAATACGATTAACAAAATAATATATTTGATTTTATGTGTATGTGTACAAAAATTAATTATACTTAAATTTCGAAAATTATTTTAGTTATGTTAAAATTAATGTTTATTAGATAATGTATATTTCTCTAAAACAACCTTGATTTAATTAATATTGCATCTTAAAAAATTATTTTAGCTATGTTAAAATTAATGTTTACTAGATAATGTATATTTCTCTAAAAAAAATCTTGATTTATTTAATATTGCATCTTATAATATTATTTAGTTATGTTAAAATTAATGTTTATTAGATAATGTATATTGTTATAAAACAACTTTGATTTAATTAATATTGCATCTTATAATATATTTATATATGTATAAATCATCATCTTATAGTGAAATTTAAAGTCTTCTCTAGGATGCATACCATATAGTCTGCTATAGGGGCACGACGAATGTGCTTGAATGGAACGACGTCATCTTGCCCTTTCTAAAAAGGGCAAGATTGGATTCGATTAGGCATTTTAATGATGGCGGATCCAGTTGACTAAGGGGGTGCTTAGTCACTTGACTAAGCCCCTCCCACCCTTAGATCTGGACACTTCAATCCAATGGTTAAAAAGTGGGAAGGGCTATTTAATTAATGACAGGGGTAGTTTGGGTATTATGGAAAATTACGAAGTATACAAACCGGATTTACAATCAGTACAAACCATACAAACATACGAACAGTACAAACTAGAGCGACAAAACATACAAACAGATTTACAAACATTACAAACGTATGAACTGTACAAACAATACAAACTAGACCGACAAACAATACAAACCATACAAAAAGAACAAACAACCGGGTTGACTTTGGAGGCTCCATCCCTATATAGAGGGGCTCCTTCCCAAAGTCAACCCGGGTGTTTTTTAGACATACAAACAGTACGAACATGGTGGACAAAAATGACAAACTAGACCGACAATCCATACGAACGGGAAAAAACACCCGGGTTGACTTTGGAGGCTCTATCCCTATATAGAGGGGCTCCTTCCCAAAGTCAACCCGGGTGTTTTTTAGACATACAAACATTACGAACATGGTGGAAAAAAATGACAAACTAGACGACAATCCATACGAACTAGAAAAAACACTCGGGTTGACTTTGGAGGCTTCATCCCTATATAGAGGAGTTCCATCCAAAAGTCAACCAGGTTGTTTTTTAGACATAAAAAACATTACAAACATGGTTGACAAAAATAACAAAGTTTACAAACATGGTGCACAAAAATAACAAAGTTTACAAACATTACAAAAAAAAAAAACCCGACAAACATTACAAAATAACAAAGCATGCAAACATTACAAAATATGTCAACAAACATCACAAAATTAGCACCGTCGCCGGGAAATTCTTCTCCGGCGACGATGTTCGTCGGGAAAAATTTTTCGACCAGAAAATCTCTCTCTCTCTCTCTCTCTCTCTCCGCCAACAAATAATTCCAGGGAGCCAAATAATTCCCCAGCAAAGGAACAAAGGAATAAAAGTGGCAGGGGATATTCCCATCACCGGCGCCGCTAAGTAAAAGTGTCCGGCGGATGTTTTCCATTAACGGCGCTGCCGAGAACAAAGCCGTCAAAGTGGCCGGCGGAGCAAACGTAAGCGGCGGAGGAAATACGAGCGGCACTGGGCACATTAAGTTTTAATTATTTAATAATTGAAAAATAATAAAGTAATGCAATTACTATATTTTCCTTCATTAAATTGGATTAATCTGAGCCTTTGGATTTAAATGAGGTTGGATGGCTGAGATGCACTTAGTCACATGACTAAGGGACCCCCCTTAGTCACCTGATCTTGGCCCCATTTTAATAGAATCAAGATCGACCGCCAACTCATCGCAGCATTGGTAGAGAGATGGCGAAAGGAGACACGCTGCTTCAATTTTCGTGAAGGCGAGTGCACCATCACACTTAAGGACATCACCATCCTAACCGATTTGCCCATCGATGGTGATGTTGTTTGTGTGAACTCTACGCCACCACCTAAAGTTGTTGCCAATATGAGTGGTTGGCAGCATTTTATATGGATGGTCACCGGGTTGTGTCCTCCGGAAAAGGGGGATCACGATGCGGATGGTCATCCACCATTGTCCAAGGGCCAAGTATCCATCACGTGGTTGACAGCGGAGATCAGGCGTAAGCACAACCCTGAGTTCGGAGGCATTCCCCTCACGGAGGAAAGTTCGGAGTGTGATAGACATTTATGCACGTATCTACATCCTCGGCATGATCGGAGGAGTTTTCTTCCCCAAGAAATCCAACAACCTAATCAGCAATTCATGGTTGAAGATCATACTTGGTAGTTGGGATGATATGGGAAACCTGAGCTGGGCATCTGCTTGCCTAGCTCATCTCTACCGATCCCTCTATAATGCTAGTGCGAGAGCGGTGAAGGAGATGGATGGGGCCATGTTCATCGTCCAATTTTGGGCTTGGGAGCATTTGCCATGGATTGCGCCGAAGGTAGACCCCGACAAGGAATGGGGTCCCGACCATCCCCTACGACATGAAGCTTATGGTTGTAGGTAAATGTTTTCTATCCCACTCATAGTTCTCACCTTTTTTTACTAATTGGGTATTTTATAACGAACCGCCTATTATGTATTAACACCCCATACTTTTTGGATTGAATAGGTGGCTTGGTGAAAAAACATGCGACAACCTAGGAGCGCATAAGTTGGAGGAGTATCGTAGGAGGCTTGATCGCCTTTGGGAAGCAGAGGTGAGCATCATAATACCTATTAATTCCTACTTTTTTCAACTTATATTATTATGTTGATTAATGGTCTATTTTTTATGCACCTTCGTAGCTTAAGTTCGATCCGTATCCAGAACGCATTGTTGCGCATCACCTCCACAAGTTCCCGTTACATCCCGGTCAATGGTGCACCCGAGTTCCAATAATCTGCCACCATATAGTGGAGTGGCACTTGCCGGATCGATGTCTATGACAATTTGGACGTGAGCAATGCCTACCATTGGATGTCCTGGAGAGTCAGAGGGGGTACCACGGGAAAGATGGTCGACAAGGAGCTACTAATTGGCCGAAGGAGTATGTAAAATTGATCCGCCTGTGGAATGTTAGGCAACATCAGGATATTGTTACGCGATCTCATGTGGGGCGGATGGGCTACCATGACCCATACATGAAAACATACTGAAGACAATCTATTCGTTACATGACCCCCGAAGGTGCGGCGGACGATGCTTTGGTAAGTAATTCAGTTTTTATTTATTTAGTCATGCGATGCATTACTTTTTAAATGGCTCACGTTGTTATTTTCTTCGATTTAGGTTGATGGCATCGAGCGAATACACGACCTCGCGCGGACGGCAGATCATTAGGCTGCGGGTCGAGAGGTGGGGCTCATTCGAAGGATAGCGAACAGTCTCCTTGGCTGTATGCGAGTGCGCAGACGTGACCATCATAGATACCCGCCAGTTCCCCCAGTGAGACCGCCGCCGGTGACGGAGGATGTTGACCCTGTGCCTCTGCCGGTCCATAGAAGGCCAAACAAAGCTACAAGGGATTGACCTCACGTGCCGGAGATCAAGCCGATTGAGGTGTAAAAGGTGCCTACTCCTTTGGAGGTGTGCCACGGTGCAGGGGGGAGTACTCAGTATGATCCCCGGTCGAGTTTTCTGATGAGGTCATCAAAACCAAGTCCATTTCGTCACAAGAGGGGCCAATTACACGTCTACAAGCAAAGAGGTTAAGGGAGGAGTTTGCTGCATATTTGGATCGTCACTTTGCTCAAATGGACGTGGATCATCATCATGGGAAGACCATTACATTGCTACAACTCGTGGGCCAGCATGAAGGACGAATGGGCTTGGAAGGAGAAGAGGATTCGGCTAAGGAAGAGGAGGGGAGTCTCAAGTGTGAAAAGGGTCAAGGTGGGAACACAAGGGAAGGATAGAACCTAGGGAGTTGTTGACCAAGTCTTTTACTTGTCTTTTAAGGATTGTGTTTTCCTTTTACTTGTCTTTTAAGGATTGTGTTTTTCCTTTTACTTGTAGGATTTGTTTTTCATTTTATGCTTTGGATTTGTGTTAGCTAGTCTATAAATAAGAGGCTGAGTTCCTCATTGTAACTCATTCAATTATCAATCAACTTTCAAGTTACAAGTTCATACGAACTAGTTCTTTGTGCAAGCTTCTGTTGAGAGTGCTCCAGGAGTTTCACGTGTCTCTTATCAACTAGAGAACGCGTCTAGTTGTGGCGAGCTTCTACCCAATAGCGATTGGCCTTATTCACGAGTGGGTGATTGTTTGATTGGTTTCATATACCAATTGGCCTTTCACACGAGTTGGAATCTGTTTGATCGTGTTCCATCATTATCTTTTGTTCGAGTTCTTGTTCGTTGGAGAAAAGCTTCGAAAACCCATAAAAAGTAGGAAAGCTGCGTACTTTGGTCACATCAAGTGGTATCAAGAGCCCGGTTCAAACGCAGCGGAGAAGAAGGTTCTTTGACAATCTTGTCGTGTTCTTGAAGGTTTTGACGTCATCGTAAAGGATCTTGGAGGAGTCTTTACGTTCTTGAAGGTTCTTGCGAGCTATCTTGAAAGAGTAATTAGTGCCGCAAATATGGGAGACGAGATCAAGGCATTGACTGATCAAATCCAAGCGTTACTTCAAGCACATACCACCAGCCAGAGGGAGATTCAAGCGGCGCTACAAGCTCAAAATGCAAGAATGGAAGCTTGGGAAACACGGATGCAAGCACCACCAAACCCTAACCCTAATGTTGCTGCTGAAAGGGCTAGGAGGGAAGAAGAAGATCGTGGAGAGAGAAGGGTGGTACAACGACCCGTGTTCGAACATGCTAGGCGACATCGGCCAATGGGTGGACTACATGCAAGACGAGGCCAGCCTCGTGATGAAGAGGTCGAATATGAGGATGACGAGGGTTACCTTCGAGATGAAGATGATGATTTGAGGAATATTAAGGTCAACATACCATCGTTCAGAGGTTCTACTAATCCCGAAGGCTTACCTAGATTGGGAACGAAAGATGGAATTGATCTTCGATTATAACAACTATTCTGAGAGGAAGAAAGTACAAGTGGCCGCACTCGAGTTTACGGATTATGCCATTGTGTGGTGGGATCAAGTAAGCATGAGGAGGAGGAAGAATAGGCAGCCACCTATTGAGACATGGGCAGAGATGAGAACTGTAATGCGGGATCGATTTGTGCCTAGTTCTCATCGTAGAGAGATGCATCAAGCCCTACAACTTCTGCGCCAAGGTACCAAGAGTGTAGAGGATTATTACCGCGAGATGGAGATGCTAATGATTCGAGCGGATTTGGAGGAAGATCGTGATGCTACCATTGCACGATTCTTATATGGGCTTAATCGAGAAATTAGAAATGTGGTGGAACTTCACCCCTATGCGGATCTATACGATTTGGTTGCAATAGCAGCCAAAGTGGAGAAACAACAACGTAGTAACGTTGGGAGGAGATTCACGCCACCACAAGTAGCACCAAGGCCAGGAACGCCTTCAACTTCAAACCCTAGGCCAGCCATAACGAAGCTAGAAGCATCAACACAGGCAGCCAAGGTTGAAGCACCAAGAGACAAGCCCACAGGCTCTAGTGGAGGCATTCAATGCTTCAAATGTCATGGAAGAGGGCATATGGCCAACCAATGCCCTAATCGAAGAGCTCTAGTCCTACTAGAGAATGGAGAATATGTCTCGGATTCCGAAGAAGAGGAGCACGCGAGGGAGCCATCAGAATCTGAAGTTGACGAATCAATAGAAATGGAGCCCCCTCCTGGAAGTTTGCTTGTCACGAGAAGAATGCTAAGCGTGCAACCCAAAGAAGACCTCGAGCAAAGGGAGAACCTGTTTCACACGAGATGTGTAGTGGATGGGAAGCTGCTCGCCGTGGTGATTGATGGCGGAAGTTGCACTAACGCTATTAGTACCATAGCGGTTAGCAAACTGGGATTGAGCACAATCAAGCATCCCAAACCCTACAAGCTTCAATGGCTCAACGAGGATGGTTCAATTAAAGTGGCAAGGCAAACTCTTCTTAAATTTGCCATTGGAGGATATAAGGACGAAGTTCTGTGCGACGTAGTACCTATGCAAGCTACACACGTCCTACTTGGAAGGCCATGGCAGTTCGATAGAAGCGCGCAACATGATGGAGTCTCCAACAAGTATCAAGTGTTACATAATGGAAAGAAAATCGTGTTAAAGCCCTTGACTCCCAAGGAAGTATATGAGGATCAACGACAACTCCAAAGAAACCGGGAGAAAGAAGCTATTGTCGTGGAACAGAAGCAAGGAGGAGAAGATTGCAAGTCAATGATGATAGCACGAAGTGGAGACGTGAAGCAAGCTATAAATCATGGTGACTCCATGATCATGATCATCTACAAGGAAGCCCTACTGAATCAAGAGCTTGTTCAAGATATACCACCTAGGGCACGAGTGGTAATAGAGGAATTTGAAGATGTCTTTCCCGAAGAAGCTCCCAAGGGTTTACCTCCAATTCGCGGGATTGAACATCAAATCGACTTTGTTCCTGGGGCTACTATTCCAAACAAGGCAGCCTATAGAACGAACCCAGAGGAAACGAAGGAATTACAAAGGCAGATTGAAGCGCTTATGGAGAAAGGACATGTTCGAGAGAGTATGAGTCCTTGTGCGGTTCCAGTCATTCTTGTGCCAAAGAAAGATCAGACATGGAGGATGTGTGTTGATTGTCGAGCAGTCAACCAAATTACTATCAAGTATCGTCATCCCATACCACGATTGGATGACATGCTCGATGAACTACATGGATCGAGCTTATTTTCAAAGATTGATTTGAGGTCCGGCTACCACCAGATTCGAATGAAAGAAGGAGATGAATGGAAGACAGCGTTCAAGACAAAGCATGGATTATACGAGTGGATGGTGATGCCTTTCGGTCTTACAAATGCTCCAAGTACGTTCATGAGGTTGATGAATCATGTGTTGAGAGCTTTTATTGGGAAGTTCGTGGTCGTCTACTTCGATGATATTCTGATCTATTCAAAGAGTATGGAGGAGCATCTTGATCATTTGCGAGAAGTGTTGAAGACTTTGAGGAAGGAGAAGCTCTATGCCAATCTTAAGAAGTGCACGTTCTGTACTTCGAATGTGGTATTTCTGGGATTCGTAGTAAGTGCGAATGGTGTCGAGGTTGATGAAGAGAAGGTGAAAGCTATTCAAGCATGGCCAACCCCTACCAACGTGAATGAAGTGAGGAGTTTTCATGGGCTGGCTGGATTTTATCGACGATTCGTCCCAAATTTCAGCACTATTGCCGCCCCATTGACTTCAATTATCAAGAAGAATGTGACGTTTCATTGGGGTGAGGATCAAGGGAAGGCATTCGAGCAACTCAAGTACAAGCTCACTCATGCTCCTGTTTTAATGCTACCCGATTTCAACAAGACTTTTGAAGTGGAGTGTGACGCATCTGGATTGGGAATTGGGGCTGTATTGATGCAAGAGAAGAAGCCCATTGCTTACTTTAGCGAGAAATTGAGTGGAGCTACGCTTAACTATCCTACCTACGATAAGGAGCTCTATGCATTGGTTCGAGCCCTAGAGACATGGCAGCATTATCTATGGCCCAAAGAGTTCGTGATCCATACTGACCATGAGTCTCTCAAGTACTTGAAGGCCCAACACAAGTTAAACAAGAGGCATGCTCGTTGGGTGGAGTTTATTGAGTCGTTTCCCTATGTGATCAAGTACAAACAAGGCAAGGAAAATGTGGTTGCTGATGCATTATCGAGGAGGTACACGTTGATCACTACTATGGATGCTAAGTACCTTGGATTCGAGCAAATCAAGGCTGCTTATGAAGGGGATTTCGACTTTGGAGAGATTTACAAGGCTTGTGAGAAGCATGGAGAAGGAAAGTTCTACCGAAGTGATGGGTATCTCTTTCGTGGTAATCAATTATGCATACCTAGGACATCACTTCGACAGCTATTGTTAAGGGAAGCTCATGGAGGAGGATTGATGGCTCACTTTGGTGTAGCCAAAACACTAAGCTGTTTACAAGAGCACTTCTATTGGCCTCACATGAAAGGAGACGTGGAGAACTTATGCGCACGATGTGTGGAGTGCCAACATGCTAAATCGAAGATGCAACCATCTGGGTTGTACACGCCACTACCTATTCCATATGCACCATGGGTCGACATTTCAATGGATTTTGTGCTAGGATTGCCGAGGACAAGGAGAGGCAGGGATTCAATTTTCGTCGTGGTGGATCGTTTCTCGAAGATGGCACATTTCATTCCATGCCATAAGACGGATGATGCAAACAACGTGGCTGATTTGTTCTTCAAGGAGATCGTGAGGTTGCATGGAATGCCACGTACCATTGTGTCTGATCGAGATGCAAAGTTTCTAAGCTACTTCTGGAAGACATTGTGGAGTAAACTCGGCACAAAGCTTCTGTTTTCAACAACTTGTCATCCTCAAACGGATGGACAAACTGAAGTGGTCAATCGTACTCTATCCCAAATGCTACGAGCTGTGATCAAGAGCAACATCAGAACTTGGGAAGATTGTCTACCACATGTCGAGTTTGCCTACAATCGAGCTGTGCATTCAACCACAAAGCATTCGCCTTTCGAGCTCGTGTATGGGTTCAATCCACTTACACCATTGGATTTGACACCTCTGCCATTGAAGGAACAAGTTAACATGGATGGAGCAAAGAAGGCTGAATTTGTGAAAAATCTCCACGAGAAGGCAAGATTGAACATCGAGAGGAGGACGGAGCAAATCATGAAGAACGTCAATCGCAATAGGAAGCCTCGATCATTTGAAGTTGGAGATTGGGTGTGGGTGCACATGAGAAAGGAAAGGTTTCCTCATCAAAGGAGATCCAAGCTGTTACCTCGAAGTGAAGGTCCCTTCCAAGTTATTTCGAAGGTTGGAAGCAATGCCTACAAAATCGATTTGCCAGGAGAGTATGGGATAAGTGCAACCTTCAACGTTTCTGACCTTGCACCATATTTGGAGGACAATTCGGATTTGAGGTCAAATCCTTTTCAAGAGGGAGGGGCTGATGAGGTCATCAAAACCAAGTCCATTTCGTCACAAGAGGGGCCAATTACACGTCTACAAGCAAAGAGGTTAAGGGAGGAGTTTGCTGCATATTTGGATCGTCACTTTGCTCAAATGGACGTGGATCATCATCATGGGAAGACCATTACATTGCTACAACTCGTGGGCCAGCATGAAGGACGAATGGGCTTGGAAGGAGAAGAGGATTCGGCTAAGGAAGAGGAGGGGAGTCTCAAGTGTGAAAAGGGTCAAGGTGGGAACACAAGGGAAGGATAGAACCTAGGGAGTTGTTGACCAAGTCTTTTACTTGTCTTTTAAGGATTGTGTTTTCCTTTTACTTGTCTTTTAAGGATTGTGTTTTTCCTTTTACTTGTAGGATTTGTTTTTCATTTTAAGCTTTGGATTTGTGTTAGCTAGTCTATAAATAAGAGGTTGAGTTCCTCATTGTAACTCATTCAATTATCAATCAACTTTCAAGTTACAAGTTCATACGAACTAGTTCTTTGTGCAAGCTTCTGTTGAGAGTGCTCCAGGAGTTTCACGTGTCTCTTATCAACTAGAGAACGCGTCTAGTTGTGGCGAGCTTCTACCCAATAGCGATTGGCCTTATTCACGAGTGGGTGATTGTTTGATTGGTTTCATATACCAATTGGCCTTTCACACGAGTTGGAATCTGTTTGATCGTGTTCCATCATTATCTTTTGTTCGAGTTCTTGTTCGTTGGAGAAAAGCTTCGAAAACCCATAAAAAGTAGGAAAGCTGCGTACTTTGGTCACATCATTTTCACTACGATCCCCGACCAAGTGCTTTCTACGACCCCAGTACTCAACATGATCCTCGCCCCATTTTCCACTACGATCCCACGCCCGGAAGCCAGTATGATCCGCGGTCGAGTTTCCAATACAATCTCCGACCCAGTTTCCAGTATGAAAAACGGTCAAGTACATTTCATGACGCCACATCCTCAGCTACTTGGGCCGATGGTTCATACTCAAGTCCCCACCAAAACTTCTCACCTTTGCATCGACCACAACAACAATGACAGTCCACTCCCCACCGTATGAGCGTGGATAGCCCTCGACCGCACACGGAGGGTCCACCTACCACGGCACCGAGGCGGCATAGCACGGAGGATCGCCCTTCTACGGTGAATAGGAATCTGCCACCCGTTCCACCATCAGCTACACCCGGGGACCAGTCGCCCATCGCACAAGGAAACAGAGGGTAAATCATCGAAATAATGCATGAGTGTGACAAGTTGTGTTTATTTCAAGTTATGTTTTGTTTAAATTAAGTTGAACAATTTGTTTTTAGTTGAAGTTATTTTTTAGTTTTTCATGTAGTGTGTTTGTGTTCGTGATGTGGTTTATTCAAAAAGATGGAAAATTGCATCGAAGTTTGTTAATTGTGCAAATCTCCAATTTCATTTAAGCACACAAAATACAAGTAAAGTAACCATTGAAATTAATACAAAAAGATGGAACAAATGCATGAAATCAATCTATGTGCCATTATCCGAGTTCACCACATCGGGCCCTGGATTTTGAGGACCAATTGGTCTGGGACATTTTCGTTTATCATGCCCGGGTACTTTGCATAGGGAACACCGCCTTGGCCCTCGCGGTGGTCTTCCACTTTGATCCATCTCATTTGGAATCCTTTTTACCCGCGGGCGCCCTGTTTCCCGCCTAAGACTGATTGGTGGAATGATGACCATACCCTCATAAACTGGCCAGTAAGCTTCATCCGGCAATGCACGGAACTAGTACGATAACTGCTCTTTTGTGTTTCAATGTTGAAGAACGGACTGACGAAATGACGAGGGTCTTTGCTCTTGTGCTTTATTACAGCCATTGCATGGGAACATGGTATCCCTCTACCGTGATACTTCTGACAAGAGCACTCCCCCTTTTTAGTCCTAAAGTTGACGGTGACTTCATGGCGATGACCCCCACGTCTCCCATCCTCCCAGTGCCCAGTCTCGACCGAATACTCGCCAGCATTTCGGTTCATCACAGTGACTTTGTGATGAGCGCTCTTCCGATTATCTTTTTCCATTATTTTTGTGGCATGATCGGAGTGTACCTTACCATGTGCCTCCCCCTTCTCACACCAGTGGAGACGGTTGACGAACCATCCGTTTGTTTTCTAGAATGTCATCTCAACAATTGCAGAGATGGGGAATGCACGACATTCCCTGTAGACGTTGTTATACTCTCGCTTGAGTTTGTTGTGGCAATACCCCATCTGGTACCTTTGTCCTTATGAAACGTCCATATTTCAAGGTCATGTTGATCAAGCCACTGCGCACCTTATGGGCATAGCTGACGGATATTCTGCATCTTCTCTTTAAATTTCTTCTCTTGGTACGCAACAGCTGATGAATATAAAAAAAAAACGTAAGGTAAGAAAGACCGACCTTACCCTCAATACAAGTACACTCGTAAGACTCTTATGAGAGGTATACATCTCCTTAGAAACACAGCCTTATTGACAGAAAAAGGGGGGATCCCAGTATAAAACGTGAGCTGAAAGGAAGAGAGAGGGGGAGCCCAAGAGTGAGAAAGCACCTTCTCCTTCAGATTTTAGAGAGAGAAAGGACGAACCAAAGGAGAAAGGAGGCTAGGGTTTGCTACAAGTGGTGAAATGGGAAGAATCTCCTCAAGAGAAGATCAACACAAGATCAAAGGAGAGTGGATGCATCACCATGATGGTTTCTACTTCTTTCTTTTGTGTTCTTCCCCTTTCTCGCATGTAGTAGTTACCTTTTTCACTTGGGTGTTGTGAAACCCTAGCTATTTGCCATGTAGTTGTACCGTGAATTGAATGATTGTTTATGGGTGTGGTTTAATTTAATGAGTGAGGTATTTTTCATGATGATTGTGCTTACCAATCTAATTGGCCATTCTAACCTAGGTTAGAGAGGAACCCCCCTTTCCAAAAGTGGCTCAATTGAGTTGGGATTCCTTGGGCTTTTCAAGCCACCTACCTAGGTTAATGTAGGGCAAACCTCTATCCTGGATTAAATGACTAGGTTAATTGTGATTAAGCCGTCCAACCATCGGTTTGAGAGAGAAGGTAACCCAACCCTCAATTGCCTTAACCATGAGGGCTACTCTAGTATCCTATAATGTATCCCTTGGTTTGGCAATTGAGAGTGTGGTCTTCGACCATAATTGCACCTCCTAGCGGTTCACGATTGCCTTGCCCATAACGTCCCATTCGATTCCATGTGCTATGGTAGTAGGGGGGGGGGAAGCGACACCCGAGTGATCCTTCTCATCTAGAGCTTTCAAACCATTGACCTTTGCTTTGTTTTATTTAAACCTCATAGTTTTCAACCAAAAACCAATTCGCTAGATAATGTTTCAAACAATGGAAGTAGGGGTACATGGACCACCCCAAGTTGATATTTAAACATACTTGCCCTATATTGCACACATCTAAGGTTTATACTTGGGCCTTAGGTGGGATTTTGTTGTGATATTCAGGACGAGTCAAAACCCCAACATTCAAGCCTCTTTCAAAGAAAGGAAGGAGGGTTTTCTCTCTACTTAGGTTAGAATGGCAATTAGATTGATAGGCTTTCACACAACACAATCATTCATGAATAATACCTCCACATTCACATTAAACACAACCACACACAAATCATTCAATTCGTACAAGCATTCACATAATTATAGCTAGGGTTTATAAACACCCAAGTAAAAGAAGGGACTACTCCATGCTAGGAGAAGGGAAAACACGAGAGAAGAAGGAAAACCATGAAAGAGATGCTAGCCTTGCTTATGTGTTGAAGAGATCCTCCTTTCGAGCAGGAATTCCCAATTCATTGCTTGAAGATGAAACCCTAGTTTCTCCTCTTCTTTGGTTCGTCACTTTTTCACTCTAGAAATCTGAAGAAGAAGAAGAAGTTTCTTACACTAGGTCTCTCCCCCTTTTATCCTTTGGATCAACCTCCTTTATATAACCAGACCGGGCTTAGTTCACGACCATGAACTAAAAGCACAGACCATGAACCAACGACGAAACGCGTCGCATCACTAAACTCTGTTTACTGGCGAAGGTCTGAGTTCATAGTCTTCGAACATGAACTGGCTAGTGTCTGGTGAAACCCTTATGCGCTCTGGATGTCTGGCAGTTGCGGGGAGCGTCTCCAGTTCACGGTCTTAGTGTCCGTGAACTCACAGCCCAAACCGTGAACTGCTGCTATTTCCATCGTTTGACTTGATCTTTCGCCCTTTCGTCCAACTTTCGACTCCTGGGTTGGTTCCACCTGCCAAAGCCTGAAACATACCAAAACAAGGCATAGCCCGGCGTAAAACAAAACCTCCTGTAGTAAAAATGCTTCAAACGACTAAGCAAACCAAGGGGTAAAAAGTGTAAAAATGAGCCCAAATCATTTTCCCCGGACTGTTTGCTACATGTGTTGTTTGGGCCTGCTTCTCGGCCCATATTATAGAAACTTGCTGCTGTCTGTTTTCGATTCCTTTCAGACCCCTGATCTGATTGCTTTTCTGCAACCACTGATTGTGGTCTGCCGCTACAACTCTCTGACTGTGACACTGATTGTCCTGCAAAGATCCAAAAAGATGGACGAAATATTGTCCTCTGATCCGTACCAAGCTCTTCTCCCCCAACCGCTCATCCCTTTTGATGAATTGCAATCTTCTCACTAAGAATTTTCGCACCACACCAACCTGGTTCAAAAATTCGGCAAAGGAAGTTTTATCCTCTCCGTTCTCCCCGCCAGAAACCAAAAAAAAAGTGATCTACCAATTTGCTCTCCCTCGCCTCCCCACTCATCCTTCTATTCTTCCTCTTTTTGAAAATCGAGCAAACAAAAATAAAACAACCCATTCCAACTTCCCCTTCTTTCGCTATTCTCGATCTACACTCGTTCGCTATCTCTCTGTCGATAACGAGAGAAAATAAAAAGGAAAAGACGATCAAAATTGGCGGTGGTCAACTCCAACGACGATGGCGACAGTGGCGACCAGGAGTCAGGGTTAATTTTTTGTCCGATTGATGGAAAGAAAGGGGAGGAAAGCCAACGATGACTCAGGTCTTCACCGGCGGCGGATAAGCATTCTGGCGCGAAGTAGTTTTGGTGAGTTTTTCACTCCGAGTTTGATCTCTTTTTTATTTTAATTTATGGGTTACCCATAGTTTTGTTTTTAGATTCTAACTCTGTATTTTCTGTTTCTATTTATGAATTCCGATGACGTGGGAAAAAAAGAAAGACGCCGGCAGTCTGAAGTTGTGCTGGCGACGAAGGTTACCCAAAGAAGGTGGGGGAAGTGGAGGCTTAACATAGAGTCGCCGATCACGTGCCTGATTGAAATAATTAGGTTTCATTTTCTCCTTTATCACTTTGGTAAGCTTACTTTTTCCCTTACCAATCAGAGTATTATATAAGATCATCAGGTTATTACCATCATGCTCTTTTACTTATATAGCTTGCTTTGTTATTCTACATGATGTTGATATGATGTCGAATTTACCTTATTCTGAACAAATCATTGGTGTGCTGAGCGAATGTGGTGGTTAGAAGGATTTGAATGAATGTATACAACCGTTGAAAGTTAAGTGAATGAACTAAGTGCAGATGTGTTGGTGTTTACGGTACACATGCACAAGTCAGTTGGTTTGGAATAATGGTTTCTCTACACTCTTCATGTTTCTTATGGAGAAGATTGATATTGTGTTTTAACTATATGATAGCATCATGTTTCTTTACTGTTTTAGCTCGAATTTGTGGTTCCTTGGCCTATTTTACACTAGGTTGTGCTATTTTGTCACATTTCAGGTCCTAGGAGTTAAAGGAAGGCAATGACGCAAGTTTCGGGTTGTTTGGAGATCATTTTGCGATTCTTGGAGCAAAATACTGTTGTCCCCTGCATAATTACGACCGTAATTCGTATGGAGCTAGCCGGTGGTTTTTATACCGAACCAGGTGATGGCTCAAGTACAAAATACGACCAGTTTTCTTAAAAATACGACCGTATTCCTTAATGACTAGCCCGTAATTTCACTGTCGAGAGGAGCCCTTGGAGATTTCTGATGGGAGACAAAATACGGGCATGACGGGGATAAAATATGACCATAATTCCAAGAATACTGCCCATATTTCCCATGACGCGACCGTAGTTTTCTGCGTTGTGATTTAAGCAAAACGCGCGCTTTGGACGAAATACGGGCAGAAGAGATATGCCCGTATTCTTGACCGTATTTCGCCCAAAATCGGGTTGAAGAGGTAGATTCGAGCCAAAGGAAAGGGATTCGACTTTTGAGCAAAAACAGAGTTCTAGAGAGAGAAAGTGCAAAGAACAAACCCTAGGAGCTATTTGGAGTGGATTTCTCACCATTAAAACCCAGATTCCATCCCAGGAGTGAATATCGACATCCCATAACAGATTATTCCCATCTTCATGAGTATGGCTGCTTTGATTTCTATTTTCCTCTCTCTCTCTACGGAGTAGACCTTTCTCTCACTTGGGTATGAAGAACCCTAGTTTCATGAGTTAGAAATCTTCATTGAAATGACTTTTGGGATGATATACTGATTGATTTTAATCGATTGAAGTGTGTTCTTTGAGTCAATTGAATCCTGATCAACTTTTTTTGATTTCTGCTTCAACCTGTGATTGATAGAATATGAACAGGCTGTTAGAGTTTCTTCAATCGATAGGAGTGAATTGATTGTATGAGAGTCAGTCAATTAACTGCTTTGTACTGGAATCTGTTTCCAGTAATGAAGTTATGTGTTAATTTCCTTAGTATTCTATCCTGGTGAAGACTAGTCGTCTGCTGGTTAGTCTGTCTGAGAAGGCTTGGTTAGCTTAAGAGACTCCAAGCTACTGTTGGATCTTCCGCAGTTAAATCAACAGTGAATCAACCAAAGGAAATTACAACTTGGCCCTAACTAAGGAGCTAGGGGGACTCATTTCCGAGTGACTCTTCTCTTTCTGCTTTGGATTGAATTCACCTTCACTCACTTAGTCCCGCTAGATAATAGAAGTTCACGGAGTAGGTAGTAAATCTAGACCCTGGGTTGATAAATTAAACTTACCCACTATTATGCATTTCCAAACTGCGATTATACTTGGTCGTACTTTGGTGTTGTGTTTTAGCGAGTCAAGGTTTTGGCGCCGTTACAGGAGAACCTCTAGGTTATTGTAGAAACGTGAAAGTCGGTTAGTTTAGCATTTTCTTTGCTGCATTTTCTCTCTTCCACTTGTGTGCCTTCACGGGTTGCTTTTTCTGTTTGTGTCCAGGTAGTGCATGATCCGTAGCCAGTCGGGAGTTCTACTGCCTTGGACCAGGAGTTTGAACGAACCTATCGCAACTTCAAGAGAGCTTTAAAGGCGCGACTGGCTGCGGAGGAAGCTCTTGTTCAATTGAGCATCAACCAGGAGGACGACATGGGTTACCCAATAATGGCGGGGCGGTTTTCCTTGATGAACACACAATGGGATATTACTAGACCGCCAGAGCTGCATAAATGATGTCCCCCATTCAACACCCTCAAGTTGCGGCCAAAAAATTTGAGGTGAGCACCTTTGTTATTACCATGTTGAAAGGTTCGGTGATGTTCCATGGGAAGGCGGGAGAGTGCCCCAGAGCGCACCTACAATGACTCCATGATCTGATCAATGGAATCAAGATTAGTGGGGTCCCGTAGGACGTCATTAAGCTGTGTTACTTCCGTTTTACACTGGAGGGACATGCCAAAATGTGGCTGGACAACCGGACCCCGGGGTCAATCACGACATTCATCGACCTGGCCAACAAATTCTTGACCCGCTATCATCCGCCGTCCAAGAGAGCGGACATGTAGAAGGAGATTACACATTTTGCCAAGGAGGATGATGAAACCATTCAGGATACCTAGGAGAGATATGCTAGTCTCTTCTTGAAGTGTCCCAATCATGGTTTTAATGACTCTTTCAAGGTGGGCACCTTTTACCACGCTCTCATCCCTGAAGACAAGCAGCTGATTGCTCGGTCTGTGGTGGAAAAATGCTGACAAAGACACCACCTCAGTTGAATTAGCTCTTTGTGAAATGGTGGAGTAGGGCTATGATTGGGGGTATGCTAGGAGGTCGAGGAGACTAATTTGGCACTCAGCTAGGAGAAGTGCCACTTTATGGTCCGTGACGGGATTGTGCTCGGGCACAAGATCTCCAAGCAGGGGATTGAGGTGGATCGCGCGAAGATGGAGATGATCAGCAAGATGCCTCCTCACATTTGTGTGAAGGGGATCCGTAGTTTTTTTTTGGGTCATGCAGGTTTCTACAGGCGGTTCATTAAGGACTTCTCAAAGATACCCTTGCCACTGACCAAGCTGCTCAAGAAGGATGCACCCTTTTATTTCACTTCAGAGTGCACAGTTGCATTCGAGACCTCGAAGGAGAAGCTTACCCATGCACCCACCATGGTGACTCCTAATTGATATCTTCCCTTTGAGCTAATGTGTGATGCGAGTGACTATTCAGTCGGAGCTGTTTTAGGATAGAGACACGAGGCTAATGCCAAGCCTAGGATCATCCGCTGGGTCCTGCTTCTGCAGGAATTCGATATCGAGATCCGGGATAAGAGAGGAGCTGAAAATTTTGCTGCATATCATCTTTCACGGTTGGAAGCCCCTCCGGTGGACAACTTCGTGGAAGAGATCAATGACTTTTTCCCGGGTGAGCGATTGCCGGCTATGTGCTTGGTGGAGAGTGTCACCCCTTTGTATTCTGAATTTGCCAATTATCTGGTGGGAAAACAGTTCCCTAAGGAGATGGCTACTCACGCCAAGAGAAAGGTCTTCTCCGACCTGAAGCATTACTTTTGGGAGGATCCTTACCTCTTCAGTATCAGAGTAGATGGCGTGATCCGGCGATGCGCTATGGAGTACAAGATGGGAGACATCCTCTCACAATGCCATGAGGGACCCATGGGAGGTCATCATGGCAGGAACCACACGATGCTATAGGTGGTACAGTCGGGCTTCTACTGCCTTTGCTCTTCAAGGATGCATATATCTTTGCACGATAGTGCGACCTCTGCCAAAGATCAGGTGACATTTCTTCCCGAGATGAGATTCCCCAACATATATCTATCGTTTGTGAATTTTTTTTATGTTTGGGGCATCGATTTCATGTGCCCATTTCCTCCATCTTTTGGTAATCTGTACATATTGGTTGCGATAGACTACGTCTCGAGGTGGGCAGAACCTCAAGCCAAGCCCACCAATGATGCAAGACGGGTCTGCTCCTTTCTGAAGCATTTATTCTCCCGGTTCGGTACACCTCGAGCCATCATAAGCGATAGAGGAACCCATTTTCAAGGTTAATTCGCTAAACTCCTCTCTCGTTATGATGTTAAGCATCAGTGTCGGTGGTTTACCATCCCCAGACAATTGGTCAAACCGAGCAGACGAACCGGTAGCTTAAGAGAATAATTGAAAAGACGGTGGATCAGTCCCAAAAGGATTGGTCCACCAATCTCGATGATGCTCTCTAGGCATATAGGACAGCCTACAAGACCCTGATTGGTACTTCACCATATCGGCTTGTCTATGGAAAGACTTGTCATTTGTCGTTGAGCTAGAGCACAAGCCTTTTGGGCTCTTAAGCTGCTAAACCTGGATTTGAGTGATGCAGGTACTGAATGTAAGCTGCAACTGCTGGAGTTGGAGAAATGGCGTTACCATGCCTATGAGAATACCCAGCTCTATAAGGAGCGAACCAAGCGTGTCCACGACGCTCGGTTAAAGGGCTCTAAGGAGTTTCAAGTTGGTGATCGCGCTTTGCTCTATAACGCATGCTTGAAACTCTTCCCGGGCAAGCTACGCTCACGGTGGATGGGACCATTCACGGTCACCCAAGTGTTCCTGCATGGTGCGTTAGGGATCAGCAATGCTAAATCTGAGCCGTTTAAGGTGAACGACCACCTCCTGAAGCTGTATCTGGGAGGTGATGTAGAACGCACAGAGCTGTTGATCAAACTCGAGGACCCTTAGTTCCTCCTTCTGCGTCCAGCTAAAAGATGGTAAAGAAGCGCTTGAGGGGAGGCAACCCCACCACAGTTAGCATTTCCTTTTCCCCTTTTCCTCTTTTTTTTTTTTGTTTTTGAGTCCTTGAGTTTGTTTGGAGTATGTCTGGAACCTATTTCGTGACCCAGGGTGGTGTGTTTTTTTCTTTGGTTGTGTATATTTCTGAGTCGAGGCACGAATGGGGTTGGTTGTTTGAATCTATGCTATGAAATTTTTGGAAGGGGAGCCTCTGCATAAAAATTACGAGCATGAGGGAGACAAAATACGGTTGTATTTATCACCCTCTTGGCTCTTGCCCATATTTTCTCTTCTCCCCTTGGTCAGCCTCGGCATTAAAAAAAGGCACAGGAGGGCAAAATACGACCGTATTTTGACCCCCCTTGCCCATATTTCCTTCCCTCTTGTGTCAGTCACTACAATAAAAATACAGCCACTAGTGGTCCTAATACGTGCGTAATTCTGACCCCCTTGCCCGTAATTTCCTCGGGGGAGACCACTAGGCAGGCGACTCTAAAAATACGGGTATCTGACAAGTAAATACGGTCATATTTCCTGCCCATATTTCGTACAAGCCCTTTAAAAATCGTGCGATGGCCGTATTCTCTCTCCTCCCTCACTTTTCAGTTCGTGCTCTCTCTCCTTGTCGCCGAAAAATTGGCTCTCTCTTCTTCTCCGACGGTTTTTGATGCGATATCGACTAGCGCGATATTCAATTCTCGTGGTCCCAAAATGAAGGTTCGAATTCAACGATTTAAGGATCAACTGGGAGCATTCTTTATGGATAAAATGGAGAATGCATTAAGGATCCGGCCTACAACATTTCTTGGAGCCCAAAACGTCCATCCTTGCTGCCCAAGTCATCCAAATGTGAAAGGACAAGGAACGAGATTGCTTGACCACTAAGGAGCTTCCTTAAGCATTAAAAAACGTGTTTGGAGATTACTTAGCTGCTAAGGAGCTTCATTTGGTCATAAAAACGAGTTATAGTCCTTATTTAAGTAGTATTATGTTTCCTAGTTAGTTTGGGATTTGTTTTCCTATTCCTTTTAGGTTATTTTTATGTTTTTGTGACCTCTATAAATAGAGGATGTAAGAGCTACGAATTTTGTACCCAACATTCAAGTTTCAGCAATCAAATACAAGTGTTTACAAGTTCAAGTGAACGTTTTGCTTATTCGCTCCTTTGAGGATTCGGGAGGTTTGAGTGGTCTCTTATCAACTAGAGAACGCGTCTAGTTGTGGCGAGCATCGACGATATCGGTTGGCCTCTTCCACGGGTTCGAGATTGTTTGGAAGGTTTCATATACCTTCTGGCCCTTCTCACGAGTTCGGATTTGTTTGATCGATTCTGCAAGTATCTTTATTTCGTGTTATTCAAGAAAGGAGAAAACCCCTAAAAAGTTCGATGTGTGCAACTCTGGTTTTTGGTCCGATTTGGGAGGATTCTCGAATTAGGATCATATCAGTTTTCTAGCCATATCTTCATCCGCAGACCTCTAAATCCAAAACCTAAAGTACCCTTAAGCTCCTCTTGGTCGGGCGCACCTTCCCCAGGAGTTTGGTCTCGTTTGGCGGCAGTTTGGTCACCGGAAAGTAGCCCCCCACCGGCGGTCTTTCCGCCCGTTCTCCCTCCCGAGAGCTTCAATCTCTGATCTGCGACCACCATTACGTTCCTTGCGTCTGAGCCCTCGTTCCCAAGAGTTTTGGTCCATTTGGCGCAGGTCAAGTCACCGGCGACGAAACTCCGACGAGCTCTCCGGGCAGTTTTCCGGCGATTTTCGGTGGTGTTTTTCTTTTTCCTCACCTTCCCCGTGGTATCCAGTTGAGCCTCCAGGCGTGGTTATCTCTTTATCTTATAAAATTTTGGAGGATCGATACCTAGGATTCTAGATGAGGAATTTGGGATTGGAGCTCTAATTTCATGAACTCAGTAGGCCAATGGTTTTGCATGCTTGATTGAATGTCTTTTTGTCGATTTAATTGCATTGGCCTAATGCTTGCATGTTATGAATGATGGAAATTGTTTTTCTTGGTGTTGAGAATTGGCTAATGGGTGCTTGAATGATGGTAATGAATTTTGGATGTGCATGTATACCTCACTTGGAGCCTAGTCCATTGTTCAAATTTTCTTATTCGAGGGCTCCAAGTGCGGTTTATTGTATTAAGTGTTTGAATGGTGGAAAAGGACCTTTGGTTGTGCTTGTCTACCTCACTTGGAGCCTAGACCATTGTCCGAATTTTCTTATTCGAGGGCTCCAAGTGCGGTTTATCGTGCTACTCATCATTGACTTTGTTCCATGTATGGCTTGTGTGTATTCTTGTCTTTTGGCTGCAGGACCATGAACACCTACCTGGTCATGCTTAGCCACGACCAGAAGATGACTCTGCGGGAACTCAGGCGCCGCTATGTCTTTGAGTATCATCACCTCGAACTTGAGGTCTTTGAGGAGCTGGGTGCTGGAGAGGCAATGGAGGATGTTGTTCGCACCTACTCCTGGCGGCGCCTCCTTTGCCTCTCTGAGTCGACTTATCAGGAGCTCTTACGGGAGTTTTATGCCACCTTGAGAGAATAAGCATGCTCATTTTTCGCATCTAATTGTCCTGACCCCACTGTTTAGGGTTTAGGGTTTAGGGTTTAGGGTTTAGGGTTTAGGGTTTAGGGTTTAGGGTTTAGGGTTTAGGGTTTAGGGTTTAGGGTGTCTTGAATTTTATGCATGGGTGACTGTTTTGGATGAGTGGTTGAATCAAGTCTATGTTGGTTGGTGAACAGAAGGGAGACTCTTCCTTTACTCAATTTTGCTGCACTCGAATGTTATATGTGGTGGTTGTCTAGGGTGTTGTTGAGGTTGTTCATGTGTTGATGTCTAAAACCAGTATGATTCACATATGGTGTGCCCATATGATACATCCCCAAGGTTTGCATGATAAATGTTTTTGAGCTTACTTTGAATCTGACTTGGTTTGCTTGGGGACAAGCAAACGGTTAAGTGTGGCGGAATTTGATAGTGTCGTATTTTCACATGTTTGCACCTTGTTTCTTAACCGTTTTAGCTTGAATTTGTTGTTCCTTGGCCTATTTTATGCTAGGTTGTGCCATTTTGTCACATTTCAGGTCCTAGCAGGTAAATAAAGGCATGACACAAGTTTCGGGTCGTTTGGAGATCATTTGACGATTCTAGGAGCAAAATACCGTTCTCCCCTGTAGAATTACGGCATTAATTCGTATGGAGCCTAGCGGTGGTTTTTATGCCGAGCCTGAAGATGGCTCAGGTACAAAATACGGTCGTATTCCTTAGTGACTAGCCCGTAATTTCACTACCGAGAGGAGACTTTGGAGATTTCTTATGAGAGCCAAAATAGGAGCAGGATGGGGATAAAATACGACCATAATTCCAAGGATGCTTCACATATTTCCCATGATGCGACCGTAGTTTTCTGCGTTGTGACTTAAGCAACCGCGGGTTTTGGACGAAATACAGGCAGAAGAGAAATACGACCATATTCTTGCCCCTATTTTGCCCAGAATCGGTTGAAGAGGCAAATTCGAGCCAAATGAGAGGGATTTGACCTTTTGAAGCAAAAACGGAGTTCTAGAGAGAGAAAGTACGAAGAAAAAATCCTAGGAGCTATTTGGAGTGGATTTCTCACCATTGAAACCCATATTGCATCCCAAGAGTGAAGATCGACATCCCAGAGCAGATTATTCCCATCTTTATGAGTATGACTGCTTTGATTTCTGTTTTCCTCTCTCTCTCTATGGAGTAGACCTTTCTCTCACTTGGGTATGAAGAACTCTAGTTCCATGTGTTAGGAATCTTGATTGTAATGACTTTTGGGATGATATACTGATTGATTTTAATCGATTGAAGTGTTTATTGAGTCAATTGAATCTTGATCAACTTTTTTTGATTTCTGCTTCAACCTGTGATAGATAGAATATGAACAGCCTGTTAGAAATTCTTCAATCGATAGGAGTGAATTAATTGTACGAGAGTAACTGCTTTGTACTGGAATCTGTTTCCAGTAGTGGAGTTCTGTGTTAATTGCCTTAGCATTCTATCCCGGTGAACACTAGTCGTCTGCCAGTTAGTCTGTCTGAGAGGGCTTGGTTAGCTTAAGAGATTCCAAGCTACTGTCAGATCTTCCGCAGTTTAATCAACAGTGAATCAACCAAAGGAAATTACAACTTGGACCTAACTATGGATCTAGGGGGACTCATTCCAGAGTGACTCTTCTCTTGCTTCAGAAAACCACACAATTTACTGCTTTCTTTCTGCTTTGTTTTGAATTCACCTTCACTCACTTAGTCCCGCTAGATAATGGAAGTTCACAAAGTAGGTAGTAGATCTAGACCCCGGGTTGATAAATTAAACTTACCCACTATTCTGCATTTCCAGACTGCAATTATACTTGGTCGTAGTTTGGTGTCATGTTTTAGCGAGTCACTACTAGATTTTGGTCAAGCTTTGAGTCTGCTTTGAGTATGTTTTAACTACTATATGAATAATCTCATTCAATTGTTCCCTACTACAAGCTAAACTTAAATTTTGTCGCCATCAATGTTAATACCATGCTTAGTTTTGGTCATTAAAACTCTCTGTTGAATTTTCAGGGTTTGGCTTCGAACAATATTGATCGGGCTCACGCTGATAGTTGAATGGCTTATTTAACTCATGATATTCTTCGTTGGTATGCTTCTTTTTGATTTTTTTTGCTGTTTAGACATTATTTATTAACCATTTTGTGATCACAATTTCTGGTTTTTGTTTCATTTAATCTTGCATGGATTGAGCTCGGGCGTTTGGGGTTTAATATGAAACAACTGGAAAGTGGCAGCTTGCAAATTGGTAAGCTTGCTTTGTGGCAAGTCCTATTCTATAAACAATTCTTTATGTTTCTCTTACACAAGTTATGGGTCGGGTTAACTTCGCATTCTTTATGTGCATCTTTTATAGAAGGGGGTGATTAACTTTGCTTTGGATAAAAGCTGAATGAATTGGCGGGAATCAGAAGTTTGTAACTTGATTTAGTTTAAAGAAAGGGATCGAATTGTTTGCTGAGGGAAAGTAAAGGGCCCCAAGAAGAAGCTTGGCCAGAACATGTCAATGTATAATTCTAGGGGATCCTTATGATCCTTCATATAAATATCACCTTTATGGGTTTCTTCCCTCCATGCATGCAAAAGTGCAGCGAGCTTCTACTGGGTTTAGCTGCAGTAATTGCTTTATTAATTTATCAACACAAAATTTTAAATCTTTCTATTTTTGTACTGGTTTTGGAGTTTCAAACAACCCTCTCTTTGTAGAATCGTCCATATGCATACCTAGAACAACCATCTCTTTGTAATTTTTATTTTTTTCGACTGCCTACTCCAATCTTGTTGTTGCTATGTAGTTTTGTTGTAGGTAAATACTAATTGAAGCTTTATTTTGTACCCCTTTAGTATGTCGGGATTAACAATATCTTCTCTTCTTTATCTATGCTTATAACGGAAATGTTTGTTCAATTTAATTCAACAAGAATCCATCTTTTAAGAATAGAAATTGTGATATTCTATTATACTGGTACCTATGTTTCCTAAATCTGTTGTTTAAAATAGGACTCGAGACTTTTGCTTTGTACTCTTACACAATATGAGCAATTGTTTATACTATCACATTAGTCAAGAAACTTAAGAAACCCTCCATTCGTGCCTTCTGCATAATTTTCTATTTATGTTTCTTCCCCCAATTCTCAACTTCCGTTATTTTAATTTTAATGTTATTGTTCTATTGATTCTCATCTTTGATATGCAGCTTGGTCACGAAGGCTTCTCTTAGTTATTGAAGAGGGATTTATGAGTATGTTTCTCTTTGATAAATATCGTACTTAAACCAAATAACATATTAGATCATCGCTTCAAATCATTCTGTCTATCCTCTTCTGTCCTCTTTTGGCTCTTGTCATGTTAATAGTAGGATTAATTATGAAAAATGTAATAAGAATGAGAAACAAGGCGTTAAAGAGAAATACCCATTAGGGTCACTGTAGCCTTTTGATAATTGCTTTGATTTGAAAGTTGAGAAGCTAGCATTGATTCGTTTGAATGCTCCTATCTACAGTGAGATATATAAGCTCGCATTTTGGTTTGAGATCATCATTGTAATGTCAATTATCATCATTTTGTTTCATTTTATTATGCCTTTCAAGTCTATTTTCATCATGCAAGAATTCTCAAACATTGCTTGGATTATTCCTCTGGTTAATGGTTATCTCTTCTCTATTTTCATTATGTCTTAAATTTACCATTGGAATGTCCATGAGAGCTTTTAGAAAGGGTATGTATAATGGTATTCTATTCATTATGGACCCTTTATTATTCAGTAATCAGTATACTGATAGTTGAACATTCTAGGGTGATATGTAGAAGAACAAATTTTTCAGGAACACCGAAAGAAATTAGAAAATACTTTTCTCAATCATCTTGCATGAGAAAAACATCTTATTGTCAAAGAAACTAGCACAAGGCTCGGCCCGTTGGCCGGAAAAAATTTGTCGATTAATATGGTATACGATAGTGGATATAATGCATGATTTAAAATGCATGAAGTGATTATTTTGTACCTTAGTTATGCACATAACATCTTTGAAAGTGATCCAACTATGCATAAAGTGTTTAGACCTACATGAAAAGAGGGGGAAAATTATATAAACATTACATATAATTACTTAATGAGAAAAGAAATAAATATAACTAATTATCATTCATTATTTAATTAAACCATATAATTGAATTTTAGAGTTGCTTCTCATATTACATACATAATCAACCTTTAGGATGAAAGAACATATCTCTCATAGAGTTTAGTATGTCCTTTAAGTTTTTTCCAATAGAGAGCATTCAAATGATATTATTGATTTAGGATTTTTTTTATTGAAATGGAAAAAAATGTCAAATATAATGTCATCCCCTAAAATAAATCAAAACTCAATATAAGAGGGCTAACAATACCCTCTAAGCAAAGGAGAAAGACAATTATATCACTCTACATAATTTTTCCCCTCTTGTAAATGTGTTCTCACTCTCTCTTTGCCTTCCTCTTCCTTACCCTCTGAGGTTGAATCTCACCACTCTCCCCATTCCCTTCCTCTTTCTTCCTACCGCCTGAATCGAGAGAAACCTAGAAACATCTCAATTATTTCTCCAATTTTGCTTTCGAAATGCTTATTCTTCATTCACAGCCGATAGTGTGAATCAAATCACCTGAACCCTGGTGAACAGATGGCCGCTTATTCCTCGACGGAGCAAAGTAGTTTGATAGCTTATGAATAAACTAATTACTAAAAGTGATAAAAACAACACTCGTTAAATCAATTGAGTGAGCGTATAGTTAGTTCATCGCTTAAACTATTTTATTTATCAAAAGAATCAAAATGCATAATCAGGTTCATCTTCACTTATTTACATGTATTTGTTGTACAAATTCATTACACATAAAAAATGGTTTGAACCAACATATCAAACTAAATCTCATCTTATGATTATTGGATCCAATAATGTCAGTTTAGCAAGAGGTCTAAGACTATTGGTCAATCAAGCTGAAAATTAATACTAATTTAAGAATTATATATCGCTTCCAAATTTTCAATACTCATATTCAATATGCAATATTCGAAAAAATGATATATGAATTTCAACCCTTTCCTCAAATATTTTAGACCAACAAAATCTCCCCCCCCCCCCAAACACACACATTTGCAAAGAGATAATAAATCTCAATTTCTTCTTCACTTTACTTGCTTCTAAAATTATTGTTGACGTTGTTTTTTATTATTGCAAGCCGTAAAAAAGATTTTTTTACTATGAAGTTAATCAAGAACGATTTTATAAATGAGTGTTTAGTTGCATAAATTGGTAAAGGTTTGAGTCTCAAAATAAACAATGAATATATTATATAAACCTTTTAAAATATGAGCCGTTACACATTGATGTTAAAAACTACTCATTAATTCAAATTTTATATGTTATTTTTAGAATATTTTATTTTATTATTATCAAATGGCATATTTCTCCATAAAACATGAGTTCATCAATATAGACTGTGTGGTGTTCGCACTTGTGCGCGAACCCTTAAAGTTTAGGTCTAGTACAACCCATGAAGCATTCATGTTCGTACAGAACCAATCCACATATAGTCTTCACGATATGCGCTAACTGTGTCGTGTTAGCTCGACCATGTGCCTAGGTATAGTTATATGCATTCTAATAATTAAGTTTCTACCTATTCACAACATCAATATAAAAAAACAGTCATAAATGCA
The DNA here is from genome assembly GCA_946122785.1 of Linum tenue. Lineage (NCBI taxonomy): Eukaryota > Viridiplantae > Streptophyta > Magnoliopsida > Malpighiales > Linaceae > Linum > Linum tenue. The sequence continues at coordinate 75,337,990 of CAMGYJ010000005.1, read as the reverse complement.
CCCAGTATTCGATTTTGACTACATAATGAAATAAATACTACATTTGACCAACTACCACTCATGTCACAAATAATAAGTATACCTCTAAATCATAGATAAAATATATCAATCATCACAAATATTAAGATTAAATTAATAATTATGAAGAGTTAACACTGTAACATGAGGTTAATTATAACTCATTTATATGTTAATGCCATATAAATTGATCTAACACATCCAAAAATGGTGAAATGATCATCAGATTAAACCAATATTTCCTCATTATTGTTGAATCCATTCATGCCAAATTAGCAATAGGTATAAAGTTTAGCAGTTAATCATACTAAAATTTTAGAGAACCATTCACCTATAGTTTGTACAAAATATTATTGCTTCGTAGTAGTTCTGAAAATTTACATAAATTTAAAGAATTCTACATGACTTTTGAATATTCAATACTGCAATTTGATATGCATTATTTCAAGCAACGAAATTTGGGTTGCCATTTTAAGATTATCCGAAATTGTATAGGTTATAAAAAATTATAAATCACGTATTAAACTTTGCTTTTCAGAAAGATTTAATAGGCTAGCTAACAGTGATGGAAAAGTCCTCTACTTTTCAAATCTCCGTGTATGTTTACAATTTAATAAGATAAAATAAATTTGTTTAGTGTAATTGGTTGTGATTATTCTTTTTGTTTGAATAGAGCATGGTTCAAATCTTGATATTGATACTTTTTTATATGAAGTAGATAAATAATTATGATGACAAACTTACTCTTCCTACTTTCACTCTCAATTCACGAAATTTGAAATGAAAAATCTTACATTACACTTTCTACTTTTACCTGAAATTATTATATTTTATAGAAAGTGATTAATTGTGAAATCGGAACTTAAGTAATATTGATTCAAACATTAAATATTAAATTGTATGTATGGCTCGGTTTAGATAAAATACATATGTTTAGCCAAAACATGGAACTTGTGACAAATATAGTAATTTTTTGTGACAATCTACACATAATATAAAGATAAATTGGGCGTAATGATGAAAAAGAGCTTCATGGGATCAATCTCAGACCACGAAATTTGAAATGAAACTCCCATTTTCCAAAATTATCATTATATTATGTGTATATTTATCACAAAAATGGATATACTCGTCACAAAGGTCCATGTATTGGTTATATTTATATATTTTGTCTAAACTAAACTACAGATACAATTTAATATTAATGTTTGATCAATCTCAGAACTAATATATTTTTATAAAATATAAATAATTTAAGATAAAATATAAATATAGAATTATCATCACCAAACATATGTGGGATTTTTTCAATAATAGCACCTATTAAAAAAAATTACAAAAATAACATCCAGCCCACAACATTTACAAAAATAGCACCATTTTTATCAAAGCGCACCTCCAAGGTGTGTTTTAGTCCACGTCAGACTGGAAACCGCACCTTGGAGGTGCAGTTTGTGTTTGGTGGGCAGCGGCCTTGGAGACCGCATGATGAGGAAGCGATCCAGCGGCGGACCGCTTGCCGCCTCAGCGATCCTTGCCACGGATCGAAGACCGCAGCAACAGGGAGCGGTCAAGCCTCGGGAAATGTAGACCTTATCGGAAGGTGCGGTTTGACCGGGGGCGAAATTACCAGACCGCCCCTAGAGGGTGCGGTCTGATGGGTATAAATACCCCCTCCCCCTCTCATTTTTTCACACCACAACCATTCTCCACTCTTTCTCTCTAGAATTAGCTCTCTAACCCCTCCCTCCCCTCCCAAAAGTCTAGGAAATAGTGGTCTGTTGGTTGCGCCTAAGTCCGATCTGCCATCATAAAACATTTCTTTGGTTTTTCCCTCAAACCCCGCCAAAATTCTGTCCGACTTTCACGAAAATATGGACGAGTGGTTCCTAGGAGAGGGAGTTTATTATGATAAATTTCAAGTGGTGCGTACTCATTATTTTGGTCAATTTTTATTTTTGTTATAAGCTTTTTAATTAATCTATGTACTAACCTTGTTGTTATTCTCTCGTAGGTTGGGGACGACGTGAATATATACAACCAACAGTACTATTTGGATCAAGGGCCTATTGATCCGACCGACTTGTATGACCAACCCAACCATCGTTCAAGGGATGTTTGGAACGATCACCCGGTACATACAATTCTTCATCATTTATCTTTCTTTTATTTTGCTAATGTACTTAGTGGAATATAAAATAAATTTGAAATAATTTAATCGTATTGGTTGTTTTCAATAATTTAATCGAATACATAGCGCCACTTACTTCGACTATTTAAAAAAAGATGCACGTTTAAGGAAATGGGATTTTAAGTGATTATCATGATCCTCCCATTTCCTAGGAAAATCGGGTATTAAGAGATCCTCGGATCCCCCCTTTTTCTGTCAAAAAGGATGTGTTTCTAAGAAGATGTATACCTCTTCCAAGAGTCTAACGAATGTTGCATTGTATTTGATTAAATTATTTAAAACAACCAATACGATTAAATTACTTACCAAACAACTAATACGATTTATGTTTATGTATACTTAAATGAATTTTATTAATTTCAAATGTATCTCTTTAAATTACTGTTCATTTAGAATGTTATTTATGTAAATTAATTTAGTATGTTTGTTTTATGATAATAAGCATATATCTTGGAAAAACCGCAAATTACTTAAATTTGATTGTTAATAATATAATTATAATATAATTATATTCGAAATTAAATCATTAATTTTAATTAATTTAGTTATAAGACTAAACTATTACTAATATATCATAAATAATTTTAATAATGGTTGAAATTAAATCATTAATTTTAATTTATTTAGTTATAAGACTAAACTGTTACTAATATATCATAAATAACGTTGAAATTTTTGCTAGGAGGCAAAACAAATACTCCGCTACAGGGGTACGAACAATGTGCTCCCATGGAACCCAGTCATCTTGCCCTATCTCAAAAGGGCCCGGTTGGAGTCGATTAGGCATTTTGTAGGCATAAAAGTCGATCGCCAACTCATCACCGCATTGGTGGAGAGATGGAGAAAGGAGACACATTGTTTCAACTTTCGCGAAGGAGAGTGCACCATCACACTCAAGGACGTCGCCATCCTAACTCATCTGCCTATCGACGGCAAAGCGGTGTGTGTGAGTGATCATCCCCCCGAGGATCGTGACGGTATGACCGGTTGGCAGTATTTCATCCACAGTGTTTTGAGGAAAGGCCAAATATCAATCACTTGGTTGACGAAGTATTTTAGGGACCATCACGATCCTGAAAAAGATGGGGTGCCCCTAATCGAGGAAAGTCTGGAGCTGGAGAAGGAAATATATGATTGTGTCTATCTCATAGGCATGATAGGATGAGTGTTCTTCTCCAAAAAATCGAGCAATTTAATTAGCTGTGGATGGCTTAGGATCCTCCTTGGTAGTTGGGATGCGATGAGGGAGTTGAGCTGGGCATCCGCTTGCCTAGCTAATATCTACCACCATTTGTGCAACGCATCTCTCAAAGCTTTGAGGGAGGTCGGCGGCGCAATGTTCATCGTCCAGTTTTGGGCTTGGGAGCATCTGCCATTGATTGCACCGCTCCAATGTCCCGACAGGAATTGGGGTCCCGATCATCCCCTAAGACTCGAAGCTTATGGTTGTAGGTAAATTTCTCATACCCCATCATGATTTTAATAACACAATTTTCCTTATTTTTTAGCTTATTTTAATTGAGTGTATTTTTATTATTGTCTTATTAATAAGGTGGGTTGGAGCCTCAACATGCAACAACCTTGCCCAACACAAGTTGGTAGAGTATCGGAGGAGGCTAGAGCGACTTTGGAAGGAGAGGTAACTAGAAAACTTCTAAGTGCTATAACTTTTTTTCATGGAGTACATGTATTTTTCCAATCAGATTTAACTTAAGTTACTAATATTTTTTTGTAGATCAAATTCGATCCATACTCGGCGAACATCGTTCATTGGCATTTACAGCAATTCCCAGAGAATATCGGGCAATGGTACACGTGGGTCCCTCTCATTTGTTTAGGGACCGTGGAGTGGCACCTGCCGAATCGATGCCTTCGTCAGTTTGGTCGGGAGCATTGCATTCCGTTGGAAGTCCCCGAGAGTCAAAGAGCCTTTCACCACCGAGATGGTCGGCAAGGTACTCACGATTGGCCCACGAAGTTGGCGGAATTGATCAATGTATGGGAGAACCGACAACTTCAGGATATTGTCACTCCAACAAGTGTGGGTCGAATGGGGTATCATGACCCATACATAGATAGATATTGGCAAACATCGGTTCGGTACGTGACTCCGGAGGGTGCGGCCAATGGTGCATTGGTAAGTATATTCCGTCTAATAAGATTAAATATATTGCTTATTTCATTCTATCACATCATTAGTCTTATCTTGCTAACCTTTTTTGTGATTTAGGCTGATGGGATCGAGCGGATCAAAGCGTTGACCCATGGGAAACATGAAATGGGACACGAAGATGTGAGCTTCATTCGGAGGATGACAAACAGTCTGCTTGGCTGTATCAGACCACAGGGTCGTGATCATCGTAGATACCCACCCATGCCACACCGGTGCCACCTCCGGTACAAGTTGATGTCCCCCATCCCCCACCACCATACGAGAGAAAGAAAAGCAAGAAGGTTTGGGAAAGACCTTATGAGCCTTAGATAAAGCCGTTGGAGGCGTGGAGAGTGTCGACCCCCTTGGATGTGGCACACGGTGGCGGTCCAAGCTAACATCAAAATCCCCGTCCGACCCACTCCCAAGATCCCCGCCCGACCTACCATCATGAGCAATTCCCGAGCTCATACAATGATCCCCGCCCGAGCTACCATCAATCCCCTCCGAGCTACCATCAATCTCCATATGATCCCACCTGATCTCATACCACGATCCCTGCCCATCATACTATGATACCCGCCCAAACTTCTTCAACAAACCCCCCACATCCTCAGGTACTTGGCATGATGGATCCTCCACGACTGCGCATCACGACTTCAATCCCATTCCTCGCCCACATCAGCAGTGGCCTCCTACCCCTCACCGTATGAGCGTCGATGTCCCCCGCTCGACCCCGGAAGCGCCGCATACCACGGATCGACGCTGACACATCACCGACGACCGCCCTAGCACGACCCATCGAAACTTGCCACCGGAACCACTGATGGTCACTCCCGTCGGCCGTCGTACAAGAAGCCAGAAAAATTTGCAGCCCCATGAGTCCCAGAGACTTCCTTGAGATGGAATTTTAATTTTAGTTCAAAGTTCTTGGCTTTCTCTATTTTGATCGTGTTAACTTAAGGCTTGAGTGTTAATTGAGGGTTATTTGAAAACACGAAAATTCCAAGCATCATAGCTCTAACTCTAACAATAATTGAAAACATACATAACAAGTACCAACAAATGAAAACCGCAAACTATGTCGCATTAGCTGACTCCCCCACATCAGGCCCCGGATTTTGAGGACCAATCAGACCTGGACAACTCCGTTTATCATCCCCTGGAACTCTTCATACTGAACATCGTCTTGGGCCTCGTGGTGGTCTTCCACTTTGATCCATTTCGTTTTGAATTCTCTTTTTCCTCGGTCGACCCGGTTCATGCATCTGACCGAACGGCGGGATTATCAACTTTCCTGAATAGACCGGCCAGTAAGCTTCATTAGGCAATGCACGGAAACTACGTCCATAGCAATTTTTGAGTGAGTCGATATTGAAGAATGGACTGACGAAGTGACGGGTGTCTTTGCTCCTGTTATTAATTACAGCCATTGCATGAGAACATGGCCATCCTCTCCCCTGATACTTCTGGCATAAGCACTCACCAAGTTTTGTCCTGAAATTTACCAAAACTTCATGGAGATGGCCCCCGCGTCTACCATCCTCACGGTGTCCGGTTGTCACGCTAAACTCACCAGTTGCCCGATTCATAACGGTTACACTGTGTCGACTACTCTTCCGATTGTCATGCTCCAGTATTTCTGTGACTTTATTGACATGGACCTTTCCCTGTGCCTCGTTCGTCCTTGCCCAGTGTAGTTGATTGATGAACCATCCATTCGTTTTCCAGAAAGTCATCTCCACAATGGCAGATTGGCAGCGCCCGAACACCCTTATAGGCAGAATTGATACTCTCTGATGAGTTCGTTGTGGCCATACCCCATCTTGTACCTCCATCTTTATGAAATGTCCACATGGATAGGTCGTGTCCATCCAGCCACTGTGCCCCTTCAGGGCATAACTCGCGCATCTTCTGCAACTTCTCCTGGAATTTTTTCTTCTGGTATGCAGCAGTTGAGGTAATCACAATCAAGTATTACGTTAGTAATAAATAGGAAATTTATTACAATTCGAACAACTAGCAGGTACTCTCGTTGGACTATTAGGAGAGGTTTACATCTCCTTAGAAACACAGCCTTTTTGACAGAAAAAGGGGGATCCGAGGATCGCTTAAAACCCGATTTTCCCAGGAAATGGGAGGACCATGATAATCGCTTAAAACCCCATTTCCTTAGGCATGCATCTCTTTATAAAAAGTCTAACAAGTGTACCATTTATTTGATATAAGATGTTGTTCTTCTCCAAAATTAAACAACCAATAGAGAGCTTACCAATCCACCACAAATTATCAGCAAGCTTCTTCCGCTTGAAATGATGATTCCAGTTGCTCTTAAAGTGTCGTATGCACCACCTTTGGGACCATTTCCAGGCTTGATCCAAACCTAAGATGGCAGCTCTAATTCCGTCGTGCCAATCAGAGATTATTGTTAGGTTCGTCCTCCTAGTGACGTGGAGCTGAATTTGCCGGAAAAACCATCCATAGCTATCAGTATTCTCTCCCTCAACAATGGCGAAGGCTAACGGAAAGACTTGTTTGTTTGCATCTGCCCCACTAGCAATCAGTAGAGTGCCCTTGTACTTGCCGGTAAGGAATGTATCATCCACTTGGATGACAGGGACACATAATCCAAAACCATCAATAGATGGCTTGAAGGCCCAAAAAAGTTTTCTGAAATGGCATTTGTTACCTGGCTCTGGCGGTTGTAGCTCTTTATCTGTGTATCGAGGGGAGAAAACAGTGCCAGGGTTAGACGCCTCCAGTGCCAAAATCAACCTGGGAAGGAACGCATATGATTCTTCCCAATCACCATATACCGCTGCCAGAGCTTTCTGCTTTCCATGCCACGCCTTCTTATAGTTAATCATATAACCATAACGACTTGCAATGTCAGCGATTATGACTTTCACCTTCAGGTCAGGATCTTGCTCAATTAGATGCTTGATAGCCGCAGCAACCACCCTAGATTACAACTGTCGATGGCCTTGGGATGTTATGGATGACACACATGTGTGTGTGTTCACCGCACGGGATATGACCCAATGGCCGTGTCTCTTGCTGTTGATGGCCCGAATCCTAACATTTCATCCCTCGTTATGATTACGGCATCTGACTATGAGCCTTTTCGTGTTGGAATGAGTTGTGTGCCATTCAAAATGCCGAGTCATTGCTTCAGTATCAATGGCATGCCCACCTCCTTCTTCGAGCCAAATTGTTGGCCCTTTATAAACCCAGTGAGTGGACCCCATATTGGAACCTCCGGCGGTTCCATGTCGCTGTCGACCATCCAATTGCCATCTAGAATGTGATTGTAGTAGGGGACTGGTACACGGTCATGAGCCACCTCATCATCATTATCTGAGTCTGAATCTGGTCCTGAATCATCAGCACCTTCAAGAGGGTTGGCGCTGTCTGCACTGACGTTGTTCTCTCCTTCTTCATCGGAGGGGTCACTAACTGGTGCTGGCAGGGCATCTTCCATCTGATCCAGCTCATGAAAGGCACCTTCATCAGCTCCATAATGGTAGTTGTGAAAACTACCACTGCCTGATTGGAAGTTGTGCTCGGGTTGGTTGGCATTGTCCGGTTGAACTTCTTCTTCATATGACGGGTAAGATTGATGATGACCTTCACCTTGCTCTTGGTGCTGAAAATAGGAATGAGGATCATGGTAACTTTGGTAGGGATGATCTCCATATAATTCACCTCCACCATGGATACCAGATGTTTGACCGTCTCCAGAATAACCTCCAACGCCTACGACGGGCTCGGTGTAAACGAACATCTCGGCTCTGGAGAGATTGTTGGACCTCAATAATTCGAGCATGGCATCTACCTCATCCTGAGTGGTTATGAGATATTCCTCGTGCCACAACGACCCGCATTCTCTATTTGGATATCAGTACACAATACAATCAACTCTTCTCATGCCATCCATGCAAGTAACGTTAGTACACATTTGATAGAGGTCTTCAAGCATCGGTCTGGTAGCGATCTTTATTTTCTGAAAATTGCCACCGACGTAGGTCACCCCCTTCCCGCTCTCTTCCGTGTAACCATTCCACCGTAAACCAAGCGTGAACTTTTGGAATGCCATCTGCAAAAAAACAGTAGTTCAGCTAATATCATAAAAATCACAATTCACAATTCACAATAAAAAGTAATACAAAATAAACTTACGAGTTAACGTTAACCGCAAAAACACTAGAGAAATAGGGAGCTACAATAGAAAATTGAAAAGGGAGAATGAGAGGTATGAAGAGAAGAAGATTTCCCGGGCTGCCTTTAATAGGCAAAATCATCAATGAAAACCGCACCTTAGAGGTGCATTTTTCATCTGCCATGCAGCCCCACGTCTGTGAATCTGCATGGCTGCATGTCTGGTGTCGGAAAATAATTGACACACAAACCGCATTGGGGGGTGCGGCTTGTTTTGGAGAAGCAAAACCTCACCCCCAAAGTGCGGTTTTGCTAGGTCAGGCCTAGACCGCATCTGGGCCATGCGATTTGGTTAGGTCAGACCGCAAACCGCATGGCCAAGATGCGGCTTTGGCCCAGAAAACTAAAACCCACCCCCAAGGTGAGGTTTAATGACAATACGCACCAGGGGGTGCGGTTTACATGCAAAACGCACCTGGGGGATGCAGTTTTTAAAAAATGGTGATATTTTTGGAATTTCTACAGAATGAGTGCTATTTTTGTAATTTTTTTTAAAGGTGCTATTTCTGGAAAATCCCAACATATGTCTAGAGTTTAATCAAAGAAATAACAATAAGATTAAGTAGTGTAGCTGGTTATAATGTTGTTTCCTCATTTAATTGACGAAGGTTCGAACCCCAATGATAACATTTTTATTATATACAGATAACTGGGTGCAATGACAAAAATGAATGATAACATTTTTATTATATACAGATGAACTGGGTGCAATGACAAAAATGACCTTCCTAGAATCACTCTCAGGCCACGAAATTTGAAATGGGAGAATTTCAACCCATGTTTTGCCTTTATACATCTTGTAGAAGTGTTATAAGGCAACTGGTTGCCAGAAATAAAGGTAAGCAACTATTGAATAGTTGTTTGCTTTCTCAAACCATTTTCACTTGCATGTTTCCATTGAGGCATCTGTTAAAATTCGAACAAGAAAAATTAGGGTTACCGATCTAGCTGAGTCGCGGACTAGGCACTCTCTTTAAGACGTTTGCGGCACTGCCTTCGTTGCGCGCGGCAGACTATCAACCGGTCGCCTCCAGGATAAAACAATCACTTGTATATGTTGCTCGCCGGTTTTGTGCGAAATCCAAAGCTCTTTGAATCTCACTCTCTCTTGTGTTTATGCTCTTTGATTTTTTTTGTTTAGAGGGTCTGGGTAGTCCTCTATTTATAGCAGTAGAAAACCCAGAATTTTCCTCTTTCGTGGAGGATAAGTCATGTTTAATTAGGAAGATAAATTACTTCCATAATTAAAACGCGTTCTGTTGAGATAATTAACCTGGATTATCTTTCGAATATTCCTTTTATTAATTATCCTTCTTATTTTCGTATCTAGAAAGAATACTGGATAAATAATTCAAAATAGCTTTCAAAGCTATTCATTCCCAACAATCCTCCACTTGAATAGTTTTGAAACTACATTTGAGCATCAACAGATCCATAAGATCGGGCATATGCTAAGGTATCGCGAATATTTGAACCTTAGCGTAATGCTTATACTTCTGATTTTATAAGGGCGACTCATAGTCTTGAACCCTATCTCAGATTGTGTAGCACACTAGATCTTGTCATTGAGTGATATTCTCTCATAGGCCGTGCGTTTATGGCCCTACACGTTATTCCAGTTTAGTGATCGCTCTAGCATTTTTGTGCCTCCAAAGTTCCATAGGGAGCGGCCCCACTCCCACATTCACATAGGTTATCAGAAGTACCCCCAAAGTAAAGTACTACACTCCATATGGAGTATAGATCTCATTAAGAGTTACTATTAACTCAACGTCTCAACCTCCAATGCTTTGGGATTCATGCTTTACTGTGCATAAACTTTCTCAATATTACTCCCGACTTGTTATTATCCATTGAACCCGTTTCTTGGGATCTCCAGTCTATCGGGTTGGGTTACCGTCACTTGTAATCCATGGTTCAGTAGGCACAAGTCTCATACCCTTCGTGGTATTTTAGACTTTCTCTCTAGCTAGTCCTTTCATCAAAGGACCAACGAGATTCTTTTATAATTTCAAGTTTATCCTTTCGTCAAAGGATAAACTAGATTCTCTTTCAAGAGATCCAACCTTACTACTCCAATAGTTAGGGACTCTCTCTTCCAGTACTATTCTCATGATGAACTTGTCGCCTCTCACCGCTTGTTACAGTTATATTTAGCAATTGCTTTCACAATGGATCAATACCGGCGGATACGGTCTTTCCCATAAGGGAATCTCTAGTAATGACCCTCTCAATCAACTTTCTTCTTTACTAGCCATTGCTAGTTATATCATTTCTGATAAGATAGTTGATTGAGTCAGGATTAGTTATTTTTTAGACTTTCAATATCCAATTCTTCCAACGATGTTTCCAACATACCCGCTGGATGCCTTGGAGTCCTCTATAGGGTATCCTAGTCCGCATCAATACCCTACCAATACAACAAAACCTTTCATAACAAATACTAAGGTTTTCTGTTCTCTTAAGGTGTCTCATGACCCTTTTCAATAGCATTTCAATGCTTCACACTAAAACAATCAGTAAGCCTGTTAAGTACCCCCACTATATCGGGTCTCATGTTTATCAGCTGCCTCTCGCAGACTGTCGATGCTAGTATGTTCTTACTTTCTTACACTGCCTTTGGTGTTCTTTTAAAAATTGTACTAGCATCTTCAAACATTTAGGCAAGTGTACAACTTCTATTTCTTATAGATCTTAACCAAACAGTTTGATTGATCTATAAAAAATCTCTTTCACTGTCATAGTCATTTGGATCTCTAAGCATAACACTTGGATCTTTCTTATCAAGGTTCTCACTCAACATGGTTTTTCACATTTATTCGTGTCATGAGTCTTTGCAACAAAGATCAACAAGTCTTTTATAGTTCAAGTGTCATTTTCAAGTTTGTAACAAATGCATCTGTCACTTTCATTCAAAACTCATGAGAGAGAACCATCCATCCATGCCATGATCTGTTTCAAATCATACTATGATTTGTCTCACCATAGACTTTAAAAGCATGTTTTTGGAATAACAATCCTTTAGATTGTCCCGTGTAGATTTCTTTATCTAAACCACCATTCACATAAACGGTTTTAACAATCCATGTGACGCACAATACAACAATCAAAACATACATGGAGGGTATTCTAGATGTGGTGAATAAATATCAAAGATTCACAATTTTTTCCTTCTTCGCCTAAAGTTTTAGCTAGTAAGCGATCCTTTTATACTCATAAACTAAACCATCATGTTTTTAGTTTTTCTTTTTAAGAATTCATTTATTACCCATCACTTCATTCCTAAGAGGTAATTCGCAAAAATGTCAAATCTTGTTTGATTCTATCGATATATTACCCAATGCTTTACAGCCAAGAGGTAACTCTACAAGATTCTAAGTCTTATTAGACTCCAATATATCATTAATAATGGATTCTCCCACAAATCTGCATCTTAGTGGAAGTTCGAACTTCTAGCAGACTTGTAAGATCTTTCTTTAGAGTGTAAATAACAAATTCGTAACCAAAATATTTTTCAGATTTATGGTTCATTTGTCTCTTCTGAGTTCATACTTAGTATCATCACCCCCACTAGTTCCATTATTTCTAATAGCAGGTAGGATATCGCCCCACTATTTCTTAAATTAAAGTTGAATCTTTTGGCATCAATGGATTCCACAATATATTGAGTATTCAAATCATAGGAACTGTGTTTTTATTGTTGACAACATAAAACACACTCATATGCTCTTCTAGTTATCACTACACTGATTTGTTAACCCTACCACAAGCAGGCGATATATATTGAATAATCAATGCAATCATTAAATATGCGATTAGGCATTTCTCAAGCTATTTCAAATTAGCATCTCCAATAACTAGACAAAGCACTTCATAGAGCAATAAATAATTTATTGTTTTTCATTTTATTTACCCATATCAAAATAAATCAGATCTATCGATTATGATTCTCTAACCACATATTTATGGGTCATTTAGCTTGGATATACTAAATTCATATTTTTCTCAAGCATCCAATAATAATATGGGAATGTGATATAAGATATTCTAATTCTTCACACAGACACACTTAGCTTGGAAGAGTTTATCTTATCTACATAACCATTCCTTACGTCTAGGATAGTCAATGAATTTTTAGAGGTAGGGTTGTAACACCCTACTCTATAGGTTTTGCCTGATCGTATTGTTCATACAATTGCAGCGAAATTTAAAACTGGTGTTACATTAATTACCAAAATTTACGCAAATAAAATCTTGAAATGAATTACTCGCGTAATGGGCTAACAGTTCTTGCAAATAGACCAGCAAAATATTTCATCTGAATCCCTACATTCGTAGATATAAATATATATCCACAACCATATACATTGGCTTTCATAGTCATAGTCACAGTTTCATACTACACAACTGCATACCATACTGATACATGCTATAATCATCACAACTTACAAAATTACACAAATATACACATATTATCAACTGTCCACACCTGTGGATATCTCACACTACCTCAGCCATCCTCATATCTCAATGGCCAAAAGACTCAACCACCTTGACTTATGCATATGCGTCTTATCATGTTTTACTTATAGGCGCCTGGCTACTCCCATGCTAATAACTCTCCCAGGAAACATACACCACATCCCGTCGGATGTAGTCATACATACCCCAACATCCCGTCGGATGTGGTCATACATACCCCACACCACTATGAGTGTAGTCATACCCCGACACCGCTCTGGGTGTGGTCATATCTCGTGAGAAATCTTCAGTCACCACCACATGAGAGGTGTGACTATCATACATATCATAATAGAGTAATAGCATAGGGATCCCTAATTACTATGTAGTTGACCGTGAGACCAAAATACTCTTCTATGGTATCCTTATACACGATTCATATCTCATCTTGCTTAATAATAATTCGTTACTTGCACATGTACTTGACCTGGCCATAATTGGCTCCACATAGGTAAACAAGGAGTCGTATAGTTGCACTTCCTCGGGATAAACCCTCGTGCAAGTCATCCTCCTTAAAACATCATATTATCACCAGGGAATATATATTTTCCCACTTGTGCACCCAAATACAAAAATCATGAAAAATCATATCCAATCACCTTCTCGAACCATCATAAGGCATATTCACGATTAAACCTACATCTGGCAACATATATGCAATCATCAACATAAACAAGGTCCATATCGATTAGGGCAAGTCAATAATATCATACAGCAGTCTATAGTTCATCATATAGCAGAAAGGTCCATACACCCCTAATTATGCCATTCTAGTCCACCTAGATCAATTCTAAGCATAAGTATAATTATCATGATACGACAAACCCAGTATGCCGTGCTAATCCCTCGCCAGTTCTGGTCGTTCAAACAACGGTTTTATCTTCTCGTACTAAAACTTCACTTTCTCAAACAAACCGGAATCAAAATCCGAGAGCGTCCTAATATCCACTGCAGTATCCCCATCAATGTTAGTTCTAGGCTTCATATCAAATTCTCGATAAAAACACATCAAACCCTGGCCTGAGCTAAATTCATCGATTTGGACCCCGACCTAAATAATTGCCGAAATTCAGGGATTAGAACCAGAGAATTAATTACCTCGCTGTACGAAGCTCGTATATGAAATCTGGGCTCAATCCGACTTCTGGATACTTCGAAACCCTAATTTGGCTTATCGGGAATTCTAGAAATTCCTGAATCAAAATCTCGTTTTAAACCTCCAAATCGATGAAATACGATGTATAGATGGATTAGATATTACTTACGAGATTTTTGGATCACTAGAACTCAAGATTCAAGCTCTGCTATTTCTCACTGAGCTGCCCTGTGCGGCCTTTGCTTCTCTGGTTCTCTCGGTCCTAGAAAAGGAAAAGAAAGAACAGAAAGAAATGAATGGGAAGAATGGTCGGGAGGGGAATTATATATATGCGGCCCCCGACCGATAATTGTTTACGTATACTTATCCGATCGATCGATAATCCGATTTTTGTCGAAATAGTGTCGATATACTCGATTTTGAATCGTGAAAGTACGCATCTTCATCGATCTTTTTATGATTTTCTAGATTTCTCCTTTCTTGAACTCGAAAATAAAGATAGATGCGGAATCAATCGACAATCCCAACACGTGATAAAGGGCAATTGGTATAATAAACCAATCGGACAGAATCAACTTGTGGAAAGGGGCAATTGATATAGGGTAGATGCTCGCTACAACTAGACGCGTTCTTTAGTTGATCAGAGACCACTCAATTCTCCCGAATCCTCAAAGGAGAGATTAGGCAAAAACGTTCACAAAGGAACTCAAGTAAACACTCAATGTAATTGATATGTAAAATCTTGTGTACAAAATTCGTAGCTCTTACACCCTCTATTTATAGAGGTCATAGAAACATAAATCTAACCTAAAAGGAATAGGAAAACAAATCCCAAACAACTAGGAAACATAATACTACTTAAATAAGGACTATAACTCGTTTTTATGACCAAAGGAAGCTCCTTAGCAGCTAAGTAATCTCCAAACTCGTTTTTATGACTAAAGGAAGCTCAAAGCTTGTGCATCCTCTTCATAAGTGACTATAGTAAGTCCATCAACAAAAACCTCCTTTTTCTCCTTCTGCAAGTCTGGAGAGTTGATCAATGATTTCTCTGTTTCTAGAATTTCCTGCTCCTCCTCATAGGCTCATTGTAATTGCCTCCTATCTTCACAAAGAGTATCCCAAACTATACCTTCAAAAGGCGAGATTTCTTCATACTCCTTTGTGTCTTGATCTTGCTCTTGATTTGGATTACCTATTGTCAAAGGAGCTTTGGGTTGGATTACCATCGCTGGCGCATTAATTCCCAATAAAGCTTCCAATCGAGCAAGTTTGGTGTCCCATCGTTCTGCCATTCGTGATTTCCCTTGAAGAATGACTTCTATCATCGTGATCGCTTGCTTCATCATCTCCATCAATCATTGAACTTGCTCCATCCTTGATTTGCAAGAGTTTTTTTTGGTTTCATCGTTGAGTTTGAACCGCTAATCTTCAAATTGCCACTGAGTTTGAACCACCTTGTCGCTGTTGAGTTTGAACCAGGCTCTGATACCACTTGATATGATTCAAATCCAAAGAGAACCCTCGAACTCAGATGATATGACCAAAGTACGCAGCTTCAACGATCTTTTTATGACTTTCTAGATTTCTCCTTTCTCGAACTCAAAAATAAAGATAGATGCGGAATCAATCGGGCAATCCCAACTCATGATAAAGGGCAATTGGTATATTAAACTAATCGGACATACTCAACTCATGGAAAGGGGCAATTGAAATAGGGTAGATGCTCGCCACAACTATACGCTTTCTCTAGTTGATAAGAGACCACTCAATTCTCCCGAATCCTCAAAGGAGAGATTAAGCAAAAATGTTCACAAAGGAACTCAAGTAAACACTCAATGTAATTGATATATGAAATCTTGGGTACAAAATTCATAGCTCTTACACTCTCTATTGATAGAGGTCATAGAAACATAAATCTAACCTAAAAGAATAGGAAAACAAATCCCAAATACTACTCAAATAAGGACTATAACTCGTTTTTATGACCAAAGTAAGCTCCTTAGCAGCTAAGTAATCTCCAAACACATTTTTAATGCTTAAGGAAGCCCCTTAGTGGTTAAGAAATCTCTTTCCTTGTCCTTTTCACATTTGGACGACTTGGGAAGAAAGGATAGACGTTTTGGGCTCCAAGAAATGTTGTAGGCCGGATCCTTAATGCATTCTCCATTTTATCCATCAAGAATGCTCCCATTTGGTCCATAAATCATTGAATTTGAACCTTCATTTTGGCACCATGAGAATTGAATATCACGCTAGTGGATATTGCATCACGAGCAAGGTGTACCCTCGCCCCTTCATCCTTGAGCCCATGAAACTAGATGGACGTCATAATCAACTGGATCCAATAGGTCTTGATCTCAAAGTTGTTAGCAGGTATGGGTGGATACTGGATGACTGGGTGAATGTCGGCGATCCGTGGAGTGTAGAAGTACTCCATGGTGAGCTCTTGTGGAGGTGACTGAGGGTTGGCAGTGTCTGCCTGTGGATTGCCATTATTAGGCGTGGCCTGATTCAACGGAGGGTTCTGGAATGGCATCCCCAGTTCAGGCTGCCCCAAGTTTATATTGTTCATCTAGTTATGTTCGTCGTCCACGCCGTCCTCTTGCTCGAAGTCGCTGCTTATCCGGCCGTCGACTTACTCTTCCTCTGCAACCAGTCTCGCTCGCAATGCTTTCTTAAACTGATGACAAGTTTGTTCAAGTTCCTGATCCAACGACAGTAATCCTCCTGACTGGCTACGAGTCATGCACTGCCTGCACACAAGCTTCCAGCACATCCGTGTAAGCAAAATGGAAAGAAGCAAAAGAAAACAATGAATAAAGGAAATGGTAAAGTAACAGAAATCAAGTTTCTTCAACAACCTAGTCGTCCCCAGCAACGGTGCCAAAAACTTGACTCGCCAATACCGTCACACTAGAAAGTGGCCAAGTGTAACCACAGACTAATGCATAGTATAACGGGTTTAGCTTTAATTGTCAACCCGGGTCCTAGATGTGATGACTACTCTGTGAAGTTCTCCGTATCTAGCTGTTTGAATGTAGTGAAGTTGTATTTAAACTAAGCAAACACAAAGCAGTAAAGTTTTGATTCAAGTTCGAGAGAGGTCACTCGAATATGGTTCCCCCTAGATTGCAGTTAAGCCGAATTGTAATTCACCAAGTCCAGATATAATGATCGTTATAATGCGGAAGGTTCCTAGCCAGTCTGAAGTCTCGACTGAAGGTATTCAGACCCTCCCAGTTTAAATACCCGGCGGGCGACTAACCTCCACCAGAATAACGAACTGAGGCCCTAACGTGCAAAACCTCCTCTACTGGATCAAATCTAGAACAGAGCAGTGAATTAACTTCTCCACTAAAATAGTCAATTCACCACCTGCAATTACGGGTTCTCTATCAACCTATGCAGATATTCTCTTTCCACGTCAAAGCAAAAATTATAAGAATGTGATCAAGACTCATGCAATTCTGAAATATGCCTCAACTGAATATAATCAGTATCAAAATGTCATGTACTTGGGTTCATACAATCAAACCTAACACATAACTATAAGGTTCTTCATACCCAGGTGGGAGAGGTAGTTTACTACATTGAGAGAGAGAGGAGATCAGCTTCAGATGCATAAATCATCGTGTAGAGGATGGAATTCAGCTTCTTGTTGTCAATCGGTGCTTCTGCAGGTTGCAATCGAGCTCCAATGTTGTCAATGCTCGATCTAGGTCGCCTTGGAGGATGGGTTTGGCACTTTCTCTCTCTAGTTCTCTATTTTCTGCTCTAAAACTCGAATGGAAGACCAAAACCCGTGTCCAGCTTGTAACAGCCTGAGTTGGGCATACCCGGTCCAAATACCCGGTAGGTATTAGAGGACCAGACCGGGTATTGCTGAAACAGTGCATAGCAGCTTCTCGCACAAGGGGAAATACCTGATCTGAGGTAAAAATACCTGGTTGGGTATTTATGGTTCACGACCGGGGGGCCTTCTAGTTCTCCTTGGTCGTTTACCCGGTCTCGCCTGCATTTACCCGAGGGGCCTTCTAGTTCTCCTTGGTCGTTTACCCGGTCTTGCCTGCATTCACCCGAGGGGCCTTCTAGTTCTCCTTGGTCGTTTACCCGGTCTCCCCTGCAACTATCGGGTTATTAGAGGTTCACCTTTCAGCTGCTCATGATGACCCCTTTCAAGAGCCTGAGACATACAAAATATTGGTTGGGAAACTCATCTACCCAACTACTACTAGACTAGATATCACCTTTGCTACACAAGAGGGTCAGCCAATAAATGTCTAATCCAAGTCAAATCCACTAGAAAGCACTACTTTGGATTCTCATATACCTGAAGTTTGCACCTTCCACCCGTATCTTCTTATCCTCTACCTCACCCATTCAATTAAAAGCTTTAGTGACTCAGATTGGGAACCCTGTGTTGCTACACGATGATCAATCACTCGATATTGTGTCTGCTTAGGGGGATTCCCTAGTTTCTTGGAAGAGAAAATATCAAACCACCTTCTCCAGATCCTCATGTGAAGTTGAATACAGGGCTCTTGCTTACACTGTTTGTGAAGTTCACTAGCTTCTCTACTTGCTCCACGACTTCTACATCAGTCATCCACAAGTGGAAACCATTTACTACTACAATCAATTTGCCATCTACATAGTCGAGAATCCCACCTTTTAAGAATGTACAAAACATATCAAACTTGACGGTCATATCGAAAAGGAGAAGTTGCAACTTGCAAGTTGACATTATCAAAGTTCTGTGTGTCTCAACAATCTATTCATCGAACCTCTCCCTCCAGCGAGCATTAACCAACTTCTCCCCAACCACGGTGTTCTCAATATGTGCCCACTAGCTTGTGGAGGGTATTAGCGAAAGACAACCGTTGCATCCAACATCACTAATAGAAGAAGTTGGAGTGATATCGTTTCAGGCAAAATATCATTTAGTAGCTAATATTCTTAATTTATACAATTTTCCTTTTCGTTTTGTACTTGTACTTTCTTCATTGCCAAGCTTGTATATTTCTCTTAAAGTGTAAACTTGGAGCTTGTAACCACAGAAACCCAGTTATATAAGCGGTCAGATGAATGCGATGAGGTAGGTCTTATAGGGTTTACAAAACATAAAACGTTGTTATTGTTAGTCGTGTGACACTACTTCTACTATTGCATTTAGGCATGAAAGTCAAATACCGGTATTTAGGATATATAGAATATCATACCGAAATTATCGATATTTGGTATTATTGAATACACATATTATTTTATGAAATTGAGATTGAGATTGAGTTTCTAGTGGTATTAGAAAAGATAGGAATGGGATCGGTATATACCAAAATACCGATCAATATAAACATATAAGCTAGTGCATATTTTACCCCTCCTAACTAGGCTACCTTCTCTTCACTACCAGACTCTCACCCGCCAAGATGATCACTTAATTATACGTAGTAATTCCCTCACTATTTGACCACTCATACCAAGCTAATTTTGTTACTTGTAGTATGTTTATTGGGCTAAATTGCAAGTTTGGTCACTGGAATTACTATAAAAGTTCACGTTTGCCACTAAAATTAGTTCATTCCATTCATAGTCACTAAAATTAGTTTAACGGTTAAACTTTGGTCATTCTCCGTTAGTCTCCGTTAACTTTATATGACGTGGCCATCAACTCTAATAATTGACCGTTAAATTAGTGAAAAACTTGACTCGCACGAAACTACACCACAAATTAATCCCGACTAGAGCCCAAGTTTTTAAACTCTAATCGGGTGCAGTATAGGGCAAGTTTTTATATATCGACCTGGGCCGGTCCGTCTACCCCTACTTCGGTTGTTGAAATCATTATCTAGCGATAAAACTTTGGTTTAAAGATTTGCTAATTGAAATGAAAGAAGGCAAAAGTAATTTGGTCGAAAACTCTTTTGTGGAAAAGTCACTCGCGTTTCGCTTCCCCCTAACCCCTACCATGCTACGTGGATTGGAACGATTGCCTTGGGAACATTAATCGTGAACCGCAGAGGAAAGCGTATGTGGTTGGAGACCACAGTCTCAATTGCTAAACCGAGGTGAGGATGAAAGGTCGTGTCACTCGACCCTCTCGGTTTAGACAATCGGTAATCGACTTACTCCCTCACTCAACTCTAAGGTCGGACGGTTTAACCGCGATTAATCGACTTGTTCAATTCAATATTGAGGATTGCCCTAACTCAACCTAATTTAGTTGGCTTAGAAAGCGGAAGGAAAACCAACTCGATTGAGTCTCCCTTGAAAAGGGGGATTTCCTCTCTAAACTAGGCTAAGTTGGAAAATTAGATTACTAGCACCTAAATGCACAAACTTAAGGGTGCTAAGCACAATTATGCACAATCCCTAGGATGCTAAGCACAAAATATGCACAACCCTTAAGTTGGCTAAGCACAAGCATGAAAATCATGGTGAATAATGCCTCAAACATTAAATTGAACAATACTCAATATCAATCATCCAACCCACATACAAGAAAACTACGTGGTAGAGTTAGGTTTTCACTACACCCAAGTGAAAGGAGGACTACTCCATGGAAGAAGTGGGAAGAACAAAAGGGAAAAAGGTGGAAACCATCTTTTGGGGATGCCTCCTCTCTTCTTGACCCTTGAGCTGGGATTTCCTTGGGGAAATATTCTCAAAATCTCCTTTGAAGCGAAGCTCTAACCTCTTCTTCTCTTTTGGTTTTGTTTCTCTCACTAGAATGCTGAAGAAGGTGTTTCTCTCACAAAAGTGGCTCTCCCCTCTCTCCTCCTTGCAGCTCAGCTTTTAAACCAGAGAAGAGTCGAGTTCAATGCATGAGTTCACGGCTATGAACCATCAAACGCGTCCGTGAACTCACGCTATGCGCCAAAACGCTCCGCATCGCTCACGCCAGTTCACGGTCAACTGCTTGTGTTCACGGTCTTAGTGACCGTGAACTCACCTTGCATCAGTAACCTTCACATTGGCTCTGGAAGCCTTGCAATTCACGTCAAGCCTCCTTTTTCACGGTCTTGCACGACTGTGAACTCCTTCCGTTAGCCGTGAACTGGCTCTGTTTCACCTCTTTTCCCGGTTTTCGATCCTTTTCGCCAATCCTTCAAATCCGAGGCTGGTTTCACCTGTTTAATCCTAAAAACACACTCAAATACGAAGAACCTCGCGTAAAACAACCTTTAATGAGCGAATTTGGCACAAACATCTAAGTCAAACGGGGGCAAAACATGTGTAAATAGGCCCGAATCACTCCCCCACATTTAGACGTTTGCTTGTCCCCAAGCAAATCATTTCACACACAAGGTAATATTTCAACCTACACAAATGCTTTGGGGACAACTCAAAGGACATGAAGCGGGAATTCTCGATGTTCATTGACAATCAACACATGAACCGTTGCAAGCAATACCGACATCCACCACAAACGACCTTCGAAGCCACAAAAACGGGCAAATGAAAAGTTCTCAACTTATTCATGGATAAATGAAAGTCTCAACAAAACCACTTATCAACCAAAACCATCCATGCATGGAATTCAAGTCCGAGGAACAAATGGAAAGGCAACAAAGGTCCTCACCGTGGTATGATATGACATGCAAAGCAAGAACGAATCGCTCATTCTCAAGACCAGTGGGGTCGGGACCTTTTCGGTGCAGAAGATGGGCACAATCGTAACCTCTCGGCCCTATCGTCTCAATACCACGGTGGTAACCTCTAAATGCTAGAGTTCTGACTCACTCCTACTGTCACTCTAGGAAACGACCAAGTATAACCACTTCCTAAAGCATAGTATAGCGGGTTTGGGTTTTATTGTCAACCCGGGTCCTAGATTTGATGACTACTCGGTGAATTCTTGTTATCTAGCAGTGAACTTTTAGTGCAGGTTCAAACAAACAAAAACGCAAAGCAAGTTAAACGGTTGTTTTCAAGTCAAGAGAGGTCACCCGGATATGGTTCCCCCTAGACTGCAGTTAAGCCGGATTGTAATTTACCAAGTTCAGTTTTCATGAAAGTTATACTGCGGAAGGTTCTTAAACAGTCTGAAGTCTCCACTAAAGGTCTCCAGACCCTCTCAATCTGAGTCTCTAACGGGCGACTAACCTCCACCGGAGTAAACAGATTGAGGCCCTAACGAACCAAACCTCCACTACCGAACTGAATTCGGTACAGAATAGCGAATTGGCTCCTCGACTAAAGTCACCAATTCACTACCTTCAATTAAGGATACTCTATCAACCTAGGCAGATATTCTCATTCTAGGTCAAAGCAGAAACAACAGGAATTTGATCAGGATTCAAGTCATTCAATCATTCAAACCTCAATTGAATATAATCAATTCATAAATTCTTGTACTTGGGTTCATACAATCAGACCTAGCATACAAATCTAGGGTTCTCCATACCCAGATGAATGGGGAAACTACTCCATGGAGAGAGAAGCAAAAACAGATTCAGACACGGAAATCATACTGTGAAGATGGATTTCTGCTTCTGGACGTTAATCGGCACTTCTCCAAGCTCAAGCCAGGCTCCAATGGTGATGAAGATCAAGCTATGGCACTTGGGAACTCTGGTTCGTCGCTTTCTCTCTCTAGGAATCGCTCTGTCTCTCTAAAACTCGGAACCCTTGAATTTTGGCCTTTCTTTCCCTTAAATCTGCTGCCTGTCGTGATACCCGGTCGAAATACCCGGTCGGGTATTTTGGGTCTCGACCGGGTATTGTTAAAACGTGCGTTTTGGTCAGGGGAAAAAAATCCCCGGTCTGCTCCAATAATCCCGGACCGGGGATTTAAGCCTTCTACCCGGGTCCTCTTCTGTTTCTCACGGACGCCCAAAGTGATAAATACCCGACCATGGCCAGAAAATACCCGGTCGGGTATTTGTGCCTTTGGCCGGGTATTTTGGCTCTCTAGCACTCTTCAAGCCTCACTTGCTCCTTTCGACCCAACTCTCGTTCCTTTGCCTTGATTCCACCGCCAAGTCCTGAAATATGTCATAAACGTACAACCTCGCGTGAAATCTGCTTAAAACACGAGAAACAACATCTCAAACGGCTCAAGAATAGGGGTGAAAACATGTGTAATTATCGGTCTATCAAACTCCCCCACACTTAACCGTTTGCTTGTCCCCAAGCAAACCTAACTCAAACCAATGCAACTCTCCAGACCTCTATAGCAACAAACAACCTCGATCGTAGGTAGAGGACTTCCTATATCATTTAGCAGCTTACGAGGTCAACCGACGCACAAGACATCTTATAGCTTCTTCGGCGAGAGCACTAGTCTCGAGTCGGCATCATGGCAAATAGTGAACAGAGGACAAATGAATCGTGGATGAAAAGACTCTCAAAAACAAAAGATCATGGACTCACTTTTTTTTCAAGGTGCTCGATTTTCTTCTTGAAGATGGTTGGAACCCCTTTTCTTTCTTCTTTTTGCTTGTTTTTGTGTTTTTTTTTTCAAGGGTTCCAACCTGTTTTTTTTTTCGGAAAACGGGGGCTCCCACCAAGCAAAGGTTTTGCGGGAGCCCGGCTCTTACCGGCCATGCCAGGAGTGGGTGTCTCGAGCCTCGTGCGGGGGAAAGACATGTAAGGGGGCTGGAGGTAGTAGGTGGAAATCGGGAACGGATTCCCGTCTCCCCTTACACACTTTCGCCCTATTCGCACGGGAGACGTTAATTTAAAGCACATTTTCGAGCACCTGTTATTTTCAAAACATTATACAAGAGTCCATGACAGGCAGAGAGTCCACAACACCACACAATTCAAGGGTCCTAAGATCACTAATTCACTCAATCAACCAACACAATATGAAGAAGAAATGAGACTTCTTAAATGCATCAACATCCTCCATAGTGCTACACTACCTCCCTAGGTTGCACATTACTATAGAGACTGTCAATTCAAAGCATACTGAGCAGGGAATTGCAAGGAACACGTACTTGGAGCCCTCAAATTTAAAAATTTGGACAGTGGACTAGGCTCCAAGCACACAAACAGATCGAATGCAGTCAAAAGATAAACAGCCCCCCCCCCCCCACTTAAGATCGACATTGCCCTCAATGGAGAAGAGGGAAGGAAAGGGGAACGATGTTACCGGGATCTGGAGACTGGAAAATGGACCAGTCGGGATGAAACGGACTGGAGAGAGGACCAGTCGGGAACACAGGCACAGCTAAAGGGAACAAAAGAACTCCAACACAATACGTTAGGTCCAATGGTCAGCCCAATATTACATCATCCAAGACAAAAGAAAACAAACCAAAGCCAAAGCTATTGGTAATCCGACCCAAAACAAAAGAAATAAATGAAAACCGTGGTGGGGTTGCCTCCCCACAAGCGCTTCTTTACCGTCTTGTAGCTGGACGCCCATGGTGGATAATCAGCGTGGTGCAGGAACAGGTGCCTCCAAGAGCGGATCCACATCGCTCTTGAGGTACAGCTTCAGGTGGTGACCGTGCACCCAACGGGTGCAACCGCCAGCATTGGTTAGCTCGACCTGGCCATCCAGCAGAATGCAGGCAAGTGAGTACGCGGATGGCCAGGGTGATCGTGATGCAAGAGGTGGGACCAGCTCACAGTGGACTCCACCTTTCTTCCGAGTAGGCTTAGGCACCTGCTGCTTCGGCCGCCACTCCTCTTTGAGCTTTTTATTCGGTGGTGAGGCTGGAGGGAGCGGCGGCGAAGGAGTGAGAGGGGGATCCTGCAAAATGAGAGGTGTAGAAGGATACACGACAGGCTCGTGTACCGGGTCAGAAATAGCATGCA
Organism: Linum tenue; assembly: GCA_946122785.1. Classification (NCBI taxonomy): domain Eukaryota; kingdom Viridiplantae; phylum Streptophyta; class Magnoliopsida; order Malpighiales; family Linaceae; genus Linum; species Linum tenue. The sequence goes on along the minus strand of CAMGYJ010000005.1, from coordinate 75,313,024 downwards.
CCGGTGTGACAGCAAGCATAGCACAATGATCGAATTTAGTCACAGAAAAGGTAGCTTGTTCATTTCCAGCACGCAGGATCAGTTTACCATCATGCACATCAATAAGTGCCTTGGCGGTGGCAAGAAATGGTCTCCCTAAAATCAAAGGCACATCCACATCCTCATTTATATCCAGAATAACAAAGTCAACAGGATATGTGAATGCACCCACATCAACAAGCAAGTCCTCTATGATACCCCAAGGATGCACAACGCAACGATCAGCTAGTTGGATGCTCATCCTAGTAGGGCTAAGTTCACCTAGGTCTAGCTTTTTGGACAATTTATATGGCATGACGTTTATGCTAGCGCGTAGGTCCGCCAAGGACTTGCCTACATGCATGCTGCCAATAGTAAGAGGGATAGTGAAACTCCCTGGGTCCTTGCGCTTTTCGGGCAGCTTGTTCTGTAGGATAGCAGAACACTCCTCCCTCAGCAGCACTGTCGAGAGATCCCCAAGTTTCTTCTTGTTGGTGAGGAGATCTTTCATGAACTTTGCGTACTTGGGCATCTTCGACAGTGCCTCCACAAACGGTATGCTGATGTTGAGCTGCTTCAACATTGCCATAAACTTGGCAAACTCAGTCTCCAGCTTGTCTTTGTGTAGGCGAGTGGGGAAGGAAAGCTGGGGTACGTGCTCCTTAACCGCTGGTTGTGGCTTGGGAGCAGGGGCTTCCTTCTCCACCCGCACGTCTGCATCATCGGCTGGAAGTGCTGAAGCAGGTGGTGATTCCTCCTGCCTGGTTGGGGCAGGATCAGCCGATGTGGGCCTGCCACTCCTGGTGAAAATGGCATCCAGCTGCTCGTGCGGCTCACGAGGGTTGGGGATGGTGGTGGCAGGCAGAGTCCCCGGTGCCCTGGTGTTGCTCTGGCAGGCTATTCCTCCAATCTGGTGTTGGAGGTCTTGCAGTATAGCACCTTGGTTCCTCTGGCCTGCCTCCAGCGCGGCGATGCTCTTGTCTATCCTGGCGAAATTTGCCTGGCTGGTAGTCATGAATGCCGCTAAAATGTTTTTCAGATCCGTCATCTGATTATCTGGAGCTGGAGCTGCTGCTGGCTCGGCATAATGACGCTGGGGCTGCTGGAATGGCTGCCCCTGCCTAGGCTGGTAGGGTTGCTGCTGTGGCTGTATCCCCTGCCTAGCCTGGAATGGCTGCCTCTGCTGAAAACAACCCGTTGGTGCTGGGAAACCAGGTGGTTTAGTGGTGTTGGTGCTCCAGGCAAAGTTGGGATGCTGGCGCCACCCCTCATTGTAGGTATTGCTATATGGGTCCAGGCGCCGAGCATTGGCGATGAAGTCCACCTGTTCTTGGGGAGTAGAGGACTCCCTCATGGCCTGACAGTCCTCCACCAGATGATTCGGGCTCTCACACCACTGACACTGAGCTAGTGGAGGCGTAGCTATACCTCGGCCCGGAAGGAGACGGTTGGGCTGCTTCAAGGTCTGCACCAACTCAGCCACCTGCTGCTCTAACCCGTACCTGGCCTCCATAGCGTGTACACCCCAGTCCCGGGAATTTCTGCCTCTGCTGTTCTACCCCCAAGAATGATCTCGGGCAGCCAAGGTAATAATCATCTGGTTCAGCTCGGGTGGAGTCTTAGTGAGAACATCCCCTCCTGGGCATAGAGACTCAATCACCTTCTGGCTGTCTGGGGTGAGGGCACTGTAGAAGTTCCCCACTGTGAATGCATCACTGAAGCCATGATGGGGACACTGCCAGAAATATCTCATGTACCGCTCCCATGCATCACGAAGTGACTCGTCTGGCTCTTGGCGCAAGTGAGTGATCTCCCGCTGAATCTCTGTGGTCTTCGATGCCGGATAATACCTGTGCACGAACTTGTCTGCCAGATCGTCCCAAGAAGTGATGGACAATGGGGGCTGGATCTCCAACCACCTCTTAGCATTCCCCGCCAGAGAATGGGGGAAGAGGTGAAGGAGGATTGTGTCATCCGGGACACCGTTCAGCTTGAACCCGTTCGTCAGCTGCAGAAAACGGGAAAGATGCACCCGGGCCTCCTCATCCTTCAAGCCATGGAACTGGATAGAGGATGTAATGAGTTGAATCCAGCATGGCTTGATCTCAAAGTTGCTTGCTGGAATGGGCAGATAGAGGATGACCGGGCGGATGTCAGCAATCCGTGGAGTGTAGTAGTACTCCAAGGTGGGACCCGATGGTGGTGGATGATGATGAACCCCAGCTCCCTGGGGATTGGGGTCGTTCCCCAAGAGCTGATTCGTCGGAGGTGGGTTGTGATCGCCTTCCATCTCGTACTCGTCCTCGGACTCGCTGCTCATTTGGCCGTCTATGCGCTCCACCGTAGCCAGTCTAGCTCGCTGTTGTCTCCGAAGTTGGTTGCAGGTGCGTTCAATCTATGGATCCAACGGCAGTAAACCTCCCGACTGGCTACGGGTCATGCACTATCTGCACACAATCAAGCAATGCAAACCCGTGAAGGCACAAGTGGGAAAGAACAAATACTCAATGAGAAAATGAAAATGCTAAAGTAACAGAAATCACTTTTCTTCAACAACCTAGCCGTCCCCGGCAACGGCGCCAAAAACTTGACTCACTCCTACTGTCACTCTAGAAAACGGCCAAGTATAACCACTTCCTAAAGCGTAGTATAGCGGGTTTGGGTTTTATTGTCAACCTGGGTCCTAGATTTGATGACTACTCGGTGAATTCTTGTTATCTAGCAGTGAACTTTTAGTGCAGGTTCAAACAAACAAAAACGCAAAGCAAGTTAAACGGTTGTTTTCAAGTCAAGAGAGGTCACCCGGATATGGTTCCCCCTAGACTGCAGTTAAGCCGGATTGTAATTTACCAAGTTCAGTTTTCATGAAAGTTATACTGCGGAAGGTTCTTAAACAGTCTGAAGTCTCCACTAAAGGTCTCCAGACCCTCTCAATCTGAGTCTCTAACGGGCGACTAACCTCCACCGGAGTAAACAGATTGAGGCCCTAACGAACCAAACCTCCACTACCGAACTGAATTCGGTACAGAATAGCGAATTGGCTCCTCGACTAAAGTCACCAATTCACTACCTTCAATTAAGGATACTCTATCAACCTAGGCAGATATTCTCATTCTAGGTCAAAGCAGAAACAACAGGAATTTGATCAGGATTCAAGTCATTCAATCATTCAAACCTCAATCGAATATAATCAATTCATAAATTCTTGTACTGGGGTTCATACAATCAGACCTAGCATACAAATCTAGGGTTCTCCATACCCAGATGAATGGGGAAACTACTTGATAGGCCGTTAATTACACATGTTTTTACCCTCGTTCTTACACCGTTTGAGGTGTTGATTCTCGTGTTTTAGGCCGATTTCACGCTAGGTTGTGCTTGTTTGTGATGTTTCATGTCCTAGTACGTGAATGGAGGCCTGGGAGCGAGTTTGGGGTCGATTGGACGAAGATCGGACGCATGGCGAGGTTCTAAGGAAGCTGCACGGGCAGTCCTGGGTGTTACACGGCCGTGCAAGGTGCAATTGCGGCCGTGTGATTTCCACCGAGAGCAAACACGGGCAACTCAGGAAATCCACACGGCCGTGGAACCCTGGTCGTGTGAGAAGCCTGAAGATCAAACTAATCCATACGCTGCGTTTTGACTCGCACGACCACTTGGGTGAGCCACACGGCCGTGTGGCCTGCCCGTGTGAGTCGGGAAATTCTGGTTTTTGAGCCAATTTCGAGCCAAAAGTGAAAAAAAATCGGATTTTCAGAGCAAAAACAGAGCCCTAGAGAGAGAAAGTACGAAGAACACATCCTAGAAGCTATCTTGGAGCTGGTTTCGTCAAATCGAGCTTGGAGATCGTCATAGGAGTGGAAATCATCATCCCGGAGCAGATTTTCCTCATCATTATGAGTATGACTAATCCGATTACTATTTTCTTCCCTCTCTCTATGGAGTAGAACCCTTCTCTCACTTGGGTATGAAGAACCCTAGTTCCTTGTGTTAGGGATTTGATTGTAATGACTTGGAATGATTATACAGTTTGATTTTAATCGAATGATGCATGTTTATTGAATTGATTGAAGTCTGATCAGCTTTTCTCGATTTCTGCTGCAACCTTAGATAGATAGAATCTGATTAGGTTGTTAGAGCTTCTTCATTCGATAGTAGGAGATAGGTTATACGAGAGTTAGCCAGTTTACTGCTTTGTACTGGAATTCAATTCCAGTAGTGGAGTTCTGTGTTCATAGCCTCAGCTTTCTATCCCGGTGAAGACTAGTCGTCTGCCGGGTAGTTAGACTGAGAGGGCTTGGTCAGCTTAAGAGATTCCAAGCTACTGTCGGAACTTCCGCAGTCTAATCAATTGAACCTAACTAAGGGGCTAGGGGGACTCAATCCCGAGTGACTCTTTCCTGACTTTGAAAACCGAATTATTACTTGCTTTCTTACTGCTTTTGCTTTAAACAACAATCACGCGAATTAGTTTGCTAGATAATAAATAATCGCGGAGTAAGCAGTAGATCTAGACCCCGGGTTGATAATTGAACTTGCCTGTTACTGCATTCCCGGACTGCGATTGCACTTGGTCGCAGTTTGGTGTTGTGTTTTGGCATGTCAAGTTTTTGGCGCCGTTGCCGGGGAGCCCTCTAGGTTATTGGGGAAACGGGAGAATTTGTTACTCTAGCTTTTTCTTTATTGCATTTTTTTTCTCTTCCACCTGTGTGCCTTCACGGGTTGCTTCTGCTGATTGTGTGCAGGTAGTGCATGACCCGTAGCCAGTCGGGAGATCTACTACCATTAGACCAGGAGCTTGAACGAACCTGCAGGAACTTCAAGCGAGCTCTAAAGGCGCGACTAGCTGCGGAGGAGGCGCTATCACAGTTGCAGATCGAAGAAGAAGAAGAGATGGCTGATCCACAGAACCATGATGTGATCAACCCAGAGGAGCAGACCATGGGATCCTACTGGACCGCTAGAGCTGCGGATATGAGGTCACCCATTCAACACCCTCATGTCCCAGCCAACAATTTTGAGGTGAGCACATCAGTAATCACCATGCTGCGCGGTTCAGTGGTGTTCCATGGTAAGGAGGGAGAGTGCCCCCAATCACATCTCAGGCGATTCCACGAGCTCATCGATGGAATCAAGATCAATGGGGTACCGGCAGATGCCATCCAGCTGAGGTACTTCCCATTCACTCTGGAGGGGCAAGCCAAGGAGTGGCTAGACACTCGACCACCGGGCTCCATCACCACGTTCGCCAACCTGGCGGACAAGTTCCTCACCCGCTACGATCCTCCATCCAAGACAGCTGACCTGCAGAAGCAAATTACCCATTTTGCTCAGGATGAGGATGAGACCATCAGGGATGCATGGGAGAGGTACAACAGTCTCTTTCTGAGGTGTCCAAATCATGGCTTCAATGATGCCTTCAAGGTGGGCACCTTCTATCACGCCCTCTTCCCGGAGGACAAGCAGCTGATTGACTCAGTTTGTGGCAGGAACATGCTGACCAAAACCCCGCCACAGCTGAATCAACTCTTTGAGGAGATGGCGGAGAACGGGTACGATTGCGGCACCGCCAGGAGATCGAGACGAGCACCAGGACGGGGTGTGCATGCTGTAGGCACCCAGTCATCTGATTTGGTGCAGGTGGTATCGAAGCTGGTTTCAGCTATCGATCGTTCTGGCTTGATTGCAGGATCAGGGCAGCCGCAGGCGATGCACTGCCAGTGGTGTGAGAGCTCCCATCACACCGTAGAGGACTGCCAGGCGATGAAGGAATCAACCACACCCCAGGAGCAGGTGAACTTCATCAATAACGTCAGGCGCAATGACCCCTACAGTAACACTTACAATGAGGGGTGGCGCCAACATCCTAACTTCTCCTGGGGTGGGGAAAATTCTAGACCACCACTCCCCAGGGACCACCGGGTTTCCAGAGGCCACCATATCAGCCCAGACAGGGGCAATTCCAGCAGAAGCAACAGCCTCTCTACCAGCCCATGCCGAGGCATGCTGCTCAATCACAGTCGCGACCGTTCCAGCAGCCAGGTGCAGCCCCTGCTGCCCCAGTGCAGAATGATCAGTTGGCTGAACTGCGGGACTTGGTGGGTTCGCTCGCCAGTTCTAGTGCTCAGAAATTCAACACTATTGAGCAGTTTATGGAGAAGGCCTCGGGTAAATTCTTGGCTCTTGAAGCGGGTCAGAGGAACACACAGGCTGTCTTGCAGGATATCCAGGCCCAGCTAGGGAGGGTGGCTCAGGCAGTGGCTCAAAGGGCTCCTGGTACTCTACCCGGGCAGACCATCCCTCATCCGCCAGCCCCGAATGAGCACTGCAATGCCATCATGACCAGGAGTGGCAAGGTGACTGTTGATCCACCTGCTAGGGAACAAGAGAGAGAGACCCCTGTCTTAGCATCTCCAGCGGTTGAAGAAGAGGCAGAGAAGGAGGTTGAGGTGCCTGCACCTAATTCGCAACCGGTAGTGAAGGAGTATATCCCGAAACTTCCCTTCCCTACTCGGTTGCACAGAGACAGGCTGGAGGCAGAGTTCGAAAGCTTCATGGCCATGCTTAAGAAGCTGAATGTCCAAGTGCCCTTCCTGGAGGCACTATCACAAATGCCTAAGTATGCAAAGTTTCTGAAGGAGCTTCTTTCGAAGAAGCAGAAGCTGAGTGAGCTGGCCACTGTGGAGCTCAGCGAGGAGTGCTCGGCTATTCTGCAGAACAAGCTTCCGCAGAAGAAGAAGGACCCAGGTAGTTTTACTATCCCGTGCTCTATTGACAAATTGCATGTAGAGAGGTCCTTGGCGGATTTAGGTGCTAGTATCAATGTTATGCCGTACAAATTGTTCAAGAAACTAGGCCTAGGTGAACCTCGTGCTACTAGGATGACCCTCCAATTAGCTGACTGATGTGACCAAAGTACGCAGCTTTCCTACTTTTTATGGGTTTTCGAAACTTTTCTCCAACGAACAAGAACTCGAACAAAAGATAATGATGGAACACGATCAAACAGATTCCCACTCGTGTGAAAGGCCAATTGGTATATGAAACCAATCAAACAATCACCCACTCGTGAATAAGGCCAATCTCTATTGGGTAGAAGCTCGCCACAACTAGACGCGTTCTCTAGTTGATAAGAGACACGTGAAACTCCTGGAGCACTCTCAACAGAAGCTTGTACAAAGAACTAGTTCGTATGAACTTGTAACTTGAAAGTTGATTGATAATTGAATGAGTTACAATGAGGAACTCAGCCTCTTATTTATAGACTAGCTAACACAAATCCAAAGCTTAAAATGAAAAAACAAATCCTACAAGTAAAAGGAAAAAACACAATCCTTAAAAGACAAGTAAAAGGAAAACACAATCCTTAAAAGACAAGTAAAAGACTTGGTCAACAACTCCCTAGATTCTAGCCTTGCAATCCTCCCTCACATGGCTTGTGTTCACACCTGATATTCCTTTCACACTTGTACTCCTTTTCACACCTTGTGTTCACACCATGGGAGATCTTCCTTCCTTCTACCAAGCCCGTCTTCTCTTCATTCTAGTCCATAAATCGTAGCAATGTGATGGACTTTCCTTCTAGCAAGTCCACGTCCATCAAGAATGATCCCATTTGATCCTTGTATCGTCGTACTCGGACCTTCATCTTTGGACCACGAGAATTATATATTCTGTCAATGGATTTCACATCAACAAACTCGTAGGCCTTGCTTGAAATGACCTTTTCTTCCACCTTGAATGCTTCCAAGCTCTCTTTAAACCTCTTAAATCGTCTCTTGAACCATGTTCCATGTAGATATCTAGTTTGAGCTCGTGTGACGTCATGCGGGGTGAGCGGGGTCGCATCATTCCCTCCCTCTTGAAAAAGATTTGACCTCAAATCTTGTTGTGACATATAAATTCTCTCTCGTGACTTCATTATTTTCCCCCTTGACCATGCACCTTGAAAGCTAAGATGATCCACAAACTCTTGGAGTCTTCGTCTTTCTCTAATATGAGCCTCTATGTATGTCACTTCATCCCCAATAACAAAATCAATGTGGTCAATAATCTCACCATAATCTTGCATATGAATTTACTTACATTGAAGAGGGTTTTGACCATGCTCATGAGCAGAATTGGGTGGTGTGGGAGTACTTGATGCGTTGATTATGCCTTGGGACGAAATTTGATGTTGTTGTACGGCTTCTCCCATGACAAAATCAACTTGAGTAGGTGATGACTCATTAATTGCTGGCTTCACATCTTCACTACGTGCTAGCATCAATGTCTTAGGCTCCAAGACACTAGTTTCACCTTTCTTCTGGCCCACGACACTAGCTTCCTTCTCTTGCTCCCTGTTTCGTTGTAATTGTAATTGGTCTTCATAGACTTCCTTGGGAGACAAGGGCTTCAACACGACCTTCTTTCCTTTATGCATCAATCGATATTTGTTGGAGACTCCATCATGTTGTGCGCTTCGATCGAATTGCCATGGTCTTCCAAGTAGGACGTGTGTAGCTTGCATAGGTACTACGTCGCACAGAACTTCGTCCTTATATCCTCCAATGGAAAATTTAAGAAGAGTTTGCCTTGCCACTTTAATTGAACCATCCTCGTTGAGCCATTGAAGCTTGTAGGGTTTGGGATGCTTGATTGTGCTCACTCCCAGTTTGCTAACCGCTATGGTACTAATAGCATTAGTGCAACTTCCGCCATCAATCACCACGGCGAGCAGCTTCCCATCCACTACACATCTTGTATGAAACAGGTTCTCCCTTTGCTCGAGGTCTTCTTTGGGTTGCACGCTTAGCATTCTTCTCGTGACAAGCAAACTTCCAGGAGGGGGCTCCATTTCTATTGATTCGTCAACTTCAGATTCTGATGGCTCCCTCGTGTGCTCCTCTTCTTCGGAATCCGAGACATATTCTCCATTCTCTAGTAGGACTAGAGCTCTTCGATTAGGGCATTGGTTGGCCATATGCCGTCTTCCATGACATTTGAAGCATTGAATGCCTCCACTAGAGCTTGTGGGCTTGTCTCTTGGTGCTTCAACCTTGGCTGCCTGTGTTGGTGCTTCTAGCTTCGTTATGGCTAGCCTAGGGTTTGAAGTTGAAGGCGTTCCTGGCCTTGGTGCTGCTTGTGGTGGCGTGAATCTCCTCCCAACGTTACTACGTTGTTGTTTCTCCACTTTGGCTGCTATTGCAACCAAATCGTATAGATCCGCATAGGGGTGAAGTTCCACCACATTTCTAATTTCTCGATTAAGCCCATATAAGAATCGTGCAATGGTAGCATCGCGATCTTCCTCCAAATCCGCTCGAATCATTAGCATCTCCATCTCGCGGTAATAATCCTCTACACTCTTGGTACCTTGGCGCAGAAGTTGTAGGGCTTGATGCATCTCTCTACGATGAGAACTAGGTACAAATCGATCCCGCATTACAGTTCTCATCTCTGCCCATGTCTCAATAGGTGGCTGCCTATTTTTCCTCCTCCTCATGCTTACTTGATCCCACCACACAATGGCATAATCCGTAAACTCGAGTGCGGCCACTTGTACTTTCTTCCTCTCCGAATAGTTGTTATAATCGAAGATCAATTCCATCTTTCGTTCCCAATCTAGGTAAGCCTCAGGATTAGTGGAACCTCTGAATGATGGTATGTTGACCTTAATATTCCTCAAATCATCATTTTCATCTCGAGGGTAACCCTCGTCATCCTCATATTTGACCTCTTCATCACGAGGCTGGCCTCGTCTTGCATGTAGTCCACCCATTGGCCGATGTCGCCTAGCATGTTCGAACACGGGTCGTTGTACCACCCTTCTCTCTCCACGATCTTCTTCTTCCCTCCTAGCCCTTTCAGTAGCAACATTAGGGTTAGAGTTTTGTGGTGCTTGCATCCGTGTTTCCCAAGCTTCCATTCTTGCATTTTGAGCTTGTAGCGCCGCTTGAATCTCCCTCTGGCTGGTGGTATGTGCTTGAAGTAACGCTTGGATTTGATCAGTCAATGCCTTGATCTCGTCTCCCATATTTGCGGCACTAATTACTCCTTCAAGATAGCTCGCAAGAACCTTCAAGAACGTAAAGACTCCTCCAAGATCCTTTACGATGACGTCAAAATCTTCAAGAACACGACAAGATTGCCAAAGAACCTTCTTCTCCGCTGCGTTTGAACCAGGCTCTGATACCACTTGATGTGACCAAAGTACGCAGATTTCCTACTTTTATGGGTTTTCGAGGCTTTTCTCCAACGAACAAGAACTCGAACAAAAGATAATGATGGAACACGATCAAACAGATTCCAACTCGTGTGAAAGGCCAATTGGTATATGAAACCAATCAAACAATCACCCACTCGTGAATAAGGCCAATCGCTATTGGGTAGAAGCTCGCCACAACTAGACGCGTTCTCTAGTTGATAAGAGACACGTGAAACTCCTGGAGCACTCTCAATAGAAGCTTGCACAAAGAACTAGTTCGTATGAACTTGTAACTTGAAAGTTGATTGATAATTGAATGAGTTACAATGAGGAACTCAGCCTCTTATTTATAGACTAGCTAACACAAATCCAAAGCTTAAAATGAAAAAACAAATCCTACAAGTAAAAGGAAAAAACACAATAAGACAAGTAAAAGGAAAACACAATCCTTAAAAGACAAGTAAAAGACTTGGTCAACAACTCCCTAGATTCTAGCCTTGCAATCCTTCCTCGCATGGCTTGTGTTCACACCTGATATTCCTTTCACACTTGTACTCCTTTTCACACCTTGTGTTCACACCATGGGAGATCTTCCTTCCGTCTACCAAGCCCATCTTCTCTTCATTCTAGTCCATAAATCGTAGCAATGTGATGGACTTTCCTTCTAGCAAGTCCACGTCCATCAAGAATGATCCCATTTGATCCTTGTATCGTCGTACTCGGACCTTCATCTTTGGACCACGAGAATGCCAATGGATTTCACATCAACAAACTCGTAGGCCTTGCTTGAAATGACCTTTTTTCCACCTTGAATGCTTCCAAGCTCTCTTTAAACCTCTTAAATCGTCTCTTGAACCATGTTCCATGTAGATATCTAGTTTGAGCTCGTGTGACGTCATGCGGGGTGAGCGGGGTCGCATCACTGACCGATCCGTAGTGCATCCTAGGGGCATAGTGGAAGACCTTCTGGTTAAGGTTGGCAAATTCAGTTATCCTGTGGATTTTGTTGTCCTGGACATCAATGAGGACACAGAAGTGCCCCTTATACTGGGAAGGCCTTTCCTGGCCACCGCCAAGGCTCTCATAGATGTGCATGATGGGACCTTAGTTTTGAGGGATGGCGAGGAGCGAATCACGTTTTCAATTGCTAATACTTTACCTGCTTCGTCACCTCTGCATGATGTATCTCACCAGGAGCACGAGTCTGTCGTGTATCCTTCTGTGTTGCCTATTTTGTAGGACCCGCCTCCCATACTTTTGCCGCCACTCCTGACCACTCCATCACCAAAAGTACAGATCAAGGAGGAGTGGCGGCCGAAACTACAGGCAGCTAAGCCTGCTCGAAAGAGAGCCGGAGACCACTACGAGCTGGTCCCGCCCCCACCTTGGCCATCCGAGTATTCACTCGCTTGCATCTTGCCGGATGGCCAAGTCGAGCTGGCGAATGCTGGTGGCCACATTCGTCGCGTGCATGGCCACCATTTGAAGCTGTACCTCAAGAGCGATGTGGGTCCTCTCTTGAAGGCACCTGATCCTACACTTCCCTGAGCATCCATATTGGCGTCCAGCTAAAAGACGGTAAAGAAGCGCTTGTGGGGAGGCAACCCCACCGAGGTTTGCATTTTCTTACTCTTTTTCCTTTGATTTTTTGTGTTTTTGAGTCTTGAGATGTTGATCCAGAGTCAAGTGTCGTTTTTGAGTGAAAACAGGTTGAATTCGGGGCTCCAGCACTTCGCACGGCCAGGTCCTAAACTTGCACGGCCGTGTGGAATTTTTCCCCTGGCCGTGCAAGCTCTCGGCGAAAATCACACGGCCAAAAGTGCGAAACTGCACGGCCATGCTGCTCGGCCTGTCCTGGCCGACACGGGCAAATCATTTCCTCGCACGGCCGTGTGGAATTTTTCCCCTGGCCGTGCGAGCTCTCGGCAAAATCCACACGGCCAAAAGTGCAAATCGCACGGCCGTGTGGCATTGCTCGGCCAGGCCGTGTCGACCAACACGGGCAAGTTTGCACCTTGCACGGCCGTGCGAGCCTGCCCTTGTGGCCGAGCCACGGCCTATTTATTCCGCCTGCACGGCCGAGCAGGTCAGATTTTTCAATTTCCTCGCCGGAATCCTCTGTTCCTCGCCGGAAAACCGCGACAAAAACCCCCTTTTTCGATTTTTTCGGCCACTTTGTGTCATCTTTTCACCAAATCAACAACAAACCCACCCTTTCTACAACCAAAGCGGCCTATCCCTCCATTTTGAGCGAATTTGGACGACGTTTTTGTCGCCGGAGGCGATTTCTGGCGAGACTCCGGCGAGGCTCCGACGAGCAATTCCGACCACTTTTTTGGCGTTTCGTCGCTTCCATCGCCTTCCCCTCATCATCCCCTACACCTCTACTTGAGTCTCCAGGTTTGATTTTGCCCTTAACTATGTTAATTGTGGAGAATTGGGTGTGTAGGGTGTATGTTTAGAGAACCTTATTGCATCTTGTGATTTTTGCGCAATTGATTGAGGGGAATGCATGGAATGTGTTTGAATTGTGTTGGGCAATGTCCCCCTTGATTGTTTGAGCCCTTGTGTGCAAGACTTTTGCCAATTTCATGTTTCACTTCATAGTGCACACAAGGTGTTCGATGAAATGCCTGTTTTTCATGCCATGTTGTGGCCACCGGTTGGGGCCCTTAATGATGTAGTTTGAGGGTGTATTTGCTATGGATGTGAACCTTAAGTTGCCTATTTTCTCGTGAATGTGCACCCCCACTCAGATTATGCTTGATTTATCGAGCTTTTGACCCCCGAACTATGGATGAAACCATGGTTAGGCTGTTTTCTGTTCTTTAGTGTGGGGGTGTGCTTGACCTTTTCTTTGGCTCTTTTGGTTCCACTTTGGGTTGTTCTTTTGCAGGACAATGTCAAAACCTGACCTCAAGCACCCGTTCATCCAGGATATGAGGAGGGGCCCCGACGAGGATCGCTTCAAGGAGGTCCTGGCATGCCCGTTTGGGCAGCACCATTGCTGGTCCAAACGGGAGTTTCGGAAATTGAACTGCTACGAGCAACTCTCCGCTGCCCTCGCCAACCGCACATGGCGCCGTCTTCTCACCATCTGCGAGAAGGTCTACTACGAGCCCATCCTGGAGTTCTACACGACCTTCAGGCACACACAGACGACCGATTGGAAAGACGGTACAGCCGTCAGATTCAGGCTAGGCGGTGCCCCCCGGTCGATGAGCTACCATGAGCTGGCCGAGGCTCTCGACCTCGACCTGGATGACGATGTGGACTACATCACCGAGGTCAACGACCCGCCGGAGGTGGACATCATGAGACTGTACACCCGCCTGGCTCAGCCAGGCCAGAGGAAACCCTTCTCGGCTGGGAGGACGAAGACCACTACCCTGCTGCTCGACAACCGCCTTCTCTACCACCTGCTGGCAAAGTCTTACACCCCAGCATCCGACAGTGCCAGCGCCATCACCAAGAGGGCCATGTACTTCATCGCTTCGATGCGCCAGTTCGATCACCCTCTCCACTTGGGATCGGTGGTGGCCAGGACCTTTGAGAAGACTGCCACGGAACTGAAGAGCCTCCACTGCGCCCCTCTCATCACCCGCATGGCCATCTATTTCGGGCTTTCGCTGCAGGGGTGCACACAGCAGGGGGACACCCTCGTCTTCGGCAGGAAGACGATCAGTCACATGCACCTGCTGCGAGAGAACCGCGGCGTTCTATGGGTCGAGGGGTTTCCAGAACCTCAGATCCCCGCGGAGACCCAGCCAGAGGTCCAGCCAGAGGGCCAGGAGGAGGAGGCTGCTGATGATGTGGAGCCCGAGGAGGTGGATGCTGCTGCTGCCCCCCGCCCCACCACCTTCGAGTACGACGGTGGCAGCTCCGCTTTCCCGGGCCAGGATTACTTCTCCTACCAGTTCGAGCAGCTGCGGATCCAGAACCAGCAGATCCTCGACCAGCAGATGCAGTTCCAGCAGCAGTACGCGGAACACCAGGCCCAGTACCAGACCAGGATGGCTGCTTATGATGAGCGCCTGGACATACTCCAGACCCAGCAGGGGGTGACTCTCGCACACATCGAGCGGGAGAAGCGCCGTTTCCGGCGCATGCAGGAGGTCCAGCAGCACCTGCTCCAGCTGCTCCCGGGCGAGCAGCCCGTCTGGAGGACTCCCTGGGAGGACTCTCCACTTCCTCATGCCCCAGCTGACGGTGATGATGGTGCTGATGGCGCTGCTGGTGATGACGCCTTCATGGCCGACATCGACATCGACTTTGATGATCTTGGCGACGAGTAGGCTGTACTCGTTGCCCGTCTCAGAGTGTTTTATTTTTTCGTTTTAGACTTTTGTGTGTTTGCTCCATGTGTGAGGAGCTTGAACTTAGTGTCGTTTGTTTTTGTTTTTCGTTTTCTTTTGTGGTTTGTTTATGATGTAGCCGTCTGGGCTAACACTTATCCCTAACGCACAGTGTGCTAGTGTGTTTTTGGTGTTCGATTCGTGCAGAACTGTCCATTCTCCCGTTTGTTACTCGCTGACTGGTCCACTTCCAGTCCCCCAGCAGTGTTTCAATCCGGTAACATCGTTCCCCTTATCTCTCCCTCTACTCCATTGAGGGCAATGTCGTGCTTAAGTGTGGGTGGGGGTGCTTTGTATCGGTTGAAATATATATTTGGGTGCTTGGAGCCTAGTCCGCTGTCCGAATCTTACGATTTGAGGGCTCCAAGTACTGCAGTTTGATCATATTGGCACTGTGTTTTGATGAATGAATTGAATGGTTTTCGGATTAATGCATGACAGCTTGATTGTGACTAGGACAACCTATGATGAGGACTGAGACGTGCAGTAGAATTGTGTAGGGGTTCAGTTCTTTCGACTGTTTGCTTACCAACTGTGACTTGATTTGATCACTTGTTCGTGACAGTCGTTTATGCATCTAGTTTAGGGTATCAGAATGTGAGATAGAGCATATAGGTAGCCATGTGAGATTTGAGCCTGCTCGTTTCTTTCTTGTGCGTTAGATCCCTCTTCCATGATGTGTAGCATTCACGTTGTCACTAGCTAAGATGATGGGGGCATAGTATTAGCCCACGCCCAAACTGACTGTCCTGATGTGTCATATCCTCTAGTCAGCCCCTTTGAGCCGTGTGTTATCTTTTCTTTTTGGTCTATAATGAAAAAATCACCCTTTTGCATCTTTTAGAAGGTTCCACAGAGTGGTTTTTACATATTCTCTGCTGTTTCTGCTAAAGTTATGTGAGTGTTGGAGGTAGTGCTTAAAAGTTGGGCAGGTGTGTGAAATATGTGCTGAAGTGGTGGCTCTCTTAAGAAATGGAAAGAAAATGAAAGAAAAACAAAGAAAAATTTGAAAGCAAAAGAGAGCCACTACCAAAAATCGTGATTAATGCCCAGTAAGTAGTGTTTCTTAGCAGTCTGGCTTGGAAATGCTGACATTTATACCTCCTTCGCTTTTGTGATCTTGAGATATTGAGTAATGCAGAATAGCAGAAAGAAAATACCGGGTTGTTTGACTGTGATTGTGTGGGTTTGGAAATGTGGAACCTTGTGCTATGAATACTTCCACCACTTAAAAGGCCTTTTCCCCATGTCCAAGACCCTAGCCAGTCATTTGAACCTGTGTCTAAGACCTCCTGATTAGTTAGTGGTGACACCCCATATGTGAACTCTAGCATTTAGAGGCTGCCATCATGGTGAAGAGATGTTAGGGATTGAGAGAAATAGCATGCGCATTTTTCGCATCAAATTGTCCTGACCCCACTGGTCGAGAGTGAGTGATTCATTTTCATATTCTATATACTCTTGTACCCCGGTGAGGACCTAAATTGCTTGGTCTCTATTCTGATGTCGTGAGTTGGATGCATGAGTTAACTGTTTTGGGTAAGTGGTTGAGTCAAGTCTAGGTTGGCTGGTGAACAGAAGGGAGACTCTTCCTTTACTCGATTTTGCTGCACTCGAATGTCCTTTGTGGTGGTTGTCCAGGTTGCTATTGAGGTTGTTCATGTATTGATGTTTGAAAACCAGTACGATCCACGTGTTCTGTGCCTTTATGACTTGTCCCCAATGTTGGTTGATTGAAATTTGTAAGCTTACCTGGTGTCTGACTTGGTTTGCTTGGGGACAAGCAAACGGTTAAGTGTGGGGGAGTTTGATAGGCCGTTAATTACACATGTTTTTACCCTCGTTCTTACACCGTTTGAGGTGTTGATTCTCGTGTTTTAGGCCGATTTCACGATAGGTTGTGCTTGTTTTTGATGTTTCAGGTCCTAGTACATGAATGGAGGCCTGGGAGCGAGTTTGGGGTCGATTGGACGAAGATCGGACGCATGGCGAGGTTCTAAGGAAGCTGCACGGGCAGTCCTGGGTGTTACACGGGCGTGCAATTGCACGGCCGTGTGATGCCACGGTCTGCCCGTGCAGCTTCCTTGAACCCTCGCCATTCGTCCGATCTTCGTCCAATCAACCCCAGACTCGCTCCCAAGCGTTCATTCACGTACTAGGACCTGAAATATCACAAACAAGCACAACCTAGCGTGAAATCGGCCTAAAACACGAGAATCAACACTTCAAACGGTGTAAGAACGGGGGTAAAAACATGTGTAACTAACGGTCTATCAAACTCCCCCACACTTAACCGTTTGCTTGTCCCCAAGCAAACCAAGTCAGACACCAGGTAAGCTTACATATTTCAATTCAACCAACATTGGGGACAAGTCATAAAGGCACAGAACACGTGAATCGTACTGGTTTTCCAACATCAATACATGAACAACCTCAATAAGCAACCTAGACAACCACCACAAAGGACATTCGAGTGTAGCAAATCGAGTAAAGGAAGAGTCTCCCTTCTGTTCACCAGCCAACCTAGACTTGACTCAACCACTTACCTCAAAACAGTCAACTCATGCATCCAACTCACGACATCAGAATAGAGACCAAGCAATCTAGGTCCTCACCGGGGTACAAGAGTATATAGAATATGAAAATGAATCACTCACTCTCGACCAGTGGGGTCAGGACAATTTGATGCGAAAAATGCGCATGCTATTTCTCTCAATCCCTAACATCTCTTCACCATGATGGCAGCCTCTAAATGCTAGAGTTCACATATGGGGTGTCACCACTAACTAATCAGGAGGTCTTAGACACAGGTTCAAATGACTGGCTAGGGTCTTGGACATGGGGAAAAGGCCTTTTAAGTGGTGGAAGTATTCATAGCACAAGGTTCCACATTTCCAAACCCACACAATCACAGTCAAACAAACCGGTATTTCCTTTCTGCTATTCTGCATTACTCAATATCTCAAGATCACAAAAGCGAAGGAGGTATAAATGTCAGCATTTCCAAGCCAGACTGCTAAGAAACACTACTTACTGGGCATTAATCACGATTTTTGGTAGTGGCTCTCTTTTGCTTTCAATTTTTTCTTTGTTTTTCTTTCATTTTCTTTCCATTTCTTAAGAGAGCCACCACTTCAGCACATATTTCACACACCTGCCCAACTTTTAAGCACTACCTCCAACACTCACATAACTTTAGCAGAAACAGCAGAGAATATGTAAAAACCACTCTGTGGAACCTTCTAAAAGATGCAAAAGGGTGATTTTTTCATTATAGACCAAAAAGAAAGGATAACACACGGCTCAAAGGGGCTGACTAGAGGATATGACACATCAGGACAGTCAGTTTGGGCGTGGGCTAATCCTATGCCCCCATCATCTTAGCTAGTGACAACGTGAATGCTACACATCATGGAAGAGGGATCTAACGCACAAGAAAGAAACGAGCAGGCTCAAATCTCACATGGCTACCTATATGCTCTATCTCACATTCTGATACCCTGAACTAGATGCATAAACGACTGTCACGAACAAGTGATCAAATCAAGTCACAGTTGGTAAGCAAAACAGTCGAAAGAACTGAACCCCTACACAATTCTACTGCACGTCTCAGTCCTCATCATAGGTTGTCCTAGTCACAATCAAGCTGTCATGCATTAATCCGAAAACCATTCAATTCATCCATCAAAACACAGTGCCAATATGATCAAACAGCAGTACTTGGAGCCCTCAAATCGTAAGATTCGGACAGCGGACTAGGCTCCAAGCACCCAAATATATATTCCAACCGATACAAAGCACCCCCCCCCACACTTAAGCACGACATTGCCCTCAATGGAGTAGAGGGAGAGATAAGGGGAACGATGTTACCGGATTGAAACACTGCTGGGGGACTGGAAGTGGACCAGTCAGCGAGTAACAAACGGGAGAATGGACAGTTCTGCACGAATCGAACACCAAAAACACACTAGCACACTGTGCGTTAGGGATAAGTGTTAGCCCAGACGGCTACATCATAAACAAACCACAAAAGAAAACGAAAAACAAAAACAAACGACACTAAGTTCAAGCTCCTCACACATGGAGCAAACACACAAAAGTCTAAAACGAAAAAATAAAACACTCTGAGACGGGCAACGAGTACAGCCTACTCGTCGCCAAGATCATCCAAGTCGATGTCGATGTCGGCCATGAAGGCGTCATCACCAGCAGCGCCATCAGCACCATCATCACCGTCAGCTGGGGCATGAGGAAGTGGAGAGTCCTCCCAGGGAGTCCTCCAGACGGGCTGCTCGCCCGGGAGCAGCTGGAGCAGGTGCTGCTGGACCTCCTGCATGCGCCGGAAACGGCGCTTCTCCCGCTCGATGTGTGCGAGAGTCACCCCCTGCTGGGTCTGGAGTATGTCCAGGCGCTCATCATAAGCAGCCATCCTGTTCTGGTACTGGGCCTGGTGTTCCGCGTACTGCTGCTGGAACTGCATCTGCTGGTCGAGGATCTGCTGGTTCTGGATCCGCAGCTGCTCGAACTGGTAGGAGAAGTAATCCTGGCCCGGGAAAGCGGAGCTGCCACCGTCGTACTCGAAGGTGGTGGGGCGGGGGGCAGCAGCAGCATCCACCTCCTCGGGCTCCACATCATCAGCAGCCTCCTCCTCCTGGCCCTCTGGCTGGACCTCTGGATGGGTCTCCGCGGGGATCTGAGATTCTGGAAACCCCTCGACCCATAGAACGCCGCGGTTCTCTCGCAGCAGGTGCATGTGACTGATCGTCTTCCTGCCGAAGACGAGGGTGTCCCCCTGCTGTGTGCACCCCTGTAGCGAAAGCCCGAAGTAGATGGCCATGCGGGTGATGAGAGGGGCGCAGTGGAGGCTCTTCAGTTCCGTGGCAGTCTTCTCAAAGGTCCTGGCCACCACCGATCCCAAGTGGAGAGGGTGATCGAACTGGCGCATCGAAGCGATGAAGTACATGGCCCTCTTGGTGATGGCGCTGGCACTGTCGGACGCTGGGGTGTAAGACTTCGCCAGCAGGTGGTGGAGAAGACGGTTGTCGAGCAGCAGGGTAGTGGCCTTCGTCCTCCCAGCCGAGAAGGGTTTCCTCTGGCCTGGCTGAGCCAGGCGGGTGTACAGTCTCATGATGTCCACCTCCGGCGGGTCGTTGACCTCGGTGATGTAGTCCACATCGTCATCCAGGTCGAGGTCGAGAGCCTCGGCCAGCTCATGGTAGCTCATCGACCGGGGGGCACCGCCTAGCCTGAATCTGACGACTGTACCATCTTTCCAATCGGTCGTCTGTGTGTGCCTGAAGGTCGTGTAGAACTCCAGGATGGGCTCGTAGTAGACCTTCTCGCAGATGGTGAGAAGACGGCGCCATGTGCGGTTGGCGAGGGCAGCGGAGAGTTGCTCGTAGCAGTTCAATTTCCGAAACTCCCGTTTGGACCAGCAATGGTGCTGCCCAAACGGGCATGCCAGGACCTCCTTGAAGCGATCCTCGTCGGGGCCCCTCCTCATATCCCGGATGAACGGGTGCTTGAGGTCAGGTTTTGACATTGTCCTGCAAAAGAACAACCCAAAGTGGAACCAAAAGAGCCAAAGAAAAGGTCAAGCACACCCCCACACTTAAGAACAGAAAACAGCCTAACCATGGTTTCATCCATAGTTCGGGGGTCAAAAACTCGATAAATCAAGCATAATCTGAGTGGGGGTGCACATTCACGAGAAAATAGGCAACTTAAGGTTCACATCCATAGCAAATACACCCTCAAACTACATCATTAAGGGCCCCAACCGGTGGCCACAACATGGCATGAAAAACAGGCATTTCATCGAACACCTTGTGTGCACTATGAAGTGAAACATGAAATTGGCAAAAGTCTTGCACACAAGGGCTCAAACAATCAAGGGGGACATTGCCCAACACAATTCAAACACATTCCATGCATTCTCCTCAATCAATTGCGCAAAAATCACAAGATGCAATAAGGTTCTCTAAACATACACCCTACACACCCAATTCTCCACAATTAACATAGTTAAGGGCAAAATCAAACCTGGAGACTCAAGTAGAGGTGTAGGGGATGATGAGGGGAAGGCGATGGAAGCGACGAAACGCAGAAAAAGTGGTCGGAATTGCTCGTCGGAGCCTCGCCGGAGTCTCGCCAGAAATCGCCTCCGGCGACAAAAACGTCGTCCAAATTCGCTCAAAATGGAGGGATAGGCCGCTTTGGTTGTAGAAAGGGTGGGTTTGTTGTTGATTTGGTGAAAAGATGACACAAAGTGGCCGAAAAAATCGAAAAAGGGGGTTTTTGTCGCGGTTTTCCGGCGAGGAACAGAGGATTCCGGCGAGGAAATTGAAAAATCTGACCTGCTCGGCCGTGCAGGCGGAATAAATAGGCCGTGGCATGGCCACAAGGGCAGGCTCGCACGGCCGTGCGAGGTGCAAACTTGCCCGTGTTGGTCGACACGGCCTGGCCGAGCAATGCCACACGGCCGTGCGATTTGCACTTTTGGCCGTGTGGATTTTGCCGAGAGCTCGCACGGCCAGGGGAAAAATTCCACACGGCCGTGCGAGGAAATGATTTGCCCGTGTCGGCCAGGACAGGCCGAACAGCATGGCCGTGCAGTTTCGCACTTTTGGCCGTGTGATTTTCGCCGAGAGCTTGCACGGCCAGGGGAAAAATTCCACACGGCCGTGCAAGTTTAGGACCTGGCCGTGCGAAATGCTGGAGCCCCGAATTCAACCTGTTTTCACTCAAAAACGACACTTGACTCTGGATCAACATCTCAAGACTCAAAAACACAAAAAATCAAAGGAAAAAGAGTAAGAAAATGCAAACCTCGGTGGGGTTGCCTCCCCACAAGCGCTTCTTTACCGTCTTTTAGCTGGACGCCAATATGGATGCTCAGGGAAGTGTAGGATCAGGTGCCTTCAAGAGAGGACCCACATCGCTCTTGAGGTACAGCTTCAAATGGTGGCCATGCACGCGACGAATGTGGCCACCAGCATTCGCCAGCTCGACTTGGCCATCCGGCAAGATGCAAGCGAGTGAATACTCGGATGGCCAAGGTGGGGGCGGGACCAGCTCGTAGTGGTCTCCGGCTCTCTTTCGAGCAGGCTTAGCTGCCTGCAGTTTCGGCCGCCACTCCTCCTTGATCTGTACTTTTGGTGATGGAGTGGTCAGGAGTGGCGGCAAAAGTATGGGAGGCGGGTCCTACAAAATAGGCAACACAGAAGGATACACGACAGACTCGTGCTCCTGGTGAGATACAGCATGCAGAGGTGACGAAGCAGGTAAAGTATTAGCAATTGAAAACGTGATTCGCTCCTCGCCATCCCTCAAAACTATGGTCCCATCATGCACATCTATGAGAGCCTTGGCGGTGGCCAGGAAAGGCCTTCCCAGTATAAGGGGCACTTCTGTGTCCTCATTGATGTCCAGGACAACAAAATCCACAGGATAACTGAATTTGCCAACCTTAACCAGAAGGTCTTCCACTATGCCCCTAGGATGCACTATGGATCGGTCAGTGATGCGACCCCGCTCACCCCGCATGACGTCACACGAGCTCAAACTAGATATCTACATGGAACATGGTTCAAGAGACGATTTAAGAGGTTTAAAGAGAGCTTGGAAGCATTCAAGGTGGAAAAAAGGTCATTTCAAGCAAGGCCTACGAGTTTGTTGATGTGAAATCCATTGGCAGAATATATAATTCTCGTGGTCCAAAGATGAAGGTCCGAGTACGACGATACAAGGATCAAATGGGATCATTCTTGATGGACGTGGACTTGCTAGAAGGAAAGTCCATCACATTGCTACGATTTATGGACTAGAATGAAGAGAAGATGGGCTTGGTAGAAGGAAGGAAGATCTCCCATGGTGTGAACACAAGGTGTGAAAAGGAGTACAAGTGTGAAAGGAATATCAGGTGTGAACACAAGCCATGTGAGGAAGGATTGCAAGGCTAGAATCTAGGGAGTTGTTGACCAAGTCTTTTACTTGTCTTTTAAGGATTGTGTTTTCCTTTTACTTGTCTTTTAAGGATTGTGTTTTTTCCTTTTACTTGTAGGATTTGTTTTTTCATTTTAAGCTTTGGATTTGTGTTAGCTAGTCTATAAATAAGAGGCTGAGTTCCTCATTGTAACTCATTCAATTATCAATCAACTTTCAAGTTACAAGTTCATACGAACTAGTTCTTTGTGCAAGCTTCTATTGAGAGTGCTCCAGGAGTTTCACGTGTCTCTTATCAACTAGAGAACGCGTCTAGTTGTGGCGAGCTTCTACCCAATAGCGATTGGCCTTATTCACGAGTGGGTGATTGTTTGATTGGTTTCATATACCAATTGGCCTTTCACACGAGTTGGAATCTGTTTGATCGTGTTCCATCATTATCTTTTGTTCGAGTTCTTGTTCGTTGGAGAAAAGCTTCGAAAACCCATAAAAAGTAGGAAAGCTGCGTAGTTTGGTCACATGAAGTGGTATCAGAGCCTGGTTCAAACGCAGCGGAGAAGAAGGTTCTTTGGCAATCTTGTCGTGTTCTTGAAGATTTTGACGTCATCGTAAAGGATCTTGGAGGAGTCTTTACGTTCTTGAAGGTTCTTGCGAGCTATCTTGAAGGAGTAATTAGTGCCGCAAATATGGGAGACGAGATCAAGGCATTGACTGATCAAATCCAAGCGTTACTTCAAGCACATACCACCAGCCAGAGGGAGATTCAAGCGGCGCTACAAGCTCAAAATGCAAGAATGGAAGCTTGGGAAACACGGATGCAAGCACCACAAAACTCTAACCCTAATGTTGCTACTGAAAGGGCTAGGAGGGAAGAAGAAGATTGTGGAGAGAGAAGGGTGGTACAACGACCCGTGTTCGAACATGCTAGGCGACATCGGCCAATGGGTGGACTACATGCAAGACGAGGCCAACCTCGTGATGAAGAGGTCGAATATGAGGATGACGAGGGTTACCCTCGAGATGAAAATGATGATTTGAGGAATATTAAGGTCAACATACCATCATTCAGAGGTTCCACTAATCCCGAGGCTTACCTAGATTGGGAACGAAAGATGGAATTGATCTTCGATTATAACAACTATTCGGAGAGGAAGAAAGTACAAGTGGCCGCACTCGAGTTTACGGATTATGCCATTGTGTGGTGGGATCAAGTAAGCATGAGGAGGAGGAAGAATAGGCAGCCACCTATTGAGACATGGGCAGAGATCGATTTGTGCCTAGTTCTCATCGTAGAGAGATGCATCAAGCCCTACAACTTCTGCGCCAAGGTACCAAGAGTGTAGAGGATTATTACCGCGAGATGGAGATGCTAATGATTCGAGCGGATTTGGAGGAAGATCGCGATGCTACCATTGCACGATTCTTATATGGGCTTAATCGAGAAATTAGAAATGTGGTGGAACTTCACCCCTATGCGGATCTATACAATTTGGTTGCAATAGCAGCCAAAGTGGAGAAACAACAACGTAGTAACGTTGGGAGGAGATTCACGCCACCACAAGCAGCACCAAGGCCAGGAACGCCTTCAACTTCAAACCCTAGGCTAGCCATAACGAAGCTAGAAGCACCAACACAGGCAGCCAAGGTTGAAGCACCAAGAGACAAGCCCACAAGCTCTAGTGGAGGCATTCAATGCTTCAAATGTCATGGAAGACGGCATATGGCCAACCAATGCCCTAATCGAAGAGCTCTAGTCCTACTAGAGAATGGAGAATATGTCTCGGATTCCGAAGAAGAGGAGCACGCGAGGGAGCCATCTGAATCTGAAGTTGACGAATCAATAGAAATGGAGCCCCCTCCTGGAAGTTTGCTTGTCACGAGAAGAATGCTAAGCGTGCAACCCAAAGAAGACCTCGAGCAAAGGGAGAACCTGTATCATACAAGATGTGTAGTGGATGGGAAGCTGCTCGCCGTGGTGATTGATGGCGGAAGTTGCACTAACGCTATTAGTACCATAGCGGTTAGCAAACTGGGAGTGAGCACAATCAAGCATCCCAAACCCTACAAGCTTCAATGGCTCAACGAGGATGGTTCAATTAAAGTGGCAAGGCAAACTCTTCTTAAATTTTCCATTGGAGGATATAAGGACGAAGTTCTGTGCGACGTAGTACCTATGCAAGCTACACACGTCCTACTTGGAAGACCATGGCAATTCGATCGAAGCGCACAACATGATGGAGTCTCCAACAAATATCGATTGATGCATAAAGGAAAGAAGGTCGTGTTGAAGCCCTTGTCTCCCAAGGAAGTCTATGAAGACCAATTACAATTACAACGAAACAGGGAGCAAGAGAAGGAAGCTAGTGTCGTGGGCCAGAAGAAAGGTGAAACTAGTGTCTTGGAGCCTAAGACATTGATGCTAGCACGTAGTGAAGATGTGAAGCCAGCAATTAATGAGTCATCACCTACTCAAGTTGATTTTGTCAAGGGAGAAGCCGTACAACAACATCAAATTTCGTCCCAAGGCATAATCAACGCATCAAGTACTCCCACACCACCCAATTCTGCTCATGAGCATGGTCAAAACCCTCTTCAATGTAAGTAAATTCATATGCAAGATTATGGTGAGATTATTGACCACATTGATTTTGTTATTGGGGATGAAGTGACATACATAGAGGCTCATATTAGAGAAAGACGAAGACTCCAAAAGTTTGTGGATCATCTTAGCTTTCAAGGTGCATGGTCAAGGGGGAAAATAATGAAGTCACGGGAGAGAATTTATATGTCACAACAAGATTTGAGGTCAAATCTTTTTCAAGAGGGAGGGAATGATGCGACCCCGCTCACCCCGCATGACGTCACACGAGCTCAAACTAGATATCTACATGGAACATGGTTCAAGAGACGATTTAAGAGGTTTAAAGAGAGCTTGGAAGCATTCAAGGTGGAAGAAAATGTCATTTCAAGCAAGGCCTACGAGCTTGTTGATGTGAAATCCATTGGCAGAATATATAATTCTCGTGGTCCAAAGATGAAGGTCCGAGTACGACGATACAAGGATCAAATGGGATCATTCTTGATGGACGTGGACTTGCTAGAAGGAAAGTCCATCACATTGCTACGATTTATGGACTAGAATGAAGAGAAGACGGGCTTGGTAGAAGGAAGGAAGATCTCCCATGGTGTGAACACAAGGTGTGAAAAGGAGTACAAGTGTGAAAGGAATATCAGGTGTGAACACAAGCCATGTGAGGGAGGATTGCAAGGCTAGAATCTAGGGAGTTGTTGACCAAGTCTTTTACTTGTCTTTTAAGGATTGTGTTTTCCTTTTACTTGTCTTTTAAGGATTGTGTTTTTTCCTTTTACTTGTAGGATTTGTTTTTTCATTTTAAGCTTTGGATTTGTGTTAGCTAGTCTATAAATAAGAGGCTGAGTTCCTCATTGTAACTCATTCAATTATCAATCAACTTTCAAGTTACAAGTTCATACGAACTAGTTCTTTGTACAAGCTTCTGTTGAGAGTACTCCAGGAGTTTCACGTGTCTCTTATCAACTAGAGAACGCGTCTAGTTGTGGCGAGCTTCTACCCAATAGAGATTGGCCTTATTCACGAGTGGGTGATTGTTTGATTGGTTTCATATACCAATTGGCCTTTCACACGAGTTGGAATCTGTTTGATCGTGTTCCATCATTATCTTTTGTTCGAGTTCTTGTTCGTTGGAGAAAAGCTTCGAAAACCCATAAAAAGTAGGAAAGCTGCGTACTTTGGTCACATCAGTCAGCTAATTGGAGGGTCATCCTAGTAGCACGAGGTTCACCTAGGCCTAGTTTCTTGAACAATTTGTACGGCATAACATTGATACTAGCACCTAAATCCGCCAAGGACCTCTCTACATGCAATTTGTCAATAGAGCACGGGATACTAAAACTACCTGGGTCCTTCTTCTTCTTCTGCGGAAGCTTGTTCTGCAGAATAGCCGAGCACTCCTCGCTGAGCTCGACAGTGGCCAGCTCACTCAGCTTCTGCTTCTTCGAAAGAAGCTCCTTCAGAAACTTTGCATACTTAGGCATTTGTGATAGTGCCTCCAGGAAGGGCACTTGGACATTCAGCTTCTTAAGCATGGCCATGAAGCTTTCGAACTCTGCCTCCAGCATGTCTCTGTGCAACCGAGTAGGGAAGGGAAGTTTCGGGATATACTCCTTCACTACCGGTTGCGAATTAGGTGCAGGCACCTCAACCTCCTTCTCTGCCTCTTCTTCAACCGCTGGAGATGCTAAGACAGGGGTCTCTCTCTCTTGTTCCCTAGCAGGTGGATCAACAATCACCTTGCCACTCCTGGTCATGATGGCATTGCAGTGCTCATTCGGGGCTGGCGGATGAGGGATGGTCTGCCCGGGTAGAGTACCAGGAGCCCTTTGAGCCACTGCCTGAGCCACGCTCCCTAGCTGGGCCTGGATATCCTGCAAGATAGCCTGTGTGTTCCTCTGACCCGCTTCAAGAGCCAAGAATTTACCCGAGGCCTTCTCCATAAACTGCTCAATAGTGTTGAATTTCTGAGCACTAGAACTGGCGAGCGAACCCACCAAGTCCCGCAGTTCAGCCAACTGATCATTCTGCACTGGGGCAGCAGGGGCTGCACCTGGCTGCTGGAACGGTCGCGATGTGATTGAGCAGCATGCCTCGGCATGGGCTGGTAGAGAGGCTGTTGCTGCTGCTGGAATTGCCCCTGTCTGGGCTGATATGGTGGCCTCTGGAAACCCGGTGGTCCCTGGGGGAGTGGTGGTCTGGAATTTTCCCCACCCCAGGAGAAGTTAGGATGCTGGCGCCACCCCTCATTGTAAGTGTTACTGTAGGGGTCATTGCGCCTGACGTTATTGATGAAGTTCACCTGCTCCTGGGGTGTGGTTGATTCCTTCATCGCCTGGCAGTCCTCTACGGTGTGATGGGAGCTCTCACACCACTGGCAGTGCATCGCCTGCGGCTGCCCTGATCCTGCAATCAAGCCAGAACGATTGATAGCTGAAACCAGCTTCGATACCACCTGCACCAAATCAGATGACTGGGTGCCTACAGCATGCACACCCCGTCCTGGTGCTCGTCTCGATCTCCTGGCGGTGCCGCAATCGTACCCATTCTCCGCCATCTCCTCAAAGAGTTGATTCAGCTGTGGCGGGGTTTTGGCCAGCATGTTCCTGCCACAAACTGAGTCAATCAGCTGCTTGTCCTCCGGGAAGAGGGCGTGATAGAAGGTGCCCACCTTGAAGGCATCATTGAAGCCATGATTTGGACACCTCAGAAAGAGACTGTTGTACCTCTCCATGCATCCCTGATGGTCTCATCCTCATCCTGAGCAAAATGGGTAATTTGCTTCTGCAGGTCAGCTGTCTTGGATGGAGGATCGTAGCGGGTGAGGAACTTGTCCGCCAGGTTGGCGAACGTGGTGATGGAGCCCGGTGGTCGAGTGTCTAGCCACTCCTTGGCTTGCCCCTCCAGAGTGAATGGGAAGTACCTCAGCTGGATGGCATCTGCCGGTACCCCATTGATCTTGATTCCATCGATGAGCTCGTGGAATCGCCTGAGATGTGATTGGGGGCACTCTCCCTCCTTACCACGGAACACCACTGAACCGCGTAGCATGGTGATTACTGATGTGCTCACCTCAAAATTGTTGGCTGGGACATGAGGGTGTTGAATGGGTGACCTCATATCCGCAGCTCTAGCGGTCCAGTAGGATCCCATGGTCTGCTCCTCTGGGTTGATCACATCATGGTTCTGTGGATCAGCCATCTCTTCTTCTTCTTCGACCTGCAACTGTGATAGCGCCTCCTCCGCAGCTAGTCGCGCCTTTAGAGCCCGCTTGAAGTTCCTGCAGGTTCGTTCAAGCTCCTGGTCTAATGGTAGTAGATCTCCCGACTGGCTACGGGTCATGCACTACCTGCACACAATCAGCAGAAGCAACCCGTGAAGGCACACAGGTGGAAGAGAAAAAAAATGCAATAAAGAAAAAGCTAGAGTAACAAATTCTCCCGTTTCCCCAATAACCTAGAGGGCTCCCCGGCAACGGCGCCAAAAACTTGACACGCCAAAACACAACACCAAACTGCGACCAAGTGCAATCGCAGTCCGGGAATGCAGTAACAGGCAAGTTCAATTATCAACCCGGGGTCTAGATCTACTGCTTACTCCGCGATTATTTATTATCTAGCAAACTAATTCGAGTGATTGTTGTTTAAAGCAAAAGCAGTAAGAAAGCAAGTAATAATTCGGTTTTCAAAGTCAGGAAAGAGTCACTCGGGATTGAGTCCCCCTAGCCCCTTAGTTAGGTTCAATTGATTAGACTGCGGAAGTTCCGACAGTAGCTTGGAATCTCTTAAGCTGACCAAGCCCTCTCAGTCTAACTACCCGGCAGACGACTAGTCTTCACCGGGATAGAAAGCTGAGGCTATGAACACAGAACTCAACTACTGGAATTGAATTCCAGTACAAAGTAGTAAACTGGCTAACTCTCGTATAACCTATCTCCTACTATCGAATGAAGAAGCTCTAACAACCTAATCAGATTCTATCTATCTAAGGTTGCAGCAGAAATCGAGAAAAGCTGATCAGACTTCAATCAATTCAATAAACATGCATCATTCGATTAAAATCAAACTGTATAATCATTCCAAGTCATTACAATCAAATCCCTAACACAAGGAACTAGGGTTCTTCATACCCAAGTGAGAGAAGGGTTCTACTCCATAGAGAGAGGGAAGAAAATAGTAATCGGATTAGTCATACTCATAATGATGAGGAAAATCTGCTCCGGGATGATGATTTCCACTCCTATGACGATCTCCAAGCTCGATTTGACGAAACCAGCTCCAAGATAGCTTCTAGGATGTGTTCTTCGTACTTTCTCTCTCTAGGGCTCTGTTTTTGCTCTGAAAATCCGATTTTTTTCACTTTTGGCTCGAAATTGGCTCAAAAACTAGAATTTCCCGACTCACACGGGCAGGCCACACGGCCGTGTGGCTCACCGAAGTGGCCGTGCGAGTCAAAACGCAGCGTATGGATTAGTTTGATCTTCAGGCTTCTCACACGGCCAGGGTTCCACGGCCGTGTGGATTTCCTGAGTTGCCCGTGTTTGCTCTCGGTGGAAATCACACGGCCGCAATTGCACCTTGCACGGCCGTGTAACACCCAGGACTGCCCGTGCAGCTTCCTTAGAACCTCGCCATGCGTCCGATCTTCGTCCAATCGACCCCAAACTCGCTCCCAGGCCTCCATTCACGTACTAGGACCTGAAACATCACAAACAAGCACAACCTAGCGTGAAATCGTCCTAAAACACGAGAATCAACACCTCAAACGGTGTAAGAACGAGGGTAAAAACATGTGTAATTAACGGCCTATCAAGTAGTTTGCCCATTCATCTGGGTATGGAGAACCCTAGATTTGTATGCTAGGTCTGATTGTATGAACCCAAGTACAAGAATTTATGAATTGATTATATTCGATTGAGGTTTGAATGATTGAATGACTTGAATCCTGATCAAATTCCTGTTGTTTCTGCTTTGACCTAGAATGAGAATATCTGCCTAGGTTGATAGAGTATCCTTAATTGAAGGTAGTGAATTGGTGACTTTAGTCGAGGAGCCAATTCGCTATTCTGTACTGAATTCAGTTCGGTAGTGGAGGTTTGGTTCGTTAGGGCCTCAATCTGTTTACTCCGGTGGAGGTTAGTCGCCCGCTAGAGAGACTCAAATTGAGAGGGTCTGGAGACCTTTAGTGGAGACTTCAGACTGTTTAAGAACCTTCCGCAGTATAACTTTCATGAAAACTGAACTTGGTAAATTACAATCCGGCTTAACTGCAGTCTAGGGGGAACCATATCCGGGTGACCTCTCTTGACTTGAAAACAACCGTTTAACTTGCTTTGCGTTTTTGTTTGTTTGAACCTGCACTAAAAGTTCACTGCTAGATAACAAGAATTCACCAAGTAGTCATCAAATCTAGGACCCGGGTTGACAATAAAACCCAAACCCGCTATACTACGCTTTAGGAAGTGGTTATACTTGGCCGTTTTCTAGAGTGACATTAGGAGTGAGTCAAGTTTTTGGCGCCGTTGCCGGGGACGGCTAGGTTGTTGAAGAAAAGTGATTTCTGTTACTTTAGCATTTTCATTTTCGCATTGAGTATTTGTTCTTTCCCACTCGTGCCTTCACGGGTTTGCATTGCTTGATTGTGTGCAGATAGTGCATGACCCGTAGCCAGTCGGGAGGTTTACTGCCGTTGGATCCATAGATTGAACGCACCTGCAACCAACTTCGGAGACAACAGCGAGCTAGACTGGCTACGGTGGAGCGCATAGACGGCCAAATGAGCAGCGAGTCCGAGGACGAGTACGAGATGGAAGGCGATCACAACCCACCTCCGGCGAATCAGCTCTTGGGGAACGACCCCAATCCCCAGGGAGCTGGGGTTCATCATCATCCACCACCATCGGGTCCCACCTTGGAGTACTACTACACTCCACGGATTGCTGACATCCGCCCGGTCATCCTCTATCTGCCCATTCCAGCAAGCAACTTTGAGATCAAGCCATGCTGGATTCAACTCATTACATCCTCTATCCAGTTCCATGGCTTGAAGGATGAGGAGGCCCGGGTGCATCTTTCCCGTTTTCTGCAGCTGACGAACGGGTTCAAGCTGAACGGTGTCCCGGATGACACAATCCTCCTTCACCTCTTCCCCCATTCTCTGGCGGGGAATGCTAAGAGGTGGTTGGAGATCCAGCCCCCATTGTCCATCACTTCTTGGGACGATCTGGCAGACAAGTTCGTGCACAGGTATTATCCGGCATCGAAGACCACAGAGATTCAGCGGGAGATCACTCACTTCCGCCAAGAGCCAGACGAGTCACTTCGTGATGCATGGGAGCGGTACATGAGATATTTCTGGCAGTGTCCCCATCATGGCTTCAGTGATGCATTCACAGTGGGGAACTTCTACAGTGCCCTCACCCCAGACAGCCAGAAGGTGATTGAGTCTCTATGCCCAGGAGGGGATGTTCTCACTAAGACTCCACCCGAGCTGAACCAGATGATTAGTACCTTGGCTGCCCGAGATCATTCCTGGGGGTAGAACAGCAGAGGCAGAAATTCCCGGGACTGGGGTGTACACGCTATGGAGGCCAGGTACGGGTTAGAGCAGCAGGTGGCTGAGTTGGTGCAGACCTTGAAGCAGCCCAACCGTCTCCTTCCGGGCCGAGGTATAGCTACGCCTCCAGTAGCTCAGTGTCAGTGGTGTGAGAGCCCGAATCATCTGGTGGAGGACTGTCAGGCCATGAGGGAGTCCTCTACTCCCCAAGAACAGGTGGACTTCATCGCCAATGCTCGGCGCCTGGACCCATATAGCAATACCTACAATGAGGGGTGGCGCCAGCATCCCAACTTTGCATGGAGCAGCAACACCACTAAACCACCTGGTTTCCCAGCACCAGCGGGTTGTTTTCAGCAGAGGCAGCCATTCCAGGCTAGGCAGGGGATACAGCCACAGCAGCAACCCTACCAGCCTAGGCAGGGGCAGCCATTCCAGCAGCCCCAACGTCATTATGCCGAGCCAGCAGCAGCTCCAGCTCCACATAATCAGATGACGGATCTGAAAAACATTTTAGCGGCATTCATGACTACCAGCTAGGCAAATTTCGCCAGGATAGACGAGAGCATCGCCGCGCTGGAGGCAGGCCAGAGGAACCAAGGTGCTATACTGCAAGACCTCCAACACCAGATTGGAGGAATAGCCTGCCAGAGCAACACCAGGGCACCGGGGACTCTGCCTGCCACCACCATCCCCAACCCTCGTGAGCCGCACGAGCAGCTGGATGCCATTTTCACCAGGAGTGGCAGGCCCACATCGGCTGATCCTGCCCCGACCAGGCAGGAGGAATCATCACCTGCTTCAGCACTTCCAGCCGATGATGCAGACGTGCGGGTGGAGAAGGAAGCCCCTGCTCCCAAGCCACAACCAGCGGTTAAGGAGCACGTACCCCAGCTTCCCTTCCCCACTCGCCTACACAAAGACAAGCTGGAGACTGAGTTTGCCAAGTTTATGGCAATGTTGAAGCAGCTCAACATCAGCATACCGTTTGTGGAGGCACTGTCGAAGATGCCCAAGTACGCAAAGTTCATGAAAGATCTCCTCACCAACAAGAATAAACTTGGGGATCTCTCGACAGTGCTGCTGAGCGAGGAGTGTTCTGCTATCCTACAGAACAAGCTGCCCGAAAAGCGCAAGGACCCAGGGAGTTTCACTATCCCTCTTACTATTGGCAGCATGCATGTAGGCAAGTCCTTGGCGGACCTACGCGCTAGCATAAACGTCATGCCATATAAATTGTCCAAAAAGCTAGACCTAGGTGAACTTAGCCCTACTAGGATGAGCATCCAACTAGCTGATCGTTGCGTTGTGCATCCTTGGGGTATCATAGAGGACCTGCTTGTTGATGTGGGTGCATTCACATATCCTGTTGACTTTGTTATTTTGGATATAAATGAGGATGTGGATGTGCCTTTGATTTTAGGGAGACCATTTCTTGCCACCGCCAAGGCACTTATTGATGTGCATGATGGTAAACTGATCTGTAGACACCACTTTTTGTCCGGGCTAAAACCTTTTTACTTAAATAAAATTTAGTTTTTATTGAAGATTTGCAATAGCAAATCTTAAATGATTTTCAGCTAAAACATATTGATAGTGCTCAAGATTGGTCGTGGTCGTCATAACTTGACGAGATTAAGCAATAGCAAATCTTGATCGATACGATGATGAGAGTTGACTTTTTCTTTTTTGCTTTGATCAGACAAGCAAGACATAGACTTCATTTTGCTACCGTATGAGTTTGATCGTTTTCTTAAGACAGTGGATCTAGTGAGGATTGGACTCAACTTTGGAACATTATTACATTAAAGATAAAGAAATAAAATAACAATCTTATTAAAATAAATTCCATTTACATGTACAAATACATTACTACAAAGTTGTTACATAAATGACCTTTACAATTGTATAAATAAAAGAGATTGGGCTCAAGTCAAAGCCCAACCAAGGAGTCAACTGTCAACAAAAGTCAACGCTGGCCAAACTGATCCGTTTACCTGTTCTGACCTAACCCATGACCAATCGAACCCAAAACCCAAGCCTGGTCCAACCAATGACCCAAACCCGGTCAGACCAAATTGGGTATGGTAGCTTGCTTGCTGCCTAAGCAGCCTCTTTCTATAAAAAGAGCCCTTTGGGCACTTACAACGGGGAGGAGGCTTCTCGGAAACCAAACTCTGCAAAAACCACCCCCCTGCAGACTCCCTCGCTTCTTCTTCTTGGCACTCCCCTCTTCCTTTCCTGACCAAACAAACATAAAAGAGCAATCAAAACCAACAAAAATAAACTCTGCAAAATCAGACTTTACTCTTTCCTTCTTCATACATAACAAAAGGCTACTTCCTCACTTCTTCTCCATCTTCTTTCTCCCCAAGCTTCCTGTCCTCGATTCTTCTTCTCCCTTTCCGAAAGACAGCAAAGAAACCACAACTCCATTTCCTCTTCCCCGCATAAACAAACACACACAAACAGAAGCCAAAAAGAAATCCAAAAGGAACAACAACAAAAACTCTCACCACAAACATCCTCCCCTGCCACCAACATCAGCAAAAGCACAAAGGAGATAGCAGACAAAGAAGCTCAGAGAATCAAGGAGAGGCAGAATCATCACCCAAACAACAGAAAAAGTCAAAAGGTTGGTAGCAAAGTAAATTCCAAACCATCATCTTTATCATTCATCATCCAATCATCTTATTAAGTTCTTTTCAAAACCAAACTCAATCAACCCCAATCAAATTACAATCTGACCCAAATAAAACTCCAAAAGCAATCAAGCCCAATCGATTTTCAAAGCAAATTACAAGTCGGCAATTCTCACTATAATAACAAAAGCAATCAACAAATCAGATATATTGCTTTTCCTTATGGGTTCATTATATTTACTTTCCTATTTATCTCAGTACTTTCATTTAAATATTTCATGTTTAAGCGTACTACACTACTAGATCTTTAAATCTATATTTGTTCATCATTTACTATTTTTTTGGCCGTTCTGCTTATTTTTGTATGTTTGTTATCATATGTTGGACTATACACCTAACCATCACTAAGCTAAATTCCCCAGTTATTCACCATACACCCACAAAATTTCAGTTTCAAACCCCATATGAACCCACAAACTTCAAAACATAAACACAGCACTATTTCCAAAACCAATGTCACCATGAACACCCAATTTCAAGAATACAAAGCCATCACCTTGCCTTAAATCAAGCTGATCAAAACACCTTAAAAGGGATCAAAATCTGAATTATTGCAATCCAACTACTTGCTATAATTATCATTATTGTACCTAATTTTCTCCTAAATTATATCTCTATGAACTACATAGCATACATGTATTTTTAAATAAAAAATTTGTATCTCTATAAACTACTCAGAAATAAAAAAAAACTACATAGCATACATGTATTTTTATTCAATATAGTTTTCCTCCGGTTGAGATAACTAACTTATAGTTATGTATATTATTTCTATAATTACTAATCTGCTAATAGATGCATAACTATACGCCAAATGAGTGAGCTCACTCACTAAAAATTAAGCGGTTTTTGGCGTTCATTAACCGCTAAATTATATCTCTAATAGACACATACCGTTCATTATCTTCCGTTTAAAAACGCCAAAAACGTAGTTAGGTTAGTTTCGAACTGCTAACCTAAAGGTCGTTAGAGTCCTTAATTAAGGATTTAACCACTTCAGCCACTGCTAAATCTTGGTACACGTTTCATTTCGTTTATTTTTTATTTTTATATACGTAACGTACATGTTAAATATATAAATCAATCACTTTGTTTATCTCGTAGAAATTCATTATAACCCTAGTGTAGTACTAATACCTAACGTATAGGAAAATTTTCTCTATTGTAGAAAAGTTCGTCAACCATATTCATATCACAATTTTTCTTAATATGAAATGTCATGCTCAATAGAACGTGACAATCGTGTAACCAATAAATAATTAAGTCAACACACTAAAATTATCTTCAAAGGAGAAATGCAATATCTAAACTTACACAATCAATAGAACGTGTAAAGTTTTCTCTTTTCAAAACCAATTTCAACCGAACTACGTGGACTTTGATCCCGACTACTCGGGTACGTAGGCAACCAATAGGTTCGAGTCCAACCAATCTAAAAAATATTTTTACGTCGATAGACGTAAACATTATCAAGTAACTACAACAATTCAAAATTTACGCTAATCATATCTTCCAATTGGACTCTAACAAATACACCCAATATAATTATAAATAATTTTATATGGTTAAATACACAAATAAGCCAAGTAATAATAATACACCCAACCCTTAAAAACTTATCGATTTAAGTAGTACCCATTTGGGGCGTTGTGGGGTGTGAATACACTTCCCCACACGTAATCGTACTCCCGAACCCATAAACCTAAAATTCGCAGACCAGATTTCTGGTTTTAACCTAAATAACAAAACCGGAAAAAGGTGTTCGATCCACCACAATAAGGTCGATGGCGACTCCGAGCGTGTCGCGTCGTATCCCCCGATTTCGGAGGGGAGGTTGCGACAGTGGCGACTCCGGTGGGGACTTATAAGAGTCGAGCTACATTAACAATCGATAAGTATTTTCTAACTTTCTTAATGGGTGTTATGTGTTTACTATATTTATTTTTGTTTTTAATTTATGTCGTATTAAATTTATTGCATTCATGCATAAAGCTCTATACCCGAGCTCTACCTTTAGAGACTGAAAGGAGTACCGTGGCTTCTACAATAGTAGAGGAATAACGCGAAACTTTCTAACCAAGTTGAACTCAAATCCGAGGATGATTTGAGGTATCCGGCTAACCTCAAAAGGGTTTGGCAGGGTACAACTTGGGAGCCAATTTTAGTAACTCCTATCCAGCATATAGTTAGCTTAAAGCTACCCAAAAAGATATCGAGAATT
Organism: Linum tenue; assembly: GCA_946122785.1. Taxonomy (NCBI): domain Eukaryota; kingdom Viridiplantae; phylum Streptophyta; class Magnoliopsida; order Malpighiales; family Linaceae; genus Linum; species Linum tenue. Next base: position 75,276,453 of record CAMGYJ010000005.1, on the reverse strand, counting down.
TATCCTAAATCCACCTAGAACCTGTTCGTTAAGCCTTTCAAAAAACCTAGGTTGTTCTAAGTAGGATGACATGTTTATGTTGTTGATTAATGTTTTCTTATTACATAATGACTTGTGCTCTATTGATTATTCGTGAATGACGTGGGTAGATGCTCTGAAAAAATTTCTTAAAAGTCATGATTATAGCATTCTTTCGTTAATTCATTAGTCACTCATTCAAGACCAATCATGAAGGTAAATCTACAAGCATCCGTGCATCCCAAAAAAAATTCATATTGCATGTGCCCATTCATATCACTTAGCATGGATATCATATATTCATCTCATCTATCAATAGGCAACATTTTTTAAGGATGACCAAATTTTTTAAAAATTGATCATCCACAAGGACAGTCAAGCCCTCAAGTACTCGATCGGATCCAAAGCCGATCTCATTAAAGAGATGATCCATAGGGAATTGAGCAACATCAAAGTAAAGTTGATGCTACTCGGAGAAATGAAAAGGGAATTTAGCATATGATCATTTTGGCGATGTGTCATCCGAGGACAAAATTGTGCCAACTACACGACATAAGAGTATCGAGTGATAAGTCTCCCACATAGCCTCACAGAACATGCATGATCAATAGATCTCAAGGAATCAAAGCACAATAATCTACAAGTTTCAGAACAATAGAAAGAATGTGAGGGCAGCACTATGTTAAGAGAGAAAGGGGAGTCATCAAAAGAAAAAAAACTATCAATCCCAAAACACTCGAGCTCACCCATATGTGGCAACTATGCACCAATGTCTCTGCCTTCAGGAGTAATCGTCCAACCGAAGATCCATACACCAGTATCACAGCAAGGTGATAATCAAGATCAAAGCATCTCAAGAAAACGAAAGGGGGAATATCAGCCCATTCCCATCACATATATCGAGACTTTACCAAACTACTCCAAAATCATTTGATCGCCCCTGTATCATGTGAACCTATGTTGCCTCCATACCCAAGTAGATAGAAACCATAGCAATATTGTGCTTCCCACTATGATTAGTGAGACATTCCATTGAGGATGGCAAAATAGTAAAGATGAGGGTGCAACAAATGGTGACAGTGACATTCAAGGAAAAGCCAAATCGTCCAGATATCAAGGACAATCCAATGTCGAATCATGGAGATCAGTAGGCATACCATGAGACAAGGCTTGCTTCGAGGATGATGTTGACCCTCATAAGCAAACAAATGTCAGGATACTTAACCGTGTTGAAGCAATGTATCAGCATGTGCTTTCTTAATGAACAATAAAATGTCATTTGCATTTCCACCTAGAGGTGGCAAATGGATTGGATTGGTGGATTGATGGATTGGATTGGTGGATCCATGGATCAAATGGATTGGATCTAATGGATTGGTGGATTCATGGATTGGATCAAGTGGATTGGTGGATTATCCATGAATCCAAATGACATCCTCAACCAAGGACCAATATGTAAAATGTAAAAAGTTTAGGTACTAAAATGTCACAATGAAAAAATTTAGGTACCAAAACGTAATTTTCCATTGATATTTTTCGTATAAAAAATTAAATTTTAGGTACCAAAATGTAAAAAATAAAAATTATAGGTACTAAACCGTAATTTGCCAATGATCCATGGATCCAATCCATGAATCCACCAATCCAATTGGATTTGGATCAAATGGATTGGATTTAAATGGATTGGATTAGATGGATATTTTTAATGGATTGATGGATTGGATTGGTGGATTGGATTGAAATTGCCACCTCTATTTCCACCGATTTGGATTGTGTGACTAGTTCAATCTTGATTTAGAAGTTTGCATCAATGATCCTTCTCCTTGCAAAATGATGAGTATCTCTTTCAAATCTTTAAAATCGAATTATTTTCTCCAAAATGGGAACCTTAAAACTACATTTCAAATTTTCATGTTAAGCCATGAGATTTCCATATTAAGCCATTATATGCACCCCACTGGTGCCGAGTGGTTATAAGCACCCTACTGGTGCCATAATTTGTGCAATCCACTCATATTGAGAGTGTGCACATTTTACCATAATCGAGAGCATAAACACCCACTGGGGTCAACTGTTTACTTAGCTAAATAGTCAAAGGGTGTAACGGGGTTACAACACTAGGCTGCTTATAGAAGCTTGTCACTACCCTAACCAATCTCCTCTATCAAATTAAGGCTCGGCTAGAAAGGAGGTTGAGTAGCCAAATCATAGTCCATGAGCACCGATATGCCGACATCATAATAGCCAACTTCCCACAAAGCCCTAACGGCCAGAAGATTGAGGAGGTTGAATGATCCAATTTGACAAACTCACATCATCAGTTGAGGTTTTAATGAAACAAAAAGCCCCATTGTCCAAATGCCTACATGCCTAAGTCCGAATTGTGGGCTATTCAAGCAGAAAAAGCATTCTAACAATATGTGCCAGCACCAGATATCTCGCTTCTTCGAGAAAGGAATGACCAAGTGGCCTAGCCAACAAGGAGGACCACTCACAAAGATTGATATATTGACAAATCTCCTAACAACTTCATGCTCGTATACAAAAATCAAAAGCGCCAAAATAGAAATATATATGGGGGCATAGCAAAGCCAAGTAAGTCCCACACAAAAAAAAGAGCAAAAAAAAAAGCCAAAAAGGCATGAAAAAATCAAAATAGAAAAAGCTCATGGGACCTTACACTTTGGATACCGATGCATGAGCACTTGAAGTCATAATTCTCAAGCAAGTCACGAATAAAGGTTATTGACTACCTTTCTAAAAGGCCAAAAGGATGATTTCGAGTCTGCCGTCAAAGTGGTCACAAGAGCAATGTAGAGTCATTCTCTCGATCAACCTGATTTGAGCACTAATGCGAGGCTAGTATCAAATTAATCACATCTTCAAAAGAAGGGTATTCGTCTGCCAAGCCTGAGGAAATGATGTAAGTAAACTCGAATAAGATGGGGATCCCAAGACAAGAAGGTTTGCTTGATCTAAAATCAAGCCCCATGATCATCCTCATTATCAATCACTTGAAGTCTCGCATTCAAGTCAAACAAGAATCCCCATGATAGAAGACTTTGACGACCATCACTACATCGTACAAGGGTTTTCAACATTCATCATTTCGAGATCCGATGAGAAGTCAAAGTTTGCGTCATACCCATATCTCCTTACCCATCCTTTTGAGGTCAAACATGGATCTCAACAAGTGAGAATATTTTCATAATCGAATTTTCTACTCAAATGATCTTGGATACTGATTACTCAACCCCACCTCTCTGAACCAAGTTTCAAGACAAGGGGGCAACTTGAGCCAAATATATATCCACCAAGATGCCCGAGATGAGCCACCATTCTCGATGAAAATGAAACTTCCTCGACAAAGATCTCCTCAATCCATCAGTCGATCTCATACTTTGGGGGCAAGCCAAATATCCCTCCACAAGAAACTTTTTAGGACAAGAAGGGATGATCTCATATTTCCATCAAGCCGTCTCATACCTTGGAGACAAGCCAAATATCCCTCAACACGACTAAAGTCAAATTCCATATAAATTTCCTTTACCCGCCTCTCATTTGGGGAAAGTAAACTTCTCAAAACACGAGAACTCTTACGATTGGAACCCATATAGAAAAAGAGCCTCGTTTCTGGAAAATTCAAGAAATCCCGCAACAAGACCATACAAAGATCGCTCGAACTCTCCATGATCATCAAACCTATTCCTCAAGCGCATTTATCCATCAAAATGATGACCAGAATCTTGATAGCAGCCAAAGTGTCGTATACTCGAAGCACCCATAGGAATGTGTGAGAGTGAAATTGACCGTAAAAGTGAGACTGAAAGCGAGGGCTTATGGATATTCTCGTGGCTTGGCTTATAAAAAAGGTTTTTAAACAACGTGGCAATAACCACAAAAGAACTAATTTTTCTCAAATTGCACACACGTCTCTAAAGCAAGGCTTTGATTTCTAAAATCAGGTTCTCATCATACTTTCTCAAATGAGAATTTCCAAACTTTGTTGCATTCATCTTAAGTCAAGATTGGTAAAAGTCACATTTTGTTCCGAAAAGAAGAAAACAAGTAACATATCTACGGGGGCAAGGTGAGAAGACCCGGAGTAGAAGCAGTTCAAATACCCATGAAGAGGTTCTCCAAGTCCATCAACTCATGAGTAAATGGGGAATCTCAGATATTCTGAATCATTATGTTCAAGCTACCCAACCTGTCAATCAAACTATCCTTCAACGAAATATTTTGTACATCATACCTCTCGGTGAAATCAATCAAGCATGTCTAGAAAACTGACATCAACAAGACAATACCCCGAGATAAAAAAATTCCTCTTAGCCAAGCACGACATGCTCATATGGCAAGAAGATCAAACTAAATGAGCACATTATTCCGAGGCCACCATGGTACAAAAGCCTCCTACAAATCAACCTACCAAACACAACTCATGAACAAGAAGATCATACGGCTAACACATCAGCCACTCAAGCATCGATGTCTAAGGTGGAGAAAGTAGGGGACCAACCTTTCAGTAGTCCCCCAAAATTACATGCATTGGGATCACCGAGGAGACAAAGAAGAGATACTAGATGGCAAACCCAATACCTTGCGATGATGGCTCGCGCCGAAGGAAGAATGAACCCATTGGTAGCACCCATGCTACTCCAGCACCACCAAAACTATAAATAACGTTTACTAAAAGGGACAATGACATAGTTCCTTGTGGATTATCAATTTAAGAGAATCCTCGACATAAAATTGATAAACCATAATGAGCAATCATACTTTTTCATACGCATACTCTTCAAGACATCATCATATGACTTATCATACAACTTTTCATCGAATGCACTTCATATCATATCATTCATTAAATGACTAGCTTCAAGGAATTCACAGCCCAAGTAAATATCAATCAGGCAATACCCTTTCAACAACATTTCGAATCATGACATTACATCATGTCATATCACGTCATACAACATCTTGCATTTTCCCGCCCATACGACGTCTAGACAATATTTACAAGTCAAATTGGACACATACCAAAGATACACCTAGACTCAACAATTTGCTTGATTCGGCACCTCATATAAAGCACACAAATCTATGCCACTCGTCATCGAGTTAAGCTTTCGCCTATCCTCGTGAATTTTATCGCCAAGACACACATGATCAATTAAGCTACATCGCCACGGAACAAGATAACCTCAAATCAGGCTATACCGCTACGGGAACAAGATAAAAACAGTGAAGGCTATACCGCCATGCAGAACCCAAAGCAGGCTATACCGCCATTCAAAAAATCAAAAACAGGCTATACCGCCATACAAAAAATAACGCAGGCTATACCGCCAAACAAAAATCAAAGTAGGCTATACCGCCATACAAAAAGAATCTAAATTAGGCTATACCGCTACCGGATCATTAAAAAACAAAACCAGGCTATATCGCCACAAGACTAAAAACAAGTCAAGTTATACCGCCATTGGACGAAAAACCCAAATCAGGTTATACTGCCATGAAAAACACTCCTAAAACGGGCTATACCGCCATGAAACCAGAAAACTCTAGTCAGGCTATACCGCCAAAATACCAAATACCAACTCAGGCCCTACCGCCAAGATAACTAAATGCCAACTCGGGCCCTACCGCCAAGATACCTAAATAGCAACTCAGGTCCTACTTCCAAATTACCTGAAAACCAACTCAGACCATATCGCCATACATAAACCAAACCAGCCTATACGACTACAGGCAAAAACCCCAGGTCAGGCTATACCGCCATGGGAACAAGATAGAACGAAATCAAGCTGTACCGCCATGGATGAAAATCCCAACTAGGTTGAACCACCATGTTAACAAAACCCAAATCAGGCTCTACCACCATGGAAAAAAAAAACTAAACAAGTCCATACTCTAAACCAGGCCATACCGCCATGAGAGTAAGCAAGTCATTTTTGCTATACCGCATGGGAACAAACAAGCTATACTGTTGCTTGAACTGATTGATACTTTGTATAGCTTTTGACAATATCTAAACCGGCAAAAATGGTGTTTTAAGATAACTTTGTATACCTCTCAAATACCAAGAGATATACAAAGGGGGCAACTGTAGACACCACTTTTTGTCCGGGCTAAAACCTTTTTACTTAAATAAAATTTAGTTTTTATTGAAGATTTGCAATAGCAAATCTTAAATGATTTTCAAGCTAAAACATATTGATAGTGCTCAAGATTGGTCGTGATCGTCATAACTTGACGAGATTAAGCAATAGCAAATCTTGATCGATACGATGATGAGAGTTGACTTTTTTCTTTTTTGCTTTGATCAGACAAGCGAGACATAGACTTCATTTTGCTACCGTATGAGTTTGATCGTTTTCTTAAGACAGTGGATCTAGTGAGGATTGGACTCAACTTTGGAACATTATTACATTAAAGATAAAGAAAAAAAATAACAATCTTATTAAAATAAATTCCATTTACATGTACAAATACATTACTACAAAGTTGTTACATAAATGACCTTTAAAATTGTATAAATAAAAGAGATTGGGCTCAAGTCAAAGCCCAACCAAGGAGTCAACTGTCAACAAAAGTCAACGCTGGCCAAACTGATCCGTTTACCTGTTCTGACCTAACCCATGACCAATCGAACCCAAAACCCAAGCCTGGTCCAACCAATGACCCAAACCCGGTCAGACCAAATTGGGTATGGTAGCTTGCTTGCTGCCTAAGCAGCCTCTTTCTATAAAAAGAGCCCTTTGGGCACTTACAACGGGGAGGAGGCTTCTCGGAAACCAAACTCTGCAAAAACCACCCCCCTGCAGACTCCCTCGCTTCTTCTTCAATCTTCTTGGCACTCCCCTCTTCCTTTCCTGACCAAACAAACATAAAAGAGCAATCAAAACCAACAAAAATAAACTCTGCAAAATCAGACTTTACTCTTTCCTTCTTCATACATAACAAAAGGCTACTTCCTCACTTCTTCTCCATCTTCTTTCTCCCCAAGCTTCCTGTCCTCGATTCTTCTTCTCCCTTTCCGAAAGACAGCAAAGAAACCACAACTCCATTTCCTCTTCCCCGCATAAACAAACACACACAAACAGAAGCCAAAAAGAAATCCAAAAGGAACAACAACAAAAACTCTCACCACAAACATCCTCCCCTGCCACCAACATCAGCAAAAGCACAAAGGAGATAGCAGACAAAGAAGCTCAGAGAATCAAGGAGAGGCAGAATCATCACCCAAACAACAGAAAAAGTCAAAAGGTTGGTAGCAAAGTAAATTCCAAACCATCATCTTTATCATTCATCATCCAATCATCTTATTAAGTTCTTTTCAAAACCAAACTCAATCAACCCCAATCAAATTACAATCTGACCCAAATAAAACTCCAAAAGCAATCAAGCCCAATCGATTTTCAAAGCAAATTACAAGTCGGCAATTCTCACTATAATAACAAAAGCAATCAACAAATCAGATATATTGCTTTTCCTTATGGGTTCATTATATTTACTTTCCTATTTATCTCAGTACTTTCATTTAAATATTTCATGTTTAAGCGTACTACACTACTAGATCTTTAAATCTATATTTGTTCATCATTTACTATTTTTTTGGCCGTTCTGCTTATTTTTGTATGTTTGTTATCATATGTTGGACTATACACCTAACCATCACTAAGCTAAATTCCCCAGTTATTCACCATACACCCACAAAATTTCAGTTTCAAACCCCATATGAACCCACAAACTTCAAAACATAAACACAGCACTATTTCCAAAACCAATGTCACCATGAACACCCAATTTCAAGAATACAAAGCCATCACCTTGCCTTAAATCAAGCTGATCAAAACACCTTAAAAGGGATCAAAATCTGAATTATTGCAATCCAACTACTTGCTATAATTATCATTATTGTACCTAATTTTCTCCTAAATTATATCTCTATGAACTACATAGCATACATGTATTTTTAAATAAAAAATTTGTATCTCTATAAACTACTCAGAAATAAAAAAAACTACATAGCATACATGTATTTTTATTCAATATAGTTTTCCTCCGGTTGAGATAACTAACTTATAGTTATGTATATTATTTCTATAATTACTAATCTGCTAATAGATGCATAACTATACGTTTCATATATCATTTTGATTAAACTTCCACTACGTTATCTTCTCTTTATTTAGCACTTCCAATATAAAAACAGAAAATCAGATTCGTTTTCTTTCATGTTCTAGTCTTGAAGACTTAATTTTTATCGGGTATGCTCCACTACATAAGTAACTAAGCAAAAATCCAAATTCATAAGTAATCAAACACAGATTTGGCACATACAATTTCTTAACAAAAAACAATCACAATCACCAAAAACCGATTCACATGATTAAACCAATCATAAAAAAACACATAATCACGGCAATTTAAACCCACACTCTAAGCTACAGTAAATAAAACCACAAAAAACTCCAGTTAGTATAGAGTGTACAAAGCTTATTCTAACCATTCAAAGTTGATTACGAAAACAGAGTTTCTCAGCCATTAATCTTCAGAATTCACAATTAAAACCGATTACCAATAACAATACCAACCCAGAAAGCCTAAGAATAACCCACCAGAAAAGCACCGCCGTGGATTTCTCTTCTGCCGCCGGAGAGATGCAGAGTCGGTGGTGGCTCCGTTCTCCCCTTTTCATCCGCCATCCGAAACTCATAAAAGAAACAAACAATGGAAATCATAACTCTAAAAAATGCAGATTAAAATTTAAACCAAACCATCAGATTATAAAAAGGGCAAAAAAACCCCAGACCTACCGTCGGGTTCCTCCTGTTTCGTCGTCGCCGACGAGGGTAGCTTTCCTCCGTCGCCGGTGTCTCCCTTTTTCTTCCACTTGGCGCTCTCCTCGGATCCTTTGTCGAGCTTCATCGCCGGCGGATTCCGATCCGGTGACCTTTGCCTCCCTTTTCTCTAATATCAGAAACCCCGCCATCAATCCCAAAAGAAACACACACAATCGGAATCTTAAACCCATTAAGATCCGAAAAAATAAAAATACAATCAGAAACAGAAACCGCCAAAGATAAACATGCAAAAGTCCTTACCTTCGTCTCCGTCATCATCAATCGCCGGCGGTTCTCCTTGCTCGCCGTCGCTTGAATCTCTTTTCCTTTTCCTCGTCACCAACAGAACTTAAGAGGAAGAGGGAGGCGATGGGGATTCGTTTTTTTTCGATTGGGTTTTGTTCGATTTGGGAGATTGGAAGTCGGTTTTGAGAGGGGGAAGAAGAAGGTTGGAGGCGTTTGAAAGAGTTAGGGCTTTGTTCATCTTTTTGCTAGCTCGGGTTTCTGGGAAAGAAGAAGAGATGAACAGGCGAGAGAAAACGAGGGGGGAGAATGAAGTGAGAGGCGGCCGATCAATTAGATTGGTTTAGGGTTAAGATTCTGTTGTTAAAACGAATATATAACCAAACAGGCGAAATAACAATTTTACCCCTAGGGTTTCCAGATTTTACGTGGCATTGCCACCGCGTTTTTGTCATTTACCAAAATACCCTCGTTTTGATTTCTGCTAAAAAAGGAAATTGGCTGGAAAAAAATCCCCTAGGTTTCGAACCAGAGACTTTAGCCTCGTTAATAGCGAAAATCAAGCGTTTAACCAGTAGGTTAATCGTAAATTACATGTATAGATATTAACTACTCACTATTTACTAACTTTAAACCCTCGATATGCAAACTTAAATTAACAACACAAGTTCTCTAATTTATCTCACTTTAAGATTATTCTAAAAACTAACTATTGAAAATCCTTAATATCAAAGTATTTAACCTTGTTTTGAAAGAAGATTGATCACAATTTTACTTTGTTTGGAGATCCTTAATACGAAATACCAGGATCAATAGACTATGGTAATTTTTCTCGTATCAAATCTCCTTCCAAGCCAATACTTCCAAATCAAAATTTCAAAAGATTAAAATAGACAACAAATTCTAAAAAATAAACAAACTTTGTTAACCGAACTACGTGGACTTTGATCCCGACTACTCGGGTACGTAGGCAACCAATAGGTTCGAGTCCAACCAATCTAAAAAATATTTTTACGTCGATAGACGTAAACATTATCAAGTAACTACAACAATTCAAAATTTACGCTAATCATATCTTCCAATTGGACTCTAACAAATACACCCAATATAATTATAAATAATTTTATATGATTAAATACACAAATAAGCCAAGTAATAATAATACACCCAACCCTTAAAAACTTATCGATTTAAGTAGTACCCATTTGGGGCGTTGTGGGGTGTGAATACACTTCCCCACACGTAATCGTACTCCCGAACCCATAAACCTAAAATTCGCAGACCAGATTTCTGGTTTTAACCTAAATAACAAAACCGGAAAAAGGTGTTCGATCCACCACAATAAGGTCGATGGCGACTCCGAGCGTGTCGCGTCGTATCCCCCGATTTCGGAGGGGAGGTTGCGACAAGATGGTTGAGACTCGTATTGTTTCCTGTCAAAGCTAAATGAAATAGAACAGACGATGGGATTGTTGATCCTCACTGATGTACGGGTATGTTATAAGAAAAGTCACGACATGACGACGAAACTACATATATGATTTTTGAAAACGACTTCATTTTGAAGTGGCCTAGTGCTCAAACCAATTTGTAGAATCGGTTGGATTTATCAATTTGATTGGCTTTTCCTGGGTTTAACTGAGCCCAATTAGATAACCAACTGAGAGTTCAGAGCCAGGTGAGATACTCGGGTTTGAGCATTATTGGTTCAACTGACTAATTCAACTCGAATTGACAATTATGGTTATGACTCTTGTCATTGTTTGAAGATACATGAGTTCAATCCAATACTTTGCCTATTTTCTAATAAATAATTGTGAAGCAAAAATATCATTCCTACTTTCGCTCTTGTTGTAGAAAATTTGAAATGAGAGTATTATTTTCTCATTCCAGTATTATATATTTTGTAGAGTGTGTATGTAGACATTTCCTTGCCCTACAAATTCATTAGCACATTAAAAAAATTTGAAATAAACCAATTTATTACACTCAGCCTCGTATACTTTGTCGGGTCCATCATGTAAGAATAGGAAGAGGTTTACAATTTAGCGGTTTTCCAAACCAAAATGTTCAAAGAAAAAATCCCATATTGTTTAGACAAAGATATGAATATGATTATTTCATAATAGTTTCAAAAATAAATACTAATTTAAGAATTCTATATAACTTCTGCATATTCAGTACTCCAATTCAATATGAAATATTTGAACTAATGATATTTGAGTTGTATGATATTTCAGATCCATATGTGCTTGAAGCTTTGGGCTTGAGGGACTGTGTTGCTGATTGTCTTAGCAGGTGACTCACTCCTACTGTCACTCTAGAAAATGGCCAAGTGCAACCACTTCCTAAAGCGTAGTATAGCGGGTTTGGGTTTTATTGTCAACCCGGGTCCTAGATGTGATGACTACTCGGTGAATTCTTGTTATTTAGCGGTGAACTTTTAGTGCAACTCAAGCAAACAAAACACAAAGCAAATAAACGGTTGTTGTCAAGTCAAGAGAGGTCACCCGGATATGGTTCCCCCTAGACTGCAGTTAAGTCGGATTGCAATTTACCAAGTTCAGTTTTCATGAAAGTTATACTGCGGAAGGTTCTTAATTAGCCTGAAGTCTCGACTAAAGGTCTCCAGACCCTCTCAATCTGAGTCTCTAGCGGGCGACTAACCTCCACCGGATTAAACAGATTGAGGCCCTAGCGAACCAAACCTCCACTACCGAATTGAATTCGGTACAGAATAGCGAATTGGCTCCTCGACTAAAGTCACCAATTCGCCACCTTCGATTAAGGGTACTCTATCAACCTAGGCAGATATTCTCATTCTAGGTCAAAGCAGAAACAACAGGAATTTGATCAGGATTCAAGTCATTCAATCATTCAAACCTCAATCGAATATAATCAATTCACAAACTCTGTACTTGGGTTCATACAATCAGACCTAGCATACAAATATAGGGTTCCCCATACCCAGATGAATGGGGGAACTACTCCATAGAGAAAGAAGCAAAAGCAGATTCAGACGCGGAAATCATACTGTGAAGAGGGATTTATGCTCCTGGACGTTTAATCGCACTTCTCCAAGCTCAAGCCGGGCTCCAATGGTGTTGAAGATCGATCTATGACGCTTGGGAACTCTGGTTCGTCGCTTTCTCTCTCTAGGTATCGCTTTCTCTCTCAAAAACTCGGAACCCCTCAATGTTGGCCTTCTTTCTCCTTAAATTGACTGCCTGGTCGCGATACCCGGTCGAAATACCCGGTCGGGTATTTTGGGTTTCGACCGGGTATTATCGCAGCGCACCGTTTCGCTTAAGGGAAGAATCCCCGGTCACTCGCCATAATCCCCGACCGGGGATTTTGCTGTTTTGCCCGGGCCCCTCTCTGCTTCTCGGGCGCCCAAAAGTGATGAATACCCGGTCCGGTATTTGGCCACCTGACCGGGTATTTTCCTCCTTCAGCCCACTTTGTCCCAACTTCGCTTCTTTCGACCCAGAACTCGTTTCTCCGCCTCGATTCCAACGTCGGGACCTGAAATATGACCTAAACACACAACCTAGCGTGAAATCGTCTTAAAACATGAGATTCCTCATCACAAACGGCTTCAGAATAGGGGTGAAAACATGTATAATTATCGGTCTATCAAACTCCCCCACACTTAACCGTTTGCTTGTCCCCAAGCAAACCTAATCAAACTGACTCGCTGTTACTGTCACTCTAGAAAATGGCCAAGTGCAACCACTTCCTAAAGCGTAGTATAGCGGGTTTGGGTTTTAATGTCAACCCGGGTCCTAGATGTGATGAATACTCGGTGAATTCTTGTTATTTAGCGGTGAACTTTTAGTGCAACTCAAGCAAACAAAACACAAAGCAAGTAAACGGTTGTTGTCAAGTCAAGAGAGGTCACCGGTGAATTCTTGTTATTTAGCGGTGAACTTTTAGTGCAACTCAAGCAAACAAAACACAAAGCAAGTAAACGGTTGTTGTCAAGTCAAGAGAGGTCACCCGGATATGGTTCCCCCTAGACTACAGTTAAGTCGGATTGCAATTTACCAAGTTCAATTTTCATGAAAGTTATACTGCGGAAGGTTCTCAATTAGCCTGAAGTCTCGACTAAAGGTCTCCAGACCCTCTCAATCTGAGTCTCTAGCGGGCGACTAACCTCCACCGGAGTAAACAGATTGAGGCCCTAATGAACCAAACCTCCACTACCGGATTAACTTCGGTACAGAATAGCGAATTGGCTCCTCGACTAAAGTCACCAATTCGCCACCTTCGATTAAGGGTACTCTATCAACCTAGGCAGATATTCTCATTCTAGGTCAAAGCAGAAACAACAGGAATTTGATCAGGATTCAAGTCATTCAATCATTCAAACCTCAATCGAATATAATCAATTCACAAACTCCGTACTTGGGTTCATACAATCAGACCTAGCATACAAATCTAGGGTTCCCCATACCCAGATGAATGGGGAAACTACTCCTTAGAGAAAGAAGCAAAAACAGATTCAGACGCGGAAATCATACTGTGAAGTTGGATTTCAGCTCCTGGACGTTTAATCGCACTTCTCCAAGCTCAAGACGGGCTCCAATGGTGTTGAAGATCGATCTATGGCGCTTGGGAACTCTGGTTCGTCGCTTTCTCTCTCTAGGAATCGATTTCTCTCTCAAAAACTCGGAACCCTTCAATGTTGGCCTTCTTTCTCCTTAAATTGGCTGCCTGGTCGCGATACCCGGTCGAAATACCCGGTCGGGTATTTTGGGTTTCGACCGGGTATTTCCGCAGCGCACTGTTTCATTAAGGGAAGAATCCCCGGTCACTCGCCATGATCCCCGACCGGGTATTTTGCTGTTTTGCCCGGGCCCCTCTCTGCTGTCACTCTAGAAAATGGCCAAGTGCAACCACTTTCCTAAAGCGTAGTATAGCGGGTTTGGGTTTTAATGTCAACCCGGGTCCTAGATGTGATGACTACTCGGTGAATTCTTGTTATTTAGCGGTGAACTTTTAGTGCAACTCAAGCAAACAGAACACAAAGCAAGTAAACGGTTGTTGTCAAGTCAAGAGAGGTCACCCGGATATGGTTCCCCCTAGACTGCAGTTAAGTCGGATTGCAATTTACCAAGTTCTGTTTTCATGAAAGTTATACTGCGGAAGGTTCTCAATTAGCCTGAAGTCTCGACTAAAGGTCTCCAGACTCTCTCAATCTGAGTCTCTAGCGGGCGACTAACCTCCACCGGAGTAAACAGATTGAGGCCCTAATGAATCAAACCTCCACTACCGAATTGACTTCGGTACAGAATAGCGAATTGGCTCCTCGACTAAAGTCACCAATTCGCCACCTTCGATTAAGGGTACTCTATCAACCTAGGCAGATATTCTCATTCCAGGTCAAAGCAGAAACAACAGGAATTTGATCAGGATTCAAGTCATTCAATCATTCAAACCTCAATCGAATATAATCAATTCACAAACTCTGTACTTGGGTTCATACAATCAGACCTAGCATACAAATCTAGGGTTCCCCATACCCAGATGAATGGGGAAACTACTCCATAGAGAAAGAAGCAAAAGCAGATTCAGACGCGGAAATCATACTGTGAAGATGGATTTCTGCTCCTGGACGTTTAACCGCACTTCTCCAAGCTCAAACTGGGCTCCAATGGTGTTGAAGATCGATCTATGGCGCTTGGGAACTCTGGTTCGTCGCTTTCTCTCTCAAAAACTTGGAACCCTTCAATGTTGGCCTTCTTCTTCCTTATATCAGCTGCCTGGTCGCGATACCCGATCGAAATACCCGGTCGGGTATATTAGGTTTCGACCGGGTATTGTCAAAGCTCACCGTTTCACTTAAGGGGAGAATCCCCGGTCACTCTCCATAATCCCCGACTGGGGATTTTGGCTGTTTTGCCCGGGCCCCTCTCTGGTTCTCGGGCGCCCAAAAGTGATGAATACCCGGTCGGGTATTTGGCCACCTGACCGGGTATTTTCCTCCTGCAGCCCACTTTGTCCCAACTTCGCTCCTTTCGACCCAGAACTCGTTTCTCCGCCTCGATTCCAACGCCGGGACCTGAAATATGACATAAACACACAACCTAGCGTAAAATCGGCTTAAAACACAAGATTCCACATCACAGACGGCTTCAGAATAGGGGTGAAAACATGTATAATTATCGGTCTATCAAACTCCCCCACACTTAACCGTTTGCTTGTCCCCAAGCAAACCTAACTCAAACCAATGCAACTCTCCAGACCTCTATAGCAACAAACAACCTCGATCGTAGGTAGAGGACTTCCTAGATCATTTAGCAACTTACGAGGTCAACTGACGCACAAGTCATCTCATAGCTTCTTCGGCGAGAGCACTAGTCTCGAGTCGGCATCATGGCAAATAGTGAACAGAGGACAAATGAATCGTGGATGAAGAGACTCTCACAAACAAAAGATCATGGACTCACATTAATCCAAGGTGCTCGATTTTCTTTGTGAACATGGTTGGAACCCTTTTCTTTCTTCTTTTTGCTTGTTTTTCTGTTTTTTCTTTTTTTTTCACGGGTTCCAACCTGTTTCTGCAGAAAACGGGGGCTCCCACCTAGCAAAGGTTTTGCGGGAGCCCGGCTCTTACCGGCCATGCCAGGAGCGGGTGTCTCGAGCCTCGTGCGGGGGAAAGACATGTAAGGGGGCTGGAGGTAGTAGGTGGAAATTGGGAACGGATTCCCGTCTCCCCTTACACACTTTCGCCCTATTCGCACGGGAGACGTTATTTTAAAGCACATTTCGAGCACCTGTTACTTGCAGAACATGATACAAGAGACCATGACAGGCAGAGAGTCCACAACACCACACAATTCAAGGGTCCTAAGATCACTAATTCACTCAATCAACCAACACAATATGAAGAAGAAATGAGACTTCTTAAATGCATCAACATCCTCCATAGTGCTACACTACCTCCCTAGGTTGCAAATCACTACAGAGACTGTCAATTCAAAGCATACTGAGCAGGCAATTGCAAGGAACATGTACTTGGAGCCCTCAAATTTAAAAATTTGGACAGTGGACTACGCTCCAAGCACACAAACAGAGCTAATGCAGTCAAAAGATAAACATCCCCCCACACTTAAGATCGACATTGCCCTCAATGGAGAAGAGGGAAGGAAAGGGGAACGATGTTACTGGTGTGCACAGACTGCAGGAGACTGGAAATGGACCAGTCGGCATGGGCAAACTGGAGCAAGGACCAGTCGGGAACACAGGCAGAGCTAAAGGAAACCAACAAGCTCAAACACATACGTTAGGTCCAATGTCAGCCCAATAGTACAGCATCCAAAAAGAAAAGAAAAAGAAACAAAAACCGACACAAAACAGACAGTTTGCATGCTGACAAAGATAAAAACTCTCAAAACAAGCCCCTAGGTAGGGATGGCAATCAAACCCACGGCCGCGGGTACCCGACCGCCCCCGACCCAGTCAACGCGGGTAATCCCCGCTTTGACCGGGTATGGGGCGGGTATGGGTAAAACCCGCAAAAAGTTTGATGGGTATGGGGCGGGTATGGTTTTAGCCTCCCCCGCCCCATACCCATACCCATATCCGCCCCACCAAGAGAATTTCTTCACATATACAAAAACTTGTGGATCAAATTATAATCTATCAATGGTGATGAGGATAAATCAAGGAAATAAATAGTAGAAATGCAATTGAGTGACCACCTTAATCAAAACCTAATTCATTTCCCTCAATTCTCCTTTCACTCTTTCACTTTCCCCTTTGTCAACAAGATTATGTTAGTTAATTATTACTTAGTAAATGTATCAGAGCTAGAACATAATAATTTGAAAAATATTATACTTTATATTATGTATTAATAAATGTTTTAGGATCATATTCTTTGAATCGTATTAAGAAAATGATCATGTTTGTTGAATTCGTGATATAATAGGTACGTTTAGAGTTGTAGTTAAAACTTTTCTTGTAAATTTTAGGATAATAATGTTGGATGTACGGGTACGGGTATTACCCATGGGTACCCGAAACCCACGGGTATGGGGATGGGTTTGCCAAACATTCCCCCGCATGGGTATGGGGCGGGTATGGGTTTGGATATTTGAAGATGGGGATGGGGATGGTTTAGACAAACCCGCCCCAAACCCGCCCCATTGCCATCCCTACCCCTAGGGCCCTCCGAGACCGGAGAAATCAATCTGATCCATAAGGTCATCGACGCCATCATCCGGTGGCTTCCGTGGCGGTGAATGCTCCCACCGGGTAGTCCAGTGGTGCTCCTCTGGAGGGTGGCAAGCCTGGAGCAGATGCTCGGAATACTCCATCAGACGGCAGCCTCGGTCTCTCTCCCGCTCGATGAGAGCAGTAGTCACTCCCATGCTGGTCTCCAATCGGCCAAGGCGCTCATCAACGCCCGTCATCCTGGACTGGTACTCGGCCTGGTGGGCCGAATACTGCTGGTAAAACTGGACCTGATGGTCCATGAGCTGCTGGTTCTGAAGACCGAGCTGCTGGAACTGGAGCCCCATCTGCTGGAACTGCTCCGTGAAGAAATCCATCGACGAACCAGAAGGACCAGAGGAGGACTCACCTCTCACCGGTCTCCGTCGAGGCTGAAGGTCCCCAGGCGGGGAGAGCGAGGGCTCCGGCTCATCGGCATCCATGGCGCCGTCATCATCATCATCGACCTCCTCATCGACCTCCTCGCCTACATAGTCATCATCCTCCTCGTCCTCATCAAGATCGACAACCTCCTCAGGGGGCATAGACAGCCCATCCACCCAGGTGTGGATGTCGTCGGTGGCCAGGAGGCGTGCACTATGGAGCACGTCCCGGCTGAGGGGGGTGGAGCCGCCCTGCTCAGAAGCCTCATGAAGCCCCTCGAAATTGATCCCGAAATGGCGGGCCAACCGGGTGATCAGGGGACCACAGAAGAGGTGAGTGGGATTCCCGTGGCACCGGGAGAAGGTGGTAGCCACGAAAGATCCCAAGTGGAGCATGTGCTCCGGATCCCCCATACAGGACATGGCGTACAGCACCCGCTTCGGAACCTTATGCGAGCTGGTGGCGTTGGGGACGATGGAGCGGGTGATCAGCAGGTTCAGAATGTGGTACTGCGGCTTAAGAGTGCTGACGTAGGTCTGGCCGGCCTCGAAGAACTCATGTCGATGGTCGTGCCGGGCGGCATGTCTGTAGAAATGATCCTGGTTCCAGTCTGTCGGGTTCGGGAGCTCGACCACGTGGCCATCGAATGGGTGGTACTCGATGCCAAAGGCGAAGGCCAACCCGTCAATGGTCAGCTGGCGGGGATGGCCACCCAACCGGAACGTCACTGCATGGGCGTCCCGAGGCTTCTTCTTGTCATACTGGAACGTGGTGTAGAACTCCCACACTAGCTCCGTGTAGGTGGGCTCGTCAATGGCCAACAGCGTCCGCCAATCGCGGTGACTGATGGCAGTGCTGAGCTCCTGCAAGCAATGGAGCTGCTCGAACACCGCCCACTCGAGGTGGTGGTGTTTCTCCAGTTTCCCCCGAATTACCTTGCGGAACTGGTCCGCGTACTCCCGGTGCAGGCGCAAGCCCTGCACAAACGCATGATCGAGGGACATGATCCTGCACAAACAGCAACCCAAAAGTGGAGCCAAGAAAATACATTGTCAGGACCAACGTCATGGGGCAGCACTTCCCCCACACTCAGGCTCACCTAGGCTAACAATTAAGCATAGCCGGTTGAATTGAAATCAACTCAACCGGAATGCAAGGCAAGATCACAGAATAAACCACAACAAGCACACGGGCAGCTCATATACCACATAGAAACACATGCAAGCTCAAGTCATCCCCCACCCTACTCTAAATCAGGCAGGCAAACACAGTTCTCGGTCCTAGAATCTACAGTCTGATTTTCCAGGAAAACTAGAAATAAACAGGAAACACACCTGGAAACACAAGGAGAACCGTAGCTAGGACGCGAGGATAGGGTGAGGGACGCGAGGGGGGGCTAAAAGGAAAAAAAATGCCCGGGAGGCTCGCCGGAAAATATCCTGCAAGTCGCCGGAAAGTCGCTGGAAAATGACCGGCGACGGCGGCGGCGGCAGAGGGCGGCGGCCGGCGGCGGCCAAAGATGAGAGAGGGGAGAGTGTTTGAGAGTAGAGAGAGGGAAGATTTTGGAAAAAATGAGGGTAGAGAGAGAAATGACCGGGGGTTTCCTTTAAATAGGAAAAATCCCCGGTCGGGTATTTGTGAATCCTCGACCGGGGGTACGCTTAACGCAGCGTGCAAGGCCCGAAAATCCCCGGCCTCGAAACAAAAATACCCGGTCGGGTATTTTTGAGACGAGGTCGGGTATTTGAGTCAAACGCCGCGTTCAGAGTCTGGGGAATACCCGGCCGCGAACCAAAAATACCCGGTCGGGTATTTGTGGGACGGGGTCGGGTATTTCCCCTTTTTATCCCCCGAGGACCAAAGGGGGCCCCAGGCGTGAGCCAAAAATACCCGGTCGGGTATTTTGGCCCACGACCGGGTATTTCCCCCTTTCGGCCAAAAATCCATTTTTCCCAAAAATTTCAACCTCTCCTGCACGAAATCACCAAATCGAGGTATCAACGACGACCGCACTTCAATACAGACATGCAACTGACTCGACACGACACAAAAACTCAGAAAAAAGGAAAAAGAAAATGCAAACCGTGGTGGGGTTGCCTCCCCACAAGCGCTTCTTTACCGTCTTTTAGTTGGACGTCCATGGCGGTACTAAGGGTCCGCGAGTTCCACCACCAACTCCGCCCGTTCGATCTCGTCTCCCAGGTAGAGTTTGAGACGATGGCCATTCACTTTAAACGGCTCAGTCTGCGGGTTGGCGATTTCGATAGTGCCATACGGGAACACCTGGGTGACCGTGAATGGTCCAGACCACCGGGAACGGAGTTTTCCGGGAAAGAGCTTCAGGCGAGAGTTATAGAGGAGAACTCGATCACCAACCTGGAACTCTTTCGGACCCCGCAACCGGGCATCGTGCAGGCGCTTAGTGCGCTCCTTGTACAGCCGGGTGTTCTCATAGGCGTGGTAACGCCACTCTTCCAGCTCCAACATCTGCATTTTCCGCTCAATACCTGCAACACGAACATCCAAGTTGAGCAGCTTAAGGGCCCAGAAGGCCTTGTGCTCTAGCTCCACGGGCAAATGGCATGCCTTTCCATAGACAAGCCGGTACGGTGAAGTACCAATAGGTGTCTTGTAGGCAGTGCGATACGCCCACAGAGCATCATCGAGCTTGGTGGACCAATCTTTGCAGGACTGATCCACCGTTTTCTCCAGGATCCGCTTGAGCTCCCGGTTCGTCAGTTCGGCCTGGCCACTGGTCTGGGGATGATAGGCCACGGACACCTTGTGAGTCACACCATAGCGAGACAGTAGTTTATCAAATTGGCCCTGGAAATGGGTGCCTCTATCGCTTATGATGGCTCTAGGTGTCCCGAACCGGGAGAATAGCTGCTTCAAAAAACCACAAACACGTCTAGCATCATTGGTGGGCAAAGCTTGCGCCTCAGCCCACCTAGAGACGTAGTCAACAGCAACCAGAATATAGGTGTTACCAAAAGATGGAGGGAAGGGGCCCATGAAGTCGATACCCCAGACATCAAAAATCTCACAAGTTATAAACACATTCTGGGGCATCTCATCACGGGCAGAGATGTTACCTGACCTCTGGCATCGGTCGCACCTGCGTGCGAAGGCGTCTGCATCCTTGAAGAGCGTGGGCCAGTAAAAGCCCGACTGGAGCACCTTCCTCGCCGTGCGGTTTCCTCCGTGATGACCGCCAGTAGGTCCCTCATGACAGTGAGATAGAATGCCCTCCATCTCACTCTCCATAACACAACGACGGATGATCCCGTCGGCTCCGATCCGAAAAAGATGTGGGTCATCCCAGAAGTAGTACTTCAGATCGGAGAAAAACTTCCTCTTGGCGTGAGTTGTCCATCCCCTTGGGCAGCTGCTGGCCCACCAAATAGTTCGCAAAATCAGAGTACCAGGGGGTGACACTCTCCACCAAGCACATCATCATCAACCTCTCATCTGGGAAGGAGTCGTCAATCTCCTCCACGAGGTTGTCCGCAGGAGGTGCGTCCAACCGGGAGAGGTGATCAGCTGCAACATTTTCTGCTCCCTTCTTGTCCCGGATCTCAATATCAAACTCCTGCAGCAGTAAGATCCATCGTATGAGCCGAGGCTTGGCATCGGCCTTGCTCATCAGGTATCTAATCGCGGAGTGATCTGTGTACACGGTCACATGGGACAAGACCAGATAGGGGCGAAACTTATCGAAGGCAAACACCACTGCAAGCAGCTCCTTCTCTGTGGTGGTGTAGTTCTCCTGGGCATCATTCAGAGTCTTCGAGGCGTAGTAGATAGGTCGGAAGTGTTGATCTCGCCTCTGCCCCAAAACAGCTCCAACAGCAAAAGTCACTGGCGTCGCACATCAGCTCAAATGGTAAGGGACCAGTCATGGAACAACCATGATAGGAGCCTGGGTGAGCTTCTCCTTCAAGGTGGTGAACGCCGCTGTGCAAGCATCAGTGAACTGGAAGGGGGCATCCTTCTCCAGAAGCTTAGTTAGGGGCAGGGCGATCTTCGAGAAGTCCTTGATGAACCGCCTATAGAAACCTGCATGGCCAAGAAAACTCCGGATCCCCTTTACAGATGTAGGAGGAGGCAGCTTGCTGATAGTCTCGATCTTTGCTCTGTCTACCTCGATCCCCATCTTGGAGATCTTGTGCCCAAGAACTATGCCTTCTCGAACCATGAAGTGACACTTCTCCCAACTCAGTGCCAGGTTCGTTTCTTCACACCGTTTAAGAACAAGTTCCAGGTTATGGAGACAGTGAGAGAAGGAGTCTCCATAAACCGAGAAGTCGTCCATAAACACCTCCATGATCTCGCCGACCAGACGGTCAAAGATGGCGAGCATGCATCGCTGAAAAGTGGCTGGGGCGTTGCATAGCCCGAATGGAATCCTCCGGTAAGCAAATGTGCCGAAGGGGCAGGTGAAAGTGGTCTTCGCCTGGTCCTCCGGTGCTATAGGGATCTGAAAGTACCCGGACATCCCATCCAGGAAGCAGTAGAACTCGTGCCCCGCCAATCTCTCCAAGCATCTGATCAATGAACGGCAGCGGGAAATGGTCCTTCCGAGTAGGCGTCGTTGAGACGCCGATAGTCGATGCAGACACGGTACCCAGTCACCGTGCGCATCGGGATGAGCTCGTTCTTCTCGTTAGGCACCACGGTCATCCCACCCTTTTTGGGCACCACCTGGGTGGGACTGACCCACTCGCTGTCAGAAATGGCGAAGATGATCCCCGCGTCCATCAGCTTCACGATCTCTGCCCGAACCACCGCCTCCAGGTTCGGCGTCAATCTCCTCTGCGGCTGCCTCACTGGCCGCATCTCATCCTCCAGCAGTATCCGGTGTGAGCAAAAGGAGGGGCTGATTCCCCGGATATCTGTGATCTTCCATGCCAAAGCTCGCTCGTACTGCTTCAGCAAGGCCACCAGTCTGGTCTTCTGCTCGGGTGTGAGGGTCGAGCTGATGATGACTGGCAGCTTATTCCCCTCCCGGAGAAATGCATACTCCAAATGAGGAGGGAGGGGCTTAAGCTCCAGCTCTGGTGGTTCCTCCAAGGAGGTGGTGATGCGGGTGGAGGATGAGATCGGTTTAAACAGCCTGTCGCCCTCCAAGAAGGGGCCACTCTCCAATGCGGCCAACTGCTCCGCCAGCTGCGGCTCCTGCAATGCCTGCTCACCTAGCAAAATACAACGCTCAAGAGCATCATCAGTACCCGCACTCGTGATGGCGAGTGCGGTCTCAAAATCGGTAAGCACATCACAGTAGTCTATGTCATCATGCAAATGAGAATGTTTCCCATTGTCAGACACAGAAAAAGTAGCCTGTTCATCACCAGCACGCAGAATCAATTTACCACTATGCACATCAATAAGCGCCTTGGCGGTGGCGAGAAATGGTCTACCCAAAATCAAAGGCACATCCACATCCTCATTTATATCCAAAATAACAAAATCAACAGGATATGTGAATGCACCAACATTAACAAGCAAGTCCTCAATGATACCCCTAGGATGCACGATAGAACGATCAGCTAACTGAATGCTCATCCTAGTAGCTCTAGGTTCACCTAGGTCTAGCTTCTTAAACAATTTATAGGGCATGACATTTATACTAGCGCCTAGGTCCGCCAAGGACTTTCCTACATGCATGCTGCCAATAACAAGAGGGATAGTGAAACTCCCTGGGTCTTTGCGCTTCTCGGGCAGCTTGTTCTGCAGGATAGCAGAACACTCCTCGCTGAGCATCACTGTCGAAAGATCCCCAAGTTTCTTCTTGTTGGTGAGGAGGTCTTTCATGAACTTGGCATACTTGGGCATCTTCGACAGTGCCTCCACGAACGGCATGCTGATGTTGACCTGCTTCAACATTGCCATGAACTTGGCAAACTCTGTCTCCAGCTTGTCTTTATGAAGTCGAGTGGGGAAGGGCAGCTGGGGTGTATGCTCCTTAACCACAGGTTGCGGCTTTGGAGCAGGTGCTGTGCTGCCTTCCCCCACCTCTGCAGTATCAGCTGGAGGTGTTGAAGCAGGTAGTGGGTCGTCTCGCCTGGGCTGGGCAGGAGCAGCAGATGTAGTCTTGCCACTCCTGGTGGTGATGGCGTGTGCAGTCTCATGCGGGTCCCGTGGATTGGGGATGGTGGTGGCAGGCAGAGTCCCCGGTGCCCTGGTAGTGTTCTGGCGAGCTAGGCTCCCAATCTGATTCTGTAGATCCTTGCAGAATGGCACCTTGGTTCCTCTGGCCTGCCTCCAGTGAGGCTATGTTCTGATCCATCCTTGTGAAGTTCGCCTGACTGGTGGTCATGAAAGCCTGCAAAATATTCTTCAGATCAGATATCTGAGGATCTGGAGCTGCGGCTGCGGGAGGCTGAGCAAACTGGCGCTGGGGCTGCTGGAATGGCTGCCCTTGCCTAGGCTGGTAGGGCTGCTGCTGTGGTGGTGGCCCCTGCCTAGCCTGGAAGGGCTGCCTCTGCTGAAAACCACCTGCTGGTGCTGGAAACCCAGGTGGCTTGTTGGTGTTGCTGCTCCAAGCAAAGTTGGGATGCTGGCGCCATCCCTCATTATAGGTACTGCTGTATGGATCCAGGCGCCGAGCATTTGCTATGAAGTCCACCTGCTCTTGGGGAGTAGAAGACTCCCTCATAGACTGACAATCCTCCACCAGGTGATTCGGGCTCTCACACCACTGACACTGAGCTACTGGAGGCGTAGCTACACCTCGGCCCGGAAGGAGACTGTTAGGCTGCTTCAATGTCTGCACCAACTCAGCCACCTGCTGCTCTAACCCGGACCTGGCCTCCATAGCATGCACACCCCGGTCCCGGGAGTTCCTGCCTCTGTTGTTCTGCCCCCAGGAGTGGTCTCGGGCAGCCAAGGTACTGATCATCTGGTTCAGCTCGGGTGGAGTCTTAGTAAGGATATCCCCTCCTGGGCATAGAGACTCAATCACCCTCTGGCTGTCTGGAGTGAGGGCGCTGTAGAAGTTCCCTACTGTGAAAGCATCGCTGAAGCCATGATGGGGACACTGCCAGAAGTATCCCATGTACCGCTCCCATGCATCACGAAGTGACTCATCTGGCTCTTGGCGGAAGTGAGTGATCTCCCGCTGAATCTCTGTGGTCTTCGATGCCGGATAATACCGGTGCACGAACTTGTCAGCCAGATCGTCCCAAGAGGTGATGGACAATGGGGGCTGGGTCTCCAACCACCTCTTAGCATTCCCCGCCAGAGAATGGGGGAAGAGGTGAAGGCGGATTGCGTCATCCGGGACACCGTTCAGCTTGAACCCGTTCGTCAGCTGCAGAAAACGGGAAAGATGTACCCGGGCTTCCTCATCCTTCAAGCCATGGAACTGGATAGAGGATGTGATGAGTTGAATCCAGCATGGCTTGATCTCGAAGTTAGTTTGCAGGAATGGGCGGATAGAGGATGACCGGGCGGATGTCAGCAATCCGTGGAGTATAGTAGTACTCCAAGGTGGGACCCGGTGGTGGTGGATGATGATGGTTTCCAGCTCCCTGGGGATTTGGGTCGTTCCCCAGGATCTGGTTCTGAGGAGGCGGGTTCTGATCGCCTTCCATCTCGTACTCGTCCTCGGAGTCGCTGCTCAATTGGCCGTCTCGGCGCTCCACCGTAGCCAGTCTAGCTCGCTGTTGTCTCCGAAGTTGTTTGCAGGTGCGCTCAATCTCAGGATTCAACGGCAGTAAACCTCCCGACTGGCTACGGGTCATGCACTATCTGCACACAATCAAGCAATGCAAACCCGTGAAGGCACAAGTGGGAAAAACAAAAACTCAATGCGAAAATGAAAATGCTAAAGTAACAGAAATCACTTTTCTTCAACAACCTAGCCGTCCCCGGCAACGGCGCCAAAAACTTGACTCACTCCTACTGTCACTCTAGAAAATGGCCAAGTGCAACCACTTCCTAAAGCGTAGTATAGCGGGTTTGGGTTTTATTGTCAACCCGGGTCCTAGATGTGATGACTACTCGGTGAATTCTTGTTATTTAGCGGTGCACTTTTAGTGCAACTCAAGCAAACTGAACACAAAGCAAGTAAACGGTTGTTGTCAAGTCAAGAGAGGTCACCCGGATATGGTTCCCCCTAGGCTGCAGTTAAGTCGGATTGCAATTTACCAAGTTCAGTTTTCATGAAAGTTATACCGCGGAAGGTTCTCAATTAGCTTGAAGTCTCGACTAAAGGTCTCCAGACCCTCTCAACCTGAGTCTCTAGCGGGCGACTAACCTCCACCAGAGTAAACAGATTGAGGCCCTAATGAACCAAACCTCCACTACCGAATTGACTTTGGTACCGAATAGCGAATTGGCTCCTCGACTAAAGTCACCAATTCGCCACCTTCGATTAAGGGTACTCTATCAACCTAGGCAGATATTCTCATTCTAGGTCAAAGCAGAAACATCAGGAATTTGATCAGGATTCAAGTCATTCAATCATTCAAACCTCAATCGAATATAATCAATTCACAAACTCTGTACTTGGGTTCATACAATCAGACCTAGCATACAAATCTAGGGTTCACCATACCCAGATGAATGGGGAAACTACTCCATAAAGAAAGAAGCAAAAGCATATTCAGACGCGGAAATCATACTGTGAAGATGGATTTCTGCTCCTGGACGTTTAATCGCACTTCTCCAAGCTCAAACCGGGCTCCAATGGTGTTGAAGATCGATCTATGGCGCTTGGGAACTCTGGTTCGTCGCTTTCTCTCTCTAGGTATCGCTTTCTCTCTCAAAAACTCGGAACCCTTCAATGTTGGCCTTCTTCTTCCTTATATCAACTGCCTGGTCGCGATACCCGGTCGAAATACCCGGTCGGGTATATTAGGTTTCGACCGGGTATTGTCAAAGCTCACCGTTTCACTTAAGGGAAGAATCCCCGGTCACTCTCCATAATCCCCGACCGGGGATTTTGGCTGTTTTGCCCGGGCCCCTCTCTGGTTCTCGGGCGCCCAAAAGTGATGAATACCCGGTCGGGTATTTGGCCACCTGACCGGGTATTTTCCTCCTGCAGCCCACTTTGTCCCAACTTCGCTCCTTTCGACCCAGAACTCGTTTCTCCGCCTCGATTCCAACGCCGGGACCTGAAATATGACATAAACACACAACCTAGCGTAAAATCGGCTTAAAACACGAGATTCCACATCACAGACGGCTTCAGAATAGGGGTGAAAACATGTATAATTATCGGTCTATCACCTATCGGGATGAGTTCTTCGAGGCTGGCCAGACCTACGTCAGCACCCTCAAGCCGGAGTGGCACATTCTGAACCTGCTGATCACCCGCTCCATCGTCCCCAACGCCACTGGCTCGCATAAGATCCCGAAGCGGGTGCTGTACGCCATGTACTCGATGGGGGATCCGAAGCACATGCTCCACTTGGGATCTTTCGTGGCCACCACCTTCTCCCGGTGCCACGGGAATCCCACCCACCTCTTCTGTGGTCCCTTGATCACCCGGCTGGCTCGCCATTTGGGCATCAGCTTCGAGGGGCTTCACGATGCTTCTGCACAGGGCGGCTCCGCACCCCTCAGCCAGGACGTGCTCCACAGCGCACGCCTCCTGGCCACTGATGACATCCGCACCTGGGTGGATGGGCTTTCGATGCCCCCTAAGGAGGTTGTGGATCTTGATGAGGACGAGGAGGATGATGATTACTCCGCCGAGGAGGAGGATGAGGAGGATGATGATGATGACGGGGCCATGGATGCCGATGAGCCGGAGCCCCAGCTCTCTCCACCAGGTGACCTGCAGCCTTGACGGAGACCGGTGAGAGGCGAGTCCTCCTCTGGTCCTTCTGGTCCGTCGATGGCTTCTGGCCCGTCGATGGACTTCTTCACCGAGCAGTTCCAGCAGATGGGGCTCCAGTTCCAGCAGCTCGGTCTTCAGAACCAGCAGCTCATGGACCATCAGGTCCAGTTCTACCAGCAGTATTCGGCCCACCGGGCCGAGTACCGGTCCAGGATGACGGGAGTTGATGAGCGCCTTGGCCGCTTGGAGACCAGCATGGGAGTCACTAGTGCTCTCATGGAGCGGGAGAGAGATAGAGGCCGCCGCCTGATGGAGTACTCGGAGCACCTGCTCCAGGCTTGTCACCCTCCAGAGGAGCACCACTGGACCACCCGGTGGGATCATTCACCACCACAGCAGCCACCGGAGGATGGCGACGACGACCTCATGAACCAGATTGACTTCTCCGGTCTTGGAGGGCCCTAGGGGCATGTTTTGAGTGTTTTTGGCCTTTGTCAGCATGCAAACTGTTTTGTGTCGGTTTTTGTTTCTTTTTCTTTTCATTTTGGATGCTGTACTATTGGGCTGACCATTGGACCTAACGTATGTGTTTGAGCTTGTTGGTTTCCTTTAGCTCTGCCTGTGTTCCCGACTGGTCCTCTCTCCAGTCCGTTCCATGCCGACTGGTCCATTTCCAGTCTCTTGCAGTCTGTACACACCGGTAACATCGTTCCCCTTTCTTTTTCTCTTCTCCATTGAGGGCAATGTCGATCTTAAGTGTGGGGGGGATGATGTTTATCTTTTGACTGCATTCGATCTGTTTGGTTGCTTGGAGCCTAGTCCACTGTCCAAATCTTGATGATTGATCGTATTGGCACTGTGGATGTGATTAGTAGATTGAATGGCTTTTGACTCGATGCATGACAACTTGAATGTGACTAAGACAGCCTATTACGATGACTGAGATGTGTAGTAGAGTTGTGTAGGGGTTCAATTTTTAACTGTTTGCTTACCAATTGCGACCTGCATTTGATCACTTGCTTTTGACAGTCATTTATGCATCTAGTTCAGGAAATCAGAATGTGAGATAGAGCATATAGGTAGCCATGTGAGATTTGAGCCTACTCGTTTCTTTCTTGTGCGATAGATTCCTCTTCCATGAAATGTAGCATTCACGTTGTCACTAGCTAAGATGATGGAGGCATAGGATTAGCCCACGACCAAACTGACTTTCCCGATATGTCATATCCCCTAGTCAGCCCCTTTGAGCCGTGTGTTATCCTTTCTTTCGTTCTAAAATGAAAAATCACCCTTTGCATCTTGTAGAAGGTTCCACAGAGTGGTTTTTGCATGTTTTCTGCTGTTTCTGCTAAATGTAATGCGAGGGTTGGAGGTAGTGCTTAAAAGTTGGGCGTGTATTTGAAAAATGTGCAGAGGTGGTGGTTCTCTTAAATGATGAATAAAGAAAAAAATAAAGAAAAACAAAGAAAAATGAAGGCAAAAGAGAGCCACCACCAAAAATCTGAATAGTGCCCATTAAGTAGTGTTTCCGAGCAGTCTGGCTTGGAAATGCTAACATTCATATAACCTCCTTCGCTCTTGTGCCCTAAAGAATTTGATTAATGCAGAATAGCAACGGAAGTTACTGGTTTGCTTGATTATGGTTTTGGCGGGTTTGGAAATGTGGAACCTTGTGCTATAACTGCCACCACCTAAAAGGCCTTTTCCCCATGTCCAAGACCCTAGCCAGTCATTTGAACCTGTGTCTAAGACCTCTGGATTAGTTAGTGGTGACACCCCTTTTGTGAACTCTAGCATTTAGAGGCTGCATTCATGGTGAAGAGACGTTAGGGATTGAGAGACTAAGCATGCGCATTTTTCGCATCAATTTGTCCTGACCCCACTGGTCGAGAGTGAGCGATTCATTTTCTCATTTTCTCTATACTCTTTACCCCGGTGAGGACCTAGATTGCTCGGTTTTAATTCTGATATCTTGAGCTTTGTGCATGAAGTGACTGTTTTGAACAAGTGATTGAGTCAAGTCTATGTTGGTTGGTGAACAGGAGAGAACTCTTCCTCTGCTCGACTTTATTGCATTCGACTGTCGTCTGTGGTGGTTGTCTAGGTTGTCATTCGAGTTGCCATGTGTTTATGATCGAAAGCTAGTATGATCCACGTGTTTTGTGCCGATACGATTTGCCCTAAAGCCTGCTTGATGGAAACGTTTTGAGCTTACCTGGTGTCTGACTTGGTTTGCTTAGGGACAAGCAAACGGTTAAGTGTGGGGGAGTTTGATAGACCAATAATTACACATGTTTTCACCCCATTCTAAAGCCATTTGAGATGTGGATTCTAGTGTTTTAAGCCGATTTCACGCTAGGGTGTGTGTTTATGTCATATTTCAGGTCCCGGCATTGAAATCGAGGCGGAGAAACGAGTTCTGGGTCGAAAGGAGCGAAGTTGGGACAAAGTGAGCCGTAGGAGGAAAATACCCGGTCGGGTGGCCAAATACCCGACCGGGTATTCACTGTTTTGGGCGCCCGAGAAACAGAGAGGGGCCCGGGCAGATGACTTAAATCCCCGGTCGGGGATTATGGAAAGTGACCGGGGATTTTAGCTTTACCAAAGCGGCGCATTTTGCAAATACCCGGTCGAAACCCGAAATACCCGACCGGGTATCCCGACCGGGTATCGCGACCAGGCAGCCAATTTAAGGAGAAAGAAGGCCAACATTGAGGGGTTCCGAGTTTTTTAGAGAGAAAGCGATCCCTAGAGAGAGAAAGCGACGAACCAGAGTTCCCAAGTGCCATAGCTCGATCTTCATCACCATTGGAGCCCGGCTTGAGCTTGGAGAAGTGCCGATTAAACGTCCAGGAGCAGAAATCCATGTTCACACTATGATTTCCGCGTCTGAATCTGCTTTTGCTTCTTTCTCTATGGAGTAGTTCCCCCATTCATCTGGGTATGGGGAACCCTAGATTTGTATGCTAGGTCTGATTGTATGAACCCAAGTACAGAGTTTGTGAATTGAT
The DNA here is from genome assembly GCA_946122785.1 of Linum tenue. Taxonomy (NCBI): domain Eukaryota; kingdom Viridiplantae; phylum Streptophyta; class Magnoliopsida; order Malpighiales; family Linaceae; genus Linum; species Linum tenue. Next base: position 75,245,938 of record CAMGYJ010000005.1, on the reverse strand, counting down.
TATATTAGATTGAGGTTTGAATGATTGAATGACTTGAATCCTGATCAAATTCCTGTTGTTTTTGCTTTGACCTAGAATGAGAATATCTGCCTAGGTTGATAGAGTATCCTTAATCGAAGGTGGCGAATTGGTGACTTTAGTCGAGAAGCCAATTCGCTATTCTGTACCGAATTCACTTCGGTAGTGGAGGTTTGGTTCGTTAGGGCCTCAATCTGTTTACTCCGGTGGAGGTTAGTCGCCCGCTAGAGAGTCAGATTGAGAGGGTCTGGAGACCTTTAGTCGAGACTTCAGGCTAATTAAGAACCTTCCGCAGTATAACTTTCATGAAAACTGAACTTGGTAAATTGCAATCCGACTTAGCTGCAGTCTAGGGGGAACCATATCCGGGTGACCTCTCTTGACTTGACAACAACCATTTACTTGCTTTGTGTTTTTGTTTGCTTGAATGTGCACTAAAAGTTCACTGCTAGATAACGAGAATTCACCGAGTAGTCATCACATCTAGGACCCAGGTTGACAATAAAACCCAAACCCGCTATACTACGCTTTAGGAAGTGGTTACACTTGGCCATTTTCTAGAGTGGCAGTAGGAGTGAGTCAGAGCTCGAATCCACCTAATTGTACAATTTGGACTCGGTGATAAGAGTTCGTGCACGTTTTATCATTAGGACACAATTAAGCGGTTTATGTGTTTATATGACTCAACCAATCAATGAATCACATGTCCATCAACATTACAAGACATTTGTAGTTCAAATCCACCTTATTGTACAATTTGGACTCGGTAATAAGAGTTCATACTCTTCCACGGTTTGTCATTACGACACAATTAAGCAGTTTATGTGTTTACATGACTCAACCAATCAGTGAATCACATGTCCAAAAACATTACTTGACATTTGGAGCATGAATCCACCTTATTGTACAATTTGGACTCGGTAATAAGAGTTCGTACTCGCGCACGTTTTGTCATTACGACATAATGAAGCGGTTTATGTATATATATGATTCAACCAATCCATGAATCACATGTCCATCAACATTACTAGACATTTGGAGCACGAATCCAACTTATTGTAAAATTTGGAATAGGTAATAAGAGTTCGTACTCGTGCACGTTTTGTCATTACGACATAATAAAGCAGTTTATGTGTTTGTATGACTCAACAATCAATGAATCACATGCCCATCAACATTACTAGACATTTGGAGCACGAATCCACGTTATTGTACAATTTGGATTCCGCGTTATTGTACAATTTGGACTCCGTAATAAGAGTTCGTACTTGTGCACGTTTTGTCATTACGACATAATTAAGCAATTTATGTGTTTATATGACTCAACAATCAATGAACCACATGTCCATCAACTTTTATAGACAATTGGAGTTGAAATCCACCTTATTGTTCAATTTGGACTCGGTAATAAGAGTTCGTACTCGTGCACGTTTTGTCATTGCGACACAATTAAGCGGTTTATATGTTTATATGTCTAAACCAATTAATGAATCACATGTCCATCAACATTACTAGACATTTGGAGCACGAATCCAACTTATTGTAAAATTTGGAATAGGTAATAAGAGTTCGTACTCGTGCACGTTTTGTCATTACGACATAATAAAGCAGTTTATGTGTTTGTATGACTCAACAATCAATGAATCACATGCCCATCAACATTACTAGACATTTGGAGCACGAAACCACGTTATTGTACAATTTGGACTCCGTAATAAGAGTTCGTACTCGTGCACGTTTAGTCATTATGACACAATTAAGTGGTTTATGTGTTTATATGACTCAACTAATCAGTGAATCACATGTCCATCAACATTACTAGACATTGGGAGCACGAATCCACCTAATTGTACAATTTGGACTCGGTGATAAGAGTTCGTACTCGTGCACGTTTTGTCATTAGGACACAATTAAGCGGTTTATGTGTTTATATGACTCAACCAATCAATGAATCACATTTCCATCAACATTACCAAACATTTGGAGCATGAATCCACCTTATTGTACAATTTGGAATAGGTAATAAGAGTTCGTACTCGTGCACGTTTTGTCATTACGACATAATAAAGCAGTTTATGTGTTTGTATGACTCAACAATCAATGAATCACATTTCCATCAACATTACTAGACATTTGGAGCACGAATCCACGTTATTGTACCATTTGGACTCCGTAATAAGAGTTCGTACTTGTGCACGTTTTGTCATTACGACATAATTAAGCAATTTATGTGTTTATATGACTCAACAATCAATGAACCACATGTCCATCATAAGTTATAGACAATTGGAGTTGAAATCCACCATATTGTTCAATTTGGACTCGGTAATAAGAGTTCGTACTCGTGCACGTTTTGTCATTACGACACAATTAAGCGGTTTATGTGTTTATATGTCTAAACCAATTAATGAATCACATGTCCATCAACATTACTAGACATTTGTAATCCAAATCCACCTCATTGTAAAATTTGGACTCGGTTATAAGAGTTTGTACTCTTGCACGTTTAGTCATTATCACACAATTAAGTGGTTCACATGTCCATCAACATTACTAGACATTGGGAGCACGAATCCACCTAATTGTACAATTTGGACTCGGTGATAAGAGTTCGTACCCGTGCATGTTTTGTCATTACGACACGATTAAGCGGTTTATGTGTTAATATGACTCAACAATCAATGAATCACATGTCTATCAACATTACTAGATATTTGGAGCACGAATCCAACTTATTGTACAACTTTGACTCGGTAATAAAAGTTCGTACTCATGCACGTTTTTTCATTAGGACACAATTAAGCGGTTTATGTATTTATATGACTCAACCAATCAATGAATCACATGTCCATCAACATTATTAGATATTTGTAGTTCAAATCCACCTTATTGTACAATTTGGACTCGGTAATAAGAGTTCATACTCTTCCACGGTTTGTCATTACGACACAATTAAGCAGTTTATGTGTTTACATGACTCAACCAATCAGTGAATCGCATGTCCAAAAACATTACTTGACATTTGGAGCATGAATCCACCTTATTGTACAATTTGGACTCGGTAATAAGAGTTCGTACTCGTGCACGTTTTGTCATTACGACATAATGAAGCGGTTTATGTATATATATGATTCAACCAATCCATGAATCACATGTCCATCAACATTACTAGACATTTGGAGCACGAATCCAACTTATTGTAAAATTTGGAATAGGTAATAAGAGTTCGTACTCGTGCACGTTTTGTCATTACGACATAATAAAGCAGTTTATGTGTTTGTATGACTCAACAATCAATGAATCACATGCCCATCAACATTACTAAACATTTGGAGCACGAATCCACGTTATTGTACAATTTGGATTCCGCGTTATTGTACAATTTGGATTCCGTAATAAGAGTTCGTACTTGTGCACGTTTTGTCATTACGACATAATTAAGCAATTTATGTGTTTATATGACTCAACAATCAATGAACCACATGTCCATCAACTTTTATAGACAATTGGAGTTGAAATCCATCTTATTGTTCAATTTGGACTCAGTAATAAGAGTTCGTACTCGTGCACGTTTTGTCATTGCGACACAATTAAGCGGCTTATATGTTTATATGTCTAAACCAATTAATGAATCACATGTCCATCAACATTACTAGACATTTGGAGCACGAATCCAACTTATTGTAAAATTTGGAATAGGTAATAAGAGTTCGTACTCGTGCACGTTTTGTCATTACGACATAATAAAGCAGTTTATGTGTTTGTATGACTCAACAATCAATGAATCACATGCCCATCAACATTACTAGACATTTGGAGCACGAAACCACGTTATTGTACAATTTGGACTCCGTAATAAGAGTTCGTACTCGTGCACGTTTAGTCATTATGACACAATTAAGTGGTTTATGTGTTTATATGACTCAACTAATCAGTAAATCACATGTCCATCAACATTACTAGACATTGGGAGCACGAATCCACCTAATTGTACAATTTGGACTCGGTGATAAGAGTTCGTACTCGTGCACGTTTTGTCATTAGGACACAATTAAGCGGTTTATGTGTTTATATGACTCAACCAATCAATGAATCACATTTCCATCAACATTACCAAACATTTGGAGCATGAATCCACCTTATTGTACAATTTGGAATAGGTAATAAGAGTTCGTACTCGTGCACGTTTTGTCATTTCGACATAATAAAGCAGTTTATGTGTTTGTATGACTCAACAATCAATGAATCACATTTCCATCAACATTACTAGACATTTGGAGCACGAATCCACGTTATTGTACCATTTGGACTCCGTAATAAGAGTTCGTACTTGTGCACGTTTTGTCATTACGCATTACGACATAATTAAGCAATATGTGTTTATATGACTCAACAATCAATGAACCACATCTCCATCATAAGTTATACACAATTGGAGTTGAAATCCACCTTATTGTTCAATTTGGACTCGGTAATAAGAGTTCGTACTCGTGCACGTTTTGTCATTACGACACAATTAAGCGGTTTATGTGTTTATATGTCTAAACCAATTAATGAATCACATGTCCATCAACATTACTAGACATTTGTAATCCAAATCCACCTCATTGTATAATTTGGACTCGGTAATAAGAGTTCGTACTCTTGCACATTTAGTCATTATCACACAATTAAGTGGTTTATGTGTTTATATGACTCAACTAATCAGTGAATCACATGTCCATCAACATTACTAGACATTGGGAGCACGAATCCACCTAATTGTACAATTTGGACTCGGTGATAAGAGTTCGTACCCGTGCATGTTTTGTCATTACGACACGATTAAGCGGTTTATGTGTTAATATGACTCAACAATCAATGAATCACATGTCTATCAACATTACTAGATATTTGGAGCACGAATCCACCTTATTGTACAACTTTGACTCGGTAATAAAAGTTCGTACTCATGCACGTTTTATCATTAGGACACAATTAAGCGGTTTATGTATTTATATGACTCAACCAATCAATGAATCACATGTCCATCAACATTATTAGACATTTGTAGTTCAAATCCACCTCATTGTACAATTTGGACTCGGTAATAAGAGTTCATACTCTTGCACGGTTTGTCATTACGACACAATTAAGCAGTTTATGTGTTTACATGACTCAACCAATCAGTGAATCACATGTCCAAAAACATTACTTGACATTTGGAGCATGAATCCACCTTATTGTACAATTTGGACTCGGTAATAAGAGTTTGTACTCGCGCACGTTTTGTCATTACGACATAATGAAGCGGTTTATGTATATATATGATTCAACCAATCAATGAATCACATGTCCATCAACATTACTAGACATTTGGAGTACGAATCCAACTTATTGTAAAATTTGGAATAGGTAATAACAGTTCGTACTCGTGCACGTTTTGTCATTACGACATAATAAAGCAGTTTATGTGTTTGTATGACTCAACAATCAATGAATCACATGCCCATCAACATTACTAGACATTTGGAGCACGAATCCACGTTATTGTACAATTTGGACTCCGTAATAAGAGTTCGTACTTGTGCACGTTTTGTCATTACGACATAATTAAGCAATTTATGTGTTTATATGACTCAACAATCAATGAACCACATGTCCATCAACTTTTATAGACAATTGGAGATGAAATCCACCTTATTGTTCAATTTGAACTCGGTAATAAGAGTTCGGACTCGTGCACGTTTTGTCATTGCGACACAATTAAGCGGTTTATATGTTTATATGTCTAAACCAATTAATGAATCACATGTCCATCAACATTACTAGACATTTGGAGCACGAATCCAACTTATTGTATAATTTGGAATAGGTAATAAGAGTTCGTACTCGTGCACGTTTTTTCATTACGACATAATAAAGCAGTTTATGTGTTTGTATGACTCAACAATCAATGAATCACATGTCCATCAACACTACTAGACATTTGGAGCACGAATCCACGTTATTTTACCATTTGGACTCCGTAATAAGAGTTCGTACTTGTGCACGTTTTGTCATTACGACATAATTAAGCAATTTATGTGTTTATATGACTCAGCAATCAATGAACCACATGTCTATCATAAGTTATAGACAATTGGAGTTGAAATCCACCTTATTGTTCAATTTGGACTCGGTAATAAGAGTTCGTACTCGTGCACGTTTTGTCATTACGACACAATTAAGCGGTTAATGTTTTTATATGTCTAAACCAATTAATGAATCACATGTCCATCAACATTACTAGACATTTGTAATCCAAATCCACCTCATTGTACAATTTGGACTCGGTAATATGAGTTCGTACTCTTGCACGTTTAGTCATTATCACACAATTAAGTGGTTTATGTGTTTATATGACTCAACTAATCTGTGAATCACATGTCCATCAACATTACTAGACATTGGGAGCACGAATCCACCTAATTGTACAATTTGGACTCGGTGATAAGAGTTTGTACTCGTGCATGTTTTGTCATTACGACACGATTAAGCGGTTTATGTGTTTATATGACTCAACAATCAATGAATCACATGTCTATCAAATTACTAGACATTTGGAGCACGAATACAATTTATTGTACAATTTTGACTCGGTAATAAAAGTTCGTACACGTGTACGTTTTGTCATTAGGACACAATCAAGCGGTTTATGTGTTTATATGACTCAACAATCAATGAACCACATGTCCATGAACAGTTATAGACATTTGGAGTTCAAATCCACCTTATTGTTCAATTTGGACTCGGTAATAAGAGTTCGTACTCGTGCACGTTTTATCATTACGACACAATTAAGCAGTTTATGTGTCTATATCACTCAACCGATCAGTGAACCACATGTCCATCAACATTACTAGACATTGGGAGCGTGAATCCACCTAATTGTACAATTTGGATTCGGTGATAAGAGTTTGTACTCGTGCATGTTTTGTCATTACGACACAATTAAGAGGTTTATGTGTTAATATGACTCAACAATCAATGAATCACATGTCTATCAACATTACTAGAAATTTGGAGCACAAATCCACCTTATTGTACAATTTTCAGTCGGTAATAAAAGTTCATACTCGTGCACGTTTTGTCATTAGGACACAATTAAGCGGTTTATGTGTATATATGACTCAAACAATCAATGAATCACATGTCCATCAACATTATTAGACATTTGTAGTTCAAATCCACCTCATGGTACAATTTGGACTCGGTAATAAGTGTTCATACTCTTGCACGTTTTGTCATTACGACACAATTTTAGCTTTTTATGTGCTTATATGACTCAACCAATCAGTGAATCACATGTCCAAAAACATTACTTGACATTTGGAGCATGAATCCACCTTATTGTACAATTTGGACTCGGTAATAGGAGTTTGTACTCGTGCACGTTTTGTCATTACGACATTATTAAGCGGTTTATGTGTTTATATGACTCAACCAATCAATGAATCACATGTCCATCAACATTACTAGACATTTAGAGCACGAATCCAACTTACTGAACAATTTGGACACGGTAATAAGATTTCGTACTCGTGCTCGTTTTGTCATTACGACGTAATTAAGCGGTTTTTGTTTTTATATGACTCAACAATCAATGAATCACATCCATCAACATTACTAGACATTTGGAGCACGAATCCACTTTATTGTACAATTTGGACTTGCTAATAAGAGTTCGTACTCGTGCACATTTTGTCATTACGACATAATTAAGCGGTTGATGTGTTTATGCGACTCAACCCATATTTCGATCGCTAGAAAGTTCGCGATTTAAAATCGAGGATTTCGACACTATTTCGACGAAAATCGGATTATTGATCGATCGGATAAGTATACGTATTAATTATATATATATATCCCTGCCCATTGAATTCCCCACCACAGTTTCATTTAATTTTCCCCAACTTCATCTTCTTTTCACTTTCGGACCGAGAGAGAAGCTGAGCGAGCGAAGTGCAGGAGAGTGACGAGGGAAAAATTTCATGGATCGATTCGTGAGTTCTAGTGATCCAAAAATCTCGAATTTCTCGAATTCCGGATAAGCCAAATTAGGGTTTCGGAGTATCCGGAAGCCGAATTGAGCCCAAATATCATATACGAGCTTCCTGCAGCGAGGGGATATTAGGAAGGTCTCCGATTTTAATTCGGGGTTCGTTGGTGAAATTGACGCTTTAGTACGGGAAGGTTAAACCGGTGTTTAACTACCAGAAATGATGAGGGATTAGCACGACATACCGGGTTTGTCATATCACGATAATTTTATTGATGCTTAGAATTGACCTAGGTGAATTAGAATGGCATGATTAGGGGTGTATGGACTTTTATGCTATATGATGAACCATGGATTGTTGTATGATATTATTGACTTGCCCTAGCCGATATGGACCTTGTTTATGTTGATGATTGCATACATGTTGCCATTTGTGGCTTAGCCGTTGATATGACTCCATGGTTGTTCGATCAGGTGTTTTGACATTATGTGATATTGTGGTTGTATTTGGATTCACAAGTGGGGGAAATAAACTTCCCAGGGTGATATTATGATGTTTAAGGAGGATGACTTGCACGAGGGTTTATCCCGAGGAAGTGCAATTATACGACTCCTGATTTACCTATGTTGATCCAATTATGGCCAGGTCAAGTACATGTGCAAGTAATGAATTATGATTAAGATAAGATATGAATCATGTATAAGGATACCAAATATGAGTGTTGTGGTCTCACGGTCTACTACATAGTAATTAGGGCTCCCTATGCTATTACTCTATTATGATATGTATGATAGGCACACCTCTCATGTGGTGATGACTGAAGAATTCTTACGAGATATGACCACACCCTGAGCGGTGTCGGGGTATGACTACACCCATAGTGGTGTGGGGTATGTATGACCACATCCGACGGGATGTTGGGGTATGTATGACTACATCCGACGTGATGTGGGGTATGTTGCCCGGGAGAGTTATTAGCATGGGAGTAGCCAAGCGCTTATAAGTAAAACATGATAAGACACACATGCATAAGTCAAGGTGGTTGAGTCTTTTTCCCATTGGGACATGAGGATGGCTGAGGTCTGATCCTAGTGTTTTGGCTTGTTTGCTAGATGTATGGTAGGGGTATACTCTGTTATGAACTCACGATGCTATGATTATCTCACTCAACTATGAGCTGGCCCTCTTGTATCCCTTTTCTCTGCTTATGCCATGTGTAAGCAGATCATCATCATCAGCTGCAGTAGATAGGTGTATAGGTGGGAGCTGCGCAAGAGTTGAAGGCAAGATGAGGTATGGTCTTCAACTATTCTGTGCTTGGACTACTACTCGGGATTTTGGCCAGTGATCCACACCTTTTTGTAAAATGTTTTGAGAACGTTTTTCATGTGCATACTAGCTTCTTATGTAGTGTGAGATATCCACAGGTGTGGAAAGTTGATGATATGTGTATATTTGTGTAATCATGTAAGTTGTGACGGTTATGGCATGTATCAGTATAGTATGCAGTTTGTCTATGAATGCATGGATTTAGATGAATTATTTTGCAGGATTAGATGGAAGAATTGTTAGCCCATTACGTGAGTAATTCATGTCGAAATTTTATTTGGGTAAATTTTGATAATTAATGTAACACCCGAGATTATTTCCGCTGCAATTGTATGAACAATATGATTAGGTAATACGTATAGGGTAGGGTGTTACAGTTTGGTATTAGAGCCCGGTTCCCTCTTTTTGTTGTTATGGCGTATTATACCCTATGGGAGGCTAAACACTCCTAAGGAGGGGAGTACCCCATAATGACTTAAACTGGGAATTGAGTTTGACATGATTATGTGCATTGGTATGTTGGATAAAATTATCTGCATCATGGTTTTCAAAATTGAGTTTTGAGCTTATTCGTTTTCAAGTAATTATTTCGGGAAAATTTTGTTTTAACCAAGTGAGAGATTGGGTGTAGAATGAATTTTGTGTGGATCTATCTAAGGCCAATATTTCCTTGTAGCTCGCACGGAAGTTGTCATAATGTTCCTATTGACCAGTCGAGAGGAGTGGGGGCGGTTGATGCAAGACCGCCAGTATTAGACTATGCACAGATGAAGAGTTTGGGTGGTAGAGACTTCAAGGGAGATGTGAGTCCAGATGCTGTAGTAGAGTGGTTGAGAGAGATGGAAGATGTGTTTGAGTATCTTTATGCGACCCCAGAGGGAAAAGTACAATATGTTGTTTTTATCCTAAAGGGGTACGCGAGGAGCTGGTGGTCCTCAGTCTCTAGAGTTAATGGTGAACGAGTTCAGTTCACCTGGGAGGAGTTCTTGAAGGCCTTTAAGATAGAGTTTCTTCCCGAAGCTTTTATCAGGGTAAAGAATAATGAATTCGCCAACCTTAAGCAGGAGAACATGACAGTTACTGAGTATACCATCAAGTTTGTTCGACTACTCTATTTTGAGGATGGGTTAGCGGATACAGAGCATAAGAAGAAGATGAGATACTTACATGGTCTGCGCCTAGGGTTGATAGAAAAGATCCACAAGGTTGATGAAGAGAGCATGGCCACTATCAAGGAGGGAGCACTTAAGTATGAAGCCTATTAAGTTGAGGGTAGAGAGGAAAACAAGGCCAAAGAAGAGAAGAAGAAGAGGAAGTTTGGAGTGAGTTATTCTGGACCTCGTTACCCACCTAGGAGAGGTCCTAGAGGTTTTGGGAGAACACCGAGTCAATCTATGTCGGGAACATCATACAGGGCACCAATTTCCTCAGCCACACAATTTCCATTTTGTCAAGTTTGTCAGAAGAGGCATCTTGGAGAGTGTAGGAGATTTTCTGGTGTATGCTTTCACTGTGGACAACCTGGGCACATCATGAGAGACTGTCCGCATTCGAGAGAAGTAAGAGCTACAGAGTCTGAGCCTTCAGTGCAATTTAGTAGAGCCCCATTCAGGGGTGGTTACCAGGGAGGCCGTAGTGGATTTCAGAGTGGTCGTGGTGGTTCACATGGTGGTAGAGGTGGTGGTCGAAATCAGCCATCAGGAAGTGGTACGCAGGGTACCAGAGCACAGGGAGCACCGAGGGTTTATGCAATGACTCGAGGTGAGGCAGAAGTGGCACCAGAAGTTGTGACTGGTATGCTTTCTATCCTTGGCAAGCAATTATATGCTTAGATCGATACTGGTTCCTCTCACTCATTCATGTCATATACGTTTGCACATATGCTACGCTTAGTTCCAGATAAGCTAGGTTATACCTTATGTGTTAAAACACCCGTGGGAGATACCTTCAAGGTAGATTCAGTTATTAGAAGTTCCTTCATTTGTGTGGAAGGAGCTTTCCTAGCAGCAGATTTAATTCTGCTACCTTTTGATGAATTCGATGTCATCCTTGGGATGGACTTTCTGGCAACACATGGAGCTGTTGTGGATTGTCAGAAGAACTAAGTGTTATTCAACACACCAGATGAAGGTCCTGTTGTATTCCGAGGCATTAAGAAAAAGGAGACTCATGGTTTTCTTTCTGCCTTGGAAGCTTTTCGATTAGTGAAGGAAGGTTGTGAAGCCTTTCTTGCTCAAGTTACCGTTGTAAATGAGAAGAAGGTTAAGGATGTAGAGGTGGTAAGGGAGTTTCCTGATGTATTCCCCGAAGAACTTCCCGGCCTTCCACCAGAAAGGGAAGTAGAGTTTGATATTGAATTGGTACCTGGCACAACACCAATTTCAATGGCACCATATAAAATGGCACCAATTGAGCTGAATGAGCTTAAAGAACAATTGCAATAATTGCTAGACAAGGGGTTTATTCGACCTAGCATCTCACCTTGGGGAGCACCGGTTTTGTTTGTCAAAAAGAAAGATGGCTCCATGAGAATGTGCATTGATTACCGGAGGTTGAATAAAGCAACAGTGAAAAATCGTTATCCCCTCCTAAGAATAGATGACTTGTTTGATCAATTGCAGGGTGCATCAATCTTTTCTAAGATTGATTTGAGGTCCGGGTACCATCAACTGAAAGTGGCAGATGGAGCGACCGCAAAGACGGCTTTTAGAAAAGATATGGGCATTATGAGTTCCTGGTAATGCCTTTTGGACTCACTAATGCGCCAGCAGTATTTATGGCTCTTATGAACAGAGTTTTTCATGAATATCTTGATAAGTTTGTGATTGTGTTCATAGACGATATTCTCATCTATTCTAAAAGCGAAGAGGAGCACAAAAATCACCTTAGAATTGTATTGCAAATTCTAAGGGAGAAACAATTATATGCAAAATTCTTAAAATGCGAGTTTTGGCTGAAGGAGGTAATATTTTTGGGACATGTAATTTCTGGAAGAGGAGTGGAGGTGGATCCGAAAAAGTTGGAAGCAGTGGTAAGTTGGACTCCATCAAAAGATGTGTCAGAGTTGAGAAGTTTTCTTGGCATGGCGGGTTACTATCGGCGGTTCGTAGAAGGATTTTCTAAAATTGCTGCACCATTGACTAAACTGTTGAGGAAGAATACCAAGTATGTTTAGGATGAATCATGTCAAAAGAGTTTTGATGAACTGAAGAAGAAATTGACCACAGCACCAGTACTGGCATTACCTTCAAGTCAGGGAGAGTTTGTGGTGTATAGTGATGCCTCGTATCAAGGATTGGGCTGTGTATTAATGCAAAATGGGAGAGTTATCGCATATGCCTCTAGGCAATTGCATCCTCGTGAAGTAAATTATCCCACTCATGACTTAGAATTGGCAGCGGTGGTATTTACTCTCAAGATTTGGCGACATTATTTGTATGGTGAGACTTTTAAAATCCTAACTGATCACAAAAGCCTGAAGTACATTATGGATCAGAAGGATTTAAATAGTCGCCAGAGGAGATGGATTGAACTTCTAAAAGATTATGATTGTACAATTGATTATGATCCAGGTAAAGCTAATGTAGTTGCTGATGCCCTAAGCAGAAAGGGGAAGAAGAATATAAATGATATGGTTGATTTGAGGGCAATGAATGTTGATTTGGAAGTGGATGGTGTAACAGGGTTACTAGCTCGGTTGAATATTCGACCTTTGTTGCATGACAAAATTCGTGAGAAGCAGAAGGAGGATCCAGAGTTGGCAAAAATCATTCAAGACATTGAGGAAGGAAAAGAAAGCCCATTTGAAATGGTAGATGGCATGTTGAAGATGAATGGAAGAGCATGTGTTCCTAATGTTGATAACTTGAGGAAAGAGATCCTAGATGAAGCTCATTCTTCTGCTTATGCTATGCACCCAGGAGCTACTAAAATGTATCACACGATCAAACCATATTTTTGGTGGCGTGGGATGAAAAAGGAAGCGGCTGAACATGTTTTCACATGTCTGGTATGTCAGAAAGTTAAGGCAGAACATCAAGCTCATGTGGGAAAACTGCAACCACTTCCAATTCCAGAATGGAAGTGGGAGAGAATCACAATGGATTTTGTATATGGTTTCCCATCATCAAGGGGAAAAGATGCAGGATGAGTTATTGTGGACCGACTGACCAAATCGGTTCACTTTTTACCCATTAGATGGAAATCATCACTGGAGACTTTGTCTCGACTATATATTACGGAGATCGTCAGATTGCATGGTGTGCCAATTTCTATTGTCTCTGATCGAGACCCAAGCTTCACATCTCGGTTTTGGCAAAGTTTACATGATGCCTTGGGAACTAAACTGCATTTCACTTCAGCTTATCATCCTCAAACAGATGGGCAGAGTGAACGAACCATCCTTACCTTGGAGGAGTTACTGCGATCATGTGTAATGCAATGGGAGGAATCATGGATTGACCATTTGCCCCTGATTGAGTTTGCTTACAACAACCAGTACCACAGTAGTTTAGGTGTTCCACCGTATGAAGCACTTTATGGGAGAAAATGCAGGACACCATTATGTCGGGATGTAGAAGGAGCAAGGCAAATCTCAGGGCCAGAGATAGTTCAAATCACAGTTGACAAGGTCAAGGAAATCAGGGAGCGTTTGAGGGTGGCTCAAGATCGACAGAAAGTTTATGTTGACACAAATAGGCATGAAGTTAATTTCAAAGTGGGTGAGAAAGTATTTCTCGAAGTTTCACACTGGACCCTATGAAATCACAGAGAAGATTGGACCAGTGGCATATAAACTAGCATTGCCTCCAATACTATCTCAAATCCACAATGTATTTCATGTTAGTATGCTGAAGAGATACAAAGTGGATCCTTCCCAAGTTATACAACCAGAGGAGATCGAGTTAGGCCCATATTTGACTTTTGAGGAGGTTCCGGTTCAGATTGTTGATCACTAGATTAAGACTCTTCGCAGGAAAGAAATCCCAATGTTGAAAGTGGTGTGGAGAAATCAAGATAGTGAGAGTGCTACATGGGAAACTGAAGCAAGTATGCGAGAGAAGTACAATAAGTTGGTAGCAAACTACTTTACAGGTTAACAATCTTGCTTAGTAAGTTATGTTTTGAACTTGTTGATGTGCTTTTGTTGTGATAAACCGATATAGGTTTTTGAAACCTTATATTGGGAACTTGAGGTGTTATGTGTTTAGTTATGTACTTCAGATCTCCTAACCTAAGAGTTAGGTAGTAACAATATATGTGATAGTGTCTGCGAGGAGGAGAGCGAGCGGATATGTACTATCGACTCAAGGATAGATTTCGAGGACGAAATCTTTTAAGAAGGGGAGAATTGTAACATCCCGTTCCGGCAAAACCCATTTTTCGATCGCTAAAAGTTCGCGATTTAAAATCGAGCATTTCGACACTATTTCGACGAAAATTGGATTATTGATCGATCGGATAAGTATACGTATTAATTATATATATATATATATAGTATCTATATATCCTGTCCATTTAATTCCCCACCACCGTTTCATTTAATTTTCCCCATCTTCATCTTCTTTTCACTTTCGGACCGAGAGAGAAGCAGAGCGAGAAGTGCAGGAGAGTGACGAGGGAAAAATTTCACGGATCGATTCTTGAGTTCTAGTGATCCAAAAATCTCGAATTTCTCGAATTCCAGATAAGCCAAATTAGGGTTTCGGAGTATCCAGAAGCCGGATTGAGCCCAAATTTCATATACGAGCTTCCTGCAGCGAGGGGATATTAGGAAGGTCTCCGATTTTAATTCGGGGTTCGTTGGTGAAATTGACGTTTTAGTACGGAAAGGTTAAACCAGTGTTAAACTACCAGAACTGGTGAGGGATTAGCACGGCATACCGGGTTTGTCGTATCACGATAATTTTATTGATGCTTAGAATTGACCTAGGTGAATTAGAATGGCATGATTAGGGGTGTATGGACTTTTATGCTATATGATGAACCATGGATTGTTGTATGATATTATTGACTTGCCCTACCGATATGGACCTTGTTTATGTTGATGATTGCATACATGTTGCCATTTGTGGCTTAGCCGTTGATATGACTTCATGGTTGTTCGATCAGGTGTTTTGACATTATGTGATATTGTGGTTGTATTTGGATTCACAAGTGGGGGAAATAAACTTCCCAGGGTGATATTATGATGTTTAAGGAGGATGACTTGCACGAGGGTTTATCCCGAGGAAGTGCAATTATACGAGTCCTAATTTACCTATGTTGAGCCAATTATGGCCAGGTCAAGTACATGTGCAAGTAATGAATTATGATTAAGTAAGATAAGATATGAATCATGTATAAGGATACCAAATATGAGTGTTGTGGTCTCACGGTCTACTACATAGTAATTAGGACTCCCTATGCTATTACTCTATTATGATATGTATGATAGTCACACCTCTCATGTGGTGATGACTGAAGAATTCTTACGAGATATGACCACACCCTGAGCGGTGTCGGGGTATGACTACACCCATAGTGGTGTGGGGTATGTATGACCACATCCGATGGGATGTTGGGGTATGTATGACTACATCCGACGTGATGTGGGGTATGTTGCCCGGGAGAGTTATTAGCATGGGAGTAGCCAGGCGCCTATAAGTAAAACATGATAAGACACACATGCATAAGTCAAGGTGGTTGAGTCTTTTGCCCATTGGGACATGAGGATGGCTGAGATACGATCCTAGTGTTTTGGCTTGTTTGCTATAGATGTATGGTAGGAGTATTCTCTGTTATGAACTCACGATGCTATGATTATCTCACTCAACTATGAGTTGACCCTCTTTTATCCCTTTTCTCTGCTTATGCCATGTGTAAGCAGATCATCATCATCAACAGCAGTAGATAGGTGTATAGGTGGGAGCTGAGCAAGAGTTGAAGGCAAGATGAGGTATGGTCTTCAACTATTCTGTGCTTGGACTGCTACGCGGGATTTTGGCCAGTGATCCACACCTTTTTGTAAAATGTTTTGAGAACGTTTTTCATGTGCATACTAGCTTCTGATGTAGTATGACATATCCATAGGTGTGGAAAGTTGATGATATGTGTATATTTGTGTAATTATGTAAGTTGTGACGATTATGGCATGTATCAGTATAGTATGCAGTTGTGTAACATGAAACTGTGACTATGGCTATGAATAGCCAATGCATATGGCAGTGAGTGTATATGTTTGTCTATGAATGCATGGATTTAAATGAATTATTTTTCAGGATTAGATGGAAGAACTGTTAGCCCATTACGTGAGTAATTCATGTCAAAATTTTATTTGGGTAAATTTTGATAATTAATGTAAAACCCGAGATTATTTCCGCTGCAATTGTATGAACAATATGATTAGGTAATACGTATAGGGTAGGGTGTTACAAACCACATATCCATCAACAGTTATAGACATTTGGAGTTCAAATCCACCTTATTGTTCAATTTGGACTCAGTAATAAGAGTTCGTACTCGTGCACGTATTGTCATTACGACACAATTAAGCTGTTTATGTGTTTATATGACTCAACTAATCAGTGAACCACATGTCCATCAACATTACTAGACATTGGGAGCATGAATCCACCTAATTGTACAATTTGGACTCGGTGATAAGAGTTCGTACTCGTGCATGTTTTGTCATTACGACACGATTAAGCGGTTTATGTGTTAATATGACTCAACAATCAATGAATCACATGTCTATCAACATTACTAGACATTTGGAGCACGAATCCACCTTATTATACAATTTTGACTCGGTAATAAAAGTTCGTACTCGTGCACGTTTAGTCATTAGGACACAATTAAGCGGTTTATGTGTTTATATGACTCAACCAATCAATGAATCACATGTCCATCAACATTATTTGACATTTGTAGTTCGAATCCACCTTATTCTACAATTTTGACTCGGTAATAAAAGTTCGTACTCGTGCACGTTTAATCATTAGGACATAATTAAGCGGTTTATGTGTTTATATGACTCAACAATCAACGAATCACATGTCTATCAACATTACTAGACATTTGGAGCACGAATTCACCATATTGTACCATTTGGACTCGGTAATAAGAGTTCGTACTCGTGCACGTTTTGTCATTACGACACAATTAAGCGGTTTATGTGTTTATATGAGTCAACCAATCAATGAATCACATGTCCATCAACATTACTAAACATTTGGAGCACGAATCCAACTTATTGTACAATTTGGACTCGGTAATAAGATTCCATACTCGTGCTCGTTTTGTCATTACGACACAATTAAGATGTTATGTATTTATTTGTCTAAACATATCAACGAATCACATTTCCATCAACATTACTAGACATTTGGAGCATGAATCCACCTTATTGTACAATTTGGACTCGGTAATAAGATTTCATACTCGTGCATATTTTGTCATTAAGACACAATTAAGTTGTTTATGTGTTTATATGACTCAACCAATCAATGAAACATATATCCATCAACATTAATAGACATTTGGTGTTCAAATACACCTTATTGTACAATTTGGACTCGGTGATAAGTGTTCGTACTCGTGCACGTTTTGTCATTATGACATAATTAAGCTGTTTATCTGTTTATATGACTCAACCAATCAATAAATCACATTTCCATCAACATTACTAGACATTTGGAGCATGAATCCACCTTATTGTACAATTTGGACTCGGTAATAAGATTTCGTACTCGTGCTCGTTTTGTCATTAGGACATAATTAAGCAGTTTATGTGTTTATATGACTCAACAATCAATGAATCACATGTACATCAACATTACTAGACATTTGGAGCATGAATCCACCTTATTGTACAATTTGGACTCGGTAATAAGATTTCATACTCGTACATGTTTTGTCATTAAGACACAATTAATCTGTTTATGTATTTATATGACTCAACCAATCAATGAAACACATGTCCATCAACTTTACTAGACATTCGGAGCACGAATCCACCTAATTGTACAATTTGGACTCGGTGATAAGAGTTCTTACTTTTGCACGTTTTGTCATTATGACATAATTAAGCTGTTTATCTGTTTATATGACTCAACCAATCAATGAATCACATGTCCATCAACATTACTAGACATTTGTAGCATGAATCCACCTTATTGTACAATTTGGACTCGGTAATAAGAGTTCGTACTCGTGCACGTTTTGCCATTATGACATAATTAAGCAGTTTATGTGTTTGTATGGCTCGATAATCAATGAGTCACATGTCCATCAACATTACTAGACATTTGGAGCACGAATCCAACTTATTGTACAATTTGGACTCGTGCACGTTTTGTCATTACAACATAATTAAGCGGTTTATGTGTTTAAATGACTCAACCAATCAATGAATCACATGTCCATCAACATTTCTAGAGATTTGGAGCACGAATCCAACTTATTGTACAATTTGGACTCAGTAATAAGATTTCGTTGTAACATCCCGTTTCGACTAAAATCGTATTACTGCCACTAGAAAATTTCACGATTTAAAATCGATCATTTTGGCAGTATTTCGACAAAAATCAGATTATCGATCGATCGGATAAGTATACGTATTAATTATATATATATATACTCCGTCCATTTAATTCTCGTCCATTTAATTCATTATCATCGTCTATTTCCATTTTCCACCGAGAGAAGCAAAAACCAGAGCGACCAGAGCCGCGCACAGGGGAACTCCTGGGAAAATTTCACAGCTCAATTCTTGAGCCCTAGTGATCCAAAAATCCTGTAAGTAATGTCTAATCCATCCTTACATCGTGATTTATCGATTTAGAGCTTTAAAATGAGTTTATGGTTCAGGAATTTCTTGAATTCCCGATAAGCCAAATTAGGGTTTCGGAGTATCCGGAAGCCGGATTGAGCCCAAATTTCATATACGAGCTTCCTGCAGTGAGGTAATCAATCCTCTAGTTCTAATCCCTGAATTTCGGCAATTATTTAGATCGGGGTCCAAATCGCTGAAGTTAGCTCCGGCCAGGGTTTGATATGTTTTTATCAAGAATTTGACCCGGGGTCTAGAACTAATATTGACGGGGATACTGCAAGGGATATTAGGACGGTCTCGGATTTTAATACGGGGTTCGTTCGTGAAATTGACGTTTTAGTACGGGAAGGTTAAACCGGTGTTTGAACGACCAGAATTGGTGAGGGAATAGCACGGCATACCGGGTTTGTCGTATCAAGATAATTATATTAATGCTTAGAATTGGCCTAGGTGAATTAGAATGACTTGATTAGGGGTGTATGGACTTTTATGCTATATGATGAACCATGGATTGTTGTATGAGATTATTGACTTGCCCTAGCCGATATGGACCTTGTTTATGTTGATGACTTGCCCTAGCCGATATGGACCTTGTTTATGTTTATGTGATATTGTGGTTGTATTTGGATTCACAAGTGGGGGAAATAAACTTCCCAGGGTCATATTATGATGTTTGAGGATGACTTGCACGAGGGTTTATCCCGAGGAAGTGCAATTATACGACTCCTGATTTACCTATGTTGAGCCAATTATGGCCAGGTCAAGTACATGTGCAAGTAATGAATTATGATTAAGCAAGATGATATATGAATCATGTATAAGGATACCAAATATGAGTTTTGTGGTCTCACGGTCAACTACATAGTAATTAGGGCTCCCTATGCTATTACTCTATTATGATATGTATGATAGTCACACCTCTCATGTGGTGGTGACTGAAGATTTCTTACGAGATATGACCACACCCAGAGTGTTGTCGGGGTATGACTACACCCATAGTGGTGTAGGGTATGTATGACCACATCCGACGGGATGTTGGGGTATTGTATGACTACATCCGACGGGATATGGGGTATGTTTCCCGGGAGAGTTATTAGCATGGGAGTAGCCAGGCGCCTATAAGTAAAACATGATAAGATGCATATGCATGAGTCAAGGTGGTTGAGTCTTTTGCCTATTGGGAGGTCGGATGGCTGAGGTTTGATCCTAGTGCTTTGGCTTGTTTGCTAGATGTATGGTAGGGGTATGCTCTGTTATGAACTCACGATGCTATGATTATCTCACTCAGCTATGAGATGACCCTCGTTTATTCTTTTTCTCTGCTTATGCCATGTGTAAGCAGATCATCATCATCAGCAGTAGATAGGTGTATAGGTGGGAGCTGCGCAAGAGTTGAAGGCAAGATGAGGTATGGTCTTCAACTATTCTGTGCTTGGACTACTACTCGGGATTTTGGCCAGTGATCCACACCTTTTTGTAAAATGTTTTGAGAACGTTTTTCATGTGCATACTAGCTTCTGATGTAGTGTGAGATATCCACAGGTGTGGAAAGTTTATGATATGTGTATATTTGTGTAATTATGTAAGTTGTGACGATTATGCCATGTATCAGTTTAGTATGCTGTTGTGTAACATGAAACTGTGACTATGGCTATGAAAAGCCAATGCATATGGCAGTGAGTGTATATGTTTGTCTATGAATGCATGGATTTAGATGAATTATTTTGCAGGATTAGATGGAAGAACTGTTAGCCCATTATGCGAGTAATTCATGTCAAAATTTTATTTGGGTAAATTTTGATAATTAATGTAACACCCGGGATTATTTCCGCTGCAATTGTATGAACAATATGATTAGGTAATACGTATAGGGTAGGGTGTTACAGTTTGGTATCAGAGCCCGGTTCCCTCTTTTTGCTATTATGGCGTACTATACCCTATGGGAGGTTAAAGACTCCTAAGGAGGGGAGTACCCCATAATCAATGCAGTCAAAAGCGCGATTCTACCTAAAAGCGGAAAAGGGGTAAAATCGAAAAGCAGCGAATTAAAGCGTAAAAGCGTAAGTTTTTGATGCATCATGTATAATAGTTAAAAATCTGTTAAGTACCACATGTATTATGCAATATATGAGTGCATGGAGTTTAGACAAGTGAATAAATACATGCAATTCATGTCCAAATTAAAGCAAATTCATAACATCTTAACAATAAGTTCATAAACATAAACTGTAACCCACAAACGAGTTAATAACCAAATTCTCACAACATTAGCTTCACATTCTGCCCTTGGTTTCTCAAAGGTTCAATTAGAAACACCACATATACATAATTTAGCAGTAGCATACGTAGGTAAAAACCAGTAGGTTATACGCTTATTGTAAATTATAAGTAGTTTCCTTCATTTTGTTGGGTTGGTTTAAATTATTGAGAATGTGTGAGTTGTAATTTAGCTAGAAATACCTGCTAGGTTATATGTTTAGAGTAGACTAAGAGTTGAGAAGGGGAAGCATTTACCCACCATTTATGAGTCATAGGTGAAGTGGCGACGGGGTATGACAAGATAGAGACAGAAACTAACATGGTGTGGCGCCAGCGAGTGGCGACAGGCGACGACGAGTGCGACGGGTGCTGCCGCGTTGGAGCTATCGAGTGCGACGGGCTAGAGCTTTGCTGGAAGGGGGCCATATTAACTTGTCAAGACGAGGTATAGCAGGTAAAGGAATAGACAATATCAGTTTAACACAATCAGCAGTGAACAAACTAGTGATCAAATCCATATTCCAAGATCAAGAAATCGGATGAATAAGAGAGGTCACAAATGGATTGCCCAGCTGAACACCAGGCAGCAGGGAAGGAGAGGAAGGGGGAGAAGAAGGGAGCCATCTGTCCTCCAAAATGCGAATGGCTGAACCACACCCGATCTGCCATCGAAGTCCCTTGAGCAAGAGCTTACGTCCTTCCAGAACCCCTTGCCATGCCCAAGATGGACGAGTCCCTATCGTTGCAGTGAGGAAGTCGCAATGGGGATGGTACCTGGCCTTATACATCCGAGCAAGAGTCGACTGGGGAGACATAAGGATCTTCCAAGCTTGCTTGGCTAGCATGGCAACGTTGAACAGATCAAAGTCCCGAAAGCCAAGCCCTCCACGGAATTTACTAACGCAAACTGCTGGCCATGCTATCCAATGGATCCCTTTCTCTTTGTCTTGGCTCACCCACCAGAATTTAGAGAGCTGTCCATTCATTCTTCGACAGGAGGTGGCTGGTAACCGGAAAGACATCATCGCATACACAGTGTAGCCGATCCAACGACTTTGATCACTACCTCCTTCGCTGCAAGCGAGAGAGACTTCGTTTTCCAGCCTTGGATGCGCTTAGTGAGAGCCTCCTCTATGAACCGAAAAGTCTGAACTTTGGACCGATGGATCTGAGCCGGTAGACCAAGGTACTTGTCCAATTCGCCAATTGAATCCACACCTAAAGTGGCTGCCAACGCAGGACCTTCCTGGACTGAAACATTAGTACTAAAGCATACCTTGGACTTCTGGAGATTAATTTTCTGTCCCTTAGCCGCCTCATAAAGGTTAAGCAAATTCAAAAGTTGGTCACACTCCGAGGAAGAAGCTCTCATAAACAAATAAGTATCGTCAGCAAACAATAAATGTGAAGTAACTAGAGCAAAGCGATGGATTTTAAGGCCATGTAATTGCTGGGCAGCAAGAGCATTAGAGATCATAGTGGAAAAAACTTCTGTATAAAGAGCAAACAACAAGGGGGATAGAGGATCACCTTGACGGATACCCCGTTCCGGTTGGAAGTAGCCGTGTATGTTGCCATTAAGAATCACAGAGAAGGAAACGGTCGTGACACAAGCCTTGACTAGCTTAATCCAGCCCGACGCAAACCCCAGCGACTCCAGAACAGCAAATAGGAAGCCCCACTCAACCCGATCATATGCTTTTTCCATGTCGAGCTTCAGGGCCATCCATTTATCCCTACCCTCCTACTTCGTCTTGAGAAAGTGCATGACTTCTTGGGCTATGAGTATGTTGTCAGAGATGTCCCGCCCTTTGACAAACCCATTCTGGAAATCACTCACAACCGAAGGGAGGACCTGACTCAACCTGGAAGACAACACCTTGGATATGATTTTATAGAAGACCTGACACAACCCTATTGGTCTCATCTGTCTCATGGAGTCTGCATTAGGGATCTTAGGAATCAGAGTGATCATTGTATGATTAAAATTATGAAGAAGCCTACCCGACATGAAGAAGGACAAAGCAGCCACACAGACCGAAGTGATCAAAATGACGTCGTTTTTGTTTGGCGGAGACAATTTTCTCCTTTGCTTGGAATCGGATAAAAACGGTATGAAAGCGCGCTTTTATCCGATTTTAACGATTCTACTAACGCTTTTGACTGATTTTGAGTAAAATACGATTTTATTAGTGATTTGAAGCGTTTTCCTACCCTAGAAACGTAAAATCGTACGATTTTACGCTTTAAAGCGCGATTTTGACTACACTGCCCATAATGACTTAAACTGGGAATTGAGTTTGACATGATTATGTGTATTGGTATGTTGGATGAAATTACCAGCATCATGGTTTTCAAAATTGAGTTTTGAACTTATTTGTTTTCAAGTAATTATTTTGGGAAAATTTTGTTTTAACCAAGTGAGATATTTGGTGAAGAATGAATTTTGTGTGGATCAATCTAAGGCCAATATTTCCTTGTAGCTCGCACGGAAGTTGTCATAATGTTCCTACTGACCAGTCGAGAGGAGTGGGGGCGGTTGATGCAAGACCGCCAGTATTAGACTATGCAAAGATGAAGAGTTTGGGTGGTAGGGACTTTAAAGGAGATGTGAGTCCGGATGCTGTGGTAGAGTGGTTGAGGGAGATGGAAGTTGTGTAATATACCAATAATACACCTGTTTTACCCCTATTCTTGAGCCGTTTGAGAGGTTGATTCTCGTGTTTTAGGCCAATTTCAAGCGAGGTTGTGCGTTTATGTCATATTTCAGGACCCGGCGAAGGAACGAGATTCGGGTCGAAAGGAGCAAGTGAGGTTTGAAGTGTGCTGGAGAGCAAAAATACCCGGCCATGAGCAGAAATACCCGGTCGGGTATTATCTGGCCATGACTGGGGATTTGAAGCTTTGGGCGTCCGTTGGAAACATAAGGGGGCCCGGGCAGGAAGCTAAAATCCCCGGTCGGGGATTCTTAGGCCAGACCGAAGATTTTCATCTGCTCTTAAAACACGCGTTTCAATTATACCCGGTCGAGACCCAAAATACCCGACCGGGTATTTCGACCGGGTATCGCAACAGGCAACCTTTTAAAGGAAAAGAAGGCTAAAAATCGAGAGTTCCGAGTTTTAGAGAGATAGAGCGATTCCTAGAGAGAGAAAGAGACGAACTAGAGTTCCCAAGTGCCCTAGCTTGATCTTCATCACCATTTGAGCCCGGCTTGAGCTTGGAGAAGTGCCGATCGACGACCAGGAGCAGAAACTCATCCTTCACAGTATGATTTCCGCATCTGAATCTGCTTTTGCTTCTCTCTCCATGGAGTAGTTTTCCCATTCATCTGGGTATGGAGAACCCTAGATTTGTATGTTAGGTCTGATTGTATGAACCCAAGTACATATTTTATGATTTGATTATATTCGATTGAGGCTTGAATGATTGAATGACTTGAATCCTTATCAAATTCCTGTTGTTTCTGCTTTAACCTAGAAAGAGAATATCTGCCTAGGTTGATAGAGCACCCTTAATTGAAGGTAGTGAATTGGCAACTTTAGTCGAGGAGCCAATTCACTATTCTGTACCGAATTCAATTCGGTAGTGGAGGTTTGGTTCGTTAGGGCCTCAATCTGTTTACTTCTGTGGAGGTTAGTCGCCCGCTGGAGACTCAGATTGAGAGGGTCTGGAGACCTTTAGTCGAGACTTTAGACTGTTTAAGAACCTTCCGCAGTATAACTTTCATGAAAACTGAACTTGGTAAATTGCAATCCGGCTTAACTGCAGTCTAGGGGGAACCATATCCGGGTGACCTCTCTCGACTTGAAAACAACCGTTTAACTTGCTTTGTTTGTTTGTTAATTTGGACTTGCACTAAAGTTTCACTACTAGATAATGAGAATTCACTAAGTAGTCATCAAATCTAGGACCCGGGTTGACATTAAAACCCAAACATGCTATACTACGCTTTAGGAAGTGGTTACACTTGGCCAATTTCTAGAGTGACAGTAGGAGTGAGTCAAGTTTTTGGCGCCGTTGCCGGGGACGACTAGGTTGTTGAAGAAAAGTGATTTTTGTTACTTTAGCATTTTCATTTTCGCTTTGATTGTTTGTTCTTTCCCACTTGTGCCTTCACGGGTTTGCATTGCTTGACTGTGTGCAGATAGTGCATGACCCGTAGCCAGTCGGGAGGTCTACTGCCGTTGGATCCAGAGCTTGAACGCACCTGCCGCCAACTTAGGAGACAACAGCGAGCTAGACTGGCTACGGAAGAGCGCATAGACGGCCATTTGAGCAGCGAGTCCGAGGACGAGTACGAGATGGAAGGCGAACACAACCCACCCCCGGGGAATCCTCTCCAGGTTCCCCCGGTGAATCAGATATTGGGGAACAACCCCATACCCCAGGCAGATGGGGTTCATCATCATCCACCACCACCAGGTCCCACCTTGGAGTACTACTACACTCCACGGATTGCTGACATCCGCCCGGTCATCCTCTATCCGCCCATTCCAGCAAAGAACTTCGAGATCAAGCCATGTTGGATTCAACTCATTACATCCTCTATCAAGTTCCATGGCATGAAGGATGAGGAGGCAAGGGTGCATCTTTCCCGTTTTCTGTAGCTGACGAACGGGTTCAAGCTGAACGGTGTCCCTGATGACACAATCCGCCTTCACTTCTTCCCCCATTCTCTGGCGGGGAATGCTAAGAGGTGGTTGGAGACCCAGCACCCATTGTCCATCACTTCTTGGGACGATCTGGCAGACAAGTTCGTGCACAGGTACTATCCAGCATCGAAGACCACAGAGATTCAGCGGGAGATCACTCACTTCTGCCAAGAGCCAGACGAGTCACTTCGTGATGCATGGGAGAGGTACATGGGATATTTCTGGCAGTGTCCCCATCATGGCTTCAGTGATGCATTCACAGTGGGGAACTTCTACAGTGCTCTCTCCCCGGACAGCCAGAGGGTGATTGAGTCTCTATGCCCAAGAGGGGATATTCTCACTAAGACTCCGCCCGAGCTGAACTAGATGATCAGTACCTTGGCTGCCAGAGATCACTCCTGAGGGCAGAGCAGCAGAGGCAGAAATCCCCGGGACCGTGGTGTGCACGCCATGGAGGCCAGGTACGGGCTCGAGCAGCAGGTGGCCGAGTTAGTGCAGACATTGAAGCAGCCCAACAGTCTTATTCCGGGCCGAGGTTTGGCTACGCCTCCAGTAGCTCAATGTTAGTGGTGTGAGAGCCCGAATCATCTGGTGGAGGACTGTCAGGCTATGCGGGAGTCTTCTACTCCCCAAGAACAGGTGGACTTCATCGCCAATGCTCGCCGCCTTGACCCATACAACGAGGGGTGGCGCCAGCATCCCAACTTCGCTTGGGGTAACAACACCACTAAACCACCTGGTTTCCCAGCACCAGCGGATGGTTTTCAGGAGAGGCAGCCCTTCCAGGCAAGGCAGGGGCCACCACCAGAGCAGCAGCCCTACCATTCCAGCAGCCCCAGCGTCAGTATGCCTAGCCTCCAGCAGCTGCAGCTCCAGATAATCAGATGACGGATCTGAAAAATATTTTGCAGGCATTCATGACCACTAGCCAGGCGAACTTCACGAGGATGGATCAGAACATAGCCTCACTGGAGGCAGGCCAGAGAAACCAAGGTGCCATTCTGCAAGATCTACATAATCAGATTGGGGGCATAGCTCGCCAAAACACTACCAGGGCACCGGGGACTCTGCCTGCCACCACTGTTCCGAACCCTCGTGAGCCTCACCAGCAGCTGGATGCCATCACTACCAGGAGTGGCAAGACCATATCTGTTGTTCCTGCCCAGCCCAGGCGAGACGAGCCACTACCTGCTTCAACACTTCCAGCTGGTAATGCAAAGTGGGGGAAGACAAAGAAGCACCTGCTCCCACGCCATAGCCAGTGGTTAAGGAGCATGTACCCCAGCTTCCTTTCCCCACTCGCCTACATAAAGACAAGCTGGAGATAGAGTTTGCCAAGTTCATGGCAATATTGAAGCAGGTCAACATCAGCATGTCGTTCGTGGAGGCACTGTCGAAGATGCCCAAGTATGCCAAATTCATGAAAGACCTCCTCACCAACAAGAAGAAACTTGGGGATCTTTCGACAGTGATGCTGAGCGAGGAGTGTTCTGCTATCCTGCAGAACAAGCTGCCCGAGAAGCGCAAAGACCCAGGGAGTTTCACTATCCCTCTTGTTATTGGCAGCATGCATGTAGGAAAGTCCTTGGCGGACCTAAGCGCTAGCATAAATGTTCATGCCCTACAAATTGTTTAAAAAGTTAGACCTAGGTGAACCTAGAGCTACTAGGATGAGAATTCAGTTAGCTGATCGTTCCATCGTGCATCCTAGGGGTATCATTGAGGATCTGCTTGTTAATGTTGGTGCATTCACATATCCTGTTGACTTTGTTATTTTGGATATAAATGAGAATGTGGATGTGCCGTTGATTTTGGGTAGACCGTTTCTCGCCACCGCCAAGGCGCTTATTGATGTGCATAGTGGTAAATTGATCCTACGTGCTGGTGATGAACAGGCTACTTTGAGAATGGGAAACACTCTCATTTGCATGATGACATAGATTACTGTGATGTGCTTACTGATTTTGAGACTGCACCCGCCATAACGAGTGTGGGTACTGACGATACTCTTGAGCTTTGTATTTTGCTAGGTGAGCAGGCATCGCAGGAGCCGCTGTTGGCCGCGCTGGAGAGTGGCCCATTCCTGGAGGGCGACAGGTTGTTCAAACCGATCTCATCCTCAATCCGCATCACTACCTCCTTGGAGGAACCACCAGAGCTGGAGCTTAAGCCCCTCCCTCCTCATTTGGAGTATGCATTTCTCCGAGAGGGGAATAAGCTGCCAGTCATCATCAGCTCGACCCTCACACCCGAGCAGAAGGACAGACTGGTGGCCTTGCTGAAGCAGTACGAGCGAGCTCTAGCATGGAAGATCACAGATATCCGGGGGATCAGCCCCTCTTTTTGCTCCCACCAGATACTGCTGGAGGATGAGATGCGGCCAGTGAGACAGCCGCAGAGAAGATTGACACCGAACCTGGAGGCGGTGGTTCGAGCAGATATCATGAAGCTGATGGACGCGGGGATCATCTTCGCCATTCCGACGGCGAGTGGGTCAGTCCCACCCAGGTGGTACCCAAAAAAGGGTGGGATGACCGTGGTGCCTAACGAGAAGAATGAGCTCGTCCCGATGCGCACGGTGACTGGGTACCGTGTTTGCATTGATTATCGGCGTCTCAACGACGCCACTTGGAAGGACCACTTCCCGCTGCCGTTCATTGACCAGATGCTGGAGAGATTGGCGGGGCACGAGTTCTACTGTTTCCTGGATGGGATGTTCGGGTACTTCCAGATCCCTATTGCACCGGAGGACCAAGCGAAGGCCACTTTCACCTGTCCCTTCGGCACATTTGCCTACCGGAGGATCCCATTCGGGCTATGCAATGCCCCGGCCACTTTTCAGCGATGCATGCTCGCCATCTTTGACCGTCTAGTCGGCGAGATTATGGAGGTGTTTATGGACGATTTCTCGGTTTATGGAGACTCATTATCTCACTGTCTCCATAACCTGGAGCTTGTCCTTAAACGGTGTGAAGACACGAACCTTGCACTGAGTTGGGAGAAGTGTCACTTCATGGTTCGAGAAGGCATAGTTCTTGGGCATAAGATCTCCAAGATGGGGATTGAGGTGGACAGAGCGAAGATCGAGACTATCAGCAAGCTGCCTCCCCTACATCTGTTAAGGGGATCCGGAGTTTTTTAGGCCATGTAGGGTTCTACAGGCAGTTCATCAAGGATTTCTCGAAGATAGCCCTGCCCCTGACTAAGCTTCTAGAGAAGGATTCCCCCTTCCAGTTCACTGATGCTGGACAGCGGCTTTTACAACCTTGAAGGAGAAGCTCACCCAAGCTCCTATCATGGTTGTTCTTGACTGGTCCCTACCATTTGAGTTTATGTGCGACGCTAGTGACTTTGCTGTTGGAGCTGTCTTGGGGCAGAGGCGAGATCAACACTTCCGACCTGTCTACTACGCCTCGAAGACACTCAATGATGCCCAGGAGAACTACACCACCACGGAGAAGGAGCTGCTCGCAGTGGTGTTTGCCTTCGACAAATTTTGTCCCTATCTGGTCTTGTCCCATGTGACCGTGTATACAGATCACTCCGCGATTCGATACCTGATGAGCAAGGCCAATGCCAAGCCTAGGCTAATACGATGGATCTTATTATTGCAGAAGTTTGACATTGAGATTCGGGACAAGAAGGGAGCGGAGAATGTGGCAGCTGATCACCTCTCCCGGTTGGACGCACCTCCTGCGGACAACCTCGTGGAGGAGATCAACGACTCCTTCCCAGATGAGAGACTGATGATGATGTGCCTGGTGAAGAGTGTCACCCCCTGGTATTCCGATTTTGCGAACTATTTGGTGGGCCAGCAGCTCCCCAAGGGGATGACAACTCACACCAAGAGGAAGTTCTTCTCCGACCTGAAGCATTACTTCTGGGATGACCCTCATCTCTTCAGGATCGGAGCCGACGGGATCATCCGTCGCTGTGTTATGGAGAGTGAGATGGAGGGCATTCTATCTCACTGTCATGAGGGATCTACTGGCGGTCACCATGGAGAAAACCGCACGGCAAGGAAGGTGCTCCAATCGGGCTTCTACTGGCCCATGCTCTTCAAGGACGCAGACGCCTTCGCACACCGGTGCGACCGATGCCAGAGGTCAGGTAACATCTCTGTCCGTGATGAGATGCCCCAGAATGTGTTTATAACCTGTGAAATCTTTGATGTCTGGGGTATCGACTTCATGGGCCCCTTCCCTCCATCTTTTGGCAATACCTATATTCTGGTTGCTGTTAACTACGTCTCTAGGTGGGCTGAGGCGCAAACTTTGCCCACTAATGATGCTAGACGTGTTTGTGGTTTTCTAAAGCAGCTATTCTCCCGGTTCGAGACACCTAGAGCCATCATAAGCGATCGAGGCACCCATTTCCAGGGCCAGTTTGATAAGTTACTGTCGCGCTATGGTGTAACTCACAAGGTGTCTATGGCCTATCACCCTCAGACCAGTGGCCAGGCCGAGCTGACGAACCGGGAGCTCAAGCGGATCCTGGAGAAGACAGTGGATCAGTCCCGCAAGGATTGGTCAACCAAGCTTGATGATGCTCTCTGGGCGTATCGCACTGCCTACAAGACACCCATTGGTACTTCACCGTACCGACTTGTCTATGGAAAGGCATGCCATTTGCCCGTGGAGCTAGAGCACAAGGCCTTCTGGGCCCTTAAGCTGCTCAACTTGGATGTTAGTGTTGCAGGTGTTGAGCGCATAATGCAGATGCTGGAGCTGGAGGAGTGGCGTTACCACGCCTATGAGAACACCAAGCTATACAAGGAGCGCACTAAGCGCCTGCACGATGCACGGTTGCGGGGTCCGAAAGAGTTTCGAGTTGGTGATCGAGTTCTCCTCTATAACTCTCGCCTGAAGCTCTTTCCCGGAAAACTCCGTTCCCGGTGGTCTGGACTGTTCACGGTCACCCAGGTGTTCCCGTATGGCACGATTGAAATTGCCAACCCGCAAACTGAGCCGTTTAAAGTGAATGGCAATCGTCTCAAGCTCTACCTGGGAGACGAGGTTGAACGTGCGGAGTTGGTGGTGGAACTCGCGGACCCTTAGTTCCGCCATGGGCGTCCAGCTAAAAGACGGTAAAGAAGCGTTTGTGCGGAGGCAACCCCACCACGGTTTGAATTTCTTTTTCCCTTTTTTCTGAGTTTTTGTGTCGTATTGAGTCAGTTGCATGTCTGTGTTGAAGTTCGGTCATCTGTTGTGCCTCGATTTGGTGTTGTCGTGCAGAGGAGGTTGAAAACTTGGGAGAATGAGCATTTTGGCCGGAAGGGTGAAATACCCGGTCGTGAGCCAAAATACCCGACCGGGTATTTTTGGCTCGTGACCGGGCCCTCTTCTGCCTTCTGGGACGCCCGAAGGTCAAATCCCCGACCTCGAGCCAAAAATACCCGACCGGGTATTTTTGGCTCGAGACCAGGGATTTCCAGACCTTGACACGCAGCGTTTCAGGACCCCCGACCTCGCCCCAAAAATACCCGACCGGGTATTTTTGGCGCGAGACCGGGGAATCCCTCGCCCACTAAACGCTGTGTTTGTCAAAACCCCCGGTCGTGGAATCAAAATACTCGACCGGGGATTTTTGCTATTTATAGCAAACCCCCGGTCAGTTTCTCTCTCTACCCTCATTTTTCAAAATTTTCTCCTCTCTCTTCCTTCCAAATCCTCTCCCCTCTCTCCTCATGAGCGCCGCAGGCAGCCGCCCCCCCGCCGCCGCTTTGCCGCCGCCGGTCGTTTTCCGGCGACCTTCCGACGGTTTTCTGGCGACTTTCCTGCCATTTTCCGGCGAGCCTCCCGGGTCATTTTTGGCCTCCGTCTCGCGTCCCTCACCCGTTATTTTTAGCCTTAGCTACAGTTCTACTTGCGTTTTCAGGTGTGTTTCTTGTTAACTGCTCTTTCCTGGAAAATCGAAATGTAGATTGTAGGACCGAGAACTGTATTTGCATGCATGACTTAGAATAGGGTGAGGGATGCTTTGAGTATGCAAGGTTCTATCTATGGTGTATATGCTGCCCGTGTAATTAATGTGGTTGGTTATGTGGTTCTTGCCTTGATTCCAGTTGAGTTGCTTGCGATTCAACCGGCTGTGCTTAAAACTGTTAGCCTAGGTGGTCCTTAAGTGTTGGGGAAGTGATGTACCCATGCTGTTGGTCCTTGATGAGGACATCAAGGGGCCAATCACTCGAGCTAAGGCCAAGGCATTCAAAGAGAAGTTTGCTACCTATTTGGAGTGCTATTTTCGAGACATGGATGTGGAGTTGCTGAAGTCCAAAGCGTGTATGATGATTCAAGTCGTGGAAGAAGAAGGAGGAAGTGCTGAAGAGAAGGCAGATTGCAAGAAGTAGCCTTAACGGGTTTGCTTAACGGGTCCAGCCTTAACGGGTCTACTTAATGGGTCCAGGCTTAACGGTTTGGGCTTAACGGGTTTGCTGGGCTGTTTCCGAGTTTCCTTGTTTTAAAGTCGGTTTATGATTGTTTTTCCATGTTGGAGTCGGATTTGGGTTGTACTTTGCCTATTTAAAGGGCTGAACACGTTGGTTTTGGTTAGACAGTTATCACCAAACTTCTGATTTATTCAAGGCAGTTGCCGAGTCCTCCTTTGAGGTTTCTAGCCCTACTTTCTTCCGTTGAGTGAAACTGGAGAGAGCTAGAGCAAACTCTTATCAATCGGATATCCACTTCGATTGTGGCGAGTTCTACCCCTTCCAATTGCCCTTTACTTCTAGCTGGGATTGTCCGATTGGTTGACATACCAATTGCCCCTTTCCACAAGCAAGTTCTGTCCGATTGGAGTCCATCTTTAACTTTGTTCTTGTTCGAGTGAAAGCTGCGTGACTTTGATTGCATCAAGTGGTATCAGAGCTTTGTTCAAGTCAGTGGCGGTTATCTTGTGATTCTTGACGGTTATCTAGGGTTTCTTACCCGAATCTTGCGTGTTCTTGAAGTTATCTTGAAGAAGAACTCGAATCTTGAGGTGGTTCTTGGAGCCTGAATCAAATTTCTTGTGCGGTTGGAGGCCTTTCTTGTGCCGCAAGATGGAGGATAGAGTCGAGGCTTTATCCACTCAATTGGGGCAACTTCTGCAAGCCCTAGAAATCCAAAGAGCCGAGAACAATGAGAGGATGGCAGCTATTGAAGCTCGACTTCAAGAACCTCAACCACAATTTCAAGTGGAAGCAAACCCTAGAGTTCAACGAGAAGACAGAAGAGAAAATCGAGCACCCCCACCATTGTTCCATGAAGTGCAGCGCCACCAAGCAAACAGAAGGGGGGAATGCCGCGGGCAGTAAGGAGAGAACGAAGACCTCTTCGTAATGAAGGGTTCGAGGGGTTTGAGGAAGATGATGGTGAGTTCGAGCAAGAAGAAGAAGAAGATTTTCGAAATTTGAAGATTTCCATTCCTCCTTTTCGTGATACTACAAACCCTGATCACTACCTTGATTGGGAGAGGAAGGTGGAGCTGATTTTTGATTGTCACCGTTATTCCGAGAAGAAGAAGGTGATGCTTGCTGCCCTAGAATTCTCGGAGTATGCTCTTATTTGGTGGGATCAGTTGAATACCAAGAGAAGGAGAAACAGACAGCGACCTATTGAGACTTGGTACGAGATGAGAAGCATTATGAGAGAGAGGTTTGTGCCTAGCTATCATCAAAGGGAGATGCATCAGAATTTACAACTTCTCCGGCAAAGCACAAGGAGTGTGGAAGATTATTACCAAGAGATGGAGACTTTAATGATCCGTGCCGATGTGAATGAAGACAGGGAGGCCACTATTGCTCGTTTTCTGCAAGGTCTCAATAGAGACATTCGAAATGTGGTTGAGATACAATCCTTCATTGAACTGGAGGAGGTGGTAGCCATGGCGGCTAAGGTGGAGAGGCAGCAAAGAACTCGTCGAATTCAGCCTTTTAACTCTACTCCACGACCTATGTCGAGTGCTGCAAATAATTCTAGGCCAAGCCTACCTTTCAAGGAAGGTCCGAAACCTGCTGCCAAGGTGGAAGGATCTAGTAGCAATGTGAAGCAAGGTGGATCATCCGGGGGCATTCAATGTTTTAAGTGCCATGGACGAGGACATGTGGCTAGTCAGTGCCCCACGAAGAAAACATTGGTTCTCTTGGACAATGGAGAGTATGTATCTGAGGAAGAAGATGATGGAGCACGAATTCAGTGGTTTATGTGTTTATATGACTCAACCAATTAGTGAATCACATGTCCATCAACATTACTAGACATTTGGAGCACGAATCCTCCTTATTGTACCATTTGGACTCGGTAATAAGAATTCGTACTCGTGCACATTTTGTCATTACGACATAATTAAGCAGTTTATGTGTTTATATGAGTCAACCAATCAATGAATCACATGTCCATCAACATTACTAGACATTTGGAGCACGAATTCAACTTATAGTACAGTTTGGACTCGGTAATAGGATTTCGTACTCGGGCTCGTTTTGTCATTATGACACAATTAAGCCGTTTATGTGTTTATATCTCTAAGCCAATCAATGAATCACATTTGCGTCAACATTACCAGACATTTGGAGCATGAATCCACCTTATTGTACAATTTGGACTAGGTAATAAGATTATTTACTAGTGCACGTTTTGTCATTACGACATAATTAAGGAGTTTATGTGTATATATGACTCATCAATCAATGAACCACATGTCCATCAACAGTTATAGACATTTGGAGTTCAAATCCACCTTATTGTTCAATTTGGACTCGGTAATAAGAGTTCGTACTCGTGCACGTTTTGTCATTACGACACAATTAAGCGGTTTATGTGTTTATATGTCTAAACCAATCAATGAATCACATGTCCATTTAATTCAAATCCACCTCATTGTACAATTTGGACTCGGTAATAAGAGTTCGTACTCGTGTACGTTTAGTCATTATGACACAATTAAGTGGTTTATGTGTTTATATGACTCAACCAATCAGTGAATCACATGTCCATCAACATTACTAGACATTGGGAGCACGAATCCACCTAATTGTACAATTTGGACTCGGTGATAAGAGTTCGTACTCGTGCATGTTTTATCATTACGACACAATTAAGCGGTTTATGTGTTTATATGACTCAACAATCAATGAATCACATGTCTATCAACATTACTAGACATTGGGACCACGAATCCACCTAATAGTACAATTTGGACTCGGTGATAAGAGTTCGTACTCGTGCATGTTTATTCATTACGACACGATTAAGAGGTTTATGTGTTTATATGACTCAACAATCAATGAATCACATATCTATCAACATTACTAGACATTTGTAGCATGAATCCACCTTATTGTACAATTTTGACTCGGTAATAAAAGTTAGTACTTGTGCACGTTTTGTCATGAGGACACAATTAAGCGGTTTATGTGTTTATATTACTCAACCATTCAATGAATCACATGTCCATCAACATTACTACACATTTGTAGTCAAATCCACCTCATTGTACAATTTGGAATCGGTAATAAGAGTTCGTACTCGTGCCCGTTTAGTCATTATGACACAATTAAGTGGTTTATGTGTTTATATGACTCAACCAATCAGTGAATCACATGTCCATCAACATTACTAGACATTGGGAGCACGAATCCACCTAATTGTACAATTTCGACTCGGTGATAAGAGTTCGTACTCGTGCACGTTTTGTCATTACAACATAATTAAGCGGCTTTATGTGTTTATGTGACTCAACAATCAATGAATCACATGTCCATCAACATTACTAGAAATTTAGAGCACGAATCAACCTTATTGTACCATTTGTACTCGGTAATAAGACTCGTGCACGTTTTGTCATTACGACACAATTAAGCAGTTTATGTGTTTATATGAGTCAACCAAACAATGAATCACATGTCATCAACATTACTAGACATTTGGAGCACGAATTCAACTTATTGTACAGTTTGGACTCGGTAATAGGATTTCGTACTCTGGCTCGTTTTGTCATTACGACACAATTAAGCCGTTTATGTGTTTATATCTCTAAACCAATCAATGAATCACATTTGCATCAACATTACCAGACATTTGGAGCATGAATCCACCTTATTGTACAATTTGGACTAGGTAATAAGAGTCTTTACTAGTGCACGTTTTGTCATTACGACATAATTAAGGAGTTTATGTGTATATATGACTCATCAATCAATGAACCACATGTCCATCAACAGTTATAGTCATTTGGAGTTGAACTCCACCTTATTGTTCAATTTGGACTCGGTAATAAGAGTTCGTTCTCGTGCACGTTTTGTCATTACGACACAATTAAGCGGTTTATGTGTTTATATGTCTAAACCAATCAATGAATCACATGTCCATTTAACTCAAATCCACCTCATTGTACAATTTGGACTCGGTAATAAGAATTCGTACTCGTGTACGTTTAGTCATTATGACACAATTAAGTGGTTTACTTGTTTATATGACTCAACCAATCAGTGAATCACATGTCCATCAACATTAATAAACATTGGAAGCACTAATCCACCTAATTGTACAATTTGGACTCGGTGATAAGAGTTCGTACTCGTGCATATTTTGTCATTACGACACGATTAAGCGGTTTATGTGTTTATATGACTCAACAATCAATGAATCACATGTCTCTCAACATTACTTGACATTGGGACCACGAATCCACCTAATAGTACAATTTGGACTCGGTGATAAGAGTTCGTACTCGTGCATGTTTTGTTATTACGACACGATTAAGCGGTTTATGTGTTTATATGACTCAACAATCAATGAATCACATGTCTATCAACATTACTTGACATTGGGACCACGAATCCACCTAATAGTACAATTTGGACTCGGTGATAAGAGTTCGTACTCGTGCACGTTTTGTCATTACGACACAATTAAGCGGTTTATGTGTTTATATGTCTAAACCAATCAATGAATCACATGTCCATTTAATTCAAATCCACCTCATTGTACAATTTGGACTCGGTAATAAGAGTTCGTACTCGTGCATGTTTTGTCATTACGACACGATTAAGCGGTTTATGTGTTTATATGACTCAACAATCAATGAATCACATGTCTATCAACATTACTTGACATTGGGACCACGAATCCACCTAATAGTACAATTTGGACTCGGTGATAAGAGTTCGTACTCGTGCACGTTTTGTCATTACGACACAATTAAGCGGTTTTTGTGTTTATATGTCTAAACCAATCAATGAATCACATGTCCACCAACATTACTAGATATTTGGAGTTTCAATCCACTTAATTGTACAATTTGGACTCGGTTATACAAGTTCGTACTCGTGCACGTTTTGTCATTACGACACAATTAAGCGGTTTATGTGTTTATATGACTCTACAATCAATGAATCACATGTCTATCAACATTACTTGACATTGGGACCACTAATCCACCTAATAGTACAATTTGGACTCGGTGATAAGAGTTCGTACTCGTGCATGTTTTGTCATTACGACACGATTAAGAGGTTTATGTGTTTATATGACTCAACAATCAATGAATCACTTGTCTATCAACATTACTAGACATTTGTAGCACGAATCCACCTTATTGTACAATTTTGACTCGGTAATAAAAGTTAGTACTTGTGCACGTTTTGTCATGAGGACACAATTAAGCGGTTTATGTGTTTATATGACTCAACCATTCAATGAATCATATGTCCATCAACACTACTACACTTTTGTAGTTCAAATCCACCTCATTGTACAATTTGGACTCGGTAATAAGAGCTCATACTCTTGCACGTTTTGTCATTACGGCACAATTAAGTGGTTTATGTGTTTATATGACTCAATCAATCAGTAAATCACTGTCCAAAAACATTACTAGACATTTGGAGCACGAATCCACCTTATTGTACAGTATGGACTCGGGAATAAGAGTTCGTACTCGTACACGTTTTGTCATTATGACACAATTAAGAGATTTATGTGTTTATATGACTCAACGAATCAGTGAATCACATGTACATCAACATTGCTAGACACTGGGAGGACGAATCCACCTAATTGTACAATTTGGACTCGGTGATAAGAGTTCGTACTTGTGCACGTTTTGTCATTATGACTTAATTAAGCTGTTTATGTGTTTATATGATTCAGCCAATCAATGAATCACATTTCCATCAACATTACTAGACATTTGGAGCACGAATCCAACTTATTGTTTAATTTGGACTCGGTAACAAGATTTCGTACTAGTGCTCGTTTTGTCATTACGGCATAATTAAGAGGCTTATGTGTTTATATGACTCAACAATCAATGAAGGACTGTCCATCAACATTACTAGACATTTAGAGCACGAATCCGCCAAATTGTACAATTTGGACTCGTTATATGAGTTCGTACTCGTGCATGTTTTGTCATTACAACACGATTAAGGGGTTTATGTGTTTATATGACTCAACCATTCAATGAATTACATGTCCATCAACATTACTAGACAATTGTAGTTCAAATCCAGCTCATTGTACAATTTGGACTCGGTAATAAGAGTTCTTACTCTTACACGTTTTGTCATTACGACACAATTAAGTTATTTATGTGTTTATAGTACTCAACCAATCAGTGAATCACATTTACATCAACATTACTAGACATTTGGAGCACAAATCCACCAAATTGTACAATTTGGACTCGTTGTAAGAGTTCGTACTCTTGCACGTTTTGTCATTAGGACACAATTAAGCGGTTTATGGGTTTATATGACTCAACCATTCAATGAATTACATGTCCATCAACATTACTAGACAATTGTAGTTCAAATCCAGCTCATTGTACAATTTGGACTCGGTAATAAGAGTTCATACTCTTGCACGTTTTGTCATTACGACACAATTAAGCTGTTTATGTGTTTATATGACTCAACCAATCAGCGAATCACATGTCCAAAAACATTACTAGATATTTGGAGCACAAATCCACGTTATTGTACAATCTGGAAATGGGAATAAGAGTTCGTACTCGTGGACGTTTTGTCATTATGACACAATTAAGAGATTTATGTGCTTATATGACTCAACGAATCCGTGAATCACATGTCCATCAACATTACTAGACATTAAGAGCACGAATCCACCTAATTGTACAATTTGGACTCGGTGATAAGAGTTCGTACTTGTGCACGTTTTGTCATTATGACATAATTAAGCTGTTTATGTGTTTATATGACTCAACCAATCAATGAATCACATTGCCATCAACATTACTAGACATTTGGAGCATGAATCCACCTTATTGTACAATTTGGACTCGGTAATAAGAGTTCGTACTCGTGCACGTTTTATCATTTCGACATAATTAAGCAGTTTATGTGTTTGTATGACTCAACAGTCAATGAATCACTTGTCCATCAACATTTTAGACATTTTGAGCACGAATTCAACTTATTGTTCAATTTGGACTCGGTAATTAGATTTCGTACTCGTGCACGTTTTATTAGTACGGCATAATTAATCAGTTTATGTGTTTGTACGACTCAACAATCAATGAATCACATGTCCATCAACATTTTAGACATTTCGAGCACGAATCCAACTTATTGTTCAATTTGGACTCGGTAATAAGATTTCGTAATCGTGCTTGTTTTGTCATTACGACATTATTACGCGGTTTATGTGTTAATATGACTCAACCATTCAATGAATCACATGTCCATCAACATTACTAGACATTTGTAGTTCAAATCCACCTCATTGTACAATTTGGACTCGGTAATAAGAGTTCATACTCTTGCACGTTTTCTCATTATGACACAATTAAGCGGTTTATGTGTTTATATGACTCAACCAATCAGTGAATCACATGTCGAAAAACATTACTAGACATTTGGAGCACAAATCCACGTTATTGTACAATCTGGACATGGGAATAAGTGTTCGTACTCGTGGACGTTTTGTCATTATGACACAATTAAGAGATTTATGTGTTTATATGACTCAACGAATCAGTGAATCACATGTCCATCAACATTACTAGACATTGGGAGCACGAATCCACCTAATTGTACAATTTGGACTCGGTGATAAGAGTTCGTACTTGTGCACGTTTTGTCATTATGACATAATTAAGCTGTTTATGTGTTTATATGACTCAACCAATCAATGAATCACATTTCCATCAACATTACTAGACATTTGGAGCATGAATCCACCTTATTGTACAATTTGGACTCGGTAATAAGAGTTCGTACTCGTGCACGTTTTGTCATTTCGACATAATTAAGCAGTTTATGTGTTTGTATGACTCAACAGTCAATGAATCACATGTCCATCAACATTTTAGACATTTTGAGCACGAATTCAACTTATTGTTCAATTTGGACTCGGTAATTAGATTTTTTGTACTCGTGCACGTTTTATTAGTACGGCATAATTAATCAGTTTATGTGTTTGTACGACTCAACAATCAATGAATCACATGTCCATCAACATTTTAGACATTTCGAGCACGAATCCAACTTATTGTTCAATTTGGACTCGGTAATAAGATTTCGTAATCGTGCTTGTTTTGTCATTACGACATTATTACGCGGTTTATGTGTTTATATGACTCAACCATTCAATGAATCACATGTCCATCAACATTACTAGACATTTGTAGTTCAAATCCACCTCATTGTACAATTTGGACTCGGTAATAAGAGTTCATACTCTTGCCCGTTTTCTCATTACGACACAATTAAGCGGTTTATGTGTTTATATGACTCAACCAATCAGTGAATCACATGTCGAAAAACATTACTAGACATTTGGAGCACAAATCCACGTTATTGTACAATCTGGAAATGGGAATAAGAGTTCGTACTCGTGGACGTTTTGTCATTATGACACAATTAAGAGATTTATGTGCTTATATGACTCAACGAATCCGTGAATCACATGTCCATCAACATTACTAGACATTAGGAGCACGAATCCACCTAATTGTACAATTTGGACTCGGTGATAAAAGTTCGTACTTGTGCACGTTTTGTCATTATGACTTAATTAAGCTGTTTATGTGTTTATATGATTCAGCCAATCAATGAATCACATTTCCATCAACATTACTAGACATTTGGAGCACGAATCCAACTTATTGTTCAATTTGGACTCGGTAATAAGATTTCGTACTCGTGCTCGTTTTGTCATTACGGCATAATTAAGAGGTTTATGTGTTTATATGACTCAACAATCAATGAAGGACATGTCCATCAACATTACTAGACATTTAGAGCACGAATCCGCCAAATTGTACAATTTGGACTCGTTATATGAGTTCGTACTCGTGCATGTTTTGTCATTACGACACGATTAAGCGGTTTATGTGTTTATATGACTCAACCATTCAATGAATTACATGTCCGTCAACATTACTAGACAATTGTAGTTCAAATCCAGCTCATTGTACAATTTGGACTCGGTAATAAGATTTCTTACTCTTACACGTTTTGTCATTACGACACAATTAAGTTATTTATGTGTTTATAGTACTCAACCAATCAGTGAATCACATTTCCATCAACATTACTAGACATTTGGAGCACAAATCCACCAAATTGTACAATTTGGACTCGTTGTAAGAGTTCGTACTCTTGCACGTTTTGTCATTAGGACACAATTAAGCGGTTTATGGGTTTATATGACTCAACCATTCAATGAATTACATGTCCATCAACATTACTAGACAATTGTAGTTCAAATCCAGCTCATTGTACAATTTGGACTCGGTAATAAGAGTTCATACTCTTGCACGTTTTGTCATTACGACACAATTAAGCTGTTTATGTGTTTATATGACTCAACCAATCAGCGAATCACATGTCCAAAAACATTACTAGATATTTGGAGCACAAATCCACGTTATTGTACAATCTGGACATGGGAATAAGAGTTCGTACTCGTGGACGTTTTGTCATTATGACACAATTAAGAGATTTATGTGCTTATATGACTCAACGAATCCGTGAATCACATGTCCATCAACATTACTAGACATTAGGAGCACGAATCCACCTAATTGTACAATTTGGACTCGGTGATAAGAGTTCGTACTCGTGCACGTTTTGTCATTACGACATAATTAAGCGGTTTATGTGTTTATATGACTCAACCAATCAATGAATCACATGTCCATCAACATTACTAGACATTTGGAGCACGAATCCAACTTATTGTACAATTTGGACTCGGTAAGAAGAATTCGTACTCGTGCACATTTTGTCATTACGACATAATTAAGCAGTTTATGTGTTTGTATGAGTCAACAATCAATGAATCACATGTCCATCAACATTTCTAGACATTTGGAGCACGAATCCAACTTATTGTTCAATTTGGACTCGGTAATTAGATTTCGTACTCGTGCACGTTTTATTAGTACGGCATAATTAATCAGTTTATGTGTTTGTACAACTCAACAATCAATGAATCACATGTCCATCAACATTTTAGACATTTCGAGCACGAATCCAACTTATTGTTCAATTTGGACTCGGTAATAAGATTTTGTACTCGTGCTTGTTTTGTCATTACGACATTATTAAGCGGTTTATGTGTTTATATGACTCAACAATCAATGAATCAAATGTCCATCGACATTACTAGACATTTGGAGCACAAATCCACCAAATTGTACAATTTGGACTCGTTATAAGAGTTCGTACTCGTGCATGTTTTGTCATTACGACACGATTAAGCGATTTGTGTGTTTATATGACTCAACAATAAATGAATCATATTTATATCATCATTACTAGATATTTGGAGCACGAATCCACCTTATTGTACAATTTTGGCACGGTAATAAAAGTTCGTACTCGTGCACGTTTTGTCATTAGGACACAATTAAGCGGTTTATGTGTTTATATGACTCAACCAATCAATGAACCACATGTCCATCAACATTACTAGACATTTGTAGTTCAAATCCACCTCATTGTACAATTTGGACTCAGTAATAAAAGTTCATACTCTTGCACGTTTTCTCATTACGACACAATTAAGCGGTTTATATGTTTATATGACTCAACAATCAATGAATCACATTTCCATCAACATTACTAGACATTTGGAGCACAAATCCACCAAATTGTACAATTTGGACTCGTTGTAAGAGTTCGTACTTGTGCATGTTTTGTCATTACGACACGATTAAGCGGTTTGTGTGTTTATATAAATCAACAATCAATGAATCACATTTCTATCAACATTACTAGATATTTGGAGAACGAATCCACCTTATTGTACAATTTGGCTGGGTAATAAAATTTCGTACTCGTGCAAGTTTTGCATTAGGACACAATTACGCGGTTTATGTGTTTATATGACTCAACCATTCAATGAATCACATGTCCATCAACATTACTAGACATTTCTAGTTCAAATCCACCTCATTGTACAATTTGGACTCGGTAATAAGAGTA
The DNA here is from genome assembly GCA_946122785.1 of Linum tenue. Classification (NCBI taxonomy): domain Eukaryota; kingdom Viridiplantae; phylum Streptophyta; class Magnoliopsida; order Malpighiales; family Linaceae; genus Linum; species Linum tenue. The sequence continues at coordinate 75,202,408 of CAMGYJ010000005.1, read as the reverse complement.
CATACTCTTGCACGTTTCCTCATTACGACAAAATTAAGCGGTTTATGGGTTTATATGACTCAACCAATCAGTGAATCACATGTCCAAAAACATTACTAGACATTTGGAGCACAAATACACCTTATTGTATAGTTTGGACTCGGGAATAAGAGTTCGTAATCGTGCTCGTTTTGTCATTATGACACAATTAAGAGATTTATGTGTTTGTATGACCCAACAGTCAATGAATCACATGTCCATCAACATTTTAGACATTTCGAGCACGAATCCAACTTATTGTTCAATTTGGACGCGATAATTAGATTTCGTACTGGTGCTCGTTTTGTTATTACGACATAATTAAGCGGTTTATGTGTTTATATGACTCAACAATCAATGAATCACATGTCCATCTACATTACTAGACATTTGGAGCACAAATCCACCAAATTGTACAATTTGGACTCGTTATAAGAGTTCGTACTCGTGCATGTTTTGTCATTACGACACGATTATGAGGTTTATGTGTTTATATGACTCAACAATCAATGAATCACATTTATATCAACATTACTAGATATTTGGAGCACGAATCTACCATATTGTACAATTTTGGCTCGGTAATAAAAGTTCATACTCGTGCATGTTTTGTCATTAGGACACAATTAAGTGGTTTACGTGTATATATGACTCAACCATTCAATGAATCACATGTCCATCAACATTACTAGACATTTGTAGTTCGAATCCACCTCATTGTACAATTTGGACTCGGTAATAAGAGTTCATACTCTTGCACGTTTTCTCATTACGACACAATTAAGCGGTTCATGTGTTTATATGACTCAACCAATCAGTGAATCACATGTCGAAAAATATTACTAGACATTTGGAGCACAAATCCACGTTATTGTACAATCTGGACATGGGAATAAGAGTTCGTACTCGTGGACGTTTTGTCATTATGACACAATTAAGAGATTTATGTGTTTATATGACTCAACGAATCAGTGAATCACATGTCCATCAACATTACTAGACATTGGGAGCACGAATCCACCTAATTGTACAATTTGGACTCGGTGATAAGAGTTCGTACTTGTGCACGTTTTGTCATTATGACTTAATTAAGCTGTTTATGTGTTTATATGATTCAGCCAATCAATGAATCACATTTCCATCAACATTACTAGACATTTGGAGCACGAATCCAACTTATTGTTCAATTTGGACTCGGTAATAAGATTTCGTACTAGTGCTCGTTTTGTCATTACGGCATAATTAAGAGGTTTATGTGTTTATATGACTCAACAATCAATGAAGGACATGTCCATCAACATTACTAGACATTTGGAGCACGAATCCAACTTATTGTTCAATTTGGACTCGGTAATAAGATTTCGTACTCGTGCTCGTTTTGTCATTACGACATAATTAAGCGGTTTATGTGTTTATATGACTCAACAATCAATGAATCACATGTCCATCAACATTACTAGACATTTGGAGCACAAATCCACCAAATTGTACAATTTGGACTCGTTATAAGAGTTCGTACTCGTGCATGTTTTGTCATTACGACACGATTAAGCGGTTTGTGTGTTTATATGACTCAACAATCAATGAATCACATTTATATCCTCCACCGATTAATCCCCTGTGAGTGACATCGTCCGACAATATGACCTCTATAGATTCGGCATTTGCGCCACCCCTCCATGTACTCCAGTCGAAGGAAGGGAGCTTGTCGGTGCTCTTGACGTCGGCGGGAATTTCCGAGATGTTGTGTGGAAAAGGGAGCTCGCCTATGGAAGTGGCGGCGCTGGGGGTAGTGAAGTAGTGATGAAGGGGAAGTTGGCGGGGGTGGTGAAGACGGTGAGGAAGATTTGTCGGCGGGCGAGGTGGAGGATGGGGATTGTATGGCCTTTTGACATGAAGGGGAAAAGCATGGCGTGACAAACACGGCCTGACTCGTCCCGAAAACACAATAATTTCCCGCCTAAGGTCCAAGTATAAACCTTAGTCGGGTGCAGTACAGGATAAGTATGTTTAAATATCAACCCGGGTCGGTCCGTGTACCCCTACTTCAGTCATTTGAATCATTATCTAGCAACAAAGTTTTGTTGAAAAGTTTGCTAATTAAAATGAAATAAGGCAAAGGTAAATGATTTTGAAAGCTCTTTGTAGAAGGATCACTCGGGTGTCGCTTCCCCCTAACTACTACCATGGTATGTGAATTGAAATGATTTTTATGGGCAAGGTAACCGCGAACCGCAGAGGGATGCAAATATGGTCGTAGACCACACTCTCGATTTCTAAATTGAGGTATACATTATAGGCCGTGTCACTCGGCCCTCTCGGTTTAGGAAATAGGTGGTTGACCAATTTGCTTAATTAAACATTGAGGTTTGCCCTAAATTAACCTAGTTAGGTGACTTAAAAAGCTAAAGGAAAACCAACTCGATTGAGTCTCCCTTGGAAGGGGGATTTTCCTCTTTAATCTAGGTTAAAGTGGCTAATTAGATTGCTAAGCACCAACATGCACAAACCTAAGGATGCTAAGCACAATTATGCACAATCCTTAGATTGCTAAGCACAAGCATGCACAATCAACATGAATAATACCTCAATCATTGAATTAAACAATACCCAATGACAATCATTCAATTCACATAAAAGAAACTACATGGTAGCTAGTTAGGGTTTCACAACACCCAAGTGAAAAGAAATCTACTCCATGCTAGAAATGGGAGAAACACAAGGAGAAGAGGTAGAAACCATCTTGAGGGAAGCTTCCAATCTTCTAGACACTTGTGTTGAACTTCTCTTGAGGAGAATCTTCCCAAATCCCACCTTGGAGCAAAACCCTAGCCTCTTCTCCTTTGGTTCGTCTTTCTCTCTCTAAAAATCTGAAGAAAGCTTTCTCACACAATGGGCTCCCCAACCTCTCACTAGAATCTTCTTTATTCTGAAAAAAATGAAAACCTAACCGAAAATGAAGCTGTCTTTTCTCCTTCAACTCCCCTCTCCATTTATACCCAAATCAAGCTTAGTTCAAGGTCTTAGGGCTGAGTTCAAGGACACGTTAATCAGTTCACGGTCTTAGTTCAAGGACGCGTTGAGTAGTTCACGGTCTTAGTCCTCAGTTCATGGCCGTGAACATTGAAACGCGTCCGTGAGCTCAAGATGGGCGTCGAAACGCACTGCTTCGTTTGCACGGGTTCACGGGCAACAGCTCCAGTTCACAGTCTTAGTGACCGTGAACTCTCCTAGCGTCAGTAACTTCTAGAAATGCTCTGGACGCCTTGACGTTCACGAGCAACAGCTCTTCTTCACGGTCATACAAGACCGTGAACATCCCAGGAAAGCCGTGAACTCGCCGTTTTTCACCCTTTCTCCCGGTTTTCGCTCCTTTTCGTCCAACTTTCGACTCCGAAGATGGTTTCACCTGTTAAATCCCGAAACATCCTAAACCATGAGAAACCTAGCGCAAAACCACCCTTTTATGAGCGAAATTGCCACAAATACCTAAGGAAAACGGGGGGTAAAACAAGTACAATTAGGCTCGAATTAGGGCCTCTGTTTGGAATAAAGTCAGGAAGAGTATCGACCGCCGCCGCTGCAACTACCTCCGTTCCCATGATTGTAGCCTGTGGAGTATATGAAAGGAGAGCGGCTTGGTCTTTGCTGTATTGACATTAATTTATTAGAGTAGTGAGTGCTAGTGGTGTTTATATCGAAAGGGACAAACGTTATGTAAATAGCATTTACTTCCTATCATTATGGGTTCTGTCACATTAACAATTGGTCCACTTCAAAGAAGGTAGGCTCTATTAGAATCAATTTCGTTCGTCCATCCAAGATTAGTTTATATAGAAAGAGACAAACGTTATGTAAATAGCATTTACGTCACTCACAGGGGATTAATTGGAAAATTATTAATAATATGCAAACCGCTTGTGGGGCAGGCGGTTTGCAGTTTGAACGTTGCTACCCCCGCGGTCAATCGAACCTCCCTAACCCCAAGCGATTTTCAGCAAAAACCACGTCTTCCCCAAGCAGTTTTCGTGTAAACTGCATGGTGGGGTGGTGGTTTATGTGAAAGAGTGGTATTTTTGAAACTTTTCGCAAATGTGTGGTATTTTTGAATTTTTTTTCTTTTTATTGGTATGTCTGGAAAAATTCCAAACTTTTTGGTAAGTTCTGTATTGTGAAAATTTATTGTATTTTTCTAGTTGAATATTTATTTTATTAACCCTTCTATTTAGGATTGCGAGCCCTCCACTGTCCGAGGGAGCGGATCAGGTCAGTAACCATGAGTAACCCATTCACATCAGCATGACATCAGCATCCCTCTCTCTCATGGAAAGACTTTTATCTTTTCCACTTTAATCTTTAACGGATGATTTCTCTCTCGTTTTAAGTCAAAATTTAATTTTTTTGCAAAGATAAATCAGATTAATTGTGCTCTTTAAAATGATATCCACTTTGATATATTTTTAGAACAAAAAAAAATTGAATCATTTTTTACCAGTCAATACATATGGTATGCTCCTATTTAATACCATATGGTAAGAAAGCGTACCATGATGGTATGAACATACGAAGACTGTAGGAAGGTTGAATACATGATAATAGGATTATACTAATTGTCATTTACGACTTTCATCATTGTTTACCACAAGTTACCACCTCCATACCAAAGTGGTAAATTATGGTAATTTTTTATCCTGTATTTTTTTCACTCGGAATTTTGTAGATTCATGATGAACTTGTTCCTTCAAAACAAATATTTTCAAAAATGACTTAAAAAAGATAAAGTTACCATATGATATGTAGTTGGTAACGAGAGGTATGAAAAAATAATTCTCAAAATATATTGAAATTGATCTCATTTTCTACAGCAAAACGAACTCGTTCCATCGGTGGAAAAAAATTGAAATCCGAGTTAGAACGAATAAGATAAGAGCTGATTGAAAAAAAAAACAAAAAACGTTTAATTTACAACGGTTGGATCTAGATTTTTTAGCGCAGAAATATTATATTATATAAAGCTCAATCCATGTTACTGTTGCCTATACTTTTGCTCTTATTGGTTTTTTGTTTCATGCATATGTTTTCCCATTTTAAGATTTTGCAACTTCCACATAATCCATAGTTGTACTTTTTTGCATGAGATATTTGGATTCGCACCTGTTCTAAAAAATATTTCTCAATTTAAGAGTTGTGGACTTCTTATAATGTTGTAACTGTGGAAATAAATTTGCAACGGTGGTATCCACCCGAATCTGACTTAATCAGATGGGGTAAAATTTGAACTCAAGTGTTTTTTAGTGGGTGTGAAAAAATTTGAATCCGAATATTACATTAATTGGTGGGCATGATTTTCTCACTATGCAACCCAAATATGCTCGATTATACACATGCATATGTATTTTTTCTAGAAAGCTCAATATTTTTCTCTATAACCTTGATATTTATTATACATATATAACATTTTTGTGCAGTTGTTTTGTTTTAACTAATTTTGTTCATTTTAGTGATTTTTATTGTCGTACGCAATGTCATTATACGAGTGAATATTAACATGTTGGTTAGATTTATATATAAAGAAAAATTATTACCCATGGATAACACGTGAAAATCCGAATCATCGAGAATGAGCTTGATTTTAATTTTCTCCTCGATTCTTCTGTGAGTATGAGTAAACCAAACTATTCTAGGTAGGATAATGGATATGCACTATCCGCCCCCCAACACGATCGATTTACATTCCTAATTTTCATTAATCCTTTTTATGTTATGTCATCGTATTAGACTCATGTTACCAATCAAACTTCAAAATTAGATTAAATTTTTTGATAAATAAACTTCAAAATTAGATGTCTTAAGACTACTTTTAAAATTAGGTGAATAGTATTTACACATTTTTGTAATGTTAGATGTAATGATATTAGGTTATTAAAACAAAATAATACACACAAATGACTAACCAACAAAGTAAAAAATTAAAAATCAACCGCAGGCCGTTGCAGAGCTCGGCCGCCGCCTAGCTAGTTATTATATATAAAGAAGAAGCAAAGTTACTATTGCATAAATTATTGTATTTTGATATCCCAAATTTAATTAAATTACAACTTAGTCACTAGAATGTATATTTTACATTTTGATACACGAAATTTAATTTTAATATAAACTTATGTTTTGGTATCTACATTTTATGAGATTTTCGTACCTACATTTTTTAAAATGTACATATTGGTGCAATGTTTAGATTTCACTTGAATTCATGAATCCAATCCACCAATCCATGAATCCAATCCACTATAACATAAAAGTATAAATTTAGTTTGTAACATACAAGATGTTGTATCACTCAACTGTAGGAGAAGATTCGACCATTTTATATTTGCTCATTTCGTGAAACATTAAATAAATGATAAAAGAGAGACGACTCTAAAATATTGTCAGAGCGAATTTATAAACTCATTTAGTACATTTACGGGGTACTAAACAAACTTCTACTAGCTACATGTAACGAAATATGCGACATCTACATAAACAAGTGTCAATAAATTGCTACGGTGAAAACTGAAAAGGGTTGATTGTTGTATTGACGGTCAACTAAAAGAATTGGTCAAAACCTTTCCATCATCTACTTTCTTTTCGTTTTATTTTTCACTCGCCTTCTATAACCCTTTATTTATTTATTTATTTATTTGCCTTCTTCGTCTAACCCTAATTAGTATACTATTTCCATGTATTCTAATCACAAGTATGAACGGGTTCATACACGACTGACCAACAGTCTAGAGAAATAGTAATTGAACCATGAACCACTCCGCTCAATGTCAAATAAATATATATGATTATTACTTATTAAAAAGTCTTCATTTTCCACTATAGGATTTGAAGGATTGAAATTTTAAGCGAGTTCCAGATTTTTTTTTATTTGCATCTCTCTAGAGTTTTTCTTTTTCAACCGGGCTAGAATTTTCAAAATTATACATGGAATTTTCAACAATTATACTATCAAATAAATAGTTTCCTATTTTCTAAAAAAAGTAAATAATTATCATCTTAAATACATCACCATAAAAGGAATTAAGCATCAACTATGCACATTAATTACAGTTCGATACCTAAACTTAATAGATCTTTAGATTTATAACCTAAATTTATTTTTTGGCATATAAGTCCTCAAAATATTGATGGAACATTACGTTTTAGTACCTAAAATATATGTATTATATTTTAGTACCTAAACTTTTGAAATTCTACGAATAGGTCTAATTTTGGTATGTGTAATTAAGACACCATCGAATAAATGAGTATCCACACCTAACTCATACACATTTAGTAAAGTAAATATCCATACCCTACCCAAACTAATCTACAAACTTCCAAACCCATATATGTCACCCATACCCTACTCATAATCAATGGGTCTACTTGGGTTTAGGTTAATATCATTTATTTGCCAAAATTTTCAAAAACAAAATTGAATGTTGACCGTCATATATCTTTTCTCACTCAATATCATATTGTCAAGTCAATATTACTAAAAACTGCTAACAAAAAGTTAATTTTAGCCTAATAATACTAACAAAACACTATAACGAACCACATAATTCATGTCCATAGATCATCTCCGTCCCACGACGAGGCGCGGCATTTCCGCCTCGTAGTTATTTATAGATGAGTATCCCAACCCACCTTCCGACCCAATATGGTAATTCTGCTAACAACATAAGCTGTTAGCATATACTAACAGGGCTGGATGGGAGGCCACGTCGGCGAGCCGTGATCCGACGGTGGAGGAGGGAGTGGCCTTATCGGCGCCGTCGTGTGAGAGGAAGAGTTGACAGGCCCAAGCCGAGCCGTTTTTGGGAGAAGTGGGCCCACAATTCAAAAAAAACCCTAAATTTTCAAACCCAACCAAACCCTCCTCTCTCCCTCAACCGGCAGTTTTTCATTTTCCCCACTCTCTCCAAAAAAATCTTTTGTTTCTCTCCCTCTCCGTTTCTTCTTCTCGCGAAAACCACCACCAAAAATTTCAAGCGACCGCTGCAACGACGACAAAGGGTGCGAGGTCGGCGACGACTTGTTTAAGTCCACGCCGACGACGACGTTGAAGCTATCCCGACGAGGAAGAAATTTTTGGAAGGTTTTCTCTGTCCTTGAAGAAAGAAGACGACGGCGTCGCCGACGAAGAAGGAAGACGTCGTCGCCGCCGGTAGTGGGAGGTAGAAGACGACTACAAGGAGGACGCTTTGGTTCAGGTTGGTGTCTTCTCCTCTGCTTATTGTTGATTTTGTTTGTGGAGATCTGGGTTTCGTTTATCTATTTCAAAATTTAGGGTTCATGCGATTCGACTTAGGGGTTCAGGGTTTCGTTTCTAGATTTGTAGATTTAGGGTTGGATTACATGTATTTGATTTAGGGTTTCGTGGATTCGACTGGATCTGAGTTTTTTTTTTTTTTGCTTCATTTTTTGGATCTGAGATTCATCATTGGGGATTTGGGATTCTTGTCGGGGGATTTGAGATTCGCTTTCTGTGCCTTGGGATTCGATTTGGGAGATTTGTGATTCTTTATATTTGATTTAGGGTTTCATTGATTCGACTAGATCTTAGTTTTTTTTGCTTCATTTTTTGGATCTGAGATTCGTTGTTGGGGATCTGGGATTCTTGTCGGGGGATTTGAGATTCGCTTTTTGTGCCTTGGGATTCGATTTCGGGGTTCTGGGTTTCTTTTGATTTGGGCGATTTGGATTTCTTTCGATTTGGGGGATCTGGGATTTTCTATGGCTGGGATCTTAGATTTGGGATTCTTGTTATTTGATTTAGGGTTTCATGGATTCAACTGGATCTGAGTTTTTTTTTCTTCATTTTTTGGATTTGAGATTCGTTGTTAGGGATATGGGATTCTTGTCCGGGGATTTGAGATTCGCTTTCTATGCCTTGGGATTCGATTTGGGGGATCTGGGATTCTTTCGATTGGGGGGGTTCTGAGTTTTACTCGTTAATATGTTTGTTTGTTGTCTTGGAATATTATTTAGCATGCTTGGGATACCAGTTCGTTGAATGTGGATATTGTTTGGGGGTTCTGAGTTTTGCTCATTAATATAGTAGTTTGTTGACCTGTGATATTATTTAGCATGCTTGGGATACCTGTTTATTGAATTTGGATATTGTTTGGGGTGTTCTGAGTTCTGCTCGTTAATAAGGTAGTTTGTCGATCGGGGATATTATCTAGCATGCTTGGGATACCATTTTGTTGAATGTGGATATTGTTTTGGGGGTTCTGAGTTTTGCTCGTTAATATGATAGTTTGTTGACCTGAGATATTATTTAACATGTTTGGGATACCAGTTTGTTGAATGTCGATATTTAGCATGCCCATGATGCATGGATATTTTTATGCTAGGTCTGGATATTTGTATGCCCAATATGGATATTAGTCTGGACTGTGCATATGCCTAATGATTTCTTTTCATGTATTTCAGGAATTTTGCAAAGTGACAAGATCCAAAAACTGTTTGATTCTAGCTCCTCCATGAGAAGGGGAGGTGGAGGCACATCACTGGCTCAAAACTATTGCTTTCTCATTTCTTATGTGGTTGTGCTTTTTCGGATTTGAGATTTTGGGATTGCCAAGTTGTAATGGCATTGAATACTAGTTTTATCGCGGTTTGTCGATAAAACAACTCTTTTTTATTATGGATTTGAGTTTGTTATTCTGGAATATTATTATGTTAGGTCTGGATATTATTTATGAAATGTATGGATATTATCCTGTGTTGTCTGGATATTATGCTCTCATACACGTCCACATAGACACCCTTCTAATATCCATTCATTGCAAAACAAATACAAACACCACCCAGTTTAATATCCGACCACAAGGCGACCACCTAAACCTAAAAACTAAACCTTAACCCTAAAAAAAGAACCTTAAACTCTAACACTAAAACCCTAATCACTACTCCGAATCTACTCGAGTACCAAACCCTTTTTTGTGAGCATAACACAAAACCCTAAGAATAGTATCGGATGGCTCCAAAAAAGTATATGCACTATAATCCAACAGACTAGCATCCATCACACACTGACTAATATCTTATTGTTGTACACTAATCTGAATAGTTACCAAAAGTGCTAGATGCTTAAATAAACAAAGGATCACATCGAAATAGTTACCAAAAGTGACATTAGAATATCCAAAAGTCCCAGACAAATATTCGAAAGCATGAACTAATATCGATTCAACCAAAGCTAATATCTGAAGCACGTAAACTAATATCCATTCATTGCAAACGAAAACAAGACTAATAACTAAACCATTAACCCTAAAAAAACCCTGAACCTTAACACAAACCCTACAGAACAATATCCAAACGTCTCGGACAAATATCTAGTGACACTTAAATAATATTGTAAATATAACAGAATAATATCCATAACACACTGACTAACATCCACCACAACCTAAATAGTATCCAACATGTACTGACTAATATCCGCCACACACTCACTAATATCTTATAGTTGTACACTAATTCAAATAGTTACCAAAAGTGCTAGATGCTTAATTAAACGTTGGACAACATCTTAATAGTTACCAAAAGTGCCCCATTAGAATATACAAACGTCCAAGAAAATTTTCGAAAACATGAACTAATATCACTTCAAACCAAAGCTAGACCCTAAACCCTTAACCCTCTTCCCAACACAAACCCTAAACCATAAAAACTATTGTTGTTTAATGAAAAGTTACCAAAAGTGTGTCATTAGAATATCCAAACGTCCCAGTCAAATATACAAAAACATGAACTAATATAAATTCAAACCAAAACTAAACCATTAAACCCTAAACCTTAACACAAACCCTACAGAAACAATATCCAAACATCTCAGACAAATATCTAGTGACACCTAAATAATATTGTACATATAACAGAATAATATCCATAACACACGGACTAACATCCTCCACGCACTAATAATACCGGATGACTCCAAAAAAGTATCCACACCAAAATCCAACAGACTAGTATCCATCACACACTGATTAATATCTTATTGTTGTACACTAATCCGAATAATTACCAAAAGTGTTACATGCTTAAATAAACAAAGGATCCTATCGGAATAGTTACCAAAAGTGCCCCATTAGAATATCCAAAGTACCAGAAAAATATCCGAAAATATGAACTAATGAACAATGAACCCTAAAACTCAAATGAATATCCACACTACCCAGAAGAATATCCACATCACCCAGTCTAATATCCCACCGTCTTAGAAAAATATCATGTGATCCCAAAATTAAGATTATCCATATATAACAGACTAATATCCATCACACACAGACTAATATCTTATTGTTGTGCACTAATCCGAATAGTTACAAAAAGTGCTAGATGCTTAAATAAACAAAGGATAACATCGGAATAATTACCAAAAGTGCCCCATTAGAATATCCAAACGTCCCAAAACAATATCCGAAAACATGAACTAATGAACCCTAAACCCTAAAACTAAAAAAAATAACCACACTACCCAGAGAAATATCCACACCACCCAGTCTAATATCATTTTGTCTCAGCAGAATATCATGTGATCCCAAAATGGATATTATCACTATGACATAATAATATCCACCACATACTGACTAATATATAATAGTTGTAAACTAATCTGAATAGTTACCAAAGTGCTAGATGCTTAAATAAACAAAGGATCACATCGAAATAGTTACCAAAAGTGGCATTAGAATATCCAAACTTCCCAGACAAATATCCGAAAGCATGAACTAATATCAATTCAACAAAAAGCTAATATCCGAACCACGTAAACTAATATCCATTCATTGCAAACGACCACAAGACTAATAATCAAACCTTTAACTCTAAAAAATAATAAATCCTAAACCCTAACACTAACACCCTAATCACTTTACCAAAAATGCCCTATTAGAATATCCAAAAGTCCATGAAAATTTCTGAAAACATGAACTAATTTCAATTCAAACCTAAGCTAGACCCTAAACCCTTAACATTAAACCGTAACACAAACCCTAAACCTTAAGACTATTATTATTTAATGGGCCTTCGGCCCATGGGCCCTCGGCGAGCAGCCCTAACTATGGTTGCAAGCCTTACGTATTTGGACTTCCTAGTGTGTTTAATTTCCTAGTGTGTTTAATTTGATGTAAGAAACATAGGCCGACGTGGCTCAAAATCCGACCATGTTAGTATCTGCTAACCCTTTAAGCAGTTAGCAGATTAACTTGTGCGCTTCCGACCAATCCAAACAACAGCCAATTTCGCGGTTTGACCGAGAACTGGGAAGCGAACCAAAGTGTTGGGGAAGGGAAAACAAAAAACGCCCTGAAGAAAAGAATGACTGACCGGGGTGGGAACTTTGACCAGACCAACCAGAAGAAAGAAAGAAGGAAAATAAAAACTCTAGAGAGAGACAGAGACAGGAGGCGGAGGGGAGAGAGAGAAAGGAATTGAAAATTTCTCATTCCAAAAGCTTATCCAACTCAAAAACAGATGAGAGACGAGACGGGGGATTAAAAAATAGGAAATGCTAAATAAAACCAGAGAGAATCGAGATTGTTGTTTGTTGAAAGTAATTTCAGGCAGCAGAGAGGGAGAGGTTAGTTGGTTCCTCGTTTGTTGGTGGTGCTGAAACGCCCGAAGCTGGGAGCCTGAGAAATTTCCCAAGCTCCACCATATTGGACGTTTTTAGGGATTTGCCCTTGTCCGCCTGCGTTCTCCCGAAAGCTTCCCTCCTTCTCTGGCCTTTCCCCTCTCCTCTCTCTCGCGCTGCTCGGTTCAAACGCGGAGGAGAGAGGAGGCTTCCCATTTCCCACTCCCCCATTTCGGTTATTCTTGTTGTTGTTTCTGTATAATATTCATTGGGGATCGAAGAGGGGAATCTTATTTTTGTGCGTTAGGGTTTTTAGCATCTCTGCTGGGGGAAAAGGAGTGAATTGTGAGGAAAAGAACAGGGGAAGCAACCATGAATGTGATGCGTCGTTTGAAGAGCATTGCCTCTGGTCGTACCTCAGTCTCCTCTGACCCTGTGAGTCCCATTTCTCTTCTTTTGCTTCTGGGGCGCGCGCCAAATGTTGGATCCTTTACCTCAGCGTTTGGTCTCCTTTTTATTATTCTGCTTGAGATTGGACCTGTAATTAAATGGAGTTCGATCAGAGTTCTCTAGTTCTTTTCCTTCTGCACCTTGATTCAATGATCTGGTATATGAGTCTTGTCGTGTGAGTCCATTTCTCATTCTTTTAACGGGTTTCATTTCCAACTAAATGCTTAGAGTTCGCAATATCGTTGCGTAATTCTCCATTCCAGCTTCAATCAGCAACAATAATGCTTTCATTTTCTCTACAAAAGACGGGTTTTATTCTGTGAGCAGGGAGCGGTTCTAATATTTTGATTTGGATGATACAGGGCGGGGATCCTGGGACAAAGAGGGCAAAGGTGGACCAAGATATAGAGCAGAAGAACCATAATGAGGCGCATTTAGCTGAAAGGAATGCCACTGGCCATGCTGCTTCAACATCTCTTAATGTTCCCATTGTTACATCTCACCCATCTTCCAAGCCCAAAAAAGAAGACACTGGACATGAACAGCTTCCCAATGAAATGCACCAAATGAGGATCCGAGATGATAAGGCCGCCAATGCTGACGAGAAGGTATCTAGTTCAATACGGCCATCATGCCTCCTTCCAAACCCATATCTTCAGCACCATATTTTTTATTCCTGGTATTTATAATGCCTTGCAATAGCAATAACCATATTCTCTTCGTTTTCTTATGCATTATTCAGGAAATGGGGGCTACTGTTGTGAGTGGTAAGGGAACAGAAACTGGTCAGATAATTACAACCACAGTTGGTGGCCGCAATGGACAGCCAAAGCAGGTTACAATTGCACTCTGCTATTTGAATATTTTGGTTGATTTGTATTCTGTTGAGAATAATATCAACGGCTGGGACCTTTCCAGTTGATTACTGCTTTTCTCTATATCTTTATGTCAACAGACAATTTCATACATGGCAGAACGTGTTGTTGGTACTGGCTCTTTCGGTGTGGTTTATCAGGTATGTGTCCAAGCAGTAAACCAAGGAGTTGTTTTCTTGATCACTTATCATCCACCTTTTTCTAATTCCTTGTGTTTTATATAACTCTTGTAAAACAGGCCAAATGCCTTGAAACTGGCGAAGCAGTTGCTATAAAGAAGGTGCTTCAAGACAAGAGATACAAGAACAGAGAGCTTCAGATCATGCGCCTTCTCGAGCATCCCAACGTTGTACAGCTCAAGCATTGTTTCTTTTCAACGACTGATAAAGAAGAAGTATACCTTAATCTTGTTTTGGAGTATATAGCTGAGACTGTCCACCGAGTCTCGAGGCACTACAACAGAATGAACCATCAACACATGCCTATCATATATGTGCAACTTTACACTTATCAGGTAGGGATTTGAGATTCTGATCTTGGCTCATTTTTGTTTCCCATTTTGACTGGCTACTGGCAATTTTTCATCACTGACAGGAACTTAAGTCTAATTAGGTCATTCTGCAACTCACTTTTGTAGATATGCCGTGCTCTAAATTATTTACACAATGTTGTCGGAGTATGCCATCGTGACATTAAGCCTCAGAATCTGTTGGTTAGGGCCTTTCACTTACTTTCCCCCTTGTAAATTGTACTAGTTATTGATAGTGTAGTCTTGGTACTCAATTTTCTGCTGTTCTGATTCCTAGGTCAATCCCCATACTCATCAACTGAAGATATGCGACTTTGGTAGTGCGAAGAAGCTGGTATGTCTTCTGTGCACCCCGTCGTCCTGCCCCTTGTCTCATTCTTTCCTTGGAAGATATTTGAATTACTCTAGAATTCTCATTTGGTTTTTGTATCTCTAGGTCCCGGGTGAACCCAACATATCCTATATATGCTCCAGGTATTATAGGGCTCCCGAGCTTATATTTGGGGCTACTGAGTATACCACTGCCATTGACATGTGGTCTGCTGGATGTGTATTGGCTGAGCTTCTCCTCGGACAGGTTTGTCCTTGCTGTCACCCATCTCTTCCAGTCAGTTAATGCCAACTTGGTTTTGTCGATGCTAATTGGGGTTGGCCTTCTTCCTTCCTGAAGCCAATGTTTCCTGGAGAAAGTGGCGTCGATCAGTTGGTGGAGATTATTAAGGTGTGTTAATACATATATGTAACTACATGAGTCCATGAGCTATCTCGTGTTTGAAGTTGTGCTTTTCTCTAATCGGCTGCTGGGAATCAGGTTTTGGGGACACCAACCAGGGAGGAAATTAAGTGCATGAACCCAAATTATACAGAATTCAAGTTCCCCCAGATTAAAGCTCACCCATGGCACAAGGTCAGCCAACAATCTCATTCTTCATTCTTTTTTTGCTGGTATCCCTGTGCGTTTTTTAATTATAATAATTATTTGATTGTTAAACGATGTAAATTTCAGATCTTTCACAAGAGAATGCCCGATGAAGCGGTGGATCTTGTGGCGAGGCTGCTTCAGTACTCGCCAAATCTACGATTTACTGCTGTAAGTATATTTAATTAAGAGCAACTAAGAACACATTTTTTAACATTGTATATGCGACATATTTGTGTGTGAAATCACCATACCCGTGTTTAATTTGTTGTGGGATTTCTTTCAGTTGGAAGCCTGTGCACACCCTTTCTTCGACGATTTGAGAGACCCAAGTGCATGCTTGCCTAACGGTAGAGCTCTACCTCCGTTGTTCAATTTTACAGCTCAAGGTAAGTTGAAATTTTGGAGACAGGTATATAGTGTTATATTCCCCCAAGCATTCAAGTCTTCAGAATCTCATCGCAAAGAACAAAATGTTCCACCCTGCAGAATTGGCGGATGCCTCAACTGAACTTCGTCAACGTCTCATCCCGGAGCATGCAAGGAAAGACTAATGAATGAAATGCTAAACAGAGAAGGCGGCATAACTAGTCTTAAGAAATTCTTTTGTGTCTTTCCATCACGCAGATAATTTGATCATAACTGGTCAGGTTACGATAGAAGGAAGTTGAGGAGACAGGAGGATGGAGAAGCTGATGAGTATTTGACAGGGTTTGTTGTTGATAGTTTTTTTTTTTTTTTGGTTGTATGGTGGCTGTAAATGGAGCTAACTACTACCGGGGAGATGCTTGATTGACTGTGCACCAGAGGTTCCCACCGGCCTTGAATTGATCAAATTATTTTAGGGAAATGGTGTAATGCGTTAATGCCTCATTTTCACCAATTTTCTTTTTGAAATTTTATGATGATATATGGTTTATGGGTATATTTCATAAGACCAAACTAAATTGATCTTGTTAGATGGATTAGGGTTTGTTGCCTGATGTACACTTTTTTTCCGTATTATCGGTGTTGCAATGAAAGTTCAGATTGTTCCAGGAAATTAGGTTCCTTCTTTCATTACAGCTTGTGTCATTCTCAATGTCTGCATTTCCTTCTTTTTCTGTGATTTGCTCAAACTGCGGTCTGTGTAAGGATCGTGAATGGGGAATCTGGCGAATTTGGGCGAAAGAAAGAAGAGGAGAGTTTCACTTTTATTACCAACTAATTTGATAAAATAGGTGTTTGTGCCTGGAATGTCCCAGGCGGTTGTGTGAGACTCCACGACCTCTGGCGGCTTGATAGACGGGAGGCGGTCTCCAAGACCTGCACGAAAGGTCCTCAGGGGTTACCTGGGACCTCCTCCGAAGCTTAAGTTAGAGAGAGAAGGGAATGAATAAATGTATATAGAGAGAGAATTCGGTTGATCGAAGTTACCATAAATGCTGCCCCTTTGGGGCTATTTATACTAGTCTAGTCTCGGAATCAAGACATTTAATGCTGTGTCGGGCGGTCTGGGACGCCTCTAACTTTATTAAATGTCGTGTCAGTACGAATGTCAGGCTTCGTCTGACAGCAGGGTTTTAGCCCTTTTGTCGGGCGGTTTCCTGACGTATGGCTGATGTAAATGTCGAGCGGTCTCCATGGTGGGCATGGTTAACCTGACCTTGTCTTGGCCTGCTTTTGTGGGCTTTCATAACCATGGGCTTCAGGCCCACGTATGCCAATACTAGGCCCAACATTTGCCCCTTAGTCGTGAGAAGCTTTGGGTTGTCGCGGCTACCCTCTTAACACCTGATGCGGTTCTGTAACTTGCGGCCCATGGTTATGGTTACTCGTTTGCCCCTTGTCGCGATAAGCTAGAGCGGGAACGACTTATGGGGCGGTTGAGACGCAAGTCGCTTTGCCCCTTGCTCTGGCGTTGCCACGTGTCTCGCCTCGGGCGCGGTGCGTTGTCAGAGGCAACCCGAACGTCACCTCTGACACCTTGGGCTTCGGACTTTACTATAA
Organism: Linum tenue; assembly: GCA_946122785.1. Classification (NCBI taxonomy): domain Eukaryota; kingdom Viridiplantae; phylum Streptophyta; class Magnoliopsida; order Malpighiales; family Linaceae; genus Linum; species Linum tenue. The sequence goes on along the minus strand of CAMGYJ010000005.1, from coordinate 75,185,006 downwards.
GTGTCCTTGAGACCACTTTTGGCTGCCATTGTCACTCCATTTGCAAGAAAATCTTGTCTTCTTCTTTCTTCCTCTTCTGTGACGTAATTCGGAGCTCTGATTCCCGGCGAGTTGTGCTATAAAATCGACTCTCCTCCTCCGGTAAGTTTCCTTGTGCATGGTTTGGGTGCGGTGACCCTTCCTCTTCTTTTGCTCCTTGCCCACTATCGAGACGCCGCTCTCTTTCGTGCGTCGGGTCTCGTTTGGCTTGTTCTTGTTGCTGCAGATGTCGGTAGAAGAACAAGACTCGCTGATCGAGGAAGCGAGCCGAGGGGTGCCCGCCGCCGACGCTCGTGACGGAGAGCCTATCGCGGCGGTTCATCTTCCCTCCGCCGCTGTATCAGGGACTGTGCCCCTTGTCTCGTCTGTTCCTGAAGGAGAACCCCCTCGTCCTACCGCGGGTTCTTCTCCCGTTGCTCCGGGCAAGAAAGCGGCGGCTTCTTCTGGGATTGCGGTTCCCCTTACGCAAGGTACGATTCGTTCTCCTCCCGATCGAAGCGTTTCCGAGTGCGTGTTTGACCTGTCTGGTCTGGACTTGTACTTCGGGAGCGGTTCGGAATTAGACGATTGTATTTTTGGGGGATCCTTGGGATTAGATAACTTTTTTGCTAACACGCGCCCTGTACCAGCTGGGGTTATGGCAACTTCTTCTGCGGTTGGGGATAACTTAGGTGAGTTTGGGGCGATAGATTTAGATAGCGATTCCTCGGGTGAAGAGGAGACATTTAGGAGTGATGGGGTGCGATCGGAGGCGGTTGCCAGTACCTCCTCGTCGCTGGAGGTAGTAGACTCCGAAGGAGAGGAGGTATCGCGGTTGGCGATTGAGGACGCAACGTACACAATCCTGCGTCATGAATGCATGTGGGGCGGCCAACCGATGCCTGACGGGGTGCTGGAGTGCGGTCCGAAATACGTGGCGGCCTTGAGGCCCGCCCAAGTCCTCCATCGTCTGAATGCGTTGGGACTTCCTTCAGAGTGGGATTACGCGGCTCCCACCAAGGAGTGCAGGTCAGGGTCGTGTCCCGAAGGCTGGATCCCTATCTTTGTGGAGCACGTGAAACTGGGTTGTGGTTCCCTCTGGAACCAATACTGACTCAGACCCTAAACTGGTTAGGATGTACCCTTGGCTGCCTCTCTCCTTCAATCATCTTTCATTCCGTCATGTATCGGTATGCATGTAACCGCTTGAAGGAGATGCCGTCCTTCGATGCTTTCCGTTTACTGTATAAGGTTCGAGATTCGACCAACTGCTGGTCAATAGGAAGGGGGGACCGCACCGTCGGCTTGGTGTCTGGGTCGCCTAAGCTAGACTCCCCTTGGTATCGGGAGTACTTCTATGCCCGACCAACGGGGCAGTGGTATTCTGGCGAGACCGCTCCACCGACTGGATACGCGGTCGGATCAAAGGAGTCTTGGTGTACATCAGCCCAGTTTTCTTCGGCAGTAAGGGATCATCTGGACCGCCTTGTCGAAGGCTTTCATTTGCGTGTGTTTCCCAGCGGTTCGGGGAGTGCTTATGAGCATGTTCGCACTTTTTATGGTTAGTAGCGTATGTCCCTTGTTGTATTTCTTCCATATGCTCATATGAGTTTCCTTATGCTTTTTCTTTCCAGGACTGAGGGCTTTGGCGGATGCGGTTCGTCCGAAGAAGAAGAGAGTGGTGGTGAAGGGAGCCGATCCTCGGGGAGCGGGTCCTTCAGAGGCTCCATCAGCTGCGGCTAATCCGGTTCCTCATTCCCCTGCCCGGGGAGCGGCCTCGCCTGCGGCGGCTACTCGGGTCGCGGGTAAGAGGTTGTTGGAGTCCTCCCTTCCTGCTGGCATTTCCAAGCGGTCGAGGACTGGCTCGCCCCGCTCCAAAGCGGGTGAAAACCGCGGCAAGGGAGTGGCTCCCTCGATGAAGCTGAGCCAGATTGATCTTCCTCCCCAAGCGGCCACTGATGGTGAGGCGGCCGAGTTCGCATTCCACACCATCTGCGGCCAACTTGTGATGCCCCCTGAGTACACAGCCTCTTCCAGTGGTAACAATAAGCGTCTTGCTGGGACTGCGAATCAGTTTTTCTTTGCGGTAAGTTTACCTTGCTTTTAGCTTTACGGTTTATCAGGAGCGGTCTTGTTTACACTCTTTGATTTTGCGGTTTCAGGCTCAGATTGGTTTTTCTCAAATTCTGATGAACAACGACCGCTTGTCTAAGACCGTGGATGACCAAGCCGCGGAGATCGCTAAGCTGAAGAAGAGCTCGAGTGAGGGCAGAGAGGCGTTGATGGGGGAGATCCGTCCGTTGTTGGAGCGGGAGTTCGAGGAGCGGTTGGCTCGCAAGGAGAAAGAGCTAAGTGTGGAGAGGGAAGCGGTCAAGAAGGCTCAGGAGGAGCGGGCCCAATTGCAGGATCGTGTCAAGAAGTCTAGTGAGATGGAGAAGTTGTTGTTGGAAGAGCAGGATTCCCTTCGCAAGGAGATAGAGTCGCTGAAGCTGGAAAGGAAGAATCATCAAGCAGAGTTGGAGGCGGTTCGTGCCGAAGCAGGTCCAGAGTACTTGAAGTCTGCCGAATTTGAGGCTATTGACAATGAGAAGTACAAGACCATCGTTGGGAATGCGGTTGCCGCTATTCGACATTGGTTTCGCGTAGACCAACCTGCCGCGGTTTGGAGTACCGACGAGATCTGGGACGCGATTGGGGCCTGGTCTGAGGCAGATGTGAACTCCGAGAAGGAAGATGAGGCGGGAGAAGGTGGGTCTCCGGATGGGGACACCGAAGATGATGGCAATTCACACAATCGTTGAATGATCGTCTTTTATTTTGTCGTAATGTTTCTATGTTTGATGTTAAGACAATGGATGGTGGATACTTGTTTTGGCGCTTTTCCGTTGGGGAAAGAGCGCCTTTGATTATTGTGTTGTTTCTCAGCGTCGGTTCTGTTGACCGCCATTCTCAGTTATGCATGTGGCAGTGTTTATTTCTTATTGGTTGGCCGTTCGGCTGTCTCTATTGGCTTAAATGTCTATCTTTAATTTGTTGAGCGGTTCGGGGGACCGGCATTGCTTGCTTTGATTGAGTGATCGAATATATGTGCCCGAGTCGGGGAACTTAGTTGTGAGGAAGAGTAAGGAAAGAAAGCAAAGCAAATTTCAGTGTATTCCATGAGCAAAAGGGGGTTGCTGTGTCAGCCAACCATACACTGTTACAAGGGCGGGTGTGCACCCAGGCCCATCAAAATGTCACTGCGATACAGACAATCACTCAGGCCGCGGCCGAGTGGTACCTCCGTAGATGCATACTATTCCAAGTCTTTGAGACGGGGTCGCCTTCCATAGTAGCCAGCCGAAAGGTGCTTGGGCCTGTTTTTTCGCCAATAAGGAACGGTCCCTCCCAAGTGGCTGTGAGCTTTCCGTGCTCGTCTTTGCGCTAAAAATCACGTTTGAGGACCATGTCTCCTTCCTCGAGGGGACGCGGTTTGACCTTCTTGTTGTAAGAGGCAGCCACCTTTGTTTTCTCGCTGAGGATGCGTTCCAAGGCCGTGTCTCTTCTTGACTCTACCATGTCCAGTTGATCCAACAACTTTCTGTGGTTGTCTTCTTCGTTGTATGCTTGGACACGAAGAGAAGGTAGGTTCAGTTCTTCCGGAGCGACCGCTTCAGACCCATAGGTGAGTGCAAAGGGTGTTTCCCCTGTTGCCGTTTTAAAGGTTGTGCGGTGCGCCCACAGGACGTGAGGTAACTCAGTTGTCCACGCCCCTTTGGCGTCTCCTAGACGCTTCTTCAATCCTTGTATGATGAGCTTGTTGGTTGCTTCGGCTTGACCGTTTGTCTGGGGGTATGCCACCTGACACGCTAAAACACAACACCTAACAATGGCCAAGTGTAACCAATGAAAGGGACTGCAGTATAGTGGCACAAGTAATAAATATCGAATCCACGGGTCTCTAGAGTTACTATTACTCATCTTCAGTTCATTATCTAGCAAACTAGATTAAGGATTGATTTATAAACTACTCTACTGACTACTCTACTAATTACAAGTTATGAACTCACTTAGGTATGATTCCCCCTAGCTCCTCAATTAGGTGCAAGTTGAAATTACCTTTGGTTGATCTACTGTTGATTAAACTGCGGAAGATCCGACAATAGCTTGGAATCTCTTAAGCTGACCAAGCCCTCTCAGTCCAACTACCCGGCAGGCGACTAACCTTCACCGGGATAGAAAGCTGAGGCTATGAACACAGAACTCCACTACCGGAATTGGATTCCAGTACAAAGCAGTAGATTGACTAACTCTCGTATAACCAATTCACCACTATCAATCAAGGAAGCTCTCTTAACTTAATCAGATTCTATCTATCATATGTTAACGCAGAAAACAAGAGAATTTGATCAAGATTCAATTGACTCAATAAATCATGCCTCAATCGATTATAATCAAACAATATAGCATCCAAAACTTCACACAAGAAAGATCCTAACACATGGAACTAGGGTTCCTCAAAACCTAAGTGAAGGGAAGTTACTCCATAGAGAAGAGAGAGACTGCAGAAATCTGATCTAGATCTTCAATCTCCATCTCCAAGCTTGATTCCCGAGCTCCAATGGCGAAGAAATCCTCCAAAATAGCTCCAAGAATGTTCCCAAGTCGCTCTCTCTCTAGGGTTTGTCCCTTGGGTGTTTGGGAACCAAAACCCAGCTCTCCCTTTCCTTTGGCTCGAATCTGCCTCAAAAACCCGATTCTGGGCGAATTACGGGCTGAATTACGATCGTAATTCTTCCATGCCCGTATTTTGCCCAAAACACGCGTTTTGGTTAAGTTTCAGCGCACCCAAATCTCCTCTCGGCAGTGAAAATAGGTGCGCTCAATCTCAGGATTCAACGGCAGTAAACCTCCCGACTGGCTACGGGTCATGCACTATCTGCACACAATCAAGCAATGCAAACCCCGTGAAGGCACAAGTGGGAAAAACAAAAACTCAATGCAAAAATGAGAATGCTAAAGTAACAGAAATCACTTTTCCTCAACAACCTAGCCGTCCCCGGCAACGGCGCCAAAAACTTGACTCGCTCCTACTGTCTCTCTAGAAAATGGCCAAGTGCAACCACTTCCTAAAGCGTAGTATAGCGGGTTTGGGTTTTAATGTCAACCCGGGTCCTAGATGTGATGACTACTCGGTGAATTCTTGTTATTTAGCGGTGAACTTTTAGTGTAACTCAAGCAAACAAAACACAAAGCAAGTAAACGGGTTGTTGTCAAGTCAAGAGAGGTCACCCGGATATGGTTCCCCCTAGACTGCAGTTAAGTCGGATTGCAATTTACCAAGTTCAGTTTTTATGAAAGTTATACTGCGGAAGGTTCTTAATTAGCCTGAAGTCTCGACTAAAGGTCTCCAGACCCTCTCAATCTGAGTCTCTAGCGGGCGACTAACCTCCACCGGAGTACACAGATTGAGGCCCTAATGAACCAAACCTCCACTACCGAATCGAATTCGGTACAGAATAGCGAATTGGCTCCTCGACTAAAGTCACCAATTCGCCACCTTCGATTAAGGGTACTCTATCAACCTACGCAGATATTCTCATTCTAGGTTAAAGCAGAAACAACAGGAATTTGATCAGGATTCAAGTCATTCAATCATTCAAACCTCAATCGAATATAATCAATTCACAAATTCTGTACTTGGGTTCATACAATCAGACCTAGCATACAAATCTAGGGTTCCCCATACCCAGATGAATGGGGAAACTACTCCATAGAGAAAGAAGCAAAAGCAGATTCAGACGCGGAAATCATACTGTGAAGTTGGATTTCTGCTCCTGGACGTTTAATCGCACTTCTCCAAGCTCAAACCGGGCTCCAATGGTGTTGAAGATCGATCTATGGCGCTTGGGAACTCTGCTTCGTCGCTTTCTCTCTCTAGGAATCGATTTCTCTCTCAAAAACTCGGAACCCCTTGAAAATTGGCCTTCTTCCTCTTTTATCAGCTGCCCTTGCGATACCCGGTCGAAATACCCGGTCGGGTATTTCATGGTTCGACCGGGTATATCATAAAACGCGCCGTTCCACTTTGGGGAAAATCCCCGGTCCAACATCAAAATCCCCGACTGGGGATTTAAGGCCACCGCCCGAGCCCCCTTCTGTTTCTCACGGGTGCCCGAAGGGAAAAATACCCGGTCGAGGCCAGAATATACCCGGCCGGGTATTTCTTCCTTTGACCGGGTATTTTGGTCCAGCAGCATCCTTTATCCCATCTTCGCTCCTTCCGACCCGGAACTCGTTCCTTCGCCTCGATTCCAATGCCAGGACCTGAAATATGACATAAACACACAACCTAGCGTGAAATCGGCTTAAAACACGAGATTCCTCATCACAAACGGCTTCAAAATAGGGGTGAAAACATGTATAATTATTGATCTATCAAACTCCCCCACACTTAACCGTTTGCTTGTCCCCAAGCAAACCTAACTCAAACCAATGCAGCTCTCCAGACCTCTATAGCAACAAACAACCTCGATCGTATGTAGCGGACTTCCTAGATCATTTAGCAGCTTACGAGGTCAACCGACGCACAAGTCATCTCATAACCTCTCCGGCGAGAACGCTAGTCTCGAGTCGGCATCATGGCAAATAGTGAACAGAGGACAAATGGATCGTGGATGAAAAGACTCTCACAAACAACAGATCATGGACTCACATGAATTCAAGGTGCTCGATTTTCTTTGTGAACATGGTTGGAACCCTTTTCTTTCTTCTTTTTGCTTGTTTTTCTGTTTTTCTTTTTTTTTTTTCACGGGTTCCAACCTGTTTCTGCAGAAACGGGGGCTCCCACCTAGCAAAGGTTTTGCGGGAGCCCGGCTCTTACCGCCATGCCAGGAGCGGGTGTCTCGAGCCTCGTGCGGGGGAAAGACATGTAAGGGGGCTGGAGGTAGTAGGTGAAAATTGGGAACGGATTCCCGTCTCCCCTTACACGTACACTTTCGCCCTATTCGCACGGGAGACGTTATTTTAAAGCACATTTCGAGCACCTGTTACATTCAGAACATGATACAAGAGTCCATGACAGGCAGAGAGTCCACAACACCCCACCATTCAAGGGTCCTAAGATCACTAATTCACTCAATCAACCAACACAATATGAATAAGAAATGAGACTTCTTAAATGCATCAACATCCTCCATAGTGCTACACTACCTCCCTAGGTTGCAAATCACTACAGAGACTGCCAATTCAAAGCATACTGAGCAGGCAATTGCAAGGAACACGTACTTGGAGCCCTCAAATTTAAAAATTTGGACAGTGGACTAGGCTCCAAGCACACAAATAGATCTAATGCAGTCTAAAGATAAACACCCCCCCACACTTAAGATCGACATTGCCCTCAATGGAGACGAGGGAAGAAAAGGGGAACGATGTTACCAGTATGCACAGACTGGAAATGGACCAGTCAAGATGAAGCGGACTGGAGAGAGGACCAGTCGGGAACACATGCACAGCTAAAGGAAACCAAAGAGCTCAAACACGATATGTTAGGTCCAATGGTCAGCCCAATAGTACATCATCCAAAACAAAAGAAAACAAACCAATAAACAAACCAAATCGCAATCCGACTCGAAACAAAACAAATAAATGAAAACCATGGTGGGGTTGCCTCCCCACAAGCGCTTCTTTACCGTCTTTTAGCTGGACGCCCATGGTGGATACTCAGCGGGGTGCAGGAACAGGTACCTCCAAGAGCGGATCCACATCGCTCTTGAGGTACAGCTTCAGGTGGTGACCGTGCACCCGACGATTGCAACCACCAGCAGTGGTCAGCTCGACCTGGCCATCCGGCAAGATGCAGGCGAGTGAGTACTCGGATGGCCAGGGTGGTCATGGTGCAGGGGGTGGGACCAGCTCATAGAGGTCTCCACCTTTCTTCCGTGCAGGCTTACCCACCTGCGGCTTCGGCCGCCACTCCTCCTTGAGCTTTTTGTTCGGAGGCGAGGCTGGATGGAGTGGCGGCGAAGGAATGATAGGCGAGTCCTGCAAAATGAGAGGTGCAGAAGGATACACGACAGGCTCGTGTACCTGATCAGAAATAGCATGCACAGGTGATACAGAAATCATAGCACAATGATCAAACTCAGTCACAGAGAAAGTAGCCTGTTCATTCCCAGCACGCAAGATCAGTTTACCATCATGCACATCAATCAGCGCCTTGGCGGTGGCAAGAAATGGTCTACCCAGAATCAAAGGCACATCCACATCATCATTTATGTCCAGGATAACAAAATCAACAGGATATGTGAATGCACCAACATTAACAAGCAGATCCTCTATGATACCCCTAGGATGCACCACGGAACGATCAGCTAGCTGAATGCTCATCCTAGTAGGGCTAAGTTCACCTAGGTTTAGCTTTTTGAACAGTTTATAGGGCATGACATTAATGCTAGCGCCTAGGTCCGCCAAGGACTTTCCTACATGCATGCTGCCAATAGAAAGAGGGATAGTAAAACTCCCTGGATCCTTGCGCTTTTCGGGCAGCTTGTTCTGCAGGATAGCAGAACACTCCTCGCTCAGCAGCACTGTCGAGAGATCCCCAAGTTTCTTCTTGTTGGTGCAGAGATCTTTCACGAACTTTGCGTACTTGGGCATCTTCGACAGTGCCTCCACAAATGGTACGCTGATGTTGAGCTGCTTCAACATTGCCATAAACTTGGCAAACTCAGTCTCCAGCTTGTCTTTGTGTAAGCGAGTGGGGAAGGGAAGCTGGGGTACGTGCTCCTTCACCACTGGTTGTGGCTCGGGAGCAGGAGCTTCCTTCTCCACCCGCACTTCTGCATCACCGGCAGGAAGTGCTGAAGCAGGGAGTGGTGCCTCCTGCCTGGTCGGGGCAGGATCAGCTGATGTAGGCCTGCCGCTCCTGGTGAAAATGGCACTGCTCGTGCGGGTCCCGTGGATTGGGGATGGTGGTGGCAGGTAGAGTCCCCGGGGCCCGAGCAGTAAGCTGGCGCGCTAGGACACCGACTTGGTGCTGTAGATCTTGCAGAATAGCACCCTGGTTCCTCTGTCCTGCCTCCAAAGAGGCTATGCTCTGGTCCACCCTCGTAAAATTCGCCTGACTGGTGGTCATGAATGTTGCCAAAATATTCTTCAGATCAGCCATCTGATTATCTGGAGCTGCGGCTGCTGGAGGCTGAGCAAACTGGTGCTGGGGCTGCTGGAATGGCTGCCCTTGCCTAGGCTGGTAGGGCTGCTGCTGTGGCGGTGGCCCCTGCCTAGCCTGGAAGGGCTGCCTCTGCTGAAAACCACCTGCTGGTGCTGGAAACCCAGGTGGCTTGTTGGTGTTGCTGCCCCAGGCAAAGTTGGGATGCTGGCGCCATCCCTCGTTATAGGTACTGCTGTAAGGATCCAGGCGCCGAGCATTTGCTATGAAGTCCACCTGCTCTTGGGAAGTAGAAGACTCCCTCATAGACTGACAATCCTCCACCAGGTGATTCGGGCTCTCACACCACTGACACTGAGCTACTGGAGGCGTAGCTACACCTCGGCCCGGAAGGAGACTGTTAGGCTGCTTCAGTGTCTGCACCAACTCAGCCACCTGCTGCTCTAATCCGGATCTGGCCTCCATGGCATGCACACCACGGTCCCGTGAATGCCTGCCTCTGCCGCTCTGCCCCCAGGAATGATCGCGGGCAGCCAAGGTACTGATCATCTGGTTCAGCTCGGGTGGAGTCTTGGTAAGGATATCCCCTCATGGGCATAGAGACTCGATCACCCTCTGGCTGTCTGGGGTGAGGGCACTGTAGAAGTTCCCCACTGTGAAAGCATCGCTGAAGCCATGATGGGGACACTGCCAGAAGTATCCCATGTACCGCTCCCATGCGTCACGAAGGGACTCATCTGGCTCTTGGCGGAAGTGAGTGATCTCCCGCTGAATCTCAGTAGTCTTCGATGCCGGATAATATCTGTGCACGAACTTATCCGCCAGGTCGTCCCAAGAAGTGATGGATAGTGGGGGCTGGGTCTCCAACCACCTCTTAGCATTCCCCACCAGAGAATGGGGGAAAAGGTGAAGGCGGATTGCGTCATCCGGAACACCATTCAGCTTGAACCCGTTCGTCAGCTGCAGAAAACGGGAAAGGTGTGCCCGGGCTTCCTCATCCTTCAAGCCATGGAACTGGATAGAGGATGTGATGAGTTGAATCCAGCATGGCTTGATCTCGAAGTTGTTTGCAGGAATGGGTGGATAGAGGATGACCGGGCGGATGTCAGCAATCCGTGGAGTATAGTAGTACTCCAAGGTGGGACCCGGTGGTGGTGGATGATGATGGCCAGCTCCCTGGGGGTTTGGGTCGTTCCCCAGGATCTGGTTCTGAGGAGGCGGGTTCTGATCGCCTTCCATCTCGTGCTCGTCCTCGGAGTCGCTGGTCAATTGGCCGTCTCGGCGCTCCACCGTAGCCAGTCTAGCTCGCTGTTGTCTCCGAAGTTGTTTGCAGGTGCACTCAATCTCAGGATTCAACGGCAGTAAACCTCCCGACTGGCTACGGGTCATGCACTATCTGCACACAATCAAGCAATGCAAACCCCGTGAAGGCACAAGTGGGAAAAACAAAAACTCAATGCAAAAATGAGAATGCTAAAGTAACAGAAATCACTTTTCCTCAACAACCTAGCCGTCCCCGGCAACGGCGCCAAAAACTTGACTCGCTCCTACTGTCTCTCTAGAAAATGGCCAAGTGCAACCACTTCCTAAAGCGTAGTATAGCGGGTTTGGGTTTTAATGTCAACCCGGGTCCTAGATGTGATGACTACTCGGTGAATTCTTGTTATTTAGCGGTGAACTTTTAGTGTAACTCAAGCAAACAAAACACAAGGCAAGTAAACGGGTTGTTGTCAAGTCAAGAGAGGTCACCCGGATATGGTTCCCCCTAGACTGCAGTTAAGTCGGATTGCAATTTACCAAGTTCAGTTTTTATGAAAGTTATACTGCGGAAGGTTCTTAATTAGCCTGAAGTCTCGACTAAAGGTCTCCAGACCCTCTCAATCTGAGTCTCTAGCGGGCGACTAACCTCCACCGGAGTACACAGATTGAGGCCCTAATGAACCAAACCTCCACTACCGAATCGAATTCGGTACAGAATAGCGAATTGGCTCCTCGACTAAAGTCACCAATTCGCCACCTTCGATTAAGGGTACTCTATCAACCTAGGCAGATATTCTCATTCTAGGTTAAAGCAGAAACAACAGGAATTTGATCAGGATTCAAGTCATTCAATCCTTCAAACCTCAATCGAATATAATCAATTCACAAATTCTGTACTTGGGTTCATACAATCAGACCTAGCATACAAATCTAGGGTTCCCCATACCCAGATGAATGGGGAAACTACTCCATAGAGAAAGAAGCAAAAGCAGATTCAGACGCGGAAATCATACTGTGAAGTTGGATTTCTGCTCCTGGACGTTTAATCGCACTTCTCCAAGCTCAAACCGGGCTCCAATGGTGTTGAAGATCGATCTATGGCGCTTGGGAACTCTGGTTCGTCGCTTTCTCTCTCTAGGAATCGATTTCTCTCTCAAAAACTCGGAACCCCTTGAAAATTGGCCTTCTTCCTCTTTTATCAGCTGCCCTCGCGATACCCGGTCGAAATACCCGGTCGGGTATTTCATGGTTCGACCGGGTATTTCATAAAACGCGCCGTTCCACTTTGGGGAAAATCCCCGGTCCAACATCAAAATCCCCGACCGGGGATTTAAGGCCACCGTCCGGGCCCCCTTCTGTTTCTCACGGGTGCCCGAAGGGAAAAATACCCGGTCGAGGCCAGAATATACCCGGCCGGGTATTTCTTCCTTTGACCGGGTATTTTGGTCCAGCAGCATCCTTTATCCCATCTTCGCTCCTTCCGACCCGGAACTCGTTCCTTCGCCTCGATTCCAACGCCAGGACCTGAAATATGACATAAACACACAACCTAGCGTGAAATCGGCTTAAAACACGAGATTCCTCATCACAAACGGCTTCAAAATAGGGGTGAAAACATGTATAATTATTGATCTATCATGTTTCTTCTCCCGAATTGCCAAATGATCTCCGATTGACTTGAAACTTGAGCCTATGCTTCAATTTACATGGTAAGACCTGAAATGTGACAAAGGAACACAACCTAGCGTAAAATAGGCCAAAGAAAGCATAAACTCAAGCCAAAATGAAGAAGAAACGAGGGTGCAAACATGTGCAAATCCGATGTTATCAAATTCCCCCACACTTAACCGTTTGCTTGTCCCCACGCAAACCTAACTCAAACCAATGCAGCTCTACAGACCTCTATAGCAACAAACAACCCCGATCATCGGTAGAGCATTTCCTAGATCATATAGCAGCTTACGAGGTCAACTGGTCTTCTAAGACGTTCCCTATCTCTCTCAATGCGAGTACTAGACTCAAGCCAGGATCATGAGAAGAAGTGGAAGTAAGATAGCCAGTTCATGGATAAAGGGACTTACACCATTCACAACCAAGGACTCGTTGTACCGGGGTGCTCTTTCACTTCATTTCACCGTTGGAACCCCTTTTTCTCACTATCATTTACATTTTTCTTTTTTTTCTTTCATTTGGTGGGGTTCCAACTGCAGTCTTTTGCACGGTCGACCCTTATTAGTCGGGGAAGAGCAATTTCTGTACACCTGGCGCTCGCCAGAGTACTTCTTTTAACTCCTTTTCCTCAACTCGTGTGGAGGGTCAATGAAATTAAGGGGGTTTGGAAGCTCTATCCGTGCCCTTAAAAACACATCCTCAAGTAGGCAAACCGTTCAACGGGTGGAAGTTTTACTTGTACTGGAGACAACTTAGCTTCACCTTGTAGGAGTACCCCACTAAGGATCACTAAAATCTCTTCCAAAACCCGATTTTGTGCAATGAACGGTGCCACACACGTTGGGCTTACCCCATGTTTAAGATTTAATGATTCTGACATGGAGGACCAACTGCTGCCCATCTTCCATATGAGCACCCTGTTCGATACACGAGTCCATAACATAATCCAAACAGAGTCACCATTACCACATGAATTCAGCGGTCTTAGCTCCACTAATTCACAAAATCAACTGGCACAGCAGAGAGCTAGATAGGAAAAATCTTATACTTCAACATCCTTCATAGTGCTACACTACCTCCCTAGGTTGCACATTACTATAGAGACTGTCAATTCAAAGCATACTGAGCAGGCAATTTGCAAGGAAACACGTACTTGGAGCCCTCAAATTTAAAAATTTGGACAGTGGACTAGGCTCCAAGCACACAAACAGCCAAACATTCACCCGCACAAATAATCGAACACCCCCCCCACACTTAAGCACGACATTGTCCTCAATGGAGGAAAGATAAAGAGGGTAGAACGAAGTTACCAGATCAAGGGTGAATGATGATGGACGGGTCAGGCGGTGCATTCCAGAAAGAGAGAGTAATCAGAACACAAAAACCACACAAAATCTAACAAAGGTTGAGTTATTGACTCTAAAATCAAATAACAAAACTGACTCAACCGAGGAGAAATAGAGAAAGAAATGCAAACCGACTGGTTGGGTTGCATCCCGACAAGTGCTTCTTTCACGTCGTGAGTCGGACGATGGCTCCTAAGTTTCGGTCCATGCTAGAAGCTCCTTGAAGTTGAGGTTCTCGTCAATGAGGTGGAGTCTCAAGCCACAAGCAGGTGGTGTTGTTGGAAGATTAAAGAGCAAGTTGGAAGATTACCAATTTTCACCAAATCATCAATCAAGGGGGAGCGGATCAATTAAGAACAATCAAGCCGTGATTCAAGGAACAGCTGTTCAAACCTACTCCTTCTGATCGTTTTCAAACTGCAACGGCCACTGCACTGTCTATTTAAAGGAACGCCAGAAGGAAGGCAGTGTACTGATCAGAACAGGGGATCTCTCGGTGGTATAGGGCTAAGAGATTGGGTTTTGGGGAATCAGTGGCTTTGAATCAAGCTGAGGAACAGGTTCAGCTTGATCAAAGGGTGTAAAGAATTCCTGCGTGAATTCTGGTCTGTGTGTCGTGACATTTTGATTTTCTCACCGAGTCTGTAACTTAGCTTTCAGCTTTCTTTTTGTTCGCGTCAATAAAGAAAATCAAAGTGTCTCTCAGGATAGTGAAGTACTATCCTGGGACGAGGAGTAGCCCAGTGGCGAACCTCGTTAAAAATCCCCTGTGCATTTTACTTTGTGCTCTGCATTTTACTTCTCGCCTCCATACTCTGTTTTCTTGTACTCTGGCTCGACTGCTTCATGGCTAGGTGAAGAAGACGACTTCTCAGTCTATCTTCCGTCGAGTCAGGGTTGGGCTGAAGCCTGAATGAGTCTTGGATCAGATAATTGATTCTTGGGCTCATCAAGGCTAAGCCCACTCAGTCAAAACGCAGTCCACTTAATGAACGCGGGTTATAAGGTCGAACCAGGATTGCGACCGGTTTGATCTGGGAGATTGACTGCCAAGTCAAAATCCCTAACTCTTCAGTTCATTTCATTTCTTCGTCTATTCATTCCTTCTTCTCCATTCTCAAACTCGCTAATTTTCTCTGATTACAGGTGTGGCAGGTGATGAAGGCTCGTGCACTTGATGCAGATGAAGTCTCCACCCTCGAGACCTCTTCTTCTCTTTTCTCGTCTCATTGCCCCAAACCAGGTAAGACAACATCGATTGGCCACCATCACGTCCACCAAGAGGGACCGATGTCGATGTGGCCTTGGTCTGGCAAACAGACACTGCAAATGGGTCCTTGCCAAGCAGCTCCTCGAAGTTTGGTGGAGATATCACATGTAACTCATGGCCGGTGCAGGCCTCTTCCACCTTAACTCCGTCCTCAGCCTGGACGCCAATTTCTTCTTCAACCTCCCTTTCTTCTTCATGTGGTATCACCCCTGGGAAATGATCAAGAACTCCTCCTGCTTCACTTTCGTCATCCTCCACAACTTCCATGACTCCCGATGAGTCGGACAAGGTGGAGCACTGCGAGACTGCTCAGGGAATATGGAGCTCTCTGGAAAGCACATACGAGGGCACTTCGAACATCAGGGAAACAAGAATCGACCTTCTCGTGCATGAATACGAGTGCTTCGACATGGCTCCAGGTGAGGGCATTCACGAGATGTACTCTCGCTTTACTCTTCTAATTAACAAGTTGAAAGGACTAGGAAAAACGTACCTTGCTAAGGATCTGAATAGAAAACTGTTAAGATCTCTTCCTAAAGAGTGGCTTCCTAAGAGAACTGCCATAGAGGAAGCACGAAATCTAAATACCCTGTCCATAGATGAACTTGTAGGGTCTCTGTTAAGTCACGAACATGTTATTAAACAGGTAAACAAAGATGATGAAAAAAGGAAGAAATCTCTGGCATTCAAGTCTCAAGTTACAGAATATGAGTCTGATTCTGAGTTAGGAGAAGATTTCGATAAGGAATTTGCTTTAGTCAGTAGCAAATTTCATAGGATGCTAAAATATAAACAAGAGCAAAAACTTAAGGGAAATGACAGAAACTTCTATAATCGCTCTAACCCTTTTGACAAAGTCAAAAGCAGTTCTTCCCAAAATAGGCTGCGTACCCCGCAGACCAGAAATTTTGATTCAGGTAGTCAAGAAAAGGAATCTCAGGACTGTTACAAGTGCGGGAAGCCAGGGCACATTAGGGCTAACTGCCCACTAACCCTGAAAGCCAAAGAACGAGCAATGAAGGCTGTCACTTGGAGTGATTACGAATCAGAAGAGGAAGAAGATAGAGAAGAAGAAGAAGCCTTCATGGCATTTGGTAAGATAGACTTCTCTGAACCGAACTTCAAATCAGGTCAGACCTCTCACAACTCTGTATCTGATACTAAATGGTACCTTGATAGTGGCTGTTCTCATCACATGTCTGGTAAGAAACACTTGTTTAGCTCATTAACTATGAAACGTGGAGGAAAAGTAACATTTGGTGATGATAGTCAGGGTGAAATCATTGGGTCTGGATGCATTGGAAACAATTCCTTAACTGTGATAAAAGATGTCCTCCTAGTAGATGGTTTAAAACATAACCTTCTTTCCATAAGTCAACTGTGTGGAAATGGAAATCGTGTAATGTTTGAAAATGATAAGTGCTTAGTAGAACGTATTAAAGAGAACAAAATCATTCTAATAGGAAAGAGAGTCAACAACATGTATGTTGTTGACTTAACTGACTCAAAAATGCTCAATGCTAAATGTCTTCAAGTTTCTTCTCAATCATCAGAACTCTTATGGCATAAAAGACTTGGACACATTAGCTTAGCTAAACTGTCTACTCTATCTAAATTCAATCTGGCCAGAGGGTTGCCTAAGCTAAAAGACAAAACTGAGTTTTTCTGCAATGCTTGTGCAGCAGGAAAGCACAAAAGAAAAAGCTTTAAACCTAAACCTGACAGTACTACCAACAAAACTTTCAAATTGATTCACATGGACCTGTTTGGTCCCTGCAATGTCACTAGTCTAGGAGGGAAAAATTATGTTTTTGTCCTTGTTGACGACTACTCTAGGTACACCTGGGTATTCTTTTTAACTCATAAAGATGAGACTTTTGAGAAATTTCGTTCTTTTGTCACTAGAAACAAACAATCCCTAAAAATCATAAGAAGTGACAATGGGGGAGAATTTATCTCTGATGAGTTTGCAAATTTCTGTGATGAAATTGGAATTATCCATACCTTTTCTGCTCCTCGATCACCTCAACAAAATGGGGTTGTTGAGCGTAAAAACAGAACTCTAATTGAATGTGCTAGAACTATGCTGTTAGATTATCAACTACCTAAATTCTTTTGGGCAGAATCAGTTAACACAGCTTGTTATATCATAAATCGAGTTCTTATTAGAAAACATTTAAACAAAACTCCCTATGAAATACTAAAAGGAAAAACTCCTAAAATATCTTACTTCCACCCTTTTGGTTGCCCCTGCTTTACCCTAAATACTAAAGACACTCTAGGGAAATTTGATGCTAAATCAGACCCTGCCACATTCCTTGGTTATTCAACAAAAGGTCAAGCATATAGAGTCTATAACAAACGAACTAGAAAAGTGGAGGAATCAGTACATGTGAAATTCAATGAAACTATGTTAACTGATTCTGATACTTCAGTAACTTTTGACCTAAGTGAACTCATTTCCTCCCCTCCTGAGTTGAGTAGTGAACAAGGGAATTCAGAAAAATTGATCGAATCTCAAGCAACCATCCCTGAAAACTCTGAAATCACTGCCAATGAACCAAAAGCCCCCCCTCACATTCAGAAAAGACATCCAGAGAGTCAAGTTATTGGTAAAATCAGTGATGGTCTACAAACTAGAGGGAAATATACACCTGGCCAATACGCCTTTGTATCTCAATTTGAACCAAAGAACTGGAAAGAGGCTCTACAAGATGAAGAATGGGGTCTATCTATGGTAGAGGAACTAAATCAATTTGAACATTTACATGTTTGGGACTTGGTTCCCAGACCTGAAAATGTTACAGTAATTGGAACAAAATGGATCTATAGAAACAAATCTAATGAAGAAAACATAGTGATTAGAAACAAATCAAGATTGGTTGCTCAAGGATATCTTCAAGAAGAAGGTGTAGACTTTGATGAAACCTTCGCTCCTGTAGCAAGGCTTGAATCCATTAGACTGCTCTGTGCTTTTGCCAGTTTCATGGGATTTCCTTTATATCAAATGGACGTCAAAAGCGCATTTCTAAATGGTTTAATTAATGAGGAAGTTTATGTAGCTCAGCCTCCAGGATTCATAGACTTTGAACATCCAGATTATGTCTATAAGTTAAACAAGGCCCTGTATGGTCTCAAACAGGCTCCTAGAGCCTGGTTTGAGAGGTTATCATCATTCCTCATTGAAAAATCCTTCACTCAAGGAAGCACAGACAAAACTCTATTTATTAAACATGTGTCAAATCACATTCTAATAGTTCAAATCTATGTTGATGACATAGTCTTTGGCTCTAGTGATCCTAAACTATGCACAGAGTTCTGTGAAACCATGCAATCTGTGTTTGAAATGAGCATGATGGGGGAGTTAAAATTTTTCCTTGGTCTGCAAGTCAAGCAAAGTTCGACTGGTATCTTCATTAACCAATCAAAATACCTTCAGAAAATGTTGTTAAAATTTAACATGAACTCAATCAACTCCAGTCCAACTCCCATGGCCACAAATCTCAAACTTGACAAGGATCCCTCTGGCTTATTAGTAGATGAAAAGAAATATCGAGGCATGATAGGATCCTTGTTGTACTTGACAGCTAGTAGACCTGACATCCAACACAGTGTGTGTCTCTGTGCTAGATTTCAGTCTGCACCTAAGGAAAGTCATCTAAGTGCTGTAAAACGCATTTTTAGATACTTAAAGGGCACTCCTGAGGTTGGATTATGGTACCCTCGTCATGATAACTTCAACTTACTAGGCTATAGTGACTCTGATTTTGCTGGAAGCCTATCTGATAGAAAAAGTACCACAGGAACTTGTCAATTTGTAGGTACTTCCCTTGTCTCTTGGTCATGCAAAAAGCAGGGAGCTGTGGCTCTGTCCACAGCAGAAGCAGAGTACATTGCAGCAGGCAGCTGCTGTACTCAGTTAATCTGGCTCAAAAATTAGCTCTTAGACTACAAACTTAACATTTCCACTATTCCCTTATTATGTGATAACACCAGCGCCATTTGCATGACTAAAAACCCGGTTCAACATTCTAGAACTAAGCATATTGAAGTAAAGTTTCACTTCATTAGGGAATTAGTCGAGAAGCAATTAATTCAATTAAATCACATCCCTACAGAGTTCCAACTGGCTGATTTATTTACAAAACCATTAAATGCTGATCGATTCACTTTCCTATGCTATGAACTCGGGCTCCGATCTCCAGAGAATCTGGAGAATCTTCACTGATTACATGCTCTTTTCTTTACTTGTTTGGTTTTCTTTTCCTATTGTGTGTCTTCCTTTTTAGTATGTTTCCTTCTCTTGTGTGTTTGGTAATCTATTTATAGAGTCTCTTGTTAGACCGAAGTCTTTCATTCCTTGCCTTTGAGTCTTAGTCGTCCTATCTAGTGTTCCAGAATGGTGCTTGAATTCTCCATCACCTACACTGGTACCCTCTTTCATGATCCCATCCCAGCAAATGCTCATAGGCATGCTGTTTCCTATGCCCGTCGTCCCATAATTCCCACTTATCGCATTCCTTTTGCTGGTCTAGAAGAATATGGAATAGGGTTCACTCAACTCATTCATAATTTAGGCTGGGATTTTCTGCTTGATGAAACCCTAGAGCATATCTGCCCTGAAGCTGTGCGTCTCTTCTACTCAAACTTTCGTTCTTTTGGCCTAGACACTCGCACGTTCACAACCTTGATTTATGGCCATCTGGTCACTATTCCTCTCGAGGATCTTAGGCGTCTGCTTGCTATTCCCCAGGTTGGTGAAATTCTGGCTCATGAATCTGAGCTTGCACTGTTTAACTTCAATATTGAGCATGAGTTTGTGCATCTAACTGGTCACACTCCTGATGCTCTGCTCACCCTGCCTACATCTTTTTTGCTTCCTGGGATTCGAACTTTTCATTTTTTTCTGACTCATCGCTTCCTCCCTACAACTGTTCTCCTAGATCGAGTCACTCCCTTGGATCTCTGGGTCATTCAACATGCTGTGAACAATGTACCTCTTGATTTTGCACATCTGCTCTTTGGGCACCTGTACATGTTCCAGTACTTCGAATACCTTGGTCATCTTCCCTTTGGCCCTCTGCTTACTCGTCTTATCACTCGTCTAGAAATCTCTCTTGATCCTTTTCGCACCACCACTCCCACTGTCTTCATCACTGCTGATGATGTTCTTGACGAGATTGCCATTGCCGTTGAGGGGGAGGATGTCTCTGACTCTGAGTCTGACTCATCTGAATCAGACTCAGAAGATCCTGTGGAGGAACCTGCAGAAGAAGGAGAACCGAATATAGAAGTTCAGTGGGTTAGCAGCAGTAGTAGCAGTGACAGTGACAGCAGCAGCAGCAGTGACTCTGAGTTGCCCTCTCTAAGTGAAGTGTTAGCTGATCTCCAGAAGGCTTATGAATCCGATTAGTGGTCCTATGTTTTGGTGTGTTAACTTTTGGATTGCTGGATGTGTCTTTTTACCAGCTGGTTGGTTGACTATTTAGTTTTAACTGCTTAAACTTTGAACTGTCTGTTTTTGTGCTGGTGAATGCTTAGACTTGAACTTTTCAGCTTGAGTTGCTTGGTCGGTTTACTTTTACTAAAGAATACTTGAACTGTTTAGTCTGCAGTGTATTGCTTGGAAAGAATTGGTTAAGTTTTGCAGGGTTCAAGGTTTCAAGCGGACAATTGGCAATCTCCAACTTAGGGGGAGATTGTTGGAAGATTAAAGAGCAAGTTGGAAGATTACCAATTTTCACCAAATCATCAATCAAGGGGGAGCGGATCAATTAAGAACAATCAAGCCGTGATTCAAGGAACAGCTGTTCAAACCTACTCCTTCTGATCGTTTTCAAACTGCAACGGCCACTGCACTGTCTATTTAAAGGAACGCCAGAAGGAAGGCAGTGTACTGATCAGAACAGGGGATCTCTCGGTGGTATAGGGCTAAGAGATTGGGTTTTGGGGAATCAGTGGCTTTGAATCAAGCTGAGGAACAGGTTCAGCTTGATCAAAGGGTGTAAAGAATTCCTGCGTGAATTCTGGTCTGTGTGTCGTGACATTTTGATTTTCTCACCGAGTCTGTAACTTAGCTTTCAGCTTTCTTTTTGTTCGCGTCAATAAAGAAAATCAAAGTGTCTCTCAGGATAGTGAAGTACTATCCTGGGACGAGGAGTAGCCCAGTGGCGAACCTCGTTAAAAATCCCCTGTGCATTTTACTTTCTGCTCTGCATTTTACTTCTCGCCTCCATACTCTGTTTTCTTGTACTCTGGCTCGACTGCTTCATGGCTAGGTGAAGAAGACGACTTCTCAGTCTATCTTCCGTCGAGTCAGGGTTGGGCTGAAGCCTGAATGAGTCTTGGATCAGATAATTGATTCTTGGGCTCATCAAGGCTAAGCCCACTCAGTCAAAACGCAGTCCACTTAATGAATGCGGGTTATAAGGTCGAACCAGGATTGCGACCGGTTTGATCTGGGAGATTGACTGCCAAGTCAAAATCCCTAACTCTTCAGTTCATTTCATTTCTTCGTCTATTCATTCCTTCTTCTCCATTCTCAAACTCGCTAATTTTCTCTGATTACAGGTGTGGCAGGTGATGAAGGCTCGTGCACTTGATGCAGATGAAGTCTCCACCCTCGAGACCTCTTCTTCTCTTTTCTCGTCTCATTGCCCCAAACCAGATAAGACAACATCGATTGGCCACCATCACGTCCACCAAGAGGGACCGATGTCGATGTGGCCTTGGTCTGGCAAACAGACACTGCAAATGGGTCCTTGCCAAGCAGCTCCTCGAAGTTTGGTGGAGATATCACATGTAACTCATGGCCGGTGCAGGCCTCTTCCACCTTAACTCCGTCCTCAGCCTGGACGCCAATTTCTTCTTCAACCTCCCTTTCTTCTTCATGTGGTATCACCCCTGGGAAATGATCAAGAACTCCTCCTGCTTCACTTTCGTCATCCTCCACAACTTCTTTCTGCACCCTTTCTTGGTCTTCTTCTTCTAGCACGGATTGGAGAGCAAGTTGCCAAGCAATTTCTTTCATGAGATCTTCTTGCATCTCCTCACTCATGCCCGCCTCTTCAAAGCTCGGTGTGGGATGTGGGAAGGTGTGGTCGGCTATGATAGGACATTCCTGATCATGATCATCACGAGAGCTCTCCGTGACAACTTCAGTGTGCTCCACAATGTCCTTGTAGCCTTCTTCTTCCTCCTCCTCTTCTAGTATGGTAACATAAGGGTGATCTGGAGCAAGTTGTGCACAAGATCGCTCAAGATCATCGACGCTCTTCTTAAGGCTCAAGAGGATCTCCTCTGTTTCACGATAGGCCTGGATACAATGATCCATCCTGGAGCATGATCTCTCACAGTCTCGAGCAAACTGCTCCATGAGAAGCCTCAATTTATAGTTTGGATCTGGCTGTGGAGTGTAGCATGGCTCTGCAGAATAGCCCGTGAAGGCCGCCATGGGTAACTCCAGCTCCAATGGCCCCTCTGGTTGTGGGAGAAATTCTTCTCGATAAGGAGGTTGTTCTTGATATGCCCAGGGGTCTGATTGTTCTCCGTAGAAAGGGGGTTGGTACTGGAACCCGACTCCATAGTCTTCTCCTCCTTGGTTACTCCAGGGAGTCTCGGGGTAATACCACTCGGATGGTGGTGGATACCTCCAATGATTGGAGAAGCCATGAGGGTCCATGATTCAGATCTGCACCAACAAAAACAAAAAACACCCAAGTGAAAAGCAAGGGCAGAAAACAAAAGAAAAACGCTAAAGTAACAAACTTCGGCCTTTCCTAATAATCTAGAAAGTTCCCGGCAACGGCGCCAAAAACTTGACACGCTAAAACACAACACCTAACAATGGCCAAGTGTAACCAATGAAAGGGACTGCAGTATAGTGGCACAAGTAATAAATATCGAATCCACGGGTCTCTAGAGTTACTATTACTCAGCTTCAGTTCATTATCTAGCAAACTAGATTAAGGATTGATTTATAAACTACTCTACTGACTACTCTACTAATTACAAGTTATGAACTCACTTAGGTATGATTCCCCCTAGCTCCTCAATTAGGTGCAAGTTGCAATTACCTTTGGTTGATCTACTGTTGATTAAACTGCGGAAGATCCGACAATAGCTTGGAATCTCTTAAGCTGACCAAGCCCTCTCAGTCCAACTACCCGGCAGGCGACTAACCTTCACCGGGATAGAAAGCTGAGGCTATGAACACAGAACTCCACTACCGGAATTGGATTCCAGTACAAAGCAGTAGATTGACTAACTCTCGTATAACCAATTCACCACTATCAATCAAGGAAGCTCTCTTAACCTAATCAGATTCTATCTATCATATGTTAACGTAGAAAACAAGAGAATTTGATCAAGATTCAATTGACTCAATAAATCATGCCTCAGTCGATTATAATCAAACAATATAGCATCCAAAACTTCACACAAGAAAGATCCTAACACATGGAACTAGGGTTCCTCAAAACCTAAGTGAAGGGAAGTTACTCCATAGAGAAGAGAGAGACTGCAGAAATCTAATCTAGATCTTCAATCTCCATCTCCAAGCTTGATTCCCGAGCTCCAATGGCGAAGAAATCCTCCAAAATAGATCCAAGAATGTTCCCAAGTCGCTCTCTCTCTAGGGTTTGTCCCTTGGGTGTTTGGGAACCAAAACCCAGCTCTCCCTTTCCTTTGGCTCGAATCTGCCTCAAAAACCCGATTCTGGGCGAATTACGGGCTGAATTACGGTCGTAATTCTTCCATGCCCGTATTTTGCCCAAAACACGCGTTTTGGTTAAGTTTCGGCGCACCCAAATCTCCTCTCGGCAGTGAAAATACGGGCATGGGAGGCCAAATTACGGTCGTAATTCTCCTGCCCGTAATTCTTCCTCCGCTCCTGTTCAAAGCTTCGTTTCTCCCTCGTCCGGACTCCAAATCAGTCGCCGTTTGAACCCAGACGCTCGTAGTCTCGTCCTCTTTCTTTTCATAACAAAATTCCATGATTATCTGTCCATAATATGAGGTAGAAGCCCATTATTCCTCAGGTCATGCTCGTGTTTCTTCTCCCGAATTGCCAAATGATCTCCGATTGACTTGAAACTTGAGCCTATGCTTCAATTTACATGCTAAGACCTGAAATGTGACAAAGGAACACAACCTAGCATAAAATAGGCCAAAGAAAGTATAAACTCAAGCCAAAATGAAGAAGAAACGAGGGTGCAAACATGTGCAAATCCGATGTTATCACCACCGACGCCATGGTACACACAATGCGGTTTCTTGCGCAAAAGTTTTGAATGGGCGACAGTCAAATTGCGTACCATGATCGGTGACGAATGACTGTGGGATGCCGAAGCGAATCATGATGTCGTTGAAGACAAACTTCTGAACCCTGGCACTAGTGATAGTCTCCAGCGGTTCGGCTTCAATCCACTTAGTGAAATAATCAACTGCCACTACCAAGTATTTCTTGCCAAGGGGTGCCGTGGGAAAGGGCCCCAAAAGGTCGAGACCCCATCGGGCAAATGGCCATGGCCCGACCACACTTTGCAGCTCCGAGCTAGGAAGGTGGTGTTTGGACGCATGTACCTGACACGGGTGGCAGTTGAGGACGACGTCTGATGCGTCCTTCTTGATGGTTGGCCAGTAGTAACCCTGCAGGAGAATTGTCCTTTCCAGCGACCGAGGACCTGCATGGGTGGTGCAAGTCCCCTGATGGATCGCTCTTAAGGTCCAGCGCGCCTCTTCTTTGCTCAGGCATTTCAAGTAGGCTCCTGAGAATGACCTCTTGCACAGCTAGCCGTTGACCATCGAGTATCGGGTGGCTTTGCGCTTGAGCACCTTTCTTTCCACTGGGTGTTGAGGGGCGATGTCATGCTCGAGATACTGGATCAAGGGCGTCCTCCAGTCGGCGGCTTCCCCGATGTTCATGATTTCTTCCGACGAGTCGCTTTCCTTGGAGACAGTGATGTGTCTGTCCCCTTCGAAATCCATGGCGGTTGCGAGTTTGGAGAGGGCATCGGCATGCTGGTTGTCATCCCGCCTCACGTGATCAAGCTTCCATGTGTTCAGCTGGTTCAGCGCGCTTTTCACTCGATTGGCTAGAGCCGCCAACTTCTCATCTTTGATTTCAAAGGTTTCATGCACCTGCTTGACCACCAATAAAGAGTCAGAAAATATATGGACGTCTGAGGCGCCTAGGTTGGAAAGTATTCTGAGCCCGTTGATGAGCGCCTCATACTCAGCGACGTTGTTGGTCTTGATATCCCTGAACCTTAAATAAATCTCATGGACTGTTCCTTCTGGTGACTCAATCACTATGCCAGCTCCGGAGGCCGCTTTGCCAGCCGCGCCGTTGATGAACAACCACCAGATTCTTGGACGGTCCTCTTCTGGTGCGGCTTCGAGCGAGAATCCCTCCGCAATAAAGTCGGCGAGAACTTGCCCTTTGATGGCGGGTCGTGGAGCGTAGTCGATGTCATACTCACTGAGTTCTATAGCCCACTTGGTTAACCTTCCTGATGCTTCCATACCCCTCATGATGCTTTTCAGCGGAAGGTGGGATAGGACTGTGATCGGATGTTCTTGGAAATATGGCCTCAGTTTCCTTGCTGTTGAGGCCACGGCCAAGACCGCTTTCTCGACTGGCATGTACCGGGTTTCGACTGGGAGGAGGGCTTTGCTGACATAATAGACAGGCTGGTCAGAGCCATCCTGTGCTCTTCGCACGAGTACCGAACTCACTGCTTGTTCGGAAACCGCCAGGTACAGGTAGAGCCGCTCCCCATTGACCGGGGCGCTCAGGACTGGTGGGGCGCCGAGCTGGCTCGTCAACAATGCGAAGGCTTTGTCGCATTCGGCGCTCCATTGGAGTTTTGAGTTGGACTTTTTCAACATCTGAAAGAATGGAGAGCACTTATCTGCAGACCGTGGGATGAATCGCTCGAGGGCGGCCATTTTTCCATTAAACGCTTGAATCTCTTTGATGGTCTGTGGCGGCTTCAAGCTGCGTATGGCCTCGATCTGCTTCGGGTTGGCCTCTATTCCCCTTTTGGTGATCATAAACCCGAGGAATTTTCCGGCTTCGGCTCCGAAGACGCACTTGAGCGGGTTGAGCCTCAGATTCCTCCGTCTCAGCGTTTTGAAGGTTTCTCTTAGGTCAGACAAGTGGTCTCCTGCTTTTTTGCTCTTGACTAGCACGTCGTCGACATATGCCTCCACATTCCTTCCCATTTGGTCCTTGAAGACCGCATCTACCATGCGTTGGTAGGTCGCCCCCGCGTTCTTTAATCCGAACGGCATAACCACATAGCAGAAGTTCCCCATGGGTGTCATGAAGGCCGTGAGCTCTTGGTCGCCTTCCGCCATTCGGATTTGGTGGTACCCTGAGAACATATCCAGGAAACTCAGCGCCTCGTGGTTGGCGGTTCCGTCGATTAGCTGGTCGATGCGAGGCAGGGGATAGGAATCTTTGGGGCACGCTGCATTGAGGCTCGTGAAATCAATGCACATCCTCCACGCACCTCCCGCTTTCTGTACGAAGACCGGATTTGAGAGCCACGTGGGATACTTTACTTCTCTGATGAAACCGGCCTTGAGGAGTCGCCGTACCTCCTCCTCAAGGGCCATTTGTTTTTCCACTGACAGGTGTCTTCGTCGTTGCTGGATTGGACGCATCTTTGGTTTAACCGAGAGGTGATGCTCGGATATGTGGCGGGGCACACCTGGCATGTCTTCTGGGCCCCATGCGAAGAGGTCTTGGTACTCTCGGAGGAGCGTGAGCAGTTTTTGGGCTTCCTCGACCGCCAGGTGCGTCGAGATGCGTACCGTCCTGTCGGGACGTTCTTCGTCCAAGGCGAGCGCAATGTCCCCTTCGACCGCTTCGGGACGGGGAACGTCGCCCCTCGCGTCCACCAGGTCGACTTCGAGGTGTTCGATCGTTGCTTGGTAGCATTCTTTGGCCTCTTTGATGTTCCCCCGTACACGTCCCATCTGTCCGCCGCTGGGGAACTTCAGCATTTGATGGCAAGTAGAGGCGACCGCTTCAAAGGAGGCTAGAAAGCCGCGCCCCAAGATGGCGTTGTACGCGGATGGACAATCTGCCACATGGAACTCTACCGGTCTTGTCTTGGTGATGCCCCCTTCGCCAATGGTGACCTTCAGGGTAATCGAGCCTAAGACCCGGACTTTCGTTCCCGAGAAGCCTACCAGGTTAGCGTTGGAGGGATTAAGGTCTTGCACGCTTTTCTTCATTCCCTTGAGGGCTGAGTAGAAGAGAATGTCGGCGGAGCTTCCGTTGTCGACGAGAGCTCGAGTAACCTTAAATTTCGCGGTTCTGAAAGAGACGACCAATGGGTCTTCCGAGTTCTCTTCTTTCGCCAGCTCGGATGGCAGGAACGTTACATCAGTGGTCGCTCTTCGCTGAACATGAAGACATTGGGCTATGCGGTCTCCATCAGTTCTAGGTCGCTTGCGTCCTCCCGCGATAGTGATGACCTCCATTCCATCGTCGTCGTTGCGCTGGGGTCGATAGGCGGGAGACTGCCTTTGGGGTGATGCAGCCTTGTTCCTTGTCGGAGACCTTGACCTTTCTTTTCGTATTCTTCTCGCCTTTTCCAGTTCGGGGCTATGAGAGTATTCTCTTGCCTCTTGAGAATGGCTGCGATGAGGGCGTCTTGTTTCCAGACGACTCCGCAGGTCGCCTGGGGCTAAGTATTTGAGGCTAGCCTTAAACTCTCGACACTCTGTGGTGTCGTGGGTGGTGACTTGGTGCCAGTCGCACCACTTCTTTCCTTCCTGGGGCTCTTGCCCCGAGGAGGCTTCATGCTTTCTTCCTCCTCTCCGTCGTTCTCTTCCTCTTTCGCGGTCGGTGGAGAGCACTTCTTTCCGGCCGTCCCGATCGGAGTACCGATTGCGATAGGACCCGCGCTCCGGGGAGCGCCTTCCTCGTCGTGTGTCCCTTCGCTCCTGCTGGTCGCTTTGCGACCGCCCTGGCTGGGAGCGGTCGTCCGTCGCCAGCGCCTCTTCAAGCAAGATTGCTCGTCGCACCAACTGGTCCAGCTCAGACCAGGAGGTCAAGGCCGCCTCCTTCTTTATCAAAGTCCTCTTGAGTTCAATGCTGGTTGTCGATATCCGAAGATTGCCGGCGGCTACGACCGAGGAGATGCCGTCTATTTCGTATGCGATTGCGTTCCAACGGTCGTAGAACTCGGCGAGGGACTCCTCCTTCTTCTGTCGGCAATTGATGAGGGCGGAGACGGTGAGCTTGTGTCACCTTTGTGACGCAAACTTCGTTGAGAATAACATTGCGAACTGCTCGAAATTCTTGATGATGCCTTTAGGGAGGGATGTATACCAAGTGCGACATTGACCGCTGAAGGTTACCGGGAACGCCTTGCATAGATCTGAGTCTGAGGCGTTGATGAGTTGCATCTTTAGCATGAAAGCGCAAAGGTGGTCTGCGGGGTCCGACGTCCCGCTGTAGGTGGGAAGACCCAACGAGGAGAAATTAGGGGGAACCGGGGTCTTAAACAACTCTCTCGAGAGCGGGTTTTGCAGCACGTTGAGACTCTTGTGTTTCCCGTAAGTCGACCTTAAGTGTTCTTCCAAAAACCCAAGGTCGGCCTCTTCTGCGTCCGGTCCTCCGCCTTCTGTCCGAGCAGGGCTGTCGAGGACCTGGACGACTTTCTGCTTTTCTTCGCGCGCCTTCGCTTTAGAACCTTCTGCGGTCTATTCTCTCGTCCTCAAGAGCTGGAGGATTTGAGAGAGACTGTCTTGCATGTTTGCTATTTGCACTCCCTGGCTTTTGACCACTTCTTCGAGCTTGCTTTCGTCTTCGACTCTCGGCGATAGTCCTCGGAGGGTGTTGTTTTCCGTCATCCCTTTGAGGGGGGTCTCGAAGTCGTCTCCCATTCTTTCGGCGATGAAGTCGTGAGGCCCCACGGTGGGCGCCAAAATGTTTGTGCCTGGAATGTCCCAGGCAGTTGTGTGAGACTCCACGACCTCTGGCGGCTTGATAGACGGGAGGCGGTCTCCAAGACCTGCACGAAAGGTCCTCAGGGGTTACCTGGGACCTCCTCCGAAGCTTAAGTTAGAGAGAGAAGGGAATTAATAAATGTATATAGAGAGAGAATTTGGTTGATCGAAGTTACCATAAATGCTGCCCCTTTGGGGCTATTTATACTAGTCTAGTCTCGGAATCAAGGCATTTAATGCTGTGTCGGGCGGTCTGGGACGCCTCTAACTTTATTAAATGTCGTGTCAGTACGAATGTCAGGCTTCGTCTGACAGCAGGGTTTTAGCCCTTTTGTCGGGCGGTTTCCTGACGTATGGCTGATGTAAATGTCGGGCGGTCTCCATGGTGGGCATGGTTAACCTGACCTTGTCTTGGCCTGCTTTTGTGGGCTTTCATAACCATGGGCTTCAGGCCCACGTATGCCAATACTAGGCCCAACAGTAGGTACATATAGTTGTTTGACAAAAGATGCCCAATCGTAAAACATCTCTCCTATTTATACTTGTGTCTTTCTGTACTCGTCACTTGTCCAGCTGTCTCCCAATCTGTTACAAACCCTTCCTTCAGAGACAGCTTGTCCTCAAGCTAGAAAGGCGGGAAACTACCTTTTGAAAGTGACCAAAATCCTCCAAGGTAGACTCTTCGACAACTTGATGAACCCAACGAACTAACACCTGCGTCACTGCTCGATTGTCCTGATTAATGAACCGTCATGCTAAAATTTGTGCTGGCTCCAACTTCGGTGCTCTATTTTCGTCTGGAACAGGGAGATATACAGCAGTTGGTGGAACAATTGATTTACATAGTTTCAGCGGGGAAACATGGAAAACAGGGTGAATTTTGGAGTGAACTGGCAAGGCCAATATATAAGCCACATCTCCGATCCTCTCCACAACTTGATAAGGCCCAAAATACCGAGCTCCTAGCTTATTTCCTTGACGTCCCACCACTGAACCCTGCCGATATGGCTGAAGACGCAAATAAACCCAATCATTGATCTGTAGAACCCGCTCTGTACGTCTCCTATCAGCATACTGCTTCTGCCTCTTTTGCGCCTTTGTAATACTCTTAGTAAGGAATTGTACCAGTTGATGCTGCTTCCTGACCCTGTCCTCCACTGTCCCCACAGGAGTAACTGTAGAAGGAGCTAGACCAAAGTGCGAAGGGGGAAAACCATAGAGGGCTTCAAATGGTGTCATCTGCAAACTGAGATGGTACTGAGTGTTGTAGCACCACTCAGCCAGTGTTAACCAATCCGCCCAATCTTGCGGTCTTTGAAAGGTCATACAACGGAGATAGTCTTCCAAGCAGCGATTTACCCTTTTCGTTTGGCCGTCTGTTTGAGGGTGATAAGTAGTTGAGTAGTGAATATCGGTACCCTGTAGCCTGAAAAACTCAGTCCAGAACTAACTAGTGAAAGTAGCATCCCTGTCACAAACTATGATGGAGGGCATGCCATGATACTTGAACACACCATCAAAGAAAACCAGTGCGACGTCTGCTGCTGAATATGGATGTTTAAGACTGAAAAATGAGCAACTTTCGTGAAACGATCTACCACTACCAGTAGAACCAGCTTACCCTGGAAGTAGGTAAACCTTCAACAAAGTTCATACTTATATCCTTCCAAGCTCGAGTAGGAAAGGGAAGAGGCTGAAGTAGGTGAAGCCAATGTTTTTGCTTTACTAAGCTGCCATACATCACAACGAGAGATCCAAGATACTACTGCTGCCTTCATACTCTTCCAAAAGAAATGTGCCTTAGAGTAGTTGATAAGTGATCTGCACTCCTGAATGGCCTCCCACTGGCGACAAATGGAACAAGTGGATTAATTTGGAACGCATTGAACCCGAGCTCCCCACCACTATGGTCCCCTTATAATGTAGGATACCAGAAGAATAGGACCACAGAGAAGGGCCATTGGAATTGACATCAGCAGCTATCAAATCTGCAATCTCAGTATCGCCAGCATAAGTCTCTTCTACTTCCACCAACCATTCTGGTAATACCGTTGTAAGAGCACTGCAAGTTCCCTCATCCTTGTCTTCCTCGAAAATCCGTGACAAAGCATCAACAGCGCCATTGAATCTCCCCTTCTTGCACTTGATTTGAAAGTCGAAACCCATAAGCTTCACCAACCCTTTCTTCTGAATTGCAGTGTGAACCTTCTAACCCAACAAGAACTTCAAACTCTCATGGTCAGTGACAATCATAAAGGGACTCCCTTCCAAGTAGTCACTCTAGTGATCGACAGCCAACAAAACGGCTAAGTATTCCTTTTCGTAGGTGCTGAGTCCTTGATTCCTCGCACTCAAAGACTTACTAAAATAAGCCAAAGGATGCCCTTCTTGAGACAGAAAATCGCCCACTCCAGTACCCGAGACATCTGTTTCGAGTGTTAATGGATTCTAGAAGTCAGGCAACACCAGTACAGGAGCTTGACACATAGCATTCTTCATATCAACAAAACGAGCATCCATGGCCGCCTAACGGTCGTCAAGCGGCACAGCTGATGAAGAATCGGCACCAAGGTCGAAGTAAGCCCCCAGTGGCTCGTGGTGATCAGGAAAAGGAGGATCGGCAGCACCAGGATCGGCCTCCATCTTCTTAGGAAACTCAGTAGGGTGTGTTAATTATATAGGCTGACTTTAGTCTTTGTACGTGAGTAGTGTAGCCCAATAGAATTGTGTGTTGAGTTAGGCCCATGCAACCTAGATAGCCCACGTTGTTGACGTAGATGAGTGGTGCTAGGGTTCGGCTGGTGTAAGGGTATTTGTATGCTGCTCATGTCTCCCTGTACAATTAACAAAACCTATCAGTAAGATCAGTAGCAGAAGAGTGTTGTGCTCTTCCGTGGATTAGTCCTGGAATTCCAGGGATACCACGTAAATCGGTGTTCATTTTCAGTTTGATTTCCGTACTGTCATTTTAGCTATCATGGTATCAGAGCCAATGGAATCCGATTGTCCGTCTGTTCGTCTGATTGCAACAAATTACGCTCTCTGGGAATTTCAATTTCGAGTGTTCGTGGAAGGAAAGGGATTAATCAGCATCCTCGATGGTACCCAAGCCAAGCCTGATAATGGAGCTCAAGCAATCGCGACCTGGACGCAGAATGATGCGCGCGTCAGGACATGGTTGCTCTGATCTGTTGATTCGTCGACATGCCTCAGCCTTCGACTGTACCCTACAGCCAATCGGATGTGGCTGCATCTCAAAGCCATGTACTCCACAGCTAATGTCGCGCGTCAGTTCGAGGTGCAGCTGGCGCTGTCGCGTCTAGAGCAGGGAGACCGATCTGTTTCAGAGTATTTCAATGCATCTCAGGAGCTTTGGACGGAGCAAGACTTGCTCCATGCTGCACTACAACGTACTGTGCTTACTGAAGAAGCGATCGCCGAGAGGATGCAGGGCCGGCTTCTTTATTTCCTGATGAAATTGAGGCCAGAATTTGAACCTGTGCGCGCGACCCTCTTGAACCGGGAGATTTTGCAGTTCGACGGCGTTCTCGGTACACTAGTGCGGGAGGAAACTCGTATGCGGACTCAGGCTGTGATCGATCAACGTCCAGGTGAAGGGGAAGTCCTGGCCGTCTCGGCTGGGGGCAATCGGTACTCTCGGGCAGCACACGAGTGCTCTGTTTATGCTGTCGATCGTCCTCAGTTTCAGCGGAGGATTCCGATCTCCGATTTGACATGTCATCACTGCCGTGAGAAGGGGCACGTGATCAAGCATTGCCGTAGACGCAATTTCTGTGTTTATTGTAAACGTATGGGCCACATCATATTGGATTGTCGGACCAAGGAGCGCAACGAGACGCGCGATGGTGGAAATGGAGCTCCTCCGGGCCGAAATGGCGCTCCTCGCACTGGGTATGCTGGACGTGCTGCTTATGGCACGTATCCTAGTGCTGGGGAAGCTTCTCATTGGCGCCATGTTGCTGGGGACGAAGGGCGCTGGCGTGGAGATGTAATGGCCGAAGCTAGCAGCAGCCGTGGCTCTCTTGGGAACAATGGCAATGCTGCTGGACCAGCAGCTACTGGGGATGCAGGAGGAGTCACGGTTCAGACCGTAGAGCAGATAGTGAGTGCGGCGATCAGCGCTGCGTTTGCTACCTTAAATGGTCGAGGTAAAATTCGTACTCCTTGGCTTATTGATTCAGCTTGCTACAACCATATGACCCATGATTCTAGTGTGCTAACGGATGTGACTCCTGTTCAAAAGCTTGACTTGACAGTGGCAAATGGTTCTAAATTGGAGGTTAAAGGCATGGGTGATGTGTTGGATAAAAACATGTCTTTACGTAATACTTTGCATGTTCCTGCTCTTGTTCCTAATCTTGTTTCCGTAGGCCAACTTACTGAGCAAGGGTGTACTGTGTCATTTGCTCCGTCTGGCTGTTTGATACAGGATTCGAGGACGGGGAGTCTGATCGGAAGGTGGAGTAAGCGAGGGCGTCTTTTCCACCTTGAAGAGCTGCATGGGCATTCCGTTTCTCCTGTCAATCATAGTCCTGTGGTTAGGCCTGTCATTAGTCCGTTGTCGTGTTCCGTAGAGTCAAGTCAATCCAATAAGCAGTGGGATCTTTGGCATGCTCGCTTGGGGCATCCCCATTCTGCTCGTCTTAATGTTATGTTTCAAAAGTCTTTACTAGGTAAAACTCGAGTCAGTATTCCAGAAAATCATTCTTGTACTAGCTGTGTGGAAGCTAAAACTGCCAGTATTTCGTATCCTTCCAGTACCACTGTTATTCATGAGCCTTTTGATGTGATACACACAGATCTTTGGGGCCCTGCTCCTACTGTTTCTCGTAATGGTTTTCGTTACTTTGCCCTTTTTATTGATCATGCCACTCGATATACTTGGATTTATCTTCTTCGTTTAAAGTCTGATCTTCGTTCAGTGGCTGTCGAATTTCTAAATATGATACAGACCCAATTTGGGAAAACTGTCAAAATCATTCGGTCTGATCCTGGCGGGGAATTTAGCTCTTTTCCTTTGAGAGAAGAATATCGATCTCGTGGAATTCTGAGTCAAAAATCATGTCCTGGTGTATCACAGCAAAATGGTCTGGTTGAACGTAAAAATCGGCATGTCGTAGAGCTTACTCGAGCACTGTTGTTGTCTTCCTCTGTTCCTGGTCGGTTTTGGCCTGAAGCAGTAGTCACTGCTGTGCGGT
Organism: Linum tenue; assembly: GCA_946122785.1. NCBI lineage: Eukaryota > Viridiplantae > Streptophyta > Magnoliopsida > Malpighiales > Linaceae > Linum > Linum tenue. The sequence continues at coordinate 75,151,106 of CAMGYJ010000005.1, read as the reverse complement.
TAATTAACTATCAGGTGACTCCTGTTCTGGGTAATGAGAGTCCATTCTTTAAACTCTATTCCCGTCCTCCAGACTATTCCCGTCTCCGTGTCTTTGGGTGTCTGTGTTTTGTTCTCATGCCTCGTCGTGAACGTACTAAGCTCACTCCTAAAACTGCTCGGTGTGCCTTTATGGGGTATAGTGATGTTCATAAAGGCTACTTGTGTTTTGATCCTGTTTCCCAACGTATTCGAGTTGCTAGTACTGTTGTGTTCTTTGAACAACTTCGTTTTTTTGATTCTTCTACTCCTTCCGAGTCAGTCTTTCCTCCTGTGGATACCTTGCCCATGTTCTCTTGTGATGATTTTTCCATGGATGCCTCCGATGACCTGCTGCCCCCTGATGATCATGACTCCCCTGGCCCTTCTGCTTCACCTCCATCCGCACCATCTACATCGACTGGGGAGACGAGTGCTACTTCTCCTTCTCCAGCGCTGATTGCCTCTACTTCAGCACCTCAGCCTCGGCGCTCCACTCGCAGCAACAAGGGTGTTCCTCCTTCACACTATCAAGATTATGTAGCTTTTGGAGTTACTACTCATGTTATTCCGACCCACTACAAAGATGCTCGTGGGGATCCAGTTTGGGAGGAAGCTATGGGGAGTGAGTTTGATGCCCATCATGCGAATAATACTTGGACTGTTGTTGATCGTCCTCCTGATGTCCCGAAAATCGGTTGCCGGTGGGTGTACAACATCAAGATGTTACCTGACGGTTCGATCGAGCGTCATAAGGCTCGTGTCGTTGCTTTGGGATACTCACAGGAGCAGGGGGTGGATTATCATGAAACCTTTGCTCCTGTGGCTCGGATGTCTACTGTGCGGACTCTTCTAGCAGTTGCGTCTATGAAGAATTGGCCTTTGGCTCAGTTAGATGTGAAGAATGCCTTTCTTCACGGCGATCTGGATGAGGTTATTTATATGGAAAAGCCACCGGGATATAATGTCGGGACTCCTGGCCAGGTATGCAGACTGAACCGATCCTTGTATGGTTTGAAGCAAGCACCTCGTGTCTGGTTTGAAACTTTTCAGTCTACACTTCTTAAGCTTGGGTGCAGTCAAAGTCTGAATGATCCGTCGTTGTTTGTCAAGATTACACCGAGGGGTATTGTTCTTCTTCTGCTTTATGTGGATGATATGATCATCACAGGATCAGACTTAGATGGTATTCAACATCTCAAGGAGGGGTTACAGAAGGCTTTTCGGATTAAAGATTTGGGAGATCTATCTTACTTTCTTGGTCTGGAAGTATCTCGCAGTAGGGAAGGTATTTTGCTTAGTCAGAAGAAGTATATCATGGATCTGTTGCGGGATCATAATATGGAGGATTGCAAGCCTGTCAGTACACCGATGGAGTATAATCTGAAGCTGAGCAAAGAGACAGGCAACAAGGTGCAAGATGGATCAAAATATCGGAGTATAGTTGGAAGTTTAATCTATCTATCTGCAACTCGGCCTGATATTTCATATGTAGTTCAGCTTGTCAGTCAATTTATGGGAGATCCGCGGGATGATCATTTTGCTGCAGTATATCGGATTCTTCGATATTTACAGGGTACAAAGGAGGTGGGGATACTCTTTCCCTCCTCAGGCTCGGCTACCTTGAGAGCTTTCTCTGACTCTGATTATGCCGGGTGTGTTGACACCAGACGGTCTACTACAGGATGGTGTGTTCAGTTTGGGGATTCGTTTATCTCGTGGCGGTGTAAGAAGCAGGATAGGGTCTCCAAGTCCTCTACTGAAGCCGAGTATAGGGCAATGTCTGATGTTGCCTCGGAATTGACATGGCTTAAGCGGCTTCTTGATGATATGGGCGTGCAGTGTTCAACTCCTATGGATTTATTTGTGGATAATACCAGTGCGATCCGGATAGCAGAGAATCCAGTGCTACATGATCGGACGAAGCATATAGAGATTCATGTGCATTATATTCGAGATGAAGTTTGGGATGGGTCTATTGCTCTACACTACATACGTACTGAAGATCAGGTTGCAGACTTGCTCACGAAGACCTTCACAAGCAGCCGACATCATTTCTTGTCTAACAAATTGATGCTCGTTAACCGGCATCAATTTGGGGGAGGCTGTTAATTATATAGGCTGACTTTAGTCTTTGTACGTGAGTAGTGTAGCCCAATAGAATTGTGTGTTGAGTTAGGCCCATGCAACCTAGATAGCCCACGTTGTTGACGTAGATGAGTGGTGCTAGGGTTCGGCTGGTGTAAGGGTATTTGTATGCTGCTCATGTCTCCCTGTACAGTTAACAAAACCTATCAGTAAGATCAGTAGCCGAAGAGTGTTGTGCTCTTCCGTGGATTAGTCCTGGAATTCCAGGGATACCACGTAAATCGGTGTTCATTTTCAGTTTGATTTCCGTAGTGTCATTTTAGCTATCAGGGCGGAGGCCCTTGAGCCAACGAATTACGGGGTTGGTCCTAGCGATCAGGCCCATAGAACATAGGGTCTCGTCGAGAAAGGCTCCGGTGTGCCCGAACCAGGTGCAGCCGGTAAGAGGGACTCAAAAGTACCGGTCGATGCGGGTAATGTACGGTCCACCGTGCAGTGTGTAGACCTTCGAGTGGAGGGCCACTCAAGAAAAAGAGATCGCCAAGGTGGAGCTGGTGCAGGATCTGACATGGTGATCAGGGCGTACATGTGCCTCTTGGTCACATGGCTGGATACAAGGCACCTCAGCAAACTGGTGCAGACAGATATGCTCGTAGAAAGCCTGAAAGTTCACTTGCGCCATTGTGGGCTCCACCAAGTGCATCTTGTTGGTGGTCATCCAAAGTGCATGGCCGAACTCCTCGTACGACAGAGAGAGGTGCTGTCTGCCGAGTCGGAAGGAGACGGTTGTGGCATCAGTGTTGCGGCGCCTCCGCTCATGACGGAAGATGTTGTAAAACTCCACTGTGAGCTCATCGTAAACATCATCATGGAGCTCCAACAATCGCCGCCACTGCTCGTGAGGAATTGTCTCCTCGATCGCGGCGTGGCAGAGAAACTGCTCAAAGTAGGCCAAATTGAGGCAATAGTGGTCCCCAATCTGCGCCACCAACATCTTGGCGAAGGACTCGTCGTAGGCCTCAATGTAGCGGAGCTCCTGCAGAAATGGGTGGTCCAGGTTGACCATTGTCATGTAAAAGCAAGCAAACACACCTAGAAACTCGTCAGTACCAAACGAATTGGGGGAAAATAAGCCAGCAGAGCCAGCATTCCCCATACTTAAGCTCAATCCAAACTATGGAACAGAACTAAAGGCCCCCAGGACGGGGATACTGCAGGACAAAAGCACATTTATCTAAGATAGTCCAGGTAAACATGCACACAAGCAATCAGAAACCCGATCAGTCTCCCGCCTAATCATCTAAGCAAGCAAAATTAGTTCAAGCCCACCTACACTCTACAATCCGATTCGTCCTAATCACAAAATCAGAAAAAATGATCAACCTGGAGACGCAAGTAGGAGAGTGGAGCGGGGGAGACGATGGAAGAATGATGCACAAGGGCAGCCCGGAAAGCCTCATCGGAGGCGATTTCCGACGAGGAAGAATGGCAGCCAACAGAGAGGAGACCAGCAGCGGTGAGAGTGGCTCGCCGAGACGGTCGCAACGCTGTCGACCGCTCGCAGATCGAAGGTCGAGAGCGGCGGTGGCGAGCGAAAAAACGCGTGAAGGATTCAGCAGCGGCGAAGACGAAATCCGGCAAGGGAGATTGGGTGCGAAATGCGAGTTACGTCACGTAACTTGGCCTTTTATAGAAAAGCAAGATGTAGACACTCCATTTTGTTCGGGCTGATACATAATCAACTAGGAAACTTTTAATTCGCGAATACTGGTAATTGCGAATTTTAAACGTCTTTTTATCTAAATATTTAAATTATTACAAATTTGTAAGTGTTCAAATCGACTCAACGAATTGGCAATAGCCAATCTAAGATGGTCTGTATGGTTCAAGGTTGCGGTGAATTTGACCAATTCAATGCCACATGGGTTATTTCAATGGAGATCAATTCAATATAGTTGATTCAATCAGTCTCCATTGAAGTGACAAAAGAATATACAATAAAAATAAAATTTCATTATCATAATCGATTACAATTAATCACAATAGTGATTACAATTGGTACAAGAAAAGAATTTGGGCTCAAGTCAAAGCCCAACCAAAAATTCAACGTTCAATGAAAATCAGAGTATGTAGTCAACAAAAGTCAATTACCCTTTGAACATACAGAGCTTTTTCCTTCTTCTTTCTTTTTTCTACAAATAGCACACACCAGTGACTCCCCCAACAAGGCCGATCCATTTTCCTTTTCGTTCATCTTCAACCTCACCTCTTCTACTTCATCGAAACGAAACTCTGCAGAAAAATAGATGAACGGTCAGCTCTTCTTCTTCCTTTTTCCTCTTCCCAAACGCTCATTTCGTTCCTAAAACCAAAAACAAAAAAACAACAAGCTTTTCTCCTTCTCCTTCAAAATCCCAGTCATTCCTTTCCTTCCTAATAAAAAAAAACAGCAAGCTTCTCTGGGAAATCCATATCACAATCATGGAAAAGGGGAGCTAACCTCATTTTGTGGCCGGAGCTGCTATTGGTGGCGGCGGTGAAGCCCCACTGCTCGTGTCCTTTCCGAGCTTCCTCGTTCTCACCTCGGTCGAGACTAAACCTAGAAATCAAAGCACAACCCAAATGAGAACCCTTAACGACTATAAAGCATATGGCTCAAGATAGGGTGCATAACCATGGGTTATGCATGCACCCATCAATAAGTAAATTTGGACCTTTCATTTAGAAAATCCAGATCTAAGGATAGAGAATTAAAGATCATTTTTATTTTTCCTAGCTTTCTTAATTGGCTCATATCTTCTTCGTTTTAACTCGATTTTTTTTTTTTTTTTTTTTGCACAGATGGAACGAGTTCGTTGTGCTCTACAAAATGTCATCCATTTTCAATTTCTTTGAGAAAAAAAAATTTATTGCCTCTTGGTACCAACTGCATACCATATCTTCTTCGTTTTTAATTCGTTTTTGAAAACGTTTGCACAGAATTAACGAGTTCATCACGATCTATTGGATCTACAAATTTCTTGATGAACAAATTACAAGACCAAAAAATATCACGCAATACCATACAATACCACCCTGGTATGTGGTGGTATCTTGTGTTACACAATGTTAAAAGTCGTAAATGACAATTAATATAATTCTACTATCATGTATTCAACCATCCTATGGTCTTGGTTGTTCATACCACCATGGTATGCTTTTCAATCCATAGGTATAGACTGGTAAAAAATGGGTCAATTTTTTTTGTTCGAAAATATATCAAAATGGATATCATTTTGAAGAACACAATTAATCTGCGGTCTTGGTTGTTCATACCACCATGATATGCTTTTCAAACCATAGGTATAGACTGGTAAAAAATAGCTCAATTTTTTTTGTTCGAAAAATATATCAAAGTGGATATCATTTTGAAGAACACAATTAATCTGATCTAACTGTGCAAAAATATTAAAATTTGACTTAAAACGAGTGAGAAATCGTCCGTCAAAGATTAAGGAGGGGAAAATTAAAGGCTTTTCATGAGAGAAGGATGCTGATGTCATGCTGTTGTGGACGGGTTACTCATGATTACTCACCATAAGGTTACTGACCTGATCCGTTCCAAAAGCATAGATCAACATCATACACCCACAAATCTCGTGATCCAATCATTCCAAAACAGAATCCAAGCAAAAATAGAACCTCACTACCCAGCCATGTCAGGGGCCGGCGACCGTGCTCGTCAGCGGTGACTCCCTTTCTTTCTAGTCGTGCTTTCCCTTTTCCTCACCCACTATCGAAACACCAAAAAAACGAAAATTAAAACCAAGAGGAGCCACAAGACCTGCTGTAACACCCCGACCATCGGGTTCCGGTTCAACCCGAAACCAAAAGATATGCTCAAGTACGTAAAGCGACCCAATTCGTAGAAATGACTACTTTGCCTTTCTTCTAACGCAAAAGCCAATCATGACCAGCTGAACAAGGGCCTTATGACGTTGTGACCGCAAGCAACTGATTGAGAGTTTAGATTTCTTGGAGTGGAAAGTTAAAGTTAACTCTCTATGAATCACCATGTATAAGAATTTAAATTCCAATTGACACTCAAGTTTCCCTGAATGCAACCCACCATACCACTCCATTAAAGGACGTGTTGGAGACAACAGTTTTAATTCACCATACCCAATCCTATCTCTCTGCAATACATTATCTCCTCACAAGTCACAACTATTAGTTGTCAACCATGTGATAGCTTTTATTTCTCTTCTCTTACTGTCCAGAACCAGTACATAGACAATCATGCATATATATCCCACAATGTCCAAAATATCAATAGGAAGGAACTCCTACAGAGCAAAGGAGAAACAGAACACTAGAGCAACCACTTCGTCCTTTTATCATCATCATAAACCATGTCTCTCCTTTCCTTCAAGCTTATACTCCCCCGAACTCCTCGTCGCTATATCATCATTGCCATCGCCGGAGAGGGACATCACCACCATCAACTACTTTCATCGTCGCTCACTTTCTCTACTTCTCTCGATCTAGGTAAGAACGACGAATCCCCAACTCAGTTCAAGCCTCAAGCTAGATAGTTACCTAACCAAGATTTTTCCTAGCTACGTCGTAGCTTTGACGACATAGGTACGGGCTGATCGAACGGCAACCTAAGCAAGGAGCATAAGCTCTACTGACTTGAATCTCGGCCTGGGTACACCTACAAGGTAAGGAAGCCCGATCCCTCGCATTAAAATCGATGTTTATACGATTGGTACGGGTTCTTAACTTTCTGGGAAATTAGCGACGGACATCCAGGCTTTTAGTAACCTTTAAGCTGCCGTCGCGAAAGGCTGGCCAAGCAGAGGCTGTGGCCTGTGGCCTTTCTGTTGGCACAGCTGACGATACCTTTGGTGACGGTTCTAGACGGTCACTAAACGAGCTGTAGCTTTTGCATATTAAGTCTCTAGGTGAATTATGTAATGTTATGCAATTGAGTTAATAGGCATGCATGGATTAGGATGTTAATAAATTAGTAGTTGATAGAATGGTTTAGTTTGAGTTAATTAAGTATTTTATCCAATAATATAAAGACTATAATATGATAAGAGGTTTTTAAGCAACTTAATAGATTAAGATGATTTAAGTATTAGTTAGAAAATATTATTTTAATGGGTATGATATTGTGACAATTTAAACCAGAAGATGATATGATATGATTAACAAGCTAGATTAATCTATGTTAGTTAATGGTTAAATCAACTAGTTTATTCATTAGAGTGATGTATGTTATAATATGCGCTTCTTGAATCCGACTAGGTAAGTGAGCTTAGCATGATTTGTTTTTTTCAAGTATTTAAATTGGCTAAGATCTTGAACTATTAGACTTATGGAGCAATATGATTTTTAGTATTTTTAATTGGTACGTTAATTAGCCGTACTTTGCAATTAACGCAAAGTAGTCCCACCGATCAAGAACCGTCGCTAAGAACCCGAAACCCAATCGATCTAACCTCGACTTTCGTCATAGGTTCGCCAAGGCATTTCACCCATGAAGAGCACCGATTTCTTGAGTTGGTGGCTAAATGATCAGGTCAGCCGACTTAAGCTAATAAGGTGCGTGGTTTGAGGGGCTAGTTAGTATTTCGCTTTAATCATGTCTTTTACTTAAGTTACGCTCATATGCTCTATGTGCATGTTCACGGTAAGTGTATTTATGTTCAGCAAGCATGGCATTGCATTCCATCATGAAGTTATGTTTTGAGCAAGATTATGGACTTACTTTCCATGTTACCAAGTTATCAAGTAAGAACATGTTTTTAACTACTCACTTGACTAGTGCACGCGGCTACCCTACTTCCCGTCAGGTGGAAGTCAAGTTCAGGATTATGTTACTTCCCGCCAGGTGGAAGTTAACATTCATGTTATAATAGTGTACTTTCCGTCAGGTGGAAGTTACGCTCATGATTGTGTTACTTCCCGTCAGGTGGAAGTTACACCCATGTTATATCTTCCCATCAGGTGGAAGTTTACGTTTGGTGGCCGTTAGTGTGCTAGTTGAGTCGAGTTCGGGGCCCCCTTTCACAAGAATTAAGATGCAATTGATTTTAAGTATATGATCATGTACCAAGCATTGCACTAGCATCTTTGTTTATTTATTTCAAGCATATGTTGTCATGAGTTTTCACCATTAAAGCGAAACTAGGATTAGGACTGACCCCAACGCCCGCATTCAGGAATCATAGAAGCACATAAGCACGCATATGGATTTGACGGTTCATCATTGGCTCCAGAGCACCCCAGAAGGAAGAGGTTAATTTCATTACTTTAGTGGGACGAGAGACTTGATGTGATTTTACGATGAAGATTTATTAAGACAAATATCTCAAGGTTGTTCATGTTTTAAGTATTGTTAAAAGTACGAGGTTTCCGCTGTTGTTCAAAGCATTTTAATATACCATGTTGATTTTTATGTCTATTGTTTTCTTTAGTATTTATGACGCTTCCGCTATTTTTCAATGTATTTAATGTTCATTGACTCATAAGGGTATTTTAGTAAAAGTAGCACCCTGTCGGGTCAGGGTGTTACAAGTGGTATCAGAGCCTCTCCGCGTCCCTCTTGAACGATGGTGGGGCAAACCTCAACGAGGGCGTTGAGTCCCAAGGGGGGGTGTATGTAACACATTAGGCAAATCCCACATCGACAAAGCACGGGAGAGATCCATGGTTCATAAGTAAGAAACCGACCTTAACTGACAAGACGCGTCTTGGGGTGTAATGGAGGAGTTCTTGTGAGAACTCCGAAGTTAAACGTGCTCAGTGTGGAGCACAACAAGGATGGGTGACCTTATGGGAAGTCACCTTGAATTGCACCCCAAAGCGAAAACCGTGAGGGTCGAGGCCCAAAGCGAACAATATCTTCGTCGGGAAAAGGTTCGGGATGTTACACCTGCCGTCGGGTTCCTTTCGATTCTAAAGTCGCCGAGAAACCTCTCCTTCGCTGGAGATTCTCTTTTTCCTCCACAATCAGATCCCAGCCTTTGCTTTTCGAGTCATTTTCGTTGTCTACGGGAAAGAGAAACGGTGCCTGTCCCTTTTATTCCTCTGTCGATTCAAACCCCAAATATCCGAATCAAAAGAAACAACAAAGATCAGAATTGAAACCAAAAAAATCGGACCTTAAAATCAAACTTGCATCCTTAAATCCGACTATCCGAGACTTTACCTCTGTCGCCGGCGTCATCATCATCGTCGGCGTCGATTGATTTCCTTCGGAGGCGGATCGGGATGTTTGAGAGAGTTGTTGTCATTTTTTTTTTGTTCGTGTTTTCGAAGGAGAAGCAGAGGAGGGGAAGGTCGGAGCGGACAGTAGAGAAGAGATGAGAACTGAGAAGGCGGCCAAATTATTTAGGGTTTCGGCTAGGTCTCAAAACAATTTTTACCGATCCCAAAATGACCATCTTGACCTTAGTCTTTTTTCAAATTACACTACCTTGCTCTAATCCGCTAAGTCAAACGCCTAGCTCAATAAAAAAATTAAAAACTACTCTCAATTTATTTGTCATTCTAAACTTTAATATGTAACTTGCGTATCAACCTAAAACAAGATAACTTACTTAGTCTATGTCGATGAAAATCATTCTAACATGAATAAACCATTTTATATTTAACTTTTTAAGATTTTTTAACTTCCGTACGGGTTGATTGTCCGTATGTCTTCCTAAAAATCCTTAATACGAAAAGTCATGATTAATAGACCGTAATAGTATTTTTCGTGAAAAGCTTGTTCCAAAGTCATTAATCATTTCTATCAAAATTCCAAAGGATTAATATATACTTTATCGTTTGAAAATATCAAACTTTAACACATATTAATAAATTGTGTTAGGGTTCTTTTATCGGTTAATCGAACTACGTGGACTTTGATCCTGACTACTCGGGTACGTAGTAAACCAATATATTCGAGTCCAACTATTCAAAAACATTTTTCTTTACTCTTGAGATTTACGTCTATTGACGTATTATCAAATTGTAATAACAAATACATAATTAACTGAACCCTATAATTAAATACGCAAATAAGGCATAAATAATAAAACACCCAACCCTTAAAAGGCTTATCGATTTAAGTAGTACCAACTTTGGGCGTTGTGGGGTGTGAATACACTTCCTCACACGTAACCGTACTCCCGTACCCATAATCTCTAAAATCGCAGACCAAAATCTTGGTTTCGACCCTAAGATCGAGACCGGGCCAAATGAGTGTTCGATCCACTCCAAGTAAGATCGATGGCGACTGCGAGTGTGACGCAACGGTCCCCGGATCTCGAGGGGCGGTTGCGACAGTGGCGACTGACTTTGAGAGTTGAGCTACGGTAACAAATCAATAAGTCTTTCTTTCCTTCACTTTTGGGGTGTTCAATATATTGTTTGTGCTTTTAATTTATCTTGTTTATAATTATTTGCATTCATTCATAAAAAGCTCTATACCCGAGCTATCCCTTTAGAAAGTGAAAGGAGTATCGTGACTTCTACAATAGTAGAGGAATAATGTGAAACTTTCTAACCAAGTTGAACTCAAACCCAAGGATGGTTTGAGGTATTCGACTAACTCGAAAGGGCTATAGTCGAATACAACTTGGGGGCAATTCTCCTCGAAACCCCTATCCAGCATATAGTCGGCATAGAAGCCACCTTGAGATATCCTAAACAAATTTCCAAGCCACCTTAAAGCATCATCGTTAAACCCTCATAAAATTCTAGGTTGTCCCAATAGGATGACGTGTTTATGATTCATGTTTATTTATGACATAATGACTTGTGCTTTATCAGTTATTCATGAATGACATGGTTAGATGCTATGCAAATTTTTATCAAGAATTATGACATTAGCATTCTTTCATTAAATCATCATTCACTCGTTCAAAACCAATCATGAAGGTAAAGTTGCAAGCATTCAAGCATTCACCAAAAATTTAACTTGCACATTCTCATTCATATCATCTAGCATGAATATCATACATTCATCTCATCTAAAAATTGGGAGTATCTTAACAATAATAAAACCATGATCATATCTTTTCAAAATTGATCATCCACAAGGAAAGCCAGACCTCAAGTACTCGATCAGATTCAAAGTTGTGTTTGTAATGTAGTCATTCCAAAAAAAAACTTGATCACATCAAAAGAGGGTTGGCAGTACTTGTAAAATGAAGTAGCAGGTTGGCATATTCATGAGTTTGTCGGAATTTTGAAGAAAACCCGACATCAACAAGACAATACCTCACGACAACCCACTGCTCAGTTATGGAGATCAGTAGGCATATTACTAGAGAAGGCTGATTCGGGGATCATATAGACCCACGCAATCAAATAAATGTTTAGATACTCTACCATATTGAAGAAATGCACCAACGTTTCTATCATAAAAAATAATGAAGTGTTACTCGCATTTCCACCTACTTAGAACATTGTATGACTACTACCAATCTTAATCTAAGAATTTGCATTAATGCTTCTTTTTCAAAATGACGAATATCACTTCAAAATCTTTGAAAATCTACCTTTCTTCTATGGAAATGGGAACCTTAAAATGCATTTCATGTTTTCGAGGTGAGCCATGAGATTTTCATATTAAGCAACATTAGCACCTCACTGGTGCCGAGTGATTATAGACACCCTACTGGTGTCAAGAATTTGAGCATTCCAATAATGATAAAGTGCCTGCCCACTTTACTAAGTCGAGAGTACAAACACCCCACTGGTGTCCATGTAATGTGAGCTAAATAGTTAAAGGGTGGAATGGGGATACGACACCAAGGCTACTTGTAGAAGCTTGTCACTACAATGATCGATCATCTCTGTCAAAGCGGGACTCAACTAGAAAGGAGGTTGATAGTCAAATCATGAAATCACCGTTGTCTACCATAAAACTTTCCCTAGACCTCCAAACCCGAAAATTCACAAGAACGGACATGCCAAATGACCACAAAGCACCATGTTCGCACACGACATACACACAAAAATGCCAAAAACAAAAGGATAAAGGAAGAAAATGCAAACCGAGGTGGGGTTGCCTCCCCAAAATCGCTTCTTTACCGTCTTTTAGCTGGACACAGATGACGGAACTAAGGGTCCGCGAGAACGACCACCAACTCCGCTCGTTTGACATCGCCTCCCTAGTACAACTTGAGGGGATGCCCGTTCACTTTCAAGGGCTCAATCTGCAAAGTGCCAATCTCGATGGTGTCATAGGGGTACACCTAGGTGATCGTGAATGGTCCAGACCACCGGGAGCGCAGCTTTCCCAAAAAGAGTCGCAAGCGGGAATTGTATAGAAGATTCAAATCAAGGTGTTCTCATAGGCGTGATAACGCCACTCTTCCAACTCCACCAGCAACATTTTTCGCTCGGTATTTGCAAGATTCAAATCAAGGTTTAGCAGCTTAAGGGCCTAGAAGGCCTTGTGCTCTAGCTCGACAAGCAAGTGAAAGGCCTTTCCATAGACTAGCCGATAGGGAGAGGTACCAATCGGCATCTTGTAGGTCGTCCTATACGCCCACTGAGCATCATCGAGCTTGGTGGACCAATCCTTACGGGATTGATCCACTGTCTTTTCAATGATCCTTTTTAGCTCCTAGTTTGTCAGCTCAGCTTGACCATTTGTTTGGGGATGGTAAGCCACCGACACCTTGTGCTTGACATCATAGCGTGAGAAGGGCTTAGTGAATTTCCCTTGAAAATGGGTTCATCTATCGCTAATGATGGCTCGATGTGTCCCAAACCTGGAGAAAAGCTACTTAAGAAATGAGCAGACTCGTCTTGCATCATTGGTGGGCATGGCTTGAGCTTCTGCCTACCTCGAGACGTAGTCCACAGCAACCAAGATATAGATATTACCGAATGAAGGAGGGAAGGGACCCATGAAGTCGATGCCTCAGACATAAAAAATCTCATAAGTCACAAATTACTTCTGGGGCATCTCATCACGGGCAGAGATGTTACCTAACTGCTGACAACGATTGCACTGGCGTGCGAAGGTATCAGCATCCTTGAAGAGCGTGGCCAATAGAATCCCGATTGTAGTACCTTCTCCGTCGTGCGGTTTCCTCCGTGATGATTGCCAGCTGGTCCTTCGTGACAGTGAGACAGGATGGCTCCCATCTCGTGTTCCATCACGCACCGTCGAGTCATGCCATCCGCTCCGATCCTTAAGAGGTATGGATCCTCCCATAAATAGTAATTCTGGTTGGAGAAGAATTTACGCTTAGCATGAGTAGCCATCCCCTTAGGCAACTGCTTTCCCACCATATAATTGGCAAGATCACAGTACCAAGGGGTGACACTCTCCCCCAAGCATAGTGCTAGAAGTCGCTCATTCGGGAAGGAGTCAATGATCTCTTCCACGAAGTTATCCACCAGAGAGGCTTCCAACCGTGAAAGATGATCTCTGGCGACATTCTCTGCTCCTTTCTTGTCTCGGATCTCGATCGATCTCCTGCAGAAGCAGGATCCTGCCGATGAGCCGAGGCTTTGTGTCATCCTTGGTCATCAAGTAGCATATGGTTGAGTGGTCGGTATAGACCACGACATGAGAGAGCACCAAATACGGTCGAAACTTGTCGAAGGCATACACCACTGCAAGCAGCTCCTTCTCTGTGGTGGTGTAGTTCTCCTGAGCATAGTTCAAAGTCTTCGACGCGTAGTAGATAGGATGGAAATGCTTATCGCGTCTCTGACCAAGAACAACTCCAACTGCATAATGACTCGCATCGCACATTACCTCGAATGAAAGAGACCAATCCGGAGTCACCATGATGGGTACATGGGTAAGCTTATCCTTCAAAGTCTAGAATGCAGCCGTGCACTCTGGAGTGAAGTGAAATGGTGCGTCTTTCTCGAGCAGCTTGGTTAATGGCAAGGCTATCTTCGAGGAGTCTTTAATGAAGCGCGGTAAAAGCCTGCATGACCCAAAAAACTGCGGATCACCTTCACAAAAACAGGAGGAGGTAGCTTGTTGATCGTCGCTACCTCAATCCCCTACTTGAAGATCTTGTACCCGAGCACACTGCCATCGCAAACTATAAAGTGGCACTTCTCCCAGCTAAGCTCCAAGTTTGTCTCCTCGGACCTCTTCAGAACAAGCTCTAGGTTATGGAGACAGTGTGAGAAGGAGTCTCCATAAACCGAGAAGTCATTCATGAAGACATCCATAATCCGCCGGTAAGCAAACGTACCGAAAGGGCAAGTGAAAGTGGTCTTTGCCTGATCCTCCAGTGCGATCGGGATTTGGAAATACCCGGACATTCTATCCAGAAAGCAGTAGAACTCATGCCCCGCCAACCTCTCCAGCATCTGTTTAATGAAAGGGAGCAGGAAATTGTTCTTCCTGGTGGCATTGTTCAGATGTCGGTAGTCGATGCATACACGCCATCCAATCACCTCCTACATCGGTATCAGCTCGTTCTTCTTGTTCGGGACCACGATCATCCCTCCTTTCTTCGGAACCACCAGGGTGGGGCTGACCCACTTGCTATCAGATATATCTAAGATGATCCCAACATCCATCAGCTTCACAATTTCCACCTGGACCACTGCCTCCAAGTCATGAGTCAACCTCCGATGCGGCTGCTGGACTGGCTTAACCTCAACCTCCATCAAAATTTTGTGGGAGCAGAAGGATGGACTAATGCCTCTGATGTCCGTGATCTTCCATGGCCTGGCCCGGGCGTACTTCTTCAATAGAGCCACCAGAATGCTCTTTTGCTCGGGGGATAGTTCCGAGCTGATGGTTACGAGGAGCTAATTCCCCTCCAGAGAAATGCGTACTTCAGATGAGCGAGGAGGGGTTTAAGCTCGAGCTCTGGTGGCTCCTCTATCGCGATGCTTTCCAACTCTGTGAGATGCTCCTCCAACTGCAGCTCCTGTGATGCATGTTCCCCTAACAAAAGACAACGCTCAAGGAAATCATTAGTACCTGCACTCATGATAGCGAGTGCGGTCTCATAATCAGCAATCACATCATAGTAGTTGAGATCATCATGGAGCTGGGGGTGTTTCATATTATCAGAAACAGAAAAGGTGATGTGTTCACCCCCAGCTTGCAAAATCAGCTTGCCATCATTCACATCAATAAGTGCCTTGGCGGTGGGAAGAAATGGTCGACCCAGAATCGAAGGCACTTCCACATCCTCATTTATATCAAGAATCATGAAATCAGCAGGATATGCAAATGGCCCTACTGTAATGACAAGATCCTCTACAATGCCCCGAGGATGCACAATAGATCTAACAGCGAGCTGAATGCTCATCCTAGTATTTATGGGTTCACCTAGGCCTAGCTTCTGAAATAATTTATATGCCATGACGTTTATGTTAGCGCCTAAATCTTCCAAGGACTTCCCTACATTCAAGCTATCTATAATGCAAGGGATAGTAAAACTCTCTGGGTCTTTGGGCTTTTCCGGTAGCTTGTTCTGCAGGATGGCATAACACTCCTCATTCAGCATCACCGTCGAGAGCTCCCCAAGCTTCCTCTTGTTAATGAGGTCCTTCATGAACTTTGCGTACTTGGGAATTTTCGAAAGTGCCTCCACGAATAGCATGTTGATGTAGACCTGCTTCGGCACTGCCATGAACTTGGCAAACTCAGTCTCCAGTCGGTCTTTGTGTAACCGGGTAGGAAAGGGGAGTTGAGGAACACACTCCTTCACCACTAGTTGTGGTGTGGGAGCAGACACCTCAACCTCCTTCAACATTTCTTTATCATTGACTGGAAATGCTAAAGCAGATGGCTCTTTCTCGCGTCAGGCTGGAACGGGGATCTTCGTTGTGACCTTGCCACTCCTAGTGGTAATGGCACTAAGCTGGGCATCTCGGTTGTTTGGATTGGGGACGGTCTGTCCGATAAAGTACTCGGAGGCCTCTCCCCCATGGCTCTATGAAGGCTACCCAGCTGAAGCTGGATATCTTGCAAGACAGCCTATGTATTCCTCTGGCCAGCTTCGATATTCTTATAACCAGCTTCGAGTTGCAAGAACTGCTCGGAAGCCCTCTTCATGAACCGCTCCATGTTGCCAAGCTCCGTAGTAGTGTTATTGGCAAGGCCTTCCACGATGTCACGCAACTCGGCCATCGGGTCACTCTGTACTGGGACAGCGGGGGTAGTTCCCAGCTGCTGAAATGGTCTCTGGTGCGGTTGAGAAATAACTTGCCCCTGCCTAGCCAGACAGAGTGGTTGTTGTTGCTGCTGGAACTGGCCCTGGCGGCCTTGGTATGATGGTCTCTGGAAACCTGGAGGTCCCTAGGAGACTAGTGGCTTAGGATTACTATTACCACCCCCAAGATAAGTTGGGATGCTAGCGCCACACCTCGTTATAGGTATTACTGAAGAAGTCAAAGCGCCTAGCATTGCTAATGAAGTCCAGCTGCTCTTGGGGAGTAGTAGATTCCCTCATCGCCTGGCAGTCTTCCACTGTGTGGTGGCTGCTCTCGCGCCGCTGCATTGCATTGCCTGTTGTTGCCCTTTTCAGAGATCATCCCATTTTTATCCAGCTGCATGACCAGTTTAGAGACAACCTGGACCAATTCAGACGACTGGGTGTCCACGGCATGCACACCCCGGTCTGGCGCTCTCCACGACCTCCTAGCAGACCTCCAATCATAGCCATGCTCTGCCATTTCGTCAAAGAGCTAATTCAAATTGGGTGGCATCTTGGTCAACATGTTCTCATCACATACCGAGTCAATCAGTTGCTTGTCTTCAGGAAAGAGAGTGTGGTAGAAGTTGCCCACCTTGAACGCGTCATTGAAATCATGATTGGGACACTTCAGAAAGAGACTGGTGTATCTCTCCCAAGCATCCCGAATGGTTTCATCCTCCTCCTGGGAAAAATGTGTAATCTCCTTCTGCAAGTCTGCTGTCTTGGACGGTGGATGATAGGGATAAAGAATTTGTTAGCCAGGTCAGTGAATGTCGTGATTGCCCGTGGGGTTCGGTTGTCCAGCCACATCTTGGCATATCCCTCCAAAGTAAAAGGGAAGTAACGCAACTTAATGGCGTCCTACGGGACCCCATTAATCTTGATTCCATCGATCAGCTCATGGAATCGTCGTAGGTGCGCTCTGGGACAATCTCTCGCCTTCCCATGGAACATCACTGAACCTTTCAGCATGGTAGAGGCGCCCACCTGAAAGTTGTTGGCCGCAACTTGAGGGTGTTGGATGGTGGACCTCATGTCTGCAGCACTGGCGGTCCAGTAGTATCTCATGGTACGCTCCTCGGGGACAACCACCCTGTTAGTATTATTGGGTTCACCCATTTCTTTTTCCTGTTTGATGTTCAGCTGAGCCAAAGCTTCCTCCGCAGCCAGTCGCACATTTAAAGCTCTCTTGAAGTTGCGGTAGGTCCTTTCAAGCTCTTGGTCTAATGGCAATAGAACTCCCGACCGGCTACGGGTCATGCACTACTTGCACACAGACGGCTAACACAACCCGTGAAGGCGAACAGCTGGAGGGATGAAGGTACTGAAAAGTAAATGCCAAAATAACAGATGTTTACGTTTCTAAAATAACCTAGAGGGTCTCCGGCAACGGCGCCAAAAACTTGACTTCTATAATGCAACACCAAACTACGACCAAGTGCAATCATAGGACGGAAATGTAGAATAGTGGTTCAATTTAATTTATCGACCCAAGGTCTAGATCTACTGCCTACTCCGTAAACTTCTATTAGCTAGCAAACTAAGTGTAGTGAGTGGTTCAATTGTAAAATAAACAAAATGCAAGAAATGTTCCAGTTTTCCAAGTATGTTAAAGGTCATCCAGGTATGTTTCCCCCTAGTATGCAGCTAGTTCAGATTATATATTCCCAATTTGTTCAGATTGAAAGATACACTGCGGAAATTCTTGACAAGTCTGGAATCTCGACTAAAGAAGACCATACCCTCTTGGTTTGAATACCCAACGTGTGACTAACCTCCACCGACATAAACTACCAAGGAACTAATACACCAAACTTCCTCTATTGGCATTAATTCCAGTACAGAGTAGTGAATCGACTTCTCGACTAAAGTAGTTGATTCACCACTTCCAATTTAAGGTTGCTCTTTTAACCTATACAGAGACTATCGTTCTAGGTTAAAGCATGAATCACATAGGTTTGATCAAGACTCATGCAATTCTGATTAATGCCTCAATTGAATATATCAAATTAATCATTTACAAACGGGGTTCATACAACCATTCTAGCATACAAAACTAGGGTTCTTCATACCCAGATGAAAGAGAGGTTTACTCCATGGAGAGAAGTGGAAACATCATGCTAGGAGGAGAAATCATCAGGTGGACAATAAAAATCTGCTCCTGACAGCTAATCGGTACCCCGAGGATGAGGATTCGAGCTCTGAGGTCTTTAAATTGCTCCAATCCTTGCCCAAGGGTTGTCCTTTGTCACTCTCTCTCTCTCTCTCTCTCTCACTCTCTCTCTCTCACTCTCTCTCTCTCTCTAGGTTTCGCTTTCTGCCTTTAGAACTTCAAAATTCCAGATCCTTTGCCCTTTTCCCGAGTTGCCCTTTTATAAGTTGGAGATTCACGAGTTACGGCCAAAGTTACGGTAACTCCCTCTCCTAGACTGTAACTTTCCTCAAAAACTTGTCGTTGTGCTCCGTAAACCAAGAATCACGGCTTCTTTAGAGAAGTTACGGTTGAAACTGTAACTTGAGAGGGGGAGACCATAACTCCAATAATGCTCTTGGAACCTTATGTCGTTGCTTCCCGAAAGTTACGGGTGCTAAGGGCGAGTTACAGTCCAGACCGTAACTTCTCAGGTCTTGCCGTAAGTCCAAAGAAGCTCCTAGAGCCTTGGCCTTTTCCTCTGACAAATTATGGGCTATTGGGGAAAGTTACGGTCTCGACCGTAACTTCCAAGTCTGGGCCATAACTTCTCCCGGCTCTCAGCACATTAGCACCAAAACGTCCCAAAACTCGCTCGTTCACACCCATTCACGTGCTAAGACCCGAAACATCATCAACCAACACAACCTAGCGTAAAATAGGCCACGAGAGTGAGAAAGCGAGCTCAAGCGATCAAGAAATGAAGGGGAAAACTTGTTCAAATATGGCGTTATCATCTACTAATGAAATCGGTAGCATTCTTGAAATTGGTCGGCCAGAAAAATCCAGATTGTAGTATCTTCATTGCTATTCGATGCCCCCCACGATGTCCTCCAGCAGCTCCGATATGACAGTGGAAAAGAATTTCGTAGGCTTCCTTTGAATATACGCATCGTCTAATTGTTCCATAAGAACCCACCTTGAATAAGTAAGGGTCTTCCCGAAAGAAATTCTTAATATTTGCAAAGAATTTATTCCGCTCAACATGAGTCATATCCTTCAGAAGCTGCTTTGTTGACAGATAATTATCCACATCTGCAAACCATGGGGGGTGGTCTTCCCGTATTTTCATAAGATAAAGTCTTTCATCTAGCAATGAATCATTAATTTCTCTCCTGGACACTTCATTGGTCGTTGGGCCTTCCAACCTAGAAAGATGGTCAGCTACGAGGTTCTCCGCGACCTTCTTGTCCTTGATTTCAATGTCAAATTTTTGCAATAAAAGTATCAATTGGATAAGACGAGGCTTAGAGTCCACCTTCGTCATCAAGTAACGGAGAGTGGAATGATCGGTGTAAACAATGACCTTGGAAAGAACCAAGTAGGGCCAGAATTTGTCAAATGCAAGACTACATCAAGTAGCTCACCCTTTATCTCTCCTTTGACCCAAAACTGCTCCTACCGCGAAATCTCTCGCATCACACATCATTTCGAAAGCCAATTTCTAGTCCTGCGTCACCATGATTGGGACAGTGGTTAACCGACTCTTCATTGTCTCGAAAGCATCCCTGCAGTTTGTAGAAAATTTGAAGACCGCGTCTTTCTCAAGTAGTTTGGTGAGAGGTAGAGCAATCTTTGAGAAATCTTGTATGAATCTTCTATAGAAACCAGCATGACCGAGAAAACTCCGAATTCCCTTTACCTTAGTTGGTGGGGGTAGCTTGCTAATGGTTTCGACCTTTGCTCTATCCACCTCGATACCCTTCTTGGATATTTTATGTCCAAGCACTATCCCTTTTTAAACCATGAAATGACATTTCTCCTAAATGAATGAGAGATTGGTTTTTGTACATCTCTCCAACACCTTCTCCAAATTTCGAAGGCAAAGGTCGAAAGAGTCACCAAAAACAAAAAAAATCGTCCATGAAGACCTCCATAATATCCCCGACCAACTTGTCAAAAATAGCAATCATGCATCGTTGAAATGTTGCAGGAGCATTGCAAAGACCAAAAGGGATTCTTCTATAGGAAAATGTTCAGAAAGGGCAAGTGAACATTCTCTTTTCTTGGTTATCTGGAAGTAGCCACACATTCTGTCCAGGAAGCAGTAATAGTTGTGGCGGATGAGTTGTTCCAATACTTGATCAAGGAAAGGAAGAGGAAAGTGGTCCTTCCTAGTTACTTCATTAAGCCTGCGATAATCAATACAAAATTGTCACCCTGTGACTGTCCGGGTAGGGATGAGGTCGTTGTTATCGTTTGGGACAAATGTCATCCCTCCCTTCTTTGGTACCACCTGCGTTGGGCACACCCAAGTGTTATCCGAAATTGGATAGATGATTCCTGCATCGAGCAACTTAATGATATCGGCTTTAACTACTTCCACCATGTTGGGATTAAGGCGACATTGTGCTTGAATCACCAGCTTGCTGATGTCTTCTAAGTTAATTTTATGAGTGCAGAAGGATGGGTTGATTCCTTGAATGTTTGTTATCTTCCAAGGTATAGCCTTTTCGTGCTTCCTTAGCAGTTGAACAAGGGTCATCCTCTATTCTATAGTGAGATTCGCATTGATTATCATAGGAAGTTTGAGCCTTCTCGCAAAAAAGCGTATTCCAAGTGTTTAGGTAGTGGCTGCAATTCTAAACTCGGTGGCTCTTCAATTGATGGTGCAATTCAAGTTATTTCCGGGAGAGTCTCCACCCTCTCATCAGTCTCTTCACTAATTTTGTCATCTAGTGCGCTCAATTGCTCATTCAGGTTCGAATCCTTTGCAATCTCGGTACCTAAAACAAGACATTGTTCAATTGGTTCATTAGTCACTTGATATTGGAAAGGAGGCACACTACAAAAATTAGGCAAATCTTGCGAAAATTCAACTCATCACACTCTTCATTATTACCCATGCTAGCCTGATTTGTAAATGTGATCTCTTCATATCCTATCCCTAGCGTCATTTTACCACCTCGCACATCAATGGTCGATTTAGTCGTTGCAAGAAATATTTGTCCTAGAATGAGGGGAGCATCGACATCTCCGGTCATGTCTAAGACAACAAAGTCAGCTGGGAATATGAATCTATCAACCTTAACAAGTAAATCCTGAACTATTCTCTTGGGGAAAACAATAGATCTATATGCTAGTTGGATATTCATCTGAGTAGGGATTAGTTCACATATATCTAACTTCCTAAAAACTTGGTAAGGCATGCATTAATACTAGCCCCTAAATTTGCTAAACATTTCTTAAATAAAGCATGGAAGGTCTACATTAATACAAGCCCCTTGAACTGGTAATCGGTCTGCATCATGGAAATCATACCCGGGGTGATTTCTCACTGTTTCCCTAGAAGGTTTGGGTATCCTATAGGTGACTGTATATCCGTGATCCCCATACAAGAGTAAGATCCCATAGTTCTCGGTCTTGGTAGAAATTGAGGTTGACGTTGTTGCTCCGCCATTGGAGGGGGTTAAGGTCTTGCAACTCTCCTAGATTCCGAAGGGTTCTCTTGATTTCTGTATCAAGAGGTTATATCTCCAAAGAATCCCTTCTTCACATACAAGAGTGCAACAAGACACAAACTCAACAACCCGTGACATACAGAGTTGGATAACAAAACACAAAACGATAAAACTACGAAAATAACAAAAACACAAACAAAGAAAAACAAAGAAAATAAAGGCTAAACTAACAACTCTATGGTTTTCTACTAGTTACCGGGGTTCCCCAACAATGGCGCCAAAAAGCTTGATCGATACATTCCATGTAGGTCATTGCCAGTAGTTTGCACATATCAATAACTACCCCATCCTAGGCTAAGTTTAATCTAAAATGGCGCTGTCATATAGTGCCAATGAAGGTCGTATTCACTCGGGTCCCGGTACCCTAGCCTACCTCCCATGTTGTTGTTATCTAACTGATCGGTTTAAGGGGGTTGTGTTGGAAGATTCAAGTGCAATAACTAATAGAGAGAATAAACAAGGATAAAAGCAGGTAAATCGGGGAACTAACCCTCGCCCTAGCCTAGGTCTATCACACAAATGACTAGACATGTTAGGTTAAGTGAATGTGGTGAGTGAGCTTTTTTCCATGGGCCTTCGTGATTATCCACACGCCTCCGAGTACGCCCTACCTGCCCCATTACCTCGGTATAGGCTGACGTATCAGTGGCTTTAAGAACTTAGCTCATTTCAATGGGTACTGCCCACCGTCCACAGAGGTTTCATCCCGAGTTCCATTTAGGAAGGCGTTCTTGTGGCAGGGGTACGGTCGCCTCGTCCACCAAAAGGCCATATTCAATCATTTAACCCTAATTTTTCAGATGGCCCATACCCGTCTAACCCTAAAACTCCATACCTAGCGTAGAACCTCAAGTGGGCTAGTAGAGAAGACTAGGGTGACTTACCGAATCACAATTAAAGTAGATGAAGCATTAAAATCAACTAGACAAACACATTCTTTCAAAATCCTAACATATTCATTCATTACATAATAGCCCTAAAACTAGGGTTTGGGGTTTAGAACCCTTGAGAGACTACTCCATAAAGGAGGGAAGAAGATACATAGAAGAATTTGGGGAAGACTTGATGTTGAGGAAGATGGCTCCTTTCTTCTAGCTTCTCCTCCTTCTCCTTCTTCTCCTCTTCTCCTTCCTTCAGCTTCTCTCTCTTCTCTCTCTCTCTAAGTCATAAATTTCTATCTAAAAATTAGCTCTCTTAAAATGGAGGAAGAGGTCCTCCATACCCATAGTAGAAGCTCAAGTAGGCTAGTAGAGAATATTAGGCCGACTTACCCAAGCACAATTAAAGTAGATGAAGCATTAAAATCAACTAAACAAACACATTCATTCAAACCCCAAAGGACTCGTCCCAAATATCACAATTAATTCCCGCCTAAGGTCCAAGTATAAACCTTAATAGGGTGCAATACAGGGCAAGTATGTTTAAATATCGACTCGGACCGGTCCGTGTACCCCTACTTCAATTGTTTGAAACATTATCTAGCCAATCGGATTTGGTTGAAAAGATTTCTAATTAAAGTTAAGCAAGGAAAAAGTAAACGGTTTTGAAAGCTCTATGTGAGAAGGATCAGTCAGGTGTCGCTTCCCCCTAACTACTACCATGGCACGAGGAATTGAATTAATTGTTACGGGCAAGGTGACCGCGAACCACTAGGAAACGCAACTATGGTCGTAGATCACACTCTCGTTTGCCAAACCAAGGGATACATTATAGGCTACTCAAGTAGCCCTCTTGGTTAAGGCAATCGATGGTTGACTTACTCACTCACTCAACTGAATGGTTGGTCGGCTTAATCGCGCTTAACCAAATTGATTAATTCAACATAGAGGTTTGCCCTACATTAACCTAGATAGGTGGCTTAAAAAGCCTAAGGAATCCCAACTCAATTGAGCCTCCCTTGAAAGGGGTTTTCCTTCTCATCTAGGTTAGAATGGCCAATTGGATTGCTAATCACAAACATGCACAATCAACATGAAAAATGCCTCCACTCATTTAATTAAACAACACCCATAAAAAATCATTCAATTCAACCAACAACTACATGAAATAGTTAGGGTTTCACAACACCCAAGTGAAAAAGAGTACTACTCCATGCTAGGAAAGGGAATAACACAAGAGGAAGAGGTAGAAACCATCATGGTGATGCCTCCAATCTCCTTTGAGCTTGTGTTGATCTTCACTTGGGGAGAATCTTCCCAATCCACCACTTAGAGCAAACCCTAGCCTTCTTTCTTCCTTGGTTCGTCCTTTCGCTCTCTAAAATCTGAAGAAAACACTTTCCCACACTTTGGGCTCTCCCTCTCTCTTCCTTTCAGATCACATTATGTACCAGGATCGGGCTCAGTTCACGGCCGTGAACTCTTCAACTCGTCGTGAACACAGAGAGCGATGTCGAAACGCACCGTTTAGGAGTTCACGTTTGGCCTCAATCTTCATGGTCTTGTTGACCGTGAACTCGTCCTGCGGTATTAACTGTAGAATTCTCCCTGGACGCATCGCGATTCACGTTTTTTAGCTTCAATTCACGACCATAGTGGACCATGAACTCCCATGATAAACCGTGAACTGCCCCTGGATCACCCTCTTTGCCCGGTCTTTGCCTCTTTTCGTCCAACTTTCGACTCCGGTGATGTTTTCACCTGTTGGATCCTGAAACACACTAAAACGCACAGAACCTGGCCTAAAACCACCCTTTTGGGAGTCCAAATGCTACAAACGCCCAAGGGGAACGAGGATAAAATGTGTGCAATTAGGCTCGAATCATCTAATATATTCATTCATTACATAATAGCCCTAAACTAGTGTTTGGGGTTTAGAACCCTTAAGAGACTACTCCATAATGGAGGGAAGAAGATACATAGAAGAATTTGGGGAAAACTTGATCTTCAGGAAGATTGGTCCTCTCTTCTAGCTTCTCCTCTTTCTCCTACTTCTCATTTTCTCCTTCCTTCAGCTTCTCTCTCTTCTCTCTCTCTCTCTCTCTAAGTCATAAATTTCTATCTCAAAATCAGCTCTCTTAAAATGGGGGAAGAGGTCCTCTATTTATTGACTTCAGGAGGACGGACAAGTCGCGGCTGAGCAGAGGGAGATCGCGGTCGTGATCTTTTCCTCCGAGACCGCGATCTTCAGGCGTCGCCATTTTGGTCTTCTTTTGCTGGGAGTTTGCAGGCTGACTTCACAGTCGCGATCCGTTAGTTGCGGCCTCGAACTTCCTCTCGGTTAGGAGAGGTGGTGACCGTGATCAGACTAACGAAACTTTATGTTCTTTCTCGGTTGGCTTCTTCACGAAGTTCGCGCCCAAGGGCTCCAGCTTCGCGGTCGCGAACTTGGATTCTCAGGCCGCGATCTTCACCTCTGTTTCGCAGTCTGCTTTCTCGGCCGAGATCTTCCCCTTTAGGCCGTGATAGTCAGCTTCCTGCCCGTTTTGCAACACTTGTGCCCTTTTCGTACCTAATTCACATATATCGTCTAAAGCACATAAATTAGGGATGCAATCGATGATATTCTTCTAATTATGCACATGAATTAGCACGAAACAAACCTAGATATGAAAGATAAATAACACCAATTTGGGTGTTATCAGCCACTAACCTCTTCCTACATTTCCTCATCCTATTAAGGCAGTGCATAACTTCATGACCCACTATTACTTTCTCTACTATTTACCTATCTTGAATGAATTAATGCATTTTATCCTCTAGTCACGATTTCTGGCAAGATTAGAGCAAGCCTCTCATCCATAATCTTGGCAACCATCTTATACACAAACTAACAAAGGCTTATAGGGCGGTTCTTTCATGTTTTCAACCACCTTAGGTAGCTATGGAATATATGTGTGATTGATGTTCGAAGCAAGGTACCAGTTTGGAAGAAGTGGCAGGATGCCTTTGTTACAATATTCCCACAATATCCCAAAAATGACTGAAAAAACACACTAGTAGAGGTGGCAATTAGAATCCAAATCCATGAATCCAATCCAATCCATCCACCAAATTATCCACCTAATCCAATCCATTTAAATCCAATCCATTTGATCCAAATCCAATTGGATTGGTGGATTCATGGATCAATCCATGGATCCAAATGGCAAATTACGATTTGGTACCTATATTTTTTATATTTTACATTTTGGTACCTAAAATTTATATTTTTATACGGAAAATATCATTGGAAAATTACATTTTGGTACCTAAAATTTTTCATTGTGACATTTTAGTACCTAAACTTTTCAAAATTTACATTTTAGTCCAAGCCTTGGATGTTATTTGGATTCATGGATCAATCCACCAATCCATTGGATCCAATCCATGAATCCACCAATCCATTTGATCCATGGATCCACGAATCCAATCCACGAATCCACGAATCCGATCCAATTGCCACCTCTACACACTAGTTAAACCATCCCAAAGCCCACATTGCACTGACGGAGAACACCACATGCCTTGTCCGATGCCAGACACTGATGCGATCTCCGCCGCTTTGTGAATCAAAGAGAGTACCCATTGGTTCTTCTATTGATTGTTTGCGTCATTCAATTGTTGGGGTTTTCGATTGATTTGCATATGGGTTTAGGTGTTCGATTGTCCCTGAAACGCCTCAGTTGTCGGCGTGGCTCCAAAATGTCCGAGTTGTCGGCGTCGATCAGCCCAAGGCTCTGGCTTAGGATAGGGTGAGTAACCCTTTGTTACTCACCCGTGAGTAACCACCTAGGAACCGTTGATCTGGGGCGGACGGATCGTGTGGCTGTCACTGAAGCGGGATGGTCAGGGGCATTTTTGTCCGTTATTTGAATTAATGAGTTTCCCCTTTTGTCCGTTGCGAATCTTTCTGTGCGCGAGTTGGATTCGGATTTTGGAGAGAGAAACTACGAGCAGGGGAGCAGCAGCTGAGAATCAAGGACGGCGATTCTCCATGATTGATCGACGGCGATAGAAACTGCGAGCAGCAGCTTCGAATCGAGCTTTCTGATTCTCCATAATTGATCGACGTGTGCGCGAGTTGGATTCGGTTTTTGTAGAGAGAAACTGCGAGCAGCCGCTGAGAAACAGGGGACGGCGAATCTTTTCTGATTCTCCATAATTGATCGACGACGAGGTTAGATATTAGTTTTTTTTATTCTTCCTGTTTAGCTAATCGAGTTTTCTGTTGATCTCTGGTTTCGTTGGAGGTTTTTCATTGCTGCTAGTCGAGCTTGTTTATGTTTAGCTAATCGAGCTTGTTCATGTGTTATGTTCTTTGTGTTTTGGTGTTTTTGCAGTATTATGGTGAGATGAGTTACGTAAATTGTGGCGATGTTGTTCCAATTGATAGATCTGGTTCTTCAACCAGCGTTGTAGGATCTGGTTCTTCATCTAGTGTTGTTGGAACTGCTTCTTCATCTACCGATCTTGGATTTGATCATTCAGCTAACTCTGGTGAATCAGGAGGTAAGATATACAAATTTGTTTGTTTATTAAAGTTTGTATAGTGTCGTAATTTGATTTTACCATGCCTTATCATGTGGTAATTGATTTTACAGTACATTACCATGTGGTAATTAGGAAGTTAAATGTGAGGGTTCTGTGTGATAATTGATTTTACCATGCCATACCATATGGTATAGTGTGGTAATTTGATTTTACCATGCCATACCATGTGGTATAGTGTGGTAGTTTGATTTTACCATGCCATACCATATGGTATAGTGTGGTAATTTGATTTTACCATGCCTTATCATGTGGTAATTGATTTTACAGTACATTACCATGTGGTAAAATGTGGTAATTAGGAAGTTAAATGTGAGGGTTCTGTGTGATAATTGATTTTACCATGCCATACCATATGGTATAGTGTGGTAATTTGATTTTACCTGCCAAACCATGTGGTATAGTGTGGTAGTTTGATTTTACCATGCCATACCATATGGTATAGTGTGGTAATTTGATTTTACCATGCCATACCATGGTGGTAACTCTTGTATCATGGCTGTAATTATTGGTATACATTGAGATTTCATACTGTTGTGGTGTGGAATCCATTTTATCATATCATACCATGGTGGTATTATATTTGTACATATTTCATATGTTGTTTCATAATGTTTGTAGGTTTCAATGGTATAGATCCTACTGTTCGTGATTCTTGGAAGGACTTAGAGTTCAATACACAAGATGATGCATATAATTTTTATGTTGATTATGGGAATCATGAAGGTTTTGGTGTGAGGATTTATAACCAATCAGCGTGTCCGAAGCTCAATGGTGGTTCTTCAGCTGTATATTATATCAAGTATTGTTGCAATAAGGAAGGTTGGAAAAGAGGTAGCGAGAATAACCCTGATAATGCAGGTGTTGTTGATACGACGGTTCGTGTTCGTAATGTTCCAGAACTCAGGGGTGGATGTAATGGTGCTTATATACGACTGAGGTGGTTTAAAGAGTTTAAATGCTACAAGATCTATCGTTGGTATAATGTGCACAACCATGACATGATTCCTGAGTCTCTGCGTCACTATGTGAGATCCAGCAGACGAATGGCTCCTGTGTATAAGATGTTGGCAGAGGTGAATGATGCTGCTGGTATTGGTGTGACTTCTTCGTATAATGCAATTAGTAGGGCTGGTGGTGGTCGGAAGTTTGTTGGGTTCACAAAGAATGGTTTGAAGAACCATCTGCGAACGGTTAGGACGTTATCAATGGAGTATGGTGATGCGACTGCATTGCTTGAATACTTTAGACGTCAAGCACAGCTGGATCCTGGGTTCTTTCATGAGGTGGAGGTTGATGTTGAAGAGAACATTGCTAGTATTTTTTGGGCAGATGGGAAGATGAGGATGGATTATCATTATTTTGGTGATTCAATTAGTTTTGATACTACTTACCGGACTAACAAAGAGTATCGGCCACTAGGTATGTTTTCTAGTTTGTTGTTTATTATTGTCTTTGTTAGTTTGTATGATTATTATTATTATCATTCTGTATCATGTTTTTTTTTTGTTCTTACAAGTCTGTACCATATGGTATGGGTTGGTATGGATTGCTTTTTTGTTCTTAAAAGTATTTTACCATATGGTATGTGTTGGTAACAAGGTTATTTGAGGTGGTTTTTGGGTTGTTAGAAGTTTGTACTATATGGTATGGGCTGCTATGCATTGTGTTTTTGTTCTTAAAAGTCTTTTACCATATGGTATGGGTTGGTAACAAGGTTATTTGTGGTGGTTTTTGCGTTGTTAGAAGTGTGTACTATATGGTAGTCTGGTGTGGATTGTTTTTTTTGTTCTTAGAAGTCTTTACCACATGCTATGAGTCTTTACCATATGGTATGGGTTGGTATTATTGTTATTCGTACCTTTTACCACATGGTATGTGTTGGTAGAATTGTTTTTACTCACATTTTGTTATGTTTTTGTAGCTTTGTTTGTTGGTTTCAACAATCATCACCAACTGACTGTCTTTACGGCTGCTCTTCTATATGATGAAACAACGGCAACATTTGAATGGCTTTTCGATCAGTTTTTGAAATGCATGGGAGGTGTGAGACCGTTATCAATGTTTACTGACCAGGCTGCTGCAATTGCTGCTGGTATAAGGTCTGTTTTCCAAGATTGTTTTCATGGGTTGTGTACATGGCATATTGCTTAGAATGCAGTTGTTAATCTGGGAAGTTTGTGTGACTCTGACTTCCTTCGTGAGCTTAGTTATTTGATGTATAATGCTGATGATGAGGATGATTTTGAGTATAATTGGAAGAAGATGATTGAGAAGTGTTTTCCTGGGAAGGGACCTTTGGGACACAGTTGGTTACAGGGCATTTACAAAGTCAGGACGAAGTGGTCTTCAGCCTGGGTGAATTGTCATTTTGGTGCGGGAATGAAGAGTATCCAGCTAAGTGAGTGCTGCAATAGTAATATTCGACATTACTTGCAGTCAGAGTTTAGCGTTAGTAGGTTCTTTGTGCACTTTGAGAGGATGCTTGATAATAAGAGGGATGCTGAAGAACAAGAAGAGTACTATGCCTTATCTAGGTTGGCTGATTCTCGGTTTTCTACTAGCCCTATTGTGAAGCAAGTTGCTAATGTGTATACGCCGAAGATATTCAAGTTTTTCCTGGATCAGTACAAGGAATCCCTTGCGTATAATATTTTTTCCAATACGGAGATAGAACCAGAAGGACATGTAGGACTGTTTGATGTCTTCATATTGGAGGATGACCTTACAAGGTTGGATAGTAGGGTGTTGAAGGTTGATTTTGAAAACGGTGAAATCAAGTGTTCCTGCCGTAAGTGGGAGTCAAGTGGTATGATCTGTAAGCATCAAATTAAGGGATATGATATGTTGTGGTCTACAACATGCAATCTGAAGTTCCAGCACATTCCTAGCAGTTTGATTTTGAAGCGGTGGACAAGGGCAGCGAAAACTGGAGGGAACTTTTCTTTTGAAGTTCCGTCTACTGATAGTCCATCGAAATACCGTTCTCGTCTTTTCAATCTGTCAGCTGTTTCTGCATCAATGATCAGCAGGGTTGCATTGGATGATGATTTGTATAAATCAGCCATGGCCTTCATGACTGATTTGATCAAAAAGTGTGAAGCCCTATCGATTACTAAACCTGCTGGAACAAGCACGCCTTCTAACGGTGACAGTAAGTTTTTAATTGTTTAGAGTTTGTTTTTGTTTTTGTTATCTGTCATTGATTGAAGTTTGTTTTTGTTATCTTGGTATAGATGATGTACCGGTCCAAAAAGTGAAGGGGTTTAAGCCTAAAAAAGATTCATTCAAGCCTTCGAAACGACCAATTCCAGTTGCGGAGGCTGCAAGGGCTGTAAGTAAGAAGAAGAGAAAAACTAGCAGGCTTGAGGAGGAGAATTTGAAGGCTGTTGAAGAAAGTTTAAGGCTGAAGCTGTAATAGTTTTCTTAAAGGATTATTTGAATGAATGGTTGATGCTGGTTGAGTTGTTGAAGCTATTTTGTTCTTTTGGATTTGTTTTTGGTTTTGTTGGATTAATTTTACAATGTTATACCATGTGGTATAATGTGGTAATTTGATTTTATCATGTCAAACCAGGTGGTAAAATGTGCCATTTTGGAAGTTGAATGTGAAGGTTCTGTTTTATAATTGATTTTACCATGCCATACCATATGGTATAGTGTGGTAATTTGATTTTACCATGTGGTAATGTGTGGTAATTGATTTTACCATGTGGTAAAATATGATATTTTGGAAGTGGCATGTGTGGTAATTGATTTTACAGTAAATTACCATGTGGTAAAATGTGGTAATTTGGAAGTTAAATGTGAGGGTTCTGTGTGATAATTGATTTTACCATGCCATACCATATGGTATAGTGTGGTAATTTGATTTTACCATGCCATAGCATATGGTATAGTGTTGTAATTTATTTTTACCATGCCATACCATGTGGTAAAATATGGTATTTTGGAAGTGGTATGTGTGGTAATTGATTTTACAGTGCATTACCATGTGGTAAAATGTGGTAATTTGATTTTACCATGCTATACCATATGGTATAGTGTGGTAATTGATTTTACCATGCTATACCATATGGTATAGTGTGGTAATTTGATTTTTACCATGCCATAGCATGTGGTAAAATGTGGTAATTTGGAAGTTCTGTGTGGTTAACTGATTTTACATTGCATACCATGTGGTAAAATGTGGTAATTTGGGAATTAAGAACACATGTTAAGTATTTGCTAACATAATAAAAACAGAACATTTCATTTAGTCATAATACAAACCATAATAAGTTGTTTCATACCATCCTACTAATTAAAATGAAGTGGCTACTGAACATTGTGAGTTTGTTCTCAAAAGCTTACTTATACCCTCCTACTACTTAACACAAACGATAATAGAATTTTCATCTCCTTTCTTTCAAATCTTTCTTCTTGTTCTTCATGTTGCAGTACTTTGTTGCTTCTTTCATGATCCTTTCCCGTTCAAGATTTTCTTCATCAAGAATGATGTCCAACATCAGGCACTCCCTTTCTTCATTTATGAGATCAATCCTCTTCCAGTCTTTGGTTAGGGCACTGTTGTACTTACCTTCCCAGTGTCTCATCCACCTGATGATGTACATCCCACATGAAATTTGATCTGGTTGTGTAACCTTCTCGAGGTTGAACCAGGTAAACCTCTCCCACCATACTGTCTTGTCTGCAAACTGTGTCTTCATGTAGTTGATTGCGTACTGGACAACCCTCACTGCCATTGGTTTGTAGTATTTTTCAAAATCTTTGTGACGGAGACTGTCGAGCACTTCAAATCTCTCTGCTTTGATGTTGACACAAATCATGATGTAGTGCTTGTTATCACAGTAAGGGAAGAACCACTGCAAAATAATTTTACCACAGTATACCATATGGTAAGCAGTTGCCATATAAGTGATGAACAGTAAGTTAAGAACCATTGCAAACTAATTTTACCACTATATACCATATGGTAACCACTGCAAACTAATTTTACCACTATATACCATATGGTAACTACTGCAAACTAATTTTACCACTATTTACCATATGGTAACCAATGCAAAAATTGTGGTGAGATACTTACAAGGTTACATTCTGTGAAGCTGAGGTTTTTTGCCCATTCTTTGTTGGTGATGTCCAAGTCCACTTTGTCGTAGTAATCGTTTGGAGTTAGTACAGGATTGCCACTATCAATGTCCAGTTGGCAGTCACCCTGAAAGTTGTGGTTGTTATTATGTGTTTTATATATGTGTTGTCTAAGAACTATTGACAGAATATGGGTGGGTTTACTTACTGCCAAAGATGTACCGAAGAACCACCTTTTGAATTTTCCTTTTTTTTGCTTCATTCCTGTTCATTACATCTCCATACCAGTCGATGACATCAGATGTGATTTCACAGCCAATGTCAATCATCTGTACTGACTCCCTTTTCAGCAAGAATGTTCCATCCTTCCTTTTAAACATTATATCATCACTGTATAAAAGCACATCACAACAGGACGGATGGTTTACTTTAATTTATGACATCAAACAATATGTTACCACAACAAAACCATAGCTTACCGCATCTTACCATATGGTAATAAGTAAAACACAACAGCTTACCACATCTTACCATATGGTAATAAGTAAAATAGAACAGGAGTTATGGTTTAATCCATTCTTTAACAACAAACCTTAGCTTACCACATCATACCATATGGTATTAAACTAAAGCAAAACAGGACTTGTGCATTACTACATTTTGTAACATTAAACCATAGATTTATCTAATTTTACCATATCTTACCATATTTTACCATATGGTAACAAACTAGATTACTACAGTAAAATCATATAACAGTAGAAGTTTTAAGATGATGACTTACCTCTTGACAAATTTCTTGTTTTTGCATCTTATGTACTCCAGGATGTTGCTGAACATATCATCAGGTGTTGTTTGTGTTGGTGTTGACCATTGAACTGGTGATTTTTGTGATTGTGGAGCAACTGGTTCAACAGTTGGAGAATTCAGGTCCTCTAGGTAAGCATCTATGCATTCACGGACTTCCTTGAGCTTCTCTTGGCTGTTTGTGTACAGATTTGACCATATGGCATATGACTCCGTCTGTGACTAGGTGCTTTGTGGCTGTTCTGGTGGTGGTGTTGCTCTTGCCTTCTTTTCATTTCCGTGCACATTCTTTACCACGATTCTTCTTTTGCGAGGCTCTCCTGGTTGATCGGTTGCCGTGTTGGTAGTCAACTTCGTTGGTGTTGTTGGTGTTTGACGGTTGAGAGGGCTGAGATCAAAGGATGGAATGTCGTCTTCCCTTGTCACTTTAGGCTTCTCAGCAGCTTCGGTTGTCAGTTTTGGAGCCTCTTCTCGAACAACATCATCTGACACCGTTTTCTCGCTGTCAGTTTCTGCAGTCTTTTGCGCAGCTTGCCCTAGCTATTGTTCTTGAGAAATGACCAGGTCTGGCCCATTCCTCAAAAGAAGTTTTGTATTCCCTTCTTCTGTTGTTTCCTTATCAACTTCCATTGGATCTGCTGTTTTGGTAGCTCCTTTTTCTTCTGTTTCTTTTGCAGATGTCTGTTCTGGAACTGCTTTCGGGGTGTCCTCTTGTTGTGGTGTTCCCTGATTCAGACCTTCTTGAACAAATTGTTCTGGTGGTTCTGTTGCAACTTCCCCTAGTGGATCTCCTTCTTTTGGGATGCTTTCCCTATTCACAGCTCCTGGAGCAGAATCATCTTGCTCCTTTTCTTTTGGCTTCGGTGTAGATGCAGCAAGATCGACTGTAGATGGTTGTGAATCATCTTCTTTCTGTGTTTGCTCCTCGTTCTCCTCTTCATTCTGGTCTATGTTTGTCTGTTTGAATATTTCATTGAGTGTTTTATTCAAACTGGCATGCATTTCTTCATCATTCTCTTCTTCATCATCTTCACACTGAGATTTTTCTCCTTCTGTGGGCTGAACATATTCATCATAGCTTTCTTTCGCAAGATTCTCCTTGTGTCTGATCAGATTGTCAATTTGGCTTTTGTACTGGTCTTTGATTGCTTTCATCATTGCCTTCATTGATGCTTCAAGCAGTTTGATTGCATTCTCAGCCTGCATAATGGGAGTATGGTTAGTTACCATGGTGGTAATACATGGTATTGGCAATTATTATCACTATTCTGCATTTTTTATAACATGAAACTATATCTTACCACACCTTACCATATGGTAACAAAGTAAAACAGAACAAGAATTATGGTTTCCTCCATTTTTATAACATGAAACCATTGCTTACCACACATTACCATATGGTAACGTAGTAAAACACAACATGACTTATGTTTTCCTCCATTTTTATAACATGAAACCATAGCTTACCACACCTTACCATATGGTAACAAACTAAAACACAGCAGGACTTATGGTTTTTTGCTTTTTTACAACATGAAACCATAGCTTACCACACATTACCATATGGTAACAAAGTAAAACAGAGCAAGAATTATGGTTTCCTCCATTTTTATAACATGAAACCATTGCTTACCACACATTACCATATGGTAACGAAGTAAACCACAACAGGACTTATGTTTTCCTCCATTTTTATAACATGAAACCATAGTTTACCACACCTTACCATATGGTAACAAACTAAAACACAGAAGGACTTACGGTTAGCATGAATTGGACAACTGTAATATAGATAATTTGTACTTACTTGGTTGACTGT
Organism: Linum tenue; assembly: GCA_946122785.1. Lineage (NCBI taxonomy): Eukaryota > Viridiplantae > Streptophyta > Magnoliopsida > Malpighiales > Linaceae > Linum > Linum tenue. The sequence goes on along the minus strand of CAMGYJ010000005.1, from coordinate 75,115,987 downwards.
TCTGATATTCTTCAAATCAAAGTTCAGTGATGATGACTGGTCTGGACTTTTGTTTCTTTGTTTTTTCGGTGATTCATAGACTGGCTCATTCTCCTCTTCCTCATCAGCTGCATCATCAGCCTCATCGTCACTAATGTTGGCAACCTTTTCGATCTCGTTCAACTCTTTTCCATTGTAGTAGCTCTTAATGTTCTCAAAGTTGCTATCAACATTGTTATCATCATAGTAGCTTACTGTTGGTGTTCGAAGCTGGGTTGTGAATGCCATTTCGTCCAGTTTGTACATGAAGCATACCTTTTTATGCATATAGTTGTATTAGTTTTTTCAAAGAGTATCATTTATATATAAAATATATGAGTAACAAGGTTGAAATGGCCAAGGGAATGGAGACTTACTGTAAGGAAGTGACGATCTGCATTGACGTAGAGCTTTGATGATTTCAATCCTTCATTCATGTGGTTGAAGAAGTATTTGCACCAGTTGTAGCTGGTGAAATGTTTCAGTTCATCAGTCTTCAAGTACTCAAGCATGTTGAGTTCAGCCATAGGGGCTGAAGTTGGGCACAGCAAGCCTCCGATGACCAGCAGAAAGAACAATTGTAACCATCTCTTACTGTTTGTAACTGTAGAAAGATCTTTTTCTACCTGACTTAGCTTTACCCTTGGAGTGGATTTTCCATCTACTTCCAGTAGGGTTTCTATTGCATAATCTGCTGCGTCGTCCCAAGAAATCGTGGGAGGTACAACTTCCCTATTCCCCATGGGCAGACCATATACCCTATGAAAGTCGATTGGTGATATCTTCATGCGTGTCCCGTCAGGTAGCTTGAAAGATTGTTTCATTGGATTGTATTTGTTCATTACGAACAGTGCAAAATGGTTGTTTATCTTTGTCTGCTTGATTGATATTAAGCCTGCTAGGCCTAATATCTCAAGTTTCTCTTTATGGTCATCTTTTATAGTCCTTGCAATTGCATATATTCTTGTTGGGCTGCACCTTGTGCGAAAAAATTTTCTTTGCTTTACCATAGTGTACCTGAATGTAGAAATTAGGAATAGTCTGTTAGCGTGCTTTTTACCATAATATACCATATGGTACCATAATGGTTTCCTACCATACCAAATCAAACCATATATTTATCACATTTTACCATATGGTAATTACATCAAACCATGTCTTATAACATATTATCATATGGTAACGAAGTAAAACACAACAGGACGTATGTTTTCCTCCATTTTTATAGCATGAAACCATAGCTTACCACACATTACCATATGGTAACAAACTAAAACACAGCAGGACTTATGGTTTTTTGCTATTTTACAAGATGAAACCATAGCTTACCACACTTTACCATATGGTAATAAACTAAAACACAGCAGGACTTATGGTTTTTTTTCTATTTTACAACATGAAACCATAGCTTACCACACATTACCATATGGTAACAAACTAAAACACAGCAGGACTTATGGTTTTTTGCTTATTTACAACATGAAACCATAATTTACCATACATTACCATATGGTAACAAACTAAAACACAGCAGGACTTATGGTTTTTTTGCTTATTTACAACATGCAATCATAATTTACCACACATTACCATATGGTAACAAACTAAAACACAGCAGGACTTATGGTTTTTTGCTATTTTACAACATGCAATCATAACTTACCATACATTACCATATGGTAACGATTGCAAAACACAGCAGGACTTATGGTTTTTTGCTATTTTACAACATGCAATCATAATTTACCACACATTACCATATGGTAATGTAGCAAAACACAACAGATTCTACATCAGTTCAGCAACGCATGGTAACAATTCGGTAATTTAGCGAGTTTACTACAATTTTCACATGAAGAGTGACTGCGATACTGTTCTATTGTTCTGTGGATGGATTTCGAAGAAAGAAGTGAGGTTTTACCTTGATATTTTGTGCGAAAACGATTTTTGAGGCTCGTTGAAGTTGGAAACTCTTCATTTTTCGACGAAGAAGCGAGAACAGTGTATCGTTGAATGATTCTTCGAAAACCTTTGCGAAAATCGTTCGATTTGAAGTTTTTTTCTGGAAGTTTTTGCTGCGATTTTGGTGAGAGAATTGAGGATCGGGAGGAAGAATGTAGAGTTAGAGAGCAGAGGGAAGTGGAACTGTCGCTTGAAAGGTGAGAGGAAGAAGGAGAGAAGGCGGGACGGTTGTCGCTGTCACGTCTGCAATTCAAATTGTCAGAGACGTGATTACGTTTTTGCCCCCGCGTGTATTTAATTGGCATGATCTGACGGCTGGGAAGATGGCGCGATGGACGGTCGGATCAACGGTTACTGACCGTTACTGATAGGTCGGTTACTGATAGGATCCGGACCCCAAGGCTCTTCCTCCTCCCACTAGCAGTGGAATCGAAGAACAAAGGCGGCGGCTTAGGTTTTTTTCAACTTTCCTAATTTTTAACTTTTGTTATTTATAAATTAATTAGATTTTGAATGAAAAATAATATTTAATGGTGTGGCATTACATGGCAGAGATTTTTGCTGCCACGTCAACAAAAGTCAACATTTATGTGACGTTCGTCTGGTCAACCGTTATCTTTAATAGTTAATGATTATGACAAATAACACAAAACTATAATAGTTAATGAAATCATTATGACATTTGGGAATATTGAATAGATTGATATTCAAGTGAAACTTTTTTTTATTATTCGGGTTATCACGTCAACAAAAGTCAACATTTCTGTGACGTCCGTCTGGTCAACCGTTATCTTTAATAGTTAATGAAATCATTATGACATTTCGGAATATTGAATAGATTGATATTCAAGTGAAACTTTTTTTTATTGTTCGGGTTATTAACCCTAACTATAATACATATGTATATATCATTAATAATACATAGGGGTGGGCATGCGGTTCGGTTTTACTAGAACCGAACCGAACCGAACCGAGCAAAAACCGACCGAAACCGAACTTTACCTTGTTAGGTTCGGCGTTCGGATGAGAAATGCCAACAATTCGGGAACCAACTTCGTTTAAACCGAACCGAAAAACCAAAAAACCGACCGAATTACCGAAATTAAAAGCCCCAACCCAATGACCCATTAACCCAACCCTTTTCAGACATCAGCAGGCCAGGCCTACTACCCACCCAACCCAAGCCCAACCTCCTTGCCCCAAGCCCCTAAGTAAAGCCCAATTACAAGCCCACAATTGAGAAAACCCTAAGTTGGTTCCACTTCCACTTCCACGTTTTTGATTCTTTGTCTCTGAGACTGAGAGGGCGAGTCGGCGAGAGACGAGAGAGACGACCCTGCCGCCGCTGTGCCGACCGACGCCCGACCCACCACCAGCTTCCTCCACTCGAACTCGAAGCAGCAGCCGCAGCAGCCGCCGCAGCGCCAGCAAGCGCCTCTCCCCGACGGCGTTTCGCCGTTTCCCCGACGGCGCCCCAACCCAAGGCCTCTCCCTCCTCGAGACCTCGACTCTCGACAGTCAGCTTCCTCCATCTCTCTCTCCCAGAATCACTCCACTCGCCAGCGCCACTCGCCAGTGAGACCATTCAAGTTTGTTGATGGGATGGGTTTTAAGTACTTCATGTCACTATGCTGCCCTATGTTCAACATTCCTTCTAGGAGAACAATCACTAGGGATTGCTTTGCCTTCTATAGTGAAATGAAAGACAAGTTGAAAAAGTATTTTCAAAGTGCTGAAGGGAGAATTTGTTTGACTACTGATGCATGGACTTCGAATAAGCAAGATAGCTTTATGTGCCTAACTGCCCACTTTATTGATCAAGATTGGAATTTGAGAAAGAAGATCATCAATTTTGGGGAACTTAAAGGTCATAAAGGGGTAGATATTGCTGATGGTATTATTGCTTGTTTGGATGATTGGGGGATTGAGAAGGTTTTCACAATTACTGTGGATAATGCTAGCTCTAATGATACAGCTGTGGCCAAATTGAAGGAAGTTTTCAATACTAGGGGGACTAGTATTTGTGATAGTGAATTCCTTCACATGAGATGTGTAGCTCACATTTTAAATCTGGTTGTGTCTGATGGGCTTGGAGATATTTCCTTGTCGGTGAAGAGAATTAGAGAAGCAGTTAGGTTTATTAGAAATTCACCAGAAAGGTTGAAAAAATTTCATGAGTTTGCTACTGTTCAAAAGGTAGAGGGCAAACGTGGATTGTGTCTTGATGTTCCTACTAGATGGAACTCGACATTCTTGATGTTGCAGGCTGCTGAGAGATTTGAAAAGGTCTTCATGATGTTTGACATGTATGATGACCATTTTCGAAAGGATTTGGAAAGCAAGAAGGATAGACATGGCATAATTGGAGTCCCGGAGAAGGATGATTGGGAGAATGCAAGGAGAATGATGGGATTTCTTGGTCGGTTTTACGAATTCACCTTGAAGATCTCGGGCTCAAAATATACTACTTCTAACTTGTTCTTACAAGAAGTGCATTCCCTATATCATTTGATAACCAAGTGGGAGACGGAAGTTGAGAAAGATCTCGACTTGAGTATCATGGCTAGCAAGATGAAGATGAAGTACGAGAAGTATTGGGGAGATGTGGATAAAATGAACAAGCTACTTTACATCTCCACTGTAATGGATCCGAGGTACAAGATGGGTTTTGTTGACTTTGCTTTGAAAAGGGTGTATCCTGAGGGTGGCAAGGGAGCACGTATGGCGGGGGATGTGAAGACCGCTACATTTGATCTATTTGCTCACTATGAACAGCTTTGGAAGTCAAAACAAAGCAAGAATGCCTCTACTTCTTTGGCCCCAATTGTGGAGGAGGGTGATGGGGACGAGCTTGATGTACTTGCTGAATACAAAAAGCATAGAGAGCAAATGGTAGGAGCGGTAAACAAATCAGAGCTTGAGAAATACCTTCGTGAGGACGACGAACCAATGGTGCTCAAGTTTGATGTACTTGGTTGGTGGAAGACTGGAAGGTTAACAGCTTGAGGTTTCCAACCCTTTCCATGATGGCTAAGGATGTTTTAGCGGTCCCAATCTCTACCGTTGCATCCGAATCTGCCTTTAGCGCTGGTGGGAGGATTCTAGATGATTTCAGAAGTTCGTTGACTCCTAAGATAGTGGAGGCCTTAATTTGTAGCTCGGATTGGATTCGAGGTGATTCTGCACCACAATCAGTCGAGGAGGATCCAGAAGAGTTTGAGAAAATAGATGAAGGTAAAGTCTTAAATCTAGCATTACATATTTATAACATGATTAATTTGTATGTCATGACTAATTTTGAGTCTTTTTAATCTTGCAGAATTGGACAAGTTGATGAATGCAATCTCCATAAGAGATAATCTTGTTTCATCTACCTCGACTTCCAATGTACCAAGTTCAAGTGGAAGGAGGAACGATGGTAGTGCATCTAGTAGTGCTTGTGGTGAAAATTCCGATGTTTCTATGCATGATTGATGACTTTAGAGGTAAGAAGTTGAGATTTTATTCTATTCTACTTGATTATTTGTAATTAGCTTTATACATATTAGTCACTAACCATCATTGTTTTGTTTCATGTTCCTTGTACTATTTTTGAATTCAAAGGTCTCAATTGTCCAAGAGTGAAGAGCTAAGAAACAAGATCTTTGGAGTTTCTACAAGTTATGATTGGAATTTAGACATTGGTTATTTGGTTGCCTTTCTCATGTTAGTTTGAATTTAAAACCATTTGTATTGTAATGACTATTTGGAAGGACCGGTTCGAATTCGGTTGTGGTGTGTGTCTTTTCGGAAATTCGGGATACCCTATTTCGGTTCGGTTCAAACCGAACCGACCGAACGCCCACCCCTAATAATACATATGTATATATCATTAATAATATCTTGCAACGATATAACCCGCCCGCCCTGCTCCGAATGAAACGAGGATTGAGATATCTACACCGCCCTTGGCCATCAATAGGAGGAGCGGTTTGATCCTTAGAGATGACTCATCCGCTCATTTCAACATCGCTGTGGTCCCTGCAGCAACTGCAACTCGCTAACCCAACTTTGTCGAAAAGTCCTCTGATGCTGAACAATAGCAACTGGGCGGGGAGGAATGTGTCAGAACGAATGTTGAAATTCTTTTAAGTGAATGCATTGACAAATACCCGTCGTAGGCCCATACCCGTTCATCAATTATCAAACATCCAATCTCAAATTTTGTGACAAACAGAACAGAGCCCCCTGCTGGTGCTGGGAATGTGTCCTAATTCTGCTTCCCATATACCCTTTTCACTCTTCCCTAACTTGTGGGCATAAGGTACCAACAAATTTATATATAAAAAGAATGGAGGGAAAGTAAAGGAAGAAGCCAATCTGAATCTGATCTTCTTGCCCCTGTTTTGACTTGGTGGAGTATACAGACACGTTTTGGCATCATCCTCATCTTCATTCATCTTACAGGAAATTACGAACCGAGACCAAAAAAAAAAAAAGAGACGAGGGATGTAAGAAGACGAATTAATTATAGCTAGGCTACCTGAAGAAAAGAGTAAACCCCATCATATAAAAAGATTTTGAAAAGAGAAGAAACGAGTGTGAAGTCAGTGAGATGCTGAAGTGAGTGTCCAGAAATTCTTGGTAGCAACCAGTATTTTCTGTGACCCATGAGATTCCTGTTCTTTCTCATGTATCGTAGCAGTCCATCTAACAGCATTCGCTATGCGAGCCACCCTCTCTATCGCCTCAGGAGAATCGCGAATCACCACTGTTCCTTCTGGTCGCAGTATTCTGTCCATCTCCACCATCAGATCCACGAGGCTACACCTGCAAACAAAATTCATACTATTGGATATCGTAGAATATCCGGAGGATAAAGTGAAACATGCATTCAAGGAATGACTTGGTTTCCAACAGTAAGAGCATGAGTTCACTTTGTAGCATTGCTTTAGCATAGCTAGCTGCATCAAGTATTTTTGGCGCATGCAGACATGCATTTCCTAATGGGCGTCTTTCTATACCAAATGATGAGCGCAGGGTTCTCTTGAGGAACTTCAGTTGCATATCAGTATCAGTTAACAAAGTCATGCAATGGTGTGAATAACCAATTTCCATCATCTTTCAGCATGTCCTGAATTACAAGTAAAAGAAGATGCAGCTAGAGAGACATGGGTCAAAATACTTCCTAAAACAAGTTACAAGAATTTCTTGCACTATGAAGCCCTCCAACGTCAGATTTGGAAATCTCAGTCCAGTTTACCATATTACTACTTTCCATTTAAATTTGGGAAATCCGCAGACCACAATTCATCAATGAATTTCAATAAATCTTTTATTTCCTAAATTCATTCTACATCTCAAACTCCATCAATTTTGAAATGATACAGTTAAATGACACCCTAATGACTGTAGATCATAATGCAAACTGAAAGTACCTGTTTTTGCCAGAGCCTGGAGCTTTTACTAATGATTCGATTCCAGAAACGTGGATTAGATCATAAGTTCGAGGATAAGTTGAGAAGGGCTCACACCTGTGACAAGAAAAGTTAGCATGTTAGCAAACATTATACGGAAACCAATCGAATCACGGCATATCAAGCACAGTAATGAACAATATCTAAAGGCCTTCTTTGGTGTCAACATGTTAAACAAAAGTCTGTTTAAAAGCTAAAACAAACACATTACTCAAATTTAACTTTCGGAAACAACTACTCAACCTAATTCTCACAATTATTAAAAGTTAAAACCCACATTAACGAATAACATTCATTTTCAGCTTTACCCACTATAGAAAAACAATACATTCTTAAAGTTATACTCATCATAGTCGCTGCTCAAAACTCTCTCATTTGATTATTATTGAACAAACTATATCCCATCCCACACTTTATAACCAAATAATATCTCACCTCTCATCAACTCAACTTTTTTTTTAAACTCATCCTCGCGCTTTTTCTTCAGTTCTACTAGAATTTCAAAAAGCGTTATTTGATGTTTTAGCAAGCTGAAACCAATATCCCCTATATTATATATAATAACGAATTCCTTTAACATGTTTTGGTTAAGTCGAGTACTTGTAACCAATATCTCACATGCTTTTAGAGTTGCTTCTACAAACATAGAGCTAGACAAGTATGGTTCACTGCTTCAGTCTATCACGAAAACTTATTAATAGCCACGGCAAAAAAAACTAGGGTTGCTTGAAATTCAGTATAGACTTAGTTAGGTCAAAATGCTAACAGAACCTAATTAATAAAAACCAAAGTCACCACAATAAACCAAACTCACCAATCATGATAAACACCAATAAGGCCCCTGTCGAAGATTACATCCAAAGTTATCGGCTTGCGAGCAGGAACAACATTCATCACCCACACAGGATCAGATGCTAGTGCTGCAGCAAAGCCACCAAAAAATGCATTCATATCCATCACATTGCGCACGGCCGGAGTTCCCAGCTTGACATTCAAAGAGTTCTTGTAATAGGCCACCCTCCTTGCCCAACGACGAGTGTCGGCCTCAAATAAATCAATGCCACTCTTCATGAGAGCAGCCCTTGCAGGGGCTTTGTTTAATCTATCTGGCCAAGACGGAATCCCCCCGACATCATATTTTCCCTTTATTGAAGATTGAGGGGTCACACATTTCTCCAATTTATAGTACCTGCAGCAGCAAAGCAAGTCTGAGCTTACTAGAATAAAGGTCCAGTTCTCAAAAAAATTTAAGAACAAAACTACAGCCATTTGTAGGAAATGAAGACTACTAGATGGAATTTGAGCCTGAAGGTCAAATATAGGATACCAGACGACTGAGACTATCACAAATAGTGACCCCATGTACAGATAGGGAAAGCACTAATAATCACACATAAGCTCCCAAAAAATGTGGGATGAAGTGCAGACAATTACCATGCAGAGCTTGGATCAACCGATTCATCACACAAGTGAAGGCCGAATTCATTTTGACTAGGCAGGCATGAATCTCCGGAAGGCTTTTTCCAAATGACAGTGTTCCCATCAACAGCAATTAGCTCATAACAAAGAGCTCTGGCCACACCCTGAAGATCTGCCCATTCTTTATCTTGTTTAGCCCATTGTACAGGAGGACCAGATATGACTAAATATCCTCCTGGGCGAAGCAAGCGATCGACTTCAATGAAATAAGTTGCATCTGCAAGCCAAACATAAAAGGTAAGAGACTGTAGAATTGTAAAAAAACACGAAGTGCACAGTTAGAGGGGGGTGGGAGAGAACTAACTGTAAGCCGTAAAAGGGATTAAGCATCTAGAGCAGTGAACCAAGTCAAATGAGAATGCAGGGAATGGGAGCCTCCGAGTGCCAAGCATCGCAACAAATGCCGGAATTCCTCGTTCCAACGCAAATTGTATCTGAGATTTGTGTGAATCTCTTGGGGCAAAAGAAAGAGGTAGAAGTCCTTCTTTCATCAGATATCCTCCCCAACTGGCAACCTGTGAGGAACTGTTGTTAGTCATAAACCTTAAAAACTTGATAACATCGTGATCATGTTAGAGAAGGAAGAGAACAACACAGCTCTTACCCCACATCCCATATCAAGGGCAGTCCTCAAACCTCCGTTTCGGATGGGAATATACTGTCCAAGTTTCTCAATGTAAGGTATGGCACCTTCTGGGAACATGGTGCCACCACCAGGGAAAATAAAGTATTCACCGTCCTCTTTCATCCATCCCTGATGGCCTTTTCTCTCAGCAATTTTGTTGTGCGGCATGTTTGCATGCCAGATCTACATATTTAGCCACGAGAAGTAAAGATCGGCCCCATAGAACAACCAAAAAATAAACACAACGCCATCAAGACCGAATCTAAAGGCAGAGACTGTAAAAGGAAAGATACATAAATCTCAAGATCATGCCATAAATCCTGCCGCGGCTAGGCTAAGCAGTAACATACTTTCCATGTTGGCAATATATATACAAGAATAAAAGCAAGCATTCGTAGTACGTTTCAGGAACACATACCTTGTGCAAACTATCCGGCCACCTGACGGGAACTCTGTAGCCATTTGGGGGAGGGATCAAGCAAAGAGGCGTCTCGTCCGGTATTGGGCATTGACGTTCCCTATAGAAGTTCATCTCTCTACTAAGCTGACTATTCCGCCTGGGATCCTCACATGGCATGTGATCGACCTCCTCGGCGGAACAAGCCTCAATCGGCTGAGGATGCTGTCCAGCTTCAATGAGCTCGACGAGGCGGTGGCGCTGCCTGGGATCCGAAGATGAGAGGAGAAGAGCCTGCCTGCCGGAGGCGGCGAGGGAGTCGCCGAAGGGAGTGAAGACAAGGAAGAGGAAGAGGACGACTAGACCGAAGAAGGCAGCGGATACGAGGTCGAGCAGCTTCCATTGCTTAGGGTTTCGCTTGGATGGGAGGCTCAAGTGCCCCATTCAACGAATATTGTGGTGCGTACCCTGGTCTGATGGCGAGATCTTGATTGCAGATCAGAGGGATCGGTTCTGGTTAGGCAACTGTAGGGTAACTGGCTGGAATTCCGGATTACAGCAACGCCATGAATGGCAACATCAGGTATACGGAAAGTGCTGAAACTGATTCCTGATTTGCAGCTAAAGATGGCAAGGGAAGAAATTGAAAGGGGGAGCTCCGTCGAGTGACGGAGGCCAGCGGAGTGGAAGAGAGAATGGATGCGAGAAGAGGCAGAGGGTGGGCGTGGAATGGAGTGGAGTGGAAGAGGGAGATGAGAGATCGGTGGCTAAGTGTACATGTCGGTGACAGATCTCCAACAGTAACATACTATACAATCGAAGAACTTCCCGGCCTTCCACCAGAAAGGGAAGTAGAGTTTGATATTGAATTGGTACCTGGCACAACACCAATTTCAATGGCACCATATAAAATGGCACCAATTGAGCTGAATGAGCTTAAAGAACAATTGCAATAATTGCTAGACAAGGGGTTTATTCGACCTAGCATCTCACCTTGGGGTGCACCGGTTTTGTTTGTCAAAATGAAAGATGGCTCCATGAGAATGTGCATTGATTACCGCAGGTTGAATAAAGCAACAGTGAAAAATCGTTATCCCCTCCCAAGAATAGATGCCTTGTTTGATCAATTGCAGGGTGCATCAGTCTTTTCTAAGATTGATTTGAGGTCCGGGTACCATCAACTGAAAGTGGCAGATGGAGCGACCGCAAAGACGGCTTTTAGAACAAGATATGGGCATTATGAGTTCCTGGTAATGCCTTTTGGACTCACTAATGCGCCAGCAGTATTTATGGCTCTTATGAACAGAGTTTTTCATGAATATCTTGATAAGTTTGTGATTGTGTTCATAGACGATATTCTCATCTATTCTAAAAGCGAAGAGGAGCACAAAAATCACCTTAGAATTGTATTGCAAATTCTAAGGGAGAAACAATTATATGCAAAATTCTTAAAATGTGAGTTTTGGCTGAAGGAGGTAATATTTTTGGGACATGTAATTTCTGGAAGAGGAGTGGAGGTGGATCCGAAAAAGTTGGAAGCAGTGGTAAGTTGGACTCCATCAAAAGATGTGTCAGAGTTGAGAAGTTTTCTTGGCATGGCGGGTTACTATCGGCGGTTCGTAGAAGGCTTTTCTAAAATTGCTGCACCATTGACTAAATTGTTGAGGAAGAATACCAAGTATGTTTAGGATGAATCATGTCAAAAGAGTTTTGATGAACTGAAGAAGAAATTGACCACAGCACCAGTACTGGCATTACCTTCAAGTCAGGGAGAGTTTGTGGTGTATAGTGATGCCTCGTATCAAGGATTGGGCTGTGTATTAATGCAAGATGGGAGAGTTATGGCATATGCCTCTAGGCAATTGCATCCTCATGAAGTAAATTATCCCACTCATGACTTAGAATTGGCAGCGGTGGTATTTACTCTCAAGATTTGGCGACATTATTTGTATGGTGAGACTTTTAAAATCCTAACTGATCACAAAAGCCTGAAGTACATTATGGATCAGAAGGATTTAAATAGTCGCCAGAGGAGATGGATTGAACTTCTAAAAGATTATGATTGTACAATTGATTATGATCCAGGTAAAGCTAATGTAGTTGCTGATGCCCTAAGCAGAAAGGGGAAGAAGAATATAAATGATATGGTTGATTTGAGGGCAATGAATGTTGATTTGGAAGTGGATGGTGTAACAGGGTTACTAGCTCGGTTGAATATTCGACCTTTGTTGCATGACAAAATTCGTGAGAAGCAGAAGGAGGATCCAGAGTTGGCAAAAATCATTCAAGACATTGAGGAAGGAAAAGAAAGCCCATTTGAAATGGTAGATGGCATGTTGAAGATGAATGGAAGAGCATGTGTTCCTAATGTTGATAACTTTAGGAAAGAGATCCTAGATGAAGCTCATTCTTCTACTTATGCTATGCACCCAGGAGCTACTAAAATGTATCACACGATCAAACCATATTTTTGGTGGCGTGGGATGAAAAAGGAAGCGGCTGAACATGTTTTCACATGTCTGGTATGTCAGAAAGTTAAGGCAGAACATCAAGCTCATGTGGGAAAACTGTAACCACTTCCAATTCCAGAATGGAAGTGGGAGAGAATCACAATGGATTTTGTATATGGTCTCCCATCATCAAGGGGAAAAGATGCAGGATGAGTTATTGTGGACCGACTGACCAAATCGGTTCACTTTTTACCCATTAGATGGAAATCATCACTGGAGACTTTGTCTCGACTAAATATTACGGAGATCGTCAGATTGCATGGTGTGCCAATTTCGATTGTCTCTGATCGAGACCCAAGCTTCACATCTCGGTTTTGGCAAAGTTTACATGATGCCTTGGGAACTAAACTGCGTTTCACTTCAGCTTATCATCCTCAAACAGATGGGCAGAGTGAACGAACCATCCTTACCTTGGAGGAGTTACTGCGATCATGTGTAATGCAATGGGAGGAATCATGGATTGACCATTTGCCCCTGATTGAGTTTGCTTACAACAACCAGTACCAAAGTAGTTTAGGTGTTCCACCGTATGAAGCACTTTATGGGAGAAAATGCAGGACACCATTATGTCGGGATGTAGAAGGAGCAAGGCAAATCTCAGGGCCAGAGATAGTTCAAATCACAGTTGACAAGGTCAAGGAAATCAGGGAGCGTTTGAGGGTGGCTCAAGATCGACAGAAAGTTTATGTTGACACACATAGGCATGAAGTTAATTTCAAAGTGGGTGAGAAAGTATTTCTCGAAGTTTCACCCTGGACCCTATGAAATCACAGAGAAGATTGGACCAGTGGCATATAAACTAGCATTGTCTCCAGTACTATCTCAAATCCACAATGTATTTCATGTTAGTATGCTGAAGAGATACAAAGTGGATCCTTCCCAAGTTATACAACCAGAGGAGATCGAGTTAGGCCCAGATTTGACTTTTGAGGAGGTTCCAGTTCAGATTGTTGATCACTAGATTAAGACTCTTCGCAGGAAAGAAATCCCAATGTTGAAAGTGGTGTGGAGAAATCAAGATAGTGAGAGTGCTACATGGGAAACTGAAGCAAGTATGCGAGAGAAGTACAATAAGTTGGTAGCAAACTACTTTACAAGTTAACAATCTTGCTTAGTAAGTTATGTTTTGAACTTGTTGATGTGCTTTTGTTGTGATAAACCGATATAGGTTTTTGAAACCTTATATTGGGAACTTGAGGTGTTATGTGTTTAGTTATGTACTTCAGATCTCCTAACCTAAGAGTTAGGTAGTAACAATATATGTGATGGTGTCTGCGAGGAGGAGAGCGAGCGGATATGGTCTATCGACTCAAGGATAGATTTCGAGGACGAAATCTTTTAAGAAGGGGAGAATTGTAACATCCCGTTCCGGCAAAACCCATTTTTCGATCGCTAAAAGTTCGCGATTTAAAATCGAGCATTTCGACACTATTTCGACGAAAATTGGATTATTGATCGATCGAATAAGTATACGTATTAATTATATATATATATATATATATATATATATATATATAGTATCTATATATCCTGTCCATTTAATTCCCCACCACCGTTTCATTTAATTTTCCCCATCTTCATCTTCTTTTCAATTTCAGACCGAGAGAGAAGCAGAGCGAGCGAAGTGCAGGAGAGTGACGAGGGAAAAATTTCACAGATCGATTCTTGAGTTCTAGTGATCCAAAAATCTCGAATTTCTTGAATTCCAGATAAGCCAAATTAGGGTTTCGGAGAATCCAGAAGCCGGATTGAGCCCAAATTTCATATACGAGCTTCCTGCAGCGAGGGGATATTAGGAAGGTCTCTGATTTTAATTCGGGGTTCGTTGGTGAAATTGACGTTTTAGTACGGGAAGGTTAAACCAGTGTTAAACTACCAGAACTGGTGAGGGATTAGCACGGCATACCGGGTTTGTCGTATCACGATAATTTTATTGATGCTTAGAATTGACCTAGGTGAATTAGAATGGCATGATTAGGGGTGTGTGGACTTTTATGCTATATGATGCACCATGGATTGTTGTATGATATTATTGACTTGCCCTACCGATATGGACCTTGTTTATGTTGATCATTGCATACATGTTGCCATTTGTGGCTTAGCCGTTGATATGACTTCATGGTTGTTCGATCAGGTGTTTTGACATTATGTGATATTGTGGTTGTATTTGGATTCACAAGTGGGGGAAATAAACTTCCCAGGGTGGTATTATGATGTTTAAGGAGGATGACTTGCACGAGGGTTTATCCCGAGGAAGTGCAATTATAGGACTCCTGATTTACCTATGTTGAGCCAATTATGGCCAGGTCAAGTACATGTGCAAGTAATGAATTATGATTAAGTAAGATAAGATATGAATCATGTATGAGGATACCAAATATGAGTGTTGTGGTCTCACAGTCTACTACATAGTAATTAGGACTCCCTATGCTATTACTCTATTATGATATGTATGATAGTCACACCTCTCATGTGGTGATGACTGAAGAATTCTTACGAGATATGACCACACCCTGAGCGGTGTCGGGGTATGACTACACCCATAGTGGTGTGGGGTATGTATGACCACATCCGACGGGATGTTGGGGTATGTATGACTACATCCGACGTGATGTGGGGTATGTTGCCCGGGAGAGTTATTAGCATGGGAGTAGGCAGGCGCCTATAAGTAAAACATGATAAGACACACATGCATAAGTCAAGGTGGTTGAGTCTTTTGCCCATTGGGACATGAGGATGGCTGAGGTACGATCCTAGTGTTTTGGCTTGTTTGCTAGATGTATGGTAGGAGTATGCTCTATTATGAACTCACGATGCTATGATTATCTCACTCAACTATGAGCTGACCCTCTTTTATCCCTTTTCTCTGCTTATGCCATGTGTAAGCAGATCATCATCATCAGAAGCAGTAGATAGGTGTATAGGTGGGAGCTGAGCAAGAGTTGAAGGCAAGATGAGGTATGGTCTTCAACTATTCTGTGCTTGGACTACTACTCGGGATTTTGGCCAGTGATCCACACCTTTTTGTAAAATGTTTTGAGAATGTTTTTCATGTGCATACTAGCTTCTGATGTAGTATGACATATCCATAGGTGTGGAAAGTTGATGATATGTGTATATTTGTGTAATTATGTAAGTTGTGACGAATATGGCATGTATCAGTATAGTATGCAGTTGTGTAACATGAAACTGTGACTATGGCTATGAATAGCCAATGCATATGGCAGTGAGTGTATATGTTTGTCTATGAATGCATGGATTTAAATGAATTATTTTTCAAGATTAGATGGAAGAACTGTTAGCCCATTACGGCAGTAATTCATGTCAAAATTTTATTTGGGTAAATTTTGATAATTAATGTAACACCCGAGATTATTTCCGCTGCAATTGTATGAACAATATGATTAGGTAATACGTATAGGGTAGGGTGTTACAAACCACATATCCATCAACAGTTATAGACATTTGGAGTTCAAATCCACCTTATTGTTCAATTTGGACTCAGTAATAAGAGTTCGTACTCGTGCACGTATTGTCATTCCGACACAATTAAGCGGTTTATGTGTTTATATGACTCAACTAATCAATGAATAACATGTCCATCAACATTACTAGACATTTGGAGCATGAATCCAACTTATAGTACAATTTGGACACGGAAATAACAGTTCGTACTCGTGCACGTTTTGTCGGTACGACATAATTAAGCAGTTTATGCGTTTGTATGACTCAACAATAATTGAATCACATGTCCATCAACATTACTAGAAATTTGGAGCACCAATCCACCTTATTGTACAATTTGGACTCGGTAATAAGATTCCGTACTCGAGCTCATTTTGTCATTACGACAAAATTAAGTCGTTTATGTGTTTATATGTTTGAAACAATCAATGAATCACATTTCCATCAACATTACTAGACATTTGGAGCATGAATCCACCTTATTGTACAATTTGGACTCGGTAATAAGATGTCATACTCGTGCATGTTTTGTCATTAAGACACAATTAAGCTGTTTATGTGTTTATATGACTCAACCAATCAATGAAACACAGCTCCATCAACATTAGTAGGCATTTGGAGTTCAAATCCACCTTATTGTACACTTTGGACTCGATAATAAGACTTCGTACTCGTGCACGTTTTGTCATTACGACAAAATTATGTGATTTATGTGTTTATATGACTCAACGAATCAGTGAATCACATGTCCATCAACATTACTAGACTTTGGGAGCAGGAATCCACCTAATTGTACCATTTGGAATCGGTGATATGAGTTCGTACTCGTGCATGTTTTGTCATTATGACATAATTAAGCTGTTTATGTGTTTATATGACTCAACCAATCAATGAATCACATTTCCATCAACATTACTAAACATTTGGAGCATGAATCCACCTTATTGTACAATTTGGACTCCGTAATAAGAGTTCGTACTCGTGCTCGTTTTATCATTACGACATAATTAAGCAGTCTATGTGTATATATGACTCAACATCAATGAATCACATGTCTATCAACATTACTAGACATTTGGAGCACGAATCCACCTTATCGTACCATTTGGAGTCGGTAATAAGAGTTTGTACTGCTGCACGTTTTATCATTACGATGTGTTTATATGACTCAACAATCAATGAATCACATGTCCATCAACATTACTAGACATTTGGAGTACAAATCCACCTTATTGTAGGATTGGGACTCGGTAATAAGAGTTCGTACTCCATCATGTTTTGTCATTAGGACACAATTATGCTGTTTATGTGTCTATAAGACTCAACCAATCAATGAATCACATGTCCATCAACATTACTAAACATTTGGAGCACCAATCCAACTTATTATACAATTTGGACTCGGTAATAAGATTCTGTACTCGTGCTCGTTTTGTCATTACGATACAATTAAGCCGTTTATGTGTTTATATGTCTAAACCAATCAATGAATCACATTTCCATCAACATTAATAGACATTTGGAGCATGAATCCACCTTATTGTACAATTTTGACTCGGTAATAAGATTTCATACTCGTGCATATTTTGTCATTAAGACACAATTAAGCTGTTTATGTGTTTATATGACTCAACCAATTAGTGAATCACATGTCCATCAGCATTACTAGACATGGGGAGCACAAATCCACCTAATTGTACAATTTGGACTTGATAATAAGAGTTCGTACTCGTGCACGTTTTGTCATTACGACATAATTAAGTTGTTTATGTGTTTATATTACTCAACCAATCAATGAATCACATTTCCATCAACATTACTAGACATTTGGAGCATGAATCCACCTTATTGTACAATTTAGACTCGGTAATAAGAGTTCGTACTCATGCACGATTTGTCATTACGACATAATTAAGCAGTTTATGAGTTTGTATGACTCAACAATCAATGAATCACATGACCATCATCATTACTAGACATTTGGAGCAGGAATCCACCTTATTGTACAATTTGGATTCGGTAATAAGAGTTCGTACTCGTGCACGTTTTGTCATTACGACATAATTAAGCGGTTTATGTGTTTATATGACTCAACCAATCAATGAATAACATGTCCATCAACATTACTAGACATTTGGAGCACGAATCCGACTTATTGTACAATTTGGACTCGGTAATAAGATTTCGTACTCGTGCTTGTTTTGTCATTACGACATAATTAAGCGGTTTATGTGTTTATATGACTCAACCAATCAATGAAACACATGTCCATCAACATTAGTAGGCATTTGGAGTTCAAATCCACCTTATTGTACACTTTGGACTCGGTAATAAGAGTTCGTACTCGTGCACGTTTTGTCATTACGTCAAAATTATGTGATTTATGTGTTTATATGACTCAACGAATCAATGATTCACATGTCCATCAACATTACTAGACATTTGGAGCATAAATCCTCCTTATTGTACAATTTGGACTCGGTAATAAGATGTCATACTCGTGCATGTTTTGTCATTAAGACACAATCAAGCTGTTTATGTGTTTATATGACTCAACCAATCAATGAAACACATGTCCATCAACATTAGTAGGCATTTGGAGTTCAAATCCACCTTATCGTACACTTTGGACTCGGTAATAAGAGTTCGTACTTGTGCACGTTTTGTCATTACGACAAAATTATGTGATTTATGTGTTTATATGACTTAACGAATCAGTGAATCACATGTCCATCAACATTACTAGACATTGGGAGCACAAATCCACCTAATTGTACAATTTGGAATCGGTGATATGAGTTCGTACTCGTGCGTGTTTTGTCATTATGACATAATTAAGTTGTTTATGTGTTTATATGTCTCAACCAATCAATGAATCACATTTCCATCAACATTACTAGACATTTGGAGCATGAATCCACCTTATTGTAAAATTTGAACTCCGTAATAAGAATTCGTACTCGTGCTCGTTTTATCATTACGACATAAGTAAGTAGTCTATGTGTTTATATGACTCAACATCAATGAATCACATGTCTATCAACATTACTAGACATTTGGAGCACGAATCCACCTTATCTTACCATTTGGAGTCGGTAATAAGAGTTCGTACTCGTGCACGTTTTATCATTATGATGTGTTTATATGACTCAACAATCAATGAATCACATGTCCATCAACATTACTAGACATTTGGAGCACAAATCCACCTTATTGTAGAATTGGGACTCGGTAATAAAAGTTCGTACTCCAACATGTTTTGCCATTAGGACACAATTATGCGGTTTATGTGTCTATAAGACTCAACCAATCAATGAATCACATGTCCAACATTACTAAACATTTGGAGCACGAATCCAACTTATTGTACAATTTGGACTAGGTAATAAGATTCCGTACTCGTGCTCGTTTTGTCATTACGACACAATTAAGCCGTTTATGTGTTTGTATGTCTAAACCAATCAATGAATCACATTTCCATCAACATTACTAGACATTTGGAGCATGAATCCACCTTATTTTACAATTTGGACTCGGTAATAAGAGTTCGTACTCATGCACGATTTGTCATTACGACATAATTAAGCAGTTTATGAGTTTGTCTGACTCAACAATCAATGAATCACATGACCATCATCATTACTAGACATTTGGAGCAGGAATCCACCTTATTGTACAATTTGGACTCGGTAATAAGAGTTCGTACTCGTGCACATTGTGTCATTACGACATAATCAAGCGGTTTATGTGTTTATATGACTCAACCAATCAATGAATAACATGTCCATCAACATTACTATACATTTGGAGCACGAATCCGACTTATTGTACAATTAGGACTCGGTAATAAGATTTCGTACTCGTGCTCGTTTTGTCATTGCGACATAATTAAGCGGTTTATGTGTTTATATGACTCAACAATCAACGAATCACATGTCTATTAACATTAATAGACATTTGGAGCACGAATTCACCATATTGTACCATTTGGACTCGGTAATAAGAGTTCGTGCTCGTGCACGTTTTGTCATTACGACACAATTAAACGGTTTATGTGTTTATATGAGTCAACCAATCAATGAATCACATTTCCATCAACGTTACTAAACATTTGGAGCACGAATCCAACTTATTGTACAATTTGGACTCGATAATAAGATTTCGTACTCGTACACGTTTTGTCCTTACGACACAATTAAGAAGTTATGTGTTTATTTGTCTAAACATATCAACGAATCACATTTCCATCAACATTACTAGACATTTGGAGAATGAATCCACCTTATTGTACAATTTGGACTCGGTAATAAGATTTCGTACTCGTTCTCGTTTTGTCATTAGGACATAATCAAGCGGTTTATGTGTTTATATGACTCAACAATCAATGAATCACATGTACATCAACATTACTAGACATTTGGAGCATGAATCCACCTTATTGTACAATTTGGACTCGGTAATAAGATTTCATACTCGTACATGTTTTGTCATTAAGACACAATTAATCTGTTTATGTATTTATATGACTCAACCAATCAATGAAACACATGTCCATCAACTTTACTAGACATTCGGAGCACGAATCCACCTAATTGTACAATTTGGACTCGGTGATAAGAGTTCATACTTTTGCACGTTTTGTCATTATGACATAATTAAGCTGTTTATCTGTTTATATGACTCAACCAATCAACGAATCACATGTCCATCAACATTACTAGACATTTGGAGCACGAATCCAACTTATTGTACAATTTGGACTCGTGCACGTTTTGTCATTACAACATAATTAAGCGGTTTATGTGTTTAAATGACTCAACCAATCAATGAATCACATGTCCATCAACATTTCTAGAGATTTGGAGCACGAATCCAACTTATTGTACAATTTGGACTCAGTAATAAGATTTCGTTGTAACATCCCGTTTCGACTAAAATCGTATTACTGCCACTAGAAAATTTCACGATTTAAAATCGATCATTTTGGCAGTATTTCGACGAAAATCAGATTATCGATCGATCGGATAAGTATACGTATTAATTATATATATATACTCCGTCCATTTAATTCCCGTCCATTTAATTCATTATCATCGTCTATTTCCAATTTCCACCGAGAGAAGCAAAAACCAGAGCGACCAGAGCCGCGCACAGGGGAACTCCTGGGAAAATTTCACAACTCAATTCTTGAGCCCTAGTGATCCAAAAATCCTGTAAGTAATGTCTAATCCATCCTTACGTCGTGATTTATCGATTTAGAGCTTTAAAATGAGTTTATGGTTCAGGAATTTCTTGAATTCCCGATAAGCCAAATTAGGGTTTCGGAGTATCCGAAAGCCGGATTGAGCCCAAATTTCATATACGAGCTTCCTGCAGTGAGGTAATCAATCCTCTAGTTCTAATCCCTGAATTTCGGCAATTATTTAGATCGGGGTCCAAATCGCTGAAGTTAGCTCCGGCCAGGGTTTGATATGTTTTTATCAAGAATTTGACCCGGGGCCTAGAACTAATATTGACGGGGATACTGCAAGGGATATTAGGACGGTCTCGGATTTTAATTCGGGGTTAATTCGTGAAATTGACGTTTTAGTACGGGAAGGTTAAACCGGTGTTTGAACGACCAGAACTGGTGAGGGAATAGCACGGCATACCGGGTTTGTCGTATCAAGATAATTATATTAATGCTTAGAATTGGCCTAGATGAATTAGAATGACATGATTAGGGGTGTATGGACTTTGATGATATATGATGAACCATGGATTGTTGTATGAGATTATTGACTTGCCCTAGCCGATATGGACCTTGTTTATGTTGATGACTTGCCCTAGCCGATATGGACCTTGTTTATGTTTATGTGATATTGTGGTTGTATTTGGATTCACAAGTGGGGGAAATAAACTTCCCAGGGTCATATTATGATGTTTGAGGATGACTTGCACGAGGGTTTATCCCGAGGAAGTGCAATTATACGACTCCTGATTTACCTATGTTGAGCCAATTATGGCCAGGTCAAGTACATGTGCAAGTAATGAATTATGATTAAGCAAGATGATATATGAATCATGTATAAGGATACCAAATATGAGTGTTGTGGTCTCACGGTCAACTACATAGTAATTAGGGCTCCCTATGCTATTACTCTATTATGATATGTATGATAGTCACACCTCTCATGTGGTGGTGACTGAAGATTTCTTACGAGATATGACCACACCCAGAGTGTTGTCGGGGTATGACTACACCCATAGTGGTGTGGGGTATGTATGACCACATCCGACGGGATGTTGGGGTATGTATGACTACATCCGACGGGATGTGGGGTATGTTTCCCGGGAGAGTTATTAGCATGGGAGTAGCCAGGCGCCTATAAGTAAAACATGATAAGATGCATATGCATGAGTCAAGGTGGTTGAGTCTTTTGCCTATTGGGATGTCGGATGGATGAGGTTTGATCCTAGTACTTTGGCTTGTTTGCTAGATGTATGGTAGGGGTATGCTCTGTTATGAACTCACGATGCTATGATTATCTCACTCAGCTATGAGATGACCCTCGTTTATTCTTTTTCTCTGCTTATGCCATGTGTAAGCTGATCATCATCATCAGCAGTAGATAGGTGTATAGGTGGGAGCTGCGCAAGAGTTGAACGCAAGATGAGGTATGGTCTTCAACTATTCTGTGCTTGGACTACTACTCGGGATTTTGGCCAGTGATCCACACCTTTTTGTAAAATGTTTTGAGAACGTTTTTCATGTGCATACTAGCTTCTGATGTAGTGTGAGATATCCACAGGTGTGGAAAGTTTATGATATGTGTATATTTGTGTAATTATGTAAGTTGTGACGATTATGGCATGTATCAGTTTAGTATGCAGTTGTGTAACATGAAACTGTGACTATGGCTATGAAAAGCCAATGCATATGGCAGTGAGTGTATATGTTTGTCTATGAATGCATGGATTTAGATGAATTATTTTGCAGGATTAGATGGAAGAACTGTTAGCCCATTATGCGAGTAATTCATGTCGAAATTTTATTTGGGTAAATTTTGATAATTAATGTAACACCCGGGATTATTTCCGCTGCAATTGTATGAACAATATGATTAGGTAATACGTATAGGGTAGGGTGTTACAATTTGGTATCAGAGCCCGGTTCCCTCTTTTTGCTATTATGGCGTACTATACCCTATGGGAGGTTAAAGACTCCTAAGGAGGGGATTACCCCATAATGACTTAAACTGGGAATTGAGTTTGACATGATTATGTGTATTGGTATGTTGGATGAAATTACCAGCATCATGGTTTTCAAAATTGAGTTTTGAACTTATTTGTTTTCAAGTAATTATTTTGGGAAAATTTTGTTTTAACCAAGTGAGATATTTGGTGAAGAATGAATTTTGTGTGGATCAATCTAAGGCCAATATTTCCTTGTAGCTCGCACGGAAGTTGTCATAATGTTCCTACTGACCAGTCGAGAGGAGTGGGGGCGGTTGATACAAGACCGCCAGTATTAGACTATGCAAAGATGAAGAGTTTGGGTGGTAGGGACTTTAAAGGAGATGTGAGTCCGGATGCTGTGGTAGAGTGGTTGAGGGAGATGGAAGTTGTGTGATATACCAATAATTACACCTGTTTTACCCCTATTCTTGAGCCGTTTGAGAGGTTGATTCTCGTGTTTTAGGCCAATTTAAAGCGAGGTTGTGCGTTTATGTCATATTTCAGGACCCGGCGTTGGAACCGAGGCGAAGGAACGAGATTCGGGTCGAAAGGAGCAAGTGAGGTTTGAAGTGTGTTGGAGAGCAAAAATACCCGGCCATGAGCAGAAATACCCGGTCGGGTATTATCTGGCCATGACCGGGGATTTGAAGCTTTGGGCGTCCGTGAGAAACATAAGGGGGCCCGGGCAGGAAGCTAAAATCCCCGGTCGGGGATTCTTAGGCCAGACCGAAGATTTTCATCTGCTCTTAAAATGCGCGCTTCAATTATACCCGGTCGAGACCCAAAATACCCGACCGGGTATTTCGACCGGGTATCGCAACATGCAACCTTTTAAAGGAAAAGAAGGCTAAAAATCGAGAGTTCCGAGTTTTAGAGAGATAGAGCGATTCCTAGAGAGAGAAAGAGACGAACTAGAGTTCCCAAGTGCCCTAGCTTGATCTTCATCACCATTGGAGCCCGGCTTGAGCTTGGAGAAGTGCCGATCGACGACCAGGAGCAGAAACTCATCCTTCACAGTATGATTTCCGCATCTGAATCTGCTTTTGCTTCTCTCTCCATGGAGTAGTTTTCCCATTCATCTGGGTATGGAGAACCCTAGATTTGTATGTTAGGTCTGATTGTATGAACCCAAGTACAGATATTATGATTTGATTATATTCGATTGAGGCTTGAATGATTGAATGACTTGAATCCTGATCAAATTCCTGTTGTTTCTGCTTTAACCTAGAAAGAGAATATCTGCCTAGGTTGATAGAGCACCCATAATTGAAGGTAGTGAATTGGCGACTTTAGTCGAGGAGACAATTCATTATTCTGTACCGAATTCAATTCGGTAGTGGAGGTTTGGTTCGTTAGGGCCTCAATCTGTTTACTTCTGTGGAGGTTAGTCGCCCGTTGGAGACTCAGATTGAGAGGGTCTGGAGACCTTTAGTCGAGACTTTAGACTGTTTAAGAACCTTCCGCAGTATAACTTTCATGAAAACTGAACTTGGTAAATTGCAATCCGGCTTAACTGCAGTCTAGGGGGAACAATATCCGGGTGACCTCTCTCGACTTGAAAAATACCGTTTAACTTGCTTTGTTTGTTTGTTAATTTGGACTTGCACTAAAGTTTCACTACTAGATAATGAGAATTCACTAAGTAGTCATCAAATCTAGGACCCGGGTTGACATTAAAACCCAAACCTGGCCAATTTCTAGAGTGACAGTAGGAGTGAGTCAAGTTTTTGGCGCCGTTGCCGGGGACGACTAGGTTGTTGAAGAAAAGTGATTTTTGTTACTTTAGCATTTTCATTTTCGCTTTGATTGTTTGTTCTTTCCCACTTGTGCCTTCACGGGTTTGCATTGCTTGACTGTGTGCAGATAGTGCATGACCCGTAGCCAGTCGGGAGGTCTACTGCCGTTGGATCCAGAGCTTGAACGCACCTGCCGCCAACTTAGGAGACAACAGCGAGCTAGACTGGCTACGGAAGAGCGCATAGACGGCCATTTGAGCAGCGAGTCCGAGGACGAGTACGAGATGGAAGGCGAACACAACCCACCCCCGGGGAATCCTCTCCAGGTTCCCCCGGTGAATCAGATATTGGGGAACAACCCCATACCCCAGGCAGATGGGGTTCATCATCATCCACCACCACCGGGTCCCACCTTGGAGTACTACTACACTCCACGGATTGCTGACATCCGCCCGGTCATCCTCTATCCGCCCATTCCAGCAAAGAACTTCGAGATCAAGCCATGCTGGATTCAACTCATTACATCCTCTATCCAGTTCCATGGCATGAAGGATGAGGAGGCAAGGGTGCATCTTTCCCGTTTTCTGCAGCTGACGAACGGGTTCAAGCTAAACGGTGTCCCTGATGACGCAATCCGCCTTCACTTCTTCCCCCATTCTCTGGCGGGGAATGCTAAGAGGTGGTTGGAGACCCAGCCCCCATTGTCCATCACTTCTTGGGACGATCTGGCAGACAAGTTCGTGCACAGGTACTATCCAGCATCGAAGACCACAGAGATTCAGCGGGAGATCACTCACTTCCACCAAGAGCCAGACGAGTCACTTCGTGATGCATGGGAGCGGTACATGGGATATTTCTGGCAGTGTCCCCATCATGGCTTCAGTGATGCATTCACAGTGGGGAACTTCTACAGTGCTCTCTCCCCGGACAGCCAGAGGGTGATTGAGTCTCTATGCCCAGGAGGGGATATTCTCACTAAGACTCCACCCGAGTTGAACCAGATGATCAGTACCTTGGCTGCCAGAGATCACTCCTGAGGGCAGAGCAGCAGAGGCAGAAATCCCCGGGACCGTGGTGTGCACGCCATGGAGGCCAGGTACGGGCTCGAGCAGCAGGTGGCCTAGTTAGTGCAGACATTGAAGCAGCCCAACAGTCTTATTCCGGGCCGAGGTTTGGCTACGCCTCCAGTAGCTCAATGTTAGTGGTGTGAGAGCCCGAATCATCTGGTGGAGGACTGTCAGGCTATGCGGGAGTCTTCTACTCCCCAAGAACAGGTGGACTTCATCGCCAATGCTCGCCGCCTTGACCCATACAACGAGGGGTGGCGCCAGCATCCCAACTTCGCTTGGGGTAACAACACCACTAAACCACCTGGTTTCCCAGCACCAGCAGGTGGTTTTCAGGAGAGGCAGCCCTTCCAGGCTAGGCAGGGGCCACCACCACAGCAGCAGCCCTACCAGCCTAGGCAGGGGCAGCCATTCCAGCAGCCCCAGCGTCAGTATGCCTAGCCTCCAGCAGCTGCAGCTCTAGATAATCAGATGACGGATCTGAAAAATATTTTGCAAGCATTCATGACCACTAGCTAGGCGAACTTCACGAGGATGGATCAGAACATAGCCTCACTAGAGGCAGGCCAGAGAAACAAAGGTGCCATTCTGCAAGATCTACATAATCAGATTGGGGGCATAGCTCGCCAAAACACTACCAGGGCACCGGGGACTCTGCCTGCCACCACTGTTCCGAACCCTCGTGAGCCTCACCAGCAGCTGGATGCCATCACTACCAGGAGTGGCAAGACCATATCTGCTGTTCCTGCCCAGCCCAGGCGAGACGAGCCACTACCTGCTTCAACACTTCCAGCTGGTAATGCAGAAGTGGGGGAAGACAAAGAAGCACCTGCTCCCACGCCATAGCCAGTGGTTAAGGAGCATGTACCCCAGCTTCCTTTCCCCACTCGCCTACATAAAGACAAGCTGGAGACAGAGTTTGCCAAGTTCATGGCAATATTGAAGCAGGTCAACATCAGCATGCCGTTCGTGGAGGCACTGTCGAAGATGCCCAAGTATGCCAAATTCATGAAAGACCTCCTCACCAACAAGAAGAAACTTGGGGATCTTTCGACAGTGATGCTGAGCGAGGAGTGTTCTGCTATCCTGCAGAACAAGCTGCCCGAGAAGCGCAAAGACCCAGGGAGTTTCACTATCCCTCTTGTTATTGGCAGCATGCATGTAGGAAAGTCCTTGGCGGACCTAGGCGCTAGCATAAATGTCATTCCCTACAAATTGTTTAAAAAGTTAGACCTAGGTGAACCTAGAGCTACTAGGATGAGAATTCAGTTAGCTGATCGTTCCATCGTGCATCCTAGGGGTATCATTGAGGATCTGCTTGTTAATGTTGGTGCATTCACATATCCTGTTGACTTTGTTATTTTGGATATAAATGAGAATGTGGATGTGCCGTTGATTTTGGGTAGACTGTTTCTCGCCACCGCCAAGGCGCTTATTGATGTGCATAGTGGTAAATTGATCCTACGTGCTGGTGATGAACAGGCTACTCTGAGAATGGGAAACACTCTCATTTGCATGATGACATAGATTACTGTGATGTGCTTACTGATTTTGAGACTGCACCCGCCATAACGAGTGCGGGTACTGACGATACTCTTGAGCGTTGTATTTTGCTAGGTGAGCAGGCATCGCAGGAGTCGCAGTTGGCCGCGCTGGAGAGTGGCCCATTCCTGGAAGGCGACAGGCTATTCAAACCGATCTCATCCTCAATCCGCATCACTACCTCCTTGGAGGAACCACCAGAGCTGGAGCTTAAGCCCCTCCCTCCTCATTTGGAGTATGCATTTCTCCGAGAGGGGAATAAGCTGTCAGTCATCATCAGCTCGACCCTCACACCCGAGCAGAAGGACAGACTGGTGGCCTTGCTGAAGCAGTACGAGCTAGCTCTAGCATGGAAGATCACAGATATCCGGGGGATCAGCCCCTCTTTTTGTTTCCACCGGATACTGCTGGAGGATGAGATGCGGCCAGTGAGACAGCCGTAGAGAAGATTGACACCGAACCTGGAGGCGGTGGTTCGGACAGATATCGTGAAGCTGATGGACGCGGGGATCATCTTCGCCATTTCCGACAGCGAGTGGGTCAATCCCACCCAGGTGGTACCCAAAAAAGGGTGGGATGACCGTGGTGCCTAACGAGAAGAATGAGCTCGTCCCGATGCGCACGGTGACTGGGTACCGTGTTTGCATTGATTATCGGCGTCTCAACGACGCCACTTGGAAGGACCACTTCCCGCTGCCGTTCATTGACCAGATGCTGGAGAGATTGGCGGGGCACGAGTTCTACTGCTTCCTGGATGGAATGTCCGGGTACTTTCAGATCCCTATAGCACCGGAGGACCAGGCGAAGACCACTTCAACTGCCCCTTCGGCACATTTGCTTACCGGAGGATTCCATTCGGGCTATGTAACGCCCCAGCCACCTTTTAGCGATGCATGTGTAACACCCTACCCTATACGTTTTGCCTAATCATATTGTTCATACAATTGCAGCGGAATTCATCTCGGGTGTTACATTAATTATCAAAATTTATCCAAATAAAATTTCGACATGAATTACTCGCGTAATGGGCTAACAGTTCTTCCATCTGATCCTGCAAAATAATTCATCTAAAATCCAAGCATTCATAGACAAACATATACACTCACTGCCATATGCATTGGCTTTTCATAGCCATAGTCACAGTTTCCTACTACACAACTGCATACTATACTGATACATGCTATAATCATCACAACTTACATAATTACACAATATACACATATCATCAACTTTCCACACCTGTGGATATCTCACACTACATCAGAAGCTAGTATGCACATGAAAAGCGTTCTCAAAACATTTTTACAAAAAGGTGTGGATCACTGGCCAAAATCCCGAGTAGTAGTCCAAGCACAGAATAGTTGAAGACCATACCTCATCTTGCCTTCAACTCTTGCTCAGCTCCCACCTATACACCTATCTACTGCTGCTGATGACGATGATCAGTTCTGGTCGTTCAAACACCGGTTTAAGCTTCCCGTACTAAAATGTCAATTTCACCAACGAACCCCAAATTAAAATCCGAGACCGTCCTAATATCCCCTCGCTGCAGGAAGCTCGTATATGAAATTTGGGCTCAATCCGACTTTCGGATACTCCGAACCCCTAATTTGGCTTATCGAGAATTCAAGAAATTCCTGAACCAAAAACTCGTTTTAAAGCTCTAAATCGATAAATCACGATGAATGGATGGATTAGACATAACTTATGGGATTTTTGGATCACTAAAGCTCAAGAAATTAGCTCTGCTAATTCTCTGTCGAGCTCCCCTGCTCGCTCTGCTCAGCCCTCTGGTTTTTGTTTCTCTCGGTCCCATAAATGAAAAGAATGAACATGGGGAATGTGTTTTATACAGGAAAGGAATGGGGGAGTACGAGTAAGCTTATAATAGTTGGGGTAAACTGCATCATATGCGTCCCTTATCCCGGCCGCTTTAGTTAATTATTTTTTTATTTCTTTTTTCTTATATATTTAATACGTATACTTATCCGTAAACTGCATCATATGCGTCCCTTATCCCGGCCGCTTTAGTTAATTATTTTTTTATTTCTTTTTTCTTATATATTTAATACGTATACTTATACGATCGATCGATAATCCGATTTTCGTCGAAATACTATCAAAACGCTCGATTTTAAATCGCGAACTTTCTAGCGATCGAAATATGGGTTTTTCCGGAACGGGATGTTACAATTCTCCCCTCCTTAAAAAGATTTCGTCCCCGAAATCTAACCTTGAGTTTTACCCTAAGTCCGCTTACTTACCCTTGACATGGTCTATCGTAAATAAACCATTACCTAACTCTTAGGTTAGGTGATTCATAACATAGAAGGTAACACATAACACCTCAAGTTCCCAATATAAGGTTTCAAAAACCTATATCGGATTATCACAACAAAAGCACATCAACAAGTTCAAAACATAACTTACTAAGCAAGATTGTTAACCTAGCCACCACAACATCAAGAATCATATCCATATTAAAACTCCACCACAACAACTCGTCATGTTAGCATAGTCGAAGACCAACTGCATTGCATAGCTAGGCACCATGCTTCTCGATCAGTTAGTAGTAACACTAAAAGTAATTCTGTGCATACTACAAGGAAACATTGGCCTTAGTTTGATCCACACACCATTTGTGTCTAACCAAGTTACTCACTTGGTTGAAACAAAACTTTCTTCAAAATCATTACTTGAACAACAAGATAAAAACTCCACATATTTTCAAAAATCTCTTAAACCATAAAATTTTCAAGATTCCTTCAAATACTCAAAATCATGCTTAACCATATGCAGCTGACTATCCAACACATCATCACCTTTG
The DNA here is from genome assembly GCA_946122785.1 of Linum tenue. Lineage (NCBI taxonomy): Eukaryota > Viridiplantae > Streptophyta > Magnoliopsida > Malpighiales > Linaceae > Linum > Linum tenue. Next base: position 75,085,685 of record CAMGYJ010000005.1, on the reverse strand, counting down.
GTCCCAATCCTGGAAAGTTTAGTGCAAGTACAGGTATGGAGTACTCCCTCCCCTTTCGAGGGTGATCAGTCCTCAAGGGTGAAAGTAACACACCCATAATGCAGAAAACAAACCAGCTCTGATACCAAACTGTAACACCCTACCCTATACGTTTTGCCTAATCATATTGTTCATACAATTGCAGCGGAATTCATCTCGGGTGTTACATTAATTATCAAAATTTATCCAAATAAAATTTCGACATGAATTACTCGCGTAATGGGCTAACAGTTCTTCCATCTGATCCTGCAAAATAATTCATCTAAAATCCAAGCATTCATAGACAAACATATACACTCACTGCCATATGCATTGGCTTTTCATAGCCATAGTCACAGTTTCCTACTACACAACTGCATACTATACTGATACATGCTATAATCATCACAACTTACATAATTACACAATATACACATATCATCAACTTTCCACACCTATGGATATCTCACACTACATCAGAAGCTAGTATGCACATGAAAAGCGTTCTCAAAACATTTTTACAAAAAGGTGTGGATCACTGGCCAAAATCCCGAGTAGTAGTCCAAGCACAGAATAGTTGAAGACCATACCTCATCTTGCCTTCAACTCTTGCTCAGCTCCCACCTATACACCTATCTACTGCTGCTGATGACGATGATCAGTTCTGGTCGTTCAAACACCGGTTTAAGCTTCCCGTACTAAAATGTCAATTTCACCAACGAACCCCAAATTAAAATCCGAGACCGTCCTAATATCCCCTCGCTGCAGGAAGCTCGTATATGAAATTTGGGCTCAATCCGACTTCCGGATACTCCGAACCCCTAATTTGGCTTATCGAGAATTCAAGAAATTCCTGAACCAAAAACTCGTTTTAAAGCTCTAAATCGATAAATCACGATGAATGGATGGATTAGACATAACTTATGGGATTTTTGGATCACTAAAGCTCAAGAAATAGCTCTGCTAATTCTCTGTCGAGCTCCCCTGCTCGCTCTGCTCAGCCCTCTGGTTTTTGTTTCTCTCGGTCCCATAAATGAAAAGAATGAACATGGGGAATGTGTTTTATACAGGAAAGGAATGGGGGAGTACGAGTAAGCTTATAATAGTTGGGGTAAACTGCATCATATGCGTCCCTTATCCCGGCCGCTTTAGTTAATTATTTTTTTATTTCTTTTTTCTTATATATTTAATACGTATACTTATCCGATCGATCGATAATCCGATTTTCGTCGAAATACTATCAAAACGCTCGATTTTAAATCGCGAACTTTCTAGCGATCGAAATATGGGTTTTGCCGGAACGGGATGTTACACATGCTTGCCATCTTTGACCGTCTGGTCGGCGAGATCATGGAGGTGTTTATGGACGATTTCTCGGTTTATGGAGACTCCTTCTCTCACTGTCTCCATAACCTGGAGCTTGTTCTTAAACGGTGTGAAGAAACGAACCTGGCACTGAGTTGGGAGAAGTGTCATTTCATGGTTCGAGAAGGCATAGTTCTTGGGCATAAGATGTCCAAGATGGGGATTGAGGTGGACAGAGCGAAGATCGAGACTATCAGCAAGCTGCCTCCCCTACATCTGTTAAGGGGATCCGGAGTTTTTTAGGCCATGTAGGGTTCTACAGGCGGTTCATCAAGGATTTCTCAAAGATCGCCCTGCCCCTGACTAAGCTTCTAGAGAAGGATGCCCCCTTCCAGTTCACTGATGCATGGACAGCGGCTTTTACAACCTTGAAGGAGAAGCTCACCCAAGCTCCTATCATGGTTGTTCTTGACTGGTCCCTACCATTTGAGCTGATGTGCGACGCTAGTGACTTTGCTGTTGGAGCTGTCTTGGGGCAGAGGCGAGATCAACACTTCTGACCTATCTACTACCCCTCGAAGACACTCAATGATGCCCAGGAGAACTACACCACCACGGAGAAGGAGCTGCTCGCAGTGGTGTTTGCCTTCGACAAATTTTGTCCCTATCTGGTCTTGTCCCATATGACCGTGTATACAGATCACTCCGCGATTCGATACCTGATGAGCAAGGCCAATGCCAAGCCTAGGCTAATACGATGGATCTTATTATTGCAGAAGTTTGACATTGAGATTCGGGACAAGAAGGGAGCGGAGAATGTGGCAGGTGATCACCTCTCCCGGTTGGACGCACCTCCTGTGGACAACCTCGTGGAGGAGATCAACGACTCCTTCCCAGATGAGAGACTGATGATGATGTGTCTGGTGAAGAGTGTCACCCCCTGGTATTCCGATTTTGCGAACTATTTGGTGGGCCAGCAGCTCCCCAAGGGGATGACAACTCACACCAAGAGGAAGTTCTTCTTCGACCTGAAGCATTACTTCTGGGATGACCCTCGTCTCTTCAAGATCGGAGCCGACGGGATCATCCGTCGCTGTGTTATGGAGAGTGAGATGGAGGGCATTCTATCTCACTGTCATGAGGGATCTACTGGCGGTCACCACGGAGAAAACCGCACGGCAAGGAAGGTGCTCCAATCGGGCTTCTACTGGCCCACGCTCTTCAAGGACGCAGACGCCTTCGCACGCCGGTGCGACCGATGCCAGAGGTCAGGTAACATCTCTGTCCGTGATCAGATGCCCCAGAATGTGTTTATAACCTGTGAAATCTTTGATGTCTGGGGTATCGACTTCATGGGCCCCTTCCCTCCATCTTTTGGCAATACCTATATTCTGGTTGTTGTTGACTACGTCTCTAGGTGGGCTGAGGCGCAAACTTTGCCCACTAATGATGCTAGACGTGTTTGTGGTTTTCTGAAGCAGCTATTCTCCCGGTTCGGGACACCTAGAGCCATCATAAGCGATCGAGGCACCCATTTCCAGGGCCAGTTTGATAAGTTACTGTCGCGCTATGGTGTAACTCACAAGGTGTCTATGGCCTATCACCCTCAGACCAGTGGCCAGGCCGAGCTGACAAACCGAGAGCTCAAGCGGATCCTGGAGAAGACAGTGGATCAGTCCCGCAAGGATTGGTCAACCAAGCTTGATGATGCTCTCTGGGCGTATCGCACTGCCTACAAGACACCCATTGGTACTTCACCGTACTGGCTTGTCTATGGAAAGGCATGCCATTTGCCCGTGGAGCTAGAGCACAAGGCCTTCTGGGCCCTTAAGCTGCTCAACTTGGATGTTAGTGTTGCAGGTGTTGAGCGCAAAATGCAGACGCTGGAGCTGGAGGAGTGGCGTTACCACGCCTATGAGAACACCAAGCTATACAAGGAGCGCACTAAGCGCCTGCACGATGCACGGTTGCGGGGTCCGAAAGAGTTTCGAGTTGGTGATCGAGTTCTCCTCTATAACTCTCGCCTGAAGCTCTTTCCCGGAAAACTCCATTCCCGGTGGTCTGGACCGTTCACGGTCACCCAGGTGTTCCCGTATGGCACGATTGAAATTGCCAACCCGCAAACTGAGCCGTTTAAAGTGAATGGCCATCGTCTCAAGCTCTACCTGGGAGACGAGGTTGAACGTGCGGAGTTGGTGGTGGAACTCGCGGACCCTTAGTTCCGCCATGGGCGTCCAGCTAAAAGACGGTAAAGAAGCATTTGTGGGGAGGCAACCCCACCACGGTTTGAATTTCTTTTTCCCTTTTTTCTGAGTTTTTGTGTCGTATTGAGTCAGTTGCATGTCTGTGTTGAAGTTCGGTCATCTGTTGTGCCTCGATTTGGTGTTGTCGTGCAGAGGAGGTTGAAAACTTGGGAGAATGAGCATTTTGGCCGGAAGGGTGAAATACCCGGTCGTGAGGCAAAATACCCGACCGGGTATTTTTGGCTCGTGACCGGGCCCTCTTCTGACTTCTGGGACGCCCGAAGGTCAAATCCCCGACCTCGAGCCAAAAATACCCGACCGGGTATTTTTGGCTCGAGACCAGGGATTTCCAGACCTTGACACGCAGCGTTTCAGGACCCCCGACCTCGCCCCAAAAATACCCGACCGGGTATTTTTGGCGCGAGACCGGGGAATCCCTCGCCCACTAAACGCTGCATTTGTCAAAACCCCCGGTTGTGGAATCAAAATACTCGACCGGGGATTTTTGCTATTTATAGCAAACCCCCGGTCAGTTTCTCTCTCTACCCTCATATTTCAAAATTTTCTCCTCTCTCTTCCTTCCAAATCCTCTCCCCTCTCTCCTCTTGAGCGCCGCAGGCAGCCGCGCATCGCCGCCCCCCCCCCCCCCCCCCCCCCGCCGCCGCCGGTCGTTTTCCGGCGACCTTCCGACGGTTTTCTGGCGACTTTCCGGCCATTTTCCGGCGAGCCTCCCGGGTCATTTTTGGCCTCCGTCTCGCGTCCCTCACCCGTTTTTTTTAGCCTTAGCTACAGTTCTACTTGCGTTTTCAGGTGTGTTTCTTGTTAACTGCTCTTTCCTGGAAAATCGAAATGTAGATTGTAGGACCGAGAACTGTATTTGCATGCATGACTTAGAATAGGGTGAGGGATGCTTTGAGTATGCAAGGTTCTATCTATGGTGTATATGTTGCCCGTGTAATTAATGTGGTTGAAACTGTGGTTCTTGCCTTGATTCCAGTTGAGTTGCTTGCAATTCAACCGGCTGTGCTTAAAACTGTTAGCCTAGGTGGTCCTTAAGTGTGGGGGAAGTGATGTACCCATGCTGTTGGTCCTTGATGAGGACATCGAGGGGCCAATCACTCGAGCTAAGGCCAAGGCATTCAAAGAGAAGTTTGCTACCTATTTGGAGTGCTATTTTCGAGACATGGATGTGGAGTTGCTGAAGTCCAAAGCGTGTATGATGATTCAAGTCGTGGAAGAAGAAGGAGGAAGTGCTGAAGAGAAGGCAGATTGCAAGAAGCAGGCTTAACGGGTTTGCTTAACGGGTCCAGCCTTAACGGGTCTACTTAATGGGTCCAGGCTTAAAGGGTTTGCTGGGCTGTTTCCGAGTTTCCTTGTTTTAAAGTCGGTTTATGATTGTTTTTCCATGTTGGAGTCGGATTTGGGTTGTACTTTGCCTATTTAAAGGGCTGAACACGTTGGTTTTGGTTAGACAGTTATCACCAAACTTCTGATTTATTCAAGGCAGTTGCCGAGTCCTCCTTTGAGGTTTCTAGCCCTACTTTCTTCCGTTGAGTGAAACTGGAGAGAGCTAGAGCAAACTCTTATCAATCGGATATCCACTTCGATTGTGGCGAGTTCTACCCCTTCCAATTGCCCTTTACTTCTAGCTGGGATTGTCTGATTGGTTCACATACCAATTGCCCCTTTCCACAAGCAAGTTCTGTCCGATTGGAGTCCATCTTTAACTTTGTTCTTGTTCGAGTGAAAGCTACGTGACTTTGATTGCATCAAGTGGTATCAGAGCTTTGTTCAAGTCAGTGGCGGTTATCTTGTGATTCTTGACGGTTATCTAGGGTTTCTTACCCGAATCTTGCGTGTTCTTGAAGTTATCTTGAAGAAGAACTCGAATCTTGAGGTGGTTCTTGGAGCCTGAATCAAATTTCTTGTGCGGTAGGAGGCCTTTCTTGTGCCGCAAGATGGAGGATAGAGTCGAGGCTTTATCCACTCAATTGGGGCAACTTCTGCAAGCCCTAGAAATCCAAAGAGCCGAGAACAATGAGAGGATGGCAGCTATTGAAGCTCGACTTCAAGAACCTCAACCACAATTTCAAGTGGAAGCAAACCCTAGAGTTCAACGAGAAGACAGAAGAGAAAATCGAGCACCCCCACCATTGTTCCATGAAGTGCAGCGCCACCAAGCAAATAGAAGGGGGGAATGCCGCGGGCAGTAAGGAGAGAACGAAGACCTCTTCGTAATGAAGGGTTCGAGGGGTTTGAGGAAGATGATGGTGAGTTCGAGCAAGAAGAAGAAGAAGATTTTCGAAATTTGAAGATTTCCATTCCTCCTTTTCGTGGTACTACAAACCCTGATCACTACCTTGATTGGGAGAGGAAGGTGGAGCTGATTTTTGATTGTCACCGTTATTCCGAGAAGAAGAAGGTGATGCTTGCTGCCCTAGAATTCTCGGAGTATGCTCTTATTTGGTGGGATCAGTTGAATACCAAGAGAAAGAGAAACAGACAGCGACCTATTGAGACTTGGTACGAGATGAGAAGCATTCTGAGAGAGAGGTTTGTGCCTAGCTATCATCAAAGGGAGATGCATCAGAATTTACAACTTCTCCGGCAAAGCACAAGGAGTGTGGAAGATTATTACCAAGAGATGGAGACTTTAATGATCCGTGCCGATGTGAATGAAGACAGGGAGGCCACTATTGCTCGTTTTCTGCAAGGTCTCAATAGAGACATTCGAAATGTGGTAGAGATACAATCCTTCATTGAACTGGAGGAGGTGGTAGCCATGGCGGCTAAGGTGGAGAGGCAGCAAAGAACTCGTCGAATTCAGCCTTTTAACTCTACTCCATGACCTATGTCGAGTGCTGCCAATAATTCTAGGCCAAGCCTACCTTTCAAGGAAGGTCCGAAACCTGCTGCCAAGGTGGAAGGATCTAGTAGCAATGTGAAGCAAGGTGGATCATCCGGGGGCGTTCAATGTTTTAAGTGCCATGGACGAGGACATGTGGCTAGTCAGTGCCCCACGAAGAAAACATTGGTTCTCTTGGACAATGGAGAGTATGTATCTGAGGAAGAAGATGATGGAACACGAATTCAGTGGTTTATGTGTTTATATGAATCACCAATTAGTGAATCACATGTCCATCAACATTACTAGACATTTAGAGCACGAATCCACCTTATTGTACCATTTGGACTCGGTAATAAGATTTCGTACTCGTGCTCATTTTGTCATTACGACACAATTAAGCAGTTTATGTGTTTATATGAGTCAACCAATCAATGAATCACATGTCATCAACATTACTAGTATTTTGGAGCACGAATTCAACTTATTGTACAGTTTGGACTCGGTAATAGGATTTCGTACTCGGGCTCGTTTTGTCGTTACGACACAATTAAGCAGTTTAAGTGTTTATATCTCTAAACCAATCAATGAATCACATTTCCATCAACATTACCAGACATTTGGAGCATGAATCCACCTTATTGTACAATTTGGACTAGGTAATAAGAGTCTGTACTAGTGCACGTTTTGTCATTACGACTTAATTAAGCAGTTTATGTGTATATATGACTCATCAATCAATGAACCACATGTTCATCAACAGTTATAGACATTTGGAGTTGAAATCCACCTTATTGTTCAATTTGGACTCGGTAATAAGAGTTCGTACTCGTGCACGTTTTGTCATTACGACACAATTAAGCGGTTTATGTGTTTATATGTCTAAACCAATCAATGAATCACATGTCCATTTAATTCAAATCCACCTCATTGTACAATTTGGACTCGGTAATAAGAGTTCGTACTCGTGTACGTTTAGTCATTATGACACAATTAAGTGGTTTATGTGTTTATATGACTCAACCAATCAGTGAATCACATGTCCATCAACATTACTAAACATTGGGAGCACGAATTCACCTAATTGTACAATTTGGACTCAGTGATAAGAGTTCGTACTCGTGCATGTTTTGTCATTACGACACGATTAAGCGGTTTATGTGTTTATATGACTCAACAATCAATGAATCACATGTCTATCAACAGTACTAGACATTGGGAGCACGAATCCACCTAATAGTACAATTTGGACTCGGTGATAAGAGTTCGTACTCGTGCATGTTTTGTCATTACGACACGATTCAGTGGTTTATGTGTTTATATGACTCAACAATCAATGAATCACATCTCTATCAACATTACTAGACATTTGGATCACGAATCCACCTTATTGTACAATTTTGACTCGGTGATAAAAGTAAGTACTCGTGCACGTTTTGTCATGAAGACACAATTAAGCGGTTTATGTGTTTATATGACTCAACCATTCAATGAATCACATGTCCATCAACATTACTACACATTCGTAGTCCAAATCCACCTCATTGTACAATTTGGACTCGGTAATAAGAGCTCATTCTCTTGCACGTTTTGTCATTACGACACAATTAAGTGGTTTATGTGTTTATATGACTCAATCAATCAGTGAATCACTGTCCAAAAACATTACTAGACATTTGGAGCACGAATCCACCTTATTGTATAGTATGGACTCGGGAATAAGAGTTCGTACTCGTGCACGTTTTGTCATTATGACACAATTAAGAGATTTATGTGTTTATATGACTCAATGAATCAGTGAATCGCATGTCCATCAACATTACTAGACATTGGGGGCACGAATGCACCTAATTGTACAATTTCGACTCGGTGATAAGAGTTCGTACTTGTGCATGTTTTGTCATTATGACTTAATTAAGCTGTTTATGTGTTTATATGATTCAACCAATCAAGGAATCACATTCTATCAACATTACTAGACATTTGGAGCATGAATCCACCTTATTATACAATTTGGACTCGGTAATAAGAGTTCGTACTCATGCACGTTTTGTCATTACGACATAATTAAGCAGTTTATGTGTTTGTATGACTCAACAATCAATGAATCACATGTCCATCAACATTTTAGACATTTGGAGCATGAATCCAACTTATTGTTCAATTTGGACTTGGTAATAAGATTTCGCATTCGTGCTCGTTTTGTATTTACGAGATAATTAAGAGGTTTATGTGTTTATATGACTCAACAATCAATGAATAACATGTCCATCAACATTACTAGACATTTGGAGCACGAATCCACCAAATTGTACAATTTGGTCTCGTTATATTAGTTCGTACTCGTGCATGTTTTGTCATTACGACACGATGAAGCGGTTTATGTGTTTATATGACTCAACCATTCAATGAATCACATGTCCATCAACATTGCTAGACATTCGTAGTTCAAATCCACCGGATTGTACGATTTGGACTCGGTAATAAGAGTTCATACTCTTGCACGTTTTGTCATTACGACACAATTAAGCAGTTTTTGTGTTTATATGACTCGACCAATAAGTGAATCACATGTTCAAAAACATTACTAGACATTTGGAGCACGAATGCACCTTATTGTACAATTTGGACTCGGTAATAAGAGTTCGTACTCGTGCACGTTTTGTCATTACGACATAATTAAGCGGTTTATGTGTTTATATGACTCAACAATCAATGAATCACATGTCCATCAACATTACTAGACATTTGGAGCACGAATCCACCAAATTGTACAATTTGGACTCGGTGATAAGAGTTCGTACTCGTGCATATTTTGTCATTACGACACGATTAAGCGGTTTATGTGTTTATATTACTCAACAATCAATGACGAACATGTCTATCAACATTACTAGACATTTGGAGCACGAATACAACTTATTGTTCAATTTGGACACGGTATTAATATTTCGTACTCGTGCTTGGTTTATCATTACGACATAATTAAGCGTTTTATGTGTTTATATGACTCAACAATCAATGAATCACAAGTCCACCAACATTACTAGACATTTGGAGCACGAATCCACCAAATAGTACAATTTGAACTCGGTAATAAGATTTCGTACACGTGCATATTTTGTCATTACGACACGATTAAGCGGTTTATGTCTTTATATTACTCAACAATCAATGACGGACATGTCTATCAACATTACTAGACATTTCGAGCACGAATCCAACTTATTGTACAATTTGGACTGAGTAATAAGATTTCGTACTCGTGCTTGTTTTGTCATTACAATATAATTAAGCGGTTTATGGGTTTATGTGACTCAACAATCAATGAATCACATGTCCATCAACATTACTAGAAATTTGGAGCACGAATCCACCTTATTGTACCATTTGGACTCGGTAATAAGATTTCGTACTCGTTCACGTTTTGTCATTACGACACGATTAAGCGCTTTATGTGTTTATATGAGTCAACCAATCAATGAATCACATGTCATCAATATTACTAGACATTTGGAGCACGAATCCAACTTTTTGTACAATTTGGACTGAGTAATAAGATTTCGTACTCGTGCTTGTTTTGTCATTACAACATAATTAAGCGGTTTATGGGTGACTCAACAATCAATGAATCACATGTCCATCAACATTACTAGACATTTGGAGCACGAATCCACCTTATCGTACCATTTGGACTCGGTAATAAGATTTCGTACTTGTTCACGTTTTGCCATTACGACACAATTAAGCGGTTTATGTGTTTATATGAGTCAACCAATCAATGAATCACATGTCATCAATATTACTAGACATTTGGAGCACAAATTCAACTTATTGTACAATTTGGACTCGGTAATAAGATTTCGTACTTGTTCACGTTTTGTCATTACGACACAATTAAGCGGTTTATGTGTTTATATGAGTCAACCAATCAATGAATCACATGTCATCGATATTACTAGACATTTGGAGCACGAATTCAACTTATTGTACAATTTGGACTCGGTAATAAGATTTCGTACTCGTTCACGTTTTGTCATTACGACACAATTAAGCGGTTTATGTGTTTATATGAGTCAACCAATCAATGAATCACATGTCCATCAATATTACTAGACATTTGGAGCACGAATTCAACTTATTGTACAATTTGGACTCGGTAATAAGATTTCGTACTCGGGCTTGTTTTGTCATTACGACACAATTAAGCCGTTTATGTGTTTATATGTATAAACCAATCAACAACATTACCAGACATTTGGAGCATGAATCAACCTTATTGTACAATTTGGACTAGGTAATAAGAGTCCGTACTCGTGCATGTTTTGTCATTACGCCATAATAAAGCAGTTTATGTTTTTGTATGACTCAACAATCAATGAACCACATGTCCATCAACAGTTATAGACATTTGGAGCACGAATCCAACTTATTGTTCAATTTGGACACGGTAATAAGAGTTCGTACTCGTGCACGTTTTGTCATTACGACATAATTAATGAGTTTATGTGTTTATATGACTCAACAATCAATGAACCACATGTCCATCGACAGTTATAGACATTTGGAGTTGAATTCAACCTTATTGTTCAATTTTGACTCGGTAATAAGAGTTCGTACTCGAGCACGTTATTTCATTACGACACAATTAAGCGGTTTATGTGTTTACATGTCTAAACCAATCATTGAATCACATGTCCATTTAATTTAAATCCACCTCATTGTACAATTTGGAATTGGTAGTAAGAGTTCGTACTCGTGCCCGTTTAGTCATTATGACACAATTAAGTGGTTTATGTGTTTATATCACTCAACCAATCAGTGAATCACATGTCCATCAACATTACTAGACATTGGGAGCACGAATCCACCTAATTGTACAATTTCGACTCGGTGATAAGAGTTCGTACTCGTGCACGTTTTGTCATTACAACATAATTAAGCGGCTTTATGTGTTTATGTGACTCAACAATCAATGAATCACATGTCCATCAACATTACTAGACATTTAGAGCACGAATCAACCTTATTGTACCATTTGTACTCAGTAATAAGACTCGTGCACGTTTTGTCATTACGACACAATTAAGCAGTTTATGTGTTTATATGAGTCAACCAATCAATGAATCACATGTCATCAACATTACTAAACATTTGGAGCTCGAATTCAACTTATTGTACAGTTTGGACTCGGTAATAGGATTTCGTACTCGGGCTCGTTTTGTCATTACGACACAATTAAGCCGTTTGTGTGTTTATATCTCTAAGCCAATCAATGAATCACATTTGCATCAACATTACCAGACATTGGGACCACGAATCCACCTAATAGTACAATTTGGACTCGGTGATAAGAGTTCGTACTCATGCATGTTTTGTCATTACGACACGATTAAGCGGTTTATGTGTTTATATTACTCAACCATTCAATGAATCACATGTCCATCAACATTACTACACATTTGTAGTTCAAATCCACCTCATTGTACAATTTGGAATCGGTAATAAGAGTTCGTACTCGTGCCCGTTTAGTCATTATGACACAATTAAGTGGTTTATGTGTTTATATGACTCAACCAATCAGTGAATCACATGTCCATCAACATTACTAGACATTGGGAGCACGAATCCACCTAATTGTACAATTTCGACTCGGTGATAAGAGTTCGTACTCGTGCACGTTTTGTCATTCCATGCATTCCCCTCAATCAATTGCACAAAAATCCCAAGATTCAATAAGGTTCTCTAAACATACACCCTACACACTCAATTCTCCACAATTAACAAGGTTAAGGGCAAAATCAAACCTGGAGACTCAAGTAGAGGTGTAGGGAATGATGAGGGAAAGGCGATGGAAGCGACGAAACGCCGGAAAAGTGGCCGGAAGTGCTCGTCGGAGCCTCGCCGGAGTCTCGCCGGAAATCGCCTCCGGAGACAAAAACGTCGTCCAAATTCGCTCAAAATTGAGGGATAGGCCGCTTTGGGTGTAGAAAGGGTGGGTTTGTTGTTGATTTGGTGAAAAAATGACCCAAAGTGGCCGAAAAAATCGAAAATGGGGGTTTTTCTCGCGGTTTTCCGGCGAGGACAGAGGATTCCGGCGAGGAAAATGGATTTTCTGACCTGCTCGGCCGTGCTGGCCGAATTTATAGGCCGTGCCTCGTCCGCACGGGCAGGCCCGCACGGCCGTGCAAGGGGCACTTTTGCCCGTGTTGGCCGACACGGCCTGGCCGAGGGATTCCGCACGGCCGTGCAATGTGCACATTTGGCCGTGCGGATTGTGCCGAGAGCTCGCACGGCCAGGTGAAAAATTTCACACGGTCGTGCGATTGAATTTTTGCCCGTGTCGGCCACACGGCCAGGCCAGGCTGAGCCACACGGCCGTGCAATTATGCACTTTTGGCCGTGCGATTTTCGCCGAGAGCTTGCACGGCTAGGGGAAAATTCCACACGGCCGTGCAAGTTTGTGACCTGGCCGTGCACAGTGCTGGAGCCCCGAATTCAATATGTTTTTACTCAAAAACGACACTTGACTCTGGATCAACATCTCAAGACTCACAAACACAAAAAATCAAAGGAAAAAGAGTAAGAAAATGCAAACCTTGGTGGGGTTGCCTCCCCACAAGCGCTTCTTTACCATCTTTTAGCTGGACGCCAGTAGAGGAACTAAGGGTCCTCGAGCTTGATCAGCAGCTCTGCCCACTCGACAGCACCTCCCAAGTACAATTTTAGGAGGTGGCCATTCACCTTGAATGGCTCGGTTTGAGCATTGCTGATCTCCACCGCACCATGCGGGAAAACTTGGGTGATCGTGAAGGGACCCGACCACCTCGAACGGAGCTTGCCCGGAAAGAGTTTCAGGCGTGCATTGAAAGCAGAACACGATCACCTACCTGAAACTCCTTCAGGCCCCTCAACCTAGCGTCGTGGAGACGCTTGGTGCGCTCTTTGTAGAGCAGGGTGTTCTCGTAGGCGTGGTAACGCCACTCCTCCAACTCCAGCAGCTGCAACATACGTTCTGTACCTGCAACACTCAAATCCATGTTTAGCAGCTTAATGGCCCAGAAGGCCTTGTGCTCTAGCTCTACCGGCAAATGGCACGCCTTCCCATAGACAAGCCTATAGGGAGAAGTGCCAATCGGATTTTTATAGGCAGTCCTATACGCTCAGAGAGCATCATCGAGCTTGATGGACCAATCCTTGCGGGACTGATCCACCGTCTTTTCAATTATGCGTTTTAACCCCGGGTTCGTCAGCTCGCTGCCCATTTGACTGGGGATGGTAGGCCACCGACACCTGATGCTTAACGCCATAGCGAGAGAGGAGTTTAGTGAATTGCCCCTGAAAATGGGTTCCTCTATCACTAATAATGGCTCGAGGTGTCCCGAACCGGGAGAACAGCTGCTTCAGAAATGAGCAGACCCGTCTTGCATCATTGGTGGGCATGGCTTGAGCTTCTGCCCACCTCGAGACGTAGTCCACTGCAACCAATATGTACAGATTGCCAAAAGATGGAGGGAATGGGCCCATGAAATCGATACCCCAAACATCAAAAATTTCACAAATAACAGAGATATGTTGGGGCATCTCATCCCGGGCAGAAATGTTACCTGACCTTTGGCAGCGGTCGCACTGGCGTGCGAAGGTGTCTGCATCTTTGAAGAGCGAGGGCCAATAGAAGCCCGACTGTAGCACCTTCCGCGCCGTGCGGTTTCCTCCATGATGACCTCCAGTAGGTCCCTCGTGGCATTGAGACAGGATGTCTCCCATCTCATGCTCCATGACACAGCGCCGGATCACGCCATCTGCTCCGATTCTGAAGAGGTAAGGATCCTCCCAGAAGTAGTGCTTCAGATCGGAGAAGAACTTGCGCTTCGCATGAGTAGCCATCCCCTTGGGTACCTGCTTGCCCACCAGATAATTGGCAAAGTCAGAATACCAAGGGGCCACGCTGTCCACCAGGGTCATCGCCAGCAATCGCTCACCCGGGAAGGAGTCGTCGATCTCTTCGTCGAAGTTGTCCACCGGAGGGGCTTCCAACCGTGAAAGATGATCTGCAGCAACATTCTCGGCTCCCTTCTTGTCCCGGATCTCGATATCAAACTCCTGCAGCAGCAGGATCCAGCGGATGAGCCTAGGCTTTGCATTAGCCTTGCTCATCAGGTAACGAATCGCCGAGTGGTCAGTGTAGACCACCACATGAGAGAGCACCAGATAGGGTCGGAACTTGTCAAACGCATACACCACAGCGAGGAGCTCCTTCTCTGTGGTGGTGTAATTCTCCCCGGCAACGGCGCCAAAAACTTGACACGCTAAAACACAACACCAAACTGCGACCAAGTGTAATCGCAGTCCGGGAATGCAGTAACAGGCAAGTTATATTATCAACCCGGGGTCTAGATCTACTGCTTACTCCGTGATTCTCTATTATCTAGCAAACTAGTTCGAGTGATTGTTGTTTAATGCAAAAGCAGTAAGAAAGCAGTAAATTGTTCGGTTTTCAAAGTCAGGAAAGAATCACTCGGGATTGAGTCCCCCTAGCCCCTTAGTTAGGTTCAATTGTAATTCCCTGGGTTGATTCACTGTTGATTAGACTGCGGAAGATCCGACAGTAGCTTGGAATCTCTTAAGCTAACCAAGCCCTCTCAGTCCAACTACCCGGCAGGCGACTAACCTTCACCGGGATAGAAAGCTGAGGCTATGAACACAGAACTCCACTACTGGAATTGAATTCCAGTACAAAGTAGTAAACTGGCTAACTCTCGTATAGCCAATCTCCTACTATCGAATGAAGAGGCTCTAACAACCTAATCAGATTCTATCTATCTCAGGTTGCAGCAGAAATCGAGAAAAGCTGATCAGACTTCAACCAATTCAATAAACATGCATCATTCGATTAAAATCAAACAGTAATATCATCCCAAGTCATTACAATCAAATCCCTAACACAAGGAACTAGGGTTCTTCATACCCAAGTGAGAGAAGGGTTCTACTCCATAGAGAGAGAAGAGAAAACAGTAATCGGAGTAGTCATACTCATAATGATGAGGAAAATCTGCTCCGGGATAATGATTTCCACTCCTATGACGATCTCCAAGCTCGATTCGATGAAACCCAGCTCCAAGATAGCTTCTAGGATGTGTTCTTTGTACTTTCTCTCTCTAGGGCTCTGTTGCTGCTCTGAAAAATACGATTCTCCCACTTTTGGCTCGAAATTGGCTCAAAAACCAGAATTTCCCGACTCACACGGGCAAGCCACACGGCCGTGTGACTCACCCACTTGGCCGTGCGGCTCAAAACGCAGCGTATAGATTAGTTCGATCTTCAGCCATCTCACACGGCCAGGGTGCACGGCCGTGTGAAAATTCCAGACTGCCCGTGTTTGGCCTCGGCAAAAATCACACGGCCAGAGTGCTCAATGGCACGCCCGTGTGAAGGTTGCTTGTGCCCGTGCGGCTTCCTTGAAACCTCGCCGTGCGTCCGATCTTCGTCCAATCGACCCCAGACTCGCTCCCAAGCCTCCATTCACGTACTAGGACCTGAAATATCACAAACAAGCACAACCTAGCGTGAAATAGGCCTAAAACACGAGAATCAACACCTCAAACGGTGTAAGAATGGGGGTAAAAACATGTGTAAATAACGGTCTATCAAACTCCCCCACACTTAACCGTTTGCTTGTCCCCAAGCAAACCAAGTCAGACACTAGGTAAGCTTACAAATCGCAATCAACCAACATTGGGGACAAGTCATAAAGGCACAGAACACGTGAATCGTACTGGTTTTCAAACATCAATACATGAACAACCTCAAAAGCAACCTGGACAACCACCACAAAGGACATTCGAGTGCAGCAAAATCGAGTAAAGGAAGAGTCTCCCTTCTGTTCACCAGCCAACCTAGACTTGACTCAACCACTTACTCAAGACAGTCAACTCATGCATCCAACCCAAGACATCAGAACAGAGACCAAGCAATCTAGGTCCTCACCGGGGTACAAGAGTATATAGAATATGAAAATGAATCGCTCACTCTCGGCCAGTGGGGTCAGGACAATTTGATGCGAAAAATGCGCATGCTATTTCTCTCAATCCCTAACATCTCTTCACCATGATGGCAGCCTCTAAATGCTAGAGTTCACATATGGGGTGTCACCACTAACTAATCAGGAGGTCTTAGACACAGGTTCAAATGACTGGCTAGGGTCTTGGACATGGGGAAAAGGCCTTTTAAGTGGTGGAAGTATTCATAGCACAAGGTTCCACATTTCCAAACCCACACAATCACAGTCAAACAAACCGGTATTTCCTTTCTGCTATTCTGCATTACTCAACATCTCAAGAGCACAAGAGCGAAGGAGGTATAAACATCAGCATTTCCAAGCCAGACTGTTAAGAAACACTACTTAATGGGCATTACTCAGATTTTTGGTAGTGGCTCTCTTTTGCTTTCAATTTTTCTTTGTTTTTCTTTCATTTTTCTTTTCATTTCTTAAGAGAGCCACCACTTCTGCACATATTTCAAATACCTGCCCAACTTTTAAGCACTACCTCCAACACTCATATAACTTTTAGCAGAAGCAGCAGAGAATATGTAAAAACCACTCTGTGGAACCTTCTAAAAGATGCAACAAGGGTGATTTTTTTGTTAAAGACCAAAAAGAAAGGATAACACACGGCTCAAAGGGGCTGACTAGGGGATATGACACATCAGGACAGTCAATTTGGGCGTGGGCTAATCCTATGCCCCCATCATCTTAGCTAGTGACAACGTGAATGCTACACATCATGGAAGAGGGATCTATCGCACAAGAAAGAAACGAGCAGGCTCAAATCTCACATGGCTACCTATATGCTCTATCTCACCTTCTGATACCCTGAACTAGATGCATAAACGACTGTCAAGAACAAGTAATCAATCCAAGTCACAGTTGGCGAGCAAACAGTTGAAAAACTGAAATCCTACACCGTTCTACTGCACATATCAGTCCTCATCATAGGTTGTCCTAATCACAATCAAGCTGTCATGCATCAATCCGAAAACCATTCAATTCATCAATCAAAACACAGTGCCAATATGTTCAAACATCAGTACTTGGAGCCCTCAAATCGTAAGATTCGGACAGCGGACTAGGCTCCAAGCACACAGATTTATATTCCAACCGATACAAAGCACCCCCCCACACTTAAGCACGACATTGCCCTCAATGGAGTAGAGGGAGAGATAAGGGGAATGATGTTACCGGATTGAAACACTGCTGGGGGACTGGAAGTGGACCAGTCAGCGAGAAACAAACGGGAGAATGGACAGTTCTGCACGAATCGAACACCAAAAACACACTAGCACACCGTGCGTTAGGGATAAGTGTTAGCCCAGACGGCTACATCATAAACAAACCACAAAAGAAAACCAAAAACAAAAACAAACGACACTAAGTTCCAGCTCCTCACACATGGAGCAAACACACAAAAGTCTAAAACGAAAAATAAAACACACTGAGACGGGCAACGAGTACAGCCTACTCGTCGCCAAGATCATCCAAGTCGATGTCGATGTCGGCCATGAAGGCGTCATCACCAGCAGCTCCAGCAGTACCATCATCACCGTCAGCTGGGGCATGCGGAAGTGGGGAGTCATCCCAAGGAGTCCTCCAGACGGGCTGCTCGCCCGGGAGCAGCTGGAGCAGGTGCTGCTGTACCTCCTGCATGCGCCGTGAACGGCGCTTCTCCCGCTCGATGTGGGCGAGAGTCACTCCCTGCTGTGTCTGGAGCATGTCCAGACGCTCATCATAAGCAGCCATCCTGTTCTGGTGCGCGGCCTGGTGTTCCGCGTACTGCTGATGGAACTGCATCTGCTGGTCGAGGATCTGCTGGTTCTGGATCCGCAGCTGCTCGAACTGGTAAGAGAAGTAATCCTGGCCCGGGAAAGCGGAGCTGCTACTCCCGTAATGGAAGTCAGTCTGTGGTGGATCAGCAGCAGCAGCATCCACATCCTCTGGGTGGATATCCTCACCTGCCTCCTCCTCCTGGCCCTCTGGCTGGTCCTCTAGCTCGGGCTCCGCGGGGATCTGAGGTTCTGGAAACCCCTCAACCCATAGAATGCCGCGGTTCTCTCGCAGCAGGTGCATGTGACCGAGCGTCTTCCTGCCAAAGACGACGGTGTCTCCCTGCTGTGCGCACCCCTGCAGCGAAAGCCCGAAGTAGGTGGCAATGCGGGTGATGAGAGGGGCGCAGTGGAGGCTCTTCAGTTCCGTGGCAGTCTTCTCAAAGGTCCTAGCCACCACCGATCCCAAGTTGAGAGGATGGTCGTACTGGCGCATCAAAGAGATGAGGTACATGGCCCGCTTGGTGATGGCGCTGGCACTATCAGCTGCTGGGGTGTAGGACTTCGCCAGCAGGTGGTGGAGAAGGCGGTTCTCGACTAGCAGGGTAGTGGCCTTCGTCCTCCTGGCCCGGAAGGGTTTCCTCTGGCCTGGCTTAGCCAGGCGGGTGTACAGCCTCAGAAAGTCCACCTCCGGCGGGTCGTTAACCTCGGTGACATAGTCCGCACCGTCATCCAGGTCGAGGTCGAGAGCCTCGGCCAGCTCATGGTAGCTCATCGACCGGGGGGCACCGCCTAGCCGGAATCTGACGGCGTTACCGTCTTTCCAATCGGTCGTCTGTGTGTGCCTGAAGGTCGTGTAGAACTCCAGGACGGGCTCGTAATAGACCTTCTCGCAGATGGTAAGCAGACGGCGCCATGTGCGGTTGGCGAGGGCGGCAGAAAGTTGCTCGTAGCAGTTCAATTCCCTGAACTCCCGTTTGGACCAGCAATGGTGCTGCCCAAACGGGGTGGCCAGGACCTCCTTGAAGCGATCCACGTCGGGGCCCCGCCTCAGATCCCGGATGAACGGGTGCTTGAGATCTGGTTTCGACATTGTCCTGCAAAAGAACAACCCAAAGTGGAACCAAAAGAGCCAAAGAAAAGGTCAAGCACACCCCCACACTTAAGAACAGAAAAACAGCCTAACCATGGTTTCATCCATAGTTCGGGGGTCAAAAACTCGATAAATCAAGCATAATCTGAGTGGGGGTGCACATTCACGAGAAAATAGGCAACTTAAGGTTCACATCCATAGCAAATACACCCTCAAACTACATCATTAAGGGCCCCAACCGGTGGCCACAACATGGCATGAAAGACAGGCATTTCATCGAACACCTTGTGTGCACTATTAAGCTAAGCATGAAATTGGCACAATTCTTGCACACAAGGGCTCAAACAAGCAAGGGGGACTTTGCCCAACACAATTCAACCACATTCCATGCATTCCCCTCAATCAATTGCACAAAAATCCCAAGATTCAATAAGGTTCGCTAAACATACACACTACACACTCAATTCTCCACAATTAACAAGGTTAAGGGCAAAATCAAACCTGGAGACTCAAGTAGAGGTGTAGGGAATGATGAGGGAAGGCGATGGAAGCGACGAAACGCCGGAAAAGTGGCCGGAATTGCTCGTCGGAGCCTCGCCGGAGTCTCGCCGGAAATCGCCTCCGGCGACAAAATCGTCGTCCAAATTCGCTCAAAATCGAGGGATAGGCCGCTTTGGGTGTAGAAAGGGTGGGTTTGTTGTTGATTTGGTGAAAAAATGACCCAAAGTGGCCGAAAAAATCGAAAATGAGGGTTTTGTCGCGGTTTTCCGGCGAGGACAGAGGATTCCGGCGAGGAAAATGGATTTTCTGACCTGCTCGGCCGTGCTGGCCGAATTTATAGGCCGTGCCTCGTCCGCACGGGCAGGCCCGCACGGCCGTGCAAGGGGCACTTTTGCCCGTGTTGGCCGACACGGCCTGGCCGAGGGATTCCGCATGGCCGTGCAATGTGCACATTTGGCCGTGCGGATTTTGCCGAGAGCTCGCACGGCCATGTGAAAAATTTCACACGGCCGTGCGATTGAATTTTTGCCCGTGTCGGCCACACGGCCAGGCCAGGCTGAGCCACACGGCCGTGCACTTATGCACTTTTGGCCGTGCGATTTTCGCCGAGAGCTTGCACGGCCAGGGGAAAAATTCCACACGGCCGTGCAAGTTTGTGACCTGGCCGTGCGCAGTGCTGGAGCCCCGAATTCAACCTGTTTTCACTCAAAAACGACACTTGACTCTGGATCAACATCTCAAGACTCACAAACACAAAAAATCAAAGGAAAAAGAGTAAGAAAATGCAAACCTCGGTGGGGTTGCCTCCCCACAAGCGCTTCTTTACCGTCTTTTAGCTGGACGCCAGTAGAGGAACTAAGGGTCCTCGAGCTTGATCAGCAGCTTTGCGCGCTCGACAGCACCTCCCAAGTACAATTTTAGGAGGTGGCCATTCACCTTGAATGGCTCGGTTTGAGCATTGATGATCTCCACCGCACCATGCGGGAAAACTTGGGTGATCGTGAAGGGACCCGACCACCTCGAACGGAGCTTGCCCGGAAAGAGTTTCAGGCGTGCATTGAAGAGCAGAACACGATCACCTACCTGAAACTCCTTCGGGCCCCTCGACCTAGCATCGTGGAGACGCTTGGTGCGCTCTTTGTAGAGCAGGGTGTTCTCGTAGGCGTGGTAACGCCACTCCTCCAACTCCAGCAGCTGCAACTTATGTTCTGTACCTGCAACACTCAAATCCATGTTTAGCAGCTTAATGGCCCAGAAGGCCTTGTGCTCTAGCTCTACCGGCAAATGGCACGCCTTCCCATAGACAAGCCTATAGGGAGAAGTGCCAATCGGATTTTTATAGGCAGTCCTATACGCCCAGAGAGCATCATCGAGCTTGATGGACCAATCCTTGCGGGACTGATCCACCGTCTTTTCAATTATGCGTTTTAACTCCCGGTTCGTCAGCTCGGCCTGCCCATTTGACTGGGGATGGTAGGCCACCGACACCTGATGCTTAACGCCATAGCGAGAGAGGAGTTTAGTGAATTGCCCCTGAAAATGGGTTCCTCTATCACTAATAATGGCTCGAGGTGTCCCGAACCGGGAGAACAGCTGCTTCAGAAATGAGCAGACCCGTCTTGCATCATTGGTGGGCATGGCTTGAGGTTCTGCCCACCTCGAGACGTAGTCCACTGCAACCAATATGTACAGATTGCCAAAAGATGGAGGGAATGGGCCCATGAAATCGATACCCCAAACATCAAAAATTTCACAAATAACAGAGATATGTTGGGGCATCTCATCCCGGGCAGAAATGTTACCTGACCTTTGGCAGCGGTCGCACTGGCGTGCGAAGGTGTCTGCATCTTTGAAGAGCGAGGGCCAATAGAAGCCCGACTGTAGCACTTTCCGCGCCGTGCGGTTTGCTCCATGATGACCTCCAGTAGGTCCCTCGTGGCATTGAGGCAGGATGTCTCCCATCTCATGCTCCATGACACAGCGCCGGATCACGCCATCTGCTCCGATTCTGAAGAGGTAAGGATCCTCCCAGAAGTAGTGCTTCAGATCGGAGAAGAATTTGCGCTTCGCATGAGTAGCCATCCCCTTGGGTAACTGCTTGCCCACCAGATAATTGGCAAAGTCAGAATACCAAGGGGCCACGCTGTCCACCAGGGTCATCGCCAGCAATCGCTCACCCGGGAAGGAGTCGTCGATCTCTTCGTCGAAGTTGTCCACCGGAGGGGCTTCCAACCGTGAAAGATGATCTGCAGCAACATTCTCGGCTCCCTTCTTGTCCCGGATCTCGATATCAAACTCTTGCAGCAGCAGGATCCAGCGGATGAGCCTAGGCTTTGCATCAGCCTTGCTCATCAGGTAACGAATCGCCGAGTGGTCAGTGTAGACCACCACATGAGAGAGCACCAGATAGGGTCGGAACTTGTCAAACGCATACACCACAGCGAGGAGCTCCTTCTCTGTGGTGGTGTAATTCTCCCCGGCAACGGCGCCAAAAACTTGACACGCTAAAACACAACACCAAACTGCGACCAAGTGTAATTGCAGTCCGGGAATGCAGTAACATGCAAGTTATTTTATCAACCCGTGGTCTAGATCTACTGCTTACTCCGTGATTCTCTATTATCTAGCAAACTAGTTCGAGTGATTGTTGTTTAATGCAAAAGCAGTAAGAAAGCAGTAAATTTGTTCGGTTTTCAAAGTCAGGAAAGAATCACTCGGGATTGAGCCCCCCTAGCCCCTTAGTTAGGTTCAATTGTAATTCCCTGGGTTGATTCACTATTGATTAGACTGCGGAAGATCCGACAGTAGCTTGGAATCTCTTAAGCTGACCGAGCCCTCTCAGTCCATCTACCCGGCAGGCGACTAACCTTCACTGGGATAGAAAGCTGAGGCTATGAACACAGAACTCCACTACTGGAATTGAATTCCAGTACAAAGCAGTAAACTGGCTAACTCTCGTATAGCCAATCTCCTACTATCGAATGAAGAGGCTCTAACAACCTAATCAGATTCTATCTATCTCAGGTTGCAGCAGAAATCGAGAAAAACTGATCAGACTTCAACCAATTCAATAAACATGCATCATTCGATTAAAATCAAACAGTAATATCATCCCAAGTCATTACAATCAAATCCCTAACACAAGGAACTAGGGTTCTTCATACCCAAGTGAGAGAAGGGTTCTACTCCACAGAGAGAGAAGAGAAAACAGTAATCGGAGTAGTCATACTCATAATGATGAGGAAAATCTGCTCCGGGATAATGATTTCCACTCCTATGACGATCTCCAAGCTCGATTCGATGAAACCCAGCTCCAAGATAGCTTCTAGGATGTGTTCTTCGTACTTTCTCTCTCTAGGGCTCTGTTGCTGCTCTGAAAAATACGATTCTCCCACTTTTGGCTCGAAATTGGCTCAAAAACCAGAATTTCCCGACTCACACGGGCAAGCCACACGGCCGTGTGACTCACCCACTTGGCCGTGCGGCTCAAAACGCAGCGTATAGATTAGTTCGATCTTCAGCCATCTCACACGGCCAGGGCGCACGGCCGTGTGAAAATTTCAGACTGCCCGTGTTTGGCCTCGGCAAAAATCACACGGACAGAGTGCTCAATGGCACGGCCGTGTGAAGGTTGCTTGTGCCCGTGCGGCTTCCTTGAAACCTCGCCACGCGTCCGATCTTCGTCCAATCGACCCCATACTCGCTCCCAAGCCTCCATTCACGTACTAGGACCTGAAATATCACAAACAAGCACAACCTAGCGTGAAATCGGCCTAAAACACGAGAATCAACACCTCAAACGGTGTAAGAACGGGGGTAAAAACATGTGTAAATAACGGTCTATCAATTACCAGACATTTGGAGCATGAATCCACCTTATTGTACAATTTGGACTAGGTAATAAGAGTCTTTACTAGTGCACGTTTTTTCATTACGACATAATTAAGGAGTTTATGTGTATATATGACTCATCAATCAATGAACCACATGTCCATCAACAGTTATAGACATTTGGAGTTGAACTCCACCTTATTTAGGGGTGGGCAACGGGACGGGACGGGATACCCGTCCCGTTTTAAACGGGTACCCAGTCCCATTTGGAGACCAAAGTCCATCCCATATCCCAAACCCATTGTAACACCCTACCCTATACGTTTTGCCTAATCATATTGTTCATACAATTGCAGCGGAATTAATCTCGGGTGTTACACTAATTATCAAAATTTATCCAAATAAAATTTCGACATGAATTACTCGCGTAATGGGCTAACAGTTCTTCCATCTAATCCTGCAAAATAATTCATCTAAATCCATGCCTTCATAGACAAACATATACTCTCACTGCCATATGCATTATCTTTTCATAGCCATAGTCACAGTTTCATGTTACAACTGCATACTATACTGATACATGCCATAATCGTCACAACTTACATAATTACACAAATATACATATATCATCAACTTTCCACACCTGTGGATATCTCACACTATATCAGAAGCTAGTATGCACATGAAAAACGTTCTCAAAACATTTTACAAAAAGGTGTGGATCACTGGCCAAAATCTCAAGTAGTCGTCCAAGCACAGAATAGTTGAAGACCATACCTCATCTTGCCTTCAACTCTTGCTCAGCTCCCACCTATACACCTATCTACTGCTGCTGATGATGATCTGCTTACACATGGCATAAGCAGAGAAAAAGGATAAAGAGGGTCAGCTCATAGCTGAGTGAGATAATCATAGCATCGTGAGTTCATAACAGAGCATACCCCTACCATACATCTAGCAAACAAGCCAAAGCACTGGGATCAGATCTCAGCCCTCCGACATCCCAATAGGCAAAAGACTCAACCACCTTGACTTATGCATATGCATCTTATTATGTTTTACTTATAGGCGCCTGGCTACTCCCATGCTAATAACTCTCCCGGGAAACATACCCCACATCCCGTCGGATGTAGTCATACATACCCCAACATCCCGTCGGATGTGGTCATACATACCCCACACCACTATGGGTGTAGTCATACCCCGACACCACTCTGGGTGTGGTCATATCTCGTAAGAAATCTTCAGTCACCACCACATGAGAGGTGTGACTATCATACATATCATAATAGAGTAATAGCATAGGGAGCCCTAATTACTATGTAGTTGACCGTGAGACCACAACACTCATATTTGGTATCCTTATTCATGATTCATATCTCATCTTGCTTAATCATAATTCGTTACTTGCACAAGTATTTGACCTGGCCATAATTGGCTCAACATAGGTAAATCAGGAGTCGTATAATTGCACTTCCTCGGGATAAACCCTCGTGCAAGTCATCCTCCTTAAACATCATAATATCACCCTGTGAAGTTTATTCCCCCACTTATGGATCCAAATACAACCATAATATCACATCATGTCAAAACACCTTATCGAACAAGCAGGAAGCCATATCAACAGTTAAGCCACAAATGGCAACTTGTATGAAATCATCAGCATAAACAATGTCCATATCAATTAGGGCAAGTCAATTATATCATACAACAGTCCAGGGTTCAACATATAGCACAAAAGTTCATACACCCCTAATCATGCCATTCTAGTTCACCTAGGTCAATTCTAAGCATCAATATAATTATCGTGATACGACAAACCCGGTATGCCGTGCTAATCCCTCACCAGTTCAGGTCGTTCAAACACCGGTTTAACCTTCCCGTACTAAAACGTCAATTTCAGGAACGAACCCCGAATTAAAATCCGAGACCGTCCTAATATCCCCTGCAGTATCCCCGTCAATATTAGTTCTAGGCTCCGGGTAAAATTCTCGATAAAAACACATCAAACTCTGGCCGGAGCTAAATTCAGCGATTAGGACCCCGACCTAAATAATTGCCGAAATTCAGGGATTAGAACTAGAGGATTGATTACCTCGCTGCAGGAAGCTCGTATATGAAATTTGGGCTCAATCCGGCTCCCGGATACTCCGAAACCCTAATTTGGCTTATCGGGAATTCAAGAAATTCCTGAACCAAAAACTCGTTTTAAAACTCTAAATCGATAAATCACGATGTATAGATGAATTAGGCATTACTTACGGGATTTTTGGATCACTAGGGCTCAAGATTGGAGTTTTGGAATTTTTCCACAGTCGCTCCCTGCACTTCGCTCGCTCTGCTTCTCTCTCGGTCCGAAATGGAAAAAATGACGATGGTGATGAGAATAAAAGGGACGGGGGAAAGGGTTTATATATATATGCCGGCCGCTTATATATTTAATATATATATAATTAATACGTATACTTATCCGATCGATCGATAATCCGATTTTCGTCGAAGTACTGCCAAAATGCTCGATTCTAAATCGCGAACTTTCTAGCGATCGAAATATGGGTTTTGCCGGAATGGGATGTTACAATTCTCCCCTCCTTAAAAGATTTCGTCCCCGAAATCTGACCTTGAGTTGATACTACGCATCCGCTCGTTCTCCTGCTGGCAGACACTATCACATATATTGTTACTACCTAAATCTTAGGTTAGGAGATCTGAAGTACATAACTAAACACATAACACCTCAAGTTCCCAATATAAGGTTTCAAAAACCTACACTGGGCTATCACAACAAAACATATCAGCAAATTCGAAAGCATAATTCACTAAACCAAGTCATTAACCTGCAAAATAGGTTGCCACTAACACAAGATCATACCAACCTACAAAATATTTACCACAGCATCATCAAGATTCATATCTCTATTCAAATATCTACCATCACAACTCATCATGTTGGCACAGCCTAAACCCAACTGCATTGCATAGCTAGCCACCATGCTTCTCGATTGGTTAGTAGGATTTCTAGGACAACTTCTGTGCGAGCTACAAGAAAATATTGGCCATAACTTGATCCACACACCATTAAAAATTTCTGTCAAAATCATTACTTAGACAACAAGATAAAAACTCCACATATTTTCAGAAATCTCTTAAACCATAAAATTTTCAAGATTCCTTCAAATACTCAAAATCATGTTTGACCATATGCAACTGACTATGCAACACATCATCACCTTTGGTCCAAATCCTGGAAAGTTTAGTGCAAATACAGGTATGGAGTACTCCCTCCCCTTTCGAGGGTGATCAGTCCTCAAGAGTGAAAGTAACATACCCATAATGCAGAAAACAAACCAGCTCTGATACCAAACTGTAACACCCTACCCTATACGTTTTGCCTAATCATATTGTTCATACAATTGCAGCGGAATTAATCTCGGGTGTTACACTAATTATCAAAATTTATCCAAATAAAATTTCGACATGAATTACTAGCGTAATGGGCTAACAGTTCTTCCATCTAATCCTGCAAAATAATTCATCTAAATCCATGCCTTCATAGACAAACATATACTCTCACTGCCATATGCATTATCTTTTCATAGCCATAGTCACAGTTTCATGTTACAACTGCATACTATACTGATACATGCCATAATCGTCACAACTTACATAATTACACAAATATACATATATCATCAACTTTCCACACCTGTGGATATCTCACACTATATCAGAAGCTAGTATGCACATGAAAAACGTTCTCAAAACATTTTACAAAAAGGTGTGGATCACTGGCCAAAATCTCAAGTAGTCGTCCAAGCACAGAATAGTTGAAGACCATACCTCATCTTGCCTTCAACTCTTGCTCAGCTCCCACCTATACACCTATCTACTGCTGCTGATGATGATCTGCTTACACATGGCATAAGCAGAGAAAAAGGATAAAGAGGGTCAGCTCATAGCTGAGTGAGATAATCATAGCATCGTGAGTTCATAACAGAGCATACCCCTACCATACATCTAGCAAACAAGCCAAAGCACTGGGATCAGATCTCAGCCCTCCGACATCCCAATAGGCAAAAGACTCAACCACCTTGACTTATGCATATGCATCTTATTATGTTTTACTTATAGGCGCCTGGCTACTCCCATGCTAATAACTCTCCCGGGAAACATACCCCACATCCCGTCGGATGTAGTCATACATACCCCAACATCCCGTCGGATGTGGTCATACATACCCCACACCACTATGGGTGTAGTCATACCCCGACACCACTCTGGGTGTGGTCATATCTCGTAAGAAATCTTCAGTCACCACCACATGAGAGGTGTGACTATCATACATATCATAATAGAGTAATAGCATAGGGAGCCCTAATTACTATGTAGTTGACCGTGAGACCACAACACTCATATTTGGTATCCTTATTCATGATTCATATCTCATCTTGCTTAATCATAATTCGTTACTTGCACAAGTATTTGACCTGGCCATAATTGGCTCAACATAGGTAAATCAGGAGTCGTATAATTGCACTTCCTCGGGATAAACCCTCGTGCAAGTCATCCTCCTTAAACATCATAATATCACCCTGTGAAGTTTATTCCCCCACTTATGGATCCAAATACAACCATAATATCACATCATGTCAAAACACCTTATCGAACAAGCAGGAAGCCATATCAACAGTTAAGCCACAAATGGCAACTTGTATGAAATCATCAGCATAAACAATGTCCATATCAATTAGGGCAAGTCAATTATATCATACAACAGTCCAGGGTTCAACATATAGCACAAAAGTTCATACACCCCTAATCATGCCATTCTAGTTCACCTAGGTCAATTCTAAGCATCAATATAATTATCGTGATACGACAAACCCGGTATGCCGTGCTAATCCCTCACCAGTTCAGGTCGTTCAAACACCGGTTTAACCTTCCCGTACTAAAACGTCAATTTCAGGAACGAACCCCGAATTAAAATCCGAGACCGTCCTAATATCCCCTGCAGTATCCCCGTCAATATTAGTTCTAGGCTCCGGGTAAAATTCTCGATAAAAACACATCAAACTCTGGCCGGAGCTAAATTCAGCGATTAGGACCCCGACCTAAATAATTGCCGAAATTCAGGGATTAGAACTAGAGGATTGATTACCTCGCTGCAGGAAGCTCGTATATGAAATTTGGGCTCAATCCGGCTCCCGGATACTCCGAAACCCTAATTTGGCTTATCGGGAATTCAAGAAATTCCTGAACCAAAAACTCGTTTTAAAACTCTAAATCGATAAATCACGATGTATAGATGAATTAGGCA
Organism: Linum tenue; assembly: GCA_946122785.1. NCBI lineage: Eukaryota > Viridiplantae > Streptophyta > Magnoliopsida > Malpighiales > Linaceae > Linum > Linum tenue. The sequence continues at coordinate 75,056,712 of CAMGYJ010000005.1, read as the reverse complement.
TTACTTACGGGATTTTTGGATCACTAGGGCTCAAGATTGGAGTTTTGGAATTTTTCCACAGTCGCTCCCTGCACTTCGCTCGCTCTGCTTCTCTCTCGGTCCGAAATGGAAAAAATGACGATGGTGATGAGAATAAAAGGGACGGGGGAAAGGGTTTATATATATATGCCGGCCGCTTATATATTTAATATATATATAATTAATACGTATACTTATCCGATCGATCGATAATCCGATTTTCGTCGAAGTACTGCCAAAATGCTCGATTCTAAATCGCGAACTTTCTAGCGATCGAAATATGGGTTTTGCCGGAATGGGATGTTACAATTCTCCCCTCCTTAAAAGATTTCGTCCCCGAAATCTGACCTTGAGTTGATACTACGCATCCGCTCGTTCTCCTGCTGGCAGACACTATCACATATATTGTTACTACCTAAATCTTAGGTTAGGAGATCTGAAGTACATAACTAAACACATAACACCTCAAGTTCCCAATATAAGGTTTCAAAAACCTACACTGGGCTATCACAACAAAACATATCAGCAAATTCGAAAGCATAATTCACTAAACCAAGTCATTAACCTGCAAAATAGGTTGCCACTAACACAAGATCATACCAACCTACAAAATATTTACCACAGCATCATCAAGATTCATATCTCTATTCAAATATCTACCATCACAACTCATCATGTTGGCACAGCCTAAACCCAACTGCATTGCATAGCTAGCCACCATGCTTCTCGATTGGTTAGTAGGATTTCTAGGACAACTTCTGTGCGAGCTACAAGAAAATATTGGCCATAACTTGATCCACACACCATTAAAAATTTCTGTCAAAATCATTACTTAGACAACAAGATAAAAACTCCACATATTTTCAGAAATCTCTTAAACCATAAAATTTTCAAGATTCCTTCAAATACTCAAAATCATGTTTGACCATATGCAACTGACTATGCAACACATCATCACCTTTGGTCCAAATCCTGGAAAGTTTAGTGCAAATACAGGTATGGAGTACTCCCTCCCCTTTCGAGGGTGATCAGTCCTCAAGAGTGAAAGTAACATACCCATAATGCAGAAAACAAACCAGCTCTGATACCAAACTGTAACACCCTACCCTATACGTTTTGCCTAATCATATTGTTCATACAATTGCAGCGGAATTAATCTCGGGTGTTACACTAATTATCAAAATTTATCCAAATAAAATTTCGACATGAATTACTAGCGTAATGGGCTAACAGTTCTTCCATCTAATCCTGCAAAATAATTCATCTAAATCCATGCCTTCATAGACAAACATATACTCTCACTGCCATATGCATTATCTTTTCATAGCCATAGTCACAGTTTCATGTTACAACTGCATACTATACTGATACATGCCATAATCGTCACAACTTACATAATTACACAAATATACATATATCATCAACTTTCCACACCTGTGGATATCTCACACTATATCAGAAGCTAGTATGCACATGAAAAACGTTCTCAAAACATTTTACAAAAAGGTGTGGATCACTGGCCAAAATCTCAAGTAGTCGTCCAAGCACAGAATAGTTGAAGACCATACCTCATCTTGCCTTCAACTCTTGCTCAGCTCCCACCTATACACCTATCTACTGCTGCTGATGATGATCTGCTTACACATGGCATAAGCAGAGAAAAAGGATAAAGAGGGTCAGCTCATAGCTGAGTGAGATAATCATAGCATCGTGAGTTCATAACAGAGCATACCCCTACCATACATCTAGCAAACAAGCCAAAGCACTGGGATCAGATCTCAGCCCTCCGACATCCCAATAGGCAAAAGACTCAACCACCTTGACTTATGCATATGCATCTTATTATGTTTTACTTATAGGCGCCTGGCTACTCCCATGCTAATAACTCTCCCGGGAAACATACCCCACATCCCGTCGGATGTAGTCATACATACCCCAACATCCCGTCGGATGTGGTCATACATACCCCACACCACTATGGGTGTAGTCATACCCCGACACCACTCTGGGTGTGGTCATATCTCGTAAGAAATCTTCAGTCACCACCACATGAGAGGTGTGACTATCATACATATCATAATAGAGTAATAGCATAGGGAGCCCTAATTACTATGTAGTTGACCGTGAGACCACAACACTCATATTTGGTATCCTTATTCATGATTCATATCTCATCTTGCTTAATCATAATTCGTTACTTGCACAAGTATTTGACCTGGCCATAATTGGCTCAACATAGGTAAATCAGGAGTCGTATAATTGCACTTCCTCGGGATAAACCCTCGTGCAAGTCATCCTCCTTAAACATCATAATATCACCCTGTGAAGTTTATTCCCCCACTTATGGATCCAAATACAACCATAATATCACATCATGTCAAAACACCTTATCGAACAAGCAGGAAGCCATATCAACAGTTAAGCCACAAATGGCAACTTGTATGAAATCATCAGCATAAACAATGTCCATATCAATTAGGGCAAGTCAATTATATCATACAACAGTCCAGGGTTCAACATATAGCACAAAAGTTCATACACCCCTAATCATGCCATTCTAGTTCACCTAGGTCAATTCTAAGCATCAATATAATTATCGTGATACGACAAACCCGGTATGCCGTGCTAATCCCTCACCAGTTCAGGTCGTTCAAACACCGGTTTAACCTTCCCGTACTAAAACGTCAATTTCAGGAACGAACCCCGAATTAAAATCCGAGACCGTCCTAATATCCCCTGCAGTATCCCCGTCAATATTAGTTCTAGGCTCCGGGTAAAATTCTCGATAAAAACACATCAAACTCTGGCCGGAGCTAAATTCAGCGATTAGGACCCCGACCTAAATAATTGCCGAAATTCAGGGATTAGAACTAGAGGATTGATTACCTCGCTGCAGGAAGCTCGTATATGAAATTTGGGCTCAATCCGGCTCCCGGATACTCCGAAACCCTAATTTGGCTTATCGGGAATTCAAGAAATTCCTGAACCAAAAACTCGTTTTAAAACTCTAAATCGATAAATCACGATGTATAGATGAATTAGGCATTACTTACGGGATTTTTGGATCACTAGGGCTCAAGATTGGAGTTTTGGAATTTTTCCACAGTCGCTCCCTGCACTTCGCTCGCTCTGCTTCTCTCTCGGTCCGAAATGGAAAAAATGACGATGGTGATGAGAATAAAAGGGACGGGGGAAAGGGTTTATATATATATGCCGGCCGCTTATATATTTAATATATATATAATTAATACGTATACTTATCCGATCGATCGATAATCCGATTTTCGTCGAAGTACTGCCAAAATGCTCGATTCTAAATCGCGAACTTTCTAGCGATCGAAATATGGGTTTTGCCGGAATGGGATGTTACAATTCTCCCCTCCTTAAAAGATTTCGTCCCCGAAATCTGACCTTGAGTTGATACTACGCATCCGCTCGTTCTCCTGCTGGCAGACACTATCACATATATTGTTACTACCTAAATCTTAGGTTAGGAGATCTGAAGTACATAACTAAACACATAACACCTCAAGTTCCCAATATAAGGTTTCAAAAACCTACACTGGGCTATCACAACAAAACATATCAGCAAATTCGAAAGCATAATTCACTAAACCAAGTCATTAACCTGCAAAATAGGTTGCCACTAACACAAGATCATACCAACCTACAAAATATTTACCACAGCATCATCAAGATTCATATCTCTATTCAAATATCTACCATCACAACTCATCATGTTGGCACAGCCTAAACCCAACTGCATTGCATAGCTAGCCACCATGCTTCTCGATTGGTTAGTAGGATTTCTAGGACAACTTCTGTGCGAGCTACAAGAAAATATTGGCCATAACTTGATCCACACACCATTAAAAATTTCTGTCAAAATCATTACTTAGACAACAAGATAAAAACTCCACATATTTTCAGAAATCTCTTAAACCATAAAATTTTCAAGATTCCTTCAAATACTCAAAATCATGTTTGACCATATGCAACTGACTATGCAACACATCATCACCTTTGGTCCAAATCCTGGAAAGTTTAGTGCAAATACAGGTATGGAGTACTCCCTCCCCTTTCGAGGGTGATCAGTCCTCAAGAGTGAAAGTAACATACCCATAATGCAGAAAACAAACCAGCTCTGATACCAAACTGTAACACCCTACCCTATACGTTTTGCCTAATCATATTGTTCATACAATTGCAGCGGAATTAATCTCGGGTGTTACACTAATTATCAAAATTTATCCAAATAAAATTTCGACATGAATTACTAGCGTAATGGGCTAACAGTTCTTCCATCTAATCCTGCAAAATAATTCATCTAAATCCATGCCTTCATAGACAAACATATACTCTCACTGCCATATGCATTATCTTTTCATAGCCATAGTCACAGTTTCATGTTACAACTGCATACTATACTGATACATGCCATAATCGTCACAACTTACATAATTACACAAATATACATATATCATCAACTTTCCACACCTGTGGATATCTCACACTATATCAGAAGCTAGTATGCACATGAAAAACGTTCTCAAAACATTTTACAAAAAGGTGTGGATCACTGGCCAAAATCTCAAGTAGTCGTCCAAGCACAGAATAGTTGAAGACCATACCTCATCTTGCCTTCAACTCTTGCTCAGCTCCCACCTATACACCTATCTACTGCTGCTGATGATGATCTGCTTACACATGGCATAAGCAGAGAAAAAGGATAAAGAGGGTCAGCTCATAGCTGAGTGAGATAATCATAGCATCGTGAGTTCATAACAGAGCATACCCCTACCATACATCTAGCAAACAAGCCAAAGCACTGGGATCAGATCTCAGCCCTCCGACATCCCAATAGGCAAAAGACTCAACCACCTTGACTTATGCATATGCATCTTATTATGTTTTACTTATAGGCGCCTGGCTACTCCCATGCTAATAACTCTCCCGGGAAACATACCCCACATCCCGTCGGATGTAGTCATACATACCCCAACATCCCGTCGGATGTGGTCATACATACCCCACACCACTATGGGTGTAGTCATACCCCGACACCACTCTGGGTGTGGTCATATCTCGTAAGAAATCTTCAGTCACCACCACATGAGAGGTGTGACTATCATACATATCATAATAGAGTAATAGCATAGGGAGCCCTAATTACTATGTAGTTGACCGTGAGACCACAACACTCATATTTGGTATCCTTATTCATGATTCATATCTCATCTTGCTTAATCATAATTCGTTACTTGCACAAGTATTTGACCTGGCCATAATTGGCTCAACATAGGTAAATCAGGAGTCGTATAATTGCACTTCCTCGGGATAAACCCTCGTGCAAGTCATCCTCCTTAAACATCATAATATCACCCTGTGAAGTTTATTCCCCCACTTATGGATCCAAATACAACCATAATATCACATCATGTCAAAACACCTTATCGAACAAGCAGGAAGCCATATCAACAGTTAAGCCACAAATGGCAACTTGTATGAAATCATCAGCATAAACAATGTCCATATCAATTAGGGCAAGTCAATTATATCATACAACAGTCCAGGGTTCAACATATAGCACAAAAGTTCATACACCCCTAATCATGCCATTCTAGTTCACCTAGGTCAATTCTAAGCATCAATATAATTATCGTGATACGACAAACCCGGTATGCCGTGCTAATCCCTCACCAGTTCAGGTCGTTCAAACACCGGTTTAACCTTCCCGTACTAAAACGTCAATTTCAGGAACGAACCCCGAATTAAAATCCGAGACCGTCCTAATATCCCCTGCAGTATCCCCGTCAATATTAGTTCTAGGCTCCGGGTAAAATTCTCGATAAAAACACATCAAACTCTGGCCGGAGCTAAATTCAGCGATTAGGACCCCGACCTAAATAATTGCCGAAATTCAGGGATTAGAACTAGAGGATTGATTACCTCGCTGCAGGAAGCTCGTATATGAAATTTGGGCTCAATCCGGCTCCCGGATACTCCGAAACCCTAATTTGGCTTATCGGGAATTCAAGAAATTCCTGAACCAAAAACTCGTTTTAAAACTCTAAATCGATAAATCACGATGTATAGATGAATTAGGCATTACTTACGGGATTTTTGGATCACTAGGGCTCAAGATTGGAGTTTTGGAATTTTTCCACAGTCGCTCCCTGCACTTCGCTCGCTCTGCTTCTCTCTCGGTCCGAAATGGAAAAAATGACGATGGTGATGAGAATAAAAGGGACGGGGGAAAGGGTTTATATATATATGCCGGCCGCTTAATTAATATATATATATATATATATATATATATATATGTATTTAATATATATATAATTAATACGTATACTTATCCGATCGATCGATAATCCGATTTTCGTCGAAGTACTGCCAAAATGCTCGATTCTAAATCGCGAACTTTCTAGCGATCGAAATATAGGTTTTGCCGGAATGGGATGTTACACCCATATGGGAAACGGGTACCCATTACCCGTACGGGACGGATAACGGGTACCCATACTACCCATAAATACCCAAAGTTTAAATGACATCACATTACATATCTTAATAATAGCATGCTCTTGGGGGGAATAATAAGAACATGGATATGATCAAAACATAAATTCAATCTCTATATACACAAACATTCATTTCAAAACATGTCCCTAAACGTTTTAGCTAAAGACAATTACATCCCAAAGGCAAACCCACTGCCATTTTCCCACTGTATCGCCAAAGGGTTTTATTACTTCGTGGCCTTAGGGTGCTCCCACACTTTCCTCACTGACTACTTGTCCCCAACATATGAAGTACCCTCAACAGAGCCCTGATTTGGAGGATTTTATTCTTAAGCCCAAGATCCTGGGATACTCACCTGCCAAAACGAAGCATATATTTCTCATCAGTATGTTTTCCTTAACTCAATCAATGATGCTAAGCTAGCCGTTATGTGTCTGATTACACAAGCAGTATACCAACGTCTTTAATTTGAACCCTAGCCCCCTTTTTCTTTAGGCAATGCTTACACCTTCCATAAAACTTTCGATTTTTCTTCTCAAAGCTCAAGAAGTATAAGAATTATGAACACAAAAGCATATGTGCGTCTCACGGTCTCAGTGGGTAAGGGTCGAAAATGGGTTTTGAATTGGGCTGGGCCTGGGCGCATGGGCTGAATTAAATCCGTCTTTGTAATTTGAATGGGTACAACGGGTACCCATATTACCCAAACGGGTATTCGCAGGTAACCCGCGGGTACCCATATTAGGACTGTACAATCCCAAGTCCCATCCGTTTAAAATATTACGGGTAATATAGGTACCCGTAACCCTTAAAAAACGGGACGGGTACGGGTATACCCAAATACCCGTTTCCCGTTGCCCACCCCTAACCTTATTGTTCAATTTGGACTCGGTAATAAGAGTTCGTACTCGTGCACGTTTTGTCATTACGACACAATTAAGCGGTTTATGTGTTTATATGTCTAAACCAATCAATGAATCACATGTCCATTTAATTCAAATCCACCTCATTGTACAATTTGGACTCGGTAATAAGAATTCGTACTCGTGTACGTTTAGTCATTATGACACAATTAAGTGGTTTATTTGTTTATATGACTCAACCAATCAGTGAATCACATGTCCATCAACATTACTAGACATTGGGAGCACGAATCCACCTAATTGTACAATTTGGACTCGGTGATAAGAGTTCGTACTCGTGCATGTTTTGTCATTACGACACGATTAAGCGGTTTATGTGTTTATATGACTCAACAATCAATGAATCACATGTCTATCAACATTACTAGACATTGGGACCACGAATCCACCTAATAGTACAATTTGGACTCGGTGATAAGAGTTCGTACTCGTGCATGTTTTGTCATTACGACACGATTAAGAGGTTTATGTGTTTATATGACTCAACAATCAATGAATCACTTGTCTATCAACATTACTAGACATTTGTAGCACGAATCCACCTTATTGTACAATTTTGACTCGGTAATAAAAGTTAGTACTTGTGCACGTTTTGTCATGAGGACACAATTAAGCGGTTTATGTGTTTATATGACTCAACCATTCAATGAATCACATGTCCATCAACATTACTACACTTTTGTAGTTCAAACCACCTCATTGTACAATTTGGACTTGGAAATAAGAGCTCATACTCTTGCACGTTTTGTCATTACGGCACAATTAAGTGGTTTATGTGTTTATATGACTCAATCAATCAGTAAATCACTGTCCAAAAACATTACTAGACATTTGGAGCACGAATCCACCTTATTGTACAGTATGGACTCGGGAATAAGAGTTCGTACTCGTACACGTTTTGTCATTATGACACAATTAAGAGATTTATGTGTTTATATGACTCAACGAATCAGTGAATCACATGTACATCAACATTACTAGACACTGGGAGGACGAATCCACCTAATTGTACAATTTGGACTCGGTGATAAGAGTTCGTACTTGTGCACGTTTTGTCATTATGACTTAATTAAGCTGTTTATGTGTTTATATGATTCAGCCAATCAATGAATCACATTTCCATCAACATTACTAGACATTTGGAGCACGAATCCAACTTATTGTTCATTTTGGACTCGGTAATAAGATTTCGTACTAGTGCTCGTTTTGTTATACGGCATAATTAAGAGGTTTATGTGTTTATATGACTCAACAATCAATGAAGGACATGTCCATCAACATTACTAGACATTTGGAGCACGAATCCGCCAAATTGTACAATTTGGACTCGTTATATGAGTTCGTACTCGTGCATGTTTTGTCATTACGACACGATTAAGCGGTTTATGTGTTTATATGACTCAACTATCAATGAATCACATGTCTATCAACTATCAACATTACTAGACATTTGGAGCATGATTCCACCTTATTGTACAATTTTGACTCGGTAATAAAAGTTCGTACTCTTGCACGTTTTGTCATTAGGACACAATTAAGCGGTTTATGTGTTTATATGACTCAACCATTCAATGAATTACATGTCCATCAACATTACTAGACAATTGTAGTTCAAATCCAGCTCATTGTACAATTTGGACTCGGTAATAAGAGTTCATACTCTTGCACGTTTTGTCATTACGACACAATTAAGCTGTTTATGTGTTTATATGACTCAACCAATCAGTGAATCACATGTCCAAAAACATTACTAGACATTTGGAGCACAAATCCACGTTATTGTACAATCTGGACATGGGAATAAGAGTTCGTACTCGTGGACGTTTTGTCATTATGACACAATTAAGAGATTTATGTGCTTATATGACTCAACGAATCCGTGAATCACATGTCCATCAACATTACTAGACATTAGGAGCACAAATCCACCTAATTGTACAATTTGGACTCGGTGATAAGAGGTCGTACTTGTGCACGTTTTGTCATTATGACATAATTAAGCTGTTTATGTGTTTATATGACTCAACCAATCAATGAATGACATTGCCATCAACATTACTAGACATTTGGAGCATGAATCCACCTTATTGTACAATTTGGACTCGGTAATAAGAGTTCGTACTCGTGCACGTTTTATCATTTCGACATAATTAAGCAGTTTATGTGTTTGTATGACTCAACAGTCAATGAATCACATGTCCATCAACATTTTAGACATTTTGAGCACGAATTCAACTTATTGTTCAATTTGGACTCGGTAATAAGATTTCGTACTCGTGCTTGTTTTGTCATTACGACATTATTAAGCGGTTTATGTGTTTATATGACTCAACAATCAATGAATCAAATGTCCATCGACATTACTAGACATTTGGAGCACAAATCCACCAAATTGTACAATTTGGACTCGTTATAAGAGTTCGTACTCGTGCATGTTTTGTCATTACGACACGATTAAGCGGTTTGTGTGTTTATATGACTCAACAATCAATGAATCACATTTATATCCTCCACCGATTAATCCCCTGTGAGTGACATCGTCCGACAATATGACCTCTATAGATTCGGCATTTGCGCCACCCCTCCATGTACTCCAGTCGAAGGAAGGGAGCTTGTCGGTGCTCTTGACATCGGCGTGAATTTCCGAGATGTTGTGTGGAAAAGGGAGCTCGCCTATGGAAGTGGCGGCGCTGGGGGGGGTGAAGTAGTGATGAAGGGGAAGTTGGCGGGGGTGGTGAAGACGGTGAGGAAGATTTGTCGGCGGGCGAGGTGGAGGATGGGGATTGTGTGGCCTTTTGACATGAAGGGGAAAAGCATGGCGTGACAAATAGGGCCTGACTCGTCCCGAAAACACAATAATTTCCCGCCTAAGGTCCAAGTATAAACCTTAGTCGGGTGTAGTACAGGATAAGTATGTTTAAATATCAACCCGGGTCGGTCCGTGTACCCCTACTTCAGTCATTTGAATCATTATCTAGCAACAAAGTTTTGTTGAAAAGTTTGCTAATTAAAATGAAATAAGGCAAAGGTAAATGATTTTGAAAGCTCTTTGTGAGAAGGATCACTCGGGTGTCGCTTCCCCCTAACTACTACCATGATATGTGAATTGAAATGATTTTTATGGGCAAGGTAACCGCGAACCGCAGAGGGATGCAAATATGGTCGTAGACCACACTCTCGATTTCTAAATTGAGGTATACATTATAGGCCTGTGTCACTCGGCCCTCTCGGTTTAGGAAATAGGTGGTTGACCAATTTGCTTAATTAAACATTGAGGTTTGCCCTAAATTAACCTAGTTAGGTGACTTAAAAAGCTAAAGGAAAACCAACTCGATTGAGTCTCCCTTGGAAGGGGGATTTTCCTCTTTAATCTAGGTTAAAGTGGCTAATTAGATTGCTAAGCACCAACATGCACAAACCTAAGGATGCTAAGCACAATTATGCACAATCCTTAGATTGCTAAGCACAAGCATGCACAATCAACATGAATAATACCTCAATCATTGAATTAAACAATACCCAATGACAATCATTCAATTCACATAAAAGAAACTACATGGTAGCTAGTTAGGGTTTCACAACACCCAAGTGAAAAGAAATCTACTCCATGCTAGAAATGGGAGAAACACAAGGAGAAGAGGTAGAAACCATCTTGAGGGAAGCTTCCAATCTTCTAGACACTTGTGCTGAACTTCTCTTGAGGAGAATCTTCCCAAATCCCACCTTGGAGCAAAACCCTAGCCTCTTCTCCTTTGGTTCGTCTTTCTCTCTCTAAAAATCTGAAGAAAGCTTTCTCACACAATGGGCTCCCCAACCTCTCACTAGAATCTTCTTTATTCTGAAAAAAATGAAAACCTAACCGAAAATGAAGCTGTCTTTTCTCCTTCAACTCCCCTCTCCATTTATACCCAAATCAAGCTTAGTTCAAGGTCTTAGGGCTGAGTTCAAGGACACGTTAATAAGTTCACGGTCTTAGTTCAAGGACGCGTTGAGTAGTTCACGGTCTTAGACCTCAGTTTATTGCCGTGAACATTGAAACGCGTCCGTGAGCTCAAGATGGGCGTCGAAACGCACTGCTTCGTTTGTACGGGTTCACGGGCAACAGCTCCAGTTCACAGTCTTAGTGACCGTGAACTCTCCTAGCGTCAGTAACTTCTAGAAATGCTCTGGACGCCTTGACGTTCACGAGCAACAGCTCTTCTTCACGGTCATACAAGACCGTGAACATCCCAGGAAAGTCGTGAACTCGCCGTTTTTCACCCTTTCTCCCGGTTTTCGCTCCTTTTCGTCCAACTTTCGACTCCGAAGATGGTTTCACCTGTTAAATCCCGAAACATGCTAAAACATGAGAAACCTAGCGCAAAACCACCCTTTTAGGAGCGAAATTGCCACAAATGCCTAAGGAAAATGGGGGGTAAAACATGTACAATTAGGCTCGAATTAGGGCCTCTGTTTGGAATAAAGTCAGGAAGAGTATCGACCGCCGCCGCTGCAACTACCTCCGTTCCCATGATTGTAGCCTGTGGAGTATATGAAAGGAGAGCGGCTTGGTCTTTGCTGTATTGACATTAATTTATTAGAGTAGTGAGTGCTAGTGGTGTTCATATCGAAAGGGACAAACGTTATGTAAATAGCATTTACTTCCTACCATTATGGGTTCTGTCACATTAACAATTGGTCCACTTAAAAGAAGGTAGGCTCTATTAGAATCAATTTCGTTCGTCCGTCCAAGATTAGTTTATATAGAAAGAGACAAACGTTATGTAAATAGAATTTACGTCACTCACAGGGGATTAATTGGAAAAATAATTAATAATATGCAAACCGCTTGTGGGGCAGGCGGTTTGCAGTTTGAACGTTGCTACCCCCGCGGTGAATCGAATCGCCCTGACCCCAAGCGATTTTCAGCAAAAACCACGTCTTCCCCAAGCAGTTTTCGTGTAAACTGCATGGTGGGGTGGTGTTTTATGTGAAAGAGTGGTATTTTTGAAACTTTTCGCAAATGTGTGGTATTTTTGAATTTTTTTTCTTTTTATTGGTATGTCTGGAAAAATTCCAAACTTTTTGGTAAGTTCTGTATTGTGAAAATTTATTGTATTTTTCTAGTTGAATATTTATTTTATTAACCCTTCTATTTAGGATTGCGAGCCCTCCACTGTCTGAGGGAGCGGATCAGGTCAGTAACCATGAGTAACCCATTCACATCAACATGACATCAGCATCTCTCTCTCATGGAAAGACTTTTATCTTTTCCACTTTAATCTTTAACGGATGATTTCTCTCTCGTTTTAAGTCAAAATTTAATTTTTTTGCAAAGATAAATCAGATTAATTGTGCTCTTTAAAATGATATCCACTTAGATATATTTTTAGAACAAAAAAAAATTAGAAAAAAAAATTGAATCATTTTTTACCAGTCAATACATATGGTATGCTCCTATTTAATACCATACGGTAAGAAAGCGTACCATGATGGTATGAACATACGAAGACTGTAGGAAGGTTGAATACATGATAATAGGATTATACTAATTGTCATTTACGACTTTCATCATTGTTTACCACAAGTTACCACCTCCATACCAAAGTGGTAAATTATGGTAATTTTTTATCCTGTATTTTTTTCACTCGGAATTTTGTAGATTCATGATGAACTTGTTCCTTCAAAGCAAATATTTTCAAAAATGACTTAAAAAAGATAAAGTTACCATATGATATGTAGTTGGTAACGGGAGGTATGAAAAAATAATTCTCAAAATATATTGAAATTGATCTCATTTTCTACAGCAAAACGAACTCGTTCCATCGGTGGAAAAAAATTGAAATCCGGGTTAGAACGAATAAGATAAGAGCTAATTGAAAAAAAAAACAAAAAACGTTTAATTTACAACGGTTGGATCTAGATTTTTTAGCGCAGAAATATTATATTATATAAAGCTCAATCCATGTTACTGTTGCCTATACTTTTGCTCTTATTGGTTTTTTTTTTTCATGCATATGTTTTCCCATTTTAAGATTTTGCAACTTCCACATAATCCATAGTTGTACTTTTTTGCATGAGATATTTGGATTCGCACCTGTTCTAAAAAATATTTCTCAATTTAAGAGTTGTGAATTTCTTATAATGTTGTAACTGTGGAAATAAATTTGCAACGGTGGTATCCACCCGAATATGACTTAATCAGATGGGGTAAAATTTGAACTCAAGTGTTTTTTAGTGGATGTGAAAAAATTTGAATCCGAATATTACATTAATTGGTGGGCATGATTTTCTCACTATGCAACCCAAATATGCTCGATTATACACATGCATATGTATTTTTTCTAGAAAGCTCATTATTTTTCTCTATAACCTTGATATTTATTGTACATATATAATATTTTCGTGCAGTTGTTTTGTTTTAACTAATTTTCTTCATTTTAGTGATTTTTATTGTCGTACGCAATGTCGTTATACGAGTGAATGTTAACATGTTGGTTAGATTTATATATAAAGAAAAATTATTACCCATGGATAACACGTGAAAATCCGAATCATCGAGAATGAGCTTGATTTTAATTTTCTCCTCGATTCTTCTGTGAGTATGAGTAAACCAAACTATTCTAGGTAGGATAATGGATATGCACTATCCGCCCCCCAACACGATCGATTTACATTCCTAATTTTCATTAATCCTTTTTATGTTATGTCATCGTATTAGACTCATGTTACCTAGATTTAATTTTTTGATAAATAAACTTCAAAATTAGATGTCTTAAGACTACTTTTAAAATTAGGTGAATAGTATTTACACATTTTTGTAATGTTAGATGTAATGATATTAGGTTATTAAAACAAAATAATACACACAAATGACTAACCAACAAAGTAAAAAATTAAAAATCAATCACAGGCCGTTGCAGAGCTCGGCCGCCGCCTAGCTAGTTATTATATATAAAGAAGAAGCAAAGTTACTATTGCATAAATTATTGTATTTTGATATCCCAATTTAATTAAATTACAACTTAGTCACTAGAATGTATATTTTACATTTTGATACCCGAAATTTAATTTTAATATAAACTTATGTTTTGGTATCTACATTTTATGAGATTTTCGTACCTACATTTTTTAAAATGTACATATTGGTGCAATGTTTAGATTTCACTTGAATCCATGAATCCAGTCCACCAATCCATGAATCCAATCCACTATAACATAAAAGTATAAATTTAGTTTGTAACATACAAGATGTTGTATCACTCAACTGTAGGAGAAGATTCGACCATTTTATATTTGCTCATTTCGTGAAACATTAAATAAATGATAAAAGAGAGACGACTCTAAAATATTGTCATAGCGAATTTATAAACTCATTTAGTACATTTACGGGCTACTAAACAAACTTCTACTAGCTACATGTAACGAAATATGCGACATCTACATAAACAAGTGTCAATAAATTGCTACGGTGAAAACTGAAAAGGGTTGATTGTTGTATTGACAGTCAACTAAAAGAATTGGTCAAAACCTTTCCATCATCTACTTTCTTTTCGTTTTATTTTTCACTCGCCTTCTATAATCCTTTATTTATTTATTTGCCTTCTTCGTCTAACCCTAATTAGTTTACTATTTCCATGTATTCTAATCACAAGTATGAACGGGTTCATACACGACTGACCAACAGTCTAGAGAAATAGTAATTGAACCATGAACCACTCCGCTCAATGTCAAATAAATATATAGGATTTGAAGGATTGAAATTTTAAGCGAGTTCCAGATTTTTTTTTTTATTTGCATCTCTCTAGAGTTTTTCTTTTTCAACCGGGCTAGAATTTTCAAAATTATACATGGAATTTTCAACAATTATACTATCAAATAAATAGTTTCCTATTTTCTAAAAAAAGTAAATAATTATCATCTTAAATACATCACCATAAAAGGAATTAAGCATCAACTATGCACATTAATTACAGTTCGATACCTAAACTTAATAGATCTTTAGATTTATAACCTAAATTTATTTTTTGGCATATAAGTCCTCAAAATATTGATGGAACATTACGTTTTAGTACCTAAAATATATGTATTATATTTTAGTACCTAATCTTTTGAAATTCTACGAATAGGTCTAATTTTGGTATGTGTAATTAAGACACCATCGAATAAATGAGTATCCACACCTAACTCATACACATTTAGTAAAGTAAATATACATACCCTACCCAAACTAATCTACAAACTTCCAAACCCATATATGTCACCCATACCCTACTCATAATCAATGGGTCTACTTGGGTTTAGGTTAATATCATTTATTTGTCAAAATTTTCAAAAACAAAATTGAATGTTGACCGTCATATATCTTTTCTCACTCAATATCATATTGTCAAGTCAATATTACTAAAAACTGCTAACAAAAAGTTAATTTTAGCCTAATAATACTAACAAAACACTATAACGAACCACATAATTCATGTCCATAGGTCATCTCCGTCCCACGACGAGGCGCGGCATTTCCGCCTCGTAGTTATTTATAGATGAGTATCCCAACCCACCTTCCGACCCAATATGGTAATTCTGCTAACAGCATAAGCTGTTAGCATATACTAACAGGGCTGGATGGGAGGCCACGTCGGCGAGCCGTGATCCGACGGTGGAGGAGGGAGTGGGCTTATCGACGCCGTCGTGTGAGAGGAAGAGTTGACAGGCCCAAGTCGAGCCATTTTTGGGAGAAGTGGGCCCACAATTCAAAAAAACCCCTAAATTTTCAAACCCAACCAAACCCTCCTCTCTCCCTCAACCGGCAGTTTTTCATTTTCCCCACTCTCTCCAAAAAAATCTTTTGTTTCTCTCCCTCTCCGTTTCTTCTTCTCCCGAAAACCACCACCAAAAATTTCAAGCGACGGCTGTGACGACGACGAAGGGTGCGAGGTCGGCGACGACTTGTTTGAGTCCACGCCGACGACGACGTTGAAGCTATCCCGACGAGGAAGAAATTTTTGGAAGGTTTTCTCTGTCCTTGAAGAAAGAAGACGACGTCGTCGCCGCCGGTAGTGGGAGGTAGAAGACGACTGCAAGGAGGATGGTTCAGGTTGGTGTCTTCTCCTCTGCTTATTGTTGATTTTGTTTGTGGAGATCTGGGTTTCGTTTATCTATTTCAAAATTTAGGGTTCATGCGATTCGACTTAGGGGTTCAGGGTTTCGTTTCTAGATTTGTAGATTTAGGGTTGGATTACATATATTTGATTTAGGGTTTCGTGGATTCGACTGGATCTGAGTTTTTTTTTTTTTGCTTCATTTTTTGGATCTGAGATTCATCATTGGGGATTTGGGATTCTTGTCGGGGGATTTGAGATTCGCTTTCTGTGCCTTGGGATTCGATTTGGGGGATTAGGGATTCTATGGCAGGGATCTAGGATTCGATTTGGGAGATTTGTGATTCTTTATATTTGATTTAGGGTTTCATTGATTCGACTAGATCTTAGTTTTTTTTTGCTTCATTTTTTGGATCTGAGATTCGTTGTTGGGGATCTGGGATTCTTGTCGGGGGATTTGAGATTCGCTTTTTGTGCCTTGGGATTCGATTTGGGGGTTCTGGGTTTCTTTTGATTTGGGGGATTTGGATTTCTTTTGATTTGGGGGATCTGGGATTTTCTATGGCTGGGATCTTAGATTTGGGATTCTTGTTATTTGATTTAGGGTTTCATGGATTCAACTGGATCTGAGTTTTTTTTTCTTCATTTTTTGGATTTGAGATTCGTTGTTAGGGATATGGGATTCTTGTCCGGGGATTTGAGATTCGCTTTCTATGCCTTGGGATTCGATTTGGGGGATCTGGGATTCTTTCGATTTGGGGGGTTCTGAGTTTTACTCGTTAATATGTTTGTTTGTTGTCTTGGAATATTATTTAGCATGCTTGGGATACCAGTTCGTTGAATGTGGATATTGTTTGGGGGTTCTGAGTTTTGCTCATTAATATAGTAGTTTGTTGACCTGTGATATTATTTAGCATGCTTGGGATACCTGTTTGTTGAATTTGGATATTGTTTGGGGTGTTCTCAGTTCTTCTCGTTAATAAGGTAGTTTGTCGATCGGGGATATTATCTAGCATGCCTGGGATACCATTTTGTTGAATGTGGATATTGTTTTGGGGGTTCTGAGTTTTGCTCGTTAATATGGTAGTTTGTTGACCTGAGATATTATTTAACATGTTTGGGATACCAGTTTGTTGAATGTCGATATTTAGCATGCCCATGATGCATGGATATTTTTATGCTAGGTCTGGATATTTGTATGCCCTATATGGATATTAGTCTGGACTGTGCATATGCCTAATGATTTCTTTTCATGTATTTCAGGAATTTTGCAAAATGACAAGATCCAAAAACTGTTCGATTCTAGCTCCTCCATGAGAAGGGGAGGTGGAGGCACATCACTGGCTCAAAACTATTGCTTTCTCATTTCTTATGTGGTTGTGCTTTTTTGGATGTGAGATTTTGGGATTGCCAAGTTGTAATGGCATTGAATACTAGTTTTATCGCGGTTTGTCGATAAAACAACTCTTTTTTATTATGGATTTGAGTTTGTTATTCTGGAATATTATTATGTTAGGTCTGGATATTATTTATGAAATGTATGGATATTATCCTGTGTTGTCTGGATATTATGCTCTCATACACGTCCACATAGACACCCTTCTAATATCCATTCATTGCAAAACAAATACAAACACCACCCAGTTTAATATCCGACCACAAGGCGACCACCTAAACCTAAAAACTAAACCTTAACCCTAAAAAAGGAACCTTAAACTCTAACACTAAAACCCTAATCACTACTCCGAATCTACTCGAGTACCAAACCCTTTTTTGTGAGCATAACACAAAACCCTAAGAATAGTATCGGATGGCTCCAAAAAAGTATATGCACTATAATCCAACAGACTAGCATCCATCACACACTGACTAATATCTTATTGTTGTACACTAATCTGAATAGTTACCAAAAGTGCTAGATGCTTAAATAAACAAAGGATCACATCGAAATAGTTACCAAAAGTGAAATTAGAATATCCAAAAGTCACAGACAAATATTCGAAAGCATGAACTAATATCGATTCAACCCAAAGCTAATATCTGAAGCACGTAAACTAATATCCATTCATTGCAAACGAAAACAAGACTAATAACTAAACCATTAACCCTAAAAAAAACCCTAAACCTTAACACAAACCCTACAGAACAATATCCAAACGTCTCGGACAAATATCTAGTGACACTTAAATAATATTGTAAATATAACAGAATAATATCCATAACACACTGACTAACATCCACCACAACCTAAATAGTATCCAACATGTACTGACTAATATCCGCCACACACTCACTAATATCTTATAGTTGTACACTAATTCAAATAGTTACCAAAAGTGCTAGATGCTTAATTAAACGTTGGACAACATCTTAATAGTTACCAAAAGTGCCCCATTAGAATATACAAACGTCCAAGAAAATTTTCGAAAACATGAACTAATATCACTTCAAACCAAAGCTAGACCCTAAACCCCTTAACCCTCTTCCCAACACAAACCCTAAACCATAAAAACTATTGTTGTTTAATGAAAAGTTACCAAAAGTCTGTCATTAGAATATCCAAACGTCCCAGTCAAATAAACAAAAACATGAACTAATATAAATTCAAACCAAAACTAAACCATTAAACCCTAAACCTTAACACAAACCCTACAGAACAATATCCAAACATCTCAGACAAATATCTAGTGACACCTAAATAATATTGTACATATAACAGAATAATATCCATAACACACGGACTAACATCCTCCACGCACTAATAATATTGGATGACTCCAAAAAAGTATCCACACCAAAATCCAACAGACTAGTATCCATCACACACTGATTAATATCTTATTGTTGTACACTAATCCGAATAATTACCAAAAGTGTTACATGCTTAAATAAACAAAGGATCATATCGGAATAGTTACCAAAAGTGCCCCATTAGAATATCCAAAGTACCAGAAAAATATCCGAAAATATGAACTAATGAACAATGAACCCTAAAACTCAAATGAATATCCACACTACCCAGAAGAATATCCACATCACCCAGTCTAATATCCCACCGTCTTATAAAAATATCATGTGATCCCAAAATTAAGATTATCCATATATAACAGACTAATATCCATCACACACAGACTAATATCTTATTGTTGTGCACTAATCCGAATAGTTACAAAAAGTGCTAGATGCTTAAATAAACAAAGGATAACATCGGAATAATTACCAAAAGTGCCCCATTAGAATATCCAAACGTCCCAAAACAATATCCGAAAACATGAACTAATGAACCCTAAACCCTAAAACTAAAGAGAATAACCACACTACCCAGACAAATATCCACACCACCCAGTCTAATATCATTTTGTCTCAGAAGAATATCATGTGATCCCAAAATGGATATTATCACTATGACATAATAATATCCACCACATACTGACTAATATATAATAGTTGTAAACTAATCCGAATAGTTACCAAAGTGCTAGATGCTTAAATAAACAAAGGATCACATCGAAATAGTTACCAAAAGTGACATTAGAATATCCAAACTTCCCAGACAGATATCCGAAAGCATGAACTAATATCAATTCAACAAAAAGCTAATATCCGAACCACGTAAACTAATATCCATTCATTGCAAACGACCACAAGACTAATAATCAAACCTTTAACTCTAAAAAATAATAAATCATAAACCCTAACACTAACACCCTAATCACTTTACCAAAAATGCCCTATTAGAATATCCAAAAGTCCAAGAAAATTTCTGAAAACATGAACTAATTTCAATTCAAACCTAAGCTAGACCCTAAACCCTTAACATTAAACCGTAACACAAACCTTAAACCATAAGACTATTATTATTTAATGGGCCTTCGGCCCATGGGCCCTCGGCGGGCAGCCCTAACTATGGTTGCAAGCCTTACGTATTAGGACTTCCTAGTGTGTTTAATTTCCTAGCGTGTTTAATTTGATGTAAGAAACAATATTCCAATCCTTCACAAATTGAAAACCCGAACCATAAACCCTAAAACTTAAACTCTAAATTGGTGTAATCAGTTTCGGGTGGTTGGGTTATTTTGGGCCGTCGTTAAACATTAGTTTAATAATAAATATTGGCTTGCGAAGGAAGAATACTAGTTCATTTCAACAATGATGCAAATCAATATCAACATAACAGAAAATAATATCTACTTAAAACAAATAAATATCCACACAAACAAACATACATAAATATCACTTAAGGCCCACAATTTTCGTTCTCTTTCCACTCCTCTTCATTCTCCCGCCCAAACTCAAGCCGGGCCCACCACGCCACTTGCTCGGCTCGCCTTCTGCGCCGCACGTTGGACCGGCTTCTACACGGAAGCCCATCTCCAGCTCACTTAAGTGAGCCACCACCACGCCGCCTCTCTCCTCCGTTGGATGAAACATAGGCCGACGTGGCTCAAAATCCGACCCTATTAGTATCTGCTAACCCTTTAAGCAGTTAGCAGATTAACTTCTGCGCTTCCGACCAATCCAAACAACAGCCAATTTCGCGGTTTGACCGAGAACTGGGAAGCGAACCAAAGTGTTGGGGAAGGGAAAACAAAAAACGCCCTGAAGAAAAGAATGACTGATCGGGGTGGGAACTTTGACCAGACCAACCAGAAGAAAGAAAGAAGGAAAATAAAAACTCTAGAGAGAGACAGAGACAGGAGGCGGAGGGGAGAGAGAGAAAGGAATTGAAAATTTCTCATTCCAAAAGCTTATCCAACTCAAAAACAGATGAGAGACGAGACGGGGGATTAAAAAATAGGAAATGCTAAATAAAACCAGAGAGAATCGAGATTGTTGTTTGTTGAAAGTAATTTCAGGCAGCAGAGAGGGAGAGGTTAGTTGGTTCCTCGTTTGTTGGTGGTGCTGAAACGCCCGAAGCAGGGAGCCTGAGAAATTTCCCAAGCTCCACCATATTGGACGTTTTTAGGGATTTGCCCTTGTCCGCCTGCGTTCTCCCGAAAGCTTCCCTCCTTCTCTGGCCTTTCCCCTCTCCTCTCTCTCGCGCTGCTCGGTTCAAACGCGGAGGAGAGAGGAGGCTTCCCATTTCCCACTCCCCCATTTCGGTTATTCTTGTTGTTGTTTCTGTATAATATTCATTGGGGATCGAAGAGGGGAATCTTATTTTTGTGCGTTAGGGTTTTTAGCATCTCTGCTGGGGGAAAAGGAGTGAATTGTGAGGAAAAGAAGAGGGGAAGCAACCATGAATGTGATGCGTCGTTTGAAGAGCATTGCCTCTGGTCGTACCTCAGTCTCCTCTGACCCTGTGAGTCCCATTTCTCTTCTTTTGCTTCTGGGGCGCGCGCCAAATGTTGGATCCTTTACCTCAGCGTTTGGTCTCCTTTTTATTATTCTGCTTGAGATTGGACCTGTCATTAAATGGAGTTCGATCAGAGTTCTCTAGTTCTTTTCCTTCTGCACCTTGATTCAATGATCTGGTATATGAGTCTTGTCGTGTGAGTCCATTTCTCATTCTTTTAACGGGTTTCATTTCCAACTAAATGCTTAGAGTTCGCAATATCGGTGCGTAATTCTCCATTCCAGCTTCAATCAGCAACAATAATGCTTTCATTTTCTCTACAAAAGACGGGTTTTATTCTGTGAGCAGGGAGCGGTTCTAATATTTTGATTTGGATGATACAGGGCGGGGATCCTGGGACAAAGAGGGCAAAGGTGGACCAAGATATAGAGCAGAAGAACCATAATGAGGCGCATTTAGCTGAAAGGAATGCCACTGGCCATGCTGCTTCAACATCTCTTAATGTTCCCATTGTTACATCTCACCCATCTTCCAAGCCCAAAAAAGAAAACACTGGACATGAACAGCTTCCCAATGAAATGCACCAAATGAGGATCCGAGATGATAAGGCCGCCAATGCTGACGAGAAGGTATCTAGTTCAATACGGCCATCATGCCTCCTTCCAAACCCATATCTTCAGCACCATATTTTTTATTCCTGGTATTTATAATGCCTTGCAATAGCAATAACCATATTCTCTTCGTTTTCTTATGCATTATTCAGGAAATGGGGGCTACTGTTGTGAGTGGTAAGGGAACAGAAACTGGTCAGATAATTACAACCACAGTTGGTGGCCGCAATGGACAGCCAAAGCAGGTTACAATTGCACTCTGCTATTTGAATATTTTGGTTGATTTGTATTCTGTTGAGAATAATATCAACGGCTGGGACCTTTCCAGTTGATTACTGCTTTTCTCTATATCTTTATGTCAACAGACAATTTCATACATGGCAGAACGTGTTGTTGGTACTGGCTCTTTCGGTGTGGTTTATCAGGTATGTGTCCAAGCAGTAAACCAAGGAGTTGTTTTCTTGATCACTTATCATCCACCTTTTTCTAATTCCTTGTGTTTTATATAACTCTTGTAAAACAGGCCAAATGCCTTGAAACTGGCGAAGCAGTTGCTATAAAGAAGGTGCTTCAAGACAAGAGATACAAGAACAGAGAGCTTCAGATCATGCGCCTTCTCGAGCATCCCAACGTTGTACAGCTCAAGCATTGTTTCTTTTCAACGACTGATAAAGAAGAAGTATACCTTAATCTTGTTTTGGAGTATATAGCTGAGACTGTCCACCGAGTCTCGAGGCACTACAACAGAATGAACCATCAACACATGCCTATCATATATGTGCAACTTTACACTTATCAGGTAGGGATTTGAGATTCTGATCTTGGCTCATTTTTGTTTCCCATTTTGACTGGCTACTGGCAATTTTTCATCACTGACAGGAACTTAAGTCTAATTAGGTCATTCTGCAACTCACTTTTGTAGATATGCCGTGCTCTAAATTATTTACATAATGTTGTCGGAGTATGCCATCGTGACATTAAGCCTCAGAATCTGTTGGTTAGGGCCTTTCACTTACTTTCCCCCTTGTAAATTGTACTAGTTATTGATAGTGTAGTCTTGGTACTCAATTTTCTGCTGTTCTGATTCCTAGGTCAATCCCCATACTCATCAACTGAAGATATGCGACTTTGGTAGTGCGAAGAAGCTGGTATGTCGTCTGTGCACCCCTTCGTCCTGCCCCTTGTCTCATTCTTTCCTTGGAAGATATTTGAATTACTCTAGAATTCTCATTTGGTTTTTGTATCTCTAGGTCCCGGGTGAACCCAACATATCCTATATATGCTCCAGGTATTATAGGGCTCCCGAGCTTATATTTGGGGCTACTGAGTATACCACTGCCATTGACATGTGGTCTGCTGGATGTGTATTGGCTGAGCTTCTCCTCGGACAGGTTTGTCCTTGCTGTCACCCATCTCTTCCAGTCAGTTAATGCCAACTTGGTTTTGTCGATGCTAATTGGGGTTGGCCTTCTTCCTTCCTGAAGCCAATGTTTCCTGGAGAAAGTGGCATCGATCAGTTGGTGGAGATTATTAAGGTGTGTTAATACATATATGTATAACTACATGAGTCCATGAGCTATCTCGTGTTTGAAGTTGTGCTTTTCTCTAATCGGCTGCTGGGAATCAGGTTTTGGGGACACCAACCAGGGAGGAAATTAAGTGCATGAACCCAAATTATACAGAATTCAAGTTCCCCCAGATTAAAGCTCACCCATGGCACAAGGTCAGCCAACAATCTCATTCTTCATTCTTTTTTTGCTGGTATCCCTGTGCGTTTTTTAATTATAATAATTATTTGATTGTTAAACGATGTAAATTTCAGATCTTTCACAAGAGAATGCCCGATGAAGCGGTGGATCTTGTGGCGAGGCTGCTTCAGTACTCGCCAAATCTACGATTTACTGCTGTAAGTATATTTAATTAAGAGCAACTAAGAACACATTTTTTAACATTGTATATGCGACATATTTGTGTGTGAAATCACCATACCCGTGTTTAATTTGTTGTGGGGTTTCTTTCAGTTGGAAGCCTGTGCACACCCTTTCTTCGACGATTTGAGAGACCCAAGTGCATGCTTGCCTAACGGTAGAGCTCTACCTCCGTTGTTCAATTTTACAGCTCAAGGTAAGTTGAAATTTTGGAGACAGGTATATAGTGTTATATTCCCCCAAGCATTCAAGTCTTCAGAATCTCATCGCAAAGAACAAAATGTTCCACCCTGCAGAATTGGCGGATGCCTCAACTGAACTTCGTCAACGTCTCATCCCGGAGCATGCAAGGAAAGACTAATGAATGAAATGCTAAACAGAGAAGGCGGCATAACTAGTCTTAAGAAATTCTTTTGTGTCTTTCCATCACGCAGATAATTTGATCATAACTGGTCAGGTTACGATAGAAGGAAGTTGAGGAGACAGGAGGATGGAGAAGCTGATGAGTATTTGACAGGGTTTGTTGTTGATAGTTTTTTTTTTTTTTTTTGTATGGTGGCTGTAAATGGAGCTAACTACTACCGGGGAGATGCTTGATTGACTGTGCACCAGAGGTTCCCACCGGCCTTGAATTGATCAAATTATTTTAGGGAAATGGTGTAATGCGTTAATGCCTCATTTTCACCAATTTTCTTTTTGAAATTTTATGATGATATATGGTTTATGGGTATATTTCATAAGACCAAACTAAATTGATCTTGTTAGATGGATTAGGGTTTGTTGCCTGATGTACACTTTTTTCCCGTATTATCGGTGTTGCAATGAAAGTTCAGATTGTTCCAGGAAATTAGGTTCCTTCTTTCATTACAGCTTGTGTCATTCTCAATGTCTGCATTTCCTTCTTTTTCTGTGATTTGCTCAAACTGCGGTCTGTGTAAGGATCGTGAATGGGGAATCTGGCGAATTTGGGAGAAAGAAGAGGAGAGTTTCAATTTTACTAACTAATTTGATAAAGTAGGTACATATAGTTGTTTGACAAAAGATGCCCAATCGTAAAACATCTCTCCTATTTATACTTGTGAGTTGTGTCTTTCTGTACTCGTCACTTGTCCAGCTGTCTCCCAATCTGTTACAAACCCTTCCTTCAGAGACAGCTTGTCCTCAAGCTAGAAAGGCGGGAAACTACCTTTTGAAAGTGACCAAAATCCTCCAAGGTAGACTCTTCGACAACTTGATGAACCCAACGAACTAACACCTGCGTCACTGCTCGATTTTCCTGATTAATGAACCGTCATGCTAAAATTTGTGCTGGCTCCAACTTCGGTGCTCTACTTTCGTCTGGAACAGGGAGATATACAGCAGCTGGTGGAACAATTGATTTACATAGTTTCAGCGGGGAAACATGGAAAACAGGGTGAATTTTGGAGTGAACTGGCAAGGCCAATATATAAGCCACATCTCCGATCCTCTCCACAACTTGATAAGGCCCAAAATACCGAGCTCCTAGCTTATTTCCTTGACGTCCCACCACTGAACCCTGCCGATATGGCTGAAGACGCAGATAAACCCAATCATTGATCTGTAGAACCCGCTCTGTACGTCTCCTATCAGCATACTGCTTCTGCCTCTTTTGCGCCTTTGTAATACCCTCAGTAAGGAATTGTACCAGTTGATGCTGCTTCCTGACCCTGTCCTCCACTGTCCCCACAGGAGTAACTGTAGAAGGAGCTAGACCAAAGTGCGAAGGGGGAAAACCATAGAGGGCTTCAAATGGTGTCATCTGCAAACTGAGATGGTACTGAGTGTTGTAGCACCACTCAGCCAGTGTTAACCAATCCGCCCAATCTTGCGGTCTTTGAAAGGTCATACAACGGAGATAGTCTTCCAAGCAGCGATTTACCCTTTTCGTTTGGCCGTCTGTTTGAGGGTGATAAGTAGTTGAGTAGTGAATATCGGTACCCTGTAGCCTGAAAAACTCAGTCCAGAACTAACTAGTGAAAGTAGCATCCCTGTCACAAACTATGATGGAGGGCATGCCATGATACTTGAACACACCATCAAAGAAAACCAGTGCGACGTCTGCTGCTGAATATGGATGTTTAAGACTGAAAAAATGAGCAACTTTCGTGAAACGATCTACCACTACCAGCAGAACCAGCTTACCCTGGAAGTAGGTAAGCCTTCAACAAAGTTCATACTTATATCCTTCCAAGCTCGAGTAGGAAAGGGAAGAGGCTGAAGTAGCCCAGGTGAAGCCAATGTTTTTGCTTTACTAAGCTACCATACATCACAACGAGAGATCCAAGATACTACTGCTGCCTTCATACTCTTCCAAAAGAAATGTGCCTTAGAG
Organism: Linum tenue; assembly: GCA_946122785.1. Classification (NCBI taxonomy): domain Eukaryota; kingdom Viridiplantae; phylum Streptophyta; class Magnoliopsida; order Malpighiales; family Linaceae; genus Linum; species Linum tenue. The sequence goes on along the minus strand of CAMGYJ010000005.1, from coordinate 75,029,981 downwards.
TAGTTGATAAGTGATCTGCACTCCTGAATGGCCTCCCACTGGCGACGAATGGAACAAGTGGATTAATTTGGAACGCATTGAACCCGAGCTCCCCACCACTATGGTCCCCTTATAATGTAGGATACCAGAAGAATAGGACCACAGAGAAGGGCCATTGGAATTGACATCAGCATCTATCAAATCTGCAATCTCAGTATCGCCAGCATAAGTCTCTTCTACTTCCACCAACCATTCTGGTAATACCGTTGTAAGAGCACTGCAAGTTCCCTCATCCTTGTCTTCCTCGAAAATCCGTGACAAAGCATCAGCAGCGCCATTGAATCTCCCCTTCTTGCACTTTATTTGAAAGTCGAAACCCATAAGCTTCACCAACCCTTTCTTCTGAATTGCAGTGTGAACCTTCTAACCCAACAAGAACTTCAAACTCTCATGGTCAGTGACAATCATAAAGGGACTCCCTTCCAAGTAGTCACTCTAGTGATCGACAGCCAACAAAACGGCTAAGTATTCCTTTTCGTAGGTGCTGAGTCCTTGATTCCTCGCACTCAAAGACTTACTAAAATAAGCCAAAGGATGCCATTCTTGAGACAGAAAATCGCCCACTCCAGTACCTGAGACATCTGTTTCGAGTGTTAATGGATTCTAGAAATCAGGCAACACCAGTACAGGAGCTTGACACATAGCATTCTTCATATCAACAAAAGCTTGTTCAGCCGCTGAATTCCATTGAAAACCATTCTTCTGGAGGAGATCAGTTAATGGTCGGCTTATATTCCCATAGTTCCCGACAAACCTGTGGTAATACCCTGTTAAACCCAAGAACCCCCTTAGTCGTTTAACTGTCTAAGGCCTTGGCCAAGTCTTCATTGCAGACAACTTGCTCGGATTCGTGGAGACTCCTTAGCGAACAACTTGTGATCTCGCAGTAGCTGTAGAGCAATGCTCAGGTGATGCAAATGATCTTCTTCTGTCTTGCTATATACCAAAATATCATAAAAGAAGACTAAGATGAACTGACGCAAATGAGGGCCAAACACATGTGCCATAAGGGCTTGAAATGATGCAGGAGCATTTGTGAGGCCAAAGGGCAATAACCCTGAACTCGTAATGGCCCTGGTGAGTTCTAACAGCCGTTTTATACTGATCAGAGGGATGCATTTGTATTTGGTGATATCCTGCCCTGAGATCCAACTTAGAAAAGATGGCAAAACCATGAAACTCGTCCAAAAGATCTTCAATATGTGGGATGGGGAATTTATCTTTGATAGTAGATGCATTCAACTCTCGGTAGTCAACAGAGAACCTCCAAGACCCGTCTTTTTTACCAATGAGCAAGACTGGGGAGGCATATGGATTGTGGCTAGGCTGAATAAATTCTTATTGAAGCATTTTAGCAACCAGCTTGTAAGCTACAGGCTTCTGATGGTGAGGAAAATGGTAAGGGCGGATATTAATGGGTTTGGCATTTGGAAGTAGAGGAATAGTGTGATCAAAAGCCCTGGTGGGAGGAAGAGAAGTGGGAGTGGCAAAACATCTAAATAGGTGGCTAATAAGGGTTTCAAGAAGGCTGGAGTGGAACTAGGGGTTGGAGTAGCTTCAATGGAAAATACAACACCTGTCAAATGCGAATAAGTCTTCTTGAGGAGCTGCTGGAAATGACGCCCAGACAACATCTTACACTACCCCTCTTTAGATAAACCCTGAAGTTTCAATGTGCCCCCCTTCCACTCAAACGAAATATGTTCTCTGCTTAAGGTCTTGAAAGCACTAATGGTTTCCAACCAATCCGACCTTAATACCAGATCGTGAGAAGGAAAATCAAATGTTTGTACATCAAACCCAAACTCTTGCCCCCACTCAGTTTGGCAATTCAATTCTTCAGCCCTAATCGCATTCAAGAATGTATGCGAACTACCAGTGTCAATCAGGACAGTTACCTTGTTGTGGCTGGCAATAGCTGGAATGAGCAGGGAATTACCCGTGAATCCTGACCCCATAGTGTGCAGAGAAACTTCAAGCTCTGCATCCTGAAAATCTTTTTCAATCCCCTCATCACCCAATTAAGGAGATTCCTCGGCCTACATAACCTGGAGTTGCTTCTTTCTGGCACACACATGGCCATGAAAGTATTTATCTCCGCATTTATAACAAAGGCCCTGCCCTCGAGGAACAAGGGGACGCTCGAAGAAAGAAACAGAAGGAGACTGGGACTGAAGCTTTGCGGAAACCATAGCAAAAGCACTTGTCAAGCGAGTGGACAAAGATGAAGACGCTTTGGACTTATTTTTACGAGATTCAATGGCCGCCTCCTCCAGACGCGCTTGGTAGAACGCACAAGCCACCGTAGGCGGATTCAGCACCTGCACCGGGGTTGAATCTCGTCATCCAATCCCCCCAAGAAAATGAAGATGAAGTAATGCTCGTTCAACTCTGGATTAAGACGAAGCATCCTCGAGCGTAATTCTTCGAACTCTTCTTGATAGCGAGAAATGAAGCTCGTTTGGCGAAGGTGATTGAAAGAGGCTACCACGTTCATCTGCTCCTATTTATCAAATCGATGGAAAAATTCGTCGACGAAGTGCCCCCAAATCAGTGAAAAACGCCGGAAAGACCATCATTCGAACCACGTATAAGCCCGGCCTTCCAAATAATAGGAGACTAAGTCCACCTTGTGTTCTTCGGGAATCTAGTAGAGCTGGAACAACTTGATGCATTTGCTAACCCAAGCATGTGGATCGGTGTCGGAGAAGTAAGAGAACTCGAGATGGGGGTAATGATCAAGAATCGACGAACGGCGTTGCTGGTGACGAAAATGCTGAGGCTCGCCGAAGGTACCAGCATCGGCGCGAGGCGGTGACTGAACCGACGACTTCTATCGCCCGCGAGTGATGGAAGCCGCCAATGCATCGATATTGTCTTTTGTTGACGCAACCAACGCAGAAATAGCTTCCTTCAGATCCTGATGCTGCGTACTAATCTGCACACGAACATCCGCCATCTGAGTTTCCAAATCAATAATCCGAGAAGTGTGCGACGCCATTGCCAGAGTTCAGGTCTCTGATACCACTTGTAAGGATCGTGAATGGGGAATCTGGCGAATTTGGGCGAAAGGAAGAAGAAGAGGATAAGGATGGAGCGGAGGAGAGTTTCACTTTTATTACTAACTAACTAATCGTAAAACGTCTCTCCTATTTATACTTGTGTCTTTCTGTACACGTCATTTGTCGTTCTCGTTGACGAGGTAGCAAAGTAATCGTGTTTGTCGGTGCAACGCGATGGCCCGATCCCCCTTGTGTAATGGCCCAAACTGAAAATTTTACTCAATTTACATATCTATGTACCATGGTCAAATCCCAGCTGCACGAATGAAAATATGGGTTGTATATGTATAACACTTATGCAATACCATTCTACGCAACACCTTCACAAAAGTTTACTAGTTGTCCGCACCTTCACAAAAGTTTACTAGTTGTCCGCTTGCCCGATGGGGAGCGGATCCAGTCAATAACTATGCATAACTCAATTAGAATCAGCCACATCAGCGCCCCTTCTCTCTCCGGAAAAACATTTAATTTTCCCCCTTAATCTTTAATGAACGATTTCTCACTCGTTTTATGCTGAAATTTAATATTTTTTGCACAGTTAGATCAGATTAATTGTGCTTTTCAAAATAATATCCACTTTGATATATTTTTGAAAAAAAAAAATTGAGCAATTTTTTACCAGTCTCTACCATATGGTATTGGCTGATATTGATAAGAGCATACCTATGGTATGAAAAGCGTACCATGGTGGTATGGACAAACCAAGACTGTAGGATGGTTAAATAAATGATAGTAGAATTATATTAACTATCATTTGCGACTTTAACATTGTGTACCACAAGATACCACCCCGTACCAGGGTGGTATTGTGTGATATTTTTTGGTCTTGTATTTTGTTCACAGAAAAATTTGTAGATCCAAATAGATCATGATGAACTCGTTCCTTTAGTGCAAAATTTTTTAAAACTGAATTAAAAATGAAGAAGATAACATATAGTATGCAGTTAATACCGAGAGGCAAGAATTTTTTTCTCAAAAAATATTGAAAATGGATCTCATTTTGTAGAGCACAACAAACTCGTTCCATCTGTGCAAAAAAAAAAAATTTGAAATCCGAGTTAAATCGAAGAAGATATGAGTCGATTAAGAAAACAAGCCAAAATAAAAATGTTTTTAATTCTCAACCCTTAGATCTGGATTTTCTGAATAAAGAGTACATATTTAGTTACTTATGTGTGCATAACTCATGGTTATGCACGGTATCTTGAGCCCGCTTGATGAACGGCAAATGTCATCTATTTGTACTTTTCCTTCTATTATCTATTATTTTCTTTCAATGGTATCAGATTCCTACTTCTCATATTTTATGGTTAATACCATATTTTTGCCCGAACTATACCCATATAATCAACTTTGGCCAAAGGTTTCAAAAATTGCTATTCTAGCCCAACTATACACCATATAGACTAATTTGGCCTGACGCGTCAATTTCCGTCAAATTAGACGATCAACAAGCGATAATGAATCAGCATGTAGTGCTATCGTGCATGCCATGTAGATGGAATAAATTAATAAAAAATTAATCATTTAATAAAATCAACAAAATCCTCCTTTCTCTCATCGCCGAACCCTTCTCGGAGATGCCGCTGCTGAATAACCAAATTCACCATCTGAGAATTGCAAGCCATGGCTTCATTGAATATCGATTAAACTCGAGGTTGCGATCGTTTTACTGCCAAAACGCCATCACGTGTGCTTGCTCAAACGGCATGGAAGATGGAGAAGAAGCAGGCTCGGCAGTTTTGGGTGGCTTGATGTTGAGCGCGGAAACAAATTTTTTTTTTTTTTTTATTACCCTGGAACCTCAGCCCCACTTGCCACTTTGTGACAGTGGTCCTACTAAATCTGGGGGCCACCTCCAATCAAATTCGACACCAACGCGACTTCGTCCCCAGCAGCCTTGCAACTTCCAAGCCTTCACTATCGTGACAGCTTTACCGTTAGGCTATCTTACCTTTTGGTGAGCGCGCAAACAAGTTGGGAGAGGGTGATGAGGAAAATGGAATGCAATTACAGAGTAGAAAGAAAATAGGGTAATCATCTCTGGCTCCCTTATCCTCATGCTTCACTGTCGGTCCTGAGTTGGTGTTGGTCCAAGATCTCGTTCCTGTAGGTTTGTGAGATCTCGAATTGGACTCAGATCTGTGCGGGAAATGCTTCGCCCAATATTGTGCTTCTTCGAATCCGATTGGTGACGTGTTGATCGCCATTGCTTAATTTTGAAATTCCGAGATCGAGAAGAGAGAGAGTGGGAGATGCGGAGTTTTTTTTTTTTTGTTCTTGTTCTCGAGAGCTTGTTCTTGAGGAAATGAGAGAGGAGAAGTAATTCAAAGTCTAAAGACAGAGAAGAAGCTAAAATTGGGAATCGAATCCAAGAGAGATAGAAAACGTAGGCTTCAAGTTGGAGTAACGAAAAATCCGATCAAAATCTTATCCGAAGGCTTCAAATTTTTTTTTTTAATTTTTATGGTTGCTATTTTATTATATTATGAAAATGAGATAATGAAAATAATTAATTTTGATTTTTTTATTTATTTGGGCGCTGACGAGGCAGTGAGCGGGACCGTTGACCGTTAGTCAATGGTGTTGACCGTCAAAATTAACAGTCAAAACACGCGTTCGGCCAAACTAGTCTATATGATGTATAGTTGAGGTCAAAACACGCGTTCGGCCAAACTAGTTCGGGCCAAAATGAGGTATTAACGCTATTTATTATTGTTATGTATTATCCATGTTTCATCTAATATGAGGGGCGGTACATTTAATCCAAGTTTTAATCATGATCAACAATAATGTTAACATAGCTGTAACTTCATCAACGCTTGAAAAATAGTATTCATGACAATCGGATCCTTGATTGATCAACCATTTTCAACTTCATAAGTTGTACATGGTTGAAGCTAGCGTACATCACCTTACCGTACTCCTATCGAGTTTTGCTATCTAGATCATGAATTAACGGAGTTTGGAACATGATACTATACCATAGACTATAATGGTGAACCCCAGTCTCTAATTCTCTAATCCAAATCGTACGATTCAATTAATGCAAAAATAATAACTAGTGATTCTAATTTGTCAAATATATTAAAGTATAACTAATAGGTGTGAAAGAAGGTGTATATTTACACCTTGAGTGTACGTTTGCCTTTGCCACCATTATATTAAAGTACAACCAAACTATTCTGCTATGCTTCTATATTACTTTCAATATTTTATAAATGATATCAAAACAAAATGTTAGTTATAGAGACACTTTGTCTTCGCTTCACATTATCATCCAATAATAAAGAAGCACGATTTTTACTATTTTCACATTCTGATTTTAGGGTTTTCGATATTCTAATCCTTTTTTTGTTTTTGTTTGCGTAAATCGTACCCAAAGCCGAGAGGGACCTCTCGATCTGTTCAAACCAAATCTCGATCTGACCTTCCTCGCCGAAATGACGGCGACGAGGGGTGGAGAACGAGGTTGCTAGCGATGGGAGTTTACCCCGTCGACGACGACGATCGACAACCAGACGAGAAAAGAACGAGGAGATCTAGGTAAACTTTTGGTTTGCATGTGGAATTTGGTTCGATTTTCTAAAAGGTATGGATTTCTGGTATTTTTTCTGGTTTTCGGTTTTGGGCGAGGGGAACAAAAAGGGGTCGCTGATGATGGAGGCTGAGATTTTTGCTTCTGTAATTTTTATTTTGTTAATTTGGATCTGGGTCGGATCTTACCTCTACTCTTGTTTTGATGCAGGTCATGAAAACGGACGGATCTAGGTGAGGTTCTCTTAATCTCGGTTTAGTATGGTTAGGAGTTTTAATCTCAAAACTAGATTATTGGTGGTGAGTTTGAAATACTTTACAGATCTAGATTTTAGGAAATATGGTTGTATATGCCCTCTGATTGTTTTACTCTATGAATCAAGTTACTTAAGAATCAAAGTAGTAAAAAAATTAGAAGCTAGCCAAAGATCACCGCCACTGCTTGCCATCATTAATACTAATGAAAATAAAGTTTTCACTAATTTTATTGTTATTGGCTTGACTGGGACTTTGTGTGGTTTTCGATGGTTTTTTATGTAGCTTTCAAGATACTAGAAATTGCCGAAAATTATTTTCTGTATGGAGATGTAATTAACATGCTCTAAATTGTTTATCTTGACGATTATAAATTACTGCCACTGTTAGTGATTTTGCTAGACTATGGACTAAATCACTGCTACTGCTATTGATTATACTCTAAATCACTACTACTGCTTGTGATTTTATTGGATTAGAATTGGTGGTTGATTTGAAAACGGGCAAGGATTTATGAATCTGAATTTTCGTGTGGTATGGTGATCGTTGTATCTGGCTCTAGACCAGAACCATGAATTTCTAAAAAATGGATTTATCCTATTTCTGTGAAGCTTTTTTGATTTTGGACGGTATTCTAATGTTTGGATTCGGTTTCTGGGTTTTTAGTGTCTTTCTTGAACTCTATTTTGGTAGGCTCTACATATATAGGTTTATAGTTTTTAATAAAAAAGCTATTACATTTTTTTAGATATGAAAGCAAATACTGATTAGCTAATAGATTGAAAGCGATGAAATAAGTAAAAAAGGAAGTTTGACTAGCTATTGTTATGTAGCACATAAGTCAAAATAATAGTATGCTCTCGAAAGAGAAGGTAAATTAAACAAAAATAAGTTGCACAACGATAATAGCAAGCGCTTAAACATCTCAAGTAAATTAACTAATATAACAGTATGGTGATAGAGACAGAACTGGAAAGAAAGGCACCAAATACGAAGTGAAGTTTCATTACGAATATAGTAGTCGGGTTACATAGCTAACCTCGTAGGATTCTTGCTTGAGAATTCCCCCTTGCTACTTCTACAACTTCCAGTACTCTCTCAAAGGGGCAAAAAAGAGAAAGACTATCTCTAAAAAAACAGCAGCAGTTTATTCTGTTTCTCCAACGGTTCTCTCCCATTAAATACCCGTCCCCCCAAACAAGGAGCCAAAGAGCTCATTTATAGCAAAAAGAACACGCAACGTGTCACTTGATCATTGGTCCCTGTTAAGACTTGGAATGTCGTGCTTCTTTCTGATTGGTCACATTTTAATGTCATAAGCTAGACGAAAGTACTGCGGAGGTAAATGATCGGATAAAAGGATAATCTCTTCGGCACAATGTGACAGACCACCAAGATAAAGTTTGAGCCTATGGCCATTTACCTTGAATTCTCCTCTTTCCACATTGGCAATTTAACGACTCCATATGGGTGTACTTTGGTGACCATAAAAGGTCCGTACCACCTGGATTTAAGTTTCCTTGGGAACAATCGTAGGTGAGAGTTATAAAGTAGGACCATATCACCTTTGTTGAACTCCTTGTGGTCACGTAGTCGGGAATCATGAAACCTCTTTGTTCTTTCTCGTAAATGTTAGTATTTTCATAAGCCTGAAGCCTCCACTCCTCGAGTTTCATTAACTATAGCTTTCGTTCATCGCCCACAAGGGTTTCATTGAAGTTGAGAAGCTTAATTGCCCAATATGCCCTGTGCTCCATTTCCACCAGAAGATGACATGCTTTTCCGTAGACGAGGCGATATGGAGAGGTGACAATTGATGTTTTGTACGCTATTCGATAGGCACATAGAGCATCGTCTAATCGTAGGGACCAATTTGTTCTTCATTGTGAGAAAGTCGTTTCAATGATTCGTTTCAACTCACAATTGGTTAACTCTACTTGGACGCTTGTTCGAGGGTGATAAGACATGGAGACTCGATGATGAACACCATATGTGCTTAATAACTTCTAAAATTTCCCTTGGAAGTGCGTACATCGATAACTCATTATCGCCCTTGGAGTGCCGAATTGAGAGAAAAGTTTCTTCAAAAACTTGGAAACTTGGCGGGAATCATTCGTTGGAGGTGCATGAGCTTCGGGCATCTAGATGCATAATCCACCGCTACAAGAATGTGTTTGCATCCAAAAGACGAAGGGAAGGGCCCCATAAATGCAATACCCCAGACATCGAAAATCTCACATTCCATAGAGATGTTCTGAGGCATCACATCTCGTGATGAAATATTTCCCGATCTCTGACATTTATCACATCTACTGACTCGCTATGAGACAACACCAAAGTACGACCAAGTGTAATCGTATAGAATGGAAATGTAGAATAGTGGTTCACTTTAATTTATCAACCCGGGGTCTAGATCAACTGCATACTCCGTAAACTTCCATTATCTAGCAAACTAAGTGTAGTGAGTAGTTCAATTGCAAAATAAACAAAACGCAAGAAATGTTCCAGTTTTCCAAGTATGTTAAATGTCATCCAGGTATGTTTCCCCCTAGTATGCAGCTAGTTCAGATGATATATTCCCAATTTGTTCAAATTGAAAGATACACTGTGGAAAGTTCTTGACAAGTCTAGAATCTCGACTGAAGACGACAAAACGAGCATCCATGGCCGCCTAACGGTCGTCAAGCGGCACAGCTGATGAAGAACCGGCACCAAGGTCGAAGTAAGCCCCCAGTGGCTCGTGGTGATCAGGAGAAGGAGGATCGACAGCACCAGGATCGGCCTCCATCTTCTTAGGAAACTCAGTAGGGCGGAGGCCCTTGAGCCAACGAATCACGGGTTTGGTCCTAGCGACGCGGATCAGGCCCATAGAACATAGGGTCTCGCCGGGAAAGGCTTCGGTGTGCCCGAACCAGGTGCAGCCGGCAAGAGGGACTCAAAAGTACCGGTCGATGCGGGTAATGTACGGTCCACCGTGCAGTGTGTAGACCTTCGAGTGGAGGGCCACTCAAGAAAAAGAGATCGCCAAGGTGGAGCTGGTGCAGCGGATCTGACATGGTGATCAGGGCGTACATGTGCCTCTTGGTCACCTGGCTGGATACAAGGCACCTCAGCAAACTGGTGCAGACAGATATGCTCGTAGAAAGCCTGAAAGTTCACTTGCGCCACTGTGGGCTCCACCAAGTGCATCTTGTTGGTGGTCATCCCAAGTGCCTGGCCGAACTCCTCGTACGACAGAGAGAGGTGCTGCCTGCCGAGTCGGAAGGAGACGGTTGTGGCATCAGTGTTGCGGCGCCTCCGCTCATGACGGAAGATGTTGTAAAACTCCACCATGAGCTCATCGTAAACATCATCATGGAGCTCCAACAATCGCCGCCACTGCTCGTGAGGAACTGTCTCCTCGATCGCGGCGTGGCAGAGAAACTGCTCAAAGTAGGCCAAATTGAGGCAATAGTGGTCCCCAATCTGCGCCACCAACATCTTGGCGAAGGACTCGTCGTAGGCCTCAATGTAGCGGAGCTCGTGCAGAAATGGGTGGTCCAGGTTGACCATTGTCATGTAAAAGCAAGAAAACACACCTAGAAACTCGTCAGTACCAAACGAATTGGGGGAAAATAAGCCAGCAGAGCCAGCATTCCCCATACTTAAGCTCAATCCAAACTATGGAACAGAACTAAAGGCCCCCAGGACGGGGATACTGCAGGACAAAAGCACATTTATCTAAGATAGTCCAGGTAAACATGCACTCAAGCAATCAGAAACCCGACCAGTCTCCCGCCTAATCATCTAAGCAAGCAAAATTAGTTCAAGCCCACCTACACTCTACAATCCGATTCGTCCTAATCACAAAATCAGAAAAAATGATCAACCTGGAGACGCAAGTAGGAGAGTGGAGCGGGGGAGACGATGGAAGAATGATGCACAAGGGCAGCCCGGAAAGCCTCATCGGAGGCGATTTCCGGCGAGGAAGAATGGCACCGACAGAGAGGAGACTAGCAGCGGTGAGAGTGGCTCGCCGAGACGATCGCAGCGCTGTCGACCGCTCGCAGATCGAAGGTCGAGAGCGGCGGTGGCGAGCGAAAAAACGCGTGAAGGATTCAGCAGCGGCGAAGACGAAATCCGGCAAGGGAGATTGGGTGCGAAATGCGAGTTACGTCACGTAACTTGGCTTTTTATAGAAAAGCAAGATGTAGACACTCCATTTTGTTCGGGCTGATACATAATCAACTAGGAAACTTTTAATTCGCGAATACTGATAATTGCGAATTTTAAACGTCTTTTTATCTAAATATTTAAATTATTACAAATTTGTAAGTGTTCAAATCGACTCAACGAATTGGCAATAGCCAATCTAAGATGGTCTGTATGGTTCAAGGTTGCGGTGAATTTGACCAATTCAATGCCACATGAGTTATTTCAATGGAGATCAATTCAATATAGTTGATTCAATCAGTCTCCATTGAAGTGATAAAAGAATATACAATAAAAATAAAATTTCATCATCATAATCGATTACAATTAATCACAATAGTGATTACAATTGGTACAAGAAAAGAATTTGGGCTCAAGTCAAAGCCCAACCAAAAATTCAACGTTCAATGAAAATCAGAGTATGTAGTAGGGCTGGGCGTGCGGGCGGATCATCCGCGGGTTTGGACCGACCCACCCGCATTTGACCCGAATTTCATTAAGTGGGTGGGTCTGTGGGTGGGTGACGGGTTGCGCTGGGAGCCATCCGCTGGGTGGTGGGTGGGTTGTGGGTGAGTGTGCGGGTGACCCGCTCAACCCAACAGCAAAAAAATCAAAGTCGTTGGCGCTAGAGAGAGGAGAGTGGAGACGTTAGATATAAACTCAGACTGCTCCTGGAGTTTGAACCTCGAAGCCAACCTTCCAAATAGAGATCCCCTCTTCTTCCCTTTACTTTTTCCTCTTATTCTTGTGCCTAGATCAACGTTCTTTCCTTTGTGGAATTATTTTCCTTAGTTCCTTGCACCTAATAATCGTCTCAATCTGTAGAAAACTCTTTCATAATAGAATTTCTATCCAATTTAAGAACTAATTCTACATTTTTCGCCCTATTTCAACTTCTGGTTTCCCTCGATGATTCTCTTCACCTATTATCATATCAAGTTGACTCCTTTATATTATATAAATTGTGATGTGGGTGAACCCACAAACCCACCCGCATCATCCACCATCCGCCCGACCCAACCCGAGACTAAATGTGGGTGGGTGGTGGGTTAAAAATTATCAATCCGTTTAAGCGCGGGTGGGTACATTTTATGGTCAAAATCCACCCGACCCACCCAATGCCCACCCCTAGTATGTAGTCAACAAAAGTCAATTACCCACTGGACAAACTCATCAACCAAACCCAGTTCGACCCAAACTCATATTGGTCCGACCATGAACCGAACCAACACTGTAGCATGCTTGGGGAACAAGCTGCCCTTTCCTATAAAAAACCATCTGCTGCTTCGAAAGAGGGGACACTTCCCTTCCTCTCAAAGAGACAATCAGCTTCTTCTCCCCTTTGAACATACAGAGCTTTTTCCTTCTTCTTTCTTTTTTCTACAAACAGCACACACCAGTGACTCCCCCAACAAGGCCGATCCATTTTCCTTTTCGTTCATCTTCAACCTCACCTCTTCTACTTCATCGAAACGAAACTCTGCAGAAAAATAGATGAACAGTCAGCTCTTCTTCTTCCTTTTTCCTCTTCCCAAACGCTCCTTTCGTTCCTAAAAACAAAAACAAAAAAACAGCAAGCTTTTCTCCTTCTCCTTCAAAATCCCGGTCATTCCTTTCCTTCCTAAAAAAAACAGCAAGCTTCTCTGGGAAATCCATATCACACTCATGGAAAAGGGGAGCTAACCTCATTTTGTGGCCGGAGCTGCTATTGGTGGCGGCGGTGAAGCCCCACTACTCGTGTCCTTTCCGAGCTTCCTCGTTCTCACCTCGGTCGAGACTAAACCTAGAAATCAAAGCACAACCCAAATGAGAACCCTTAACGACTATAAAGCATAGGGCTCAAGATAGGCGCATAACCATGCATGCACCCATCAATAAGTAAATTTGGACTCTTCATTTAGAAAATCCAGATCTAAGGATGGAGAATTAAAGATCATTTTTATTTTTCCTAGCTTTCTTAATTGGGTCATATCTTCTTCGTTTTAACTCGACTTTTTTTTTTTGCACAGATGGAACGAGTTCGTTGTGCTCTACAAAATGTCATCCATTTTCAATTTCTTTGAGAAAAAAAATTTATTGCCTCTTGGTACCAACTGCATACCATATCTTCTTCGTTTTTAATTCGTTTTTGAAAACGTTTGCACAGAATTAACGAGTTCATCACGATCTATTGGATCTACAAATTTCTTGGTGAACAAATTACAAGACCAAAAAATATCACGCAATACCATACAATACCACCCTGGTACGTGGTGGTATCTTGTGTTACACAATGTTAAAAGTCGTAAATGGCAATTAATATAATTCTACTATCATGTATTCAACCATCCTACTGTCTTGGTTGTTCATACCACCATGGTATGCTTTTCAAACCATAGGTATAGACTGGTAAAAAATGGCTCAATTTTTTTTGTTCGAAAAATATATCAAAGTGAATATCATTTTGAAGAACACAATTAATCTGCGGTCTTGGTTGTTCATACCACCATGGTATGCTTTTCAAACCATAGGTATAGACTGATAAAAAATGACTCAATTTTTTTTGTTCGAAAAATATATCAAAGTGGATATCATTTTGAAGAACACAATTAATCTGATCTAACTGTGCAAAAAAATTAAATTTTGACTTAAAACGAGTGAGAAATCGTCCGTCAAAGATTAAGAAGGGGAAAATTAAAGGCTTTTCATGAGAGAAGGATGCTGATATCATGCTGTTGTGGACGGGTTACTCATGGTTACTCACTATAAGGTTACTGACCTGATCCATTCCCAAAGCATAGATCAACATCATACACCCACAAATCTCGTGATCCAATCATTCCAAAACAGAATCCAAGCAAAAATAGAACCTCACTACCCAGCCATGTCAGGCGCCGGCGACCGTGCTCGTCAGCGGTGACTCCCTTTCTTTCTAGTCGTGCTTTCCCTTTTCCTCACCCACTATCGAAACACCAAAAAAACGAAAATTAAAACCAAGAGGAGCCACAAGACCTGCCGTCGGGTTCCTTTCGATTCTAAAGTCGCCGAGAAAACTCTCCTTCGCTGGAGATTCTCTTTTTCCTCCACAATCAGATTCCAGCCTTTGCTTTTCGAGTCATTTTCGTTGTCTACGGGAAAGAGAAACGGTGCCTGTCCCTTTTATTCCTCTGTCGATTCAAACCCCAAATATCCGAATCAAAAGAAACAACAAAGATCAGAATTGAAACCAAAAAATCGGACCTTAAAATCAAACTTGCATCCTTAGATCCGAGACTTTACCTCTGTCGCCGGCGTCATCATCATCGTCGGCGTCGATTGATTTCCTTCGGAGGCGGATCGGGATGTTTGAGAGAGTTGTTGTCTTTTTTTTTGTTCGTGTTTTCGAAGGAGAAGCAGAGGAGGGGAAGGTCGGAGCGGACAGTAGAGAAGAGATGAGAAGGCGGCCAAATTATTTAGGGTCTCAAAACAATTTTTACCGATCCCAAAATGACCATCTTGACCTTACTCTTTTTTCAAATTACACTACCTTGCTCTAATCCGCTAAGTCAAACGCCTAGCTCAATAAAAAAATTAAAAACTAATCTCAATTTATTTGTCATTCTAAACTTTAATATGTAACTTGCGTATCAACCTAAAACAAGATAACTTACTTAGTCTATGTCGATGAAAATCATTCTAACATGAATAAACCATTTTATATTTAACTTTTTAAGATTTTTTAACTTCCGTACGGGTTGATTGTCCGTATGTTTTCCTAAAAATCCTTAATACTAAAAGTCATGATTAATAGACCGTAATAGTATTTTTCGTGAAAAGCTTGTTCCAAAGTCATTAATCATTCCTATCAAAATTCCAAAGGATTAATATATACTTTATCGTTTGAAAATATCAAACTTTAACACATATTAACAAATTGTGTTAGGGTTCTTTTATCGGTTAATCGAACTACGTGGACTTTGATCCTGACTACTCGGGTACGTAGGAAACCAATATATTCGAGTCCAACTATTCAAAAACATTTTTCTTTACTCTTGAGATTTACGTCTATTGACGTATTATCAAATTGTAATAACAAATACATAATTAACTGAACCCTATAATTAAATACGCGAATAAGGCATAAATAATAAAACACCCAACCCTTAAAAGGCTTATCGATTTAAGTAGTACCAACTTTGGGCGTTGTGGGGTGTGAATACACTTCTTCACACGTAACCGTACTCCCGTACCCATAATCTATAAAATCGCAGACCAAAATCTTGGTTTCGACCCTAAGATCGAGACCGGGCCAAATGAGTGTTCGATCCACTCCAAGTAAGATCGATGGCGACTGCGAGTGTGACGCAACGGTCCCCAGATCTCGAGAGGCGGTTGCGACAGTGGCGCCTGACTTTGAGAGTCGAGCTACGGTAACAAATCAATAAGTCTTTCTTTCCTTCACTTTTGGGGTGTTCAATATATTGTTTGTGCTTTTAATTTATCTTGTTTATAATTATTTGCATTCATTCATAAAAGCTCTATACCTGAGCTATCCCTTTAGAAAGTGAAAGGAGTATCGTGACTTCTACAATAGTAGAGGAATAATGTGAAACTTTCTAACCAAGTTGAACTCAAACCCAAGGATGGTTTGAGGTATTCGACTAACTCGAAAGCGCTATAGTCGAATACAACTTGGGGGCAATTCTCCTCGAAACCCCTATCCAGCATATAGTCGGCATAGAAGCCACCTTGAGATATCCTAAACAAATTTCCAAGCCACCTTAAAGCATCATCGTTAAACCCTCATAAAATTCTAGGTTGTCCCAATAGGATGACGTGTTTATGATTCATGTTTATTTATGACATAATGACTTGTGCTTTATCAGTTATTCATGAATGACATGGTTAGATGCTATGCAAATTTTTATCAAGAATCATGACATTAGCATTCTTTCATTAAATCATCATTCGCTCGTTCAAAACCAATCATGAAGGTAAAGTTGCAAGCATTCAAGCATTCACCAAAAATTTAACTTGCACATTCTCATTCATATCATCTAGCATGAATATCATACATTCATCTCATCTAAAAATTGGGAGTATCTTAACAATAATAAAATCATGATCATATCTTTTCAAAATTGATCAACCACAAGTAAAGCCAGACCTCAAGTACTCGATCAGATTCAAAGTTGTGTTTGTAATGTAGTCATTCCAAAAAAAAAAACTTGTTCACATCAAAAGAGGGTTGGCAGTACTTGTAAAATGAAGTAGCGGGTTGGCATATTCATGAGTTTGTCGGAATTTTGAAGAAAAACCGACATCAACAAGACAATACCTCACGACAACCCACTGCTCAGTTATGGAGATCAGTAGGCATATTACTAGAGAAGGCTGATTCGGGGATCATATAGCCCCACGCAATCAAATAAATGTTTAGATACTCTACCATATTGAAGAAATGCACCAACGTTTCTATCATAAAAAATAATGAAGTGTTACTCGCATTTCCACCTACTTAGAACATTGTATGACTACTACCAATCTTAATCTAAGAATTTGCATTAATGCTTCTTTTTCAAAATGACGAATATCACTTCAAAATCTTTGAAAATCTACCTTTCTTCTATGGAAATGGGAACCTTAAAATGCATTTCATGTTTTCGAGGTGAGCCATGAGATTTTCATATTAAGCAACATTAGCACCTCACTGGTGCCGAGTGATTATAGACACCCTACTGGTGTCAAGAATTTGAGCATTCCAATAATGATAAAGTGCCTGCCCACTTTACTAAGTCGAGAGTACAAACACCCCACTGGTGTCCATGTAATGTGAGCTACATAGTTAAAGGGTGGAATGGGGATACGACACCAAGGCTACTTGTAGAAGCTTGTCACTACAATGATCGATCATCTCTGTCAAAGCGGGACTCAACTAGAAAGGAGGTTGATAGTCAAATCATGAAATCACCGTTGTCTACCATAAAACTTTCCCTAGACCTCCAAACCCGAAAATTCACAAGAACGGACATGCCAAATGACCACAAAGCACCATGTTCGCACAGGACATACACACAAAAATGCCAAAAATAAAAGGATAAAGGAAGAAAATGCAAACAGAGGTGGGGTTGCCTCCCCAAAATCGCTTCTTTACCGTCTTTTAGCTGGACACAGATGACGGAACTAAGGGTCCGCGAGATCGACCACCAACTCCGCTCGTTTGACATCGCCTCCCTAGTACAACTTGAGGGGATGCCCGTTCACTTTCAAGGGCTCAATCTGCAAAGTGCCAATCTCGATGGTGTCATAGGGGTACACCTAGGTGATCGTGAATGGTCAAGACCACCGGGAGCGCAGCTTTCCCAAAAAGAGTCGCAAGCGGGAATTGTATAGAAGAACTCGATCGCAAACCTGGAACTCTTTCGGGCCTTTGAGCCGAGCGTCGTGGAAACGCTTGGTTCGCTCCTCATACAGTCTGGTGTTCTCATAGGCGTGATAACGCCACTCTTCCAACTCCACCAGCAGCATTTTTCGCTCGGTACTTGCAAGATTCAAATCAAGGTTTAGCAGCTTAAGGGCCCAGAAGGCCTTGTGCTCTAGCTCGACAAGCAAGTGAAAGGCCTTTCCATAGACGAGCCGATAGGGAGAGGTACCAATCGGCATCTTGTAGGTCGTCCTATACGCCCACTGAGCATCATCGAGCTTGGTGGACCAATCCTTACGGGATTGATCCACTGTCTTTTCAATGATCCTTTTTAGCTCCTAGTTCGTCAGCTCAGCTTGACCATTTGTTTGGGGATGGTAAGCCACCGACACCTTGTGCTTGACATCATAGCGTGAGAAGGGATTAGTGAATTTCCCTTGAAAATGGGTTCATCTATCGCTAATGATGGCTCGATGTGTCCCAAACCTGGAGAAAAGCTACTTAAGAAATGAGCAGACTCGTCTTGCATCATTGGTAGGCATGGCTTGAGCTTCTGCCTACCTCGAGACGTAGTCCACACCAACCAAGATATAGATATTACCGAATGAAGGAGGGAAGGGACCCATGAAGTCGATGCCTCGGACATAAAAAATCTCACAAGTCACAAATTACTTCTGGGGCATCTCATCACGGGCAGAGATGTTACCTAACTGCTGACAACGATTGCATTGGCGTGCGAAGGTATCAGCATCCTTGAAGAGCGTGGCCAATAGAATCCCGATTGTAGTACCTTCTCCGTCGTGCGGTTTCCTCCGTGATGATTGCCAGCTGGTCCTTCGTGACAGTGAGACACGATGGCTCCCATCTCGTGTTCCATCATGCACCGTCGAATCACGCCATCCACTCCGATCCTTAAGAGGTATGGATCCTCCCATAAATAGTAATTCTGGTTGGAGAAGAATTTACGCTTAGCATGAGTAGCCATCCCCTTAGGAAACTGCTTTCCCACCATATAATTGGCAAGATCATAGTACCAAGGGGTGACACTCTCCCCTAAGCATAGTGCTAGAAGTCGCTCATTCGGGAAGGAGTCAATGATCTCTTCCACGAAGTTATCCACCAGAGAGGCTTCTAACCGTGAAAGATGATCTCTGGCGACATTCTCTGCTCCTTTCTTGTCTCGGATCTCGATATCGATCTCCTGCAGAAGCAGGATCCTTCCGATGAGCCGAGGCTTGGTGTCATCCTTGGTCATCAAGTAGCATATGGTCGAGTGGTCGGTATAGACCACGACATGAGAGAGCACCAAATACGGTCGAAACTTGTCGAAGGCATACACCACTGCAAGCAGCTCCTTCTCTGTGGTGGTGTAGTTCTCCTGAGCATAGTTCAAAGTCTTCGACGCGTAGTAGATAGGATGGAAATGCTTATCGCGTCTCTGACCAAGAACAACTCCAACCGCATAATGACTCGCATCGCACATTACCTCGAATGAAAGAGACCAATCTGGAGTCACCATGATGGGTACATGGGTAAGCTTATCCTTCAAAGTCTCGAATGCAGCCGTGCACTCTGGAGTGAAGTGAAATGGTGCGTCTTTCTCGAGCAGCTTGGTTAATGGCAAGGCTATCTTCGAGGAGTCTTTAATGAAGCGCGGTAAAAGCCTGCATGACCCAAAAAACTGCAGATCACCTTCACAAAAACAGGAGGAGGTAGCTTGTTGATCGTCGCTACCTCAATCCCCTACTTGGAGATCTTGTACCCGAGCACACTGCCATCGCAAACTATAAAGTGGCACTTCTCCCAGCTAAGCGCCAAGTTTGTCTCCTCGGACCTCTTCAGAACAAGCTCTAGGTTATGGAGACAGTGTGAGAAGGAGTCTCCATAAACCGAGAAGTCATCCATGAAGACATCCATAATCCGCCGGTAAGCAAACGTACCGAAAGGGCAAGTGAAAGTGGTTTTTGCCTGATCCTCCAGTGCGATCGGGATTTGGAAATACCCGGACATTCTATCCAGAAAGCAGTAGAACTCATGCCCCGCCAACCTCTCCAGCATCTGTTTAATGAAAGGGACCAGGAAATGGTCCTTCCTGGTGGCATTGTTCAGATGTCGGTAGTCGATGCATACACGCCATCCAATCACCTCCTACATCGGTATCAGCTCGTTCTTCTTGTTCGGGACCACGATCATCCCTCCTTTCTTCGGAACCACCAGGGTGGGGCTGACCCACTTGCTATCAGATATATCTAAGATGATCCCAACATCCATCAGCTTCACAATTTCCACCTGGACCACTGCCTCCAAGTCATGAGTCAACCTCCGATGCGGCTGCTGGACTGGCTTAACCTCAACCTCCATCAAAATTTTGTGGGAGCAGAAGGATGGACTAATGCCTCTGATGTCCGTGATCTTCCATGGCCTGGCCCGGGCGTACTTCTTCAATAGAGCCACCAGAATGCTCTTTTGCTCGGGGGATAGTTCCGAGCTGATGGTTACGAGGAGCTGATTCCCCTCCAGAGAAATGTGTACTTCAGATGAGCGAGGAGGGGTTTAAGCTCGAGCTCTGGTGGCTCCTCTATCGCGATGCTTTCCAACTCTGTGAGATGCTCCTCCAACTGCAGCTCCTGTGATGCATGTTCCCCTAGCAAAAGACAACGCTCAAGGAAATCATTAGTACCTGCACTCATGATAGCGAGTGCGGTCTCATAATCAGCAAATCACATCATAGTAGTTGAGATCATCATGGAGCTGGGGGTGTTTCATATTATCAGAAACAGAAAAGGTGATGTGTTCACCCCCAGCTTGCAAAATCAGCTTGCCATCATTCACATCAATAATTGCCTTGGCGGTGGGAAGAAATGGTCGACCCAGAATCGAAGGCACTTCCACATCCTCATTTATATCAAGAATCATGAAATCAGCAGGATATGCAAATGGCCCTACTGTAATGACAAGATCCTCTACAATGCCCCTAGGATGCACAATAGATCTAACAGCGAGCTGAATGCTCATCCTAGTATTTATGGGTTCACCTAGGCCTAGCTTCTGAAATAATTTATATGCCATGACGTTTATGTTAGAGCCTAAATCTTCCAAGGACTTCCCTACATTCAAGCTATCTATAATGCAAGGGATAGTAAAACTCTCTGGGTCTTTGGGCTTTTCCGGTAGCTTGTTCTGCAGGATGGCATAACACTCCACATTCAGCATCACCGTCGAGAGCTCCCCAAGCTTCCTCTTGTTAATGAGGTCCTTCTTGAACTTTGCGTACTTGGGAATTTTCGAAAGTGCCTCCACGAATAGCATGTTGATGTAGACCTACTTCGGCACTGCCATGAACTTGGCAAACTCAGTCTCCAGTCGGTCTTTGTGTAACCGGGTAGGAAAGGGGAGTTGAGGAACACACTCCTTCACCACTAGTTGTGGTGTGGGAGCAGACACCTCAACCTCCTTCAACATTTCTTTCTCATTGACTGGAAATGCTAAAGCAGATGGCTCTTTCCCGCGTCAGGCTGGAACGGGGATCTTCGTTGTGACCTTGCCACTCCTAGTGGTAATGGCACTAAGCTGGGCATCTGGGTTGTTTGGATTGGGGACGGTCTGTCCGATAAGGTACCCGGAGGCCTCTCCCCCATGGCTCTATGAAGGCTACCCAGCTGAAGCTGGATATCTTGCAAGACAGCCTATGTATTCCTCTGGCCAGCTTCGATATTCTTCTAACCAGCTTCGAGTTGCAAGAACTTCTCGGAAGCCCTCTTCATGAACCGCTCCATGTTGCCAAGCTCAGTAGTAGTGTTATTGGCAAGGCCTTCCACGATGTCACGCAACTCGGCCATCGGGTCACTCTGTACTGGGACAGCGGGGGTAGTTCCCAGCTGCTGAAATGGTCTCTGGTGCGGTTGAGAAATAACTTGCCCCTGCCTAGCCAGACAGAGTGGTTGTTGTTGCTGCTGGAACTGGCCCTGGCGGCCTTGGTATGATGCTCTCTGGAAACCTGGAGGTCCCTAGGAGACTAGTGGCTTAGGATTACTATTACCACCCCAAGATAAGTTGGGATGCTAGCGCCACACCTCGTTATAGGTATTACTGAAGAAGTCAAAGCGCCTAGCATTGCTAATGAAGTCCAGCTGCTCTTGGGGAGTAGTAGATTCCCTCATCGCCTGGCATTCTTCCACTGTGTGGTGGCTGCTCTCGCGCCGCTACATTGCATTGCCTGTTGTTTCCCTTTTCAGAGATCATCCCATTTTTATCCAGCTGCATGACCAGTTTAGAGACAACTGGACCAATTCAGACGACTGGGTGTCCACGCCATGCACACCCCGGTCTGGCGCTCTCCACGACCTCCTAGCAGACCTCCAATCATAGCCATGCTCTGCCATTTCGTCAAAGAGCTAAGTCAAATAGGGTGGCATCTTGGTCAATGATAGACCATCATTTACACATGTTTTTACCCCCGTTCTTACACCGTTTGAGGTGTTGATTCTCGTGTTTTGGGCCAATTTCACGCTAGGTTGTGCTTGTTTATGATATTTCAGGTCCTAGTACGTGAATGGAGGCTTGGGAGCGAGTTTGAGGTCGATTGGACAAGGATCGGACGCATGGCGAGGTTCTGAGGAAGTCGCGTGGGCACGCACGGGATTGTGCGTGGGCACGCACGGGATTGTGCGTGGCCACGCACGGCCGTGCAACATGTAATTCTGGCCGTGCGGGATTGTGCGTGGGCACGCACGGGCACAAGTGAAATCCGCACGGCCGTGCAAGTAACCAGTTTGGCCGTGCGGGATTGTGCGTGGGCACGCACGGGATTGTGCGTGGCCACGCACGGCCGTGCACCTGTCCGTGCAAGATGGACGAAGGCAGACTTATTGATACGGCGCGTTTTAGGGTGCACGGCCAGAATGGTGTTGTGCACGGCCGTGCACCTGGCCGTGCAACTCGGGAAACTCGGTTTTAAAGCCTAATCCGAGCCAGAAGTGGGAGAATCGTGTTTTGAGAGCAAAAACAGAGCCATAGAGAGAGAAAGTGCGAAGAACACATCCTAGAAGCTGTCTAAGAGCTGGATTTCATCGAATCGAGCTTGGAGATCGTCATAGGAGTGGAAATCATCGTCCCGGAGCAGATTATCCTCATCGTTATGAGTATGACTAATACGATTCTTGTTTTCTCTTCTCTCTCTATGGAGTAGAACCCTTCTCTCACTTGGGTATGAAGAACCCTAGTTCCTTGTGTTAGGGATTTGATTGTAATGACTTGGGATGATATTACTGTTTGATTTTAATCGAATGACGCATGTTTAATGAATTGATTTGAGTCTGATCAGCTTGTCTCAATTTCTGCTGCAACCTGAGATAGATAGAATCTGATTAGGTTGTTAGAGCCTCTTCATTCGATAGTAGGAGATTGGCTATACGAGAGTTAGCCAGTTGACTGCTTTGTACTGGTGTTCTTGGCGCCAGTAGTGGAGTTCTGTGTTCATAGCCTCAGCTTTCTATCCCGGTGAAGACTAGTCGTCTGCCGGGTAGTTAGACTGAGAGGGCTTGGTCAGCTTAAGAGATTCCAAGCTACTGTCGGATCTTCCGCAGTCTAATCAACAGTAAATCAACCCAGGGAATTGCAATTGAACCTAACTAAGGGGCTAGGGGGACTCAATCCCGAGTGACTCTTACCTGCTTTAGAAACCCGAACAATTTACTGCTTTCTTGTTGCTTTTACTTTTCACAACAATCACTCGACTTAGTTTGCTAGATAATAGAGAATCACGGAGTAAGCAGTAGATCTAGACCCCGGGTTGATAATTAAACTTGCCTATACTGCAGTCCCTTTCATTGGTTACACTTGGCCATTGTTAGGTGTTGTGTTTTAGCGTGTCAAGTTTTTGGCGCCGTTGCCGGGGACCCTCTAGGTTATTGGGGAAACGTGAGAATTTGTTACTCTAGCTTTTTCTTTATTGCATTTTTCTTTTCCACCGGTGTGCCTTCACGGGTTGTTTCTGCTGACTGTGTGCAGGTAGTGCATGACCCGTAGCCAGTCGGGAGATCTACTACCATTAGACCAGGAGCTTGAACGAACTTGCAGGAACTTCAAGCGGGCTCTAAAGGCACGACTGGCTACGGAGGAGGAGCTATCACAGCTGCAGCTAGAAGAAGAAGAAGGCGAGATGGGTGATCCGCAGAACCGTGCTGTGATCCCCGAGGAGCAGACCTTGGGATCCTACTGGACCGCTAGGGCTGCGGACATGAGGTCACCCATTCAACACCCTCAGGTCCCAGCCAACAACTTTGAGGTGAGCACCTCTGTGATCACCATGCTGCGCGGTTCAGTAGTGTTCCGTGGTAAGGAGGGCGAGTGCCCTCGATCACATCTCAGGCGATTCCACGAGCTCATTGATGGAATCAAGATCAATGGGGTACCAGCAGATGCCATCCAGCTGAGGTACTTCCCATTCACTCTGGAGGGGCAAGCCAAGGAGTGGCTAGACACTCGACCTCCGGGCTCCATCACCACGTTCGCCAACCTGGCGGACAAGTTCCTCACCCGCTACCATCCTCCATCCAAGACAGCTGACCTGCAGAAGCAAATTACACATTTTGCTCAGGATGAGGATGAGACCATCAGGGATGCATGGGAGAGGTACAACATCCTTTTCCTCAGGTGTCCCAATCATGGTTTCAACGATGCGTTCAAGGTGGGCACCTTCTATCACGCCCTCTTCCCGGAGGACAAGCAGCTGATCGATTCGGTTTGTGGCGGGAACATGCTGACCAAAACCCCGCCACAGCTGAATCAACTCTTTGAAGAGATGGCGGAGAATGGTTATGATTGGGGCACTGCCAGGAGATCGAGGAGAGCACCAGGCCGGGGTGTGCATGCTGTGGGCACCCAGTCATCTGATTTGGTGCAGGTAGTATCGAAGCTGGTCTCAGCTATCGATCGTTCCGGGATGATTCCAGGGACTGGACAGCAGCAGGCGATGCTCTGCCAGTGGTGCGAGAGCACCCATCATATGGTGGAAGACTGCCAGGCGATGAAGGAATCGACCACACCCCAGGAGCAGGTGAACTTCATCAACAATGTCAGGCGCAATGACCCCTACAGCAACACGTACAATGAGGGGTGGCGCCAGCATCCTAACTTCTCCTGGGCTGGGCCAAATCCCAGACCACCAGCTCCACAGGGAACACTGGGCTTCCAGAGGCCACCATATCAGCCCAGACAGGGGCAATTCCAGCAGCCAGGTGCAGCCCCTGCTGCCCTAGTGCAGAACGATAAGATGGCTGAACTGCGGGACTTGGTGGGTTCTCTCGCCAGTGTTAGTGCTCAGAAATTCAACACCTTTGAGCAGTTCATGGAGAAGGCCTCGGGTCAACTCCTGGCTCTCGAAGCTGGTCAGAGGAACACACAGGCTGTTTTGCAGGATATCCAGACCCAGCTGGGGAGCGTGGCCCAGGCAGTGGCTCAAAGGGCTCCTGGTACTCTACCAGCGCAGACCATCCCTCACCCGCAGACCCCGGATGAGCGGTGCAATGCCATCATGACCAGGAGTGGCAAGCTGACTGTTGACCCCCCTGCTCGGGAACCGGAGAGAGAAAGCCCTGTTGCAGCATCTCCAGCGGTTGAACAAGAAGTTGAGAAGGAGGTTGAGGTGCCTGCACCTAAACCGCAACCAGTAGTGAAGGAGTATGTCCCTAAACTCCCTTTCCCTACTCGGTTGCACAAAGACAGGCTGGAGACCGAGTTCGAGAACTTCATGGCCATGCTCAAGAAGCTGAATGTCCAAGTGCCCTTCCTGGAGGCACTATCGCAAATGCCAAAGTATGCGAGGTTTCTGAAAGAGCTTCTCTCAAAGAAGCAGAAGCTGAGTGAGCTGGCCACTGTGGAGCTCAGCGAGGAGTGCTCGGCTATTCTGCAGAACAAGCTTCCACAGAAGAAAAAGGACCCAGGTAGTTTCACTATCCCGTGCTCTATTGATAAATTGCATGTAGAGAAGTCCTTGGCGGATTTAGGTGCTAGTATCAATGTTATTCCATATAAATTGTTCATGAAACTAGGCCTAGGTGAACCCCGTGCTACTAGGATGACCCTTCAATTAGCAGACAGATCGGTAGTGCATCCTAGGGGTATAGTGGAAGACCTTCTGGTCAAGGTTGGCAAATTCACGTATCCTGTGGATTTTGTTATCCTGGACATCAGTGAGGACACAGAAGTGCCTCTTATACTGGGAAGGCCTTTCCTGGCCACCGCCAAGGCTCTCATAGATGTGCATGATGGGACCTTAGTTCTGAGGGATGGCGAGGAGCGAATAACATTTTCTGTTGCTAACACTATACCTGCTTCGTTACCTCTGCATGCTGTATCTCACCAGGAGCACGAGTCTGTCGTGTATCCTTCTGTGCTGCCTATTTTGCAGGAACCGCCTCCCACACCTTCGCCGCCACTCCGGACCACCCCGTCATCCAAAGAACAGATCAAGGAGGAGTGGCGGCCAAAACTGCAGGCAGCTAAGCCTGCTCAAAAGAAAGCCGGAGACCACTATGAGCTGGTCCCGCCCCCACCTTGGCCATCTGAGTATTCACTCGCTTGCATCCTACCGGATGGCCAAGTCGAGCTGGCAAATGCTGGTGGCCACATTCGCCGCGTGCATGGCCACCATTTGAAGCTGTACCTCAAGAGCGATGTGGATCCGCTCTTGAAGGCACCTGATCCTACACTTCCCTGAGCATCCATACTGGCGTCCAGCTAAAAGACGGTAAAGAAGCGCTTCTGGGGAGGCAACCCCACCGAGGTTTGCATTTTCTTACTCTTTTTCCTTTGATTTTGTGTGTTTTTGAGTCTTGAGACGTTGATCCAGAGTTACGTGTCGTTATTGAGTGAAAACAGGTTGATTTCGGGACCCCAGCAAGTCGCACGGCCAGAACCTTGACTTGCACGGCCGTGCGGGTACCCCCCTGGCCGTGCGAGCTCTCGGCCACGAGCGCACGACAAAAATTGCACAATGCACGGCCGTGCGCTCAGCCTGGCTTGGCCGTGCGCCTTGCACGGGCATTGCATGGCCTTGCACGGCCGTGCGCTATGCCTGGCCTGGCCGTGCGTGCTCTCGGTAGTTAGTGCACGGCCAAAAGCGCCAGGTGCACGGCCGTGCGCCTCGGCTCGGCCAGGCCGTGTCGACCTGCACGGGCAAAAGGCACCTGTGCACGGCCGTGCGTGCCTGCCCGTGCGGCCCCAGCTGACGGTGATAATGGAGCTGCTGGCGCTGCTGATGATGATGCGTTCAATGGATGACATCGATCTCGACGATCTTGGCGACGAGTAGGCTGTACTCGTTGCCCGTCTCAGTGTGTCTGTTTTGATTTTCTTTTTAGACTTTTGTGTGTTTGCTCCATGTGTGTGGAGCTTGAACTTGGTGTCGTTTGTTTTGTTTTTGGTTTTTCCTTTGTGGTTTGATGTAGCCGTCTGGGCTAACACTTATCCCTAACGCCAGTGTGCTAGTGTTTCTGATGTTCGATTTGTGCAGCATTGTCCACTCCCCCGTTCGTTTCTCGCTGACTGGTCCACTTCCAGTCCCCCAGCAGTGTTCTTACCCGGTAACATCGTTCCCCTTATCTTTCCCTCTACTCCATTGAGGGCAATGTCGTGCTTAAGTGTGGGGGGATGCTTTGTATCGGTTGGAATATTTATGATGGTGCTTGGAGCCTAGTCCGCTGTCCGAATCTTACGATTTGAGGGCTCCAAGTACTGCTGTTTGATCATATTGGCACTGTGGTTTGATGGATGAATTGATTGGATTTTTGGATTAATGCATGACAACTTGTTTGCGACTAGGACAACCTATGATGAGGACTGAGATGTGCAGTAGAACGATGTAGGGGTTCAGTTTTTCAACTGTTTGCTTGCCAACTGTGACTTGATCTGATTTGATCTGATTACTTGTTCTTGACAGTCATTTATGCATCTAGTTCAGGGTATCAGAATGTGAGATAGAGCATATAGGTAGCCATGTGAGATTTGAGCCTGCTCGTTTCTTTCTTGTGCGATAGATCCCTCTTCCATGATGTGTAGCATTCACGTTGTCACTAGCTGAGATGATGGGGGCATAGGATTAGCCCACGCCCAAAACTGACTGTCCTGATGTGTCATATCCCCTAGTCAGCCCCTTTGAGCCGTGTGTTATCCTTTCTTTTGGTCTATAATGAAACAAAATCACCCTTGTTGCATCTTTTAGAAGGTTCCACAGAGTGGTTTTTATATATTCTCTGCTGTTTCTGCTAAAGTCTATGTGAGTGTTGGAGGTAGTGCTTAAAAGTTGGGCAGATGTTTGAAATATGTGCAGAAGTGGTGGCTCTCTTAAGAAATGAAAAGAAAAATAAAAGAAAAACAAAGAAAAAATGAAAGCAAAAGAGAGCCACTGCCAAAAATCTGAATAATGCCCAGTAAGCAGTGCTTCTTAGCAGTATGGCTTGGAAATGCTGATGTTTATGCCTCCTTCGCTCTTGTGCTCTTAAGATATTGAGTAATGCAGAATAGCAGAAAGAAAATACCGGGTTGTTTGACTGTGATTGTGTGCTTGGGAAATGTGGAACCTTTTGCTATGAATACTTCCACCACCTAAAAGGCCTTTTCCCCATGTCCAAGACCCTAGCCAGTCATTTGAACCTGTGTCTAAGACCTCCTGATTAGTTAGTGGTGACACCCCATATGTGAACTCTAGCATTTAGAGGCTGCCATCATGGTGAAGAGATGATAGGTATTGAGAGAAATAGCATGCGCATCTTTCGCATCAAATTGTCCTGACCCCACTGGTCGAGAGTGAGTGATTCATTTTCATTTTCTATATGCTCTTGTACCCCGGTGAGGACCTAGATTGCTCGGTCTCTATTCTGATGTCTTGAGTTGGATGCATGAGTTGACTGTTTTGAGTAAGTGGTTGAATCAAGTCTAGGTTGGCCAGTGAACAGAAGGGAGACTCTTCCTTTACTCGATTTGCTGCACTCGAATGTCCTTTGTGGTGGTTGTCCAGGTTGTTATTGAGGTTGTGCATGTATTGATGTTTGAAAACCAGTGCGATTCACGTGTTTTGTGCCTTTATGACTTGTCCCCAATGTTGGTTGATTGAAATATGTAAGCTTACCTAGTGTCCGACTTGGTTTGCTTGGGGACAAGCAAACGGTTAAGTTTGGGGGAGTTTGATAGACCATCATTTACACATGTTTTTACCCCCGTTCTTACACCGTTTGAGGTGTTGATTCTCGTGTTTTGGGCCGATTTCACGCTAGGTTGTGCTTGTTTATGATATTTCAGGTCCTAGTACGTGAATGGAGGCTTGGGAGCGAGTTTGAGGTCGATTGGACAAGGATCGGACGCATGGCGAGGTTCTGAGGAAGTCGCGTGGGCACGCACGGGATTGTGCGTGGGCACGCACGGGATTGTGCGTGGGCACGCACGGGATTGTGCGTGGGCACGCACGGGATTGTGCGTGGGCACGCACGGGATTGTGCGTGGCCACGCACGGCCGTGCAACATGTAATTCTGGCCGTGCGGGATTGTGCGTGGGCACGCACGGGCACAAGTGAAATCCGCACGGCCGTGCAAGTAACCAGTTTGGCCGTGCGGGATTGTGCGTGGGCACGCACGGGATTGTGCGTGGCCACGCACTGCCGTGCACCTGGCCGTGCAAGATGGACGAAGGCAGACTTATTGATACGGCGCGTTTTAGGGTGCACGGCCAGAATGGTGTTGTGCACGGCCGTGCACCTGGCCGTGCAACTCGGGAAACTCGGTTTTAAAGCCTAATCCGAGCCAGAAGTGGGAGAATCGTGTTTTGAGAGCAAAAACAGAGCCATAGAGAGAGAAAGTGCGAAGAACACATCCTAGAAGCTGTCTAAGAGCTGGATTTCATCGAATCGAGCTTGGAGATCGTCATAGGAGTGGAAATCATCGTCCCGGAGCAGATTATCCTCATCGTTATGAGTATGACTAATCCGATTCTTGTTTTCTCTTCTCTCTCTATGGAGTAGAACCCTTCTCTCACTTGGGTATGAAGAACCCTAGTTCCTTGTGTTAGGGATTTGATTGTAATGACTTGGGATGATATTACTGTTTGATTTTAATCGAATGACGCATGTTTAATGAATTGATTTGAGTCTGATCAGCTTGTCTCAATTTCTGCTGCAACCTGAGATAGATAGAATCTGATTAGGTTGTTAGAGCCTCTTCATTCGATAGTAGGAGATTGGCTATACGAGAGTTAGCCAGTTGACTGCTTTGTACTGGTGTTCTTGGCGCCAGTAGTGGAGTTCTGTGTTCATAGCCTCAGCTTTCTATCCCGGTGAAGACTAGTCGTCTGCCGGGTAGTTAGACTGAGAGGGCTTGGTCAGCTTAAGAGATTCCAAGCTACTGTCGGATCTTCCGCAGTCTAATCAACAGTAAATCAACCCAGGGAATTGCAATTGAACCTAACTAAGGGGCTAGGGGGACTCAATCCCGAGTGACTCTTACCTGCTTTAGAAACCCGAACAATTTACTGCTTTCTTGTTGCTTTTACTTTTCACAACAATCACTCGACTTAGTTTGCTAGATAATAGAGAATCACGGAGTAAGCAGTAGATCTAGACCCCGGGTTGATAATTAAACTTGCCTATACTGCAGTCCCTTTCATTGGTTACACTTGGCCATTGTTAGGTGTTGTGTTTTAGCGTGTCAGTCAACATGTTCTCATCACATACCGAGTCAATCAGTTGCTTGTCTTCAGGAAAGAGAGTGTGGTAGAAGTTGACCACCTTGAACGCGTCATTGAAATCATGATTGGGACACTTCAGAAAGAGACTGGTGTATCTCTTCCAAGCATCCCGAATGGTTTCATCCTCCTCCTGGGAAAAATGTGTAATCTCCTTTTGCAAGTCTGCTGTCTTGGACGGTGGATGATAGGGATAAAGAATTTGTTAGCCAGGTCAGTGAATGTCGTGATTGCCCGTGGGGTTCGGTTGTCCAGCCACATCTTGGCATATCCCTCCAAAGTAAAAGGGAAGTAACGCAACTTAATGGCGTCCTACGGGACCCCATTAATCTTGATTCCATCGATCAGCTCGTGGAATCGTCGTAGGTGCGCTCTGGGACAATCTCTCGCCTTCCCATGGAACATCACTGAACCTTTCAGCATGGTAGAGGCGCCCACCTGAAAGTTGTTGGCCGCAACTTGAGGGTGTTGGATGGTGGACCTCATGTCTGCAGCACTGGCGGTCCAGTAGTATCTCATGGTACGCTCCTCGGGGACAACCACCCTGTTAGTATTATTGGGTTCACCCATTTCTTTTTCCTGTTTGATGTTCAGCTGAGCCAAAGCTTCCTCCGCAGCCAGTCGCACATTTAAAGCTCTCTTGAAGTTGCGATAGGTCCTTTCAAGCTCTTGGTCTAATGGCAATAGAACTCCTGACCGGCTACGGGTCATGCACTACTTGCACACAGACGGCTAACACAACCCGTGAAGGCGAACAGTTGGAGGGATGAAGCTACTGAAAAGTAAATGCCAAAATAACAGATGTTTACGTTTCTACAATAACCTAGAGGGTCCCCGGCAACGGCGCCAAAAACTTGACTTCTATGATGCAACACCAAACTACGACCAAGTGCAATCATAGGACGGAAATGTAGAATAGTGGTTCAATTTAATTTATCGACCCGAGGTCTAGATCTACTGCCTATTCCGTAAACTTCTATTAGCTAGCAAACTAAGTGTAGTGAGTGGTTCAATTGCAAAATAAACAAAATGCAAGAAATGTTCCAGTTTTCCAAGTATGTTAAAGGTCATCCAGGTATGTTTCCCCCTAGTATGCAGCTAGTTCAGATTATATATTCCCAATTTGTTCAGATTGAAAGATACACTGCGGAAAATCTTGACAAGTCTGGAATCTCGGCTAAAGAAGACCATACCCTCTTGGTTTGAATACCCGACGTGTGACTAACCTCCACCGACATAAACTACCAAGGAACTAATACACCAAACTTCCTCTATTGGCATTAATTCCAGTACAGAGTAGTGAATCGACTTCTCGACTAAAGTAGTTGATTCACCACTTCCAATTTAAGGTTGCTCTTTTAACCTATACAGAGACTATCGTTCTAGGTTAAAGCAGGAATCACACAGGTTTGATCAAGACTCATGCAATTCTGATTAATGCCTCAATTGAATATATCAAATTAATCATTTGCAAACGGGGTTCATACAACCATTCTAGCATACAAAACTAGGGTTCTTCATACCCAGATGAAAGAGAGGTTTACTCCATGGAGAGAAGTGGAAACATCATGCTAGGAGGAGAAATCATCAGGTGGACAATAAAATCTGCTCCTGACAGCTAATCGGTACCCCGAGGATGAGGATTCGAGCTCTGAGGTCTTCAAATTGCTCCAATCCTTGCCCAAGGGTTGTCCTTTGTCACTCTCTCTCTCTCTCACTCTCTCTCTCTCTAGGTTTCTCTTTCTGCCTTTAGAACTTCAAAATTCCAGATCCTTTGCCCTTTTCCCGAGTTGCCCTTTTATAAGTTGGAGATTCACGAGTTACGGCCAAAGTTACGGTAACTCCCTCTCCTAGACTGTAACTTTCCTCAAAAACTTGTCGTTGTGCTCCATAAACCAAGAATCACGGCTTCTTTAGAGAAGTTACGGTTGAAACTGTAACTTGAGAGGGGGAGACCATAACTCCAAGAATGCTCTTGGAACCTTATGTCGTTGCTTCCCGAAAGTTACGGGTGCTAAGGGCGAGTTACAGTCCAGACCGTAACTTCTCAGGTCTTGCCGTAACTCCAAAGAAGCTCGTAGAGCCTTGGCCTTTTCCTCTGACAAGTTATGGGCTATTGGGGAAAGTTACGGTCTCGACCGTAACTTCCAAGTCGGGGCCATAACTTCTCCCGGCTCTCAGCACATTAGCACCAAAACGTCCCAAAACTCGCTCGTTCACACCCATTCACGTGCTAAGACCTGAAACATCATCAACCAACACAACCTAGCGTAAAATAGGCCACGAGAGTGAGAAAGCGAGCTCAAGCGATCAAGAAATGAAGGGGAAAACTTGTTCAAATATGGCGTTATCATCTACTAATGAAATCGGTAGCATTCTTGAAATTGGTCGGCCAGAAAAATCCAGATTGTAGTATCTTCATTGCTATTCGATGCCCCCCACGATGTCCTCCAGAAGCTCCGATATGACAGTGGAAAAGAATTTCGTTGGCTTCCTTTGAATCTATGCATCGTCTAATTGTTCCATCAGAACCCACCTTGAATAAGTAAGGGTCTTCCCAAAAGAAATTCTTAATATTTGCAAAGAATTTATTCCGCTCAACATGAGTCATATCCTTCAGAAGCTGCTTTGTTGACAGATAATTATTGACATCTGCAAACCATGGGGGGTGGTCTTCCCATATTTTCATAAGATAAAGTCTTTCATCTAGCAATGAATCATTAATTTCTCTCCTGGACACTTCATTGGTCGTTGGGCCTTCCAACCAAGAAAGATGGTCAGCTACGAGGTTCTCCGCGACCTTCTTGTCCTTGATTTCAATGTCAAATTTTTGCAATAAAAGTATCAATTGGATAAGACGAGGCTTAGAGTCCACCTTCGTCATCAAGTAACGGAGAGTGGAATGATCGGTGTAAACAATGACCTTGGAAAGAACCAAGTAGGGCCAGAATTTGTCAAATGCAAGACTACATCAAGTAGCTCACCCTTTATCTCTCCTTTGACCCAAAACTGCTCCTACCGCGAAATCTCTCGCATCACACATCATTTCGAAAGCCAATTTCTAGTCCTGCGTCACCATGATTGGGACAGTGGTTAACCGACTCTTCATTGTCTCGAAAGCATCCCTGCAGTTTGTAGAAAATTTGAAGACCGCGTCTTTCTCAAGTAGTTTGGTGAGAGGTAGAGCAATCTTTGAGAAATCTTGTATGAATCTTCTATAGAAACCAGCATGACCGAGAAAACTCCGAATTCCCTTTACCTTAGTTGGTGGGGGTAGCTTGCTAATGGTTTCGACCTTTGCTCTATCCACCTCGATACCCTTCTTGGATATTTTATGTCCAAGCACTATCCCTTCTTAAACCATGAAATGACATTTCTCCTAAATGAATGAGAGATTGGTTTTTGTACATCTCTCCAACACCTTCTCCAAATTTCGAAGGCAAAGGTCGAAAGAGTCACCAAAAACAAAAAAATCGTCCATGAAGACCTTGATAGACCGTCATTTACACATGTTTTTACCCTCATACTTACACCGTTTGAGGTGTTGATTCTCGTGTTTTAGGCCGATTTCACGCTAGGTTGTGCTTGTTTGTGTTATTTCAGGTCCTAGTACGTGAATGAAGGCTTAGGAGCGAGTCTGGGGTCGATTGGACGAAGAACGGACGAAGGGCGAGCTGTTTGGGGAGTGCACGGGCAGACCAGGAGGCTGCACGGCCGTGCACTTGAGCCATTTGGCCGTGCACCTCATGTCGAGGCCATGCACGGGCAGGCTTGAAGCTTGCACGGCCGTGCGCCTGGCTGTGCAAGATGGACGAAGACCCAACAAATGAAACGGCGCGTTTTGAGGGTGCACGGCCAGAATTGTGTAGTGCACGGCCGTGCACCTGGCCGTGCAACTCGGGAAAGTCGGTTTTAAAGCCTAATTCGAGCCAAAAGTGGGGGAATCGTGTTTTGAGAGCAAAAACAGAGCCCTAGAGAGAGAAAGTGCGAAGAACACATCCTAGAAGCTGTCCTAGAGCTGGATTTCATCGAATCGAGCCTGGAGATCGTCATAGGAGTGAAAATCATCATCCCGGAGCAGATTATCCTCATCGTTATGAGTATGACTAATCCGATTCTTGTTTTCTCTTCTCTCTCTATGGAGTAGAACCCTTCTCTCGCTTGGGTATGAAGAACCCTAGTTCCTTGTGTTAGGGATTTGATTGTAATGACTTGGGATGATATTACTGCTTGATTTTAATCGAATGACGCATGTTTCATGAATTGATTTGAGTCTGATCAGCTTGTCTCAATTTCTGCTTCAACCTGAGATAGATAGAATCTGATTAGGTTGTTAGAGCCTCTTCATTCGATAGTAGGAGATTGGCTATACGAGAGTTAGCCAGTTGACTGCTTTGTACTGGTGTTCTTGACGCCAGTAGTGGAGTTCTGTGTTCATAGCCTCAGCTTTCTATCCCGGTGAAGACTAGTCGTCTGCCGGGTAGTTAGACTGAGAGGGCTTGGTCAGCTTAAGAGATTCCAAGCTACTGTCGGATCTTCCGCAGTCTAATCAACAGTAAATCAACCCAGGGAATTGCAATTGAACATAACTAAGGGGCTAGGGGGATTCAATCCCGAGTGACTCTTGCCTGCTTTAGAAACCCGAACAATTTACTGCTTTCTTGTTGCTTTTACTTTTCACAACAATCACTCGACTTAGTTTGCTAGATAATAGAGAATCACGGAGTAAGCAGTAGATCTAGACCCCGGGTTGATAATTAAACTTGCCTATACTGCAGTCCCTTTCATTGGTTACACTTGGCCATTGTTAGGTGTTGTGTTTTAGCGTGTCAAGTTTTTGGCGCAGTTGCCGGGGACCCTCTAGGTTATTGGAGAAACGTGACAATTTGTTACTCTAGCTTTTTATTTTCTGCATTTTCTTTCTTCCACCTGTGTGCCTTCACGGGTTGTTTCTTCTGAGTGTGTGCAGGTAGTGCATGACCCGTAGCCAGTCGGGAGATCTACTACCACTTGACCAGGAGCTTGAACGAACCTGCAGGAACTCCAAGCGGGTTCTAAAGGCGCGACTGGCTGCGGAGAAGGCGCTGTCACAGCTACAAATCGGAGAAGAAGAAGAAGGCGAGATGGGTGATCCGCAGAACAACAATGTGATCCCCGGGGAGCAGACCATGGGATCCTACTGGACCGCTAGGGCTGCGGACATGAGGTCACCTATTCAACACCCTCAGGTCCCAGCCAACAACTTTGAGGTGAGCACCTCCGTGATCACCATGCTGCGCGGTTCAGTAGTGTTCCGTGGTAAGGAGGGAGAGTGCCCTCGATCACATCTCAGGCGATTCCACGAGCTCATCGATGGAATCAAGATCAATGGGGTACCAGCAGATGTCGTCCAGCTGAGGTACTTCCCATTCACTCTGGAGGGGCAGGCCAAGGAGTGGCTAGACACTCGACCTCCGGGCTCCATCACCACGTTCGCCAACCTGGCGGACAAGTTCCTCACCCGCTACCATCCTCCATCCAAGACAGCTGATCTCCAGAAGCAGATTACACACTTTTCTCAGGATGAGGATGAAACCATTCGGGATGCTTGGGAGAGGTACACCAGCCTCTTTCTCAGGTGTCCCAACCATGGTTTCAACGATGCGTTCAAGGTGGGCACCTTCTATCACGCCCTCTTCCCGGAGGACAAGCAGCTGATCGATTCGGTTTGTGGCGGGAACATGCTGACCAAAACCCCGCCACAACTGAATCAACTCTTTGAGGAGATGGCGGAGAA
Organism: Linum tenue; assembly: GCA_946122785.1. NCBI lineage: Eukaryota > Viridiplantae > Streptophyta > Magnoliopsida > Malpighiales > Linaceae > Linum > Linum tenue. The sequence continues at coordinate 74,994,003 of CAMGYJ010000005.1, read as the reverse complement.
CGGTTATGACTGGGGCACTGCCAGGAGATCGAGACGAGCCCCTGGAAGGGGTGTGCATGCTGTGGGCACCCAGTCATCTGATCTGGTGCAGGTGGTATCGAAGCTGGTTTCAGCTATCGATCGTTCTGGTTTGATTGCAGGTACCGGACAGCCGCAGGCGATGCACTGCCAGTGGTGTGAGAGCTCTCATCACACCGTGGAGGACTGTCAGGCTATGAGGGAGTCGTCCACTCCCCAGGAGCAGGTGGATTTCATCGGGAATGCCAGGCGCTTTGACCCCTACAGCAACACCTATAATGAGGGGTGGCGCCAGCATCCTAACTTTTCTTGGGCTGGGCCAAATCCCAGACCACCAGCTCCCCATGGACCTCCCGGTTTCCAGAGGCCTCCATACCAGCCCAGACAGGGGCAATTTCAGCAGCAGCAGCAGCCACTCTACCAGCCCAGACAGGGGCCAGTTCCACCTCAGTCGCAGGCACGACCATTTCCACAGGCAGGGGCAGCCCCAGCACAGGTTGACCCGATGGCGGAACTGAGAGATCTGGTGGGTTCTCTGGCCTCCTCCAGTGCGAGTAAATTCAATAACATGGAGCAGTTCATGGAGAAAGCTTCTGGCAAGTTCTTGGAGCTAGAAGCTGGTCAGAGAAACACGCAGGTTGTGCTGCGCGATATACAGACCCAGCTTGGTGGTGTTGCCCAGGCTGTTGCTCGGAGGACTCCAGGTACCTTGCCTGGTCAGACCATCCCTCACCCGCAGAACCAGGATGAAAACTGCAGTGCCATCACAACCAGGAGTGGCAAGGTGACTGCCGATCCACCTGTTCGGGCAGAGGAGAGAGAGACCCCTGTTTCAGCACTTCCAGCTAATCAGGAAGAAATGGAGAAGGAGGTTGAGGTGCCTGCTCCTAAACCGCAACCAGTGGTGAAGGAGTATGTACCACAGCTTCCCTTTCCTACTCGGTTGCACAAAGACCGACTGGAGACTGAGTTTGCCAAATTCATGGCAATGCTGAAGCAGGTGAATATTAGCATGCCCTTCGTGGAGGCATTATCGAAGATGCCCAAGTATGCAAAGTTCATGAAGGATCTCCTCACCAACAAGAGGAAGCTTGGGGAGCTGTCTACGGTGATGCTAAACGAGGAGTGTTCTGCCATCCTGCAGAACAAACTACCAGAGAAGCGAAAAGATCCAGGGAGTTTCACTATCCCTTGCATGATCGGTAGTTTGCATGTAGGGAAGTCCTTGGCGGATTTAGGCGCTAGCATTAATGTCATGCCATATTCACTGTTTAAGAAGCTAGGCCTAGGTGAACCCAGTAATACTAGGATGAGCATCCAGCTTGCTGATAGATCTATTGTGCATCCTAGGGGCATAGCAGAGGACTTGATAGTCGCAGTAGGGCCATTTTCATATCCTGTTGATTTTGTGATTTTGGACATAAATGAGGATGTTGATGTGCCATTGATACTGGGTAGACCTTTTCTCGCCACCGCCAAGGCACTGATTGATGTTAATGATGGAAAGCTGATTTTGAGAGCTGGGGGTGAACAAATCACCTTCTCTGTTTCTGATAATATGAAACACCCCCAGCTCCATGATGATCTTGATTACTGTGATGTTGTTGCTGATTTTGAAACCGCACTCGCCATCACGAGTGCGGGTACTGATGATTTCCTTGAGTGTTGTCTTTTGCTAGGGGAACAGGCATCACAGGATGTGCAGCTGGCGGAGCAGCTGGCGGAGCTGGACGAGGCTGCGAGCGAGGGGCGAGAGCTGCCATTCAAGCCGATTCCCATCTCGCCCCGGCTCGCTACATCATTGGAGGAGCCACCAGAGTTGGAGCTTAAACCCCTCCCATCTCATCTGGAGTATGCATTTCTCCGGGAGGGGAATAAGCTCCCGGTTATTATTAGCTCGGATCTGACCCCCGAGCAGAAGAGCAGGCTGGTGGCTCTGTTGCAGAAGTATGCCCGGGCCTTGGCATGGAAGATCACTGACATCAGAGGCATTAGCCCATCCTTCTGCTCTCACAGAATCTTGATGGAGGATGAGGTTAAGCCAGTCAGACAGCCGCAGAGGAGATTGTCTCCTAACTTGGAGGCAGTGGTCCGGGCAGAGATCGTGAAGCTCATGGATGCAGGGATCATCTTTGCTATATCTGATAGCAAGTGGGTCAGCCCCACTCAGGTGGTCCCGAAGAAAGGCGGGATGACTGTGGTCCCGAACGAGAAGAAGGAGTTGATCCCGATGCGGACCGTGACCGGCTGGAGAGTCTGCATCGATTACCGGCGCCTGAACGACGCCACCAGGAAAGATCATTTTCCCCTACCTTTCATTGACCAGATGCTGGAGAGGTTGGCGGGCCATGAGTTCTATTGCTTCCTGGATGGCATGTCTGGGTACTTCCAGATTCCTATTGCACCGGAGGATCAGGAGAAGACCACATTCACTTGCCCCTTCGGCATTTTTGCTTACCGGAGGATTCCATTTGGGCTGTGTAACGCACCGCGACCTTCCAGAGATGCATGCTGGCTATCTTTGACCGACTGGTTGGAGAGATCATGGAAGTCTTCATGGATGATTTCTCGGTTTATGGAGATTCCTTCACTCATTGTCTCCATAACCTGGAACTCGTTCTGAAGAGGTGCGAGGAGACGAATCTGGCACTCAACTGGGAGAAGTGCCATTTCATGGTTCGTGAGGGTATCGTGCTTGGGCACAAGATCTCCAAGAAGGGGATTGAGGTAGATCGCGCGAAGATTGAGACGATCAGTCAGCTACCTCCTCCCGTTTCTGTGAAGGGGATTCGCAGCTTTCTGGGTCATGCAGGCTTTTACCGGCGCTTCATCAAAGACTTCTCGAAGATTGCCCTGCCGTTGACCAAGCTCTTGGAGAAGGATGCGCCATTCCAGTTCACTCCAGAGTGCACAGCTGCATTTGAGACTCTGAAGGAGAAGCTTACCCATGCCCCTATCATGGTGACTCCTGATTGGTCTCTTCCTTTTGAGCTGATGTGCGATGCGAGTGACTATGGAGTCGGAGCAGTTCTGGGTCAGAGACGCGAGAAACACTTCCAGCCCATCTACTACGCGTCGAAGACCTTGAACGATGCACAGGAGAACTACACCACCACAGAGAAGGAGCTCCTCGCTGTGGTGTATGCATTTGACAAGTTCCGACCCTATCTGGTGCTCTCTCATGTGGTGGTCTACACTGACCACTCGGCGATTCGTTATCTGATGAGCAAGGCTGATGCCAAGCCTCGGCTCATCCGCTGGATCCTGCTGCTGCAGGAGTTTGATATCGAGATCCGGGACAAGAAGGGAGCCGAGAATGTTGCTGCAGATCATCTTTCGCGGTTGGAAGCCCCTCCGGTGGACAACTTCGAGGAAGAGATCGACGACTCCTTCCCGGGTGAGCGATTGCTGGCGATGACCCTGGTGGACAGCGTTACCCCTTGGTATTCTGACTTTGCCAATTATCTGGTGGGCAAGCAGTTACCCAAGGGGATGGTTACTCATGCGAAGCGCAAGTTCTTCTCCGATCTGAAGCACTACTTCTGGGAGGATCCTTACCTCTTCAGAATCGGAGCAGATGGCGTGATCCGGCGCTGTGTGATGGAGCATGAGATGGGAGACATCCTGTCTCACTGTCACGAAGGACCTACTGGCGGTCATCATGGAGGAACCCGCACGGCGCGGAAGGTGCTACAGTCGGGCTTCTATTGGCCCTCGCTCTTCAAGGATGCAGACACCTTCGCACGCCAGTGCGACCGCTGCGAAAGGTCAGGTACAGAACGTAAGCTGCAGCTGCTGGAGTTGGAGGAGTGGCGTTACCACGCCTACGAGAACACCCTGCTCTACAAAGAGCGCACCAAGCGTCTTCACGACGCTAGGTTGAGGGGCCCGAAGGAGTTTCAGGTAGGTGATCGTGTTCTGCTCTTTAATGCACGCCTGAAACTCTTTCCAGGCAAGCTCCGTTCTAGGTGGTCGGGTCCTTTCACGGTGACCCAAGTTTTCCCGCATGGTGCGGTGGAGATCAGCAATGCTCAAACCGAGCCATTCAAGGTGAATGGCCACCTCCTAAAGTTGTACTTGGGAGGTGCTGTCGAGCGCGCAGAGCTGCTAATCAAGCTCGAGGACCCTTAGTTCCTCTACTGGCGTCCAGCTAAAAGACGGTAAAGAAGCGCTTGTGGGGAGGCAACCCCACCGAGGTTTGCATTTTCTTACTATTTTTCCTTTGATTTTGTGTGTTTTTGAGTCTTGAGACGTTGATCCGGAGTTACGTGTCGTTTTTGAGTGAAAACAGGTTGATTTCGGGACCCCAGCAAGGTGCACGGCCAGAAAATCAACTTGCACGGCCGTGCACCTAGCCTGGCCTGGCCGTGCGAGCTCTCGGCCAGGAGTGCACGGCCAAAAGCGCGTTGTGCACGGCCGTGCAGCACCCTCGACCAGGCCGTGCAGCCTTGCACGGGCAGCATATCGCCTCGCACGGCCGTGCGGGTACCACCCCCTGGCCGTGCGAGCTCTCGGCGCTAGTTGCACGGCCAAATGTGCATTGTGCACGGCCGTGCAACACCCTCGGCCAGGCCGTGTCGGCCTGCACGGGAAAAAAGCCAAGGTGCACGGCCGTGCGCCTCTGCCCGTGCAGCCGAGGCACGGGCTCTATAAATGGCCGTGCACGGCCATTGTGGTCAGAATCCCAAATTTTCTCGCCGGAAACCTCTCCCCCTCGCCGGAAAACCGCGCCAAACCTACCTATTTTGATTTTTCCGGCCACTTTGGGTACTTTTTTCACCAAACCAACACAAAACCCACTCTTTCTACACCCAAAGCGGCCTATCCCCCGAGTTTGAGCGAGTTTGGGCGACATTTTTGTCGCCGGAGGCGATTTCCGGCGAGAATCCGGCGAGGCTCCGACGAGCATTTCCGGCCAGATTTTCGGCATTTCGTCGACTCCCTTGTCTTCCCCTCATCATCCCCTACACCTCTACTTGAGTCTCCAGGTTTGATTTTGTCCCTAACTATGTTAATTGTGGAGAATTGAGTGTGTAGGGTGTATGTTAGCGAATCTTATTGAATCCTGTGATTTGTGTGAAATTGATTGAGGGGAATGCATGGGATGTGATTGAATTATGTTGGGCAATGTCCCATTTGCTTGTTTGAGCCCTTGTGTGCAAGAATTTGGCCAATTTCATGCTTCACTTAATAGTGCACACAAGGTGTTCGATGAAATGCCTGTTTTCCATGCCATGTTGTGGCCACCGGTTGGGGCCCTTAATGATGTAGTTTGTGGGTGTATTTGCTATGGATGTGAACCTTGAGTTGCCTACTTTCTTGTGAATGTGCACCCCCACCCAGATTATGCTTGATTTATCGAGTTTTTGACCCCCGAACTATGGATGAAACCATGGTTCGGCTGCTTTCTGTTCTTAAGTGTGGGGGTGGGCTTGACCTTTTCTTTGGCTCTTTTGGTTCCACTTTGGGTTGTTGTTTTGCAGGGCAATGGTACAACCTAACTTCCAGCACCCGTTCATCCGGGATCTCAGGAGGGGCTCCACCGGAGAGCGCTTCAAGAAAGTCGTGGAAACCCCGTTTGGCGCCCACCATTGCTGGTCCAAACGGGAGTTTCGGGAACTGCACTGCTACGAGCAGATTTCCGCCGTGGTCGCCAACACTGCATGGCGCCGTCTGTTCCAGATCTGCGAGACGGTCTACTACGAGCCGGTGTGGGAGTTCTACACCACTTTCAAGCACAACTCCACGACCAGATACCATGACAGTACAGCCGTCCAATTCAGGCTGGGTGGTGTCCCCCGGTCCTTGAGCTATCACGAGCTGGCTGAGGCTCTCGACCTCGACCTCGACGACAGTCGGGACTACGTCACCGAGGCTACTGAGCCACCGGAGGTGGACTTCAAGAGGCTGTACACCAGCCTGGCTCAGCCTGGCCAGACGCGTCCTTTCAAGTCTGGAAGGACGAAGGCAGCTACCCTGCGGATCGAGTACCGACTTCTCCACCACCTGCTGGCGAAGTCTTACACTCCTGCATATGACAGCGCCGGCCACATCACGAAGAGGCCCCTGTACTTCCTCGATTCGATCCGCCAGCGCCGCCATCCTCTCCACCTGGGTTCGGTGGTGGCCAAGACATTAGAGAAGACGGCCACAGAGCTGAAGAGCCTCCACTGCGCCCCCCTCATCACCCGCCTGGTTACCTTCTTCGGCCTCTCACTGCAGGGGTGCACCAAGGAGGGGGAGACCCCCATCTTTGGCAGCGCGACAATCAAGAAGATGCTGCTGTTGCGGGAGAGGAACGGTGTTCAGTGGGTCGAGGGATTCCCGGAGCCCCCTATCCCCGCGGAGCCCGAGGAGGAGGCTGACGAGGAGGCTGACGAGGAGGTGGACCCCGATGAGGTGGATGCTGCTGTGGATGCTGCTGCGGATGCTGCTGATGATCCCCCACAGACTGACTTCCATTTTGGGGGTGGCAGCTCCACTTTCCAGGGCCAGGACTACTTCACCCAGCAGTTCGAGCAGCTGAGGATCCAGAACCAGCTGCTCCTTGACCAGCAGATGCAGTTCCAGCAGCAGTACGCGGCAGATCAGGCCGAGTACCGGCACAGGCTGGACACGATCCAGGCTCAGCAGGGCGTGACTCTCGCCCATATCGAGCGGGAGAAGCGCCGCTCCCGGCGCATGCAGGAGGTTCAGCAGCACCTGCTTCAGCTGGTTCCGGGCGAGCCACCTGTCTGGAGGACTCCCTGGGATGACTCCCCTCCACATGACGGTGCGGCTGGCGCTGCTGATGATGATGCGTTCATGAACGACATCGATCTCGACGATCTTGGCGACGAGTAGGCTGTACTCGTTGCCCGTCTCATTTTGTTTGTTTTTGTTTGTTTTTTTTAGACTTTTGAGTGTTTGCTCCATGTGTGCGGAGCTTGAACTTTTTGTCGTTTGTTTTTTGTTTTTGGTTTTTCCTTTGTGGTTTGATGTAGCCGTCTGGGCTAACACTTATCCCTAACGCCAGTGTGCTAGTGTTTCTGATGTTCGATTTGTGCAGTATTGACCACTTCCCCGTTCGCTTCTCGCTGACTGGTCCACTTCCAGTCCCCCAGCAGTGTTCTTACCCGGTAACATCGTTCCCCTTATCTTTCCCTCTGCTCCATTGAGGGCAATGTCGTGCTTAAGTGTGGGCGGATGTTTTGTATCGGTTGGAATATTTATGATGGTGCTTGGAGCCTAGTCCACTGTCCGAATCTTACGATTTGAGGGCTCCAAGTACTGCTGTTTGATCATATTGGCACTGTGTTTTGATGGATGAATTGATTGGTTTTCGGATTAATGCATGACAACCTGTTTGCGATTAGGACAACCTATGATGAGGACTGAGATGTGCAGTAGAACGATATAGAGGTTCAGTTTTTCAACTGTTTGCTTGCCAACTGTGACTTGATCTGACTTGATCTGATTACTTGTTCTTGACAGTCGTTTATGCATCTAGTTCAGGGTATCAGAATGTGAGATAGAGAACATAGGTAGCCATGTGAGATTTGAGCTTGCTCGTTTCTTTCTTGTGCGATAGATCCCTCTTCCATGATGTGTAGCATTCACGTTGTCACTAGCTGAGATGATGGGGGCATAGGATTAGCCCACGCCCAAAACTGACTGTCCTGATGTGTCATATCCCCTAGTCAGCCCCTTTGAGCCGTGTGTTATCCTTTCTTTTGGTCTATAATGAAAAAAATCACCCTTGTTGCATCTTTTAGAAGGTTCCACAGAGTGGTTTTTACATATTCTCTGCTGTTTCTGCTTAAGTCTATGTGAGTGTTGGAGGTAGTGCTTAAAAGCTGGGCAGGTGTTTGAAATTTATGCAGAAGTGGTGGCTCTCTTAAGAAATGAAAAGAAAAATAAAAGAAAAACAAAGGAAAAATTGAAAGCAAAAGAGAGCCACTGCCAAAAATCTGAATACTGCCCAGTAAGTAGTGTTTCTTAGCAGTCTGGCTGGGAAATGCTGATGTTTATGCCTCCTTCGCTCTTGTGCTCTTAAGACATTGAGTAATGCAGGATAGCAGAAAGAAAATACCGGGTTGTTGACTGTGTTTGTGTGTTTGGGAAATGTGGAACCTTTTGCTATGAATACTTCCACCACCTAAAAGGCCTTTTCCCCATGTCCAAGACCCTAGCCAGTCATTTGAACCTGTGTCTAAGACCTCCTGATTAGTTAGTGGTGACACCCCATATGTGAACTCTAGCATTTAGAGGCTGCCATCATGGTGAAGAGACGATAGGTATTGAGAGAAATGACATGCGCATCTTTCGCATCAAATTGTCCTGACCCCACTGGTCGAGAGTGAGTGATTCATTTTCATTTTCTATATGCTCTTGTACCCCGGTGAGGACCTAGATTGCTCGGTCTCTATTCTGATGTCTTGAGTTGGATGCATGAGTTGACTGTTTTGAGTGAGTGGTTGAATCAAGTCTAAGTTGGCCAGTGAACAGAAGGGGGACTCTTCCTTTACTCGATTTGCTGCACTCGAATGTCCTTTGTGGTGGTTGTCCAGGTTGTTATTGAGGTTGTGCATGTATTGATGTTTGAGAACCAGTGCAATTCACGTGTTTTGTGCCTTTATGACTTGTCCCCAATGTTGGTTGATTGAAATATGTAAGCTTACTTAGTGTCTGACTTGGTTTGCTTGGGGACAAGCAAACGGTTAAGTGTGGGGGAGTTTGATAGACCGTCATTTACACATGTTTTTACCGTCATACTTACACCGTTTGAGGTGTTGATTCTCGTGTTTTAGGCCGATTTCACGCTAGGTTGTGCTTGTTTTTGTTATTTCAGGTCCTAGTACATGAATGAAGGCTTAGGAGCGAGTCTGGGGTCAATTGGACGAAGAACGGACGAAGGGCGAGCTGTTTGGGGAGTGCACGGGCAGACCAGGAGGCTGCACGGCCGTGCACTTGAGCCATTTGGCCGTGCACCTCATGTCGAGGCCATGCACGGGCAGGCTTGAAGCTTGCACGGCCGTGCGCCTGGCCGTGCAAGATGGACGAAGACCCAACAAATGAAACGGCGCGTTTTGAGGGTGCACGGCCAGAATTGTGTAGTGCACGGCCGTGCACCTGGCCGTGCAACTCGGGAAAGTCGGTTTTAAAGCCTAATTCGAGCCAAAAGTGGGGGAATCGTGTTTTGAGAGCAAAAACAGAGCCCTAGAGAGAGAAAGTGCGAAGAACACATCCTAGAAGCTGTCCTAGAGCTGGATTTCATCGAATCGAGCCTGGAGATCGTCATAGGAGTGAAAATCATCGTCCCGGAGCAGATTATCCTCATCGTTATGAGTATGACTAATCCGATTCTTGTTTTCTCTTCTCTCTCTATGGAGTAGAACCCTTCTCTCGCTTGGGTATGAAGAACCCTAGTTCCTTGTGTTAGGGATTTGATTGTAATGACTTGGGATGATATTACTGCTTGATTTTAATCGAATGACGCATGTTTCATGAATTGATTTGAGTCTGATCAGCTTGTCTCAATTTCTGCTTCAACCTGAGATAGATAGAATCTGATTAGGTTGTTAGAGCCTCTTCATTCGATAGTAGGAGATTGGCTATACGAGAGTTAGCCAGTTGACTGCTTTGTACTGGTGTTCTTGACGCCAGTAGTGGAGTTCTGTGTTCATAGCCTCAGCTTTCTATCCCGGTGAAGACTAGTCGTCTGCCGGGTAGTTAGACTGAGAGGGCTTGGTCAGCTTAAGAGATTCCAAGCTACTGTCGGATCTTCCGCAGTCTAATCAACAGTAAATCAACCCAGGGAATTGCAATTGAACCTAACTAAGGGGCTAGGGGGATTCAATCCCGAGTGACTCTTGCCTGCTTTAGAAACCCGAACAATTTACTGCTTTCTTGTTGCTTTTACTTTTCACAACAATCACTCGACTTAGTTTGCTAGATAATAGAGAATCACGGAGTAAGCAGTAGATCTAGACCCCGGGTTGATAATTAAACTTGCCTATACTGCAGTCCCTTTCATTGGTTACACTTGGCCATTGTTAGGTGTTGTGTTTTAGCGTGTCAGACCTCCATAATATCCCCGACCAACTTGTCAAAATAGCAATCATGCATCGTTGAAATGTTGCAGGAGCATTGCAAAGACCAAAAGGGATTCTTCTATAGGAAAATGTTCAGAAAGGGCAAGTGAACATTCTCTTTTCTTGGTTATCTGGAAGTAGCCACACATTCTGTCCAGGAAGCAGTAATAGTTGTGGCGGATGAGTTGTTCCAATACTTGATCAAGGAAAGGAAGAGGAAAGTGGTCCTTCCTAGTTACTTCATTAAGCCTGCGATAATCAATACAAAATTGTCACCCTGTGACTGTCCGGGTTGGGATGAGGTCGTTGTTATCGTTTGGGACAAATGTCATCCCTCCCTTCTTTGGTACCACCTGCGTTGGGCACACCCAAGTGTTATCCGAAATTGGATAGATGATTCCTGCATCGAGCAACTTAATGATATCGGCTTTAACTACTTCCACCATGTTGGGATTAAGGCGACATTGTGCTTGAATCACCAGCTTGCTGATGTCTTCTAAGTTAATTTTATGAGTGCAGAAGGATGGGTTGATTCCTTGAATGTTTGTTATCTTCCAAGGTATAGCCTTTTCGTGCTTCCTTAGCAGTTGAACAAGGGTCATCCTCTATTCTATAGTGAGATTCGCATTGATTATCATAGGAAGTTTGAGCCTTCTCGCAAAAAAGCGTATTCCAAGTGTTTAGGTAGTGGCTGCAATTCTAAACTCGGTGGCTCTTCAATTGATGGTGCAATTCAAGTTATTTCCGGGAGAGTCTCCACCCTCTCATCAGTCTCTTCACTAATTTTGTCATCTAGTGCGCTCAATTGCTCATTCAGGTTCGAATCCTTTGCAATCTCGGTACCTAAAACAAGACATTGTTCAATTGGTGTTCATTAGTCACTTGATATTGGAAGGAGGCACACTACAAAAATTAGGCAAATCTTGCGAAAATTCAACTCATCACACTCTTCATTATTACCCATGCTAGCCTGATTTGTAAATGTGATCTCTTCATATCCTATCCCTAGCGTCATTTTACCACCTCGCACATCAATGGTCGATTTAGTCGTTGCAAGAAATATTTGTCCTAGAATGAGGGGAGCATCGACATCTCCGGGCATGTCTAAGACAACAAAGTCAGCTGGGAATATGAATCTATCAACCTTAACAAGTAAATCCTGAACTATTCTCTTGGGGAAAACAATAGATCTATATGCTAGTTGGATATTCATATGAGTAGGGATTAGTTCACATATATCTAACTTCCTAAAAACTTGGTAAGGCATGCATTAATACTAGCCCCTAAATTTGCTAAACATTTCTTAAATAAAGCATGGAAGGTCTACATTAATACAAGCCCCTTGAACTGGTAATCGGTCTGCATCATGGAAATCATACCCGGGGTGATTTCTCACTCTTTCCCTAGAAGGTTTGGGTATCGTATAGGTGACTGTATATCCGTGATCCCCATACAAGAGTAAGATCCCATAGTTCTCGGTCTTGGTAGAACTTGAGGTTGACATTGTTGCTCCGCCATTGGAGGGGGTTAAGGTCTTGCAACTCTTCTAGATTCCGAAGGGTTCTCTTGATTTATGTATCAAGAGGTTATATCTCCAAAGAATCCCTTCTTCACACACAAGAGTGCAACAAGACACAAACTCAACAACCCGTGACATACAGAGTTGGATAACAAAACACAAAACGATAAAACTACGAAAATAACAAAAACACAAGCAAAGAAAAACAAAGAAAATAAAGGCTAAACTAACAACTCTACGGTTTTCTACTAGTTACCGGGGTTCCCCAACAATGGCGCCAAAAAGCTTGATCGATACATTCCATGTAGGTCATTGCCAGTAGTTTGCACATATCAATAACTACCCCATCCTAGGCCAAGTTTAACCTAAAATGGCGCTGTCATATAGTGCCAATGAAGGTCATATTCACTCGGGTCCCGGTACCCTAGCCTACCTCCCATGTTGTTGTTATCTAACTGATCGGTTTAAGGGGGTTGTGTTGGAAGATTCAAGTGAAATAACTAATAGAGAGAATAAACAAGGATAAAAGCAGGTAAATCGGGGAACTAACCCTCGCCCTAGCCTAGGTCTATCACACAAATGACTAGACATGTTAGGTTAAGTGAATGTGGTGAGTGAGCTTTTTTCCATGGGCCTTCGTGATTATCCACACGCCTCCGAGTACGCCCTACCTGCCCCATTATCACCTCGGTATAGGCTGACGTATCAGTGGCTTTAAGAACTTAGCTCATTTCAATGGGTACTGCCCACCGTCCACAGAGGTTTCATCCCGAGTTCCATTTAGGAAGGCGTTCTTGTGGCAGGGGTACGGTCGCCTCGTCCACCAAAAGGCCATATTCAATCATTTAACCCTAATTTTTCAGATGGCCCATACCCGTCTAATCCTAAAACTCCATACCTAGCGTAGAACCTCAAGTGGGCTAGTAGAGAAGATTAGGGTGACTTACCCAATCACAATTAAAGTAGATGAAGCATTAAAATCAACTAGACAAACACATTCTTTCAAAATCCTAACATATTCATTCATTACATAATAGCCCTAAAACTAGGGTTTGGGGTTTAGAACCCTTGAGAGACTACTCCATAAAGGAGGGAAGAAGATACATAGAAGAATTTGGGGAAGACTTGATGTTGAGGAAGATGACTCCTTTCTTCTAGCTTCTCCTCCTTCTCCTTCTTCTCCTCTTCTCCTTCCTTCAGCTTCTCTCTCTTCTCTCTCTCTCTAAGTCATAAATTTCTATCTAAAAATTAGCTCTCTTAAAATGGAGGAAGAGGTCCTCCATACCCATAGTAGAAGCTCAAGTAGGCTAGTAGAGAATATTAGGGCGACTTACCCAAGCACAATTAAAGTAGATGAAGCATTAAAATCAACTAAACAAACACATTCATTCAAACCCCAAATGACTCGTCCCAAATATCACAATTAATTCCCGCCTAAGGTCCAAGTATAAACCTTAATAGGGTGCAATACAGGACAAGTATGTTTAAATATCGACTCGGACCGGTCCGTGTACCCCTACTTCAATTGTTTGAAACATTATCTAGCCAATCGGATTTGGTTGAAAAGATTTCTAATTAAAGTTAAGCAAGGAAAAAGTAAACGGTTTTGAAAGCTCTATGTGAGAAGGATCAGTCAGGTGTCGCTTCCCCCCACTACAACAAATTTGGCCTATTATGGCAAAACTTATTTTTTGTCATTTTCAGGTTGTCACAATAAGGTGTGTAATATGACAAAACACGACTTTGTCCTATTAGATGAGCATAATGTGACAACGTTAAGTGTTGTTATTATAGTTTGTCATAATAGGAGGGCACTGTGACAAATAGCTTATGTCACAAATAATGTTGTCAAAATAGGCATTCCATATAGGGATGTAGGAGACTCAAAAGTGACAAAGTTAATCTTCAGAGTAGCATTCGTCATATTATGTTGTCATGACATGTTCAAATGACAAAGCATGTTGTCATAATAGACCTTTATCTTCCCACGACGAGCTGACAAAATGCAGGTTCGTCATAATTTATTGGTTTTGCTTTTTATTATGTCAAATTAAATTGTCATAATAACAATTAGGCACAATTAAAATATACTTTTCGTTTTAGCGTGTGAAAATTAGAGTTTGTCGGTCGGGTTTTCAGTGTTGGGAAAATTTCCCTCTCCTTCCCAAGATTGTCAACTCGATTTGGCCAGTTGGCCCAATTGACCCGATCGGCCAAGTGGGTGGTGGGTTAATGGGCTGATCGGATTATCCGGATTTATACATTTTTTAAATATATATAATTAAAATAATATTTTAACAATTAAATGTTTTTTTTTTTTTTTGCCAAAGATATTCCGGAAGGAATAGCAAGATACGAAAATATACAAGACCAAACAGTCAGGGAAAAGAAATAAGAGCAAAACGATGGTCAACCAGACGCTGAACCATCGATGCGAGGGCCTGTTTTGCCACGCAATGGGCAGCCCTGTTATACCTACGAGGAGCGAAATGAAAAGAAACACGCGCAAGAGAAGTCCGTAGCACCTGAACCTCATTCAGGATTGCCCCCCCCCCCCCCAAAGCGTGATTCGAATCCTTCGCGGCCACCATCCGGATAACGACCTGCGCATCACCACAAAACAGAACATTAGTTACGGAATGAGAAAGGCACCAACGCATGGCATCTCGAAGCGCCAATAGTTAAATAAGAAAAGGATCGCGAACTTCCGCGTAGGAACGCCCATAAGCAAAAGAGACAACATTCTGAGATGCGAAGCCAACAAAACCAATGGCACCCCCAAAGGATTCCTTAGTAGCTCCGTCAAAATGAACAAGCATGAATCCAGAAGGAATAGTAGGTGGAGTTGAGTTGCGGCAAGCAGTCAGTGATGGAAGATGCTGCCGGCGTCGTGCAGTCCCTGATTCTTGAGCTGAAAACCATTCCGCAGTTTGACAGTTAAACTGTCGCAGCAAAGAGACCGGGAGGAATTGGATGAGTTCATAAGTAGATGAGCATCTCCCTTTCCAGATCCTCCAGTACAAGAACACCAATCTCGTCACCTCGCCGCGAGATAAACCTGCATCTAAAAGCAAGAACCTCCAACCTATTCCAACGTGAAGTGAGTTTAAGTGGTGTAATAAATGATTTTAAATGTAGCATTTAGTAATTTTATATTATAATATATGTTTTGGTAACTTGAAATCCGACGTTGCAACTTGCAATTCAAGTTGATTGAAAAATAATAATGGATTATTCCACTCTAATCAAGTTTACTTAAAATTGGATGACAAAAAAAAATTACTTAAGATTGGAGAATAAAGACGTTTCATTAAAGTCCCTAAGTCCAATTCACTTGGCCGCCCAATTCATAAAAAAACGAAAACTCACTTGGGCGCCCAAATTTTCACTTAGCCGCTCAATTCACTAGTTCCAGTTTGGGTTTTGTAGAAACCCTAGCCACCTTCTATCTCATATTTTCGCCCTCCCCTTTATGTTATCTCTCTCGCTCTCTGGCTACAGAACGAACAAGGAATCCTTCTTGTATTGCATCTTCCCTCTCCTCTTCTGCTCGATCCTTCTTCTTCCTTCTCTCGCTTTTGTCTCTCGATCCGCCTCTCTTTGCTCTTTCTTTTGTCTCCCGAGCAGGGAGGAAATCCCTTTCCTTCACCTCGTTCTTTCTGGAAACGTCGAGGGAAAAAGAAGATAAAGGCGGCAGCGAGGATGGAGGCAGCCGAGGCCAACAACGATTTCAAAGACGACATAGGTAGGATCCGTCTTTTTCATTGCATGTCGATTTTTAAGGTTTGAGTTTAGGGTTCTGATTTTTTTTAATCTTATTTTTTGGATTGATGGCGAGGTTTTTGGTCTCAGAGAAAAGGGAGGAAAAGGTCACCGGCTCTGGAATCGATCACCAACATAGGGGAGCGCAGTGGAGGAAAAAGGGAGCCACCGGTGACAGAGAAACATGAGGAACCCGGTAGGTCTGGTTTTTTTTGTTGGATTTTTTTTCCTTTGAATGATTTTGAGTTTTGACTTTAGTTTGTTGTTTTTGTTTTGGTTTCAAACGAGGAGGGAAGCAAGGGAGTCGTCGCCAGTAGCCTCTGGTTCCGCCGGTGACGAAGTCAATACATCACATTATTGTACATTACTTGACAAGAGGCACATACAACAACTTCCCCGACAATCTGAAATCATCGTAATAGCATTTATAACAAAATATAATCTTGTAACATGAATAACAATTCTGAATAAATCGAAAAATTATGAAAAAATTAATGACAAAACATTTCGTCATAAAATCTTCATTCGTCACAATAGATTAACTAGAACGTAAGCTAAACTGACAAACCAAACTCCAAATGTGACAAACCACACCCTTATGGTGACAAAACTATTCGTCACTTTTTTACCATTTATATGACACAGGAATATGTCACAAAATCGTAAGGCAAATGTGACAAATATATTTTAAAATTTTGTCACATTTTACCTATCTTGACGGAGATTAAATGACAACACGTTGTGACAACAACATTTGTCATAACATACTTAATCTGACAAAACATAGTCCTAATATGACAAACCTACCGTCACAATAGGCCGAATTTGTTGTAGTGCCCTAACTACTACCATGGCACGAGGAATTGAATTAATTGTTAGGGGCAAGGTGACCGCGAACCGCTAGGAAACGCAACTATGGTCGTAGATCACACTCTCGTTTGCCAAACCAAGGGATACATTATAGGCTACTCAAGTAGCCCTCTTGGTTAAGGCAATCGATGGTTGACTTACTCACTCACTCAACTGAATGGTTGGTCGGCTTAATCGCGCTTAGCCAAATTGCTTAATTCAACATAGAGGTTTGCCCTACATTAACCTATATAGGTGGCTTAAAAAGCCTAAGGAATCCCAACTCAATTGAGCCTCCCTTGAAAGGGGTTTTCCTTCTCATCTAGGTTAGAATGGCCAATTGGATTGCTAAGCACAAACATGCACAATCAACATGAAAAATGCCTCCACTCATTTAATTAAAACAACACCCATAAAAAATCATTCAATTCACCCAACAACTACATGAAATAGTTAGGGTTTCACAACACCCAAGTGAAAAAGAGTACTACTCCATGCTAGGAAGGGGAATAACACAAGAGGAAGAGGTAGAAACCATCATGGTGATGCCTCCAATCTCCTTTGAGCTTGTGTTGATCTTCACTTGGGGAGAATCTTCCCAATCCACCACTTAGAGCAACCCTAGCCTTCTTTCTTCCTTGGTTCATCCTTTCGCTCTCTAAAATCTGAAGAAAACAATTTCTCACACTTTGGGCTCTCCCTCTCTCTTCCTTTCAGATCACATTATGTACCAGGATCGGGCTCAGTTCACGGCCGTGAACTCTTCAACGCGTCGTGAACACAGAGCGATGTCGAAACGCACCGTTTAGGAGTTCACGTTTGGCCTCAATCTTCATGGTCTTGTTGACCGTGAACTCGTCCTGCGGTATTAACTGTAGAATTCTCTCTGGACGCATCGCGGTTCACGTTTTTTAGCTTCAATTCACGACCATAGTGGACCATGAACTCCCATGATAAACCGTGAACTGCCCCTTGATCACCCTCTTTGCCCGGTCTTTGCCTCTTTTCGTCCAACTTTCGACTCCGGTGATGCTTTCACCTGTTGGATCCTGAAACACACTAAAACGCACAGAACCTGGCCTAAAACCACCCTTTTGGGAGTCCAAATGCTACAAACGCCCAAGGGGAACGAGGATAAAATGTGTGCAATTAGGCTCGAATCATCTAATATATTCATTCATTACATAATAGCCCTAAAACTAGTGTTTGGGGTTTAGAACCCTTAAGAGACTACTCCATAATGGAGAGAAGAAGATACATAGAAGAATTTGGGGAAAACTTGATGTTGAGGAAGATTGGTCCTCTCTTCTAGTTCTCCTCTTTCTCCTACTTCTCATTTTCTCCTTCCTTCAGCTTCTCTCTCTTCTCACTCTCTAAGTCATAAATTTCTATCTCAAAATCAGCTCTCTTAAAATGGGGGAAGAGGTCCTCTATTTATTGACTTCAGGAGGACGGACAAGTCGCGGCTGAGCAGAGGGAGATCGCGGTCGTGATCTTTTCCTCCGAGACCGCGATCTTCAGGCGTCGCCATTTTGGTCTTCTTTTGCTGGGAGTTTGCAGGCTGACTTCACGGTCGCGATCCGTTAGTCGCGGCCTCGAACTTCCTCTCGGTTAGGAGAGGTGGTGACCGTGATCAGACTAACGAAACTTTATGTTCTTTCTCGGTTGGCTTCTTCACGAAGTTCGCGCCCAAGGGCTCCAGCTTCGCGGTCGCGAACTTGGATTCTCAGGCCGCGATCTTCACCTCTGTTTCGCAGTCTGCTTTCTCGGCCGAGATCTTCCCCTTTAGGCCGTGATAGTCAGCTTCCTGCCCGTTTTGCAACACTTGTGCCCTTTTCGTACCTAATTCACATATATCGTCTAAAGCACATAAATTAGGGATGCAATCGATGATATTCTTCTAATTATGCACATGAATTAGCACGAAACAAACCTAGATATGAAAGATAAATAACACCAATTTGGGTGTTATCAGCCACTAACCTCTTCCTACATTTCCTCATCCTATTAAGGCAGTGCATAACTTCATGACCCACTATTACTTTCTCTACTATTTGCCTATCTTGAATGAATTAATGCATTTTATCCTCTAGTCACGATTTCTGGCAAGATTAGAGCAAGCCTCTCATCCATAATCTTGGCAACCATCTTATACACAAACTAACAAAGGCTTATAGGGCGGTTCGTTCATGTTTTCAACCACCTTAGGTAGATATGGAATATATGTGTGATTGATGTTCGAAGCAAGGTACCAGTTTGGAAGAAGTGGCAGGATGCCTTTGTTACAATATTCCCACAATATCCCAAAAATGAGTGAAAAAACACACTAGTAAAACCATCCCAAAGCCCACATTGCACTGACGGAGAACACCACATGCCTTGTCCGATGCCAGACACTGATGCGATCTCCGTCGCTTTGTGAATCAAAGAGAGTACCCATTGGTTCTTCTATTGATTGTTTGCTGTTGGGCCAAATATTGGGGCGTTTGGGCTCCAGGCCCATAGTAGCCTAAGACCCATCGTTGGGCCAAATAGTGAGACACTTGGGCTCCAAGCCCATAGTGGCTCAGAGTCCGTAAAGAAGCGAGTCGGGCCTGAGTAGGGGCAACAAGCCACCAAAACCCACCAAAGGCGGTCTTTTCCCTCGATACAGCGAGAACCGCCCAACGTGGATGCATGACCGCCCGACATGGAGACACGTGGATGCTTGGTCCCGATCCTATCGGTACGGAGCCTGACACAATGGCAAACGGAAACCTGGCTCTGACCTTATCTGTACGGAGCCTGAAAAAGGTACAGAGTGGCCAGAACTGTCGAGGGCGTCCCAGGATGCCCGACAAGCAATTAAATGCCCATGATCCGCTTAGCACTAGTATAAATACTCAATTGCGAACCACATTGATGGTAACTTCAACCAACTCGATTCTCTCTCTTATTTACTTACACCTCACTTCTCTCTCTAACTTAAGCATCGGAGGAGGTCCCAGGAAACCCCTGAGGACCTTTCTGCAGGGTTTCGGAGGCCGCCCTCGACCATCGAAGCCGCCCAAGGCCAGTGGAGTCTCACCAACCGCTTGGTACATTCCAAGCACAAACATTTTGGCGCCCACCGTGGGGCCTACTACTTTGTGGCGAACGAGATGGGAGACGACTTCGAAACCCCCCTCAAGGGGATGACCGTAAACAACACCCTCCGAGGCTTATCACCGAGGGTCGAAGATGAACCCGAGTTGGAAGAAGTGGTCAAGAATCAAGGGATGCAAATCGCAAGCATGCAAGACAGCCTTTCCCAAATTCTTCAGCTCCTGAAGACCCGAGATGACCCCGCCGAGGGCTCGAAGGGAAAGACGCGCGACGAAAGGCTGAAGGGCGCTCTCATCCTCGACAGCCCTGCTCGGACAGAAGGCGGAGGACCAGAGGCCGACGACCCGGACCTCAACTTTCTAGAGGAGCATCTGCGGTCAACCTTCGGGAAGCACAAGAGCCCGAACGTTCTACAAAACCCTCTATCGAGGGAACTCTTCAAAACTCCGGTCCCCCCAAACTTCTCCTCTCTAGGACTACCAACCTACGGTGGGACATCCGACCCCGCCGACCATCTTTGCGCGTTCATGTTAAAAATGCAACTCATCAACGCAACGGACTCGGATCTGTGTCGGGCGTTCCCGGTTACATTCAGCGGTCAATGCCGAACTTGGTATACCTCCCTACCAGAGGGGATTATAGAAAACTTCGAGCAGTTTGCGATGCTCTTCTCCACCAAATTCGCGTCTCAACGACGCCGCAAACTCACCGTCTCGGCGCTCATAGGTTGCCGGCAGAGGAAGGAAGAGTCGCTTGCTGAGTTCTACGACCGATGGAACGCGATAGCTTGCGAAATAGATGGTATCTCCCCCGTCGTGGCCGCCGGGAACCTCCGAATCTCGACAACTAGTCTTGAGCTGAAAAGAACGTTGATAAAAAAGGAGGCGACTCTGGCGGCCTGGTCTGACTTAGACCAATTGGTGCGACGAGCGATCTTATTGGAGGAGGCGCTAGCCAACGACGACCGAGGCCAGCAAGGCCGCCCCCGAGGGGACGCCTCAGAGCGTGGAGACTCCCGGAGGGGAAGGCGGTCCCCAGACCGAAGGTCGTACCGAAACAAGTACACCGATATGGAAGGAAGAAGAGACGTCCTTTCCACCGACAGGGAAAAAGGAAGGGATCGAAGGAAAGGCGGAAGGAAGCACGAGGCGTCTTCCGCCCAAGAACCGCAGGAAGGAAAAAAGTGGTGCGATTGGCACCAAATCACGACCCATGACACCACAGAGTGTAGAGAGTTCAGGGCCACGCTCCGACATCTGGCCCCAGGAGACCTGAGAAGCAAGCTAGAGACGAGGCGGTCCCACAGAGAGCACTCGGCAGAAGAGCGGGAGGAATCCCCGAGTCCTGAGCAGGACAAGACAAGACGCACAAGAAAGGAAATGTCAAGATCCCGCTCTCGAAACAAGGTCACCTCCCCGCTGAGGCAGTCCCCTCCATACAGAGCACCCCGAAATGATGATGATGGGATGGAAGTAATAACGATCGCAGGAGGGCGGAAGCACCCGAGAACGGAAGGAGACCGCATTGCTCAATGTTTCAACGTACAGCGGAAGGCACCGACAGAGGTCGCCTTCTTGCCCTCTGAGTTGGCCAGCGAAGAGAACTCAGAAGACCCCTTGGTCATTTCCTTTCGAACCGCCAAGTTCAAAGTCACCAGAGCCCTTGTCGACAACGGGAGCTCGGCGGATATATTGTTCTACTCAGCGCTCAAAGGAATGAAAAAGAGCGTCCAAGACCTCAGTCCTTCCAACACCAGCTTGGTAGGGTTCTCCGGCACCTAAGTCCGTGTCCTCGGCTCAATCACGCTCAAAGTCACCATAGGAGAAGGAGGAATCACAAAGACCAGACCCGTAGAGTTTCACGTGGCGGATTGTCCTTCGGCATATAACGCCATTCTCGGACGCGGTTTCCTAGCTTCGTTCGAGGCGGTCGCATCCACATGCCACCAGATGCTCAAGTTCCCAAGCGGAGGGCAAACCAGGCGTGTTCGGGGTAACCTAAAGGAGGCTAAAGAATGCTACCAAGCAACCATCGAACACCTCGAAGTTGATCTGGTCGACACAAGGGGTGATGTTCCGAGACCGGAAGCGGTCGAAGGCGATGTGGCGGTCGCCCTCGACGCAGAGCGGCCAGAGAGGACGGTGCGTATCTCTGCGCACCTTGCCCAAGAGGAAGCTCAGAAACTACTCTCACTCCTCAAAGAGTTTCAAGACCTCTTCGCATGGGGACCGGAGGACATGCCTGGGGTTCCTCGAAAGGTCTCCGAGCACCGCCTCTCAGTCAAAGCCAAAGTGCGCCCCATACAACAGCGAAGGAGGCACCTGTCAGTCGAAAAACAAATGGCACTGGAGGAGGAGGTGCGCCGCCTCCTCAAAGCCGGATTCATCAGAGAGGTCAAATACCCTACTTGGCTCTCAAATCCGGTCTTTGTACGCAAGGCTGGAGGCGCTTGGAGAATGTGCATCGACTTCACTAGCCTCAATGCGGCCTGTCCCAAAGACGCGTACCCTCTTCCCCGTATTGACCAGCTCATAGACGGGACCGCCAACCATGAAGCTCTCAGCTTCCTGGATATGTTCTCCGGATACCACCAGATCTGAATGGCGGACGAGGATCAAGAGCTCACTGCTTTCATGACGCCTATGGGCAAATTCTGCTACGTAGTCATGCCCTTCGGACTAAAGAACGCGGGGGCGACCTATCAGCGGATGGTGGATGCGGTCTTTAAGGAGCAAATGGGAAGGAACGTTGAGGCCTACGTTGACGACGTACTGGTCAAAAGTAAGAAGGCAAGCGACCACCTGTCCGACCTGAGGGAAACCTTCGAAACACTGAGGAAGAAGAATCTAAGGCTCAACCCGCTCAAGTGTGTCTTCGGCGCCGAGGCGGGAAAATTCCTAGGGTTCATGATCACAAAATGAGGGATAGAAGCCAACCCAAAGCAAATCGAGGCCATACGCACCTTGAAGCCGCCAAAGACCATCAAAGAAATCCAAGCGTTCAACGGAAAGATGGCCGCTCTCGGAAGATTCATCCCGCGGTCCGCCGACAAATGCTCTCCTTTCTTCCAAATGCTGAAGAAATCGGCATCAAGGCTCCAATGGGGTGCAGAGTGCGACAAAGCCTTTCGGCTGCTGACAGACCAGCTCAGTCAACCGCCAGTTTTGAGCGCCCCCATCAGTGGAGAGCGGCTCTACCTATACCTAGCGGTCTCCGAACAAGCTGTGAGTTCTGTCCTAGTGAGGAGAGCACAAGACGGCTCCGACCGACCTGTTTACTACGTGAGCAAGGCACTTCTTCCCGCCGAGACAAGGTATTTGCCAGTCTAAAAGGCGGTCCTCGCAGTCGCCTCAGCGGCAAGAAAGTTACGACCATACTTCCAAGAGCACCCGATCACGGTGCTATCCCACCTTCCGCTCAAGAGCATTATGAAGGGCATGGACGCATCAGGTCGGCTGACCAAGTGGGCAATCGAGCTGAGCGAATATGACATCGAGTATGCCCCTAGGCCCGCCATTAAGGGGCAAGTACTGGCTGATTTCATCACTGAAGGTTTCTCCCTCGAAACCACGCCCTCCGAGGAGCACAATCGAATATGGCGTCTGTTCATAGACGGCACTGCTGTAGAAACCGCCTCCGGGGCAGGGATCGTCATCGAGTCTCCCGAGGGGGTGGTACATGAAATCTCGCTGAGGTTCAAGGAGATCAAGACCAACAATGTCGCTGAATACGAGGCATTAATCAATGGGCTTCAGATATTGTCCACCCTAGGGGCAACGGACGTGCAAATATTCTCCGACTCCCTCCTGGTCGTCAAACAGGTTCTAGAGGCGTTCGAGATCAAAGATGAGACGCTAGCGGCATTAGCTACCAAGGTACGAGACGCCCTGTCTCAGCTGAGTTCGTGGAAACTATAGCATGTCCGGAGAGAAGACAATCAACATGCGGACGCGCTTTCCAAGCTCGCAACCGCTATGGATTTCGAAGGCGACCGGCATATCACCGTCACCAAAGAAAGTGAATCCACAGAAGAAGTCATGAGCATCGAAGAGGCCGCTGACTGGAGATCCCCCATGATCCAATACCTGGAACGCGACGTCACTCCACAAAACCCGGTGGAACGGAAGGCTCTCAAGCGGAAGGCGGCCAGGTATTCAATGGTGGACGGTCAGCTCTTCAAAAGATCATTCTCCGGCGCTTACTTAAAGTGCCTCGGGGTGGAGGAGGCCAAGTGGACCTTGAAGGCAATACACCAAGGAACGTGCGCCACACACGGTGGTCTAAGATCGCTTGAAAGAACTATTCTCCTGCAAGGTTACTACTGGCCTACCATCAAGAAAGACGCCTCAGGCGTCGTCCTCAAGTGTCATGCATGCCAAGTTCACGCTTCCAAGAACCACCAACCGAGCTCCGAGCTGCAGAGCGTAGTGGGACCGTGGCCTTTCACTAGATGGGGACTTGACCTCCTGGGACCTTTTCCCACGGAGCCCCTGGGAAAGAAGTACTTGGTAGTCGCCGTCGACTATTTCACCAAATGGATAGAAGCTGAGGCGCTGGAAACCATCACTAGTGCAAGGGTGCAGAAGTTCGTGTTCAACAACATCATGATCCGCTTCGGAGTTCCTCATTCAATCATCACCGATCATGGGACGCAGTTTGACTGTCGCCCGTTTGAAAATTTCTGTGCAAGAAACCGCATCATATGCACCATGGCCTCGGTAGCTTACCTGCAAACCAATGGCCAAGCAGAAGCTTCCAACAAGCTGATCCTCCAGGGGCTGAAAAGGCGCCTCCGAGAGGCCAAAGGGGCATGGACCATCGAGCTTCCCCATATTCTGTGGGCGCACCGCACCACTCACAAAACAGCCACGGGTCAAACCCCCTTCGCCCTGACTTATGGCTCGGAGGCGGTTGCCCCAGAAGAATTGAACTTACCTTCCCTTCGCGTTCAAGCATATGACCGGGAGCGCAATCATGAGAAGCTGCTCGAGCAGTTAGACATGGTTGAATCGAGGCGGGATGCGGCCATGGATCGCATCATGCGCGAAAAGGCAAAATTCGCAGCTTCATACAACAAGAACGTGAAGCCGCGCCCCCTCGAGGAAGGAGACTTGGTTCTTAAGCGTGACTTCCAAAAGGATGAACACGGAAAACTGGCCGCCACGTGGGAAGGTCCATTCCTCATCGGAGAAAAGACGGGTCCCAACACCTTTCGCCTGGCCACCATGGAAGGCACACCCGTATCCAAGACGTGGAATGGAATGCACCTTCGGAAGTACCACACAGACTTAGTCTGAGGGAAAAGACCGCTCTTGCGTGAGCAAAGTTATTTTGAGTGGACCGAAACATTTCTCTTCCACATGTAATAGTGTATTGGTTGCTACTAAGCATCCCCTTTTGCCCAAAGTAATACACTTATTTCACTTCACGGCCTTGCCTCGATTTCTTTTTACGGAGCACTCTGCCTCCGATCCGCGAAAGTGCAAGCGATCGACACGAAATCACGCTAACACCAAGCGAATCGATAAGGATACACAAGGGTTCAAGTAACAAAGTCACATGATCCGCCCCAACGCGTTCGTGCCAAAGTGTTTAACAGAACAAGGAAAATCATGCAACGCGACCGCATCGAGTAGGGTCGCATAAACGAAGCGAACACCCGCCTACAAGAGGGTTTTGGGGCTTGAAAGAGCCTAGCAAAGAAGAGGGCATTCCTCTCATTAACACAAGGTGTAGGGCGGTTCCCCGCCACTGGGGACCCTCCTACGTACTATGACCGCCAGTGGTCAAGCCCGTCAAATACAAGGGAGGTGTTCTAGAACTCCCACAGAGAAAATGACTCGGCTTTAATCAAATCATCCGCGAGAGATGCCAGATATCGCAAACCAGTTCAAAAGGCCTCCAAACATAAAACAGAATGCGTTCATATCACGCACACTACGAACAGTGCTCACTCGCACTAGAGCACACACGCTCCCAAAAGTCATTGTTTACCACAAGCAACATGACGAATAAAAATAAAGGCATAAAGAGTCTGGAAAACACAATTTACACTAAAGGGGAAACATCACCCCCTCCTCCATCTTCTTCTCCATCGCGAGGAACCGCGACCTCATTCCCTGCCTCTTCCTCCTCAGACTCGTCCGCCTCCGAGTTAACATCCGCTGCCGACCAGAGACCAACCGCATCCCAGACACGGTCTGAGTCCCACTCGACATCGGGAGCGTCTTCCCTGAACAAATGGCGGATGGCGGCCACCACATTGCCAACCACGGTCTTATATTTGGCCTTGTCAAAAGCAACGAACTCAGCTGACTGTAGATAAGCAGGTCCCGCCTCAGCGCGAGCCGCCGCAAGATCACTCTCACGGCTCGCGGTCAGAGCGGCCTTCTCGCTCTTAAGACTCGCCACCTCTTGACGAAGTGCCTCCTGCTCCTCCAGCAAAGTTTTCTCCAGCTCCTTAGATTTAAGGGCGCTCTCCTCAAGGCGACCTTTAGCCGCAAGCACCTCCCGTTCTTTCTCTGCCAACTTGTCGGAAAACTCACGTTCAATCTCGGGCCGCACCTCCGCGATCATGGCTTCACGTTGGCTGCTCACACTCTTCCGAAGATTGGCGATCTCGACCGCATTGTCCTCAACAGTCTTCGAAAGGCGGTCATTCAGAAGGATAATATGGGAAAATCCAATCTGAGCCTGCGCAGACATACCCAAAAGGAATGAGTTAGGCCAGAAAGCAAAAGAAGCCGAGTAAGGGGGAGGCTACACAATGAGAAAGAGAGCACTAACCGCAAAAAAGAACTGGGCAGCGGTACCCGCGAGACGCCTGTTGTTACCCTCGGAGGTAGAAGTATACTCAGTCGGCATGGCAAGCCAGTCGCTAATGGTGTGGAGACCGTGTTCGGCCGCCTCCGTGTCGGTAGCGGCCAACTGAGACAAAGGGATAGAACCTCCCTGATCCACACGCTTCCCAGCCGCCTTCGCACGAGGGGAGCTCGTCCTCGCTCTCTTCACTGCCGCCTCCGAGGCGGGATCCTCCACCACCCTCTTTCCCCCTCGCCGGGACAGAGGGACAGACGGCTCGACCTCCGGCCCCGCCAGGTCTACGACTGGCGGGACAGTAGACGGCGGGCGGTCAACAGCCGCCGTGCCCGCCTCAGTCCCCGGGGCAGAAGAGCTGCCTACCTTAGTATTCCTTCCCGCCTTCCTCTTCTTAGGGCGGTTCGCGTCCGCCAGCTCGCGAAGGCCTGAAAAAGAAAAGCATAAGTGAAGCACATGAGAAAGAGAAGTTCAACATTAGCCAAAAAAGCGACACTAACCATAAAACGCACGAACGTGCTGATAAGCGCTCTCGGGACCGCTATGCTTCACACGAATCTGAATCCCATTCACGAGACGTGTAACATGATCCTTCACTGATTGAGGAAACTGTGAGGGCGCACACCAGTCATCCTTCTGCCCTGCCGAGTAACCCGTCCGCGGTTCCACGTCACCCGAATACCACTTCCATGAGGGGCGAGCGAAAAAATACTCCTTGTACCACGGAGAATCGAGCTTCGGCGCCCCCTTGACGAAACCAACGGCGTTCTCACGCCGCCCAATAGACCAACCGTTGGGCGAATCACGGATGTTGTAGATCATCCGGAACGCATCGAAGGAGGGGGTCTCTTTTAGGCGGTCACACGCCCAACGGTACATGATCGAATGGAAGATAATGGTGGGTGAGAGGCATCCGAGTGTACAGTTGAGCCAGAGCAGGACCTTCGTCAGAATGGGGTCCAACAGGAACCGCAGGCCTAGCTTCACGTGCTCGACGTGGATAGGAATCCAACCCTCGGGGCAAGACCCAGAGCGGCTCCGCTCAGAAGAGGCCGCATATCGCCAGTCTGGAGGCATCCGGAGCGACTTCAGACGGTATAGCACTTGTTCTGGTCTAAAAACTGCGGCGTGTGACGGACCGCGAGCAAAAACCTCCTCCGGAACCTCCCCGTCGTCCCACATCCCGCCATGGAGAAGCAGGGTATACACCGAGTCAGAAATTGCTAGAGGAAGCGGTCTCCCCTCCGCGTCCTCCACTACCTCCAAAGACGAGGAGGTACTGGGAACCGCCTCCGAGTGCACCCCGTCACTCTCAGAATCGTCTTCAATGTCCAAGGAAGCGCTACCTAGTTCTACCCGATCCGGTTCCCCCAAGTTATCCCCAACTGCCGAAGAGGTGGCCACAACCCCAACTGGTACAGGGTGGAGGTTAGCACGAGAGTTATCTAAGTCTACACAAGTTCCAACAAGGCAATCTCGCAATTCGTACCCCTCTCCAACATATAGCTCTAACCCGGATAAATCCCACACGCATTCAGACGTGCTTCGAATGGGAGAAGAATAACTCGTACCTTGAATACCAGAAGCGGTCTCTGAAGGTTTTTTCCCGGCAGCACGAGGCGGCACGGTAGCGGCAGAAGATGCGGGCTCCTTCATTGACACCGCCGTCGGTCCAGAGTCGGAGACCAAGACATTCCCCGCATCGGGGGCATGGTCCTTCTCCCCGCTCAGCAACGACGAGGGTCCCTCACCCGACATCTGTCGACGGCGAGAACGAACAAGATCGGCAATTCCCCAATACCCGAAGCGCCGGCGTCGCCCACAAGAACAAGACGCAAGTCAACAACACGAAAGAAATCACACGACCGAGGACCCAAACGAAAGAAAAATAAAGCCAAAACTCACCTGAAAGACTGAATTTATAGGCGACGACGTCGGCGACCTTCAAGCTTTCCGCAGAGAAAGAAGAGAGGAAGAAGACGAAGCGCTTTCCTAAACCGGAGGAGAGTGGCGAAAATCCCTCTCGAAATTCTACTTAAAGGCGAAAAGGGAAAGAATGACGTCCCGAAGTGACCTTTTCGCGAAACCCGAGAGCGGAACACCCCCAGAGGTGACGTTCCGTCTGCCGGTGTCAGAGCTCCCCGCCCGATGCGCGACACGTGGCGGGTGGAAGTTGAATACCGAGACCGGACGCGGTCCTTCCCCTAAGGCGTCCTCCCGATACATCTCCACGACTAGGGGCAACAAGGGAATCACACTAAATGCGGCCGATGACCGCCTCGAGTGTACTATGGGCCAGGACACCCAGAACCTCCCAACATTGGTGGAAAATATTGTTTAGCCGCGAAAACCTATCGCTTCCCACCCCTAAGGGGCAAATGTTGGGCCAAATATTGGGGCGTTTGGGGTCCAGGCCCATAGTAGCCTAAGACCCATCGTTGGGCCAAATAGTGAGACACTTGGGCTCCAAACCCATAGTGGCTCAGAGTCCGTAAAGAAGCGAGTCGGGCCTGAGTAGGGGCAACGAGCCACCAAAACCCACCAAAGGCGGTCTTTTCCCTCGACACAGCGAGAACCGCCCAACGTGGATGCATGACCGCCCGACATGGAGACACGTGGATGCTTGGTCCCGATCCTATCGGTACGGAGCCTGACACAATGGCAAACGGAAACCTGGCTCTGACCTGATCTGTACGGAGCCTGAAAAAGGTACAGAGTGGCCAGAACTGTCGAGGGCGTCCCAGGACGCCCGACAAGCCATTAAATGCCCATGATCCGCTTAGCACTAGTATAAATACTCAATTGCGAACCACATTGATGGTAACTTCAACCAACTCGATTCTCTCTCTTATTTACTTACACCTCACTTCTCTCTCTAACTTAAGCATCGGAGGAGGTCCCAGGAAACCCCTGAGGACCTTTCTGCAGGGTTTCGGAGGCCGCCCTCGACCATCGAAGCCGCCCAAGGCCAGTGGAGTCTCACCAACCGCTTGGTACATTCCAAGCACAAACATTTGCGTCATTCAATTGTTGGGGTTTTCGATTGATTTGCATATGGGTTTAGGTGTTCGATTGTCCCTGAAACGCCTCAGTTGTCGGCGTGGCTCCAAAATGTCCGAGTTGTCGGCGTCGATCAGCCCAAGGCTCTTCCTCCTCCCACTAGCAGTGGAATCAAAGAACAAAGGCGGCGGCTTAGGTTTTTTTCAACTTTCCTAATTTTTAACTTTTGTTATTTATAAATTAATTAGATTTTGAATGAAAAATAATATTTAATGGTGTGGCATTACATGGCAGAGATTTTTGCTGCCACGTCAACAAAAGTCAACATTTATGTGACGTTCGTCTGGTCAACCGTTATCTTTAATAGTTAATGATTATGACAAATAACATAAAACTATAATAGTTAATGAAATCATTATGACATTTCGGAATATTGAATAGATTGATATTCAAGTGAAACTTTTTTTTATTATTCGGGTTATCACGTCAACAAAAATCAACATTTCTGTGACGTCCGTCTGGTCAACCGTTCTCTTTAATAGTTAATGAAATCATTATGACATTTCGGAATATTGAATAGATTGATATTCAAGTGAAACTTTTTTTTATTGTTCGGGTTATTAACCCTAACTATATACATATGTATATATCATTAATAATACATATTATTAATCATATCTTGCAACGATATAACCCGCCCGCCCTGCTCCGAATGAAACGAGGATTGAGATGTCTACACGACTACACCGCCCTTGGCCATCAATAGGAGGAGCGGT
Organism: Linum tenue; assembly: GCA_946122785.1. Classification (NCBI taxonomy): domain Eukaryota; kingdom Viridiplantae; phylum Streptophyta; class Magnoliopsida; order Malpighiales; family Linaceae; genus Linum; species Linum tenue. Next base: position 74,964,106 of record CAMGYJ010000005.1, on the reverse strand, counting down.
TTGATCCTTAGAGATGACTCATCCGACATCGCTGTGGTCCCTGCAGCAACTGCAACTCGCTAACACAACTTTGTCGAAAAGTCCTCTGATGCTGAACAATAGCAACTGGGCGGGGAGGAATGTGTCAGAACGAATGTTGAAATTCTTTTAAGTGAATGCATTGACAAATACCCGTCGTAGGCCCATACCCGTTCATCAATTATCAAACATCCAACCACAAATTTTGTGACAAACAGAACAGAGCCCCCTGCTGGTGCTGGGAATGTGTCCTAATTCTGCTTCCCATATACCCTTTTCACTCTTCCCTAACTTGTGGGCATAAGGTACCAACAAATTTATATATAAAAAGAATGGAGGGAAAGTAAAGGAAGAAGCCAATCTGAATCTGATCTTCTTGCCCCTGTTTTGACTTGGTGGAGTATACAGACACGTTTTGGCATCATCCTCATCTTCATTCATCTTACAGGAAATTACGAACCGAGACCAAAAAAAAAGAGACGAGGGATGTAAGAAGACGAATTAATTATAGCTAGGCTACCTGAAGAAAAGAGTAAACCCCATCATATAAAAAGATTTTGAAAAGAGAAGAAACGAGTGTGAAGTCAGTGAGATGCTGAAGTGAGTGTCCAGAAATTCTTGGTAGCAACCAGTATTTTCTGTGACCCATGAGATTCCTGTTCTTTCTCATGTATCGTAGCAGTCCATCTAACAGCATTCGCTATGCGAGCCACTCTCTCTATCGCCTCAGGAGAATCGCGAATCACCACTGTTCCTTCTGGTCGCAGTATTCTGTCCATCTCCACCATCAGATCCACGAGGCTACACCTGCAAACAAAATTCATACTATTGAATATCGTAGAATATCCGGAGGATAAAGTGAAACATGCATTCAAGGAATGACTTGGTTTCCAACAGTAAGAGCATGAGTTCACTTTGTAGCATTGCTTTAGCATAGCTAGCTGCATCAAGTATTTTTGGCGCATGCAGACATGCATTTCCTAATGGGCGTCTTTCTATACCAAATGATGAGCGCAGGGTTCTCTTGAGGAACTTCAGTTGCATATCAGTATCAGTTAACAAAGTCATGCAATGGTGTGAAACTGTGAATAACCAATTTCCATCATCTTTCAGCATGTCCTGAATTACAAGTAACAAAATACTTCCTAAAACAAGTTACAAGAATTTCTTGCACTATGAAGCCCTCCAACGTCAGATTTGGAAATCTCTCAGTCCAGTTTACCATATTACTACTTTCCATTTAAATTTGGGAAATCCGCAGACCACAATTCATCAATGAATTTCAATAAATCTTTTATTTCCTAAATTCATCTACATCTCAAACTCCATCAATTTTGAAATGATACAGTTAAATGACACCCTAATGACTGTAGATCATAATGCAAACTGAAAGTACCTGTTTTTGCCAGAGCCTGGAGCTTTTACTAATGATTCGATTCCAGAAACGTGGATTAGATCATAAGTTCGAGGATAAGTTGAGAAGGGCTCACACCTGTGACAAGAAAAGTTAGCATGTTAGCAAACATTATACGGAAACCAATCGAATCACGGCATATCAAGCACAGTAATGAACAATATCTAAAGGCCTTCTTTGGTGTCAACATGTTAAACAAAAGTCTGTTTAAAAGCTAAAACAAACACATTACTCAAATTTAACTTTCGGAACAACTACTCAACCTAATTCTCACAATTATTAAAAGTTAAAACCCACATTAACGAATAACATTCATTTTCAGCTTTACCCACTATAGAAAAACAATACATTCTTAAAGTTATACTCATCATAGTCGCTGCTCAAAACTCTCTCATTTGATTATTATTGAACAAACTATATCCCATCCCACACTTTATAACCAAATAATATCTCACCTCTCATCAACTCAACTTTTTTTTTAAACTCATCCTCGCGCTTTTTCTTCAGTTCTACTAAAATTTCAAAAAGCGTTACTTGATGTTTTAGCAAGCTGAAACCAACATCCCCTATATTATATATAATAACGAATTCCTTTAACATGTTTTGGTTAAGTCGAGTACTTTTAACCAATATCTCACATGCTTTTAGAGTTGCTTCTACAAACATAGAGCTAGACAAGTATGGTTCACTGCTTCAGTCTATCACGAAAACTTATTAATAGCCACGGCAAAAAAACTAGGGTTGCTTGAAATTCAGTATAGACTTAGTTAGGTCAAAATGCTAACAGAACCTAATTAATAAAAACCAAAGTCACCACAATAAACCAAACTCACCAATCATGATAAACACCAATAAGGCCCCTGTCGAAGATTACATCCAAAGTTATCGGCTTGCGAGCAGGAACAACATTCATCACCCACACAGGATCAGATGCTAGTGCTGCAGCAAAGCCACCAAAAAATGCATTCATATCCATCACATTGCGCACGGCCGGAGTTCCCAGCTTGACATTCAAAGAGTTCTTGTAATAGGCCACCCTCCTTGCCCAACGACGAGTGTCGGCCTCAAATAAATCAATGCCACTCTTCATGAGAGCAGCCCTTGCAGGGGCTTTGTTTAATCTATCTGGCCAAGACGGAATCCCCCCGACATCATATTTTCCCTTTATTGAAGATTGAGGGGTCACACATTTCTCCAATTTATAGTACCTGCAGCAGCAAAGCAAGTCTGAGCTTACTAGAATAAAAGTCCAGTTCTCAAAAAAAATTAAGAACAAAACTACAGCCATTTGTAGGAAATGAAGACTACTAGATGGAATTTGAGCCTGAAGGTCAAATATAGGATACCAGACGACTGAGACTATCACAAATAGTGACCCCATGTACAGATAGGGAAAACACTAATAATCACACATAAGCTCCCAAAAAATGTGGGATGAAGTGCAGACAATTACCATGCAGAGCTTGGATCAACCGATTCATCACACAAGTGAAGGCCGAATTCATTTTGACTAGGCAGGCATGAATCTCCGGAAGGCTTTTTCCAAATGACAGTGTTCCCATCAACAGCAATTAGCTCATAACAAAGAGATCTGGCCACACCCTGAAGATCTGCCCATTCTTTATCTTGTTTAGCCCATTGTACAGGAGGACCAGATATGACTAAATATCCTCCTGGGCGAAGCAAGCGATCGACTTCAATGAAATAAGTTGCATCTGCAAGCCAAACATAAAAGGTAAGAGACTGTAGAATTGTAAAAAAACACGAAGTGCACAGTTAGAGGGGGGTGGGAGAGAACTAACTGTAAGCCGTAAAAGGGATTAAGCATCTAGAGCAGTGAACCAAGTCAAATGAGAATGCAGGGAATGGGAGCCTCCGAGTGCCAAGCATCGCAACAAATGCCGGAATTCCTCGTTCCAACGCAAATTGTATCTGAGATTTGTGTGAATCTCTTGGGGCAAAAGAAAGAGGTAGAAGTCCTTCTTTCATCAGATATCCTCCCCAACTGGCAACCTGTGAGGAACTGTTGTTAGTCATAAACCTTAAAAACTTGATAACATCATGATCATGTTAGAGAAGGAAGAGAACAACACAGCTCTTACCCCACATCCCATATCAAGGGCAGTCCTCAAACCTCCGTTTCGGATGGGAATATACTGTCCAAGTTTCTCAATGTAAGGTATGGCACCTTCTGGGAACATGGTGCCACCACCAGGGAAAATAAAGTATTCACCGTCCTCTTTCATCCATCCCTGATGGCCTTTTCTCTCAGCAATTTTGTTGTGCGGCATGTTTGCATGCCAGATCTACATATTTAGCCACGAGAAGTAAAGATCGGCCCCATAGAACAACCAAAAAATAAACACAACGCCATCAAGACCGAATCTAAAGGCAGAGACTGTAAAAGGAAAGATACATAAATCTCAAGATCATGCCATAAATCCTGCCGCGGCTAGGCTAAGCAGTAACATACTTTCCATGTTGGCAATATATATACAAGAATAAAAGCAAGCATTCGTAGTACGTTTCAGGAACACATACCTTGTGCAAACTATCCGGCCACCTGACGGGAACTCTGTAGCCATTTGGTGGAGGGATCAAGCAAAGAGGCGTCTCGTCCGGTATTGGGCATTGACGTTCCCTATAGAAGTTCATCTCTCTACTAAGCTGACTATTCCGCCTGGGATCCTCACATGGCATGTGATCGACCTCCTCGGCGGAACAAGCCTCAATCGGCTGAGGATGCTGTCCAGCTTCAATGAGCTCGACGAGGCGGTGGCGCTGCCTGGGATCCGAAGATGAGAGGAGAAGAGCCTGCCTGCCGGAGGCGGCGAGGGAGTCGCCGAAGGGAGTGAAGACAAGGAAGAGGAAGAGGACGACTAGACCGAAGAAGGCAGCGGATACGAGGTCGAGCAGCTTCCATTGCTTAGGGTTTCGCTTGGATGGGAGGCTCAAGTGCCCCATTCAACGAATATTGTGGTGCGTACCCTGGTCTGATGGCGAGATCTTGATTGCAGATCAGAGGGATCGGTTCTGGTTAGGCAACTGTAGGGTAACTGGCTGGAATTCCGGATTACAGCAACGCCATGAATGGCAACATCAGGTATACGGAAAGTGCTGAAACTGATTCCTGATTTGCAGCTAAAGATGGCAAGGGAAGAAATTGAAAGGGGGAGCTCCGTCGAGTGACGGAGGCCAGCGGAGTGGAAGAGAGAATGGATGCGAGAAGAGGCAGAGGGTGGGCGTGGAATGGAGTGGAGTGGAAGAGGGAGATGAGAGACAGATCGGTGGCTAAGTGTACATGTCGGTGACAGATCTCCAACAGTAACATACTATACAATGCTCTTGGTAGGGGTGGGCGTTCGGTCGGTTCGGTTTGAACCGAACCGAACTACCACATGCCGAATTTCCGAGATGCTTAACACGCCAACCGAATTCGAACCGAGTTGTAATTCGGTTCGGTTCGACCGAACCGAATTACAACTCGGTTCGATTCGGTTCGGATGGTGAAAACCGAAATGGCCTTCTGTTTCCGACTGATGGAGGCAGTCATGTCGATTGGTTTTGGATTCTGGACTTCGGACTCGTTTTCGTCGAAAGGGCGGTACAAGAATTGGAAGCTGAGGGACTTCCTTCTGTTCAGAAGCGCGTCGGAAGGGAGGGCGACGAGGGCGGAGCAGTTGTCGGCGGCGGCGAAATACGCGGTGTTGTCGAGGAGGAGTCGCCGCCTGCCGAGGAGGAGGAGTCGCCGCCTGTCGAGTGTCGAGGAGGACTGGAGGACGAGGAGTCGCGAGTCGCCGCCTGTCGAGTTCCGACTTCCGAGCAGAGCTGCTGCTTCGAGTTCGCTATTCCGAGGGGAGGGCGAGGTCTGCGACTGCGAGGAGGAGAGTGGAGACGAGGAGTCAATCACTCAATCTCCTGACCTAGGGTTAGAGGGCAGGCCGGCACTTGGCAGGCTGAGGACGTGAGGCCAGAGGCCCAATTCAATTTGTGCTGGGGAGGTGCTGGGCCAGTGGGCCTGGGTAGTGGGCTAGTGGCTAGTGGGTTGGGCTGGTTATTATTTCGGAATTCGGTCGGTTATTTCGGTAATTCGGTTCGGTTCAAACACGTCTGGTTTCCGAAATACACTACATTCATTTCCGAATTTCGAACCTAATTTTATGTATCTCGGTTTCGGTCGGTTTTTGTTCGGTTCGGTTCGGTAAAACCGAACCTAATGCCCACCCCTATCGAGCACTTCAAATCTCTCTGCTTTGATGTTGACACAAATCATGATGTAGTGCTTGTTATTACAGTAAGGGAAGAACCACTGCAAAATAATTTTACCACAGTATACCATATGGTAAGCAGTTGCCATATAAGTGATGAACAGTAAGTTAAGTTAAGAACAATTGCAAACTAATTTTACCACTATATACCATATGGTAACCACTGCAAAAATTGTGGTGAGATACTTACAAGGTTACATTCTGTGAAGCTGAGGTTTTTGGCCCATTCTTTGTTGGTGATGTCCAAGTCCACTTTGTTGTAGTAATCGTCTGGAGATAGTACAGGATTGCCACTATCAATGTCCAGTTGGCAGTCACCCTGAAAGTTGTGGTTGTTATTATGTGTTTTATATATGTGTTGTCTAAGAACTTTTGACAGAATATGGGTGGGTTTCCTTACTGCCAAAGATGTATCGAAGAACCACCTTGTGAATTTTCCTTTTTTTGCTTCATTCCTGTTCATTACATCTCCATACCAGCCGATGACATCAGATGTGATTTCACAGCCAATGTCAATCGACTGTACTGACTCCCTTTTCAGCATGAATGTTCCATCCTTCCTTTTAAACATTATCTCATCACTGTATACAAGCACATCACAATAGGACGGATGGTTTACTTTAATTTATGACATCAAACAATAGGTTATCACAACAAAACCATAGCTTACCACATCTTATCATATGGTAATAAGTAAAGCACACCAGCTTACCACATCTTACCATATGGTAATAAGTAAAACACACCAGCTTACCACATTTTACCATTTGGTAATAAGTAAAACACACCAGCTTACCACATCTTACCATATGGTAATAAGTAAAATAGAACAGGAGTTATGGTTTAATCCATTCTTTAACAACAAACCTTAGCTTACCACATCATACCATATGGTATTAAACTAAAACAAAACAGGACTTGTGCATTACTACATTTTGTAACATTAAACCATATATTTATCTAATTTTACCATATCTTACCATATTTTACCATATGGTAACAAACTAGATCACTACAGTAACATCATATAACAGTAGAAGTTTTAAGATGATGACTTACCTCTTGGCAAATTTCTTGTTTTTGCATCTTATGTACTCCAGGATGTTGCTGAACATATCATCAGGTGTTGTTTGTGTTGGTGTTGACCATTCAACTGGTGATTTTTGTGACTGTGGAGCAACTGGTTCGGCAGCTGGAGAATTCGGGTCCTCTAGGTAAGCATCTATGCATTCACGGACTTCCTTGAGCTTCTCCTGGCTGTTTGTGTAGAGATTTGACCATATAGCATATGACCCCGTCTGTGACTGGGTGCTTTGTGGCTGTTCTGGTGGTGGTGTTGCTCTTGCCTTCTTTTCATTTCCGTGTACATTCTTTATCACGATTCTTCTTTTGCGAGGCTCTGCTGGTTGATCGGTTGCCGTGTTGGTAGTCAACTTTGTTGGTGTTGTTGGTGTTTGACGGTTGAGAGGGCTGAGATCAAAGGATGGAATGTCGTCTTCCCTCGTCACTTTAGGCTTCTCAGCAGCTTCGGTTGTCAGTTTTGGAGCCTCTTCACGAACAACATCATCTGACACCGTCTTCTCGCTGTCAGTTTCTGCAGTCTTTTGTGCAGCTTGCCCTGTATTCCCTTCTTCTCTTGTTTCCTTATCAACTTCCATTGGATCTGCTGTTTTGGTAGCTCCTTTTTCTTCGGTTTCTTCTGCAGATGTCTGTTCTGGAACTGCTTTCTGGGTGTCCTCTTGTTGTGGTGTTCCCTGATTCAGACCTTCTTGAACAGATTGTTCTGGTGGTTCTGTTGCAACTTCCCCCAGTGGATCTCCTTCTTTTGGGATGCTTTCCCTATTCACAGCTCCTGGAGCAGAATCATCTTGCTCCTTTTCTTTTGGCTTCGGTGTAGATGCAGCAAGATCGACTGTAGATGGTTGTGAATCATCTTCTTTCTGTGTTTGCTCCTCGTTCTCCTCTTCGTTCTGGTCTATGTTTGTCTGTTTGAATATTTCATTGAGTGTTTTATTCAAACTGTCATGCATTTCTTCATCATTCTCTTCTTCATCATCTTCACACTGAGATTTTTCTCCTTCTGTGGGCTGAACATATTCATCACAGCTTTCTTTCGCAAGATTCTCCTTGTGTCTGATCAGATTTTCAATTTGGCTTTTGTACTGGTCTTTTATTGCTTTCATCATTGCCTTCATTGATGCTTCAAGCAATTTGATTGCATTCTCAGCCTGCATAATGGGAGTATGGTTAGTTACCATGGTGGTAATACATGGTATTGGCAATTATTATCACTATTCTGCATTTTTATAACATGAAACTATATCTTACCACACCTTACCATATGGTAATAAAGTAAAACAGAACAAGAATTATGGTTTCCTCCATTTTTATAACATGAATTCATTGCTTACCACACATTACCATATGGTAACGTATTAAAACACAACAGGACTTATGTTTTCCTCCATTTTTATAACATGAAACCGTAGATTACCACACCTTACCATATGGTAACAAACTAAAACACAGCAGGACTTGTTGTTTTTTGCTATTTTTAAAACATGAAAGCATAGCTTACCACACATTACCATATGGTAACAAAGTAAAACAGAACAAGAATTATGGTTTCCTCCATTTTTATAACATGAAACCATTGCTTACCACACATTACCATATGGTAACGAAGTAAACCACAACAGGACTTATGTTTTGCTCCATTTTTATAACATGAAACCATAGCTTACCACACTTTACCATATGGTAACAAACTAAAACACAGAAGGACTTACGCTTAGCATGTATTGGACAACTGTAATATAGATAATTTGAATTGGACAACTGTAATATAGATAATTTGTACTTACTTGGTTCACTGTTCTGATATTCTTCAAATCAAAGTTCAGTGATGATGATTGCTCTGGACTTTTGTTTCTTTGTCTTTTCGGTGATTCATAGACTGGCTCATTCTCCTCTTCCTCATCAGCTGCGTCATCAGCCTCATCATCATCCTCATCATCAGCCTCATCGTCTCTAATGTTGGCAACCTTTTCGATCTCGTTCAACTGTTTTCCATTGTAGTAGCTCTTAATGTTCTCAAAGTTGCTATCAACATTGTTATCATCATAGTAGCTTACTGTTGGTGTTCGAAGCTGGGTTGAGAATGCCATTTCGTCCAGTTTGTACATGAAGCATACCTTTTTATGCAGATAGTTGTATTAGTTTTTTCAAAGAGTATCATTTATATATAAAATATATGAGTAACAAGGTTGAAATGGCCAAGGGAATGGAGACTTACTGTAAGGAAGTGAAGATCTGCATTGACGTAGAGCTTTGGTGATTTCAATCCTTCATTCATGTGGTTGAAGAAGTATTTGCACCAGTTGTAGCTGGTGAAATGTTTCTGTTCATCAGTCTTCAAGTACTCAAGCATGTTGAGTTCAGCCATAGGGGCTGAACTTGGGCACAGCAAGCCTCCGGTGACCAGCAGAAAGAATAATTGTAACCATCTCTTACTGTTGGTAACTGTAGAAAGATCTTTTTCTACCTGACTTAGCTTTACCCTTGGAGTGGATTTTCCATCTACTTCCAGTAGGGTTTCTACTGCATAATCTGCTGCGTCGTCCCAAGAAATCATGGGAGGTACAACTTCCCTATTCCCCATTGGCAGACCATATACCCTATGAAAGTCGATTGGTGATATCTTCATGCGTGTCCCGTCAGGTAGCTTGAAAGATTGTTTCATTGGATTGTATTTGTTCATTACGAACAGTGCAAAATTGTTGTATATCTTTGTCTGCTTGATTGTTATTAAGCCTGCTAGGCCTAATATCTCAAGTTTCTCTTTCTGGTCATCTTTTATAGTCCTTGCAATTGCAGATATTCTTGTTGGGCTGCACCTTGTGCGAAAATTTTTTCTTTGCTTTACCATAGTGTACCTGAATGTAGAAATTAGGAATAGTCTGTTAGCGTGCTTTTTACCATGATATACCATATGGTACCATAATGGTTTCCTACCATACCAAATCAAACCATATATTTATCTCATTTTACCATATGGTAATTACATCAAAGCATGTCTTATAACATATTACCATATGGTAACGAAGTAAAACACAACAGGATGTATGTTTTCCTCCATTTTTATAGCATGAAACCATAGCTTACCACACATTACCATATGGTAACAAACTAAAACACAGCAGGACTTATGGTTTTTTGCTATTTTACAACATGAAACCATAGTTTACCACACATTACCATATGGTAACAAACTAAAACACAGAAGGACTTATGGTTTTTTGCTATTTTACAACATGAAACCATAGTTTACCAGACATTACCAAATGGTAACAAACTAAAACACATCAGGACTTATGGTTTTTTGCTATTTTACAACATGAAACCATAGTTTACCAGACATTACCATATGGTAACGAAGCAAAACACAGCAGGACTTATGGTTTTTTGCTATTTTACAACATGAAACCATAGTTTACCAGACATTACCATATGGTAACGAAGCAAAACACAGCAGGACTTATGGTTTTTTGCTATTTTACAACATGAAACCATAGTTTACCAGACATTACCATATGGTAACAAACTAAAACACAGCAGGACTTATGTTTTTTTGCTATTTTACAACATGAAACCATAGTTTACCAGACATTACCATATGGTAACGAAGCAAAACACAGCAGGACTTATGGTTTTTTGCTATTTTACAACATGAAACCATAGTTTACCAGACATTACCATATGGTAACAAACTAAAACACAGCAGGACTTATGTTTTTTTGCTATTTTACAACATGAAACCATAGTTTACCAGACATTACCATATGGTAAAAAACTAAAACACAGCAGGACTTATGGTTTTTTGCTATTTTACAACATGCAATCATAACTTACCACACATTACCGTATGGTAACGAAGCAAAACACAGCAGGACTTATGGTTTTTTGTTATTTTAGAACATGCAATCTTAATTTACCACACATTACCATATGGTAATGAAGCAAAACACAACAGATTCTACATCAGTTCAGCAACGCATGGAGAGTGACTGCGATACTGTTCTATTGTTCTGTGGATGGATTTCGAAGAAAGAAGTGAGGTTTTACCTTGATATTTTGTGCGAAAACGATTTTTGAGCCTCGTTGAAGTTGGAAACTCTTCGTTTTTCGACGAAGAAGCGAGAACAGTGTATCGTTGAATGATTCTTCGAAAACCTTTGCGAAAATCGTTCGATTTGAAGTTTTTTCTGGAAGTTTTTGCTGCGATTTTGGTGAGAGAATTGAGAATTGGGAGGAAGAATGGAGAGTTATAGAGCAGAGAGGGAAGTGGAACTGTCGCTTGAAAGGTGAGAGGAAGAAGGAGAGAAGGCGGGACGGTTGTCGCTGTCACGTCTGCAATTCAAATTGTCAGAGACGTGATTACGTTTTTGCCCCCGCGTGTATTTTAACTGGCATGATCTGACGGCTGGGAAGATGGCGCGATGGACGGCCGGATCATCGGTTACTGACCGTTACTGATAGGTCGGTTACTAATAGGATCCGGACCCGGATGAAGGTATGTTGATGATGCTATCATACCTGATCTGTTGCGTCACTCGTCCTTAGTTGTCGTCAATTCCAGTTGTTTTCGTGGGTCCTTGCTGCTTCTTGACAATCTCTTGGTGTGCTTGGGTCATTTCTTCCCTGTCTTCATTTTCACGCAAGGAAGATTCTTCTGACGCTGCCCGCTCTCTGGCCACTTGTCTTCATTACTAGCTGAGCCTGTGGAATTCATGTGTAAGAAGGCTCATCTACAATATCCTCATCAGCTGCTTGGGCCAGCTGGCTATCGTTGGGCCCTCAAGCGCATTTGCCACTGCTGCGATTTCTGGAATTTTCCTTGTTTATTGCAGCAATTGATGTTTCCTTGTGCTTGTAACATTTTCTTTTCCCATCATGCGGCCCTTGCAGCTCTTTTCCCAAGCTTTTTTTTTACAAGAGTGCCGCTTATATTGCATTCAACATAGTGATTACAGAGGGACAAAACACCCAACAAACTCAATCAACCAAAGGGTCATTCCGACTGGAAAAATACAACATGAATGAGCAGAGAAGCAGAACAAAAACCCAGCGAGTGGGAGCCATTGCCACAGACAAACAAATGCATCCAAACACCCTCACGCAACCACCACTATTGAGGAAGCAACAAAGCCAGAGTCAGCTCATCCGATGCAAACATGACCATGGTAATGAGCAAAGCAAACCATAAGCGGCCTCCTGGGAATCATTCGAAGATGACTCATCACAGTGAATCTCAATCTGAAATTACATGGCGGTGGACATGGATGAACCGGACTACTCGAAGCTGACAGAGACCAAGGGAAAACCGGAGACAGCATCCTGGTCCAAAGAGGAAAGGGAAACCCAAGAGAAGGGGGAAAGGCCACCACAAAACCAAAAATAAAAAAAAATTAATAATAAAGAACACCACTTGCAAGCCAAACCCAACAAAACCCCACAAAACCAACGTGAATCCCGAAGCAATACACCACCAAAAGAGGGCCCACCCAAGAAACTCAACATGAAAAGAAAGACAAAACTCAGCCCACATTAACACCAAGACACGTTTGAAAACTCGAGCACAAAAACACCAACACCAGCCAACCCTCAACCCTAACAGAAGCCCTTACATCAAAGGAACAAAGTAGAGCCGCTGCAGCCGCCGGACAAGACTTTGCCTTCCACCAACGACGAACCCAGAGGACGACGAGAGGATAGCAGATTATGAAATCATCGTTAAAACGATAAACGCACCAACTTGAAGTACCCACGCCACCAAAACATTGACGGAATTGGATTATCTTAGAAGTTGCATCATCTGGACCCAGAAGAGCTGGTGGAGATCTGATTACATCAGACCGGAACAAGAACGAACCATCTCATCAAGAGAGGTTTGTCGATCGATCCACTTAGGGAACAAGGAAACGCCATCACAGCTGGAAAAAAGCCAACAAGGGCCGCAAAAGTAGATGGAAAATAGGGAAAAGCAAAGGACGGGGCGAAGGAATAGGAGGAAGTAAGCAGAAAGAGGCGAGGGAAGAGAGAGCAGGAAAGAAGAAGATGGGGAGGAGAGGGTTTTGTACTAATGAAGGGGAACGACATCGCCAATTGAGAGATCCATTGATGTAGTTGAAGTTGGGGAGGATCGTCGACTTCCCGGAGAGGACTTCTAGCGGCGTTCCACCAGGTGGCGGATCTGATGAGCTCGGAGAAGAGTGCAGGGAAGGTGGCCGGTCTCTGTTTTCTTTTTTATTTGTTAGAAAATTATTATTATAATTTATTATTAAAAATTCTATGTAAGATGCCACGTCGTCGCTAATTGAATTTTCTGTTAAATACAAACAGTCAAAGTCGGTCAACACTAACGAAAAATATTTCAGGACATAAATGATTCATTGAATAGTTCACGATACAAGTGACACTTTTTTTATAGTTAGGATTTCCTAGTGGTATTTGCCCTCTAAATAATTATGAATTTCATATGAAATATAATTAAAATCACAAAACATTCATTAATAACACTATAAATAAAGAGTCATCAGATACTCGATTTCAGTGTGACCCGTGGATCCCATCTATCCCTACCTTCTCCATCACGAACCTCAATCGCGCCCTTCCTAAGCAGCGATTGAATTAGACAGGAACAATGATTATGGAAAGAAGAGGCTGTTAGAAACACATGCCCTAAAATATTACGGAACCAATATCAAAACTACCAATCAAACCATGTGAAGGAAGTGATGGTTGTGCATGGAAATTCACATCTAAAGGAGATTTCATACACGTTTTGCATGCCATGCGCTTCGAGAGATAAAAGACAACCTCAAAACCTAGGCTCAACAGTCAAACAACCAATCGAGATAAGTGAATCTGGCTTTAGTCTCTTTCTCTGCTTCCAAAGTTGCGTTTCTTTTGCTAGAATTCTGATTGAAGTTCTGTTTCACTGAATTGGATTAAGAAAATCATACAGAGTTCAGCCAGAGAAGCTGAATTTATAATCTGGTTTACAAAGTTGAACGGAGGGAAAATCCGTTACAGTCATAACAACCTAGCTAATTTACATTTAGGTCCTAATTACATTTAATCTATCCTGAACTAATCCTAAGCTACGTGGTTACTTACATAATGGTCCTTGTGTCGTCTAATACCCCCCTGCAAGCTAAGCATGGATTGATTTCAGGTTTAGCTTGCAGATGAGATCGACGAAGGTGTGCACTGGCAAAGCTTTTGTGAAAGGATCAGCAAGCTGGATAGTCGTAGAGATGTGTTGAACCTTCAATTTCCCAGCAAGAACTTGGTCCCAAGTGAAGTGACAGTCGACTTCTATGGGCTTAGTTCGTTCGTGTTGGACAGGGTTCTCGGTCATTTTGACGGCAGAGAGACTATCACAGTAAATCGTTAGGGAAGAGGTGGTTGAACTGGAAGCTGTTGGAAGAGAGCTGACATCCATTGTAACTCCTGGGACGTGTCTGCCAAAGCCCTGTATTCTGCTTCTGCTGAGGACCGGGAAATTGTTTGTTGTTTGTTGGAGCGCTAGCTGATCAACGAATTCCCTAAAAACACACAAACCCAGTTACAGAATGCCTAGTATCTGGACAACCAGCCCAATCGAAATCTGAGAAGGCAGTCAGTCGTGTAGAAGAATTGCAAGGAAAGAACAATCCTCGATCAGGGGTTGTTTTCAAATATAGGAGGAGTCTGTGGGTAGCCTGTTGGTGTGGTGAAGTAGGAGAATCCACAAACTGACTCAGTTGATTTACAGTATAGCATATGTTGTTGCATAGATACTGTAATCGACCAATAAGTTTTCTATAGTTGGAATGATCATGTTCATTCAGAGTAGTGCCGTTATGAGCAGAGATATGAGTGGCAGGAATCGAAGGAGTAGTAGTAGGTTTGGAAGCCAAAAAGCCTATATCAGAGAGCAAGGCTAGTGTGTATTTGCGTTGACACAAATGAATGCTAGTATCAGACCTTGAAACTTCCATTTCAAGGAAGTACTTTAACCTGCCAAGGTCTTTGATGGTGAAAGCAATGTCTAATTGCTTTTTAACATAGTTAATTTCATCCATGTTGTTTCCTGTGAGAATAATGTCATCGACATATAGTAAAAGAGCTGTGAATGATGTTCCAGAGTATTTGGTGAATAGGGAGTAATCACTGTGTTATTTTTTATATCCAAGAGTTTCCAGAGTAGTTGCCAGTTTGGCAAACCACTGTCGACTGGCTTGTTTCAAGCCAATAAGTGATTTTGTAAGCTTGCAGACCTTGTGTTGGTCTGATGGGTGAACTTGCAAACCTGGGAGAGTTTCATATAAACATCTTTGTTTAAATCTCCATGAAGAAAAGCGGTGTTGACATCTAATTGCTCAAGATGCCATTTATAAATTAATGCTAAGGCTAAAAGAATCCATACGGTGGTCATTTTAACAACGGATGAAAATGTGCCCATGTAATCCACACTAGGTGTCTGAGAATAGCCTTTTACTACTAGACAAGCTTTGTACTTGTCTATCGTCCCATCTTGTTTGAACTTAAGTCTAAAAACCCATTTGTTTCCTATGATAGGAATGTTGGGAGGAGGATCAACAAGAACCCATGTTTTTGTTTTCTCAAGAGAAGCAAACTCAGAATTCACAGCTGCTAGCCATTCGTTGCTTTTGGATGCTTCTTTGTAAGTTTTTGGTTCTCTGATCTGAGTAATAGCAAGTGCAAAGTGTCAATAGGTAGGACTAAGGGATCGATATGTTAACTTATTCTAGATAGGATATGTTACAGATGAGAGTAAAGAAGTTTGACTGATCAGATTAGATTTGTAATCTTTCAGTTTAACTGGTTTGACAGTTTGTCTAGTAGACCTTCTTAACTGAGGCTGTGCAACAGGTTTTGACTTACTCAGTGGTGGAGATGAAACTGGAACATCGGTCGCAGAATTTGATGAAGGTATAGAAGGTGAAATAGGAATTGGAGGAATAGTACGTGCCTTAATAAATCCAGGTCTGCAGAAGTAGCTGGAAAAACTGAAAGAGGAACTGAAGGGGTCAGATTTTGAGTGATCTGATGAAAAGGAAAGATTGTTTCATGAAAAGAAACATTTCGTGAATGAAAATGTTATGTGTGGTTAAGTTGTACAATCTGAACCCTTTTGTGCCATGAGGATGTCCTAGGAAGACACAAGGATTTGATCTGTGATCTAGTTTAGTTCTGGTAGCTTGAATGGTTGCAGGATGTGTAAGACAATCAAAAACTCTTAAACTATTCTGAGTAGGAGGAGAACCATGAAGTTTTTCAAATGGAGTAAGATTTTGTAAAATAGGAGTGGGAGTTCTGTTAATAAGGTGAACAACATGCATTACTGTAAAATTCCAGAACTAAAGTGGTAGTATATGTTGGTGTTTTCTTTCAACAATACCATTCTTTTGAGAAGTGTAAACACATGTAGTCTGGTGAATAGTTCCTATGGAACTGTAAAAATATGGTATTTGGAATTCAAGGCCAATAATAGTTCTGATGACTTTGATTTTGCTGTGATATCGAGTCTCAACAAAAGCAGAAAAGGAAATGATAATAGGGCGAGCCTCAGATTTAGCTTTCATGGTAAAGATCCAAGTGTGCATGCTATAGTCATCTACTATAGTCAGAAAATAGGAATGACCCTGAATAGAAGTAACAGGAGCATTCCCCCAAATGTCAACATGCAAAATATCAAAGGGAGATGATGTTTTTCTGCTACTAGAAGGAAAGGGGAGCCTTTTCTGTTTTTCCTTGGGGAAAACTGTACAATAAAAATTAGAAAGAGCAGTAATGGAACTCTCTATACAATGACAACTAGCCTATAGCCCGGCCCGTTGGCCGTAATTGTTTAAGGAAAATGGAGTTACAATATCTATAATGGTAGTGTCGAGAAATGAGTCTTGTTTTATATTATCATAAGATTGTTGTAATTTTGCAATTAGTTGAAGACGAACATGTAATTTGAATGAACATTCACAATAAGTTAGAAATAAAGTCATTATTTAATTAAAGGAAAAAGCATACCATTCACACACGTATTGTAAGGATGAGGAGGATACATTTGAAGATTAGCTAATCAAGATAAAAATACTTACATGAAATTTTACTAATCACAAATCTAATCTAGTTGAGTATTACGACAAATAACATGCAGGTCCAAAATAGGAAAACTCAAGACATTGTCTCATTGTTCATGACATGGTACTCAATTCAACAAAGGCAAAAATAAATTCACCAACACAAGTTCACAATAACCAAATGCATTGTTCCAAGGACCGATGATAGACCGTCATTTACACATGTTTTTACCCTCATACTTACACCGTTTGAGGTGTTGATTCTCGTGTTTTAGGCCGATTTCACGCTAGGTTGTGCTTGTTTGTGATATTTCAGGTCCTAGTACGTGAATAAAGGCTTAGGAGCGAGTCTGGGGTTGATTGGACGAATGGCGAGCCTTTTGGAGAGCTGCACGGGCAGACCAGGGAGGCTGCACGGCCGTGCAATATGCAACTCTGGCCGTGCGCCTTATGCCGAGGAGCTGCACGGGCACCCCTGAAGATCTGCACGGCCGTGTACCTGGCAGTGCAGGATGGTTGAAGGCCGATTAAGTGAAACGGTGCGTTTCAGGGTGCACGGCCAGAATGGTGATGTGCACGGCCGTGCAACTCGGGAAAGCCGGTTTTAAAGCCTAATCCGAGCCAGAAGTGGGAGAATCGTGTTTTCAGAGCAAAAACAGAGCCCTAGAGAGAGAAAGTGCGAAGAACACATCCTAGAAGCTGTCCTAGAGCTGGATTTCATCGAATCGAGCTTGGAGATCGTCATAGGAGTGGAAATCATCGTCCCGGAGCAGATTATCTTCATCGTTATGAGTATGACTAATCCGATTCTTATTTTCTCTTCTCTCTCTATGGAGTAGAACCCTTCTCTCACTTGGGTATGAAGAACCCTAGTTCCTTGTATTAGGGATTTGATTGTAATGACTTGGGATGATATTACTGTTTGATTTTAATCGAATGACGCATGTTTAATGAATTGATTTGAGTCTGATCAGCTTTTCTCAATTTCTGCTGCAACCTGAGATAGATAGAATCTGATTAGGTTGTTAGAGTCTCTTCATTCGATAGTAGGAGATTGGCTATACGAGAGTTAGCCAGTTGACTGCTTTGTACTGGTGTTCTTGGCGCCAGTAGTGGAGTTCTGTGTTCATAGCCTCAGCTTTCTATCCCGGTGAAGACTAGGCGTCTGCCGGGTAGTCAGACTGAGAGGGCTTGGTCAGCTTAAGAGATTCCAAGCTACTGTCGGATCTTCCGCAGTCTAATCAACAGTAAATCAACCCAGGGAATTGCAATTGAACCTAACTAAGGGGCTAGGGGGACTCAATCCCGAGTGACTCTTACCTGCTTTAGAAACCCGAACAATTTACTGCTTTCTTGTTGCTTTTACTTTTCACAACAATCACTCGACTTAGTTTGCTAGATAATAGAGAATCACGGAGTAAGCAATAGATCTAGACCCCGGGTTGATAATTAAACTTGCCTATACTGCAGTCCCTTTCATTGGTTACACTTGGCCATTGTTAGGTGTTGTGTTTTAGCGTGTCAAGTTTTTGGCGCCGTTGCCGGGGAACCCTCTAGATTATTGGGGAAACGTGATAATTTGTTACTCTAGCTTTTATTTACTGCATTTTATCTCTTCCACCTGTGTGCCTTCACGGGTTGCTTCTGCTGATTGTGTGCAGGTAGTGCATGACCCGTAGCCAGTCGGGGGATCTACTACCACTTGACCAGGAGCTTGAACGAACCTGCAGGAACTCCAAGCGGGTTCTAAAGGCGCGACTGGCTGCGGAGAAGGCGCTAACACTGTTGCAGTTAGGAGAAGAAGAAGAAGAAGGAGAGATGGGTGATCCGCAGAACCGTGCTGTGATCCCCGAGGAGCAGACCATGGGATCCTACTGGACCGCTAGGGCTGCGGACATGAGGTCACCCATTCAACACCCTCAGGTCCCAGCCAACAACTTTGAGGTGAGCACCTCCGTGATCACCATGCTGCGCGGTTCAGTAGTGTTCCGTGGTAAGGAGGGCGAGTGCCCTCGATCACATCTCAGGCGATTCCACGAGCTCATCGATGGAATCAAGATCAACGGGGTACCAGCAGATGCCATCCAGCTGAGGTACTTCCCATTCACTTTGGAGGGGCAGGCCAAGGAGTGGCTAGACACTCGACCTCCGGGCTCCATCACCACGTTCGCCAACCTGGCGGACAAGTTCCTCACCCGCTACCATCCTCCATCCAAGACTGCTGATCTCCAGAAGCAGATTACACACTTTTCTCAGGATGAGGATGAGACCATCAGGGATGCATGGGAGAGGTACAACAGTCTTTTCCTCAGGTGTCCCAATCATGGTTTCAACGATGCGTTCAAGGTGGGCACCTTCTATCACGCCCTCTTCCCGGAGGACAAGCAGCTGATCGATTCGGTTTGTGGCGGGAACATGCTGACCAAAACCCCGCCACAGCTGAATCAACTCTTTGAAGAGATGGCGGAGAATGGTTATGATTGGGGCACTGCCAGGAGATCGAGGAAAGCACCAGGCCGGGGCGTGCATGCTGTGGGCACCCAGTCATCTGATTTGGTGCAGGTGGTATCGAAGCTGGTTTCAGCTATCGATCGTTCTGGTTTGATTGCAGGTGCAGGACAGCAGCAGGCGATGCTCTGCCAGTGGTGCGAGAGCACCCATCATATGGTGGAAGACTTCCAGGCGATGAAGGAATCGACCACACCCCAGGAACAGGTGAACTTCATCAACAATGTCAGGCGCAATGACCCCTACAGCAACACGTATAATGAGGGGTGGCCCCAGCATCCTAACTTCTCCTGGGCTGGGCCAAATCCCAGACCACCAGCTCCACAGGGACCACCGGGCTTCCAGAGGCCACCATATCAGCCCAGACAGGGGCAATTCCCGCAACCAGGTGTAGCCCCTGCTGCCCCAGTGCAGAATGATCAGATGGCTGAACTGCGGGACTTGGTGGGTTCTCTCGCCAGTGTTAGTGCTCAGAAATTCAACACCTTTGAGCAGTTCATGGAGAAGGCCTCGGGTCAACTCCTGGCCCTGGAAGCTGGTCAGAGGAATACACAGGCTGTTTTGCAGGATGTCCAGACCCAGCTGGGGAGCGTGGCCCAGTCAGTGGTTAAAAGGGCTCCTGGTACTCTACCAGCGCAGACCATTCCTCACCCGCCGACCCCGAATGAGTGCTGCAATGCCATCATGACCAGGCATGGCAAGATGACTGTTGATCCCCCTGCTCGGGAACCGGAGAGAGAAAGCCGTGTTGCAGCATCTCCAGCGGTTGAACAGGAAGTAGAGAAGGAGGTTGAGGTGCCTGCACCTAAACCGCAACCAGTAGTGAAGGAGTATGTCCCTAAACTCCCTTTCCCTACTCGGTTGCACAAAGACAGGCTGGAGACAGAGTTCGAGAACTTCATGGCCATGCTCAAGAAGCTGAATGTCCAAGTGCCCTTCCTGGAGGCACTATCGCAAATGCCGAAGTATGCGAAGTTCCTGAAAGAGCTTCTCTCCAAGAAGCAGAAGCTGAGTGAGCTGGCCACTGTGGAGCTCAGCGAGGAGTGCTCGGCTATTCTGCAGAACAAGCTTCCGCAGAAGAAAAAGGACCCAGGTAGTTTCACTATCCCGTGCTCTATTGGTAAATTGCATGTAGCGAAGTCCTTGGCGGATTTAGGTGCTAGTATCAATGTTATTCCATACAAATTGTTCATGAAACTAGGCCTAGGTGAACCCCTTGCTACTAGGATGACCCTTCAATTAGCTGACAGATCGGTAGTGCATCCTAGGGGTATAGTGGAAGACCTTCTGGTCAAGGTTGGCAAATTCACATATCCTGTGGATTTTGTTATCCTGGACATCAGTGAGGACACAGAAGTGCCTCTTATACTAGGAAGGCCTTTCCTGGCCACCGCCAAGGCTCTCATAGATGTGCATGATGGGACCTTAGTTTTGAGAGATGGCGAGGAGCGAATAACGTTTTCTGTTGCTGATACTATACCTGCTTCGCTACCTCTGCATGCTGTATCTCACCAGGAGCACGAGTCTGTCGTGTATCCTTCTGTGCTGCCTATTTTGCAGGAACCGCCTCCCACACCTTCGCCGCCACTCCGGACCACCCCGTCATCCAAAGAACAGATCAAGGAGGAGTGGCGGCCGAAACTGCAGGCAGCTAAGCCTGCTCGAAAGAAAGCCGGAGACCACTATGAGCTGGTCCCGCCCCCACCTTGGCCATCCGAGTATTCACTCGCTTGCATCCTACCGGATGGCCAAGTCGAGCTGGCAAATGCTGGTGGCCACATTCGTCGCGTGCATGGCCACCATTTGAAGCTGTACCTGAAGAGCGATGTGGATCCGCTCTTGAAGGCACCTGATCCTACACTTCCCTGAGCATCCATACTGGCGTCCAGCTAAAAGACGGTAAAGAAGCGCTTGTGGGGAGGAAACCCCACCGAGGTTTGCATTTTCTTACTCTTTATCCTTTGATTTTGTGTGTTTTTGAGTCTTGAGACGTTGATCCAGAGTTACGTGTCGTTTTTGAGTGAAAACAGGTTGATTTCGGGACCCCAGCAAGTCGCACGGCCAGAACCTTGATGTGCACGGCCGTGCGGGTACCCCCCCCCCCTGGCCGTGCGAGCTCTCGGCCACGAGCGCACGGCCAAAGTTGCACAATGCACGGCCGTGCGCTCAGCCTGGCTTGGCCGTACGCCTTGCACGGGCATTGCATGGCCTTGCACGGCCGTGCGCTATGCCTGGCCTGGCCGTGCGTGCTCTCGGTAGTTAGTGCACGGCCAAAAGCGCCAGGTGCACGGCCGTGCGCCTCGGCTCGGCCAGGCCGTGTCGGCCTGCACGGGCAAAAGGCACCTGTGCACGGCCGTGCGTGCCTGCCCGTGCGGCCTCAGCTGACGGTGATAATGGAGCTGCTGGCGCTGCTGATGATGATGCATTCATGGATGACATCGATCTCGACGATCTTGGCGACGAGTAGGCTGTACTCGTTGCCCGTCTCAGTGTGTCTGTTTTGATTTTCTTTTTAGACTTTTGTGTGTTTGCTCCATGTGTGCGGAGCTTGAACTTGGTGTCGTTTGTTTTGTTTTTGGTTTTTCCTTTGTGGTTTGATGTAGTCGTCTGGGCTAACACTTATCCCTCACGCCAGTGTGCTAGTGTTTCTGATGTTCGATTTGTGCAGCATTGTCCACTCCCCCGTTCGTTTCTCGCTGACTGGTCCACTTCCAGTCCCCCAGCAGTGTTCTTACCCGGTAACATTGTTCCCCTTATCTTTCCCTCTACTTCATTGAGGGCAATGTCGTGCTTAAGTGTGGGGGGATGTTTTGTATCGGTTGGAATATTTATGATGGTGCTTGGAGCCTAGTCCGCTGTCCGAATCTTACGATTTGAGGGCTCCAAGTACTGCTGTTTGATCATATTGGCACTGTGTTTTGATGGATGAATTGATTGGTTTTCGGATTAATGCATGACAACTTGTTTGCGACTAGGACAGCCTATGATGAGGACTGAGATGTGCAGTAGAACGATGTAGGGGTTCAGTTTTTCGACTGCTTGCTTGCCAACTGTGACTTGATCTGACTTGATCTGATTACTTGTTCTTGACAGTCGTTTATGCATCTAGTTCAGGGTATCAGAATGTGAGATAGAGCATATAGGTAGCCATGTGAGATTTGAGCCTGCTCGTTTCTTTCTTGTGCGATAGATCTCTCTTCCATGATGTGTAGCATTCACTTTGTCACTAGCTAAGATGATGGGGGCATAGGATTAGCCCACGCCCAAAACTGACTGTCCTGATGTGTCATATCCCCTAGTCAGCCCCTTTGAGCCGTGTGTTATCCTTTCTTTTGGTCTATAATGAAACAAAATCACCCGTGTTGCATCTTTTAGAAGGTTCCACAGAGTGGTTTTTATATATTCTCTGCTGTTTCTGCTAAAGTATATGTGAGTGTTGGAGGTAGTGCTTAAAAGTTGGGCAAGTGTTTGAAATTTATGCAGAAGTGGTGGCTCTCTTAAGAAATGAAAAGAAAAATGAAAGAAAAACAAAGAAAAAATTGAAAGCAAAAGAGAGTCACTGCCAAAAATCTGAATAATGCCCAGTAAGCAGTGTTTCTTAGCAGTCTGGCTTGGAAATGCTGATGTTTATGCCTCCTTCGCTCTTGTGCTCTTAAGATATTGAGTAATGCAGAATAGCAGAAAGAAAATACCGGGTTGTTGACTGTGTTTGGAAAATGTGGAACCTTTTGCTATGAATACTTCCACCACTTAAAAGGTCTTTTCCCCATGTCCAAGACCCTAGCCAGTCATTTGAACCTGTGTCTAAGACCTCCTGATTAGTTAGTGGTGACACCCCATATGTGAACTCTAGCATTTAGAGGCTGCCATCATGGTGAAGAGATGATAGGGATTGAGAGAAATAGCATGCGCATCTTTCGCATCAAATTGTCCTGACCCCACTGGTCGAGAGTGAGTGATTCATTTTCATTTTCTATATGCTCTTGTACCCCGGTGAGGACCTAGATTGCTCGGTCTCTATTCTGATGTCTTGAGTTGGATGCATGAGTTGACTGTTTTGAGTAAGTGGTTGAATCAAGTCTAGGTTGGCCAGTGAACAGAAGGGAGACTCTTCCTTTACTCGATTTGCTGCACTCGAATGTCCTTTGTGGTGGTTGTCCAGGTTGTTATTGAGGTTGTGCATGTATTGATGTTTGAAAACCAGTGCGATTCACGTGTTCTGTGCCTTTATGACTTGTCCCCAATGTTGGTTGATTGAAATATGTAAGCTTACCTGGTGTCTGACTTGGTTTGCTTGGGGACAAGCAAACGGTTAAGTGTGGGGGAGTTTGATAGACCGTCATTTACACATGTTTTTACCCTCATACTTACACCGTTTGAGGTGTTGATTCTCGTGTTTTAGGCCGATTTCACGCTAGGTTGTGCTTGTTTGTGATATTTCAGGTCCTAGTACGTGAATAAAGGCTTCGGAGCGAGTCTGGGGTTGATTGGACGACGAACGGACGAATGGCGAGCCTTTTGGAGAGCTGCACGGGCAGACCAGGGAGGCTGCACGGCCGTGCAATATGCAACTCTGGCCGTGCGCCTTATGCCGAGGAGCTGCACGGGCACCCCTGAAGATCTGCACGGCCGTGTACCTGGCCGTGCAGGATGGTTGAAGGCCGATTAAGTGAAACGGTGCGTTTCAGGGTGCACGGCCAGAATGGTGATGTGCACGGCCGTGCACCTGGCCGTGCAACTCGGGAAAGTCGGTTTTAAAGCCTAATCCGAGCCAGAAGTGGGAGAATCGTGTTTTCAGAGCAAAAACAGAGCCCTAGAGAGAGAAAGTGCGAAGAACACATCCTAGAAGCTGTCCTAGAGCTGGATTTCATCGAATCGAGCTTGGAGATCGTCATAGGAGTGGAAATCATCATCCCGGAGCAGATTATCTTCATCGTTATGAGTATGACTAATCCGATTCTTGTTTTCTCTTCTCTCTCTATGGAGTAGAACCCTTCTCTCACTTGGGTATGAAGAACCCTAGTTCCTTGTGTTAGGGATTTGATTGTAATGACTTGGGATGATATTACTGTTTGATTTTAATCGAATGACGCATGTTTAATGAATTGATTTGAGTCTGATCAGCTTTTCTCAATTTCTGCTGCAACCTGAGATAGATAGAATCTGATTAGGTTGTTAGAGTCTCTTCATTCGATAGTAGGAGATTGGCTATACGAGAGTTAGCCAGTTGACTGCTTTGTACTGGTGTTCTTGGTGCCAGTAGTGGAGTTCTGTGTTCATAGCCTCAGCTTTCTATCCCGGTGAAGACTAGGCGTCTGCCGGGTAGTTAGACTGAGAGGGCTTGGTCAGCTTAAGAGATTCCAAGCTACTGTCGGATCTTCCGCAGTCTAATCAACAGTAAATCAACCCAGGGAATTGCAATTGAACCTAACTAAGGGGCTAGGGGGACTCAATCCCGAGTGACTCTTACCTGCTTTAGAAACCCGAACAATTTACTGCTTTCTTGTTGCTTTTACTTTTCACAACAATCACTCGACTTAGTTTGCTAGATAATAGAGAATCACGGAGTAAGCAGTAGATCTAGACCCCGGGTTGATAATTAAACTTGCCTATACTGCAGTCCCTTTCATTGGTTACACTTGGCCATTGTTAGGTGTTGTGTTTTAGCGTGTCAACCGACTGTGACCATGACTTCAAATGTCTGTCCTCCAAGCATGTTCAGAAGGGCCATATAGTCAGCATTGACAACATCTGCATCACTGAATACAGATCCAACAATCGTTCCTAACTGTGATGACGGGAAGACGATGTCAACACCAATAAAATCGTCCTCAATTGTGAGGTGGACGAAATGGATTCTGGATGCAGGGGACCAGGACGTCGTCAAATCCGTTACACATCCGGATAACAGAAAAGAGGTGCCCTGATGTAAACACAGAAAAGAATATGGTCAAAGCAAATCGAGAAAATGCAGCATGCCACAAAAGGCGTACGTTTAGAAAGAAATTTATTCGTTTAGTTACCTGATTTTCAACATCCACTTGCAACATAATGAGATCGATGGTGTCGGCACGCTCACAAATTTCAACAGCATCATCGTATTGCAGATTAGCAATAAAACCATGGGGAAGCCTCTATATTGGACTGTAAGTTTTGGCACTAAGTAGTGAAAAAGAATCAAAATTACATGATGTAGTATTCGTTGGATGCATGAGCAGTACTTACTGATTGAATTGAGGTAGGCCCGCCATATTGAATGCAATTCGCACAGTGATTGGAGCCGAAGTGTTTTGTTTGGGAAGTAGTAAATGAAAATTGTAACAGGAGAGAAAGTGATATCTCCATTATATAAAGGAGAGAAAGCGGTTCTACACACGTGATCACTTGGCCGCCTGCAGTGGAGTACGTGTGTGTGGAAAGTGGGATAGTGGGATTAATGGGATAGTGGCAGTTAGTGGTTTGATTAAAAATCGTGGGTGGTAACAAATTTGGTAGTGGATCATTTTTTTTTTTTGTTATATATACACGGATGTAATGAAGGCTATATATTAATTGGAAACAGAACATGGAGTGGAAAACGTGGAAATAGGAAGTGGGATCGTGATTGGAACATGGACGTGGTAGAGAAGTGGTGAAATAGGCAGGAATCGGCAGTTTTTTGTTTAAATACTAATAGGTAAGTGGGTGAAGCAAAGACACTGCAGCCCATAACAAATAATTCATGGGCTGGGCTTATTGGGTGGCCATCGAAAGAATTAATTTGATATTTTTTTTATAAAAATCAATATGCTGATTAAATGGCTGCTGGGTAGAGAAAGACATGGAGTTGGAAGAAATAGATATCAACATGCTTCAATTAGGAAGAAAGGGTAAGCAAAACAAACCCAGCGTGATTGAAAACCACCACATACTACACAATTCCAGCTCCATGAAATGATGTGATCATTTTTTGTGAAAAAACATCCTTAATCAATCCAAATTAGCAGAGTATGGTAGCCTGAGTAATCATCTGCTGCTGCTTAGTATACTATTTTGAAAACCATTTTTGAAGGATGTAGAGAAAAAAATAGCATTAGGACATTTTGAGCTAAAATTGTAGTTAAACCATGTGTAAATCATGTGATACAACTAAAATCACCGTAATGGCGTAATCTCAACTTTTCGGGGATGACCGTCAGTGTGATTTAACAATTTATAATTTTTTTGCCAATAGCTGAGGATCGGATTGGGACAAAGTGTCAATCTTGATTTTAACGACATGAACTAATCACCGTAATGGCGTAATCTCAACTTTTTCGAGATAACCGTCAGTGTGATTTAGCAATTTATAATTTTTTTGCCAATAGCTGAGGATTAGATTAGAACAAAGTGTCAATCTTGATTTTAACAACATGAACTATGATTTTAGCAGAAAGCAGTGTAATGCAACCTTATGTATGGTTTTACAATTTTCGATTTTTCTGAACATAAATCGAGGCTCGGGCCGGACCAAAAGGTCAAACTTGCTTTAACCACGTTTGAAGTATGTTGTTTTGACAACACACACAACTGTTCGAGTGAACTGTGATTGGACCTTACTGATGATTCAATCGAAAAACTCTTAACGGAATCTAAATCAGTATGTGATTTTCGATGTATGGAAAAATTTAACCACAGTTGAACTATGAGTTTAGCACAGTCTGCCGTAATGTTAACTTTTTTTGTACGACCTTCAGAATAGCCTAATATGTAAGACTTGCTACAAAATTTAGCAAAAAACAACCTTGGTGTTCAAAAGGCAAGCCCCTCCTATGAACCTTCTGTTTCAAAATATGATGTCTTCTCTTACGGGCGACTTGGGATAGCATTCGCCGAAGTTGAGAGAGTTGGAATTGTAAGGCAGCTTCTTCTGCAGAATTTAAATATAAAACCATGTATTACTCATTGAATAGATGAACTAATTAGAAAAATTAAAACGCAGAGAACACACCTCTCTCAAATGCTTCTTCCTCTTCAGCAGATAAAACACAGCGTTGGTACTGATCTTCAGGATGAATAAAAACTGCTCGATGTTTCCCTAAACAAATGAGATGCAAGGGAAAATATTAACATCAGTTTGCATTGAAACAGTTTCGTGCTAAACCATGACACTCACATGGTACAGACGATCGATAAATCTGTGGTTAGGCAGATGGGATGACATTTGCACTATCCATATTTAATTCTGCAATAACCTTACGCAATCTGAAATAGAGGTCGTGGTAAATGATGCACCCATTCCAATAAACTTTGCAGCTACCATTCATATAAATTAATGTAATTGTTACAACATAAGCTGAACTCCTCACCAATCATAAGTTTGTGCGAGTTAATGACACATACAACAGACCACACAAACATAAGAATCGAAGAAATCCAAAATGCTACAACCAAGTTGAAGGAGGCCTATAAATTTAAACCAAAAAAGTAAAGCCGATGGAAACAGAAATCAAAACCGGACGAAAAGACACCAGTCCTTTATCCTCTATGAAGTCTTGATTTCTAGAGTGATTGAATAAACTAAACTCTTATAATGAAGCGAGGTTTCAGTATTTCTAACATTAGCTTACCCTCCTGGTGTTTGGTAACGTATCATGAAAAATGTAACACATTCGATTGGTCCATCCGAACTCATGATTTTCCCATAACATAAACACATAAATAATCCACCGAAGTTGAGTCTACCTTGTAATTATGCAGTGATAAGAAGAAGAGTGTAAATGCCGATGGAGTCTACCAAAGCAACCATTCACCCAAAATGTATTTAAATCACAAAACGGGACCATTAACATGATTCTCAATTCCATTCCTCTGGTCTAATTAATATCACCATATGAACCCTAAACCACAGTTGAAAATATGGGAAAACATGATTCCCAATTCCATTCCTCTGGTCTATTTAATATCACCATATGAACCCTAAACCACAGTTGAAAATATGGGAAATGACAGTCGACCACCACCATGATTTTCTTTTCCAATCCGCCATTACTAATCATTAAGCACCCCAGGCCCTCAGCCAAAAATGAAGAGCTAGGGAAAGATATATTAATTGGAATTGCAGCCTTCGAAGCGACCTCAGAAGTCACTAATTGAGGTTGACGAACAACTCCCCTACTAAACAGACCATGTATGCCATTCCCTGACCCCTCGACTCGAAGAACCCCTCTTGAAAATGCAAGTAGACAGTTGGAACCACGATTGAGTAGGGAAAGAAGCTGAAACCCAATAGTACAGCCGACGACACTGAGAGGATTGACGACCGGCTGGGCAGTGAATGAATCCAGTGACCATCCACTACGGTCCTCTCCTCCGTGGATCTGCACCTAAAATACACCGGGGAAAAAATCGCCTGCCCCTAGAACACAAAGACAGAATGGGGAAGTTATGACAAACACTTGAAACAAAATTCACAAACCTGGGAAAAGGGAAGTTTCTACATATTTACTGAGAAATGCAAGTTTCTGGAGTTGTTACATCTAAGCTGAACATACATAAATAGGGCAAATGCAGCTCCCGCCAGCAACTATTTACATTTTGACTCTACATATAATAGTGCCAAAAGGTCACCCTGATCACCATCATGTGTTTTTGGCCATCAGTTTTCCTTTTTAGACTACATTGAACTCAATTGTAATTCTAGAGCTGTACAGAACTGTCGATTGATGACATAATTTGCACAAGCCTTAATATATAGCTACACATTCAGTTTCTGAATCAAATTGCCTCTCAATCCAAAAGTTCATGATGTGCAGTCCTTAATAAAGGTTACAAATGGCATTCAAACCCCAAATGCAAAGCAGGTGAAGCTTGAGATACATCGACCATCCGGTGTCTTTGAGGTCAAGCATAATTTGCATAATCATTAAAGTCAAATAAACATGCAATCATCCAATGTGAAACCAAAAGATTAATGTATATTCAAATTAGCTTATGAGTTTCACAGATCGTGAGCACAAAAGCAAGAAATAAACAGAAGCTAAAGATACCCTACCAATTCAAGATCAAACACTTAAAGGGAGAGGAGCTTGAAGCTGCCAAAAAGAGGATCGCTGTCGACGCAACTATGTGAAATTCGAGATGGAACTGAGTATGTTACGGTTCTTTCTACAATGTCATTAATCATCATTAACATTTGCTCCAAAGAGTTAAAACCAAACAATATGAACTACATATCTACGTACATCTTCTGTACCCTAAAAATATGCACAAACCAACATTTCAACTACACCTGCTGTTAGCAACTACCTACACAATGAGATCATATCATCAGTTTCCCTACATTAGTCATTATTAATGTACTCTTTCTCTTTTTTTAAAATGGCAGGGGAGTTCAGGGTTGGGAGGGGAAATTTCGGAGTCGGGGTCAGGAATTAACACAATTTCAAGCATTTACAGTGACTATTCAGCTCATCATGTTATCATTCATAGCTATGCAACTTTGTTTACCTAGGACCATTCAAAGTCATCAGAGCTAATGTACAAACATTAAAATAACAGTGATGCTGACACGCCAAAACACAACACCAAACAATGGCCAAGTGTAACCAATGAAAGGGACTGCAGTATAGTGGCACAAGTAATAAATATCGAATCCACAGGTCTCTAGAGTTACTATTACTCAGCTTCAGTTCATTATCTAGCAAACTAGATTAAGGATTGATTTATAAACTACTCTACTAACTACTCTACTAATTACAAGTTGGGAAATCACTTAGGTATGATTCCCCCTAGCTCCTCAATTAGGTCCAAGTTGCAATTACCTTTGGTTGATCTAATGTTGATTAAACTGCGGAAGATCCGACAGTAGCT
This sequence comes from Linum tenue, assembly GCA_946122785.1. Taxonomy (NCBI): domain Eukaryota; kingdom Viridiplantae; phylum Streptophyta; class Magnoliopsida; order Malpighiales; family Linaceae; genus Linum; species Linum tenue. The sequence goes on along the minus strand of CAMGYJ010000005.1, from coordinate 74,933,921 downwards.
TGGAATCTCTTAAGCTGACCAAGCCCTCTCAGTCCAACTACCCGGCAGGCGACTAATCTTCACCGGGATAGAAAGCTGAGGCTATGAACACAGAACTCCACTACCAGAATTGGATTCCAGTACAAAGCAGTAGATTGACTAACTCTCGTATAACCAATTCACCACTATAAATCAAGGAAGCTCTCTTAACCTAATCAGATTCTATCTATCATAGGTTAAAGCAGAAATCAAGAGAATTTGATCAAGATTCAATTGACTCAATAAATCATGCCTCAATCGATTATAATCAAACAATATAGCATCCAAAACTTCATACAAGAAAGATCCTAACACATGGAACTAGGGTTCCTCAAAACCTAAGTGAAGGGAAGTTACTCCATAGAGAAGAGAGAGACTGCAGAAATCTGATCTAGATCTTCAATCTCCATCTCCAAGCTTGATTACCGAGCTCAAATGACGAAGAAATCCTCCAAAATAGCTCCAAGAATGTTCCCTAGTCGCTCTCTCTCTCTAGGTTTTGTCCCTTGGGTGTTTGGGAACCAAAAACCCCGCTCTCCCTTTCCTTTGGCTCGAATTTGCCTAAAAAACCCGATTCTGGGCGAATTACGGGCTGAATTACGGTCGTAATTCTTCCATGCCCGTATTTTGCCCAAAACACGCGTTTTGGTTAAGTTTCAGCGCACCCAAAGCTCCTCTCGGCAGTGAAAATACGGGCATGGGAGGCCAAATTACGGTCGTAATTCTCCTGCCCGTAATTCTTCCTCCGCTCCTGTTCAAAGCTTCGTCTCCCTCGTCCGGACTCCAAATCAGTCGCCGTTTGAACCCAGACGCTCGTAGTCTCGTCCTCTTTCTTTTCATAACAAACTTCCATGATAATTTGTCCATAATATGAGGTATAAATCCATTATTCCTCAGGTCATGCTCGTGTTTCATCTCCCGAATTGCCAAATGATCTCCGATTGACTTGAAACTTGCGCCTACGCTTCACTTTATGTGCTAGGGCCTGAAATGTGACAAAGGAACACAACCTAGCGTAAAATAGGCCAAAGAAGCGATAATGCAAGCTTAAACGATCTAGAAACAAAGGGGAAAACATGTGCAAATATCGAGTCATCAAATCCCCCCACACTTAACTGTTTGCTTGTCCCCAAGCAAACCTGACTCAAACCAATGCAACTCTCCAGACCTCTATAGCAACAAACAACCCCGATCGTCGGTAGAGGACTTTCTAGATCATAAAGCAGCTTACGAGGTCAACTGGACTTCTAAGACGTCCCCTATCTTTCTCAATGCGAGTACTAGACTCAAGCCAGGATCGTGAGAAGAAGTATAAGTAAGGCGGTCAGTTCATGGATAAAGGGACTCACACCATTCACAACCAAGGACTCGTTGTACTGGGGTGCTCTTTCACTTCATTTCACCGTTGGAACCCCTTTTTCACTTTCACTTTACTTCTTTTTTTTATCTTTCTCATTCACTTAGCGGGAGTTCCAACTGCAGTCTTTTGCACGGTCGACCCTTATTAGTCGAGCAAGAGCAATCTCTCCAGGGTACTTCTTTTAACTCATTTTCCTCAACTCGTGTGGAGGGTCAATGAAATTAAGGGGGGTCGGAAGCTCTATCCGTGCCCTTAAAAACACATCCTCAAGTAGGCAAACCGTTCAACGGGTGAAAATTTTACTTGTACTAGAGACAGCTTAGCTTCACCTTGTAGGAGTACCCCACTAAGGATCACTAAAATCTCTTCCAAAACCCGATTTTGTGCAATGAACGGTGCCACACACATTGGGCTTACCCCATGTTTAAGATTTAATGATTCTGACATGGAGGACCAACTGCTTCCCATTTTCCATATGAGCACCCTGTTCGATACACGAGTCCATAACATAATCCAAACAGAGTCACCATTACCACATGAATTCAACGGTCTTAGCTCCACTAATTCACAAAATCAACTGGCACAACAGAGAGCTAGATAGGAAAAATCTTATACTTCAACATCCTCCATAGTGCTACACTACCTCCCTAGGTTGCACATTACTATAGAGACTGTCAATTCAAAGCATACTGAGCAGGCAATTTGCATGGGAACACGTACTTGGAGCCCTCAAATTTAAAAATTTGGACAGTGGAGTAGGCTCCAAGCACACAAACAGCCAAACATTCACCCGCATACATAATCGAACACCCCCCACACTTAAGCACGACATTGTCCTCAATGGAGGAAAGATAAGGAGGGTAGAACGAAGTTACCAGATCAAGGGTGAATGATGATGGACGGGTCAGGCGGTGCATTCCAGGAAGAGAGAGTAATCAGAACACAAACACCACACAAAATCTCACAAAGGTTGAGTTATTGACTCTAAAATCAAATAACAAAACTGACTCAACCGAGGAGAAATAGAGAAAGAAATGCAAACCGACTGGTTGGGTTGCCTCCCAACAAGCGCTTCTTTCACGTCGTGAGCCGGACGATGGCTCCTAAGTTTCGGTCCATGCTAGAACCTCCTTGAAGTTGAGGTTCTCGTCAATGAGGTGGAGTCGCAAGTCACGAGCATGTGGTATGACTGGTGATGGAAGCTCGTGCACTTGATGCAGATGAAGTCTCCATCCTCGAGATCTCTTCTTCTCTTCTCTCGTCCCATTGCCCCAAACCAGATATGACAGCATCGATTGGCCACCATCGCGTCCACCAAGAGGGACCGATGTTGATGTGGCTTTAGTCTGGCAAAGAGACACTGCAAATGGGTCCTTTCTAAGCAGTTCCTCGAAGTTTGGTGGGGATATTACTTGTATTATATGGCTGGTGCAAGCCTCTTCCACCTCAACTTCATCCTCAGCCTGGACACCACTCGCTTCTTCAACCCCCCTTCCTTCTTCAAAATGTGGTCTCTCTCCTCGGAAAAGATCAAGAACTACCTCTTCTTTGCTTTCTTCCTCATCCTCCACAACTTCTTTCCTCACCCTTTCTCTCTCTTCTTCTTCCATAACTGATTGGAGAGCAAGTCGCCATGCAAGGTTCTCAATAAGTTCATCTTGCATCTCCTCGCTCGGGCCCAGCATGTCAGACCGGAAATGGGGAAAGTTGTGATCTACCACCAGAGGATACACTTGATCATGATTATCATGGGAGCTTTCCTTGACAACTTCTGTATGCTCCTCAACATCCTCATGATTGCCTTCTTCTTCCTCCTCCTCTACTTGTATGGCAGCATAAAAGTTGTCTTCAGAAAACTGTGCACAAGCTTTCTCAATGACCTCTATGTGCTTCTTTATGCTCCGAAGGGTATCCTCTGTTTCACGGGGAAAGGAGAAGTCATTTTGGGCCATGGCTTGGATATGAGGATCCATCTCGGGAAAGGATCTCTCAGGTACTCGAGCAATCTGCTCCACGAGAAGCCTCAAGTGATAGTTTGGATCTGGCTGTGGAGTGTAGCATGGCTCTGCCGGATGGCCCGTGCAGGCTGTGGCTAAATCAAGATCTGATGGCCCTTCTAGTTGTGGGAGGAATTCTTCTTGATAATGAGATTGTTCTTGAAATACCCAAGGGTCTGATTGTTCTTCACAGTAGGGGGGTTGGTACTGAAACCCGACTCCATAGTCTTCTCCTCCTTGGTTACTCCAGGGAGTCTCGGGGTAATACCACTCGGATGGTGGTGGATACCCCCAATGATTGGAGAAGCCATGAGGGTCCATGATTCAGATCTGCACCAAAAACTTGACACGCCAAAACACAACACCAAACAATGGCCAAGTGTAACCAATGAAAGGGACTGCAGTATAGTGGCACAAGTAATAAATATCGAATCCACAGGTCTCTAGAGTTACTATTACTCAGCTTCAGTTCATTATCTAGCAAACTAGATTAAGGATTGATTTATAAACTACTCTACTAACTACTCTACTAATTACAAGTTGGGAAATCACTTAGGTATGATTCCCCTTAGCTCCTCAATTAGGTCCAAGTTGCAATTACCTTTGGTTGATCTACTGTTGATTAAACTGCGGAAGATCCGACAGTAGCTTGGAATCTCTTAAGCTGACCAAGCCCTCTCAGTCCAACTACCCGGCAGGCGACTAATCTTCACCGGGATAGAAAGCTGAGGCTATGAACACAGAACTCCACTACCAGAATTGGATTCCAGTACAAAGCAGTAGATTGACTAACTCTCGTATAACCAATTCACCACTATCAATCAAGGAAGCTCTCTTAACCTAATCAGATTCTATCTATCATAGGTTAAAGCAGAAATCAAGAGAATTTGATCAAGATTCAATTGACTCAATAAATCATGCCTCAATCGATTATAATCAAACAATATAGCATCCAAAACTTCATACAAGAAAGATCCTAACACATGGAACTAGGGTTCCTCAAAACCTAAGTGAAGGGAAGTTACTCCATAGAGAAGAGAGAGACTGCAGAAATCTTATCTAGATCTTCAATCTCCATCTCCAAGGTTGATTCCCGAGCTCCAATGACGAAGAAATCCTCCAAAATAGCTCCAAGAATGTTCCCAAGTCGCTCTCTCTCTCTCTAGGGTTTGTCCCTTGGGTGTTTGGGAACCAAAAACCCCGCTCTCCCTTTCCTTTGGCTCGAATTTGCCTAAAAAACCCGATTCTGGGCGAATTACGGGCTGAATTACGGTCGTAATTCTTCCATGCCCGTATTTTGCCCAAAACACGCGTTTTGGTTAAGTTTCAGCGCACCCAAAGCTCCTCTCGGCAGTGAAAATACGGGCATGGGAGGCCAAATTACGGTCGTAATTCTCCTACCCGTAATTCTTCCTCCGCTCCTGTTCAAAGCTTCGTTTCTCCCTCGTTCGGACTCCAAATCAGTCGCCGTTTGAACCCAGACGCTCGTAGTCTCGTCCTATTTCTTTTCATAACAAACTTTCATGATAATTTGTCCATAATATGAGGTAGAAATCCATTATTCCTCAGGTCATGCTCGTGTTTCATCTCCCGAATTGCCAAATGATCTCCGATTGACTTGAAACTTGCGCCTACGCTTCACTTTATGTGCTAGGGCCTGAAATGTGACAAAGGAACACAACCTAGCGTAAAATAGGCCAAAGAAGCGATAATGCAAGCTTAAACGATCAAGAAACAAAGGGGAAAACATGTGCAAATATCGAGTCATCAGATGCTGAAAAGAGTTAACTAACTCTAACTGAATAGAATTTGACAGCGGCTCCATCTTTCTTTTACTTCTGTGTTTGCCTGGTTTCATCTTTGTCGCTGGAAGCTGTTGATTCCAGTATCATAATTAGCTTCCTATTTGGACAAAGCTTTGGAATGGGAACAAAATGCCCTCTTTTTGTAAAGAGTTGAATAACTTAGGGTCTTGGAAAGCACCCTCGTTCAGAATGCAATGAATATGAACTGAACCCAGAATGTAAAGAGTTAATGAAAGGGGGAGAGATAGAACAAACCCATCCAAGAGTAGCTGGAGCGATTTGGAGCGACCTTCTAGAGGCTGAAGCAGAGAAGAAAGAAGAAGTAGGGTTCGTGGCGGCGGGGGAGACGGTGGTGGTGGCGGCGGCAGTAGTTGTGCTTCTCGCCGGAGGGGAAAGCCTCGATCGTCGACAACCTCTTCGCCACGGGTTCGGGTTTTACCTCCATCGAATCACAATCACTTTGTGAATTAGCCTGCTGCCAGAAAGATACCCTGGAAGAGGCTTGCAATCAGAGAAATGGGGTTTCGTCGTCTTCCAGAAAGAGGATATGCAATTCCCAGACCCCAATTCCTCCATTAGAATGCCAGGTTTAGCTCCTTGCGGTTTGTCCCGATTAGGGCAAGGGCAGCAGAGCAGAGCTCCTCTGCGCCTACCTAATCTCTTCTTCCATTCCTTCCGCAGATTGTATCTGTAAAAGGGTAAGCAACCTCCTTCCTTCTCCTCCCTTTCACCTTTCCCCTCTCTCTCTGTAATGTGCTTGCAATTGCGCTTCCCTTTCCGTGAATTTCTTCTCTCTCTTAATAACCAGTAGAAAAGGTGGGCTTATTTCAGTCAAACGAAAACTAAATGAAAATTAAATGATAACGTGGGAAACCAGGAGAAAAGGTGGGGAAGGACGGTTTCTTAGTTCTGGGCGGGGAGTTATATTTTTTTCCCGCTTAACACCCTGCCACATCAGCTTCCTAAAATCACTTTATGGGCAGGAAAATTTGAATGGGGTTGCAGTTTTACTTTTCAGCTATAAATTATACTAGCTTATAACCCGGCTCGTTAGTCGGAATGTTCATATTTGATTATTTATAATTTTATGTTAATTTTAAGTCTATCAACCCGTTTAAATGGTTTAATTATATATAGGTCGAACACTCGAAGAAATACCATCATCATTTAAGAATATAAAATAAAAAAATGTATCATTGATTTTATTTTCATAATGATAATATTATATTGGTTAGTTGATAAAAATAGAATATAAAAGCTCAATGGAATTACCACACAACCCATATATAATTTGAAACTGAATCTAAAACCTCACAATCCTACATAAAGGCTGCAATGCTCTCTTTTAGGAACAGCATGCCACTAATAAAAAAGAAATAGAGAGTTGTTGATTCAAGTCAACTATATACTACAAACTTAACTAAGAGAGAACCATCAAAACTTGAGAGCAAATGACAAAATTAGGGTTGCCTCCAATATAATAATAGACTTGATCAAAGTCATAAGACACAAAATTAGACACTCATTTTCTATCAGTTTCAATAGGTTGAATAAAGAATCAACCTAATTCAGTAAATCAATCAATGATTTCTCGTTTTAAGATAGAAATAGGTTGTGGTAGCTGCAAAAACCATAAACCTAAAGAGCCAATAGCCACCACTCTCCGTTGAACGACCAAATGTTTATCCACTCTATCTTTAATCTCAAGATGCATATGTTCCAACCAAACAACTCCATTTATGCTACTTTCGTGGACCTTCTCTCCGTGACCTTCAATTTCTCTTCCAATTGGGGTTCTTGTCAACTCGCTCTTCAACTCCTCAATCTTCTTCTTGTGTTTGCTAACTCATCTTCCTCGGGGCAGTTGTAATAAGTTCGCTAAAACCAACACTCATCTCCCATCAAAGTGTTCATCTCCCCCTTGTCTGCCTTCACCCGCTTCAGTCCACTTCCTTTCCCTTCAATAACCTCTCCATTCTCATTACTATCCTCATCATCTCTCACTTCTCTCTCGTTAACTGCTCCAGTTTCGCTTCCATGTCTTTCAACACCCTCCTCAATTCATTCACTACCCTCTCCAACTCCCTCTTTTCTGCCTTCACCTGCTGCAGTGGAACTTTACCTGCTACCAAATCCAAACACAATTTCTTCCCTCCACCACTTTTATTATCAACTCAATTCCAACTCTTCTACTCCAAGTTCAAATTCATAACTACTTGATTGAACTCCATTCTATTCGTCATGGATTGATATCGGATTTGAAATTTTCTATTTGCTCAGCTTAAATCCCCAAAATAAAACTATCCTGCCAAGAGAAACCAGAAGATTAAATTTCAAATGCGCCCTTGTACTCAAAAGTGAAAGGGCCAAATTATTGCACGATGGAGGGACTTTCGAAGTAAGTTATAAAGAGATAAGAACAAAGATAAAAAAACACAAAATTTAAATTTAAATTGAAAAAGGCAATGACACAAAACGTAGTAAAAGAAATAGTTTATTTCATATTAGCCAATTACAAATTTACATAAACAAAAATTAAGTAGAGCATGCATTTTAAAATGGATAAAATTACATGAAACTCTACTATGGAAATTGAAGTATTAAGCACCATAAAAATATATACGGTAGACTTAGTGGGCTTGTTGATCATGATGTAAAAGTCATTCACTTTCCAGAGTTTAACTTAGTGTATGTTTTGTATTCAAATAGAAACAACAAATTTGTTTAGTGTAATTGGTTATAATTGTTGTCTTTGTTTGAAGAGACTTGGGTTCAAATCTTTAAGTTGATATTTTTTATTTGAAATAAATCATTAATTGTAAAGACAAAAATGTCCTTCCTACTTTCACTCTCGTTGCGGAAAATTTGAAATGGAGAAAATTACACAAAACTCTACCATATATTAATGGGTTAATTGCATGGTTGGTCACTAACATTACAAAAAGCGTTCATGTTTGGTCAATGAAAAAATTTAAATCCATTTGTGGTCACTAACTTTACAAAACCCGTTCATTTATGGTCACTCTCCGTTAGCTGCCGTCCAACGCCGTTAACGGCGTCCGTTAAGTGATGACGTGGCTGACGGATTCGCCTAATCAGCACCTTTTGACCCCAAGATTGACCGCCACGTCATTTAAACCCGCCATGTCAGCTAAACCTAACCAAACCTAACCAAACCTCTACCCAAACCCGAACAGACCCAACCCGCTAACTAAAACCAAACAGAACCAGACCCCAACGATTGTTTGACTAAACCCTAATCTAATCAAAGACTGCCTCCTCCATCGCGCAGCCTTCCTCCCGTTCCGTTTTTCTTCCTGGAGATTTTAATCTCCGATCGCGAATTCGCCGGCGGCGCAGCCTTCCTCCCTTCCATCCGCGCAGCCTTCCTCCCTTCCTCCCTTCCTCCCTTCCGTTTTCTTCCTCCATCGCGCGCGCCTGACTTCCCCCCTTTCGCGAGCAGTTAACCCAAACCCTAAATCGAAGCTTCCAAGCTTCGATTCTCCTCCACTCTCTGACAACGAGGCCGGTTCCCTTTGTTTATTCGATTCTCCTTCCACTTTCTGAGCAGTCAACAAAACCCTAAAGGTGAGTTTCTGCCTTTTCTTTGTTTATTCGAGACCTGTCTGGAAAGACTGAAAAGGAGAAAAGAATAGGGGGCAGAGGAAAGAATCTCGTGTGTGTTATTGCTTTTGGGGGTTCACTGTTAGCTTTCTTTTATACTAAATTGCATGTTGTTGTTGGTTTTCCAGGTCACCATTTCACCGAAGGAAGCATGGTGGGGCATGTGCGGGCTCCAAATGAAACTCAGCCTAACTATGGTAAGTCTCCCGTCGTTTTCGCCCTTGTCATTATGGTAGATGGCTGGTTTTGATGGTAGATGGGTGGTTTGGGTTGTCCTTTTCCACAGTTGGCATTTACTAGAGATGAGGACATCACTTTGGGTAGAATTGGAATAGAAAAATGCAGGGTTCTGTGGGAATGACGAAAAATGCAGCCTTAGGGTTTGACTTATTCTGTCTTTTAATAGAAAATGGTGGGACTTGACCACCTACTTACCTGCTGCTCCATAACTGCTCATTTCCTTTTAAATTAACTCCTTTCAATTGCTTTTTTTTTTTACCAAACAGCTACTTCCAGTGGAGAATTCACATTTGCAGTTCATGTGTCCCATGAAGTGAAAGAGGTTGGCGGCAAACATTTCCTCAATGAAACCTCCACCGTGTTTTGGGACTATGCAGACATTGATGAACTCTTAGTGCTCGACCTTCCTGGCATATATGAGGCGTGTGGTGGGAAGATTAAAGAGCTGAGGTTCTTCTGGAAAGATCCTTGCAACGATGCAATGTCAGAGATTGTCAATGATGAAGATATTCTGAGCATGTCAATAGCGGCCAACGGCAAGGGAAGAGTCATCGAGTTGTATGCTTTCGCGGTTGATGATCTTGACGATCTCTTGGATAGTGAAGTTGAAGAAATGGAGGCTGCCAGTTTGGGAAGAAAGGGGGAAAATGTTGCTGGAGATGATTTGTCAGGTGATTCTGACTATCATGAGGATGAAGACAGCGACTATTTGGAGGATTCAGAAGAAGATAGTTCAAGGGACAATGCACATTTTGCAGCAAATATCACTCAAGAGGTGGAAGCCGACATGGGTACCTTTGAAATGGATGATTATCCTGAACTACAAAGGGAGACTCCTGATTATCCAGACTCTGATGATCGTAGGAGCATTGCTGAATCAGACTCTGATGAAGGACACGAATCTCCTGAATTCCGGGTTGATCGAGACATGGAGATGCCTACCTTTGTTGCTTCCCAGAAGTTTAGCAGCTTTGGAGTCCTAAAAGATGCAATAAAACAACATGCTTTCGTCGAGAAGAGGCCAGTTCGCTTTAAAAAGAACGATGGAAAGCGGCTGCAAGTAGTGTGCGATCCTCCATGTGATTGGTACATTTGGGCATCGAAGATGAGCACCGAAGATTCTGTCCAAATCAAGAAGTGCAAGGTTGAGCACTCACCTGATTGTAGGAAGACCTTCAAGGTCAAGTACGCAACTGCAAAGTTCCTCGGCTCCAAGTTAAGTAGGAAGATGGCATGTGATAGGAACATGAAAAGGGCCTTGCTGAAGCACATTGTGAAAGAAGACTACAAAGAAGACGTGAAGAACTCTAAGGCATGGAGAATACGACATGCAGCAATTGAGGCGGTTCGTGGGAGTTTGAAGGATCAGTATAGGTCCTTGTACCATTATGCCGAAGAGTTGAGGAGGAGCAATCCCAACTCTACCGTTATCATTGAGCAGAGAGAACAATGCTTCAACAGGATGTATGTTTGTTTCGCGGCATCCAAGGTGGGGTTCAAGGCTGGATGTAGACAGGTGTTAATTGTCGATTGTTGTTTCTTGAAGCACGAGTATGGAGGGCAGCTACTATCAGCAGTTGGTGTGGATGCCAATGACTAATACTACCCAGTTGCATTTGCCCATGTTGGAGTAGAGAACAAGGAAAATTGGGAATGGTTCCTTGGTAATGTTAGGGACGACTTGAGTATAATGCACTCTCCTGGTTGGACTTTTATGTCTGACAAACAAAAGGTAAAAACTCTATTTAGTTGCTGATTTTATTAAGTGATTTTATTAAGTGATTTTATTAGTTGCTGATTGGTGTTTGTTTGTTGTCTTCAGGGTCTCTTGCCAGCACTTGACGAAATGTTTCCAAACTGTGAGAAGAGACACTGTGCACGACACTTGTGGACAAATCTGAAGGGTGCTTGTAGAGGTGGCCAAGAGTTGAAGAACTTATTTTGGACAGCAGCTAGGTCCACAACTGTAGTTGAGTTCAAACATCATATGCAACTGTTGTCCAATCTTAATAAGCCAGCCTACGATTGGCTGATTAAGAAGCCCTTCTATCATTGGACCAGGTCTCATTTCCTAACTTACACCAACTGTGATATTCTCAGTAGCAATAATATAGAGAGTTGGAACAACACTATATTGGAGGAAAGGGATTTGGGTCCGATTAGCATGTGGGAGGGGATTAGGAGGAACTTGATGCTCCTATACGCTCGTAGACAAGAAGATATCAGCAAGTGGCCAGGTCCTTTGACGGAGAAAATTGAGAAGAAGCTGCGGGAGTGGGAAGAAGAAGCTGTGAAGTGGACAACTATTTCAAATGGAAGGGGTCAGTTTGAAGTGAAGTGGCATGACAAGCAGGTAGTGGTCAATTTGAAGTCGAAGACTTGCACTTGTCGTCGATGGGAGTTAACTGGGATCCCTTGTGAGCATGCAATCCAGGCAATTGGTGTGGGAAACACTCAATTGTATGATTATGTAGCAAATTGTTACACCAAGGAAACCGCAGCAGCCATATATGAGCATTCTATTTCGCCAACCAATGGTAAGGAATATTGGCCACAGTCTGAGTTGGGAGATTGTGGCATACCTCCTGTTCAAAACTCGAAGAAGAGAGGAAGACCAAAGAAACAGAGGAGAAAGGGATTAGATGAAGAAGCAGAAGCCAAGAAGAAACAAAAGAAAGGTGGGAGAGAATCATCGAAACCGGAAGGGAAGCAATACAAGTGCAAAATTTGTGGTCTACTAGGCCACAACAAGGCTTTCCATGATCCAGCAAGGAAACAGAAGGCAGAAGAAAGGAAGAAAGAGAAGGCAGAAGCAAAGAAGAAGCAGCAACTTGAAAGGGCTGAGCGAAACCGACTTGCTGCATTGAAGAAGCAGCAAGAGAAAGCTGCAAAGGCAGCCACTTCTTCGTCAAGGCAGCCCCCACACGTGGTTCAACTCATGCCAGATGTAAATGTTTATGACTTTCTTCATTTCCCCGGCTTATTAAGAATTTCCAGCATACTAATGTAGGTTAATTTGCAGGGAAGTTCTCGAAGGCCATCATCAAGTCAAGGCTCTCAACTCTCACAGATTGCAAGCCAAGTGACTCAAGAAGAGCATCTGTGAAGAGTAGATTTAAGTTATTGTGAATGGTTATTTTGAACTTTTAAACTCTAAGGCTTCTTGCAAATCATTGTGGATTTGCCATTTTGTCATACAAGTGCAAATCAATGTTGATTTGCCATTTTGTCATACAAGTCCATGGAGAAGGAACTTGTTAATTATGCATGGCTCTTTTGGACAACATAGTCGTTAATGCACTAATTATGAATGAATCTTAGATGTGATCTGTTTGTTTCCGACTTAACTGTCAAATAGTGTAATGCAGAACAGTTAGGTATTGAAGTGTTGTTCTAAATCTGGCTTTTCAAGTTATTGGAGTGACCAAATGTGGACCTTCTCATGTTTTACAGTGACCAAATGTAGACCTTCTCATGTTTTGCAGTGACCAAATGTGGACCTTCTCATGTTTTGGAGTGACCAAATATGGACCTTTTCATATTTTTCAGTTATCAGATGTGGACCTTTACATGTTTTTGAGTGGCCAAATGTGGACCTTTACATTTTTTAAGTGCCCAATTGTGGAGCTTTAGGTTTTTTGAGTGACCAGTCTACAATACGTGAAGGGTTAATTTTTTAAGTGCCCAACAAAACGTAAAGGGTTAATTTTTCTAGGGTTACAGTCTACAATACAGAAACGATTACATCAGCAAGGTTGAGCAAATAGCTTCTTACATCCCCAATCCCATCCAGATGAAAGAAAAGACAAGAGCAATCACAATGAAGATGAACACTGGACAGCCATTAGCTTTGGACCCTTGCCCGTTTTGCCTCTTCTCGAGTTCCCGAATCCGACGATGAAAGTTCAGTAGCACAAACTTCATATGTTCTTCAACTACTGGGTCATGCCATCTGAAGAAATTACATGCCTCATCTGTCTACAGATCCAACCACAAAAACAGAGAGGGATGAAGGAGAGGATGGTCGAATGGTATACAAATCAAAGCAGAAAAGTCAGAAATCTTACCCCATACTTGCTGCACCCGTAGAACCTCCTCCCTGGATTCGCCTCTGTCCAGCTCGTCTTGAGATCTGATGCCAATCCACAACGACAGAAAGGTGTCGCCATTAGCAGAGGAGAAAGCGATGAGCAGAGGAGAAAGGGATGAGAAGAAAACAGAGCTGCAAAGGTTTTGGGAAGATGATAGGTTTCTTCTGCCCAGAAAGCGACATAAATAACATAGATGAGTGGGTGGGTTGGGTCTGTTCGGGTTTGGGTAGAGGTTTGGTTAGGTTTGGTTAGATTTAGCTGACATGGCGGGTTTAAATGACGTGGCGGTCAATCTTGGGGTCAAAAGGTGCTGATTAGGCGAATCCGTCAGCCACGTCATCACTTAACGGACGCCGTTAACGGCGTTGGACGGCAGCTAACGGAGAGTGACCATAAATGAACGGGTTTTGTAAAGTTAGTGACCACAAACGGATTTAAATTTTTTCAGTGACCAAACATGAACGCTTTTTGTAATGTTAGTGACCAACCATGCAATTAACCCATATATTAATGGAGGACTGTTGATTTTTTATTTTGCTTTCTGGAATATGGCCAAGTCTGTAGTGCCATATATCAATGGAATGTTGCGTTGTTGAAAAAGCCACTGTGGGAGAAGCAGCTGGAGTTGTGTTAAGTATGAGATTGTGCTGAAGCTGTGCAGTTTGAGATGGGTGATGCAGAATGTACAATCCATCAACTAGACTAGCAGTTCCAATCATAGTCAAACTGGGGTAGGCATCGATAAAACACAGGGAATAACGAAACCATAAGCAGATGATTGTACTTCGAACTAGTCTGCTAACAAAAACTAGATTAAAATTGAAAGATGGAATAAGGAGAACATCACACAAAACCAAATGATCTGAGTACTGTACAGTGCCTATGGCTGTGACAGAAACTTTGCTACCATTAGGCATATGAACATAAGTGTTCTGAACTAGTTTGGAATGTAAAAAATGACGTGGAGAACAGATGATATGATATGTAGCCACAGTGTCTAAAATCCATTTATTCTGAAGAATACAATTCATATTCAAGGCATAATGAATGATCCCTGATTGTTCAGTTGTTTCAAAACCATGAGAGGCAACATAATTTTCTCTGCTGATCATGTTATGTTGGCCAGAACCTTCACTGTCATTGGAGGCTGAATAATGAGCTGGATTATTAGCATTGTAAGCTTCTTGAAAGGAAGAGGGTGGTGGATAATGCTGCTGCTGTGGAGGAGCAAGAATTGAGATGGTGGGATAGCATTCTGCTGGATAGTATTCTGCTACTGAGAGTATGATTGCATGAAGGTAAGCATATTTTGGTAGTTCTGCTGGAAACTCTACCAGTCAGACTGATTGATCATGACTGCTCCAATGGAAGATGAAGCAAGATCAGTGGAGATACTACTAGCCTGTCGATGAGTTTGCTGCTTATTTTTGGACTAGTACCCAGAAGGGTAACCATTCTTCTTGTAACATATATCCTCTGTGTGACCAGTGTAGCCACAAAAAGTGCAGACAAGCTTCTTGCCTTGTTTCTTGAAACCTTGGCCAGTACCCTGAATACCCAAATACTGTCCTACAACTTTAGTAAAGAAAGCCATGCTATCTCCAGTAGAAGTAGGATGAGGGATCGAGGAGCATGGCTGTGGAACGAGGCCCATTAAAATTATCATTCATATTTCTCAAGAACCGAATCACTTTATCATTCATGTAATCCTTTCGTAAGGAGGCTAGAACACAATGACAAATGATTCCACAATCACAGTCTGGAATAAAGCGATAGTTTGCTAACTGATCCCACAAAGCTCGTTGCTTAGAGTAGTACTGAGAACGCTCATTGTACCTTGATTGAGATTGAAGATCGATTCTTGAAGATCGGCGATGCGAAAAGAATCCCCTTGCGAGAACTGCTCTCGAAGCTCGGTCCACGCATCAATTGTCGTAGTCACGTACAAAATGCTTTTAGTAATAGTAGGATTCACAGACCGCTGAATCCAGCTAAGAAGCAATTTGTTGTTGCGATTCCAAGGCTCGAGCAGTGGAGAATCTTCATGTGGCTGCGGGATTTTGCCAATGAGGAACCGTAATTTGGTCTTGCCGAGAACCATGGATCTTTCCCAGCTCGAGAAATTGTTCTCGTTGAGTGGCTGAGAAACGAGACATTGACCCCAATTCTCTTACGGGTGAATCAAGAAGGGAGAGGCGGGATCGGAAATCGGAACGCCCTTATACAGAATCACACCATAATTTCTCTGGCGACCTCCAATGTGAGGGTTTGCAACTTCGTCCACGGAAGAAGAAGAATCATGAATCGCCATAGGAGGACGATATCAAAAACTCGAAGAAGAGACAAGAGAGAGATGCGGAAGCGAGATTGTGAGACGAAATCGGCTCAAAAGAGCTCTGATACCATGCTAGAATTCTTATTGAAGTTCTGTTTCACTAAATCGGATTAAGAAAATCGTACAGAGTTCAACCCGAGAAGCTGAATTTATACTATGGTTTACAAAGTTGAACAGAGGGAAAATCCATTACAGTTGTAACAACCTAGCTAATTTACATTTAGGTCCTAATTACATTTAATCTATCCTTAACTAATCCTAAGCTACGTGGTTATTTACATAATGGTCCTTGTGTCGTCTAATATCTTTGCTTGGATTTGCTCGAAATCAGTTATGGCAACGACTGAAAGGCTGTCCACGAGAAGATGTTCCCCCAACCCAAAATGCCCTATATGTGACGAGCAGTTAGAATCGATAATGCATTGCCTATTCCATTGCCCTCATGCAAAATCAATGTG
This sequence comes from Linum tenue, assembly GCA_946122785.1. NCBI lineage: Eukaryota > Viridiplantae > Streptophyta > Magnoliopsida > Malpighiales > Linaceae > Linum > Linum tenue. The sequence continues at coordinate 74,917,993 of CAMGYJ010000005.1, read as the reverse complement.
GGAGTTTTCCAACCTCCTAGGAGCTTTTCTGGACAATCGAGTTCAATTTGTGGAATGGTTCTTCAATCTTCATGACTTAGTCGCTTTTCTCAGCTGAAAAGCAAAGCTAAGAAGGAGCTATCGAGATGAGGGAGCCAAGATTGAAGAGGGGATCACTACCAATGTTAGGGCAACATCAGAGCAATTGAGAGGGTAAGTATCACTCCCACGTTGACTGAGCAGTTTCTCAAGGTAGTTACTTCTTGTGGCTATAAATAGGAGGTGGATATGACATTGTAAGTTGAAGGATAATGTTGGCCAGAACCTCTTTCGGTCGGCAATTTCCTTCATGCCGCTTCAATTATGGCCATCAGAAATGCTCGTTCCATTGCAAATATCACTGGAAAAGCTAGTTTTTTAATGAAAATTCAAAAAACAAAGAAGGCAAAAATGAGACACATATGGTCTCGTTTCAATTCTGAGTCCCTGGTCTTGGCCCGCGGCGAGAAAGTCTTGTTACCGTCGAGATAAGTGGACCAGTGGCGAGGAAGGCTGACAGTTAACAAGAGCTTCTAAATTTTCGACGACGATTTTGTTTGAATTTGTTGAGAATTCAAAGTAAAATTACGAATCTATGATCTTATATAGATGTCGGTAACCAAGCATTTTATTGGCGGCAAATAGTCGTTCACTAACCAATGTTAAATATCTAACACTAACAAGTAACTGAATCAGTACAACCAATTTTCCGATTAAAAAATCGGTACAACCAATTTCAAGTTTCACCATCGAACATCGCAACATAACCAATTTCAATTTTCAACCTTTCGGCTGGTGATTTTTTGTCACGATTCTAACTAGACTAGCGTGGCCCCGGCCAGTTGGCCGGAGGAAGGTGAGGTATGAAATTTGAGAATGTAGTAAGGTGTATAGCTTTTTGTTGTATATTCTTTTTGGGAAACACGTTATAAAGATAGTGCATTTTAGCAGGAAAGCGGCATGGATGATGCAACGAATCAACAATCAGCCTTATGAACCAAGTTCGAGCACCTATTACCTTATGAAACAGTATTATTTCTGGTAATATGATGAGGTGGAGTAAAGTTTATAGAACCGAATAAAAAATTGCCTATAAAATACATTATAATTTAATCATTATGATATCAAATAATTACATAATATATATTTGAAATTATAAAAATTAGACTAATCTGGTTGATCGAGGATGAACCATTTTAATAACTTTAAAATACATTATATTTAGGCACTCAGATGTTTTAGAATGACAAACCCATGATGTTCATTTGTTTTACTTGATGGCCAAATCCCGTATGGGTCAGGCCTATTCAACTCTTTTATTCTATGGTTAGCGGTTAGCCCATTAGAATTCATGCATATTTTTATTGTTAATTTTTTTTCTTTTTAGCAATACAAAAGAAGTATTGTTTTTGCCATTTCGTATATATCTTACCAACACCGAGGAATAAAAAAGGATTAAAGGAACCCCTATATCCCTAGAAAAAGCTTCTCAGTGCTCACCGGCACATGGTTCACTTCTCTCTCTCGATCTCAATTATATCACCACCGATAGTCACTTCTCCCCATCCTCGTTTTCCTGATGTTAATTTTAGCTCTGCAAACCTTTTCCCTGCATGTCATTCTCTCCCCGAACCTCAATTTCAACTATCCCCTCTCGGTCTCTGTTTTTCATTTCTTAATCTGCCCTTCTCTTACCACTTGTTTAAACCCCCTCTTTGTCTATCTTCTATGCTAGTTTAACCAAAGAAGAGAAAGCCACCAATCTTCAATAAATACTGTATTGTTACAGTGAAGTGATATTGTGGATTTCTTTGTCACTTATCTGTTAGAGTTTACAAATGATGAAAAGGGGTGGTTGATTACAATTTGATTAGAAAACATTTCAAATCATAAAAATGATGATACTGAAAAGGAGTATCATAACAAAGCAACAAAAAGTATAGTTATTTATCTTTAATCAGCTCAAAAGTCAACATAGAAGATCAACAAAATGAACTGATGTTAAGAGTTCATATATTACTATCAAAGAAACTAAATAACCCATCAGTAAGCTCTCCAAGCAAGAACACTCAACCTTTACATGTTTACCCCTCCAAAAATTGCTTTGCGTAACAATATAGGTGGAGGAGGTTAGGCGATTGTCGAGTCCGATGGGAAGGTTTGGACAGACGCTGATAGTTGAGCCTTTAGTAGGACGGGAGCCCGGGACACTATTTATCTTTAATCAACTCAAAAGTCAACATAGAAGATCAACCAAATGAACTGATGTTAAGAGATTACACATTACTGTCAAAGAAACTAAATAACCCACTAGTCAGCTCTCCAAGCAAGAACACTCAATCTTTCCATATTTACCCATCCGAAAATTGCTTTGCGTAACAATATAGGCGGAGGAGGTTAGCGGTTGTCGAATCCGGTGGGAAGGTTTGGAGAGACGGCGATGGTTGAGCGTTTAGTATGTAGGTCGGGACACCATTTAGACCTATTTACATTAGTTGCGGCTTTTCAATCCGCATTCGACAAATTAACATCACTCAACCTTTCCATATTTACCCCTCTTTTAAAAACACATGTGCCACATATTCACTCAAAACTTCTATGTTCAAAAATATTGTTGATTTATGGTAGTTATATTATTTAAGCTATGTCAAGAATTTTGCCTCGCTTCTACACATTCTATACTGCAATTCGATGTGCAATATTTGCACCAATAACATTAGGCTTGCAATTATAAAATTATTCTCCTTTTATAAAATAAATAAAAATAGAATTGATTATTAAACTCGAATTAAAATAATCAAAGTATGAAAATAGAAGTATCAAATACCAAAAAATTATTTAGGGGAGAGTTAGTGGCTTAGCTAACTATGATGGAAAATTCCAATGATTTTTCAGATTTGAGCTTCTTGTATATTTTTAATTTAAAATTTTTAAACAAATTTGTTTAGTGTAACTGATTAAGTTTCTTGTCTTTTCTCAAAGAGATCACAATTCAAATCCCATCACTTATGTATTTTTCCTGTAAATAAGAAAATAATAAATGACTATGAAGACGAATCTATCCTTTCTACTTATGCTATGGATGCAAGGATTTTGTAATGGGGGGAGCACCTTTCACATTTCACTCTTATATTAGGTGTAGCAAAAGTAACCCGGTGGTTGAGTGTTTAGTTGGTCGGACACTATTTGGGTCCGTTTACATTAGTAGCACATTTTCCATTTGCGTTGGGCAAACCAACAACACTCAATCTTTCCTTATTTATCCCTCCAAAAATTGCTTTGGCTTAATAATAGAGGTAGAGGAGGTTAGCCGGTTGTTGAGTCTGATGAGAAGTTTGGAGAGACGATGATGGTTGAGTGTTTAGTGGGTCGGGAAACTATTTGGGTCCATTTACATTAGTAGTGTTTTTTCCATCCACGTTCGGCAAACCAACATCACTCAACATTTCCATATTTACCCCTCTCTTAAAGACACATGTGCCCCATATTCACTCAAAAGTTATGTGTTAAAAATATTGTTACTTTATGATAGTTATAACAATTAAGTCTATGTTAAGAATTCTACATCACTTCTACAAATTCAAGAGTGCAATTCGATATGCAATGTTTGAATCAATGACATTTCGGTTGCTAACCTTGGTGGAAAACTCCTATATTTTTCCAGATTTAAGCTTCCTGTATGTTTTTAATTGCAAAAGATCACACAAATGTGTTTATTGTAACTGGTTGTGTTTCTTATCTTTGTTCAAAGAGGCCACGGTTCAAATCTCATTACTGTTGTATTTTTTCTGTAAATAAGAAAATAATAAGTGATTGTGCAGACGAATCTATCCTTCCTACTTTCACTCTGAATGCAGGAAATTTGAAATGGGGCTTCAAGTTTTCTCATTTGGTTTTATTTATTGTGTAGATGAACTGGTTAGTAACCAATGACAAGGTAACCAGTAAATTTTATTTTCAGAAAATGAAAATTGAGGGTGTGAAAGTTATGTGTTTGTGAATCGGGAACCTTATCTTCCTTCGATCTCTCGTCCCTTAATCGGTGAGTAGCATATAGTGCTCATGAACCAAAGGAGAAGGGGAAAAATAAAAACGAAGGCATGAGCATGACCTTATTTTTGTTATTATTTGAAACAGATACACATACAAACATTGCCCCAGCGAGCGCGGGGAAACAAAGGCATTTCAAGGACCATCACTCCGCATTAACTGGGTGAAAACCAGAGATCATTATGCTTGGCCCAAATGCATGAGATACAAATTACAAGGCACAGAAGCAGTGCGCACAGCTTCTACCTTGAAGTGGTCAGTTGAGGGGACTCAGAGAGCGAAGTCCTCCTCAAACTCATCGTCGACCTCCTCCTCGTCTCCATTCCAATCGTACTCCTCAACAACTACTCCTTGGTCTCTTAATAGATTCAATATCTGCTCCAAGTCTCTTATCCGCCCTTGCAAGTACGCATTCGGGGAGGGCTTCTCTGGCAAGGTGGGTTCGTAGCTCAGTGCATTTAAGGTGAAACAACCAGACGGCTCCAAGATTTCGACCCCGAATGCAGGTGATAAAGTGCGGCCCATGACTTGAACATGAGAGATGCTGCAAGATTGTAGTAACAGAAGAGTGCATTAGAAGTGCGCCCGTCTAACAAGTTCAATGCTGAAGCCAAACATCCATCAGGGCTTAAGGAGCTATGATGAGAAGTGAATGATGCACAAGATGATAAAAGCAGTTAAAGATGTGCGAATTAGGTGCAAGACTGCTCAGGAAACAGCAAACTACTATCATGGTGGCACTACTACGGAGCTAGAAAGAATCGTTTTAAAAGGCCACGGCCGCTGTTACTAAATAAGGCCAGGCCTATTTTGCAGATAAAAAAAGGCTGCTAAAGCAATGCTACTCGCCTTTTTCCTAGCAATCAGTAAGCTTCTAAAGAGACCCTAGTTCTCCACCTTTTCAGTCACTCCAGGGCATTGTCAAGACAATATCGATGATTTTATGATGTTCAGCCTTAGAAAGGATTGAACAACTGGCTAGATAAATTATAGGCGACCGTAAAGTTGAGCACGCATATGGGTTTGGTAGAAAGCACACACAAAAGAGTATTCGAAGGATTCTGGAACAAACCATATATAGAAGAGCCCATCCATTGTTTGTTTCTGAACTCTGCCTAAAAGCTCAATCATCAGGATTCCACCAATGCAAAGGATGGGGTCAGGAAGCTTGAAATTTTGTAGTCTATTCTCCTGTTCAACATCATTAAGTTAGAGAAATATAGAAAACTCAATTGACACGAGGAGCATCCATCAAAACTAGAGGTGACTGGTCGGCGGTTGGATCCGCTCAAACCCACCCCACTCAACCCCCAAATCACATGATAGTTGGTTTCCGAATGGCGGGTGCAGTTGTTAGATATGCCCCCGATAAGACTGAACCAACTCTCAAATTTTCCCAAAAATCCCAACTCTTTAGTCTCTTCACAATACCACCAGCGCCTATAGCCAATTCTCCAAAATTTACCTGAGATTCAATCTATTATCTAATTCTTCAAAGTTGCACCACCCACCATCACTCCCTAATCCATCCGTAATATTATGTTTGGGTGGACGTGTGTGGTTTTGTCATCACCCATCAACTCGTCGACGCAAGGTTTTGAACTCAACATCTACATTACCCAAAAATTGCTCACCCCTAATCAGAACCACAGGACATACTTGTAGCGGAAGGATAAGCTGGGACTGCTTCAGATGCTTGGTCCGAGAAAAAAACTACTTCAACAAAACACGGAAATAATCTTTCAAATTATGCAATTTAAAGAACATGAGGGAGAATGCCCAGAGCTTTAGTTACCTGTGCCATAGGAAACTCGGGGGAAGTGTAAGTCCACGTGAATTTCTCAGCAGGACAAACATCACATGGCTCGCTCATGGGACCATCCATTGGAACATTGGGATGGCCACACCGAAATCTTACGAATTTGGCAGAATATATAGGAGAACCCCACTGAAAATAAGCTGCAAACAAGAAAAGTCTTTCATTACATGCCATCCAAACAGTGGAAGAAAGAGGACATCAAACATACCACATGAAGAAGAAGTCAAACCTTGGAACGGCTTTATGTTGATTTCAGAAACCACACATATGTCGCTGGCCAGCTTATAGACGAGCGTCTCAGGCACTGCAGACTTGTTTTGTCCTTTACTAGACCAATAAGAAGGCCGCCTTCCAACTCTCTCATGTGGTTCCAGGGTATTACGAACACTCTCATCCGGATAATTATCAGTGCTAGAAGCACTTATAGCTTCTCCTATACATTCTCTCAAAGGTAAAGTTTTGCAAGAACGAGTTAGAAATGCAAAAGCTCGGTGTTCAACCCCGAGATTTTCATCTTCCACAAATCTGCTGCATCCAACTTCTGTAATATCCTTAACACAACGGCTTGGTTCAACGACATGGTCAAGTCTCTGCAAAGTAGGGAACATTTTTATGCAGAGCTGCCTACTAAGACCATTTGTGACAACTGCAAAAGGCATTTATTTAAGTCAATCCAAGGCCAAAGAACAAAATTTAGGCAGATGCACGAGCATTCTCCTGCTCTGGCTCACGAAAAAGAGGTCAAATTATCCCTCTGGAACACTTCAACCATCAAGCAGAGAGGGAACTTGTTCATTGTCATGTCTTACAACCATCCAGTGGTACATACTTCTGACGAACTAGAGCAAAACATATGCAAAATGAGACAAGACATCGAATGCATTGCAACATGAGACCGGAACTAAAGCAGAACATATGCAAAAATGAGACTCAACATACAAGCACTACTTGGGAATCCTACCCAGACTCTAAGAAGTGAAGACACGAACATAAAGCAAGAAACTTTCTGGACCAGGTTAACCAAAAACAATTGAGGAAACAAATCCTACTAGTGTTCCACGACGTCACTAATTAAGATGACGATAGAAAGGTGTTTAATTGTTGGAATACTGAAAATTTGAAGTAGTAATTGAACTATGCAAAGTGAGACTTACCAAAATGTCTCCAACTCCGGGAGACGGAACTGACGCGGACAAGATCAGCAGGATCATCCAAGCACAATAAAATCTTCATCAACGCATCGTAATCCAGCCAGTTGAAGAAATCCATACGACTCTCCATTACAGTCACAGAATGGATTTTAGAGGAACCAGAAGGAAACCCTCGTTGGCTTTTCCCTTTCTGAAACGTAAACGCGGAAGGCGGGTCTCAGCAAGTCAACAAGTCAGAGTAAGAAGGAATCAAATTAATCAACTTTACACCATCATCATCTCATCCTCCAATCGAAACCCCCATTTAAGAAAACTTTGATTCTTGGGAAGAGGCTAGGCACCAACCCAAAACGATTTGGAGCAAATGCACGTCGAAAACACCAACAGAAATTCAGGGGAGGGTTTTGGAAGCGAGAAAATCAATAGGAACAGGACAAGAGATGAAACATCATCACACGACAAAACATTAATAAAAAGTGGGGAAAGATACGAAGAATCGAGCGACGAAATCGAAGCAATGTAGAAGGATTGGAGTTTAGGAAGAGAAGCAAAGTACATCACCTTTCTTTATTCGAAGAAAAGCACAAAAGTATGAATCTTGAGCTTGAGATCATTCGCTTTCTCTCTCTGAATTGGGTTCGCTTTTTTCTTCAGAAAAAAGAATTGAAGTTTGCTCAAGGCCAGAGTGCTGGTGGGTTGGATTGGAACTGAAACGGGTAAGTAATAGGAAAGAGAGATATGAGGGTGTTTGGTGAGGAAGTAGAGGGAAGGGCAAATGTTAAATAAGGATGAATTGGACCCACCCCGTCCCCAAGGCCAAGGCCAACCCTTTTCCCTTCTCAGTTCTTTTCGGCAGCAATATCCGTATATTTAATTCCAACTTCCCTTTTTGTTTTTACCATCTTTACTTTTTAATTTGTGCACTTTTCAGTTTTCATTTGCTGGTGACAAATGGCAGTATCTTGTCGTCCCAAAATCATTCTTCCTTCCCGACCGTGATCTCATCAGCTCCTAAGTAGAGCGGCTTTGCTTAGATTAATAGCTTAAATTCAGCTCATTTATAAAAAATTTCAAATCCAACTCTGTTCGATTTCGAATTCGAATTTTGTTAATCGAGCTCGGGTTGAATAAAAATAATCTAGCTCGAACTCAACTTAGTAGAGCTCGATAAATGCTCATTAACATAGCTTGTCAAGTTTATTACAGCTTGGCTTAAGATGAGCTCAATTTAAAAGCATTTTTGTTGAAAAATGTGTAAACATAAGAATTTAGATGATATAAAGGACACTAGAAACTAAAATTAACCTCTAACTTCCATAACATCCGTATTAATAAGACAATGTTCATGTTCAGAAGACTAATTATTCCTTCCACAAACTCTAAACAAGGCAACTCGCGAGCTTAGCTTAACAAGCCACCGAGTCAAGCTAGCTCGCGAGCATATCAAGCTGAGCATGGTCTATCTCAAGCTTGGCTCGTTTAAAACGAGTTGGCTCATGAGTCGGCACATTAAATAACGAGTTTTTTTCGATTCGAACGCCGAACTACTCATCAGCGGCTTGACTCATTTGCAGCCATCCCAAGTCCGAACGGAACAATAATAACCATAATCCAACCTACTCATCCAATTCATCACAACACATTCGTCTTTATTGCTCAAATTAAAGTTTAATATTGGATGATGATTTTCATTTGTGGAACTCGCCTCTTTTGAATTAGGTATGAGTTTTGGTTTACCCAACACATAGATATTCAATCCAACCAACCTACGTAACAACTATTGCCTTAACTCCCAAGTTTTTTAATCCTAAATAAATGTACTTATGTAAACAAGCATATCTATGAAAAAATTAGGATATTTTGGCATAATTTCACTCATGATCTCACTTACCTAATGCTTTCTTGGTTTGCATAAAGTTTTTTGCACAGTTATCGAGAATTTTTAATTGTATTTTAAAGTACCTAACCTTCTTATGTTTCTTTAATTTTTATTTAGATTTAACGAACAAGGGCTTGGTCTAGTGGTAATACCACTAGCCTAGAACCTGGAGGTCCCAGGTTCGAATCCCTTAAGTAGTATCTTAATCACAAAAAAAAAATCTATATCACCATTATAAAAAAAAAATTATTTAGATTTAATTGTTTTGTAGTTTTTTGTTTATGAGCCCTGCAAAACTATAAGAAAGTGAAAATCAAAATATTGTAAAGCAAATCATTAAGTAAGGAAAATTTTGAGTTCACATATGTTCAAATAAGAGAAAGAGCATGTAGGTGAAGAGTTTGGGGATACTTAAACTAACATCCAATTTTGGGGAGAAAGAAATTGACAAATTTTACAACTTCGATTTAGAAGACAAAGGATCCACTACATCATCTTCTTCAACTTCTACGATGGAAGTAGAGAGTATAATAGTTTTACCGCCAACTTTCTATGAATATTCAAGGTCAAGAGTTTCGAATATCACTTCAACAACTTACCCATCTTAATCCAAGTTTAACATAAGAAGTCATTGTCGTATAGTAGTAATCAAGGTCGTATTTTACTTAGGTCTGGTACCCTAGCCTACTTCCCACCTAGTTACTAATTAGTTAATCGGTTTTGGAGGTTTGAGTGGAGAATTTGAGGAGATAACTAGACTAAAGATTGATCAAAGCTAAAAGCAGGTACTTCGAGGAACTAATCCCCCCCTGAGCTTAGGGTTACTATGCATGTCAGATACTTAGGACTATCGAATATGGTGAGTGAGCTCTTTTTTATGGGCTTTCATGGTTATCCACACGCCTCCTAAACCCATAATAGTCACCTCGATCTAGGCTATCGTAACTGGTGCATTAAGCTTATGGACATTTCAATGGACACTATCCATCGTCCACAACGAAGTTTTACCCCGGGTTTTATCTAGGAAGGCTAACCTACGGCAGGGGTTCGGCCGCCTCGACCACCCTAGGTCCCTATTCATACATCTATCACGTTTTGATTCATGGCGCATACCCGTCTAACCCTAGAACTGCATACCCAGCGCGGAAGCATAAAGTAGGCTAATAGAGAGATTAGGGAGCCCTACCACAAACTCAATCCATGATAGAATATCAATTAAACCAACTAGATAAACACATTCAGTCATTCAAACTTTAAAATATCCATACTTACATAATAAACCCTATAAGGCTATAACTAGGGTTTGGGGTTTAGAATCCCTGATACCTGAGAGGACTACTCCATAAAGGAGAGAAGAAGAAACATAGAAGAAATGGAAGAAGACTTGGGTTGAGGAAGATGCTCCCTCTCTTCTAGCTCCTTCTCCTTCTTCTCCTTCCTTCAACTTCTCTCTCTTTTCTCTCTCTAAAACCAGAAATTTCTCTCAAAATCAGCTCTTCTAAAAGGGGGAAAGGGGTCTTCTATGTATAGACCTTCTAGAGACGGAGAAGTTCGCGGCCAAGGGTGACGAGATCATGGGCGGGATCTTCTGAGGAGAGGCCGCGATCTCAAAATATTGTTGGCATGGATTTCTGAAAGGGGAAGATTGCAGGCTGACTTCGCGGTCGCGATCCATTAGTCGCGGCCGCGATTTTCCTCACGGGAAAAATGTGCTTTGGCCGGGACGTGAATAGGGAAACCTTTTGTTTCTCTATGGCTCCTTACTCGCAAAGTTCGTGCCCTGAGCCCTCCAATTCGAGGTCGCGATCTTGGGCTTCCAAGCCGCGAACTTTAGCTTGACTTCACGGGTTGCGTTCGCGACCGTGATCTTCACCTTCCAGACCACGATCTTTAGCTTCATGCCCCCTTGCTACACGTGTGACCTTGTTTTGTACCTAATTCGCAAATATCTTCTAATACACCCTAAAATCACATCAAATTCAAATAGGAATGGAATATGGATGCAATTGATGATGTTTGAGCATTCATGCACATGAATTGGCACGAAAAAAACCTTAATATGAAGGGAAAATAACACTAATTTAGGTGTTATCGAACTCTCCCACACTTAGTCATTTGTTTGTCCCAAGTAAACCTACTCAAACCTAATGCAATATGATAGACAAATCAATGGGGAATGCACCCTAGTTTTGCATTGCATAAAGAAGAGTAGACGAAGATGAATGAATGTTACTACTGTAACACCCCGAACTCCTGGTCAGGTTCGACCAGTAACGGGTTAATTGCATGGCTGGTCACTAAGATTACAAAAACGTTCATGTTTGGTCACTGTAAATATTTAAATCCAATTTTGGTCACTCAAATTAGTTAAATGGTTCAAGTTTGGTCACTCTCCGTCCAACTCCGTTAAATTTGTCTGATGTGGCAGTCAACCCTCAAAGTTGACTGTTAACTCAGTGACGTGGCAATTAAAAAATAATAAATAAAATAAATTTTAATCTTCTACCATTTCCAACTCATTTTCACATTAAAGTAAAATAAAAAAACCAAAAAAAAAATATTATAATTACAAATAAAGGAAAGTTTCAATAACAATTCAAGCCCCTAATACTCGATGCAGAACGTCTAAACCCGAACCTAGATCCAGTGGTAATAGCATTGCAGGTTTCAACCAAAAGGTGCGCAGACGGTGGATAGGGATGTCAATCCAACCCGTAACCATGGGTACCCTACCCGACCGTAACCGGTCAACGAGGGTAATTACCCGCTTTGACGGGTTAAGGGGCGGGTACGGGTAATACCCGGTTTCAAAATAAAGGGTAGGGTACGGGTATGGTAATCGATAATACCCGCCCCGTTATACCCGCCCCGCTAACGAAAGGGTCAATTTCCCTTGAGAAATTTATTTTATCTTGAGAAATTGAGTTTAGCTACCATTATTGATGATGAATATGTAGACGATTATTATGTTTGTGTGGATTGTAGAAGCAAGAACAATTATTATGTGTTTGCTGTTTTTATTTGTGTGGATTGTTGAAACTAGAACAGTTACAAGTATTGAGAATTTTTAATGGACAACAGTATATATGTGCATATATATGTATAAGTTCATAGTTTAGGATTCGTACCCATGGTTACCCGAATACCCGTGGTTACCCGGTGGGTAGGGTATGGTTATATAATTTTCATACCCGGTGGTTATTTGGTCGGGTATTTTAGAAAACTCTACCCGGCGGGTTAGGAGTTGGTATAGGATAAACCCGCACCCGACCCTACCCATTGCCATCCCTAACGGTGGAGAACAACTCACCAGACATCGGACGCAACCAGACTCCGCTTTGCGATAGAGGAGGAGCCGCCGGATGCCGGCATAATAAGGATCCCAATCGGCATTAGCAGGCTGAAGCAAGCAGCAGAAGAACTCCGGATCTACTTTTCCTCCCACATCCTCCTTCTTCGTCGTCTTCTCCCCTTTCTCTCGCTGCTCCTCCTTGTTGCCATTCTCGGTACTCTTAACTCCTTCCCCTCCGCTGCTTCCGCTACATTCTTGATTCGTGGCGGCCGACTCCGCCTTCGCGTCCATGGTGCTTATGAAGCGCCCGCCGATGGAATCTTCATCAGAGACGTCGGTCGCTGGTTCGGGATGAACGCCAATTGCCGAGTTGTGAACCGATTTATTTGTAATTATAATTTTTTTTTGTTATTTATTTTACTTTAATGTGAAAATGAGTTGGAAATGGTAGAAGATTAAAATTTATTTATTTATTATTTTTTAATTGTCACGTCACTGAGTTAACGGTCAACTTTGAGGGTTGACTGCCACATCAGACAAATTTAACGGAGTTGGACGGAGAGTGACCAAACTTGAACCATTTAACTAATTTAAGTGACCAAGATTGGATTTAAATATTTACAGTGACCAAACATGAACATTTTTTGTAATCTCAGTGACCAACCATACAATTAACCCGACCAGTAACACTGAAATGTATCGGTTCAGGAATTGGGTAAGGTAAAACCCATTTTTAATTTTCTATTTTAATTAATTTTCATTGATTAATCCTAATTCGTTGATTAATCCTAATTTAGGATTAATGAATTTTAATTTAAATACCCCAACCCGTCCCATCATTCCCCCACACTCGGCATCACGTTGAGAAGCTTTTGGTTTTTCCTAAAGCCGATACCTTATTGTTCCCAAACCTCACCGCTGCAAACCCTAACCACCATCACCGTCCGAATAACCCTAAGGTCACTCGCCAGTTCTCCAAGCCTAAAGCCGACACATCGTTGATGGGTACTATTGGAATTAAAGAATAAAATTCTTTATCCCCTGTACCAGCACTCACTGTATTCTCCAAGTAGTTGAGTAGTGGATGCTATATTAATGCAACAAACAACCTGTAACAAACTCTACTGATAATCCTCAAGTACTCTGTATAAAGGCCACAAGCCACAAACAATGAAATCATTTTTCGTTTCCCATATCATTGTCTTACATGGTATCAGAGCTAACAAATCTCAGCTAGAATCGATCCATACCCCAAATTTTTTTCCGATTCTCTACCTTTTTGTTCCTTGTCATTATGGCTGACGGCACTGTTGCCCTTTATTCTAGTTCCTCCACTGTCGACAAACCTATCATCACATTTAACCCTGATGCGCAGCTTCCCCTGAAGTTTCCCCTCTCAATTTCAATTCTTGGCGTTCCCAGTTAGAGACTCTCCTCATGGGTCTCGACCTTCACTCCTTTATTGATGGCACTGGCACAACCCCTGCCAAGACCATTACAGTTGATTCTGCTGAGGCTCCAAATCCGGCTTATCATCACTGGTTTCGTGAGGATAAGCTCATCCTCCACGCTCTCTGTTGTTCAATCTCGGATTCCCTTTATTCCTTTGTCTCAGCTGCAGTAACCTCCCGTGAGGCCTAGTTAATCATCGAGAAGCTGTATGGCAGCAACTCTCCTTCACGAATCATCAATTTAAAGGAAAAACTGGCCAAAACAACCTGCGACGATCGGGATGTTCTCACTTTTGTCAACGACTTGAAACTCATTGCTGCCGAGTTAGCTATTGTTGCCGCCCTAGTCTCATACATCGATCTGGTGGTCCAATGTCTCCGCGGGTACGGCCCCGATTACAATCAGTTCGCTGCTGCTTTTCGGGCTCGCAGCGCTCCCTCCACCATTGAAGATCTCGTGATGCTCTGGTGGAATTTGAGGCTGACCTCAAAGAACAATCGCGTGGCGTCTCTGTAGCCACTGTTTTCTTTTCTCAGGGACAATCGCGTCGAGGCGGCGGCGGTCCATCCCCTGCCGGCGGTCGCTCTTCTCGTCCGCCCTCTCAGCCATTTCACGAGGCCTACTCCCTGGCTCATTCTCAGCGGGCCTTGGGCCCCTCTTATCAGTCACCAGGCCCACTCGCTGACTCCTCCTCCCAGCGGCGCCCAAGGGTGGTTTACCAATTTTGTGAGAAACCGGGACATTCTGTCAGCCAGTGTTTCCAATTATTTCCCCAGGCTCGGCAGGCCCAGGCCCACGCCACCACTGCTGCGTGTACACCGTCTCCTAGCCCATGGCTGCTTGACTCTGCTGCATCACATCATGTTACCATGACTTAGGGAATCTCTCCCTATACTCTGATTATACTAGTCCTGATGAAATTTTCATCGGCGATGGTTCAGGTTTAAGAATTATCCACATTGGGTCTTCTCATCTTGCTATCGCACCTCATTCCTTTCAATTACAAGATGTTCTATGTGTTCCTGCCATCAAGAAACGTCTAATCTCTATTGCGAAATTATGTCGTACTAACCTAGTCTCGGTGGAATTTTTTGCTCATTGTTTTGTTGTGAAGGATCTTCGCACGGGGGCGCCACTGCTGAAAGGGGAAAATAATGGTGATCTCTATGAGCTGCCCAACGATATCCCGAGCATTCGTCTGGCCCTTGTTGCCACCCGCATCTCCACCTCATCGTGGCACTCTCGCTTTGGCCATCCATCCTAGCTCCCAATCGTTGAGCAGCATTCTTCGCACCCAGTTTCTTCCTGTCATGTCCACCACCCCGCCTAGTCCTTGTGATTCCTGTCTTTCCAATAAAAGTCACAAGCTTCCTTTTTCCGTTTCATCTTTGTCTAGCACTCGTCCTTTTAACTTATTGTACACCGATGTTTCGGGCCCCACTCCTGTTGCCTCCATCGACGATTTCTCTTATTATCTAATTATTATTGATCACTTTTCCCGTTATAGTTGGTACTATCCATTGCGTCGCAAATATGATGTCCTTCAGGTCTTCCTTGCCTTCCGGGCGATTGTTGAGAATTTTTTCTCCACCACCATTCGTCAGCTCTACACCGATGGTGGCGGCGAATTTCAAAAATTGGCCTCCACTCTAAGCGCGCATAGCATCACTCATCTTCTCACTCCACCCCATAACGCTGAACACAACAGATTAGCTGAACGTAAACAACGTCATCTGGTTGAGACTGGTATCACTCTTCTTCACTTTGCCAAATTACCCAGCCCGTTCTGGTCCTTTGCTTTTTCCACTGCCATTAATCTCATCAATCGCTTACCGTCTTCTAAGCTCCGTGGTCAAATTCCATACACTACTTTATTTAATCTCCCACCCAATTATCACAAACTTCGTATTTTTGGGTCTCTCTGTTATCCATGGTTGCGTCCCTACTCTTCCACTAAACTAGATCCCCGCTCTCGGCCTTGCATTTTCATTGGTTATTGTTCGCAATGAAGGGCATATCGATGTTCTGACCCCTCTGCATGTCCTCCCTCGACTGTGGCATGGCTCACTGATCCAGCACCTACCATCACCACTTTGCCATTTATTCCACCCGGCCCATCCAGCCCACAACCATCAATTGGGCCCGCTCCACCACTCTCCTCTTCAACAGCCAGCCCCCTGTTGCGGGCTCTCCTTCACCAACAATACATGGGCCACCTCTGTTGACTGGGCCTGCTGCACCTCCGGCCCACACGCCATCGCTGCAAGCTGCTGCTCGCTCAGGCTCGCCATCCCCACCAGCCCGCCCGGCTCGTGTCATCACCAGGTCCCAACATGGGATTTTTAAGCCCAAGCGCTTGTTCCCAGCTTTGGTCACTAATGTTTCTGCAGGTCTTCCTCCACTCCAGCCACGCTCCGTTCGTGAGGCGGTCAAATATCCCGAATAGGCAGCTGCTCTCCGTGCAGAAAACACAGCCTTCCTCGCCAATATGACCTGGGATCTGGTCCCTCGAGAACCTCACTTCAATGTTCTCAGCAACCGGTGGGTCTACCGAGTCAAACACCACCCCGACGGCACAATTGAGCGCTTCAAAACCCGCCTAGTTGCCAAGGGCTTTCTTCAGTGTCCCAGTGTAGATTTTCACAAGACGTTCAGTCCCGTGATCAAACTGATGACGGTTCGCATCATCTTCACCATTGCCCTTTTCAACATTTTGACGTCAACAACGCCTTTCTTCAAGGCCCCCTCGAGGATGAAGTTTATATGCACCAACCACCGGGATTTGTGGATCCGCAGTATCCTCACCATGTTTGTCGTCTACTCAAGGCAATATATGGGCTTCGTCAAGCTCCGCGGGCTTGGTACAAGGCTCTACGCTCCTATTTGCTCGAGTTTGGGTTTTGTGAGACACAGTCCGATGCTTCTCTGTTTGTCTACAATCACTCTGGGGCTATTCTCTATTTTCTCGTCTACGTCGACGATTTTTGCTCACTGGTAACGATGTGACATCACTCTCAACCTTTCAAGATGCTTTCACTCAGTGATTCTCGCTCAAAAATCTGGGTTCGGTCAATTATTTCCTGGGCATCAAGGTCATCCCCACCACCACAGGGTATGTTTTATCTCAGCATAAATATATGCTTGATGTTCTTGACGGTTTTCAAATGCTGGATGCCGCTACAGCTGCTACCCCACTGGCATCTTCCATTAGCCTTGCAATACCTTTTCTACACTCCGCCCACGGATGCCACTCGCTATTGCCAGGCTCATGGTGCCTTGCAATACCTTTTCTACACTCGTCAGACATTGCGTTTGCTGTCAACAAATTGTCGCAATTCATGCATGCCCTAACCGTCTCTCATTGGCAGTGTTTGAAGCGTCTACTTCGTTATATTCGTGGCACTATCACCTTTGGGCTTGCTACTCAGCGCCCTCTCTTCCGCTTCGGCTCTTTGCCTTTCCTGATTCGGTTTGGCCAGGTAATCCTGACGACCGCACCTCCACATCTGCTTATCTTTTGTATTTGGGTTCCACCCTCATATCCTGCAAGTCCCAAAAACAACGAACCGTTGCCCGCTCCAGCACAGAAGCTGAATACTGAGCCATTGCCCATGCTACTGCCGAGTTGGAATGGGTACAGAATCTTATGGTAGAACTACATCAGCCGCTTACAGCTCCTCATTCACTCTACTCCGACAACTTGGGCGCTACCAGCTTCAGTTCCAATCCTCAATTTCATTCTCGGATGAAGCATCTAGCACTGGACTTTCACTTTGTCTTCCACCTCGTTCAAGCCGGCCGCCTCCATGTCAGTTTAATTCCTACTGCTCACCAACTCGCGGATACTCTTACCAAGCCTCTGCCTGCCACACGCTTCCTTCTCCTTCGATCCAAGATTGGAGTCGTTGACACGGCCTCCATCTTGCAGGGACATATTGGAATTAAAGAATAAAATTCTTTATCCCCATGTACCAGCACTCACCGTATTCTCCAAGTAGTTGAGTAGTGGATGCTATATTAGTGCAACAACCTGTAACAAACTCTCCTATTAATCCTCATGTACTCTGTATAAAGGCCACAAGCCACAAACAATGAAATCATCTTTCGTTTCCCATATCATTTTCTTAACCGACATTAATGATGTTTAAACAAAATATCATGTGTAATAATATCTTCCTACACTGATACACAACACAAATAGAAAGATGTATATCTTGTCGGCCATATCACTTGAACATACCATCTTCCGTCTGTGTGGAGAAAGGGAAAGATCCAACAAATAGAAAGACTTCACAATCATACATTACGACAATTAAAATGTAAAAAAATATCCTGGAGACTTTGCCTGGTTGAATGTGTACTGAGGCCCTACTCAGTACTCGACAGTTTTGAGTTTTAAAGAAAAGGAAAGAAGTTGCAAAGAACAAACGATAACGGATAACTGGATAACAAAACAAACAACAATCTCCACTCCTCTGCTCCCCTTAGTCGGTCGCCTAGTCATGCTCCTACTCCTGCTCCTCAACTCCTTATTCCTGCCTCTCCCTCTCTGCTGCTGCTTCTAGGGCATTGGTGATGTCACCGACATGTTCTGCTGTGAGGGTTAGTCGAGCACATTTGGAGGAAGACTCGGCTAGCTCTGCTTCGTCGTCATCGCCATGAACCCTCAGCCATCGGAAGGTACCAGTCAAATCCACAATGCGAAAGACTGAAAGAGAGGTAGAATTATGTTCGAGAGCGTAGCCAACCAGATCCATGCCCACACACCTGAGAAATTTGGAGACAAGCGGGGCATAAGCCAAAGTCGTCCACCAGTTGTCTTCCCGAGGAGCAGCACTCAACATGTTCAGATACATGAGAGAGGAGAGATTTACCTTCTGTCCACGCAGAGCATTGACAAGGAAGAACAAGTCGAGCCTCTAAATGGTGCCATTGTTGCGATAGCGAGGCAGGAAAAAGTTCACCAGAAGCCAGTGCAGCAGTCGAAGAGGATCCGGAAGCGCCTAAACATCAAAGTTGGAATTTGTGAGCTTGAGAAGTTCGTCGTGAAAGACGAAGCCATAGGCCGCTATGTCAAGCTCAGAACGAACGATGATACTATCGGAAGGTAGATCAAGCCTCTCTGCAAAATCTTCATGTTGGAAACAGAAATGATGCCCCAAAAATACAGAGCTCATGCAGGAGCCAAAAGGACCATCAGCACATAGGTTGTGGTGGAACTTCCGAACCACCAACGGGAAGTACCTGCTTGAATTGGGCTTGTAGATGGAGAAGTAATCTTCCCAACCGAGATTGGTGATATGGGTCTTCACTTTAGCAGGGAAAGGGGAGAGGGAAATGAACTCATACTCGCTGAGGAAGATGAAGCTTACCATAAATGTCACCTTCTTTGTGTCCTTCTCAAGCTTGTCGACATCAACGGCTTGATCTTCATTTTGCACCTTTTCTAAACCACACAGTTTCTCAGTTTCTTCCACATTGTTCTCTTCTTCACCTTCTTGCAACTGAGGCTCCTCTTCTGTTTTGATTGATTTTTGCAGAAGAGTCGTCTTGTAAAACATATTATGCTCACCAAATGTAAGATCAAGCATACATGACATTGATAGATTAGATTGCAATCCAAAAATATATAACATTTTGCACCTTTTCTATACTGCATTGTTTCTCAGTTTCTTCCACATCGTTCCCTTCTTCACCTTCTTGCAACTGAGGCTCCTCCTCCGTGTTGACTAATTTTTGCGGAAGAGTCGTCTTGTAAAACATATCATGCTCACCACATGTAAGATCAAGCATACATGACACCGATAGAGCATATTGCAGTCCACAAATATATAACGTCATACCTTGCATACAACCTCAACAAGCTTTTCGAGTTTATCATTGTCCTCTTTCTCCTCATTCCCAAAATTTTCTTGCCCACCCACGTACTAACCACCAGTACGTTTCTGTGGTGAACTTTTGGGGTCCCGCCCCTCCTCTAGCTTTTTTATATGCTCACTCAACTGGTTAATTTTTGCATTGTATTCTTCTGTTGCTTTGGTATGGCCATCCTGTGTTGCTCATAGCGTTCCTTCAATTCGTATGCCTGCAACCAAAATGTAAATAGTGTAGAACATCAACCAGCCATCCACGGGTCATCATTTTACACCTTATACAATATCGCCCACCTGTTCTAGTGTGTGAATTGAAATGAGGTCAAAAGGGACATAGGGGAGGTTTGGCAGATCACCCTCTCTCTATCATCATCGTTGCTTCATCTTCTTTTCATGCGAGGATCCTGTTATTTCCGCGGGACGTTGATAGCGATATCGGGGAGGCATGGCTAACTGCCCCTTCATATGTGATCAATTGTTTTCCTTCTACCACCTCTTGTTCTCCAATGGCGAGGTGGCCCGGGTTTTGTAGCTCCATGAATTGTTGCTTGGCGTCTTTGTAATGTCTGTGCCTGCAAGTTAGTGGAACAAGGACATTTGAAGGATTGCAGTTCACTCGGTCAAGAATTGAGTGCTGGGTCATAAGGAATGGAACACATATGATCATATACAAGTTGTATTAAGTTCACAGCTAACAGTAGACCACAAACCTCATAAAAGGCATAACACAGGATTCATGAAACAGACCACAATGTGGAGAAAGCATAGCAGAAACATAATCAACGTGACCAGAAAGTATAGATATCAAACCTCAATACATAATGAAGCACAACAACAACAAGAAAGCACACCATAATTTTCTTTCCCAATGCAAACCAGAAACAATTGAACAGGTATGTAGTTCATCCACTCACAAAAAGAAGATGGATGTCTCCCTTGAAAATGGTATCATTCTGCATTAATTCCGACAAACTCTGATTGAAGTGCTCTACAATGTGCTTGCACCAATTATGTTGTTTGAAGTCATTTACCATGTATGGTTGCAGGAACTTCAAATATGCGAGGTCTGCCTTTCGTTTTCCATTGAGGCACAGCAGAGAATCCAAAGTATAGATGACAAACAGGTCCCTCCATTTTCTTGGGTTTCTCTCGCTCATCAATTTGTCTTGCACGCTCGATAGCTTGGCATTTCCTTTCGAAACCTTTGTAAGACCTAATTTCTTTCCCCATCCACTTTTCATCTGTTTGGTGATTCCTGTTGATAGGTAGACATTGTATTGACCTCGGGGCAGCCCATACACCCTCTCCACATCATGCTCCGTTATCCTGAATTGACCATAACGAAGGAGATGGAAAGACCTGGTCTGGGCGTTGAAGTTGTTGCAACCCACAAGAAAACGTATTTGGCATCTTCGTGATCTTGACGTTTGCCACATGTTCTACGCCAATAAATCTTAGCTTCTCCAGCTTCTCTTATGTTACATTCTTTACTCCGATCGCCTCTGGTATCCTATTGGGGTTGCATCTCTTCCTTTTGTGATGTGGTAACGAGAACAACGCTTTTCCATCGTTCTTACCTTTTACGGCAGGAGCTCGTGTTGTTGCTTTAATCTTGCGTGCCATACTCGCGCCTATAAGATGAGAATTAAGATTTGCATGTAAAGCAGCGCCATGATCAGAGTTTGACGAACAGAGTCAATATACCTAAACAAAGAAGCAAGAAGAGCTAAACCACATTGCAACGACAAATGTACCTATGGTTTTTCCGTGGAGAGTGAAGGATTGAAAGTATCCGTCGGCGAGCAATCTCTGGGACTATGATTATTGCGGTTGCATCTGCGTGGAGGCGGCTAGCAGCGGTTTGGGTCGATGGCAGAGTAGAAACCGTGATCGGGGGGGGGGGGGGGGGGGGGAGCGTGCAGGGGTTGTGGGGGGAGGGGTTTGGTGTGGAGACTGGACACTGAAGGTGGATTTTTTCCAGAAATAGCCCTGTTTAAAAAAAAATCCAAAACTAGCACCCAACACCGAAAAATTCCAAAAATAGCACCCTTTCCCAAAAACCGCCACCCGTACCGCTGTTTAGGCGAAAACCGCACTGGTAGGGGGCGGTTTAGCAAACCGCAACCCCACTATGCGGTTTGGTTGCAGACCGCACCCCCACCATGCGGTCTTTTTTTTTTTTTTTTGAAAAATCCTAACCTAGGTGGAAACTTCAAACGAACGTATCTTTCTGTTCGGGTATCCGATCGTCGCGATTTTTTTTTATTCCGCATAACCTTTCGATATCTTGCAAGCCAAAGACTGCCGAAGGTGGTTTGGTCCTTCCGTCGTCCTAAAAAATGTCGTTTGCTACCCCGAACGAGGTTTTTTCCGATTTCATCAAACTTTGGACAACCATAACTTTGTGCTCCAAAATCCAAACGACATGAATTTTTTTTCGCATAAATTTTGAAGGAATACAACTTTTATCATAGACATAGTTTCGAAATGTACATGGATTGCTGAAAAGGGAAGGTAAGCTATTCCCAAAATCCTGTATTTCCAAAAAGCGGGCGCAATATTTTCGAAATGTACGTTCGAATTTTGGAGCACAAAGTTATGGTTGTTTAAAGTTATTGAGCTCCAAAATCCGAACTTCATTAAATTTTTTTTCATTTCGCATAACTTTTTAAGGACTACAGTTTTTACTAGGAATGAATTTTCAAAACAGGATTTATTTTTGGATATACAGGATTTTGGGAATAGCTTACCTTCCCTTTTCAGCAATCCACGTATATTTTGAAATTGTGTCTATGATAAAAGTTGTATTCCTTAAAAATTTATGCGAAATAAAAAAAATTCATGTCGTTTGGATTTTGGAGCACAAAGTTATGCTTGTCCAAAGTTTGACGAAATCGGAAAAAACCTCGTTCGAGGTAGCAAACGACATTTATTCGGGACGAAGACGGGACCAAACCACCTTCAACAGTCTTCGGCTTGCAAGATCTCAAAAATTTATGCGGAATAAAAAAAAACGCGACGATCGGATACCCGAACAGAAAGATACGTTATTTTGAAGTTTCCACCTAGGTTAGGATTTTTCAAAAAAAAAAAAAAAAGACCGTATGGTTGGGGTGCGGTCTGCAACCAAACCGCATTGTGGGGGTGCGATTTGCAAAACCGCCCCCTACCAATGTGGTTTTCATCAAATAACGCGGCCTCGGGTGGCGGTTTTCGCCCTAACCACTGGTACGGGTGGCGGTTTTTGGGAAAGGGTGCTATTTTTGGAATTTTTCGGAGTTGGTAGCTATTTTTTGAATTTTTTTTTTAAACAGTGCTATTTCTGGAAAAATCCCCACTGAAGGAGAATCGGGGAGATCAAAGGGCCTGTCGGAAACAGATGTATGAAGTAGAGCTGCAGTGGACATCGCCATGGTTGAAGAATCCGAAGATGCTGCAGTCTGCTCAGGTTGAAGAAGCGTGTCAGCCGAGTTGGGCTTCCTTTCACCCAACTCAGCAATAGATAGGAAGTAGATAAACAAGAAGAGAAACGACGCCACTTAGCCAAGTGTTTGAACAGTGTAATTATTCTTCTTAGTTTGACACTTGGCACTTCACGATTGGTCCGTTTTTTATTGTTAGTTAGAGTTAGCACACTTAGCAGTTAGATTACAGTAACCTCTGTTTGTAATTAGGCTCAAGTTTTCATGTAAGCCTAGTCGACGAAAAGATACGTGATGGAAACCTAGAATGACATATGTATCACTTGTCATTTGTCAAGCAACAAGACAAAACGCTATCGTTCCAATTATTTACTCCCTGGGCCTTCATCGGGTTCGGGTGAAAGGGCCCCCAACCCGTTGATTCAAATCACCCGGGAACCAACATTTATTCTACCTTTCCCTTTGAAGTTTGAACATAATTGTTTGACCAATATCCAAGAAATCCTGACCGTCCATCCATCCATCATAAAATGCAAGGGAATCCAGTTTCCAATCGATCCGCAACGATAATAGAGTAGCCAATCAGATATCATTACCCTAATAAATAAGAAATCAAACCTTTCAATCTCACCCGTTCATCATTTTTCTCACCAAATTCCATTCAATATTTCCTGTTCAAAAGAAATTTCTAATATAATTGGTGATTTTTATCATCAAATTTAAGACTATCTAACTGATTCATATTTCAACGAAAGCTAACTATTTTTGGGTACAGTAAACCATCCCCATCCCTGTTTTCAAATATCCAAACCCATACCCGTCCCATACCCATGCATAGGGGTGGGCATCCAATAGTGCATTCGGTCTGCTTTGATCAATTTTGGTCTGGTCCAAATGTCAATTCGGTCTATTTTTCTTCAATACTTATAAAATTCATATGCTCAAGGACCGGACTAAATTACATTCGATTATGTATGGACCAACCCATTGCCCACCACTACCAATGCGGGGGAAGGATTCGCAAACGCATCCCCATACCTAGAGAAGAGTAATGGGTGGGTCAACCGCTAGACCCACCCGAATCCACCCGATTATACCCACCCATTATATGTTTGGGTGGATGTGGTGGGTGGGTAGTGGGCGGGTAGCGGGTTGGTCATTACCCTTAAAATCACATAATATATTAAATCGTTAATGCACATTATATAAAAGTATATTTTTTCTTATGTAAAAAATTTAATCATGATTGATTTAATTAAATTAAAAAAATCTTTTATAAATTTTACTTGATTTAATTAATTCTAATATAATTTGTGATTTTTATCATAAAATTTAAGACTAGATAAGTATTTCAAAGATCAACGAAAACTAACTATTTTTGGGTACAGTATACCATCCCATCTCTACTTTCAAAAATACAAATTCATACCCGCCCCTTACTCATGCTGCCATGCGGGGGAAGGATTCGCAAACCCATCCACATAAAATGTCAACTATAACACTAAACACACCGACTATATCATGAAGTTGACAAAGAGACAATAATTCTTAATATGATTCAAAACATGTTATTCTAAAACATCCATTAATCCATAAGATAGAGTAAGACTATAAGGCAAATCATTATTCTCCGACTTTGATACATCTACTAATTAATAACTCATTCATATCACTTCTATTTACTCCACATCAATGAAATCTAACTTCAAGTCAAATGGTGTGTCCATTTGTATTTTATAATACAACTAAACCCAAATTAGTTCGGGTTTTACCCATACCCATACGCACATAAGAAACGGGTACAAAATCAAATCATGCTCATAATCGTTGGGGTTTCGGGTATCCACGGTTATCCGTGTGTACAAATTCAAAACCATGCCCATACTCACTAGAATGAAAAAATTAAATAAACAACACAATTTTATAAAAATATTATATTTATATGCTAAACATAAATTATGGTGAATTGACTCATTTCAATCATTACATATTATAAGTTGAACCATCTAAGTAAAACAATCGAGCAGAAGAAATGTTTTGAATTTCATACTAACTTGCCCCTCACAAAAGATCATAGATACATTGAGAACCATCTAAGTAAAACTAATCTAGTAGAAGAACATTTGGATACAGGTCATACAACTAATAAACTACCATACAAGTTTTCAAAGCTAAAAGTATTGGTCAGTCCAAGATGAGATGGTTGGTATATATATATATATATATGAACATCTAATTTATGATATAGTGGATACTTTTATTATTTGATTAGTCGAGATTTGGATTTGAAATTGTATACGATTAGTGATAAATTTACCCCTTAATAAAAACGCATCGTACTACTTCAACTAAAACATTTGAAGTTAGCTGCACATGTGGCCTTGATCCAGACAAATGGGCACAAATGGGCCAAGCAAATATCTGTGGGCCGGAGGACCAGCCCATCACATACTCGAAACAATCAACTTGAAATGATTTCTTATCAGCGCCCGACTGACCTCATACGCCTGAACCCCTCTTTTGCTCTCTTCCTATTTTCCTTATATCTTTTTTTGTTATATTTTTCCTTCTTAACTGTCATAATCAATTACCAAACACCAACCCATTCACCTACTCCCTATAATCCAAACCATCTCGAACCCACACAGGTCGAGATCAATTGTAGTGACTTATCTTCAACAAACTATCAACACAGTCAAACATTATTAAGCACATGTAATTCCTACCCAAGATGACACTTTATAGTTCACCATATAAGCTTTTCATCACACTTCTATTTCCGCCACCTGATCTGACGACCAACTTAAAGGCTTTTTATTGTGAACTGGAATGTGCTCTTAAATGGAGTTGTTCTATAGCAGCAATTCCCTAGTCATTTTTATTAACTGCTCAATGTTACCATCTTGCTTTTGGATTTATTTTTGTAATCTCTTTGAGCTATCTTACCCCAAAACCTGCAAACTTAAAACACTTTAAGCGATCAAGTCATGCATCAAGTTTACCATAAGACCATAACAAACGTTGGAAAGAAACTAAAGGTATCAACATAGAATTGGACAGAAAGGGAACCTTTATCCGGTTGAGAAAACATTCTAAGAGAGTGGATTTTTTTAATATATATATATATATATATATATATATATATATATATATATATATATATATATATATATATATATATATATATATATATATATATATATTCATCTTTCCTTTGTTGTATCATCAGTTCGATGGCGACACGATCGCAATTACATATCCTGTGATAAGTAAGCTAGGGAAGTTATCAAGCAGACCTAGCCCCGAAGTCCAAGTTCTCTCAATTAACAAAGCAAATTGAGCTTTCTATATTGCAATGAATGAAAGTAGCTCTAAGGTTGTAGGCTACCTTCCCCATAAAGAAATTGATAAGGAGATACCTCTGTTTTGTGATAATAGGATAGTTTCAGGGACAGTCTTGATAAACAATGTACACAATAATTCTCTAATTAAGAAACTGGAATATAGTTAAAAGTCATTATAGTAATCCAATTATATAGGTCGTAAACAATACCTCTCGTTTTAAAGTACTAATATTTGAAGGATACCTTCTTCATTGCAAATACTTATGTGGTCAACTTGATTTATTGAAGTGAGCCAGCCAAAAACATCTGTTTGTCACCAATCCAGTTCCAGAACTCTATTGTTCTTCTTCTCCAGCAGCTTGCCACCAACATCAGTGCCGCCATGACCAACAATCTCCCTCCATGACTTGCATACTGAACCCATTAACCCGTTTGCCCCGGGATCCAACTTGAAGAAGAGTGAATATATTCTCCACACCAAATCAGCAGAGAGATCCTCGAACCCAGTTCGTCTTCTTGTCTTGCCACTATCACCTTCTTCTTCTTCTTTCGCCCATTCCTCCGTGATCAAACCACCAAGCTGAACTCTTTTTCTTTCTTGAGATTCATCCATGTTCTAGGTACAACGATGGAGGCCTATATAGTCAACAATCAAGAACCATTTCATATTAGGAATGAAAGGGATTCTTATTCTACACAAATTCGGACAAAAACCTAAGTTAGACCGCATTGTTATAAATTAGGAAAAAGAGCTAGAGAATGTGAACCATCGTTCACAATGGCGGGACTAAAAGATAGTGCTGATTTCTTACCTCATCAAACGTACTCGTGGCTTGCAATCATAGAAGATGGTGTTGGAGGCAGCTTGTCAAATGAAGCCAAATCAAGTCCATACCTTTCGTGCTGAACAAGAAACCAAGAACGGACAGAATAGGTCAAGAAGGAAAGTTTTCAACTTCTTGCCATAAACCCATTCAAGGAA
The DNA here is from genome assembly GCA_946122785.1 of Linum tenue. NCBI lineage: Eukaryota > Viridiplantae > Streptophyta > Magnoliopsida > Malpighiales > Linaceae > Linum > Linum tenue. Next base: position 74,890,711 of record CAMGYJ010000005.1, on the reverse strand, counting down.
GGAAAAGGAAAGAAAGAACAACGGCACGGTGATTGCAAAATAAAAGGATTGAAGAGAATGAAGAGGAGGTCACTTTTCTGGAGATCATTCATACAGGGAGAGCTAAGTTTGTAGTGTGTGTGTGTGATAAGAAAAGCCAGGTTGATCCGACTTCTGGAGAGAATTTGGGTCAGGGGTTTGTGTTGAGTGAAACACAGTAGCAGGATTGCTAGTGAGAAAGCTGAGTGTGAGTTGATTCAATCATCAGTCCTGGACTGGATTGAGGGATTTCGAAGCTGCACATCATTGTAACCAAGAAACAATCAGCAGGCTTAGTGGATCGTCGGAAATCACATCATCGTGATCTTCCGACCGTGGAATAGTCAGAGTTGGGAATCAATTGACCCAACTCTGGAAACCACGTAAAAACCGATCGTGCATTTCTTCTCTTGTTCTGATTGTGTGTGGTGTGAATCTTACTCTGTTTCTTTCTGTTAGTATTTGCTTGGATAAGTGCTTAATTGAAACAGGGGATTCGGATCAGAGGAGTACGAGGGAGAAGAAGAAGGCTCAGCCTTGAAACGCACCGGGTTGATCAGAGCTACTCAACTGATCAGTACTATTGGATCAGTGAGACTAATCAATTGGGCTTGAAGCTTCGGGCCCAGTTATAACTAAAGTCCGATCAACATTTTAAGTGTCTTATTATTCAATCTTATTTAATCTGTTTTTCATAGGCATTTCTTGGTGTCTTTCACTTGTTTCTGGTCAAAATTGAATTAGGGTTTCAGGTCAAGAAGAAGAGGAAACTCTCCATTGAGTGCAGGCTTCTCGCGCTCGAAGCCATCAATAGGTGGTATCAGAGCCCGGCTCCGCTACTAAAGGCTTAACATCCTTCGGAGAATCTAGAGATGGCTTCAGGATCAGCGAGCAATGCTCCTCTTTATCTTGCAGCTGGATTTTCACAGAATAGGCCGCCACGATTCGAAGGGGTTAACTACGGGTACTGGAAGAATCGTATGGAGCTGTTCGTGGGTTCGACTGACCCAAAACTTTGGGCAAGGGTTATGAAAGGACCTCACGAGCTCAAAGAAGATCAAGAAAAATGGAGTGATGAAGACTTCGAGAAATTTCAGCAGAACTGCAAAGCCACGAATTTGATGTACTGTGCTCTTGGTCCAGAAGAGTACCACAAGGTGGCAGGATGCAAAACTGCGAAAGAAATCTGGGATAAGCTTCAAGTAACGTATGAGGGAACTTCACAGGTTAAAACCTCTCGGATAAATTCCTTGAAGCACCAGTTCGAGTTATTCAAGATGGAAGAAGGAGAATCGATCAGAATGATGTACGAGAGATTCACTAACATAGTGAACAGCCTTGAGAATCTGGGAAAGTCGTATGAAAGTGGGGATCTCGTGAGAAAGATCATGTGGAGTTTGCCAGACAAATGGACACCGAAGATCACAGCCATAGAAGAAGCGAAAGACTTGGAAAAAATATCAGTTGATGAGCTGATCGGGTCACTGGTTGCTCATGAAGACAAACTGAACAAGGCAAGCCAAGAGAAGGAAGTTCATGACAAAGGAAAAAGAGGAGTTGCATTCAAAGCTATCACATCGTTGGAAGACTCAGAAGATTTAGATGATATGGAAGACGAAGAACTGGCATTACTGAGTAAGCAAGTCAGCAGACTGCTCAAAATTCGAAGGGAAAAGAAGTATGGCAATTCTGGAGGCAAGGTCAAAGATCTTGAAAGAAATGAAAACGGAGTAAAAGGGAATCAACTCAGGTCCTTCTCGAGAGGCAGAACTGATGTGAGCCAGAACAATAGGAGTGTCAACACAACAGGATGTTTTAAATGCGGCCGAACAGGACATATCAAGGCTGAATGCCCACAACTCAAGAAAGAGAGAGCCTTGGCAGCTACTTGGAGTTGCAGTGAAGATGAAATGGACGATGACGACGAAGTTATTGTCCAAAGATCGTTCATGGCGATTGCTGATTTTGAAGATGAGTCACTCGAGCCAAACAGCAACCTAAGACAGGTAAGTGACACTGAATCTATACATGAGTCAGAAAATTTGAGTGAAAATGAACTATTAATTGATACTATCAGAGACATTGAAGTAGAATTCGGAAATGTCAAGATGAGATATAGTAAAATGAAAAGAGAAAATCTAGAGCATCTGACAAGAATAGCTGAATTGGAAAAGGAACTAGAGGTTAGTAAAACCGAAGTTAGTGAGCTCAGAAAGAAAATAAGTAGTATGGAAATCAAGGATGTACATGATCAGTGTAGAGAAGAAACTAACCAAACTACAACACATAGATCTAGGACATCTACAATCAGACAGAATGAAGACCTAAAGAGAGTAGAATGCTATTACTGTCACAAAAAGGGACACATCATTAAAGTGTGTAGGAAAAGATTGTGGTCAGAAGCTAGGAAAGAAGGGTCTGGTTGGTCAAGGAAACTTAAGCATCAATGGAATAATCAAGTGTTTAGTTCAAATGCATCACACGAACCCAAGAAAATCTGGGTTCGGAAAACCAAATGAAGTTTGTGTTTGCAGAGTTGTTTGCAAGCGAGCACTGAGGATACCAGATGGATCATGGATAGCGGGTGCTCCCATCACATGACAGGTAACAGGAAACTGTTTTCTAGTCTCAGTCTGAGAGATTTTGGTAAAGTCTATTTTGGAGACAACAACTCTGCTCACATCATTGGTAAAGGTCAAGTAGGAACTGATCCTTGCATTAAAAATGTTATGTTAGTTGATGGTTTGAAACATAATCTCATGTCTATCAGTCAAATGTGTGGAAAGACTTGCAGGGTGGTGTTTGAACCTAACTGTTGCTATGTAGAGAACATCCTGAACAATCAAGTAGTGTTTACTGGTCAAAGAAATGGGAAAATATACACTATTGATCTAAATTATAAGGATAGTTTCAATGAGACTTGCTTGATTAGTCTAGATAAAAGTGATCAAGAAGATTGGCATAGAAGACTGGGGCATGTTAATGTTAGTGTTCTGTCTAAGCTTCTTCGGTTAAATTTAGTCAAAGGGATTCCAAAAATAAATGAGAAAAAGGACTTCTTCTGTGATGCTTGTGCTAGGGGTAAACAGACCAGGTCTAGTTTCAAATCTAAATTAGTCATATCTACATCAAGGCCTCTAGAACTACTGCATTTAGACTTGTTTGGACCTACTAATGTAGTCAGTTATGGTGGAAAATCTTATGCCTTCGTTGTAGTTGATGATTATTCCAGATTTACCTGGGTATTATTTCTTAGTAAAAAGGATGAAGCCTTTGAAAACTTTAGAATTCTGGTTAAAAGAATTGAGAATGAAAAATTAGCCAAGGTTTGCAGCATCAGAAGTGACCACGGAGGAGAATTTTGCTCTGAATCATTTGAACAGTACTGCAATGATCTAGGTATTTCACATAACTTTTCTGCTCCAAGGACACCACAACAGAATGGTGTTGTGGAGAGGAAAAACAGAACCCTCATAGACATTGCTCGAACTATGTTGGATGACTATGGTATTCCAAAGTATTTCTGGGCAGAGGCTATTAACACAGCCTGCTACACTGTCAATCGAGCTTTAATTAGAGCATGTGTCAACAAAACCCCCTATGAAATCTGGAAAGGAAGAAAACCTAACCTAGGTTATTTTCATGCCTTTGGTTGTAAGTGTTTTGTATTGAACACAAAAGACCACCTAGGAAAGTTTGATTCAAAATCTGATGAATCAGTGTTCTTAGGTTACTCAAACACCAGCAAGGCTTATCGTGTGTTTAATAAACGGACCCTCAAGGTTGAGGAGTCCGTCAATGTTATTTTTGATGAATCTGTTGCTGTGAGTACAGATAACTATGATGATGACGACTTTGGACTTGGAAGGCAGCAGCCTGCCACCAAAGAAGATGATGGGACATTTGGTCAACAATCTGAGGAAGCAACTGGTAAGGTGAAAGACAGTAAGATACAATCAGAAGAAGGAACCAATATAGCTTACTCAGAAGCACACCCTCCCGCCTACATTGTGAAACAACACCCTCCTGAACAAATCATAGGAAGCATAAATCAAGGTATGATTACCCGATCAAAGACTCTTCCTTCTACTGTTGCTTATGTGTCTTTAGTTGAACCTAAAAATGTGCATGAAGCTCTGCAAGATGAATTCTGGACTGCTTCTATGTTTGATGAAATGCATCAGTTTGAGCGTGCCAATGTGTGGGAACTTGTTCCAAAACCTGAGAATAGAGTAATAATAGGCACTAAGTGGATATATAAAAACAAATCTGATGAGGTAGGTACTGTGGTTAGGAATAAATCCAGATTAGTTGCTCAAGGGTATTGCAGGAAGAAGGGATAGACTATGAGGAAACTTTTGCACTTGTAGCCCGCTTAGAAGCCATTCGGTTGCTATGTGCTTTTGCTAGTTCAAAGCGTTTTAAATTATACCAAATGGATGTTAAGAGTGCATTTCTGAATGGGGATTTAAAAGAAGAAGTTTTTGTGGCCCAACCCCCAGGTTTCGAAGACCATAGGTATCCTAATCACGTTTATAAACTAAAAAAGGCTCTGTATGGTTTAAAACAAGCCCCTAGGGCCTGGTATGACAAACTTAGTTCCTTTCTGCTTGAAAATGGTTTTAGGAGAGGTCTGGTGGACAAAACCTTGTTCGTCAAACAACTAAACAATCATATTCTTTTGGTTCAGGTGTATGTTGACGATATCATTTTTGGGGCCACATGTGAAAGTTTGTGTAGAGAGTTTGAGTCAAAAATGAAAAATGCTTTTGAAATGAGCTTAATGGGTGAACTCAACTATTTCCTAGGGCTGCAGATTAAACAGACTTCTCATGGAATCTTTATCAATCAGTCAAAATACTTGATAAACATGCTCAAACGTTTTGATTTAGGAAATCTTAAATCTGCTGTAACTCCTATGGCCTCTACTATCAAAATAGATAAAGATGTCTCTGGTGTTCCCATTAATGACAAACTTTACAGAGGAATGATAGGTTCCTTGCTGTATTTAACAGCTAGTCGCCCTGATATCATGTTTAGTGTCTGTGTTTGTGCTCGATTCCAAAGCTCTCCCAAAGAGAGCCACCTCACAGCAATAAAAAGGATCTTTCGCTATCTCAGTGGCACCTCAGACTTAGGTCTGTGGTATCCTAGCAATTCTTCCTTAGAACTAATAAGCTACTCAGACTCTGATTATGCTGGTTGCACAATCGACAGAAAAAGCACTTCTGGCACATGTCATTTCCTAGGTTCCTCTCTGGTTTCTTGGTTTAGCAAGAAACAAAATTCCATGGCATTATCCACAGCAGAAGCAGAGTACATTGCAGCTGGAAGCTGCTGTACTCAACTTCTGTGGATGAAGCACCAACTCCAAGACTATGGTCTTAATTTAAAAACTCTTCCTGTTCTCTGCGATAATACCAGTGCCATCAACATGACAAAAAATCCTATCTTGCACTCTCGAACCAAACATATAGAAATCAGATACCATTTCATTAGAGATTTGGTCGAAGAAGGTGTAATTGCTTTGGAATTTGTCCCCACTTCCAGCCAATGAGCTGATATCTTCACTAAGCCCTTGGGCTCAGATCTTTTTCTCGCGAATCGTCGTGAACTTGGTATGTTTTCCTGGTCAGAACTTGAGAATCTGAAGTGATTCTGATTCATTAAGTACCGTTATGTGTGAATGACCCCTCCTATTCTTTAGCTCCAAGACTTACTTCCTATTGTCAGCCTTTAGGGTCAGAAAATATTCTCTTTCTCATTCTGATCCCCTCCTTCCATAATTCTGATTTCTGTATTCGTTTTACCATAACTTCCCTTCTGTCTGCAAGAGTATTTATACCCTCGAAAAGTTGATGAGCAGTTCCATCACACTTCCCGTTATTTCTCAATAGAACCCTACTTCCCCCCAAGTCAGTATGGGCGGAATCAATCCCGAGGTACCTCTGCATCTGGCTCAGGCAACCATTTTTACTGGAAAGGGGTTCAGAAACGCAGAAGACTATGCTCATTATCTCATCAAATTTCAAGATCGCCCTTTGTGTCCCTCTATCTCTCTTGATCCAGCTCGTTTCAATCGCTATGACATGAACATCCCTGGATTGATCAATGCTGTGGGATGGTCGAATCTCCCTCTGGATCAATGCTACAACTTTCGTCCAGAGGTTGTTCGCATGTTCTATGCAAACATGCAACCCTGTTTCAACACTGATCCTCCCACCTTCACCACTGTGGTGTATAACTATCTGATCACTGTCACAGTCGACATCTTGTCATACCTTCTTGGGTATCCCATTGCTGGTGCTGAAGTTCTGGATGAAGGAGACTTCCAGGAAGCTAGTTTCAATGAAGTTGAAGCTATTCGACTGTACACAAGGGATACAGGTGAATATCATTCTTCTCAGCTTGCCACTGGACGTCTCCCTGATGATCTCAAAGTGCTTCATTTCTTCATCACTAGGGTTTTCCTTCCTCGCTCTCATGGACTCAATAGGATCTATCCCATGGACATGTGGATTATGGCTAGTGCCAAAGAAAATCGTCCTATCAGCTATCCTCATCTCATGTTTAATCACATGCTCCATTACTGTGATGACAATTACAATGAGGAACTTCCATTTGCTCCTCAAATCACTCTGCTGCTGCGTGGCTTGGGTATTGATCTTCGCTACAAAAGTGGCTCGAGTTGATCTGATTGATACTCTTCGTGCTCAGTTTGTTCTTCGCAAAGTGAATGCCTTTGTTGGTCGTAGGCGTCCTCGTGTCAATGCTTCAGGGGGAGAAGGGACTGTAGTAGTTCCTGCTGTGCCCTTAGAAGCTGATCCGGTTGATGAAGCTGTTCCAGAGGAACCACTAGCAGCTGAAAATTCCGATGATGGCGAAGGACTCAGCATTGCCGACCTGGAGGAAGAGCTGGGTGGAAATGAAGGAGAAATCTCTGACTACCTGTCTTCTCCAACCTTTCCTTTCTAAAGTTACTGAAGAACCATAGGTGTCCTATGTAGGGGGAGCTTGAGTGAGCATTGAGTCGTGGAGTCGAACCAGTAGAGCATGTTTTGTTTGTTGAATAAAGCTTTGTAAAGAGCACGTGAGGTTTAGAGTCTAGATTTTGTGTGCACTAGTGTGCCTAGGAAGTGTCAGTTTCCAGTCGTATGAATCGTATGCTGTGACTAGTTGATGTGATCTTGGAATAAAAGAATTCACTTTCTGTTTTACTCATAGTTTGCTTATACTCTTATAACTATTGTTAGAACAGTCTGCACGTAACCGTTTGCTGAACTGTGTGCAGGAAAGCATGCAGGAACAACAGTCTCTTAAGAGGGAATCATTGACAAGCTGAGGGGGAGATTGTTGGAGGCAGCTTGTCAATGAAGCCAAATCAAGTCCATACCTTTCGTGCTGAACAAGAAACCAAGAACGGACAGAATAGGTCAAGAAGGAAAGTTTTCAACTTCTTGCCATAAACCCATTCAAGGAAGGAAAAGGAAAGAAAGAACAACGACACGGTGATTGCAAAATAAAACGGTTGAAGAGAATGAAGAGGAGGTCACTTTTCTGGAGATCATCCATACAGGGAGAGCTAAGTTTGTAGCGTGTGTGTGATAAGAAAAGCCAGGTTGATCCGACTTCTGGAGAGAATTTGGGTCAGGGGTTTGTGTTGAGTGAAACACAGTAGCAGGATTGCTAGTGAGAAAGCTGAGTGTGAGTTGATTCAATCATCAGTCCTGGACTGGATTGAGGGATTTCGAAGCTGCACATCATTGTAACCAAGAAACAATCAGCAGGCTTAGTGGATCGTCGGAAATCACATCATCGTGATCTTCCGACCGTGGAATAGTCAGAGTTGGGAATCAATTGACCCAACTCTGGAAACCACGTAAAAACCGATCGTGCATTTCTTCTCTTGTTCTGATTGTGTGTGGTGTGAATCTTACTCTGTTTCTTTCTGTTAGTATTTGCTTGGATAAGTGCTTAATTGAAACAGGGGATTCGGATCAGAGGAGTACGAGGGAGAAGAAGAAGGCTCAGCCTTGAAACGCACCGGGTTGATCAGAGCTACTCAACTGATCAGTACTATTGGATCAGTGAGACTAATCAATTGGGCTTGAAGCTTCGGGCCCAGTTATAACTAAAGTCCGATCAACATTTTAAGTGTCTTATTATTCAATCTTATTTCATCTATTTTTCATAGGCATTTCTTGGTGTCTTTCACTTGTTTCTGGTCAAAATCGAATTAGGGTTTCAGGTCAAGAAGAAGAGGAAACTCTCCATTGAGTGCAGGCTTCTCGCGCTCGAAGCCATCAACAGATGGCGGCGAACCCACCACCACAACCTTTTAGAGCTTATCGCAGGAGGAGCTATTCTCCTCCAAGTGGCGAATCGTTCCGGTGGCCTACCGAATTCTGACGTCATCATGCGGATGGCTGCTCCTCATGGATAAGAAATCGAGCCTCTACATCTGTCGAATCTCCACAGTGGCGCAACAATCCAACTCCCTACAGAGCCCTTCTCCCTCCGACAGATCTGCAGCTTGTTGTATTTCTCCATCATCGTTGAAATTCATTAATAGCAACGGAAAATGCAAATTTAGAATCTAAAGAAACTAAACCATAAGTAACCCAAAATATTAAAAAAAGATACGCTTATTCGATGCCAGTGAAGACTTGAGTCGTCGGTCGCTTTCCTCCTCTTTATTTCCATCGATCGGACAAAAAAATAACCTCGACTTCTGGTCGCCGCTTTCGCCATCATCGTTGGAGGTGAAGCTCTGGTTGTCTTTTCCTTTTTCTTTTCTCTCGTCGTGGGCAGAGAGACAACGAGAGAGGGAAAATGGAGAAGGGGGAGAGAGGGGGAAGTTGAAATGGGTTGGTTTCATTTTGTTGGCTCGATTTTCAGGAAGAGGAAGAAGTAGAACAGAAGGTCAAGTGGGAGGAGGGAAGGCAGACCTTTTTTGCTTTGTGGCGGAGAGTACGGAGAAAGATCGGGAGGAGTGAGAGCAGGTAACGTATCACCAGTTCTCTCAATTGGGCCGACGAATACAAATCAGGCCCAACCAAAACACATGCAACGGTTAGCCTGGTAAAGTAATTTACCATCTTCCAAAAAGCCCCTCCACAAAACGCTCTAGAGCCAGGATTTTGAAATCTCATCTCACTATTAATTAAACTATAGATAGATAGATATATTAATATAATGTGATAAGGAGACATGTAAACAAATATATGTGTACGATTTTTATTTTATACATATGTAAATTTAATTCGATTCAAATATTTTTGCCGCATTTGAATCACCAAATTTTATTTTGATGGTTGTGTGAATGGGTCTCCCAACAACATTAAAGATAATTTGATGATATTTACTAAACAAACACATTATTATTTATAAGTTAACAGTTAAAAAGATTTCCATAAAAAGTGTTCCAAGCCCACTGCGAAAAGAAAATTAGTTGATTCATGTTTAATATATTATCTTCAACCATGAGGCAAATTCTATTCAAATGAAGATTTTGAACAATTTCGGAGATACCTTTATTTTAGTTGAAATGGAAGAACGTTCCATTTTTTTAATATATATTTTTTGTTTTCAAATAGCAATCGAATGGTTGAAAATTACAACGATAGGAACTTCGTTACTTTAAAGCACTCACAACAACACAAGTATATTCAATTTAAGTACTAAAAGAAAGAAAAGCTCAAATAATCCCCACCATTACCCGTAGGCTAACTTTCGTCTGTTTCAACTAAAAACAAAAGTGGGAAAAGAGGATTTGGGAAGGGTTTGTGAAAAAATGTCTACTAAGGTTTAACTATGTGTTGATTTTATTGTTGTAATTTATGCAATTATGAAAAGTACGATTGATGCGTTAACATGCATGTGGTTTAATCCTCTTATATTAACGTTATGTTACATTAGTTGACCTTTGTAACCAAATTACTAAGTCGATAAAAGATTAGTTTGGTTAATGTCATGGGGAAGTTGTATAGTAATGTGGACCAGAACAACAAGCCAATCTTGGAGACATGATAATCCTTCTCCTGTGCGGAAACGGATTCGGAGACGCGCCAAGCCCCACGCGCGTGATGAAATTTGAATGAATCTGTCTCAAAATTGATACTGCGTCGTATGGTTTGACCCATCGTAAATATAAAAGGAAGGGTAATCACTACCAAAGGAGGAGACGTGAGCTGCTACGGTTTTTCCGCACTTTTCTAAACTGAGTCCGCTTTCGAGATTCCAGTCGACGACCCTGAAGTCACTAATCCTTAGTCTGCTAATCCGATTCGACGACCCAGGAAAAAAAAATGAGGGCGTTGAAATGGGTGATAACCCTGAAGTCACTAATCCTGAGTCTGCTTCCGTTGAATTGGGTGACAACACTGAAGTCAATAATCCAGAGTTTGCTTCCGAGATTCTAGTTGGCGATGAAGGTTTGCCTCCTAAGCACCCCAATCTCACAGATCTGTTACTGCTTACAATAGTCGATATCCATGCGTTAAGATATGTTAATATAGATAAAGCGTTGGAGGGATTATGGGCTGGCCTCTGGCTTTGACGTCAAAAAATAAAAACTATATCGAAATAAGGATGGAGTGAAAACATGGCAATGGTTTGTGTGCTCTGCGGGGGGAAAGAAGCGCAATCCACAGCACGAACAAAAGAGGGAGCTAAAAGGTGACACAAGGTTCGGTTGCGAAGCTAGGATCCGCGTTATGTATAGCACCGTTGATTCGAACTGGTTTGTAGAGAGTTTTTATAATGACCACAATCACATCCAGTTCCCAACTATACAGATGCTACCTGAGAGGGAATCGACGAATGAGCGATGCAGTTAAAGCAACCATTACTTTTTGAAGAGCGGTAGGCATGAAGATGAATCAGATTGTTTCTTTAGCCCTAACGAAATCGGGAGGCTATCAAAAGATGGGGTTCACACGAAAGGATTGCTACAATTTTGTAGACAAAGATCGGAACGAACAAATCAGCGAGGGTGATGCTGCTACCGCCCTAGCATACCTTCTTGCAAAACTCAGCGTGGACGACCAGTTTTTCCTAGAACTATAGAAAGATGATGACGACCGGCTCATGAACCTGTTTTGGGCAGATAGCATTTCGGTCGCAGATTGTCGAGGCTTCGAAGAGTTATTGGCATTTGATGCAACATACAAGAAGAACGTGTTTAACTTGCTTCTAGTTATATTTTCTGGTACGTTCATAATGTATACAAACTTTGCAGAGAATGGCATATCATGTTTAAAGACTGCAAGCCTGTTTTCATGAACTCACTAATATGCTTCTATTTTTGTAGGAGTTAACCACCACTTCAACAGCTGCATCTTCGGATGTGCCTTGTTGTCTAATGAGATGGAGGAAAACTATGTATGGGCTTTGGGAGCATTGCAAAGAAGGCTCGGTGCAAAACCCAAGACTGTCGTTACTGATGGGGACAAATACATGCGTAATGCTATTGAGAAGATATTTCCTGTTGCAACACATCGTTTATGTTCTTGGCACATAGAGAAGAATATGAAAGTGAAGGTTAAGAATTACGACTTTAGGCTCAAATGGGAAGAATTTGTCAAAGCTGATTGGCAACCTAAAGAATTTGAGGCCACATATTTGTCAAAGCTTTCATTATGGGTCACATTCAGTGGTTAAACCACATATTTGAACAACAAAGGGAATGGGGGTATGCATGCATGCGGACCAAGTTTTGTGCAGACTTGTCAACAACATCCAGATGCGAAGGAATGAACAACCAACTCACAAAGTATATCGAAAATAATCACAATCTGCTTGAGTTCTTCATCCATTTTGATCGTTGTGCCACAGACATGAGGGAAAAGGAGGTGCAAGCTGATTTCCAATCCATCCATCGAGAACCAACTATTACCTCCAATGTCCTACCCCAAATTCAGAAGAGTGCAGCCAAATTATATACGAAGATGGTGTTTTTCAAAGTGAGAGACCATATTAAAAAGTCATCAAACTGCACAAGGGTTGATAGGGATATCTCGGGAAACCAACACAATTACAGTATAATAATGTTGCCCTGCGCTCACATGTTTTTTGTGCTGAAACAAGAAAACATAGTAGAGGTTCCACGCCAGTTGATGAAGTTGCTGTGGTCAAATCATCCCAAGACTCTCGAAAGAGTAGAAGACAATAATGTTGATGTGGCCCGACTTTTCACATCCAAGTGATGGATTCATTACAAAATTAATAGATTGTCACACCTGCTATTCAGGATGTTCCTGTGTAGAATTATTCATATATAACTTGCAATGCATTTCAGGTATGGAATTCTCCAACAAAAAAGCTTGTAACTGTGCTTGAGGGGGGGGGGGGGGGGGGCGAAACCGAATGACGGTTTCAAGCATGCTTGTCAAATCCTTGACGTCTTATTCAACAGTTTAGATAAGATAAACATTGGTGCTTCTAACTTACCAGACATCAACAGACCCAAGCCAACCGAAAAGCTCCTGGACCCACACCCAGTCAATTTTAAAGGGGGTAAAAAACCAAGAGGCAAAAAGTAGAGCCACGACAGTGTAAGAGATGTGGAGTTCGTGGTCATAAAATATGCAATTATAAACAGCTGGAGGGTTACGTCAGGCCGACAGATGCACAACTTGTTGCTGAGGCTGCTGCTGGAGATGGAGGTGGTGGTGATCCAAATAATGACAATAATGGTGTTAACCCAGTTAATGAAGACGACTCGGGACCATCCAATCGCCGAAAATGAAAATGTAAACAAAAATGGTCATCAACCGCGCAGGATGCAGAATAGAGTGACGAGGATTATGATCAGGGAAACTCTGGTGCAGGTGGAGGTAATGCAGTCTCTTTATTGTGCATGTAACAATAAAATTTTGATAAACCATCATCCTTACTAGGTGTGACTTTGATGTTACAGAAGAGGTTGCGGACTAGAGGGGATTTTACGAAGAGGCAGCGTCAATGAAGGTTGAGATTTGAAGAGGAAGCAGCTGTAAAGGGAATTATAGCTTTTCGAGATGGAGCCTAGATGGTTATGAAGACTATTATTTTGGTTATTTTTATTGTGGTATGTGTTCAATGGATATTGGAACTGAGGGTGTTTTTTTTATTGTTCTATGACTTAAATGGATAATGAAACTCAGTAAGACCATCTACATCCATGAAATAGCATTTCTATTCATGTGGTCCCTACTGCCACATTAGCCACTTTTTTCATTTCACTACAAATCACTTTCATTCCTCTACATCAATGAAACCCATTACCTATTTCATAGTGGGCCCACAAAACAATAATACACTCTCTCACAATTCACAAAATAGAATAAAAATGAAGAAAAAAAAGAAAATAGCATAAAGGTGGGTGGAGCCCACCCTTTCTCTTCCATTTGGTATTTCATTAAGTGGAAGATCCCACTTTATGAAATAGGGGCTCCAACAATGAAAGGGGAAATGAAAGTGCCACGTAGGATATGAAATAGCAACATGACAGCCGTTGTGGATGCTCTAAAAGGGCATTACCAAGGTTATTTTATGTTGCTCTCTTTGCAACAAACCCCTGAAAGTAGCCTACAAACATGAAAATCTACACCAGTAAGTGTAAAACGCTATCCACAATTTCACTGTAGCTGAATATAAGGCTTCTGAATATTACCATAATCACGATAAAACTAACCACAAATTAAGAAGCGGAGCAGTAATTGTACAAAGAGAGGCACCAGTTTGCTTAGACGTTTTATTTGAACAATACAAACACAAGTAGGACATAATGTTCTGAAAAACTTGATTTAAATGGTACAACTTTGCATATTTACCACTAACTTATTACTCAAACTTCATAAGCCAAACTTTTGGCCTTCAAGTCATCAAGTAATAGATTTTCGGGATTCGACAGCAGCTTCAGGGTGATAGCATCCCTTCTATCATTTCTAACTTTTTCGCTCCTCCATTCCAGCATGAATTTGTCTAGTTCTCCTTCCCAACACTCAGCTCAGTTCATCGTAATCACACCGCAACTAGTCCTACCTTTCTACCTCACCACTTGTGGACTTTCCCATGGAAACTCGTCGTAGTTGCATTTATCATCCCTACATACCCCGATGTATGCAATGGTGTACTTGACGACCATTTGTCCAATGTCCTTGTACTCCTCCAAGCTCTTTGGGTTGATGCTATCCAAGTATTGGAACTTCTTATCCCTCAAATTGACAACAAATGTTATGTAGTGTCTATTCTTGAGATATGGAAAGATCCACTGCCACTCACAAAAAATAAAACCACATGATATTTGTAAGACCGGGAACAAAGAAATGTTCTCCACAATCAGAGCAATATACACCATAAACATAGAAGTGGTAAGAAACACCCACATAGTTGCACTTCTAGAAATGGACATTGTCTGGGATCCATTTGTAGGTTGTAATTTCCTCATGAAGCTCATCAAAGTAATTTGGCTCTACCAACTCGTAATCTGGGTCCCTTTTCATCTCATCAACTATTCCTTGAATTCCAAACTGCACAGTTAATAAGATTTTGTGTATCGAGGAAATGAATGGAATGCGTTGGATAGTGTAGTTGTGGCCAATGATCTTTGTAACTCATAGCTTTTGATGTGTAGAACACCCATCTTTTGATTTCCCCGTTCTTTGCTTGTTGACGATTGAGGTAGTCGGAGTAAACATCAACAAAATCATTGGACACCTCGCTCTCGTTTGCCATTGTCCTTGTGTCCAACCTTGTCAGAGGGAAGAAGCCGTCTGTATGACTCAAAAGGACCTCCTTCCTATGTGAGACCATAACATAAACTTGATACACTGGAACAGTACAATGATAAACATGCCCATTAAATGCATAAATACCAACAATTAACTTACTCATTCACTGGCTCCCTCACGTATATTAGGATAGCTTTGTGAAGCCTTTTATCCTAGTCAGTTTTTCCCAGACCACTGATAAAGGGATCTTGTCTTTTCTTGGACTGCCTCTTCTTCCTTGCATTCTTGGTGTTTCCAGCATGCTTCCGTTTCTTTGACAGTAAACTCTTTCCATCCTCCTCCTCATGGAGAAGTAATCTTCCCAACCGAGATTGGTGATCAAGGTCTTCACTTCAGCAGGGAAAGGGGAGAGGGAAATGAACTCATACTCGCTGAGGATGGTGGTATTTCTCGAGAAGGAGTAAAACTCAGCCTACCTCGTGACACTGCTGCAATCCAAGTTGGTCTTCTAAGATCAGGGTGGGTTTGACCAGCCATTATCGAAACTGAAAGTGAAGGACATGAGAAGTGGATGAGAAGAAATAGGAGTTACAGTGAGTGAATAAATAGAGGAAAGAAACAAGGGGATTAACACTTTGTGACTGTTATCCATGCAAATTAACTGTTCCTTTACACCATTTTTTATTAAATTTTCAGCAGCACGCCCTCATACTTCGATGCAAATAATGTGTGTCACAACATAAATTAAGCATGCCACAAACCTAATTAAGAATGCCATAAATTCTACAATGAAGCCCACTACACTAGTAAAGCAGACCATTAGTTAATGAAAGCTAACCACAAAAACACTAGCTAGGTCGACTAGCAATGGGGAGCTAAAAAGAATGATCTCAATTAATGATGAGATATTGTGTCAGAACCCGCGATTACCATGTGAAGTTAACTCGGGGTTAACACTGTTAGACGGTTAACTTACCTTACTAATACTTATATATTTAAACTGCCAATTTGAATTTGGCATTTAGTTGTTTATTTTAGACGATTAAGTTATCTAATGAGTAAAGATGGGACTTAACTGTTCATTTCTAGTGGTACACGTGATATTCGTGCAAATTAATTGTTCATTTACACAATTTTTTATTTAATTTTCAGCAGCACGCCCTCATACTTCGATGCAAATAATGTGTACGCAACATAAATTAAGTGTGCCACAAACCTAATTAAGGATGCCATAAATTCTAAAATGAAACCCACTAGAGTAGTAAAGCAGACCATTACGTAACGAAAGCTAACCACAAGAGCACTAGCTAGGTCGGCTAGCAATGAGGAGATCGAAAAATGATCTCAATGATGAGATATTGTGTCAGAACCTGCGTTTACCATACAAAATTAACTCGGGGTTAACTGTTAAATGGTTAACTTACCTTACTAATACTTATCTATTTAAACTGCCAATTTGAATTCGGCATTTAGTTGTTTATTTTAGACGATTAAGTTACTTAATGAGTAAAGATGGGACTTGACTATTCCTTTCTAGTGGTACACGTGATATCCGTGCGAATTAATTGTTCATTACACCATTTTTTATTTAATTTTCAGCAGCACGCCCTCATACTTCGATGCAAATAATGTGTGCCACAACATAAATTAAGCATGCCACAAACCTAATTAAGAATGTCATAAATTCTAAAATGAAACCCACTAGACTAGTAAAGCAGACCATTATGTAACGAAAGCTAACCACAAGATCACTAGCTAGGTCGACTAGCAATGAGGAGATCCAAAAATGAACTCAATGATGAGATACAAAGAATGATCTCAATGATGAGATATTGTGTCAGAACCCGCGGTTACTATGCGAAATTAACTCAGGGTTAACACTATTAGACGGTTAACTTACCTTACTAATACTTATCTATTTAAACTGCCAATTTGAATTTGGCATTTAGTTGTTGTTTTTTTAACTCCTTGCTTATAACGGCAGTGGGGGTGAAGGGACTAGTTAATTCACTGTTTTTTTCTTATTTTTTTAGCATTGTCCCATGGATAATTTTCTGTGACCCAAATCATATAAATGAGAAGTAAAAAGAGTTATTTCTTCCTGCAGCGCCTATAATTTAGCCCAATTAATTATAACAACTACTTTGACTATTATATTTGGTGGTGGAGCTGATTTGTTAGAAAACCAAACAGGGTATAAAACCATGTGAAAAGTATAATCTACACCTCCAACCAAGTGAATTTCCAAATACACCCAGTCAAGTAAACCATCAATTTAGACTGCACAAATTGATAGAATTCATCAATCAAATCGAATCACAATCCCCAAACGACCCCTAACTATTAAAAACAACAATGGAATGTGAGATTACATTTCCAACCAACCTAGAAATCAATGCATACAATGACACGAGAGACAATGAAGTGAAAGATAAAGTCAAGAGATACATTGTAGGAGTCGACCAATCTTGGCACTTCCATACTCGTCTTGACCTAATGATATATTTCAATTTTCAAACATGACATAGGAAATCACAACAATGGAAGTTTCCATGTCGCGAAAATATTGCTCAATAAACAACATCATTTATAATTGTAGAGGTCTCGTCTTGTTCATTTTTTTGGTTTGATGGTTCACTGCATGTTTGATTTTTAACTTGGCTACCAAGTAGCAAATTATCATCTCCTCCCATTGTCCTGTCTTTTCCGCCTCACAGATGTGGCCCAAACTCCCTTCCTCCCACCATCATTACACTTGTGGACAACTACATACAATTTCTTGCCAATGTTTACGACTCTTGTGGTGTGCGTCGTGCTAGAGTATTTCATTGTTGCTTACTGTACTCAAAAATAGTGGCAGTGGCAGGAGTGCAATTTTCCCTCAACAACGAGTGGCTCTAACCCTAAATAAATACATATAAGCTGACCCTCCAACTTCCTCCTCCCAACTACTTTATTCTCTCCCCCATTCCCTCCGCCTTCCTCCTCCCATTTACTTTATTCTCTCTCCCTTTCTTCGTTTGACTGAAACCCAGAAACGAAAATAAGAAAGAAACAGACCCTAAGTAGGTGGAGATTGCCGCCGGAGGATAATCACTATCCTTTCGTTGCCCTGACCCATTATGACTTCCTCCCAAATTATTATTCTTCTTGTATAGTGGGTCCACCCCAAACGAAGGTAATAGCCTTAAACCTTAACCTAATCATCAAAGTTAAAAATCGATGTTGGCCCAAAAGTCGTTTAAAGTCTCCTCTCTTTATTGTCTTGTTTGTTCTGGATTGAGTTGCGCTGGAGGTACAGTGGGAAGTCGCAATTTGTAGGACGTCTAAATATAGCACAACACTTCCGCAAATGTAGTTAACGTTTCCATAACAAATGTTATAGAACTATACTTCATCTGCTGAAAGTATTGTGCTACATTGACACCTACATGTTGTTTATCTTCCCTAACGCAAGTACAGTAGGTTGCTTTTAACTCTCCAAGCCCTAAGGCGATACTTAGCACAACCCATGGCGGTATGAGGCGACACGACCTGGGTAATGGTGGGTTTTTTGGTTTGGTCCACGAGATTAAACTCATTATGTAATCTATGATCATCAATGTTAGCAATCGATTTTGGCCACAAAAATTATTGTAGAACCAGTACCTCGTATGCTGCTTGCCCAGTTCTCCTTATGTAAGCTGCGAATTTTCTATTTCTTAATAGTGGTACTCCTGTAAACCAATAATTAAAGCAACCATGCACCAATTTTCTTACCCAATGCAAAGGACTGCCCAAATTATTAGGTTTTGAATCTAGAAGATAGCTAAAAAGCGAGGGGCCAAATTCTCATTACACGTGCTCTATATCAAGCAAGGTCGTCAACCCGTGGGTCGACCCGTAGGTTGATCCACTTTGACCCTGATCCTGTGAGAAAAACGGGCCGCACGCACCCGTCGGGTCGACCGCTACAAGGTACCGGGTTGGAGGTCAAATTGTGTCATTTTTTCATTGGTTTGCGAAATGCGTCTATTTTCCGATTTTCTTTTCGCCTAACTCAATCTTTGGAATCCAAAGTTGAACATTTGAATATTGATGTTATATAAGTGTGTGTGAATTTTCACTATATGTTGGATCTAAGTACGACATATTACTTTGGTGAAATATTATATGTTATAACTCATATGTTAGATGAGATTTGATATAATTTATTAGGAAAAGTACAATATATGACTACTTCCATATTTCCCGGCTAAACCAGGTGACCCATTAACCCTTGACCCGCTAGCTCGACCGGGTCCAGGTCAACCTACGGGTTGAGAACCTTGATATCAAGTCAATACTTGATTTGACAATTATAGTTATCCATAAAATATAAAATCCGTGAGTTTCACTCGATATCCCTTAATTCGAGTTTTTTTTAACAAGCGAGCTTTACATGGCTGTCGTTGCACGTAAAATTAATTTCCAAAGTGAATATATTTGTTGGCCTTTTCCGTTATGTTAAGTTTTATGCTAAGGGAAATAACTTCAAATCCTCTCCTACAATGACACATACAATTGTATGAAAATTACCCCATTTAAGTATTCCAATGTGAGACACCCTATTTTGTGAAATAGATTCATGTTAAGGGTTTGGGATGAACAGCAAGAAGGGATTGCTTATTTAGCAATGAGCATCCACAATGGATGTCATGTCTTTATTTCATTGTGACATGGCAAATTCCAGTTCCTATTTCATTGTTTTGGCTCTTATTCCCTTCGTGAAATACTTCATGAAGTTACGTAAAATTAATTATATTAGTCATAACGCCTTCACTTGACTTTAATGAGGCATTGGCCTTACAAGGCTAGGATGTGGTAAGAGTAAAAATAAGGTAGAGGTTGTTTGGTTGTATGATGTGGAACGCAAACATAAAGTTGAATGTACTAAAAAGACCCCCCTTGTATACCTTCCCAAGGATTGAAATCGGTAATTAGCTTCACGTAGTGTGTAATTAAAAGGCCCTCTTGTACAAGTAGATAAATGTAAACGAATTCATCACCAATTAAAAACAATCCAAGCATTTGTCCATCTTCCGCCACAACATCTATTAAGTTTCCAACACCAGCTAAAATGATCCATAATCATTTTAATAACAATTTTTACTTACACCTATTGCTTGGCCCATTAAGCCCATAAAAGAATCACAAATTGGATCCCAAATTATTGCATTACTCTAAGCCCAATCATTTGATTGATTCACAAACACGATTTATGATGACTTTCCACAGTTCGATTGAAATTTTGTCTTCGTTGTCTTCTTCCTTTGGCAGTAACAAACCCTAAATTATCTCTGATTAGCAAGCCATAGATTGACCTTCAATTAGAAGATTCATGTGAATACTAAGTAAATAAGACAACAGACTATCCACCCACAATTCGATTGAAATTCCCTCTTCTTCAACTTCTTCCTCCGACCGAAACAATCCCAGAACAGAATACACCTACCTGCAACAAGAACGAAAAACTAAATAGATAAAGGAGCAATACAATAGACTTATGGTGTGCTTTTATAAATATGTGGTTTGCTCTACGTTACTTGTGGCATGCAATAATAAACTAGTGGTGTACGTTATTGGTCATGTGGTGTGCTTTAACGAACTTATGGCGTGCGTTCCTCAACGTGTGGTCTGCTTTGTGCAATCGTGTAATAGAGAGAGGCACCTTGTGTACCATGGCTCTCGATTTGTGGTCGGAGATTGCCAATGATTGAGTGAATGGAGAGACGAAAGAAGAAGACTTTGTGCATCGTAATTGCTAGGATCGAATTCAACGGAGAATGGGGGTTGTGATTACAAAGTTCTGGACTGTAATAAGACTCGATTGAAGTGAAATCATTTGTCGAAATGGAGGAGGCGGCGAGAGATGGGAGATATGAACAGAGAGAGATAGAGAATGCGGGACAGAGGAAGGGATGGGGTTACGAGAGGGTGACACAAGGGTTGGGTGGTTTGCAGATGAGGATTGGGTCGTCTGGCCAAAACATGACTTTGGTTCGTGCGTCCTGGCCAACCATCCGACGGAAGTAGATTAGAATGTAACTTTTTGGGTTGTGGGGGACTGCTACTGTAATTGTATTTATTATCCCACAAAAACAGAGCCCGCTATATATCTCGATTGTTGAGATGGATGGCACGACAGAGAAGCCTGGCGTATGACATACCGCCATTTTTTGTTGGTGTACAATAGAATGGTCCATATATATATTATATAAACATAATACTTTGAATAACAACTCAACAACCAAACGTTCCTCCTTTTAGAATCATGAAAAATAAAGCTCAATATTGTTGCTCTATTGTATATTTGTATTTGTTGAATGTAGACGACACCATATATACGCCTAACTTAGATAGAACTAACACATTATATTGGATAACAACTTCAAAGTAAGATCTTTTTTAACCTAGGATAATTACTAAGCGACTAAGTCAATTCACACAAACACAACAAATCATTAACCCCATACCATTAACATATATTTTTGTTAGGTGAATACTTCTATTGAATGAAAGATAATTGTAGTAGTTGTATGTGTTTATGGTACAGATTAAATACATATGAGTTGATTGTTATGTTTTATTCATTATATGAATTCAAATCGATGCATTAACCGGAAAATTTCTGTCTTAATAAGAATGTGATGTTATATTGGTTAATCTGGTTCACCAATTAACCAAACCGATTAAATTTTATTTTGGTTAATTTAGTTGTTATATTATTTTAGACGGTTTGGTCTTGATATTGTATTCTACGATTAATATAATTTAGGCTTAATGATCAGTCCAACTGTACTATACACTTGAACAAATAACATTTCTATAGTTTAATTAACGAGCCAGACACTGTTTATGAGAGTGTTAGACTTAACAAGACTGCCCCTAGATTGAGCGCGTCGGGTCTTATTTGACTGATTGGGATCAGGAGTGAGCAATTAGGATTTTTGCGAACTTGGTTTATTAGAGTACTGACCGGGTCATACTTTTGCTAATCGGGTCTAACAGGAAGTAAACTTATTATTTAGGGTATTATCAATGTTTTAGAAATCCTATCGTATCGTTCGATCGGACCGGAATACCGGATACTTGACCCAAACTGGTAGGTGATTTTAGCAGTAGGAAATGTTTGAACTACGGTTAAACCACGATGTTAGTACAAAATACCCTACCACAAATTTTTTCGCTATAACGTCTGGTACGATTTCACAATCCTTGGATATTAGTGGTTGTTGGTTGAAATCTAGTATTTCATCATGTAGCCAAATTTGAGTAATAAGTGTATATATTGAATGTCTTTTACTTTGATGTTAGGAACGGATAGAGACTATGTTATCTAAATGTGATTAGCTGTGTGATTTTTTTTCATTTCTATTAAATTATTTATACATTCGCTAACATTAAGTAATTCTTAAGCCACACAATTTGAGGGATATAGGTTGGTCCTCCTACTTTAGAGCACAAAAATACAAACTTGGGAGAATTCCAAAAACATTCGCGAATTACTAAATGAAATCTAATGACAACGAGCGGTTGTTTCATCAGAGGGAGGCATACATATTGTATCATCCAAAGAATCCTGAAGTCTGTGGTTACCTCAGTAATCTCAGAGAATCTCTCTTCCAATCTAGTCCTTAGATTTTAATACGGCTGAGTTCATATCACATGTAAGGAGTCTGAATTCTATACAGTCTTAGTCGCTTGATTGTGATTGACAAATAATTCGCAAATGAAGAATTGATGGTAGATGGATAGAAAAAATGGGAAGATGATAGAAACAGTAAGACTGCAAGGTGGAATACTAGGATGCCATTTCTAAAAAACTTAGGGGCTGAGGCGGGAGTAGAATACGTGTACATTTATTTTTTATTTTATAAATTAAAGTTAAAATACAAGGTGAATTTATATAATTTTATGTATTAAATTGGTAACAAATTGTTTGAATCAGCTATTAAAATTTGTTATTTTCTTCTATATCTAGATGTATATATTAAATTAAAATATAAGCAGTATTGTAGCATTTTGATATGGATGTATATATGTTTCCTAAAATTTGGTAGTATATTTAATAATTTGTTAAATACGAAAATATATTAATATTTTATAAATGTTTTGCGTATAAGTTTGGGCAAACGAGGTAAGTTTTCAAACTATTTCTATTATTTGTTTTATTAGCTGAACTGAACTGAAAATAGAATAGGAGGAGAGAGTAGTCGGAACACAAACACCACACAAAATCTCACAAAGGTTGAGTTATCGACTCTAAAATCAAAGAACAAAACTGACTCAACCGAAGAGAAATAGGGAAAGAAATGCAAACCGAATGGTTGGGTTGCCTCCCAACAAGCGCTTCTTTCACGTCGTGAGCCGGACGATGGCTCCTAAGTTTCGGTCCACCCCAAAACCTCCTTGAAGTTGAGGTTCTCGTCGATGAGGTGGAGTCTCAAGTCACGATCATGTGGTATGACAGGTGATGGAAGCTTGTGCACTTGATGCAGATAACGTCTCCACCCTCGAGACCTCTTCTTCTCTTCTCTCGTCTCATTGCCCCAAACCAGATATGACAACATTGATTAACCACCATCGCGTCCACCAAGAGCGACCGATGTCGAAGTGGCCCTGGTCTGGCAAAGAGACATTGCAAATGGGTCCTTGCTAAGCAATTCCTCGAAGTTTAGTGGAGATATCACATGTAACTCATGGCCGGTGCAAGCCTCTTCCACCTCAACTTCGTCCTCGGCCTGGACGCCAATTGCTTCTTCAACCTCCCTTTCTTCTTCAAGTGGTATCACCCCTGGGAAATGATCAAGAACTCCTTCTACTTCACTTTCGTCATCCTCCACAACTTCTTTCTGCACCCTTTCTCACTCTTCTTCTTCTAGCACGGATTGGAGAGCAAGTTGCCAAGCAATTTCTTTCATGAGATCTTCTTGCATCTCCTCACTCATGCCCGCCTCTTCAAAGCTCAGTTTGGGATGTGGGAAGGTGTGGTCGGCTACGACAGGACATTCCTGATCATGATCATCACCAGAGCTCTCCGTGACAACTTCTGTATGCTCCACAATGTCCTTGTAGCTTTCTTCCTTCTCCTTTTCTTGTATAGTAGCAGAAGGGTGATCTGGAGCAGGTTGTGCATAAGATCGCTCAAGATCATCGACGCTCTTCTTAATGCTCAGGAGGATCTCCTCTGTTTCACGATAGGCCTGGGTACAAAGATCCATCCTGGACCATGATCTCTCACTGTCTCGAGCAAACTGCTCCATGAGAAGCCTCAATTCATAGTTTGGATCTGGCTGTGGAGTGTAGCATGGCTCTGCAGAATGGCCCATGAAGGCCGCCATGGGTAACTCCAGCTCCGATGGCCCTACTGGTTGTGGGAGAAATTCTTCTTGGTAATGAGGTTGTTCTTGATATGCCCAGGGGTCTGATTGTTCTCCGTAGTAGTAAGCGGGTTGGTACTGGAACCCGAATCCATAGTCTTCTCCTCCTTGATAGCTCCAGGGGGTCTCGGGGTAATACCGCTCGGACGGTGGTGGATACCCCCAATGGTTGGAGAAGCCATGAGGACCCATGATTCAGATATGCACCAACAAAAACAAAAACACCCAAGTGAAAAGCAAGGGTGAGAAAGAAAAGAAAAATGCTAAAGTAACAAACTTCTGCCTTTCCTAATAATCTAGAAAGTTCCCCGGCAACGGCGCCAACAACTTGACTCGCTATGACACAACACCTAACAAAGGCCAAGTGTAACCAATGAAAGGGACTGCAGTATAGTGGCTCAAGTAATAAATATCAAATCCACGGGTCTCTAGAGTTACTATTACTCAGCTTCAGTTCATTATCTAGCTAACCAGATTAAGATAGAACAACTAAAACTACTCTAGCAAACTACAGTTAAATTTAATCTAATTACAGGTTGGGAACTCACTTAGGTATCATTCCCGCTAGCCACTAGCCAGATTAATGATTGATGATCTCTAACCTGTTTCACTTTCATTCACAATGCGGAGAATCCTTGACTAGACCTTGAGTCTCGACTAAAGGAACAAGGCCCTCTTGAGTCAATTGCCTAGAGGGACGTATCCTTCTCTAGAACAACCAATCAAGGCGTTCTGAACTAGATTCCCTCTAGCGAATGAGGTTCTCAATCGATACAAAGCATTGAATCAACCCTCTACTAAAGCAATCGATCCAATACTATCTATCTATGCTGCTCTATTGACCTAATCAGGTATTCGCTCTCATAGGATCAAAGCAGAATCAATAATCTCGACTAAAGCAGAATTGAATAATGAAAACGTGCATAGATTGAATATGAACTCAAGATTATCAAGTCAGAGTACTCATACAATCATCCAATCAAACAAACATAGCTAGGGTTATTCAAAACCTAAGTGAAGGGAAGTTACTCCATAAAGAAGAGAGAGACTGCAGTAAGAATCTTCAGATGATCAGTCTTCAAGTCCGGGCTTGTTCCTCGAGCTTCCAAGGCGAAGAAATCCTCCAGTTCCACTCCAAGAATTCCCTCAAATTGTCCTCTCTCTCTTTGGTACGTCCCTAGGGTGTTTGGGATCCAAAACCCAGCTCCCTCTCTCCTTTGGCTCGAATTTGGGTTAAAACCCAGAATTTCCCGACTCAGCAGCCAGGCCACACGGCCGTGTGACTCTCCCAGGCTGCCCGTGTGAGTGTCAAAACGTGGAGTTTCGATAAGTGGCTTCAGGCTTCATACACGGCCACGACCCACACAGCCGTGTGGACTTCCACGGTGCCCGTGTGAGTTCCCTGGAATTTCCACATGGTCACAAGGGGTCCCCTACACGGTCGTGTGGCTTTTAGGCATGCCCGTGTGGCTTCTCAGCTTCTCGCCAAATGTCCAAACTTCGTCCAATCGACCAACGAACCCGTTCTTAAACCTTCATTCACGTACTAGGACCTGAAATATCACAAACAAGAACAACCTAGCGTGAAATTGGCCTAAAACGATAGAATCAACATCTCAAACGGCTCAAGGATAGGGGTAAAAACATGTGTAATCAATGGTCTATCAGTGATCTTTGTGGTTTTGGAGCAAGTGGTTGCACAGTTGGTGTATTCAGGTCCTCGAGGTAAGCATATATGCATTCACATACTTCCTTGAGCTTCTCTTGCCTGTTTGTGTACAGATTTGACCATGCTATATATGACTCCTTTTGTGACAGGGTGCTTTGTGGCTATGTTGGTGGTGGTGTTCTTCTTGCCTTCTTTTCATTTCCAGTCACATTCTTCACCATGATTCTTCTTTTGCGAGGCTCTTCTGGTTGATTGGTTGCCGCGGTGGTGGTCAACTTTACTTTTGTTGTTGGTGTTTGATGGTTGAGAGGGCTGAGATCGAAGGATGGAATGTCGTCTTCCCTTGTCACTTTAGTCTTCTCAGTATCCGTGGTTGGCAATTTAGGAGTCTCTTCTTGAACAACATCATCTGGCTCTATTTTCTCGCTGTCACTTTCTCCAGGCTTTTTTTGCAGCTTGACCTGGAGTCCCTTCTTGTGGTTTTTCCTTATCAAGATCCATTGGATCTGCTGTTTCTCTAGCTCCTTCTTCTCCTGTTTCTTTTGCAGGTGTCTTTTCCGGAACTGCTTTTGGGGTGTTTCCCTGATTCAGACCTTCTTAAATAGATTGTGCTGGTGCTTCTGTTTCAACTGTCACCAGTGGAACTCCTTCTTGGTTGTTTTCCCTATTCACACCTTCTGGAGCAGATTTTGGTTCTCTTGCAGCAGGTTTTTCTGGACCTTCTTTGGTGGTTCCCTTGTTTGAAGCTTCTGGAACAAATTTTGACAATACATCTACTTCAATAGCAGAATCATCTTGCTCCTTTTCTTTTGGCTTTGGTGTAGGTGCAGTAAGATCGACTGTAGTTGGTTGTGAATCATCTTGTTGTTTTGTTCCCTCCTTGTTCTCCTGTTTCTTCTTGTCTAGCTTTGCCTCTTTGAATATTGTCTTCAGGGTTTTATCCAAAGCGGCATTGATTTCTTCATCGTTCTCTTCTTCATCATATTCACACTCACTGTCTGTTCCAACCACCTGATTGTCAGATTTTTCTCCTTCTGTGGGCTGAAAATATTCATCAGAGCTTTCTTTCTGAAGATTCTCTTTGTGTTTGATCAACTTGTCAAGTTGGTTGTTGTACTGCTCCGTGATTGCTTTCATCATTGCCTTCATCGATGCTTCAAGCAGTTTGATTGCATTCTCAGCCTGCATAATAGGATTTTAGTTTTGTAAGATACCATGGTGGTAATGTGTGTATGGTGTATAGTTAGTTACCATGGTGGTAATGTGTGTATGGTTTATAGTTAGTTACCATAGTGGTAATGTATTCCATGGTGGTAAAACATTGTATTGGCAATTATTATCACTCTGTTACATTGTATTAGCATGAATTGGACAACTGGATTACATATAATTTGTACTTACTTGGTAGACTGTTATGATATTCTTCAAATCAAAGTTCATTGATGATGACTGGTCTGGAGTTTTTGTTCTTTGTCTTTTCGGTGATTGATAGACTGCTCATTCTCATGATCCTCATCAGTTGCATCATCAGCCTCATCAACAATAATGTTGTCAAGTTTTGCTATCTGGGTCAACTCTTCTCCATTGTAGTAGCTCTTAATGTTCTCAAAGTTGCTTTGGACATTGAGATCATCATAGTAGCTTACTGTTGGGGTTCGAAGCTGGGTTGAGAACGTCATTTCGTCCAGTTTGTATATGAAGCATATTTTTTTCTGCAGATAGTTGTATTAGTTTTTTCAAAGACTACCATTTGTATATAAAAATATATGAGTAATAAGGTTGAAATGGCCAAGGGAATGGAGACTTACTGTAAGGAAGTGAAGATCTGCATTGACGTAATGGTTTCCTGATTTCAATCCTTCATTCATGTGTTTGAAGAAGTATTTGCACCAGTTGTAGCTGGTGAAATGTTTCAGTTCATCATTCTTCAAGTACTCAAGCATGTTGAATTCGGAAGTAGGGGTTGAAGTTGGACACAACAAGCCTCCAGTGACCAGCAGAAAGAATAATTGTAACCATCTCTTAGTGTTTCTAGTTATAGGAAGATCTTTTTCTATCTGAGTTAGCTTTACCCTTGGAGTTGTTCCCGATCCGTCTACTTCCAGTAGGGTTTCTATTTCATAATCTATTGTGTCGTCCCAAGTAATTTTGGGAGGTACAACTTCCCTTTCCCCATTGGCAGACCATATACTCTATGAAAGTCGATTGCTGATATCTTCATGCATGTCCCGTCAGGTAGCTTGAATGATTCTGTCATTGGATTGTATTTGTTCATTGTGAACAATGCAAAATGTGAGTTTATCTTTGTCTGTCTGATTGATGTTAAGCCTGCTAGGCCTAATATCTCAAGTTGCTCTTTCTGCTCATCTTTTAATGTCCTTGTAATTGCAGATACTCTAGTTGGCTTGCACCTTGTGCGAAAACTTTTTCTTTCACCATAGTGTACCTGAATGTAGAAAACAAGAATAGTCTATTAGGAAGCTTTTTACCATAATAAACCATGTGGTACCATAAAGGTTTCCTACCATACCAAATCAAACCATAGATTTATCAAATCTTACCATATGGTAACCAAGTAAAATACAATAGGACTTATGGTTCTTCCATTTGAAAACATGAAACCATAGCTTATCACATCTTACCATATGGTAACAAAGTAAAACACATCAAGACTTATGGTTTCCTCCATTTTTATAACATGAAACCATAGCTTATCACATCTTACCATATGGTAACAAAGTAAAACACAACAGGTCTTATGGTTTCTTCCATTTTTTCAACATGAAACTATAGCTTTTCACATCTTACCATATGGTAAAAAAGTAAAACACAACAGGACTTCCGATTTCTTTCCATTTTATAACATCAAACCATAGCTTATCACATCTTACCATATGGTAACAAAGTAAAACACAACAGGACTTATGATTCCCTCCATTTTTATAACATTATAACATGAAACCATAGCTTATCACATCTTACCATATGGTAACAAAGTAAAACACAACAGGACTTATGGTTTCCTCCATTTTTATAACATGAAACTATAGTTTATCACATCTTACCGTATGATAATAAAGTAAAATACAACAGAACTTACAGTTTCATCCATTTCTTTAGCGCATTACAAATCTTAATACCATATGGTAACGATTCTACACTAGTTCAGCAATGTACGGTAACGATTTGGTAATGTAGCGAGTTTACTTCAATTTTCACATGAAGAGTGACTAAAATACCGTTTCTATTGTTTTGTGGATGGATTTCGAAGAAAGAAACGAGGTTTTACCTTGATATTTTGTGCGAAAACGATTTTTGAGCCTCGTTGAAGTTGGAAACCCTTCGTTTTCAAACGAAGAAGCGAGAAAAGTGTATCATTGAATGATTCTTCGAAAAACTTTGCGAAAATCCTTCGATTTTGAAGTTTCTTCTGTGTTTTCTGAAGTTTTTGTTGCGATTCTGGTGAGAGAATTGAGGATCGGGAGGAAGAATGGAGAGTTAGAGAGTTGAGGGAAGTAAAATTGTCGCGTGAAAGGTGAGAGAAAGAGGAGAGAAGGCGGGATGGTTTGATGTCGTTGTCACGTTTTCTTTTCAAATTGTCAGAGGCGATAATTACTATTTTGCCCCCCCCCCCCCGTGTAGTTACTTTGCATGATCTGACGGTTGAAAAGATGATACGATGGACAGTGGATCAGACAGTTACTGATGCTACGGTTACTGAGGTGATCCGCTCCCTGTCTTCTCCGCACAACTCCTCCCCTCTGCACAAACCTACACGCTTCCAATCGGAGAAAGTTTCCCAATCGATCTCTTATTTCCCTCATCTTCCGTTTTTTCACTGCAATTGCTTTCCTCCTCTCGTGGTGCCATCTCCTTCTCCTCCTCGTCAATCAATCTGATCAACCTAGGACAGAGGCGGCCGGCAGACGAATCGTCATGATTTCGTAGCCATGGAAACGATTAAAGCATCTATCAAGGGACAAATAGGTCTCCGTTGCGATGGCAAATCAAGACGGCAACGTTTGAATATTTGGAGTTAGATCTATGTTTCTGCAGGGCAGCAGGGGAACAACGAAACAGAAGAAGAGGGATGGGTGGCGATGAGAGGGAGAAGCGAAGTAGTTGTTCTGGGTGGAAACAAGGGACGAGGGTAGAACAACCGTTACTACGAGCATGGAGATTGAAGGAGAGAGGAGGGGGTCTTTGCGTAGATGATTGTAGGCGCCGTTTTTTTTCGTCGCCTTAAACGTTGAATAACGTTCAGCTCAGTATTCATTACCAACATTGGCGTTTTCGATTATCCTTTGTTTGCTAGACTGTATGAATAACGTTGTTTGGGGAGATGGGGTATGTGAAATCAGGGGCATTCGCCACTCATTATGGGCAATTTGATGTAGAATGGTTATATGTTCATTATTTTGGTTTCATGACTGCAATGTTCTCACACTGGATTGGCAATGAAAATGCTAAGTATTGACGATTAAGGGTGAATTGGCGTGTCAGAACAAGCATAGGTGTGAACTTCATGGCTTTTGTTTAGGTTTTTGTCTATTAAGGGTCTGTTCTATTGACTCATTTCCTCCATCTTCAGTAAATTGGCGTGTCTTGGGGAAGGGCAGAGTCCAAGCTCGATTCCTTTACTACCACCAGCGACATCTTGAAGAAGGTGTGAATTGAAGCTCTCAATCGGATGAATTTGAAGGTCATAACAACTAAGATAGAGACTGTGCTATTGGAATACGCTATGCAGCAATGGGTTGCTTAGGTTTGTTTCACTGCTTATTAGTTAAAGCAATTTAACATAAGTTGTGGGGATTTTTCCAGAAATAACACCTTTTTAAAAAAATTTACAAAAATAGCACCCAGCCCATAGAAATTACAAAAATAACACCCTTTTTTTTAAAACCGCACCTCCAAGGTGCGGTTTGATTGTGAAACGCACGCACAAGGTGTGGTTTATATGTAAACCGCACGCCCAAGGTGCGGTTTAAGTTTCTGGGCCAAAACTACATCTTGGCCATGCGGTTTTGGGTTTGACCTAACAGAACCACATGGCCTAGGTGCGGTTCTTGGGCTGACCTAGCAAAACCGCACGTTGGAGATGCGGTTTTGTTTCTCCAAAACAAACCGCACCCTCAACATGCAGTTTTGCCTACACAAACCGCACCCCCCCTGGTGCGGTTTGTGTCGTCCCCATTTTTCAGCATCAAACATGTTGCCATGCAGGTTGACAGACGTGGGGCTGCATGGCAGATGAAAACCGCACCCTCCCCATGAGGTTTTCATTGATGATTTTGCCTATAAAAGACAGTCCCGGGAAACCTCTTCTCTTCACACCTCTGCTTCTCCCTTTTCAATTTTTTGTTGTAGCTCCCTACTTCTTTAGTATTTTTTCGGTTAACGTTAACTCGTAAGTTTATTTTGTATTACTTTTTATTGTGATTTGTGATTTTTATGATATTAACTGAACTACGGTTTTTTGTAGATGGCATTCCAAAATTTCACGCTTGGGTTACGGTGGAATGGTTACACGGAAGAGACCGGAAAGAGGGTCACCTACGTCGGTGGCAATTTTCAGAAAATAAAGGTCGCTACCAGACCGATGCTTGAAGACCTCCATCAAATGTGTACTAACGTTACTTGCATGGATGGCACGAGAAGAGTTGAACGTATTGTGTACCGATATCCAAATAGAGAAGGCGGGTCGTTGTGGCACGAGGAATATCTCATAACCACTCAGGATGGAGTAGATTCCATGCTCGAATTCTTGAGGTCCAACAATCGTTCCAAACTGAGATGTTTGTTTACACCGAGGCGTTTGTAGGCGTTGGAGGTCATTCTGGAGACTGTCAAACATCTGGTATCCATGGTGGAGGTCATCTCTTAATACCCGATTTTTCCAGAGAATGGGAGGATCATGATAATCGCTTAAAATCTCATTTCCTTAAACGTGCATCTCTTTATAAAGAGTCGAAGTAAGTGGCGCTATGTATTCGATTAAATTATTGAAAACAACCAATACGATTAAAAATTATCAAATTTATTTTATATTCCACTAAGGTGTTTAAAAAATGAGAAGGGGGTATTTATACATTTCAAACCGCACCCTCCAGGGGCGGTCTGGTAATTTTTCCTTCATTGAAACCACATCTGGAGGGTGCGGTTTCCATTTCTCGAGGCGCGGAACGCAGGCGGAAGGTGCGGTCTTCGATCCTTGGCACGGATCGCTGACTTGGTGTGCGGTCCGCCGTTGGATCGCCGCCTCATCCAACGATCTTGAAGGCCGTTCCGGAGGAAACACAAATCGCACCATTTGCGTGCGGTTCCCTGACTGACGTGGCATGGACCGCATCTCCAAGATGCGCTTTATAAATAAAATGCACCGTCATGGTTCGGTTTATTTATAAAACGAACCTTTGAGGTGCGGTTTCAAAAAAAGGGTGTTATTTTTGTAAATTTTATGGGTTGGGTGCTATTTTTGTAAAAAAAAATTCTAAAGGTGCTATTATTGGAAAAATCCCAAAGCTGTGGGGGTGAACCTGAATGTTTGTTGAACCCCAGCAGCATAAGATTATCCCTACTCAATTTACGGAACTATAGGCAAGTTAGACGAGGACTAATGCTCAATTTGATAATTTTCATTGAGAAAGTATGAATAGTATGAATGAAGTAGCTGAGCATCTAATGGTTATCACAGACGAGGTTCTGTTACTTTGACCTCATAACATGTTGTAATGACATGGAGCAAAAGTTTTCAATCTCATAAGGTTCTATTACTTGTGATAATTCTCTAGAGGTTACTTTTACTTCAGATAGTTCTGTAGTATATAGAGGTTAAAAGTGAGAGGTGACCAACTTGACCTGATGCAGCATGCATGATTAGATTATAAAACTTGACATATCTTATTTGAGTTGCAGGTTTCTTAAGTCCATTAGGTAGAGTGACAAACACATTCAGGATCAGGAGGAGCTTAAACTAGATAAAGAATGATAAAGAGAATGGTATATGGTTTGTGGATAGTATGTCTCATCTATGCCAAGTTTTTGTTGTGAAGGTTTGAAGTCATCTTAGTCTTCAAGATGGTTCCCAACATGGTACTTTAGGACGCAGTTTCGGACAAGATTTTGTTCGAACTGATCTTATATTGGCCAACAAGTTCCGTTGCTATATGGTATAGAGTGTGGGTGGGGGAAGTTGCATTTAGCAAAAGGTGTTCAATGTTCCATAACATGAGCAGGGTGCTGAAATTTGTGTATTGATTTTATTATATCTACACAATACTGCCATCCCATATTTGTTTGGTCTGAATTGACATTTCTAGGAGGAAGAAAGGTTATGTTTGTTGCGGTCCAAGATAGGGTCAGTAACCACTGGTTACTGACCCATCAGTAACAACACGCGGACCGTAGATTTGGGGAGGGAGAAATCGTGTGGATGGGCTGGACGCTGGGTGGGGGAGGGGCATTTTTGTCCGTTTTTGTATTTTTAATTTTTTATTTATTCCGCATTTCAATGGCTGGCTTTTCAATGAAAGAGAGAGAATTTTCCTTCTCTGCAACTCAACTTTCTTCCTTCTCTCTTCCTTTTTTTCAATCTCTTTCCATAACCTTTCTCTTTCTCTATTCCTTCTCTCTTACTTTTTTTCTCACAATCTCCTTTTCAAATCTAAATCTGCTCTCTTCCTTCTTCATTTTTTTCTCTCCCTCCTTCTGTTTTTTTCCTTTTAGATAATATATATTGATATTATGACTATATACCATATGGTATTGGGTGGTAACGAAATATATATTGATATCACCACACTATACCATATGGTAATTTATGGTATTGCGTGGT
The DNA here is from genome assembly GCA_946122785.1 of Linum tenue. Taxonomy (NCBI): domain Eukaryota; kingdom Viridiplantae; phylum Streptophyta; class Magnoliopsida; order Malpighiales; family Linaceae; genus Linum; species Linum tenue. The sequence goes on along the minus strand of CAMGYJ010000005.1, from coordinate 74,857,072 downwards.
AACGAAATATATATTGATATTACCACTCTATACCATATGGTATTGTGTGATATTATCACACAATACCATATTGTATAGTGTGGTAACGAAATATATATTGATATTACCACTCTATACCATATGGTATTGTGTGATATTACCACACTATACCATATGGTATTGTGTGATAACGAAATATATATTGATATTACCACACTATACCCTATGGTATTGGGTGGTAACGAAATATATATTGATATTACCACACTACCATATGGTATTGGGTGGTAACGAAATATATATTGATATTACCACACTATACCCTATGGTAATGTATGGCATTGCGTGGTAACGAAATATATATTGATATTACCACTCTATACCATATGGTATTGTGTGAATTGTGTGATATTACCACACTATACCATATGGTATTGGGTGGTAACGAAATATATATTGATATTACCACACTATACCATATGATATTGGGTGGTAACGAAATATATATTCATGTGGCAAATATTACCATACCACATGGTATGCTCTTGTTTAATACCAGTCAATACCATATGGTATAGTCAATACCATATGGTATAGACTGGTAATAACTGACAAATTTTTTTGTATCCAAAAAATATCAAAGTGGATATCATTTTGAAGAGCACAATTAATCTGATCTAACTGTGCAAAAAAAATTAAATTTCGACTTAAAACGAGTGAGAAATCGTCCGTTAAAAATTAAGAGAAGAAAAATTAAATATTTTGCGAGGAGAGAGAAAGAGGGGCTGATAGGCTCCGGTCAAAAGTGAGCATCAATAATAAATAGGAGTAAGTGCAACTTTACCGTACTACCCTTTTCACATTTAATTTAAATAAAAAAGTGACTGACACGTGGGGACCAGGGAAGGGGTTACTGATGGGTTACTGACAAGATCCGGACCCGTTTGTTGCAACCCATCATTTTTATGATGCTCATTAGTCTTAGCATACGTTTGAAATCTCCATCTCATATTTATGGTAATTAGATTTTCATGATCGGCTTATTCTTTGTGATGTCTTGCCCAGTGCAAAATTCCATAATGGTTGGTGGTGCTACAATTGCAAGCAATGAGCTTGCTGAGGCACACTGCCAGATACTAGATTATAAGTTATAAAATGGCAAAATATAACTGTATAGACAAAACTTTGATGGTTTGGACAAATATAGCCACGTTTGATGAAATACAAAAAATAGCCACTTGCGTTCAATTGTTTGACGGTTTAGTTAACGTGCTGACTGGACTAACAACAGAGGATAACATGGCTTAGTTTATTCAAAAATAATGTTAAGTGAAAAATAATAATAAAAAATTCATTTATTTTAATCAAATTAAATAAAAAATAATATAAACAATAATCACTTCTCGTGTAACACTAGAAACAATAAAACAATCATAAAACAATGAAAAAATCATAAATTTTATTCTCTTCTTCAATCACCACCACCGCCTCTTCACCCAATTCCACCTTCTGTTCACTCAATTCTCTTCCAAAAACGTATCCTTCCCCCTTCTTCCATCTCCTTCTCCTATCGGTATGTCAATCAAACCAAATAACAAAACCCCATTTCGTGAGTGCTACCGAAGAGTGGGTGTGAGGTGACTTGCGAAGAAGCCATTGCACGATACCGTCGTCGAGGAGCCGGCGACCCATCATCGTCTCCATAGTCAATCGACCTCTGCATCTCCCAGTTGCCCACATTCCCCTCTCTTCTTCATGTTCGTCGTATTGCGCAACGCCCTCTCTTCTCCGCTTAGATCTGCGATTTCACAATTCCGGTTTAGAAGCTTTGCAAAATCAAAACAAAAATCGAGTGGACATTCCCTCTACTGCTTGCCTATGGCGAGACTTGCGCCGATGGTGGGAACCTCAGCTAGACTGTGCGACAATGGCGGAGAGATTTTCAGAACCGTCGGATCTGGAGTTGTTGTCGCTGCCGCTGCCGTTGTCGCCTCATCCTCCTCTCTCTCTGTTTGTCGTCGGGGTGCTTACTAAAGCTTCGACTAATTATTTGCACTCGATTAATAGTGATGGCGATGGGAGGAGTGGTGGTGGGTTGCTGGGGGAGAAGAAGAGAGGGTCTTGGAAGCAGATTAATGGTTATTGACGAATTTGAGGAGGGGCGGTGGGTTGCGGGAGAAGAAGAGGATTCGAGGAGATTAGGGCTAGGGAGAATTTTTTTTTACTTTTGTAAATGACGTGTCGTCCACCTGTTAGTGAATGTTGAGGTGGAAACGAAAGAGACGGTGAGTTGGCAGCCAGGTACTCGTTCCGTTAATTTGACTAATGGTGTCACTAACGCCGTTAAATTATGTAACAAAAATGGCTATTATTGGTGTATCTCCAAAAGTGGCTATTATTGTCACAAACGTCAAAATTTTGACTATACATATGAATTATGCCTTATAAAATCTAGCCTTATAGCTCGAAGGCTCTTTGAGTTTGAACCACTAGAGATCATCCCTTTTCACTTCAATCCTAATAAAGCTTTTATATTTAGACTTTCATCCTTTTTCTCACACTTTTTGAGCTTTGTTTATCATTCTTTTTTCAATATTTTTTTATAATCATTAAAAGTTCAATGTTCAATTGATGATGAAAATTTATTATGATTTCAAAAATTGAAAAATAATTTAGATGTTACCTTAATCTCATACAAAATTAAAATTTCAGATAATTTGAAAATTTAAAATACGCATGGTTGTATTCAAATGAAATTCCGACCAACTGGTCGGCACCAACTAGTATATATATACTACTTCAGTGCACTCACAAAAATGAGTGCGTTCAATGCACCCAACTCAAAAACTAGTCTTAAGGTGTCGGATTTTGAATTTTAATTTGTAGAATTACTGTAATATGATGATATAACATATGATAACAACTAATTAGCGGATTACCCTAAGCCCTAAACCTCCAATTTTGATATCTATCCCTAAACCCCAAATTGTAAACCCTAACCCTAACCCTAATTCTCTAAACTCTAAATCTTTCAAATTAAAGTAAATCTTTAATGATTTTTTTACAAATTCATGTGCGTTATTGTTCATCACATCATAAGTGATGATTGACATCATTTGGACATAAATCACATGTTTAAAATGACGGTTATGAAGTGAGTGCACTGAATGCACCCAAAAAAGTGAGTGCACTGAAGACGCCATCATATATATATATTCATTGTCTAAATAGCGAAACTCAACGGGCGTACGGTAGACTAGGGTACGTCCGGGCGTACGCTAGCCTTTGCCAGGTTCAGGCTAGTGTACGCCCGGGCGTACGTTAGACTACCGTACGCCCGTTTGAGTTTTGCTATTTAGATCATGAATTAATCGGAGTTTTTGGCATGATACTATACCCTAACCACTAATGGATAAACCCCAGTCCCTAGTTTTCTAACCCAAATCATGAGATTCGTTTAATCTTAAAATGAAAATCAACAATAATTTCGACGAATCAGAACCGTTGATTTTCATTTCAAGATTAAATGAATATTATGCTTTGGGTTAGTGAATTGCGGACTGGGGTTCACCCATTAGGGGTTAGGGTATAGTATCATGCCCCAAGCTTCGGTTAATTCATTGTCTAAATAGCAAAACTCAACGGGCGTACGGTGGCTAGGGTACGTCCGGGCGTACGTAAGGTGATCTAGCCGTTAGATGTAGTTAGATGAGCTCCGGCCGATCTCAACGGTCATTTTTTGTTTTTCATTAAATCAAACTTCGGGTTAGGGTTTAGAAAATCGGTGACTGGGTTTATCCATTAGAGATTAGGGTATAGTATCATACCCCAAACTTGACATAATTCATGGTCTAGATAGAGATATCTCACTAGTAGTACCTGACGTATAGTATACGTCTGACGTACATTATACGTCTGACGTACGCCAGTCTGACCTATATATATATGTAACTTCCGCCACTATTCAACTTTTCCTGCAACGGGAGTGAAAGTAGGAAGAGTATTTTTGCCTTCACAAGGATCTATGTGTTCCTCATTTATTCTTAAAAAAATAAACACATACTAGGATTCGAACCATGGTCATTTTCAACAATGACAATAATCTTAACCAATCAAACTACATAGATTAGTTTTATCATTTTAAATAAAAAAACATACATGAAACTACAATTAAAAAATCACAGAAATTTTCAACGGTTAGCTAAGGTCACTAAATCTTCGCTCGGTACTTATTGGTGTTTTGATACTTTGAATTTCATATTTAATTATTTTAATTATACTTTGATACTTTAATTTAGATTTTATCTTATAAATAGAGGATAAATTTAAAATCATACACCAAATATCATTGGTTCAATATTACATATCTAATTGCAATATCGAATTTGTAAAAGCGTTGTTGAACTCATACATTAGTATTAGTTTATAGAACTACTATGAGGCAATAGTATTCATATCTTTCTCCAAATTATATGGGGACGGGTTTGAACGTTTTAGTTCGGCTAACGGTTAAGTTTTAAACATCTTCCTAATCCGACAGGCATGATTGGATCCAACAATAATTAGACGAGGTTGAGTTTAATAGGTTGGTTTATTTCATCTTTTTATGTATTAATATGAATTTGTAGAGCAAGGACATGTCTACATATACACTCTCCACAATATATACTACTGGCATGATAAAATTGTCGTCCCATTTCAAATCTCCTACAACGAGGGAAAAAGTATAAATGACAATTTTGTCTTCGCCATTATTTATCTCTATTTTCTATAGAAAATAGACAAGTATTGGAATTTGAACTAATGTATATTCAAACACAGACAAGATTCATAACCATGATTGTCAATTCGAGTATGACTCTGTTGGTTGAACCAATTCTAACTAAACCTAAGTATCTCAGCGGGTGCCGAAGGCCCAATTGATTGTATACTCGGGCTAGGTCAAAGTCGAGTTTGCCTATCTCAGCGGGAAATCAACCGATTTAACCAACTGATTCGAGCACCGGGCCACTTGAAAATGATGTTGTTTTCAACAATTCATATACGTAGCTACGCTGTTGATAGACCGTCATTTACACATGTTTTTACCCCCGTTCTTACACCGTTTGAGGTGTTGATTCTCGTATTTTAGGCCGATTTCACGCTAGGTTGTGCTTGTTTGTGATATTTCAGGTCCTAGTACGTGAATGAAGGCTTAGGAGCGAGTCTGGGGTCGATTGGACGAAGAACGGACGAATGGCGAGCTTTTTGGGGAGCTGCACGGGCAGACCAGGGAGGCTGCACGGCCGTGCACCTGGCCGTGCGAGAAGCTTGAGTGAGGACTAAATGACACGCTGCGTTTTGGAGTGCACGGCCAGAATGGTGGTCTGCACGGCCGTGCACCCTGGCCGTGCGAGTCGGGAAAGCCTGGTTTTAGAGCCTATTCCGAGCCAAAAGTGGGAGAGTCGTGTTTTGAGAGCAAAAACAGAGCCCTAGAGAGAGAAAGTGTGAAGAACACATCCTAGAAGCTGTCTTAGAGCTGGATTTCATCGAATCGAGCTTGGAGATCGTCATAGGAGTGGAAATCATCGTCCCGGAGCAGATTATCCTCATCGTTATGAGTATGACTAATCCGATTCTTGTTTTCTCTTCTCTCTCTATGGAGTAGAACCCTTCTTTCACTTGGGTATGAAGAACCCTAGTTCCTTGTGTTAGGGATTTGATTGTAATGACTTGGGATGATATTACTGTTTGATTTTAATCGAATGATGTATGTTTATTGAATTGATTTGAGTCTGATCAGCTTTTCTCAATTTCTGCTGCAACCTGAGATAGATAGAATCTGATTAGGTTGTTAGAGCCTCTTCATTCGATAGTAGGAGATTGGCTATACGAGAGTTAGCCAGTTTACTGCTTTGTACTGGTGTTCTTGGCGCCAGTAGTGGAGTTCTGTGTTCATAGCCTCAGCTTTCTATCCCGGTGAAGACTAGTCGTCTGTCGGGTAGTTAGACTGAGAGGGCTTGGTCAGCTTAAGAGATTCCAAGCTACTGTCGGATCTTCCGCAGTCTAATCAACAGTAAATCAACCCAGGGAATTGCAATTGAACCTAACTAAGGGGCTAGGGGGACTCAATCCCGAGTGACTCTTGCCTGCTTTAGAAAACTGAACAATTTACTGCTTTCTTGTTGCTTTTACTTTTCACAACAATCACTCGAACTAGTTTGCTAGATAATAGAGAATCACGGAGTAAGCAGTAGATCACTACGGAAAAAAGGCCTTCTTGCAACACGCGGATTGCAACACTATTTAAAAGTGTTGCGGTAGATATACAACAACAACACTTTTTTGTGGGGTTGCGTATTGAGTACTTTATGCAACTCAAATTGATCATGTGTTGCGTTTGTACTATTATACGCAACACATATGCCAAAAATGAATATTGAGTTGCCTAATCATATTGTTTATGCAACCCTTTATCAAATTGTGTTGCAAAAACATCAATATGACTATTGCACTTTTAATGTAAACTAATAATTAAATAAAAAGAATTTAAAAGGGGACCCTACTAGAGAAAAAGAAAAAGAAATGTAACAAAAAAAAAAAAGAGCACCCAACTTGAACCCGAATACAGAGAATGAAAAGTAAACAAAAAAATGAACACCCAACCCAACCCAACTTTACCAAGCAAGTCTCATTACTTTTCTTCCCAAAACTCCCTGCACAAGATTCAACTTCCGGTTCATAAGCCTCAAAAGCCAAAACTACATGTAACTTAAGATGGTCACCTATTTATAACTTTATTATTATAGTTATAATATGAGAAGATAAAAGTAAAATCCCAAGTATTCTAACCAAAATTACATGTAACTTAGACAAAATCTGATCCAAAAAGGAACGGGTCAGGTCCAAAATATGTCAAACAGATAAGATAAAACATATCAGGTCAAAATTGTCATCTCTAATTTAAGCACATTTGGTGTATAAACAATTGTCGGACATATATATTCAATAAATACCAAAGTACTAGGAAGGAATCATTGAACGAGTATACGAGCATCCATTGACTCACTCCATGTTGGTGCGGTCAGCGGCTTCATTGTCCAATTATACAAAAACTGGGTGAGCAAATAAAAAAATAAAGAATCTGAAAAGATAAACTAAACAATTGAAAAATAGAGAGATAAATTTGGTTATGAACTAATATTGGGAAGGAAATATATTTTTCGGAAAAGATATGGGAAGGAAAGATAAGCTTAACTAAAAGAGATTCTTGTGCATATGATGGAATTATACGCTAGCGAAAAAAATTCTATGTCAACCACTTTTCCCTACTTCCTTTAATTATCTAATTAAGTGATGAAGCCTTATATTGTGCAAGATTTACCGTGATGCTGGGAAGGAAGGTTTCACCTAAACATTAATAAGAACCCCTATCGGCAAAACAAAACCCTTCGTCTTTCATTTTTCCACTTTCACGAAATCCCGGTCCTCTCTCTTTTCCAGCCGTCAGCAACTATTCAACGAGGACTCCCGTTAACTTCTTTCTTGATCACTCTGAGCCCAAGTTACAAGGTATGGTGATGAATTAATTGATTCCTTATTTCTCATGTTTCCACGGGTTAGATTGATTCAATATATATGTTCTTTGTTTGTCTTGATAGCAATGGCGCCCTCTACTACATACCAACGAAAAGGAAGACAAAGATTACGCGAGCTCCTTACGATTTAGATAAAACCCGTTCCGAGTCTCTTCATTCTGAAGATAAACATGATTCAGATGAACATAGATGGAAGCAGGGAACACACAAGAGGATTGTCATTTGTAGCAAAATGCACTCATGTTATCGTCATTTTTAATATATACTCGTGTCATCGACCCTTGTCACAAAAGAAGACAAGATAATTTTATTGTCATAATAGAAATATATTCGTGACAACTCAACGTTGATCACCATTGCTTTATTTTTGACTCGCCAAGTTGTCACAAATGCTAACATTTTGTGATGAAAGGTTGGTCACCAATGAATGCGATTTGTAAAGTTCGTGCTCCAAATTTATCACCAATGGTGATTTTTGAGTGATTACTAAAGTTGTCACCACATATATCCTTTTGCAATAAAAATGTTGGTCACAAATGACTGCAGTTTGTGGTACGTATGGTGTTTTCATGATAAACAAACTCGTCACAAAAGTATATTGTGAGTGACAATCGACATTCATCACACCTAGGGGACATATGTGACAATAAAATTTGTCACAAATAATAACTTTAGGGACAACCAACCCGAGCCCCTGAATTTCAAAATGTGTGTTTGTGACATAATTATGGTCACACATGATAACTATTCGTTACAATTAGACATGTCACAATGGTAGTTTTGTGACTGGACTACCTCATCACAAAAAGAATATTTATTGATGATAATATTGTCACGCAAGTATTGATTTTGGTTACAAACAATGTTGTCACAATTGAGTAAGTTATTTGTGACGATTTAGACTCGTCACAGATAAAAAAAATTAATGTTGCCAAATCTAAAAAAAAAACGTTGCCTATTTTTCGAGAACGCGTTGCGAAAATTGTGAAATGTGTTGTCTAAAGTGGTGTTGCATAAGAGGTAAGGATATGCAACACTTTAAATTTGGGTTGCGAAAAATGAAAAATGAGTTGCCTATTCCTTTTGCAACCCCCACTATATGCAACCCCACCAAAAGTGTTGCGGTAGGATTTCGCAACTCTTTTACGACATTGTGCAACACATTTATGAGAGTTGCAAGAGGCCATTTTTCCCGTAGTGTCTAGACCCCGGGTTGATAATTAAACTTGCCTGTTACTGCATTCCCGGACTGCGATTACACTTGGTCGCAGTTTGGTGTTGTGTTTTGGCGTGTCAAGTTTTTGGCGCCGTTGCCGGGGAGCCCTCTAGATTATTGGGGAAACGTGAGAATTTGTTACTCTAGCTTTTATTTACTGCATTTTATCTCTTCCACCTGTGTGCCTTCACGGGTTGCTTCTGCTGATTGTGTGCAGGTAGTGCATGACCCGTAGCCAGTCGGGAGATCTACTACCACTTGACCAGGAGCTTGAACGAACCTGCAGGAACTCCAAGCGGGTTCTAAAGGCGCGACTGGCTGCGGAGAAGGCGCTGTCACAGCTACAGATCGGAGAAGAAGAAGAAGGAGAGATGGGTGATCCGCAGAACCACGAGGTGATCAACCCAGATGAGCAGACCATGGGATCCTACTGGACCGCTAGGGCTGCAGACATGAGGTCACCCATTCAACACCCTCATGTCCCAGCCAACAACTTTGAGGTGAGCACCTCAGTGTTCACCATGCTGCGCGGTTCAGTGGTGTTCCGTGGTAAGGAGGGAGAGTGCCCTCGATCACATCTCAGGCGATTCCACGAGCTCATCGATGGAATCAAGATCAATGGGGTACCAGTAGATGCCATCCAGCTGAGGTACTTCCCATTCACTCTGGAGGGGCAGGCCAAGGAGTGGCTAGACACTCGACCTCCGGGCTCCATCACCACGTTCGCCAACCTGGCGGACAAGTTCCTCACCCGCTACCATCCTCCATCCAAGACAGCTGATCTCCAGAAGCAGATTACACATTTTTCTCATGATGAGGATGAGACCATTAGGGATGCTTGGGAGAGGTACACCAGCCTCTTTCTCAGGTGTCCCAACCATGGTTTCAACGATGCGTTCAAGGTGGGCACCTTCTATCACGCCCTCTTCCCGGAGGACAAGCAGCTGATCGATTCAGTTTGTGGCGGGAACATGCTGACCAAAATCCCGCCACAGCTGAATCAACTCTTTGAGGAGATGGCAGAGAACGGTTACGACTGGGGCACTGCCAGGAGATCGAGACGAGCACCTGGACGGGGTGTGCATGCTGTGGGCACCCAGTCATCTGATTTGGTGCAGGTAGTATCGAAGCTGGTCTCAGCTATCGATCGTTCCGGGATGATTCCAGGGACCGGACAGCAGCAGGTGATGCTCTGCCTATGGTGCGAAAGCACCCATCATACGGTGGAGGACTGCCAGGCGATGAAGGAATCAACCACACCCCAGGAGCAGGTGAACTTCATCAACAATGTCAGGCGCAATGACCCCTACAGCAACACGTACAATGAGGGGTGGCGCCAGCATCCTAACTTCTCCTGGGCTGGGCCAAATCCCAAACCACCAGCTCCCTAGGGACCACCAGGCTTCCAGCGGCCACCATTCCAGCCCAGACAGGGGCAATTCCAGCAGCAACAACAGTCTCTCTATCAGCCCATGCAGGGGCAGGCTGCTCAATCACAGCCGCGGCCTTTCCAGCAGCCAGGTGCAGCCCCTGCTGCCCCAGTGCAGAATGATCAGATGGCTGAACTGCGGGACTTGGTAGGTTTACTCGCCAGTGCTAGTGCTCAGAAATTCAACACCTTTGAGCAGTTCATGGAGAAGGCCTCGGGTAAACTCCTTGCTCTTGAAGCTGGCCAGAGGAACACACAGGCCGTTTTGCAGGATATCCAGACCCAGCTGGGGAGCGTGGCCCAGGCAGTGGCTCAAAGGGCTCCTGGTACTCTACCCGGGCAGACCATCCCTCATCCGCAGACCCCGGATGAGCGCTGCAATGCCATCATGACCAGGAGTGGCAAGTTGACTGTTGATCCCCCTGCTCGGGAACCGGAGAGAGAAAGCCCTGTTGCAGCATCTCCAGCGGTTGAACAGGAAGTAGAGAAGGAGGTTGAGGTGCCTGCACCTAAACCGCAACCAGTAGTGAAGGAGTATGTCCCTAAACTCCCCTTCCCTACTCGGTTGCACAAAGACAGGCTGGAGGCAGAGTTCGAGAACTTCATGGCCATGCTTAAGAAGCTGAATGTCCAAGTGCCCTTCCTGGAGGCACTATCGCAAATGCCGAAGTATGCGAAGTTTCTGAAAGAGCTTCTCTCAAAGAAGCAGAAGCTAAGTGAGCTGGCCACTGTGGAGCTCAGCGAGGAGTGCTCGGCTATTCTGCAGAACAAGCTTCCGCAGAAGAAAAAGGACCCAGGTAGTTTCACTATCCCGTGCTCTATTGATAAATTGCATGTAGAGAAGTCCTTGGCGGATTTAGGTGCTAGTATCAATGTTATTCCATATAAATTGTTCATGAAACTAGGCCTAGGTGAACCCCGTCCTACTAGGATGACCCTTCAATTAGCTGACAGATCTGTAGTGCATCCTAGGGGAATAGTGGAAGACCTTCTGGTTAAGGTTGGCAAATTCACATATCCTGTGGATTTTGTTATCCTGGACATTAGTGAGGACACAGAAGTGCCTCTTATACTGGGAAGGCCTTTCCTGGCCACCGCCAAGGCTCTCATAGATGTGCATGATGGGACCTTAGTTTTGAGAGACGGCGAGGAGCTAATAACGTTTTCAGTTGCTAACACTATACCTGCTTCGTTACCTCTGCATGCTGTATCTCACCAGGAGCACGAGTCTGTCGTGTATCCTTCTGTGCTACCTATTTTGCAGGACCCGCCTCCCACACCTTCGCCGCCACTCCGGACCACTCTGTCACCCAAAGATCAGATCAAGGAGGAGTGGCGGCCGAAACTGCAGGCAGCTAAGCCCGCTCGAACGAAAGCCGGAGACTACTATGAGCTGGTCCCGCCCCCACCTTGGCCATCCGAGTATTCACTCGCTTGCATCCTACCGGATGGCCAAGTCGAGCTGGCAAATGCAGGTGGCCACATTCGTCGCGTGCATGGCCACCATTTGAAGCTGTACCTCAAGAGCGATGTGGATCCGCTCTTGAAGGCACCTGATCCTACACTTCCCTGAGCATCCATACTGGCGTCCAGCTAAAAGACGGTAAAGAAGCGCTTGTGGGGAGGCAACCCCACCGAGGTTTGCATTTTCTTACTCTTTTTCCTTTGATTTTGTGTTTTTTTGAGTCTTGAGACGTTGATCCAGAGTCAAGTGTCGTTTTTGAGTGAAAACAGGTTGATTTTGGGGCTCCAGAATGCCGCACGGATAGGTCCTCAAGTTGCACGGCCGTGCGGATATCCCCCCTTGGCCGTGCGAGCTCTCGGTACAAAGCGCAAGGCCAAAAGTGCACATTGCACGGCCGTGCAGCTCAGCCTGGCCTGGCCGTGCGAGCTCTCGGTAAATGTTGCACGGCCAAATGTGCCAGGTGCACGGCCGTGCGCGGATCCTCGGCCAGCCCGTGTCGGCCTGCACGGGCAAAAGCAACCCCTGCACGGCCGTGCGCCAGCTGACGGTGATGATGGTGTGGCTGCTGCTGCTGATGATGACGCGTTCATGAACGACATCGACCTCGATGATCTTGGCGACGAGTGGGCTGTACTCGTTGCCCGTCTCAGTGTGTTTTCTTTTTCATTTTAGACTTTTGTGGGTTTGCTCCATGTGTGCGGAGCTTGAACTTAGTGTCGTTTGTGTTTGTTTTTGGTTTTTCCTTTGTGGTTTGATGTAGCCGTCTGGGCTAACACTTGTCCCTAACGCCAGTGTGCTAGTGTGTTTCTGGTGTTCGATTTGTGCAGCTTTGTCCACTCTCCCGTTCGTTTTTCGCTGACTGGTCCACGTCCAGTCCCCCAGCAGTGTTCTTACCCGGTAACATCGTTCCCCTTATCTTTCCCTCTACTCCATTGAGGTCAATGTCGTGCTTAAGTGTGGGGGGATGCTTTGTATCGGTTGGAATATGTATGATGGTGCTTGGAGCCTAGTCCGCTGTCCGAATCTTACGATTTGAGGGCTCCAAGTACTGCTGTTTGATCATATTGGCACTGTGTTTTGATGGATGAATTGATTGGTTTTCGGATTAATGCATGACAACTTGTTTGCGACTAGGACAACCTATGATGAGGACTGAGATGTGCAGTAGAACGATGTAGGGGTTCAGTTTTTCAACTGTTCGCTTGCCAACTGTGACTTGATCTGACTTGATCTGATTACTTGTCCTTGACAGTCGTTTATGCATCTAATTCAGGGTATCAGAATGTGAGATAGAGCATATAGGTAGCCATGTGAGATTTGAGCCTGCTCGTTTCTTTCTTGTGCGATAGACCCCTCTTCCATGATGTGTAGCATTCACGTTGTCACTAGCTGAGATGATGGGGGCATAGGAGTAGCCCACGCCCAAAACTGACTGTCCTGATGTGTCATATCCCCTAGTCAGCCCCTTTGAGCCGTGTGTTATCCTTTCTTTTGGTCTATAATGGAAAAAAATCACCCTTGTTGCATCTTTTAGAAGGTTCCACAGAGTGGTTTTTATATATTCTCTGCTGTTTCTGCTAAAGTCTATGTGAGTGTTGGAGGTAGTGCTTAAAAGTTGGGCAGGTGTTTGAAATTTATGCAGAAGTGGTGGCTCTCTTAGGAAATGAAAAGAAAAATGAAACAAAGAAAAAAAAAATTGAAAGCAAAAGAGAGCCACTACCAAAAATCTGAATAATGCCCAGTAAGCAGTGTTTCTTAGCAGTCTGGCTTGGAAATGCTGATGTTTATGCCTCCTTCGCTCTTGTGCTCTCAAGATATTGAGTAATGCAGAATAGCAGAAAGAAAATACCGGGTTGTTTGACTGTGATTGTGTGTTTGGAAAATGTGGAACCTTTTGCTATGAATACTTCCACCACCTAAAAGGCCTTTTCCCCATGTCCAAGACCCCAGCCAGTCATTTGAACCTGTGTCTAAGACCTCCTGATTAGTTAGTGGTGACACCCCATATGTGAACTCTAGCATTTAGAGGTTGCCATCATGGTGAAGAGATGATAGGGATTGAGAGAAATAGCATGCGCATCTTTCGCATCAAATTGTCCTGACCCCACTGGTCGAGAGTGAGTGATTCATTTTCATTTTCTATATGCTCTTGTACCCCGGTGAGGACCTAGATTGCTCGGTCTCTATTCTGATGTCTTGAGTTGGATGCATGAGTTGACTGTTTTGAGTAAGTGGTTGAATCAAGTCTAGGTTGGCCAGTGAACAGACGGGAGACTCTTCCTTTACTCGATTTGCTGCACTCGAATGTCCTTTGTGGTGGTTGTCCAGGTTGTTATTGAGGTTGTGCATGTATTAATGTTTGAACACCAGTGCGATTCACGTGTTCTGTGCCTTTATGACTTGTCCCCAATGTTGGTTGATTGAAATATGTAAGCTTGCCTAGTGTCTGACTTGGTTTGCTTGGGGACAAGCAAACGGTTAAGTGTGGGGGAGTTTGATAGACCGTCATTTACACATGTTTTTACCCCCGTTCTTACACCGTTTGAGGTGTTGATTCTCGTATTTTAGGCCGATTTCACGCTAGGTTGTGCTTGTTTGTGATATTTCAGGTCCTAGTACATGAATGAAGGCTTAGGAGCGAGTCTGGGGTCGATTGGACGAAGAACGGACGAATGGCGAGCTTTTTGGGGAGCTGCACGGGCAGACCAGGGAGGCTGCACGGCCGTGCACCTGGCCGTGCGAGAAGCTTGAGTGAGGACTAAATGACACGCTGCGTTTTGGAGTGCACGGCCAGAATGGTGGTCTGCACGGCCGTGCACCCTGGCCGTGCGAGTCGGGAAAGCCTGGTTTTAGAGCCTATTCCGAGCCAAAAGTGGGAGAGTCGTGTTTTGAGAGCAAAAACAGAGCCCTAGAGAGAGAAAGTGCGAAGAACACATCCTAGAAGCTGTCTTAGAGCTGGATTTCATCGAATCGAGCTTGGAGATCGTCATAGGAGTGGAAATCATCGTCCCGGAGCAGATTATCCTCATCGTTATGAGTATGACTAATCCGATTCTTGTTTTCTCTTCTCTCTCTATGGAGTAGAACCCTTCTCTCACTTGGGTATGAAGAACCCTAGTTCCTTGTGTTAGGGATTTGATTGTAATGACTTGGGATGATATTACTGTTTGATTTTAATCGAATGATGCATGTTTATTGAATTGATTTGAGTCTGATCAGCTTTTCTCAATTTCTGCTGCAACCTGAGATAGATAGAATCTGATTAGGTTGTTAGAGCCTCTTCATTCGATAGTAGGAGATTGGCTATACGAGAGTTAGCCAGTTTACTGCTTTGTACTGGTGTTCTTGGCGCCAGTAGTGGAGTTCTGTGTTCATAGCCTCAGCTTTCTATCTCGGTGAAGACTAGTCGTCTGCCGGGTAGTTAGACTGAGAGGGCTTGGTCAGCTTAAGAGATTCCAAGCTACTGTCGGATCTTCCGCAGTATAATCAACAGTAAATCAACCCAGGGAATTGCAATTGAACCTAACTAAGGGGCTAGGGGGACTCAATCCCGAGTGACTCTTGCCTGCTTTAGAAAACCGAACAATTTACTGCTTTCTTGTTGCTTTTACTTTTCACAACAATCACTCGAACTAGTTTGCTAGATAATAGAGAATCACGGAGTAAGCAGTAGATCTAGACCCCGGGTTGATAATTAAACTTGCCTGTTACTGCATTCCCGGACTGCGATTACACTTGGTCGCAGTTTGGTGTTGTGTTTTGGCGTGTCAGCTGTCATATCATTTTTTTACTTATTACAAAACCCTACAATATGAAACATCATAGGCCATGTTCAACTATCACATCGTCTCTTCTTCTTGCTTTAGATTCGAGAGCCTACAATACAAGACCCAACCATCTCAAAAGCCATCATTATCACGCAATGGTAAATTTCATTTTTCTCCAGCTGCACAGTCATAAAGCCAGTCGATCTCATCTCATACAAATAAGAAGCAAAAATTATTAGAGAAACATGCATTTGAGTTTAAACTTTGTGTGACTAACAGATAGCAAATTCAACATTTTAATTATTATTTAATACTTGATTAGATTCTTATATATATCTTATAAATAGAGGATAACTTTAAAATCATGGTCCAAATATCATTGGTTTGAGTATTCCGTATCGAATTGTAGTATTGAATATGTAAAAGTGATGTACAGTTCTTAATTAGTATTAATTTTTATACCTACTAAGACACAATCGTATGCA
Organism: Linum tenue; assembly: GCA_946122785.1. Classification (NCBI taxonomy): domain Eukaryota; kingdom Viridiplantae; phylum Streptophyta; class Magnoliopsida; order Malpighiales; family Linaceae; genus Linum; species Linum tenue. The sequence continues at coordinate 74,841,154 of CAMGYJ010000005.1, read as the reverse complement.
TATCTTTGTGTAAAATTATATGAGACTGGTTCTTTGATCATTTTAGTTTTGGCTAACCGTCAAATTTTAAACATCTACCTATTCTTACATGATTGGATCCAACAATCATTAGGAGTTTAATAAGTTGGTTCATTTCACCTTTTTTTAATGTGCTAATGAATTTGTAGGGAATGGACATGTATTTATATACATTCTACACAGTATATAATACTGAAATGAGAAAATTGTTGTCTCATTTCAAATTTCTTACAACGAGAGCAAAAGTAGGAGTGATATTTTTGCTTCACAATTATTTTACATAAACTACAAACTTCCGAAACCCAGAAATTATAGCTCAAACTAAAAATCAGAGCATCAAAGATCAAAGTTCACAAATTTTATTTCATATATCACTCATTTGAGAGATTTTTCTCTCTATAAACAAAGTAAAATGACACAAGTTATAGCCAAATCAACAGCTTTGGCACGAAGATGATGACCCGCTTCTTCGAGGGAGAAAGGAATACATGCGGTGCCATCAGAGATCTGGAGAGCAAAGATGAAAATGATATACCACGAGTTCATGGATGGGGACTTTAAAATAGATCATCAAATCACGGGCTTGGGGCTAAATAAAAGGATTGGAGGTTAGTTAGATGGTTGATGATATAGAAGGGGCTCTCCAGTATCGGCTTAGGAAACAAAGAATCGAAGGGGAAAAAGAAGATATAGACTCTTTTAATAACAATTAATTGAGTGCATGGGGTGGGATAACTGATGCATTAATTTCACTTTTCCTTTTGAAAAAAATATAAAAACTTAAAAAAACTACAAACAGTATCGTAAACTTTTGGTGGGTTTCTGTTCAACTTTTGAAGTTTGTTCCTTTTTCGTATCTAATCAGATTATTTAAAGCTATTATCCTACTAAAATGATTTTATTTTTATTTTTAGGGTTCATTGTTATAATATTTTGACCAAAACATGTTAGTAAGTAAAATGATATATCAACTAAAATAATATAATATTCACGCTCTTTCGGCGCACTCAAATTATAATTCTGGAAGAATATACGCTCTTACGATCCCGTTCTAGCTCCCGCTCTAGCGAATTGGTATGCTAAATCTGTCGAGTCAATTATGTAGACAAAGAGACTACTGGCAGAACTCACCTTCCATCACTTAATGCCTTCCCTTGCAACCACCCTCACACTCAATTCCCACTTGGCATTTCCTCATTAATAACACATCTGACACACACAGCCGCCATAGGAGTGCGACCTTCATTGCGTGATGAATATATGTCGTTGGAGTGCTTTTTAGGAGCTCGAAGGAGGATAGCGGAAAGTAGCATATAGAAAAAAAAATGTAAATAGTCCAGGCTAGGAAGAATATTATCCATATGTAGATGAGATTTTATATAATTTATAAATATATGAACAATATAATGACTTTTTCATATATATCCGTGCAAGAGCAGACTAAAATGATTGGACCATTAACCTTCGACCCACTTAATCGACCAGGCCAACAGGCTAAACCAGGTTGACAACCTTTGATACTTTGAAATCCATATATTCTAAAAATTTTGGGTTCCAATTTTTATGATTGAGTCTAATAGATCAATAATTGTGGACTTTCAGAGAGTGGTTGAAATTCAAAAGTCGGTTTTCAAGGTTCTTTCGTGGAAGACAAGTTTTTGCATTTAATTATTGTTGGGTCGAAAGAAGAGAAAGCGAAACAGAAGGAGGATGGGATTGTGACTATTAATTATTGGAAGTTGTAGATGGAGAAGATGAGCCATAAAAAGGGGCTAAATTTAATTTGATAATACGTATATACTATATATTACGAGGGGATGTTTGATGTGAATAATAATAGAGGGATAAATTTGAGAAAAATGGATAATAGAGTGACAATTGACATAATTTGTAATAACTAATTATCGCTAATGTCATAATCAATAAATACCATAAAGATTACTTTGAAATAATGAATTAACTATTTTCAAAAATTTCAAATTATTTTAAAACATGAAGAAATTAATCAACATAAAAAAAATTCATCCAACCAACGGCTCTTGTAAATATTTTAAATATAATTATAAATTAACCAATATAAAGGAGAAAGCAAAACTCATTCGGCCAAGGGCCGAGTAAAAGCTATTACTATAAAGCGTTTTCTCACAAAAAGCTTCCCCGCAACTTGCGGGTTTTCCTTTTCTTTTCCTCTTTTTTTTCCGCATTCGTGCCAACCTCCGACAATTTCCTTTTTTCCCCTTCACAAGCCTTTTTTAAATAAATGAGTATTTAACTTTTTTTTATCCCATTGTCCCTTTTCAGTTAGTAAAATATATTACGAATAAGTTACGTTTAAATACGTATGAGTAATTTATTTAATAACTAAACTAATGATACGTCTAATGGTGATTTAAAATTCATAAGAAATATGATATTAATTATTTTAAAAGTGTTAAAATAATGATACGTCTAATTCATTAAATACATATATTAAGAGTGTTACACGAGAGTTATATGTGTTTAATATGAGAGTCATCGAATGTATGAGGAAAAATGAAATGGTCTATCTATAGTACGTAAACAGAAGTTTTAAACGCATAAAATATGTAGGTTCATACATACGCGTATTAAACGGAGTATTCACTAACTATGCTCCTCAGGTAATGCAATTTTTTAGAGTTTTCTCCGAGATTGTATATTGTTTGGCTGATTAAAATACACTTGGTATTATTTTTGTTAAGATCTATAAAATAAAAATTCTATTGTGATATATCCTAGATCTCAATTATAATTATCAGCTGTCATCATATTATTAGAATTTTTTTAAGTAATTGTCAAGAGTTAACATTTCATATGCATTAGAAATTTGTAGTGTATATTGCATAATATAAATAACTTAAGTATCTTGACTGATAAATAGTTTAAACATTAAAAATCCTGAGTGGAACATTAGCTCGAACATCAAATGTTATGCAAAAAGACTATACATCATCATTTCAACATTAGAAAAAAACTTTGAAAAACTTCGTTGTGTTATAAGTCAAACTTAGATAGATGAGCTATTATGAGAATGATGACAAATATTTATTTTTTTAACATTAGTATGTTATATATTTAATCAAAAGTTTTGTTAAGGATTTAATGTCTTCATTAGAAACGTGTATTGCACATGCCAATGACTAAACATTATTCCTAAAAAGTATTGAGTGTTTGATTTACTTTTTTTTTAGAAACCTGCACGGAGCTTTATTGATCAATCGAAGCTGTTACATCATCCAGACTTAATTGATCAACCAAAAATATTGGGGGCGGTCAAACAACACTTCCACTTCATCCCATCTCGTCTTCGAGTGTGCCATTATGTGAGCTGCTACATTAGCATCCCGACATACATGTCTCATTATGCCAATTGTTGATTCGAGTCGCTTCCTCACTTCCCGACATATAATGCCAAGTTTCGTTCCCACCTCTTCTGCCTCGCGAATAGCCTTCACTACGTTCAAGCAGTCCATTTCAAGAATCGGGGTTCCCAATTGGTGTTGGCAGGAAAGCATCATCCCGAACTCAGTTGTTAAGGCTTCCTCGAGCTCCACCTCCTTCATACCTTGAATTCGCTTAGTTGCCGCCATTAGAAACTCTGAAACCGGCTTTGGTGGTCACGCACGACAAACCCAAGACCTACTCTCGCTGGATCAATTCTCACGTCTGTGTTCACCTTCATATACCCTTCTCTTGGCCGCTTCCATATCTTCACCAGGGTTGCCGACGGGGCCAACCATTCGCGCGTTTGCCTCAACCTTATTTGTCAAGCAAAGTCTGAGCGCGGGAAGTGATCTTCGACTCATCCATCTTCTCACCATTAAATAAGTGTACATTCCTCTCTTTCCACAACATCCATAGAAGCATACTTCAATCCTCCAGGTTAGTCTCCGATGATTCTTTTGTTACTTTCTCCACCCATTCAAAGCACGTCAAAGACCCCTTTATCTCGAACAGCGACGCCACATGTGATGCTCTCCACAGCCGGCTGGCCAAGCACATTCGTAGAACAAATGTGTTAGTGTTTCACTAAGGTTGCAGAATGGACATGCATTACCCCGCTTCTGGCTCTTCTCCGCTACTCGAGATCCGGTGGCCAAAGATTCCCTAGCAAATTGATAGACCGTTAATTACACATGTTTTTATCCCCGTTCTTACACCGTTTGAGGTGTTGATTCTCGTGTTTTAGGCCGATTTCACGCTAGGTTGTGCTTGTTTGTGATATTTCAGGTCCTAGTACGTGAATGGAGGCTTGGGAGCGAGTTTGGGGTCGATTGGACGAAGATCGGACGCATGGCGGGGTTCCAAGGAAGCCACACGGGCAGTCCTGGGTGTCACACGGCCGTGCAAGTTGCAATTGTGGCCGTGTGATTCTCGCCGAGAGCAAACACGGGCAACTCAGGAAATCCACACGGTCGTGCAACCCTGGCCGTGTGAGATGGCTGAAGATCGACTTAATGATACGCCGCGTTTCAATCCGCACGGCCAAATGGGTGAGCCACACGGCCGTGTGGCCTGCCCGTGTGAGTCGGGAAACTCTGGTTTTTGAGCCAATTTCGAGCCAAAAGTGGGAGAATCGGATTTTCAGAGCAAAAACAGAGCCCTAGAGAGAGAAAGTACGAAGAACACATCCTAGAAGCTATCTTGTAGCTGGGTTTCATCGAATCGAGCTTAGAGATCGTCATAGGAGTGGAAATCATCATCCCGGAGCAGATTTTCCTCATCATTATGAGTATGACTACTCCGATTACTGTTTTTACTTCTCTCTCTATGGAGTAGAACCCTTCTCTCACTTGGGTATGAAGAACCCTAGTTCCTTGTGTTAGGGATTTGATTGTAATAAGTTGGGATGATTATACTGTTTGATTTTAATCGAATGATGCATGTTTATTGAATTGATTGAAGTCTGATCAGCTTTTCTTGATTTCTGCTGCAACCTGAGATAGATAGAATCTGATTAGGTTGTTAGAGCCTCTTCATTCGATAGTAGGAGATTGGCTATACGAGAGTTAGCCAGTTTACTGCTTTGTACTGGAATTCAATTCCAGTAGTGGAGTTCTGTGCTTATTGCTTCAGCTTTCTATCCCGGTGAAGACTAGTCGTCTGCCGGGTAGTTAGACTGAGAGGGCTTGGTCAGCTTAAGAGATTCCAAGCTACTGTCGGATCTTCCGCAGTCTAATCAACAGTGAATCAACCCAGGGGAATTACAATTGAACCTAACTAATGGGCTAGGGGGACTCATTCCCGAGTGACTCTTTCCTGACTTTGAAAACCGAACAATTTCCTGCTTTCTTACTGCTTTTGCTTTAAACAACAATCAATCGAATTAGTTGGCTAGATAATAGATAATCACGGAGTAAGCGGTAGATCTAGACCCCGGGTTGATAATAGAACTTGCCTGTTACTGCATTCCCGGACTGCGATTACACTTGGTCGCAGTTTGGTGTTGTGTTTTGGCGTGTCACAAATCTTCACATAAAAATATGCACCTTAGGCGGCACATTCATCGACCACAGTTTTTTCCACATGGCCGAGTCCCCCACCATCGGCAGACCCTTTGTTTCACGTACATCCTCCACCATTTCCTGTAGCCTTCCTTCGTCGTATATCTCCCGTCTCTACTAGATGCCCAGATTATCTTGTCCACCTCGTCCACGTTCCGTAGAGGGATTTGACGTATCACATAAGCCATGTCTCGAGTGAAGCAGCTATCGATGAGGGTGTTATCCCACTGATTAGTGGTTTCGTCAATTAACTCCCTCACCGTCGAGTCCACCTCCTAACCCATAGGCACCGACTGCACAATGTATCCTAGGTCATAGGCAACCAAAGATCCCCCCAAATTCGAACCAAAGAACCGTTCCTGATCCGCCATCTCATTCCACTAACCAAAAATTCACGAGCACTCATGAGACTACGCCAAACATAACTCGGCTTGTACCCAACACTTGCATCCATCACTAAAGTATTCTTATGATACTTTGCTCAGAGGAGTCAAGCAATCAACAATCCTGACCCCTGATATAAGCTCCAAAGCTGGCACGCTAGGAGTTACTGATTAAAACCTCGGAGGTCCCGGAAACCCATTCCCCGCTCAGATTTTGAGGAGATCAAAGATTCACGCACCACCCATGGTATTTTCTACTCATCTCCCTTCTGTCCCCATCAGAATCTGGTGATCATCCCATGGATATCGTCAATAATCCCATCTGGTACCTTAAACACTGACATAGAGTAGGTCAGTTGTGCCTACACGACCAACTTAATTAAAACTTCCCTCGTCGCTACTGACTTAACTCTCTCCTTCCACCCTGCAAGCTTCTTACAGAAACGTTCTTTCAAATATACAAATAACTTCTTCTTAGACTGACCCACCTCTGTTACCAATCCCAAATATTTATCATGCTTCTCCAGTGCCTTCATACCCAAAATTGAGCTAAGCTGTAACCACTAATGTGGTTTTACCTTGGAGCCAAAACTTACTTCTAACTTTTCAAAACTCGCCAATTGGCCTGATTCCCTCTCATAGTCCGTGAATATCTTTCAGAGGTATTTTCTTTCCTGTACTGTGGCCCTAGCAAAAAAGATAGAGTCGTCAGCGAAAAACAGGTGGGATACCACGAGGGCTCTCCTTCCCACTAACAGTCCATGGATATGCCTCTCCGCCACCGCCTTCGACGTGTAAGTCGACAAACCCTCCGCCAACAATAGAAACAACTATGGTGATAGAGGGTCAGCTGTCTTAGTTCACGGCTCGGAACAATCACATCTGACTTGGGCCCATTCACCATAACTGCATAAGGAACTGATTGGACACATAACATAATCATCCAAATCTAGCGCTTTGCAAAACCCAACTGCCACATTATCTCCTTGAGAAACCACCACCTGACCCTATTGTAGGCTTTAGCCATGTCTGTCTTTGCTTCAAAGTACGCCGTATTGGCCTTTGTCTTCTTCTTCGTGTATGGAAGCATTTAAAGGAAGCCATGACATTGTCTGCGATGAATCTTCCCGGAACAAAAGCATTATGCTCCTGTGAGATAATCCCACCAAGAAGTCCCTTCAACCGGTTCGCCAAAGCCTTCAATAAAATCTTGTAGAGGATGTTGCATAAACTAATCGGAGGAAACTCCTTTGCCATTGTCGGGTCTTTTGTCTTCGGGATCATGAAAATTAAGGTATGGTTAAGTCCCTGTGGCATAGACTCAGTTTCGAGTTTCGAAAAGGTGCACGATCAAATTTGTAACTTCATCGCCTACTATATGCCAATATCTCGAGAAAAATAACACTGAAAACCATCATCATCTGGCGCCTTCCCCTTACCCATCTGGGGTAGAGCAGAATACAACTCATCCCTCAAAAGAGGACGAGACAGCGCCTTGTTATCCCTTGAGCTTACTCTCCGCTCGATGGCGTTAAGAACGAGGGTTTGCATGGGTCTCTCACCTTGCATGAAACAACGTAGCAAAATAATGGGTTAGACACAAACCATAGCCTCTCCCTTCCAAGCTTCATCAATAACACGCTCACAATCTTAGTGTTTTGCCCACAAAGCCTCAAAGCGAAACGACTAACCCCATTTCACCTCTTCATCCTCTTCTCCCAACTAATCAAATATGAACGGGCCGATTTTGTTCCAGGTGGGTGACGCGCGCATTACTATACATCATTCGCCAACTTTCATTTTCCACTAAAATGATCAAGTCTTTCTTCAATGAAACCTCCCTGTTGTCTCCTATTCTCCCACATAAACGGGTAGCCTTGGAAACCAATATCTTGCAAGCCCACTTTTGTGAGGTAGTGTGAGAAAGCGGCCATCTCAGTCTCTCTCGCCAGATTTCCTCCTTTCTTCTCATGATCCCCTACAATTTGATTGAAGTCTCCACCATAGATCCATGCCCCCCCCCCCCCCCCCCCCATTGCGCCGCTAAAATGTCTCAAGAGCGCCCATGTATGGTATGTATCCCGCCCTTCTGACCACCCATAGACTCCTTGTAAATCGCCAAACTATTTCTTGTGTCTCTTCAATCTTCACATCAATATAATGAGCATCCTGATCCATACATGTCAAGTTAACATCGTCATGCAACCACATACTCAAACCGCTTGCCCTACTACCTCTTGAAACATCACATGACCAACTCTTACCTTTGGAAAATCCAAGTTACATCTCGTTTCCTCATTTTCCACTTCCAGTTGTCGCGTCTCCATAAGGAAAATCACCTAGGGGGAAGCCTGACACAGAAGCGACTTCAGTGCTCTCACTGCTTGTGTGCTTCCAAGATCACGATAGTTATAGCTGATGATCCTCATTTATTCCCAGAAGGGATAAATTCCCCACACCTTCAGCCAATTGGTTTTTCTTAATTCCCACGCCTTCTTTTTTCTTAGCTTTACCCCACTTACCTCATCATTATCTTGTAGTGTTTTCTTACCTCCTCCTGGGATGTGCTTGGCGTTATGGGAGTTGGTATGTCCCCATGCATCGCAATAGGTCCCCCCATACCCCGCTCCCCGTCCTCCTTATCAACTGCATTATCTAGCTCCTTTTCCACTTCTTTCACACCCTCCTCCTTCCCATCCTCTGCTAGCGCCTTAAATCGGTTCTGATTCCCCATTTTCTTGTCCTCTTTTGTCCACTCATATCCCAACGCTGCGGATATCTTTCCCGTCTCTTAACCACCATCCATTCCCCATATATTTGACCATTTGTCAGATCCACCGGTGTTACTTGCAACTCCTCTTCAATTTCTTCTTCCACCATTTGGTCACGAGGGTAGCACTAGCAGTCTGAAGCCACTTTACCATAATTCGCACAGTTCGTGCAAATATTGTACAATCCCTCATATTGGATTAAATAGGTGATACCCTCCACTTTATACTGTGACAACAAGATTTGCTTTAAATCCACTTCTACCACATACCCTTGCAAACTTTCCTCTTACCCCCAGTTTGGTAGCTCTGTCCACCCGTACCGGCTTCCCAATTGTCACCGCAATTCTCATAACAGCTTCTGTATTAATAAACTCGATTGGCAGATTTGGGAGCTGGACCCACACCATAGTGGAGTTAACCACTGTTTTCCACGGGTTAAAACAAGCGATGAATTGTCAGGTATGTATCCCCTAACATCCATGGCCCTCCCATAGTAGCATACTCCTAGTCCTTCTGATTCCGAAACTGAACCAGGAAACAACCATTCCTCAGGTTAGATATTTGTATCTCGCCATTCCTTGCCCACACAGAGTTCAATCTACGTGAGAGAGGAATAAACGAGGCACACCTGCCAAGCCCCTTCACAACAAGGAAGGGTTGATCGCCACTCCATCCTCCATCAGATCTTCTCTGCCGCTATGAATACGATGGGGGCACTTTGGGTCTTAATTATCTTCATCAAGGGTATCATCCTCTTCTTTCTCCGCCTGTGCTACATCTTCCGAATCAGAGTCGGCAATATGCCTGTTATCCTCCTATAGCACCTCGCTAAACCTACGACCCATTCCCGCCTTCCAGGTCGTATACTCTTGCGAGCTCTTTCCATCAGTTTCCATCTCTGTCGTCGAACTATTCTCGACCTCCACAGGGTTGCTGCCAAAAATAAGGGGTCGTACCTTCTTCCTTGGCTGAGTAGTTTCCTTCGCACTCTTACCATCTAAGGAAGACAAGTTGTCAGCCAGACGCCACTTGTATTCGGGGGCTTGCCACTCAATGTCGTCGTCATCGATAGGGAATCAGAGATCTAGGGTTTTTTCTTGAGTTTTTTCGTCGCCCGAGAAGTTCGTGATTTACAAATTGTCTAATATGCACAAGTTAATCTCACATAAAATTCAAAAATTGTTTATACCATAAAATAATATTGGACTTTGCTACGGTGACATGCATGTCACGGTGACATGCACTTTTCGGTCGACCTCATATAGGATCAGGTCGACCTAATCAGTTGTTTCAGTGTACAAAGAGTTTCATGGTGCCTACTTTGGAGATTCATATCTTACAATTGGCTAGATGGAAATTGGAGATTAAAGGCTTGTTTTGAAGCTGAAGTGTCCCTCTACACATTAAAGTACTTGGGAGCACAATAGAAAGTCCAGAAGACCATTTTTGAACCTGACCAAAAGGCTATGCCAAAACTGGGAAACTGCCTGAAAATGGCTAAGTCTGGCAACGTGTTTGTCAAGCCTACTTTGGAGCTCAATTTGACAAGCATGGGTGCGAGTCAAGTCCAGGGGCCTTTACCACGTTAAATTAAGTATTTTTTTATACAAAGGCAAGGCATTGAATGAAAGATTGAATATCTTTAAGGCTTCAAACAAAAGGCTCGAAGTTGCTACGAAGGCTGTTTTTCTGGCAGCTTGCTTGTGCTCGAAGTCTGCCAGAAAAACAGCCTTCGTAGCAACTTCGACCCTTTTGTTTGAAGCCTTAAAGATATCCAATCTTTCATCCAATTTCTTGAATTTGTATAAAAAAAATACCTAATTTAACGTGGTAGAGGCTCCTGGACTCGACTCGCATTCATGCTTCTCGAATTGAGCTCAAAAATAGGCTTCACAAACACGTTTCCAGACTTAGCCATTTCTAGGCAGTTTCCCAGTTTTGGCATAGCCTTTTGATGAGGTTCAAAAATGGTCTTCTGGACTTCCTATCGAGCTCTCAATCACTTCAATATGTAGAGGGACACTCCAGCTTCAAAACAAGTCATTAGTCTTCAATTTCCATCTAGCCAATTGTATGATATGAATATCCAAAGTAGGCACCATGAACTGTTTTTACACTGAAACAACATATTAGGTCGACCGGATCCTATATGAGGTCGACCGAATCCTAAATGAGGTCGACCGGATCCTATATGAGGTCGACCGGATCCTATATGAGGTCGACCGAATTCTATTTGAGGTCGACCTAATCCTAACTGAGGTCGACCGGAAAGTGCAAGTCACCGTGACATGCATGTCACCGTAGGCACACCCAATAATATTTGGGTAATGAACGAAATAACACAAATATCTTTTGAAAATTGTATACTGTTGGTTCTGTTTTCAAATTATTTCATTTTAAAAAATAGGGTTAATATATTTGTATGGCCTGAACTTTGCACATAATAAACATCATATCAAATATTTTCGATCTAGAACATCCTGTTCCAAATTATACATAAAAGTAACGAAATCGGCCAAATCGATGTTTGACAGTTATCTTGGACAGTCAAACGCGTTGACTAACGGTCAATGTGCCATGTCACTGCCAAGACACCAACTTTCACTAAATGTTTTTTGTATTTTCCACATATTACCATTTTTATTTTTCATTTTGAACAAAAGAAGAAGAAAAAGTAATTTCATTTTGAACCAAGAAAAAAAAATGGTAATAGGTGGAAAATATAAAAAAAAATTGGGTAAATGCCACATTTGATCACTGAGATTACTAAATTTTGTCATGTTTAATCACTAGAAAAATTTAATATCAATTTTGGTCACTCGAATTACTGACACATGTCACATTTAGTCATTCTCTTGTTAGCCTCCATCCAACTCCGGTCACTCGAGTTATTGAAACATGTTATATTTAGTCACTCAAATTACTGAAACAGGTCACATTTAGTCACTCTCCCATTAGTTTCTGTCCAACTCCACGAGAGAGTGACTAAATGTGACCTGTTTTAGTAATTCGAGTGACCAAAATTGATATTAAATTTTTTTAGTGACTAAATATGACACAATTTAGTAATCTCAGTTACCAAATGTAACATTTACCGCGTTGACAGTTAGTAAGGGATGACAGTTAGTAAGGGAAAACAGCAGGTGGGGCACTACCCAAATGGCCTGAAAGCTTAACTGTAATCCCTGCTAGAATCAGGAATGGGAACCCTTGAAGGAACCACTCCAGACAAGTTTAACGAGTACACAGAGCTATGGCAGAAACGGCCAGGATACTACAAGAGGGTCAACCAACAGCTTGCCCAGCCCGGGCCGTACAGGAAATTACAGGAAATGTGTAATTTGTTTCTGCATCTACAAACGTAAAAGACAGTTGCAGTCCCCAACTTTCACGTTTGAAATTCTGTAATTTCTAAACCCATCAAGTCTCATGTTGCAAAAGGAAACAAACCACAGCAAAATTCAAAAGGAAAGGACCAAGTGGGATGGATTGTACCATACACTACAGCAATCTATTCACCCACTGGCGGCTATACTCCTCTCAATCGCCTCATGATCAACTGTGATGTTCGAAGCAGTAAAGCGTGAAGGCTAAATGAACTCCAAGAACAAGGCTTCTTGTTTACTGTTCAGACCAGCTTCATACAAACTCAATGAGCCATCTTCCACAGAGAAAGCACGCCTAGGATATGGTCTCACCTATTCAACAATTAAAGTCCATCCAGCACAAGTGCGGAGTTCAGTCATCATTGACAGCCATTGAAACTAAAGAAAATGAACGCAAATTATATGAAGGCCTTAACAGATAACCACTTACCACTCTGTACGTTCCAGGCTTAACAGCTCTGCCAACGTCAATGAAGTCAAACACACACTAGAAAGGAAAGGAGGCAAATCAGTTGAGTCAAAGATAGAGATACGGATGTATACACAGAAAAGTCTTTTGAAGATTCAGGCACATTACTTTCAGCTTGTCGGATTTGAGAAAGCGGCGGCCATGGCGACTACCATCTGGCATGCGCAGGAGCAGAGTCACTGCATTCTCCTCGTCCACAAGCGGCTCTTCAGGAAGCAATGCTTCTTTTGCAGCAAGCAGCCTCTCCTTTCCCTGATATATATAATGATGCATGGTAGATGATTTTTAGACTTTAGTCCATCTTCCGGATGCAGAAATGACAATGGTTTGGCTATGAAACTGCAAGGGTTTTTTTGTTTGTTTGTTTTACAAACTCTCTCCCCCTATTTTCTTGTTCCACATTTTCTTGGATAACTTGCATTTTTGCCTCAGTGATTTCATTGACGGTCTTTTTTTATCAAATAAGACCAAATTAGATATATTTTAGCAGGTCTTTCGATTTCCCTATATGCAATCCCAATGTCATTAAGTTGTACGGTTTTATTGCAGTAAACAGACATCAAAACTAAATTAAAGAAACATACCACGTCATCAAGCATTGTACTTTGGGAGCTTCCTTCTTCAATTGGACTAGATACTTCAGCTTTCTTTGATACTGCCACCTCCTTTTCCTTATCAGCCAGGAGAGAAGCCAGATACTCGTTATCCTGACAATAACATTACACCAATTCCATAACAATAAGATTATTGAGAGATTAATAGTATGCACAACATGAAAGTCTTTAACATGATGAATAACCTGTTCCTCTCGAAGTGACTGCCGTTCCTTCCGCAAGTCAGATAAGGGATTTTGTGCACTTTTTGAACTGACAGATACACTACTTCTGTCCTCAGAAGTGGGCACAACTGATGCTTGTTTATGGGAACTTCCTCTATAATTTTGACCAAAAATTGCCGTCTCGAGAAGAATAGCTTCATCAAGCTCCTCAGAAGACATGGCACTCCACTTCACTGGGAAGTGTATTAATTAGTAAAAACATAAATAAGAAGGTTCTTTCTTTCATAGTCAATCGGCCAACTAAAAAACAAGCAGTTTGTGTTGGTTTTTCAACCCACCAATTGTTCGTCAACAACTTTCTCTCTTGAGCTCGAGCTCCCATCCTTCACCAAGACACAAGAAGAATTATAAGAAAAAAGTACTAAGTAATTCTAACCTCTCCCATGTATGAACCGATAATCATTTGATTAGTATGTTTACAAGCAAATTGCTGAACTTTATCCATAAATAGCACTGTTTAAAAAAAATTTCCAAAAATAGCACCCAGTCCCGAAAAATTCCAAAATATAGCACCCTTTTTCGAAAATTGCAGGTTGGGGGAGCGGTTTACGAAGAAAACCACACGGATAGGGGGCGGTTTTGCTGACCCCATGGGGCCGGAGCGGTTTGAGTGCAAACCGCATCCCCGGGTGCAAAGTTAAGTTCGTTTGAAGTTTCGGTCGAGGTTAGAAGTTGATCGGAAAAAAAAAAATTTGGACCAAACCGCAGGGTTGTGTAGCAGTTTGGGGCCAAACCGCTCCCACCCCGAGCGGTTTTCAAAACAGCCCTTTAACCATGCTGTTTTCATCGAAAACCGCACCCCCACCTAACGGTTTTCTTGTAAACCGCGGGGTGGGGTAGCTGTTTTCGCAAAATAGTGCTATTTTTGAAATTTTTCAGGACTAGGTGCAATTTTTGATTTTTTTTTTTTAAACATTGCTATTTCTGGAAAAAAAACCCCTGGTAACATCATGCTGTTTTACTCGGTATCATAACCCACCTGCCAGCTATGGCTACTTCCGGCCCTTTCACTTAGATCATGAGCTCGAACCTGGTCTTTTGCCACTAGCTCACGCATAGCCTTCTCTTCTTCTGCAGTCTAAGGAAAGGTTGTAGTACATGGATCAGGAAATAGATACACAGAAAATGCGAATGTGAAACCACAATAAGGACACACAACCTTCATTGAAAAAGATACTGCACGAGCAAGCTCCTCGTCTTCTAAATGAAGTTCACCCTGAACAACCCCTGCTCTGGATGAGGTTTGGATCTATATGGAGTGCATTGGCGAAAAGAAGGCCATAAGCGGAAACAAAGGTAAGAAGAAGAAGAAGAAGAAGAAGAAGAAGAAGAAGAAGAGAGAGAGAGAGAAAAGACAACATTAGGGTTCTAAAATGCATTGCAATGGAGCTATTTCATATAATACTAAGACTCTCCCTTACATCCTGTTTTGAAGCCTCAATTGCACGCCTGAGCATTTCTTCTTCCACGTTGTTATCACTAGGATGTGGTTCGTCATATCTCGACATAGTTCCATAAGGATGGACATGATTAGATAGTGAAGCTCCATATGCATCCTGCATTGCAGGCCTTGCTCCTGATTGATAAGGCGGCGGCTCATAACCGCTGGCATAAGGTATTGTGGGAGCTGTTGATGGTCTACCGCTGTTGAAGACAGAAGCACCAAGTTGGTTCCAGAGATTCCTCCTATAGCTCGGGTCAAGCAGCAACGATGGCCTAAAACTTCGAACAGCAGAAATAACTGGTGAAATGCCTCGTGGCTCATTTGGTACTTGATTTATAGGATTTACAGAACTGTACAGAGGGAGAGTGCTGGGTACTGCATTCGTGCTGCGAAGGCCAAGCAAAGACCAAAGTTCTTGATAAGCCGCAAGTAGCATTGGAAAAAAGAAACGGAAGTGAGTAAGTAACGTCCAGGTAAAGAAAAGATCATACTTGCAGCTCTCTATTCCGCTGAAATGCGCATTCAGAGCTTCGTCCAGATTGCCTCCGTGTTCCTGATAATAAATTAAACAATTCGGGAACTCCAAAAACATTATGCATTGACCCAGGACGCAAATACTCACATCTTCCCCAAAAGCCAGGTGCTTAATAGCACATGCATCACTTGTAATTCAAGGGAAAGAACGAAGAATGAAAAGGGAAAAGTGCCCAACGTCGAACGGAAGATGAGCATAGGAGAGAAAACCCTAAATCAGAAACTAGCACGTTGCAATCGACAATCCACACGCAGTTAAGACCTATAATAAGTTCATAATGCAGCTAGCGTGCATACAATTTATCATTCAGAATCGAAGTGCTGAATCGTGAAAACCAGATCCACCGACTGAAAGAAGGAAAGTACTGATGAGGGAAATGTACCTCGAGTTTCCGCACGGCGAGTGAGTGGGACGCACCAGTGATTCCGACGAAGGACTCGATCGCATCTGGAGTGGGCCCTGCCATCGGCGGTCTCGATTACCGGAGAACCGGTTTGATGTGGGGAGTTGCGGTGCTTTGTTAGTTGGAGAGAGAGAGAGAGATGGAATGCAGATGGGCGATGGCAGAGCAGAAGGGATGGCTGTCGAAATCCAACCGCCGCTCCCTGATTTGCGGGGCGACAGTGTACATATATGAAGAGACGCCGCGATGCGGCCACCTTTGTCCTGCGGGCCTTTTTATTCAACTTTATCACCCCAAAAGTGCGGTTAATAGTAGGGGGTGAACAAATACACCCGCAAATTGACCCACCAGTCCAATCCGATTCAACTCACCCGTATTTGTCGTTATAACTAAGGTTTTGGGTTGGGTGAGGGTTTTATTTTGTACAATCCGCCTCTTTTGGGTTGGATTTGGATTTTGGATTACACAACCCGTCGAACCCGACCCAACTCGTGTTCCAACTATTAGTATGAGTTCGTGTACAAAAAATATTTATGTCGTATATAGCCATACTTATAAGAAAATTAAGATATTTTGCCATGTTTTTCTCCCATAGTTTCCCTAATCTAATGCATTCATCGGCTTAAAATTTAGACATAGATTTAACATAGCTATGATTCACGTAATCCTTTTTCTTGTATAACAATTTTAATAGAATAACATATTATGGATGTGTTTGTTTATAACCTATTTAGCCTATTTAAACAAATATTGTGAAAAAAACTATAGACATATGCTTTTTTTTATCCAAGATAAGCCCCGGGGCATGGCCGGACAACAAGATACAAAATACAAAATAATAAAGAACAGTAGTCCGTATGCAACCGGACTCCCGATAAAAGAGCCTGTTATGCCACAAGTGGGCAGCTCTATGAAAGCTCCAAGGAGCGAAAAGACACGAAACTGACACGAGGACAGGAAGAGAGAAAAAACTTCCCTGTAAATGGCTCCGGCTCCGGGAAGGGAAGACTTCCTCGATGGATCCATGATGATCAGTAGAGAATCCACACAACATGTGACAATCAATACATTATTAGTAAGATACCATCTCGTAGCATTGCTAAGGACAAGTAATTTTGATATATAAACATTGATAATATCATAATAGGATTTAACAAAAACAATTGAAAGAGTTCCATCACCTTAGAAGTCGATGGAGTCTGTGGATATTCTTGAGAATTCTTTGGTATGACTAAATCACCATGGAAGAGGTAAACTCGAGACTAGCTTTGTGTCACAACTCACAATTTGAAGATGCGCTGGACCAAAATAATTGAACAGAAAAAATAATGAAAGAAGAAAAAAAAAAATACTAACGTGAAACAGAAAGTAAAATAAAATAAAAGAAGAAAGGCCGAGCCTACAAGAAAGCAGGAAGTTAAAATGGTAATCTGAACTGCGGAAAAAAAAAACTAAACTAAAAATGATAACAATCACTGGAAGTAAAATAAAAATTAAAACAAAGGAAAATGAAAACGGGAATTTAAATCAAATCTAATCAAATAATAAAGACCAAAACAATAAGGGGAAGTGGAAAGCCTAACCTCTCCAGCAAAGAAAGCATCTAATTAATCAATAGTCAAAAGAGAAATTAAAACAAAACAAAAAAGGAAAACCGTCAAGCTAATTAAAGGGAATAGGAAGAAGGAAATAAAGTAATAAAAATCAAGATAATTGAAGGCTTAATTAACGGAATTCAAAAATACCAGCGCAATCAAGGGCTAGCTCCACCACCGGCGGTCACCACCCCTCGTCGACGGCATAGGGCGTAAAGTACCGACTGCAAAACTGATTGCTATCAACAGCAGTTACCGGTTCGTCGGAGCTTTGTTGGGAAACAGAAATCAATATTGATGGCCGGAACCACGCCAGCAGCTAGCCGTGGATCCATGAAACCAAGCGATCCAAGGTGATAGGCATAGGAACGATGCCACCATATTCCAGCCTTTAACAGAGGATCTTATTTAATAGAAAACCATTAGGTTAGATGATGTTTAAACTTGGCCATGGAGACCATGTTATTCAAGACGACATGCGTCTTATTAAGAAAACATAGTAAAAGAGCTCTGTATTGGATACACTGGCAAAATCCAGCCATCAATGGCGCCCCGTAAGTTGCCGAAGTCTTCCTCCGACGAAGTCGATCAGGGGCACCGATGGTTCTTCATCTCTTGAGATTTCAACCATCTCAAATACCCAATTATTGATTGAAATCAGCAGAATGTTTGATTAAGCTAATCAGAATCGGGTTTCGGAAGCCCCGATCAGCTCAATTGAGCTCCACCAAATCTAGAAATGAACCCCAAACAAACGAGCTTAAGTAAGAAGAAACGGATCCACGGATCATCCCTAATCCTTCTGCCGGAAGCTTATTCCCAGCAGCTAATCCAATTTTTTGAAAAATGAAAAGCACCAAGTAAAACTATAACAAGGAGGGAAACAAAGCTGAGACCGATAACAGAACCAGCAGAGCTCAAAGCAAGAAACAGAAGAGAGCAATCGATTCATTTCTATCAGAGGATCGATCAGTTCCACAACCTAACCGTCTATAGACATATTTTATTAAAATTCAAACAACATTTGTGAATTTCGATACCTTTCACACGGTTTATTCTTTTGAAATTTTAATTAGTTATAAAAATATTTTTATGGTGTAGAATAATTATATATTTAGTGTTGGGTTGGGTTTTTACTTAAAAATATCGCCAACCCGACCCAATCCAATTGAAAACAAACCGTAGGATTTTAATTTTTTTGGTTGAGTTTGGGTTTAATATTTTCCAAACCGTAGTGCATGGGTCGGGTGATTAAAATGACTAAACCCGAACCACCCGACCCATGTACACCCCTAGTTAATTGTCCAACCAATCTAACTTACTCATGAATTCCAGGAAAAAATCCAAAACTAACACTATTTTAAAAAAAAAAATTACAAAAATACCACTCATTCCCAAGAATTTCCAAAAATACCACCATTTATTAAAAATTGCTCCACTAAGGGACGGTCAATACAGAAACCGCACAACCAGGCCGCGATTTACCATAGAATCGCCTGGTCAATAAGCGGTTTGCCTATTTTGGCAAAAACGCTCTTCCAAAGAGCGGTTTACATGGCTGCCCTACGACAAAACGCTTCCTCAGGTAGCGGTTACATGTCGGCATGGTAAAACGTTCCGCAGAGAAGCGGTTTACCATGTCGACACATAAACCGCTCCCCCACCAGCGGTTTGTGTCTGGTCACCCGACATCCGACATGTCGGCATGCAGGAGGTTGCAGGGGTGGGGGCTGCATGCCAGACTAACCCCCCCTGCGGTTTGTAGTGTAAAATTTTCCTATAAAAGGCAGGTCCATAAAACTAAAAATCTTCACTCCACTCCTCCTTCTTCTTCAAATTTCAGTTGTGCACCTTTAAATTATTTAGTTTTTGCGATTAACGTTAATTCATAAGTTTGTTTTGTATTACTTTTCATTGTCCTTTGTGATTTTTATGTTAGTAACTTAATTACAGTTTTATTGCAGATGGCATTCCAAAGGTCACGCTTGGGTTGCGGTGGAATGGTTACACGAAAGAGACCGACAAGGATGTAAGTTACGTGGGTGGCAATTTTTATAAAATGAAGGTTCGTACGAGACCGATGCTTGAAGAGCTCCATCAAATGTGCACTCAGATTACCTGCATGGATAGCACTAGGAAAGTTGATCGTATTGTGTATCGATATCCAAACAGACATGGCGGGTCGCTGTGGAATGAGGAATTCCTCCTTACCACTCAGGAGGACGTTGATGCCATGGTCCAATTTTTGACCACCAATAAAATTAAAAAAGCGGAGATGTTCGTTTCACCGAGGCGGTCGAAGGCGGTGTAGGTCATTCTAGAGATAGCCAAACATCTTGTATCCACGGTGGGAGTGTATTATACGAAGATCATCTGATGTGACCAAAGTACACAGCTTTCCTACTTTTTATGGGTTTTCGAAGCTTTTCTCCAACGAACAAGAACTCGAACAAAAGATAATGATGGAACACGATCAAACAGATTCCAACTCGTGTGAAAGGCCAATTGGTATATGAAACCAATCAAACAATCACCCACTCGTGAATAAGGCCAATCGCTATTGGGTAGAAGCTCGCCACAACTAGACGCGTTCTCTAGTTGATAAGAGACACGTGAAACTCCTGGAGCACTCTCAACAGAAGCTTGCACAAAGAACTAGTTCGTATAAACTTGTAACTTGAAAGTTGATTGATAATTGAATATTGGGTACAAAATTCGTAGCTCTTACATCCTCTATTTATAGAGGTCTCAAAAACATAAAACTAACCTAAAAGGAATAGGAAAACAAATCCCAAACTAACTAGGAAACATAATACTACTTAAATAAGGACTATAACTCGTTTTATGACCAAAGGAAGCTCCTTAGCATCTAAGTAATCTCCAAACACGTTTTAAATGCTTAAGGAAGCTCCTTAGTGGTTAAGCAATCTCTTTCCTTGCCCTTTTCACATTTGGAGGACTTGGGCAGCAAGGATGGACGTTTTGGGCTCCAAGAAATGTTGTAGGCCCGATCCTTAATGCATTCTCCATTTTATCCATCAAGAATGCTCCTAGTTGATTCTTAAATCGTCGAATATGAATCTTCATTTTTGGACCACGGGAATTAAATATCGCGCTAGTCGATATCACATCATTCCCTCTCTATTGAAGAAGATTTGACCTCGAATCTTTACAGAATCTTGATCTCCGATCACCGCCATTCTTCTTGGTCTTCCAACAAAATTTGTCTTGGTAGTGAGGATTGTATTATTCCCCCCTTCTTGAAGACAACTCGACCACGAGTTGTAAAGACACCATTGTGATGAAAGCTCTCTACATAGCGCTGAATTTCTTGTCGATTCTCCAAGCGGGCTGCCTCTTCAGAAATTGCATTACCAATCACAAAATCAATATGAGCATACTCAGGAACTATTGGTAAATGTTCCATAATTACCAAGCATTGATCTCCTCCTTTGAATTCTGGTTTCTCATTAAATTGATCAACTTCTTGCGCACTCAAATCTTCAACAGCAACAAGAATATCTTCTTTCACCTCTTTTGCCTTTTCTACTTCTTCTACTTCAAGTTCTGGTTCTTCTTGAGATGAAATCAAAGCTTGTGAATCCTCTTCACAAGTAACTATAGTAAGCCCATCGACAAGAACCTCTTCTTTCTCTTCCACGTCTTCTTTGACTTCCTCTACGTTGGCTTGTAACTCTTTCTCTTTCTCCTTCTTCAAATTCTGTTGCATTTGAAGTTGATCCTCATAGATTTCTTTGGGAGATAAAGGCTTTAATACGAACTTCTAACCTCTATGCGACCACTTGTACTTATTGGTGACTTTATCTTGTTGTCCATTTCGATCAAACTACCATGGTCTTCCAAGCAAAACATGAGCCTCTTCCATTGGCACCACATCACAAAGGACTTCATCTTTATATCTTCCAATCTCAAACTTCAATATGGCTTGCTTGGTGACCTCAATTGATCCATCTTCATTAAGCCATTGAAGAGTGTAGGGTTTCGGATGTTGCAATGTGTTTAACCCCAATTTCTTCACCGAATATTCACTCAGCAGATTAGTGCAACTCTCTCCATCAATTCCTTTAAATTTTACTATCAAACAGTTTATAAGAGATCTCTACTCCTGTATTATCTTTAGAATTCCCTTACTTAGATTCTTAATAACTCCTTTCAACTTTAACTCATAGAGGTTCTCAACTTTTATCCTTAACTCAAACACACAACACTAGGACCACCGCGTTACGTCTCGCCGTTCGGTGTCCTACCCTAGTATGCCAACCGCGATACGTCTCGCCGTCCGGTTGCATATCCAAGCTCGGCGATGGCACTGCGTTAAGTCTCGTCGTCCAGTCCATGCCCGTCAACTACTGCTTTACGTCTCGCTGTCTAGTAGTGACCCCAACATACTCGATCAACTGCTGCGTTACGTCTCGCCGTCCAGCAGTGATCGGACCATCTACCGCGTCCAGTAGTGGCCCAATCGCCCAGGTGTTCCTCTTACCATTAACCAACTATTACAATCATACATCCATACATTCATACATAGCACACCGCGTGCCTCAACCCTTACAGGCGGTGGGATTTTACACATATCGCGCATACTAGAAAATTAACTAAATAATAACTTGAACGAAAAGCAGAAACTAAAAGACCTACGACAGAGATTTTACCCCCTTTACACTCACCTCTTTAGTCACATCAACGTCTGCATTCTCACGCTCAAGCCCCGCGCGTTTTTCCTCTTTTGGCTCCTCCTCTATCGGTTCATCGTCTTCCTCTTCAACGACCCTAAGTATTGGAGCTCCGCCGCCATTCTCTTCAAGGTCCCTCCTCGGGCCACAATTCAGCGCCCAACTTCGAACTGCCGACACCCCGGGTCGTCTAGGAGGATAGGGGCCTCTCCATCACTTTACCCCGCCAGTTGCCATCCCCGATGTCGAGTTCTCGGCCTTCCTTCTGCCTCTAATAGACGCGGCTCTTCCCCTCCTACTAATCGGTGTGAACCTCTTCATCACGCGAGACTACGAAGTTCGATCGGCTGCTAACTTTCTCGCCTTCTTTCCCTCCTTAGCCGGATTATCTCAGGACACCTATTAATAAGAAGTTCATACTCTAAGACAACCTTTCTCGATTTAAAACCCCTTTTGACTCACTAGCACATCCCCTCCTAAAACTCCAGTCCTTGAACCTCATTCCAAGGGTCCTTTAACCCCTATTAAAATTTTCTAGAATTAATCCCTTCAAAAACTACCATTTTTCTTAATTATTTTTATCTTGTGCGAATTTTCCACCTAACTAGAACCTTCTTAAAAATTTGGATAATAATTTTTCCATGTCAATCATGATCCTCTATACCCTGGAAAATTATCAAACCCTTAAAAACCCCTTGGAAAGATTTTTATTTAATTAAAACAAATATTTGAAAAATTTCTAAAAATAGCAATACATCTTCACAAATCCCCAAGTTAAATTACAATCATCTCCTAGACGTCTCTCAATTTATAAAATTATTCAGTTCAAAAAACAACCTTCAGAGAAGCTCGAAAAAATTTAAATCATCCAAAAACACGTTTCTGGAATTTCCCAGCAGCTTTAGAAACCAATCAAAATCTGTCACTAAAACCCTGTAATGTCTGTTGCTAAAAACCCAGAATTGCACCCAGGGGCGAAGCTAGCTTGGTGGCCGGGGGGGCCATGGCCCCCCCGGGAATTATAAATTAAGTCAAGTAGTGATTAGTATTGCAAAGTTGTATTGTAGACTAGTGGTAAGAATGCTTGATTTTGAAGGATTTGAACGCAGGTTTGAATCCCTGTGGACACAGTTTCTGCATTTTTATTATTTCTAATTTCCTAGTACTACTTTTAACTATTGTTTCACCCTTTATTATCATTTTCAACAATTTTGGCGGATTCTGCTTTTAACTATTGTTTCACCCTATATTATCATTTTCAACAATTTTAGCGGATTTTCTTTTGTGTTGAGTGATTTTGAATTTTACTTCCTTTAATATTTAGTTATTTATTGCTTGTATTAGTAGATAATATCTTGTTTTGATTCATTCAATAATTATTTATCTTTGTAAATGGGCATTTTGAATGAAAATAATAAAATTTAGCTACAAAACGTGAAGTCTCTTGATTCAATAGACAAAAAATATTCGAAACATTTACCTTGAATATGATTTTACGAATGACGAATCTATCTATCTATCAAAGCAAAAGAATGTGCAATTATTCAAATTTTGGCCACCCACATGTAAATACTGGCTTAGGTGCAGCTTTTCAATTTTTGGCCCCCCCGGAATAGGAATCCTGGCTTCGCCCCTGATTGCACCCTCACGAAAAATCACCAAATCGATCGATCTAACTCAAAGGGATCGAGTTCCCTTACCTCTAGAACGTGCCTAGGCCTAGGTTGGATGACCCGGGACGTTGATCTCCTTGTTGATCGAACTCTCAACGTCACCGCTAATAAAATACGAGCTTCGGATTAGACTATCGATAAATCGAGTTTAGAAATCGCGAAGGGGTTCGTGATACTTACCTAGAACGAAATGGATGTGATCGAGGTCGGGATCGGGGTCGGGCACAGGGAGGTGACGCGCTCCTTTTCTTCTTCTTTTTTTTCTTCTTTTCCTTTCCTCTGCTTGCGGCGCTCGGGGAAAAAGTGGGGGGGATGGGGGTTAATTATGGGGTGGGGATTATTGCTGGGGAGGGTTTTGGGAAAAGGAGGGCCGCCAGCCCTCTGTGGGCGCACTTATATAGATTTTTTTTAACTAATAGTAATAATAATAATCATTACTATTATTATTATTACTAATCCGCGATTGCAATTTTTAGTACGTAACCGTTAACCCAACCTATCACGTATTAAAGTATGAAAAAGTACATCCTGTTAATACGTACTAAAAATTTCTTTATAAAATATTGAATTAGTAAAAAAAAGGTGAGAACTATGAGTGTGATAGAAAATATTTACCTACAACCATAAGCTTCATGTCGTAGGGGATGGTCGGGTCCCCATTCCTTGTCGGGGTCTACCTTCGGCGCAATCCATGGCAAATGCTCCCAAGCCCAAAATTGGACGATGAATATGGCTCCATCAATCTCCTTCACCGCTCTCGCACTAGCATTACAGAGGGAGCGGTAGAGAAGAGCTAGGCAAGCAGATGCCCAGCTCAGCTTTCCCATATCATCCCAATCTCCAAATATGATCTTCAACCATGAATTGCTGATTAAACTGTTGGATTTCTAGGGGAAGAAAACTCATCCGATCATGACGAGGATGTAGATACGTGCATAAATGTCTTTATCACGCTCCGAACTTTCCTCCGTGAGGGGAATGCCTCCGACCTCAGGGTTGTGCTTACGCCTGATCTCCGCTGTCAACCAAGTGATGGATACTTGGCCCTTGGACAATGGTGGATTACCATCCGCATCGTGATCTCCCTTTTCTAGCGGACACAGCCCGGTGACGGTCCATATAAAATGCTGCCAACCACTCATATTGGCAACAACTTTAGGTGGTGGCATAGAGTCCACACAAATAACATCGCCATCGATGGGCAAATCGGTTAGGATGGCGATGTCCTTAAGTGTGGTGGTGCACTCGCCTTCACGAAAATTGAAGCAATGTGTCTCCTTTCGCCATCTCTCTACCAATGATGTGATGAGTTGGCTGTCGATCTTTATTCTATTAAAGTGCCTAATCGGATCCAATCTTGCCCTTTTTAGAAAGGGCAAGATGACGTCGTACCCCTATAGCGGACTATATGGTATGCATCCTAGAGAAGAATTTAACTTCCACTATAAGTTGATGATTTATACATATATAAATCTATTATAACAAACAATATTAATTAAATCAAGGTTGTTTCCGAGAAATATACATTATCTAATAAACATTAATTTTAACATAACTAAAATCATTTTCGAAATGTAAGTAAAATGATTTTTTGTACACATACACATAAAATCAAATATATTATTTTGTACTTCGTATTGATTGTTTCAATAATTTAAAGCAATACAAATACACTCGCAAGACTCTTAGGAGAAGTATACATATCTTTAGAAACACAGTCTGTTTGATAGAAAAGGGGGGATCCGAGGATCACTTAGAACCCGATTTTCCCAGGTAATGGGAGGATCATGATGATTGCTTAAGACCCCATTTCCCTAGAATGCATTTCTTGATAAAGAGTCTAAATAAGTGTTGTATTATATTGATTTAAATTATTGAAAATAATCAATACGATTAACAATTAAGTAACTTATTGTACAAACAAATAAATTACGTTAATAAAATAAAAATTAGAAGTGATGATAAATAATATGTACCTTGTGGTCGTTCCAAACGTCTCTTGAACGATGATTGTATTGATCTTATAAAATAGTCGGATTAATCGGTCCTTGATCAACATAATATCGTTGATTGTATATATCAACATCCGGCCCAACCTACGATAGCATAAACAACATAAATCAATTAGTATATAAATTAAATAAACCATTATAACAACAACAACAAAAATTGGGTAAAATGAGTACGTACCGCTTGATAATCATCATAGTAAATACCCTCTTCTTGGATAAAATCGACCATTTTTTAGAATCCAGACAGAGATTCGACGGTTTTTTAGTGAAAACCAAAGAAAAAGTTTGTTGAAGGCAGATCGGACTTAGCCGCAACCAACAAAACAACTACTTCCAAGGTTTTTGGGTGGGGAGGGGGATGGGTAGAGTGAGGAACTTAGAGAGAGGGAGAGAGAGAGAGAGAGAGGAGAATGGGGGTTTGGTGTGCAGAAAATGGGAGGAAGGGGTGGGTTTATATAGGGACGAAACTGCGTGCTGGAGGTATAGGTGTCAAAATATAGCCCGACCCGATTAACCCGCTCGATCAACCCGACCCGCAACCCGACCGTAATCCGAATTGACTAAAAGTCAACAACCCGTAACCCGCCCGACCCGCAACCCGATTGACCTGCAACCCAGCTAAACCGCAACCCGACTGACCCGCAACCCGATTAACCCGAACCCGATTGACCCGCAACCCGACGGACCCGCAACCCGATCAACCCGAACCCGATTGACCCGAACCTGACTAACCCGTAACCCGACCGACTCAACCCGAAATTCATCTAATCCACTTGAATAATTATAAAAATATACAATACATAGTTATTCAAAATAAAGTTTTTCATTCTAAACTTAAGTAAAATTATTTTTTCATTTCGTATAGAAAATTTAAAAAATATGAAACTCACTTGATATTACATATTTTAAGAAAATTACTAAAATTAAAACATGAAGGTCACTTGAGATCATAACAATATTAATATAATATATAAATTAAAATTTTAGGGAAATTTTGGTGTATTCAAGCTTTTGGGAAAAGAAAGAAGAGGGAAATTTGGTTCTTTGAATTTTTTAGAAAAGAAACAAGTGGGAATTTTGGTGGTTTTGATATGTAGGAAGAGAAAGAAGTGGGAAAGTTTGATTCTTTTGATTATGAAAGAGAAATAAGGAGGGAAACTTTTGAATTTTCAACTTTTTGTAGAATGAAAGAAGAGGGTAATTTGGTTCTTTCAATTTTATGGAAGAGAAAGAGGAGGGAAAATTGAGTTTTCTAATGTATGGAAGTAGAAAGAAGGAGGGAAATTTTAGTATTTTTGTGAAAAGAAAGAAGGAAACAAATTTGGTGTTTTCAATTTTTTGGTTTTTCATAATTTTAGCTTTTGAAATATGAATTTTAACTGTTATATGGAGGGCATGACTAGTTAAAATTATTCTTATATGCTTTGAAGGCTAATATATATATATGTAATTGTTTATGGGCTAATAAATAAATTAACCATTAGTTACAACAATTTATACTAAACTTGATAAGTAATCTTTGGTGGTTCGTTGTTTAGGATATAAAGTATATGGTTAGGGTATAGGGTATAAGGTACATATGGTTTAGGGTGTATATGGTTAGGGTATAAGATATTGACGGTTTTGACGGTTCTAAGTTTTTTATTAACATATGTTCACTTGAAGTCATTTGAAGTCTTTAACGACAGGAGATCCCTTTGTAATTTATGTTTATGGTACGTGGTTAGGGTACAAGGTATGTGGTGTAAAGTATAGGATATATGGTTAGGGTATAACAATTAGCAAATATCACTTTTTATCTATGTTTTGAAAATCAAAGTATGAATTTCACTTTTAAATTAACTATACTAGCAAAATCACAACTCAAAGACATATGGTTAGGGTATAGGGTATAGACGATGTGGTTAGTGTATAATGTATTGATGGTTTAGGGTATACAATCAAGAACATATACTAACTTAATATTGTTGATTGATGGTAAGGCTAAGTGTATATGATATATGTTATTGAGTAAGTTATGATTGAAGTCACAATAATTTTACTAAATTTGATAGCTAATCTTTAATGGTTCAAATTTTAGGATAATTCGAACAATTTTACAAATGACTCGTTTGACAACAGTTTACTGAAGTTATTTGGGCAATGAGTTATTTCGAAATAACTCCTTTTATCACTATGCTTTTTCCAAATACCACACTCCAAATACCAGATTTGCATGGTTATACTAAACGAGATACTTTAATCCAATTACTACTGAATTAATACTAAAATATCAAATAAACAATTAATGGTGTCTTTTGGCTGCAAATATTGATATCACCATTACTATTAGCTATAATACTTTACCAATTATGATTAATTACATAACAAGTTTGCAAGTCATACAAATAGATTTAACATTTTGACTAGTTTTTTTCAAAAAAATAAAGTATATATATACGAGGTAGAAATAAATTGGTTAAAAAGTTGAGAAAATATTTTAAATTAGTGTAATAAAATGTGTAAGTTGGTAATGAGTAATGAGTTAAGTTACTTGATGCGCTGGCCCGAACAACCCGAAACCCGATCCGCCCGCAACCTGCCCGACCCAAAACCCGATGAACCCGCAACCCGATTTGCCCGCAACCCGATTGAACCCGAACTCGATGAACCCGCAACCCGACTAACCCGCAACCCGTTTGAACCCGAACCCGATGAACCCGAACCCGATGAACCCGCAACCCTACTAACCCGCAACCCGTTTGAACCCGAACCCAATTGAACCCAGCCCGAACCCGCCCGATTGACACCTATAGCAGGAGGGGCGGTTTGGTCTTTTTACCCCACACAAAACCGCGCCTCCAGCATACGATTTACGTTTCCCAACGCGCAAACCGCGCCTCAGGGCAACGGTTTCCCGTGGGCAACGCGGATCGCTCCGTTGGCAGGCGGTTAGGCCGTCAAATCGCCTGCCATCGTGCGGTTGCATGGGCTGCCACGTGGAGGCGCGTTTTTTGTCAGCTGCCCAATAGCAAACCGCCCCTTGCTCGCGCGGTTTGACTGAGAACGACGCCTTCGAGGCGCAGTTTATGGGGAAGGGTGGTATTTTTGGAAATTCTTGGGAATGGGTGCTATTTTTGTAATTTTTTTTAAAATGGTAGTTTTGAATTTTTTCCTGAATTCCACTTCAATCTTCACTAGATTGTAGCCCGGCCCGTTGGCCGGTTGCAATAATCAACAAAAATTTCAAGGTAATTTCTTAGTCTTTATTATTAGAAAAGTCAAACTATTTAATTGGCAAGTAAATAAAAAAATAGCATCCATCATACATATTATTACATTGTAATCAGTGCCTTCGCAGATTATAGTTGAAATTAAAATGATAAGGAAATATTTAACTCATTATAAATTTAATTACAATGTTATAGGTATTCCAAGATGGCTAATATCACTTCTTACCATCTAAAGTCTCCATCATCAACTCTATTATGTTCATCATCAATATACGCTTCTTTTTGTACATTTTATACAAAGCAAATTCAAAGACTAAACATGAACGCATATGAAATATGATTTTTATGACAAAAGAATTCAACTCATTCTAATCACAAATGTTGTTGGAAATCATTGATTATATTCAAAACTATTAATTCGGTTATAAATTTGTGATGATGTATTATACTCACTAAACTTGATGTAGAAATTCAACTTAAATCCATTTCTTTCATAAATATTTTATTCCTTCATTTAATAAGACATGAGGGAGAGGTGATATTGTTCTTCCATGATTTTTAATACCTTTTAAATTGTCAACTTAGTATTGAATAAAATACCAATTAGTCTAAATAAAATGAAAAAATAGGAGTTGTAATCAATTATTAGATTCAAACTTATATTTACCTTATTAGCATACTTCCACTTCAATTCATTAAGTTCTTGTAATGTAGTCAGTAGCCTCGTAGGGTTGATGAATAGTCTTTTCCCAAGCAACCATAAGAGATTGATATTGTAATGTATAGTATTTTCTCAAGCAATAGTCTTTTCTCAAGCAACCACAGGAGATTGATCTTGTAATGTTGTAGTAGGATTATTGAATAATCTTTTCGAAAGCAACCAGAAGAGCTTGGTCTCATTTTTTATCAGAAAAATTAAAATAAAATAATTTAAGATGCATTTTAACATTTCAACATAATAAGAAAGATTCTTTGTAAGAAGGTTATCTAGAGTGAAATTCAATTAGTTCAGGAATATCAAAATTAGGGAGCACGAAGGTGGCTCTAATTTAAAAGAATACATTTTCATCCTCAAAATTGTCCAATCACCAATAGATGAACATTAACATCTTAAGTACTAAAGTAATAAAGTAAGAAGTGTTTACATACCTTGGTGTTGAGAAACAAAGAGGAATGAGATTTTGTTGAATGATTGTACAACATTCTCTTGTATCTAAATTGATCTTAGAACTTTGATAGAACCATGAAATTTTACAATAAAAATTTACCATTGTAAGTTGTTATTCCCATTTGGTTGACATTGATAAATGATTTACACTTCATAAAAAAAATTAAATATACCTTTAACTCCAGTTTACATAATTTTACAGAGCTATCTCTTTATTTTTAGTTTGGTTGATGTTTCAAGTATTAAACACGTATAAGACATTTAATACACATGTTTTAAATAATTAAATTGATAATTAAATTATTTCATATTTAATTCTAATAATAGTTTTCTAAAGTTTAGTGGGCTGCGGAAAAACAAAACAAAAATCAAGTGAGAGTAGTTGAATTGAACTTAGAACTTTGATAAAACCATGAAATTTTACAATAAAAGTTTATACATGTAAGTTGTTATTCCCACTTGGTTGATATTGATAAATGATTCAAACTTCCTAAAAAAAATTTGAAATCAACTTGTAACTCTCGTTTACGTAATATTATAGAGTTGTCTCTTTATTTTTTGTTTGGCTGATGTTTCACGTATTAAACACGTATAACACATTTAACACACATATTTTAGGATTGATAACAATTTGTGCCCCTCTACTATTGCAAATTAACAAACGGGCGCTTGAACTATATTTTTGCACAAACGTACCCTTCTAATATCACAACGTAACGAAAATACCCTTCTGTTGAAAATTCTGAGAAGTGGCCGTTAACTAAGGTGGAAAGTGACCCAATTACCCCTTACTAAAACAAATTATAATTTAATTTTATTGTGTCAAGCGGATTAAAAGTC
This sequence comes from Linum tenue, assembly GCA_946122785.1. Classification (NCBI taxonomy): domain Eukaryota; kingdom Viridiplantae; phylum Streptophyta; class Magnoliopsida; order Malpighiales; family Linaceae; genus Linum; species Linum tenue. Next base: position 74,810,191 of record CAMGYJ010000005.1, on the reverse strand, counting down.
AATGATATTTTTCACCAAAAAAATCCTTAATATCCCTAAATCTAATTCCGTACTCTCTTGAAGCGTTGTCGACGTTCCCACCCACTACGGTGTTCACTCTTCACCTAGTCCGTCCACCAACTCCTTCGGCGGTCATCTTCACCTCCGTCGTCCCCAACTGCTCCGACGCCCACCTGAACGTAAGAATTAACAAATCCTACCCTGTCGTCTCGGACATTCAAAATTCACAACAACAAAAAATTCACAATTAGCAAATCCTACCCTGCCTTTCTCTGACATTCAAATAGTACTGGATTACATTTGTTAATTTGTAATAGTGAAGGAGTACAAAATGCTATTAACTACCGTAATTAAATTACTTTACATTTAATTATAATAATAGTTTCCTATATGGGCTGCAGAAATTTGTATGTTCATTAATTGGGCCCACATAAGTATGAGCCTCCATCATGTCACTTAAGCTAGCATCTCTGATGGCGTGCGTCTGCGTGTAATTGCATTCCCCGGGGCAAATTAAATCCTTCAGCCCGTATGAGTAAAACCAGTTTTTAGTATTTTACCAAAAATCTCCCTGCGTGAATTGCGCAGAGAGCAGGAAAAGGTGGATGAAGGGGGTTCCGGGCCAGAATCTCCTTAAATTATTGTTGGGATTTTTTTTCTCTTTGTTATTTAGGTGTAGGGGTGATAGTCGGTTCGGTTACGTTTTTACCCTTCACTTCTACGGTTTACGATTTTACCCATTTTCCGCTTCTAGGTAGAATCACGCTTTTGACTGCATTGCCCCCAACCGGCAGTGCTGAATTCCCCGACCGGGGAATCCTAAGGGAGGTCTTGGATTGGAAGCAGACCCACCCCCAGGTATTTAGACCGGGGACTTGGTCCTGCTGAGTTTTGTACCTTTTTCGATTAGGATTCTATTTTCTTTTTGGTGTGTTCATTAGTTTTATTTTCCAGTCCTATTTAAAGGGTTGTAAGACAAGAATTTGCGACTGGGATTCTCACTTAGCTTGGGCATCAAGAATGTGGTGAAACACCCTAACACGGCCGGGTACTACTTTTACTAAAATGCCCTTGATAAATAAAATACTCAAATCTTAAATTGAAGCTGGAAAATTTTTACTAAATAAAATACTGAAAACACGCACTTGTAGTTCAAAGCAACGCCCTAACACGCGGGCAAACTCAAAACGATCTCCAGTTTATACTCATAATCATAAATGTAAATAACTAATAATCTCTAATGTTGTTGCTACTGAAAACCTTGACTAAGCATCCTCCTTGACGCTTATACTGCTCTCCTCTAGCTGGCTGCCCTCGAACTCGCTGCTCACTAACAGCTCCTCTAGCTGTTCGAACTGGTGAGTGAGATGGGGTCAGTCTACGCCCATACGTTTAACATCTTATTAATACTTGATCACTTTACTTAACTTAGTAGAAGTTGTTTCATACTTCCACTATTAAAAATCTTAACTCTTAAAACTGTATTCTTAAAGTTCAAATATCAACTTAAATACTTGACTGACACGAGGATCCCTCACTAGCTAGTCCGGTTGCCAACTCATACGTATGAGAGCCCATCCAGGCTTTCCTTAAACTTAAACTTATCGTGGTGGCGCTTCACCACGATTCTCAAGAGCATAACTGCTGCTCATCTTAAAAATCTCACGAGCATAACTGCTGCTCGTCTTAAAAAGTCTCAAAAGCATAACTGCTGCTCTATCTCAAAGATCTCAAATGGCAACGGACTGACGCTAGTGACTAAAAACACTTAAAACGACCTCACCTTCTTAAAGGTGAGTTACTTCTTAAAACAAAGTACTTGTTCTTAACTTTAACAATCAATCATAAACGTAAAGCTTTAAAGCAAACATCACACATTCACTATAAACCACAACTCAAAAAAGCACATATAATCAATCATGAGCATAAACAACCACTTCACAAAAATATTGAAAACTCTAATACTTGAAAGAATACGTAAGGCGTAGAATTTACCCCTTTTACACTCACCTGACTATATAGTTAAAATCCATCAGCTTCATGAACTAGGTATTCCAAAAGGTGTCATGGAACAGCTTAGCATTTAATCGACGTTGCTCCCCCATCAACTCCATTCGTCTCAGTGGTCAAAAATCACCACAACAAATTTCCCAAGCCATGTTAAAGCACCTCCCACATATGTACATATTCACTTAACGATTTCACTTGTTATTCCTCTACGAACTAACTAAATGCGGGTAGTGTAGGCAACTTACCCAACACCATTCGCCTTCAATCTCTGGTTCCCCATATTGCATCTCCAGAGATGGCCGCCGGTAACAATTGTGATTTCTCGGTGGAATATATAGAGAGGGGACACGTTGTGGATTTGGCCTTGCTCGTATCCAAAATGATCCTCTCCCACTGTCCGCTCACCCAAACGAATCCTTGTTTCGCCCCTCCTGCTTGCCTGCTGTCATGGTAGAGGGGAGAATGGCCGCTCACCCATCTCGACCGCCCTGTTCCGCTACTGAATCGCCTCCTGTTCCCGCATCCTGCTTGCTTAAGCAGGCAACTGTCATAGAAGAGGGGAGAACATCAATAATGGTCTCTCACCCATCTCGCTCGGCTGCTGCAAGGCGGAGACAGCTTTGTGGAAACGAAAGCCCTGGTGCAGATCATCTCTTCCGCTTCCACCTTCGCGCAGTTCCGCTTCCACCTTCGCATGCGAGCTATTTTTGCCCAGGCAGGTCTCGTAGCAGCGGATAGTCTACATCCGCCAGAGTCCCCCCCCCCCCCCCCCCCCCCGCGGCTATCTTGACTTGCCCTCCTGCTTCATTAAGCAGGCAGGTCTCATAGTAGAAGAGGAACAGTTACGTAGGGATGTGGTGGAGGAGTGAGTGCGGCCACTTTTGATAAGACCGGGTGATGAATGAGATTAGGGTTGGGTTGGGTTTTAATTAACTCGAGAGGTATTTTGGGCATTTCATAAGTTACGGGTGAGTTTAATCCGAAACTCAACTAACGTACGTAACTTACTCGATTTATGTCGAAACCCGACACCGTTTGAACCGAAAGTTCGCATTTTTAGTCCTCATGGATGTTACGATGGAATATGACAAATTTCCCAAAGGGTATAATAGTCATTTTGACTTTTGGGAAGAGTGGGGTGTAACATTTCCTCCACCCTTATAAAAATTTTGTCCCCGAAATTTGATTGGGCTCATCCTTCCATACTCCTCATGCTCCTTTGGCTCAAGATTTCACTCTTGCTATATGAACTTCAATGGCGTGTCCTTACCTTGTCTTGAATAGCTTACTATAGTTCTTATATGTACTCTTGACCATAACAAGTATTCTCATCTAGCTCGGTAGCATCGAATAGGTTTGAGTGACTCATTGCTCTTTTCAAAATTTTCCAACTTGGGCTGGTAGTTGGATCTCGATTCTGTTTGATACGTCTATTCAACTCATTCAATACTTGTTGTTATATCTAAATCGAAATCGAGGTATCACGTTTCCTCCCCACTTATAGAAATTTTTCCCTCGAAATTTGTCCATTGTGATTACTGACACGCTAAAACACAACACCAAATTGCGACCAAGTGTAATCGCAGTCCGGAAATGCAGTAACAGGCAAGTTCTAATGTCAGCCCGGGGTCTAGATCTACTGCCTACGCCGTGAATATCTTTTATCTAGCCAACTAAGTCAAGTGATTGTTGATTTAAATAAAAGCAGTAAGAAAGCAGGAAATGGTTCGGTTTTCTAAAGCAAAGGAAGAGTCACTCGGGAATAGTCCCCCTAGCTCCTTAATTAGGTCTCAATTGTAATTACCCTGGGTTGATTTATTGTTGATTAAAATGCGGAAGATCCGACAGTAGCTTGGAATCTCTTAAGCTGACCAAGCCCTCTCAGTCCAACTACCCGGCAGACGACTAGTCTTCACCGGGATAGAAAGCTGAGGCTATGAACGCATATCTCCACTATTGGAATTAGATTCCAGTACAAAGCAGTAGATTGATTAACTCTCGTATAACCAATCTACCGCTACCGAATGATGAAGCTCTAACAACCTAATCAGATTCTATCTATCTCAGGTTGCAGCAGAAATCAAGAAAAGATGATTAGAATTCAATTGATTCAATGAATCATGCATCATTCGATTAAAACCAAACAGTATAACAATCCCAAGTCATTACAATCAAGATCCCTAACACATGGAACTAGGGTTCTTCATACCCAAGTGAGAGAAGGTTCTACTCCATAGAGAGAGAGAGGGAAACAGAATACAAAGCAGTCATACTCATAACAATGGGAAGAATCTGCTCTGGGATGTCAATCTTCACTCCTGGGGATGCGATCTAGGCTTCAATGGTGAGAAATCCACTCCAAATAGCTCCTAGGGTTTGTTCTTCGCACTTTCTCTCTCTAAAACTCTATTTTTGCTCCAAAAAGTCTGACTCCCTCTCCTTTGGCTCGAATCTGCCTCAAAAGGTCGACTCTGGGCAAAACAAGGTCGAGGGCACGACCGTGTTTTGCTTTTGCCCGTCCGTGCCCTTGCCACGTGTTAAAAATACGCCCACATCTGCCAAAACACGGTCGTGCTTATAGATAGGCACGACCGTGTTTTCTGTCACTCCCGCCCGTGTTTTGGGACCTCGCAGGAGCACCTTGGATCCAGCCACGACATAAATAACACGACCGTGTTTGTGTTTAGTCCGGCCCGTGTTTTTCCTCCTCATCAGTTCAGCTCTCGGCAATAAAAACACTGGCGTGCTCTTTTCGTGTACACGGCCGTGCTCTTCAGGCCTCCTGCCCGTGCTTTGGCCTCAGCTCGACCGAATGACCTCCAAATGCCCCGAAACTCGTGCTTAGCCTTTCCTTCGACGTCTGGGACATGAAATATGACAAAGTAGCACAATCCGGCGTAAAATAGGCCAAAAATACACGACTACGCCCCGCAAACGGATAAGAACTAAGGGTGCAAACATGTGCAATTACATCGTTATCAAATTCTCCCACACTTAACCGTTTGCTTGTCCCCAAGCAAACCAAGTCAGACACAAGGTAAGCTCAAAATGTTTTAATCTAGCAGGCTTTAGGGACATATCATATCAGGACAATACACGGGAATCATACTGGCTTTCAAACATCAAAACATGAACAACTTCAACAACAACCTGGACAACCACCATAGAAGACATTCGAGTGCAGCAAAATCGAGTAAAAGAGGAGTCTCCCTTCTATTCATCAACCAACATAGACTTGACTCAACCACTCACTCAAGACAGTCACCTTATGCACAAAACTCAAGATATCAGAATTGAGACAGAGCAATCTAGGTCCTCACCGGAATAAAGAGTATAGAGAATATGAGAAAATGAATCGCTCACTCTCGACCAGTGGGGTCAGGACAGTTTGATGCGAAAAATGCGCATGCTTATTCTCTCAATCCCTAACGTCTCTTCACCATGAAGGCAGCCTCTAAATGCTAGAGTTCACATATGGGGTGTCACCACTAACTAATCCGGAGGTCTTAGACACAGGTTCAAATGACTGGCTAGGGTCTTGGACATGAGGAAAAGGCCTTTTAGGTGGTGGAAGTTCATAGCACAAGGTTCCACAATTCCAAACCCAACACACTCACAGTCAATCAAACCACTCTTTCCTTCTGCCATTCTGCATTACTCCCATTCTTTAGAGCACAAGAGCGAAGGAGGTACATAAATGTTAGTATTTCCAAGCCAGACTGCTAAGAAACACTACCTAATGGGCACTATTAAGATTTTTGGTGGTGGCTCTCTTTTGCTTTCATTCATTTTATTTTTTCATTTCTTGAGAGAACCACCACCTATGCACATTTTTCAAACACATGCCCAACTTTTTAAGAACTACCTCCAACCAATGCAGTCAAAATCGCGCTTTAAAACTTAAAAGCTTACGTTTTTACATTTTTGGGTCATCAAAACGCTTCTACGTAGAATCGTGATTTTCCCTTACAAATGTAGTCAAAATCTACGTTTTAAAACTTAAAAGCTTACGGTTTTACGCTTCTAGGTCACCCAACCGCTTCTAGGTAGAATCGCGCTTTTGACTGCATTGCCTCCAACTCTCACATTATATTTAGCAGAACGGCAGAGAAAATGTAAAAACCACTATGTGGAACCTTCTGATAGATGCAAAAGGGTGATTTTCCATTGTAGACTGAAAGAAGGTTAACACACGGCTCAAAGGGCTGACTAGGGGGTATGACACATCAAGACAGTCAATTTGGTCGTGGGCTACTCCTATGTCTCCATCATCTTAGCTAATGACAACGTGAATGCTGCACATCATGGAAGAGGGAACTATTGCACAAGAAAGAAACGAGCATGCTCAAATCTCACATGGCTACCTATATGCTCTATCTCTCATTCTGATTCCCTGAACTAGATGCATAAACGACTGTCAAGAGAAAGTAATCAATCCAAGTCACAGTTGGTAAGCAAACAATTGAAAAAAATGAACCCCTACACAACTCTACTGCACGTCTCAGTCATCATTATAGGTTGTCCTAGTCACAATCCAGTTGTCATGCATTAATCCGAAAACCATTCAATTCACCAATCAAATCACAGTGCCAATATGATCAAGCAAACAACAGTACTTGGAGCCCTCAAATCTCGAGATTTGGACAGCGGACTAGGCTCCAAGCACACATATATACGTTCCAATGAATACAAAGAACCCCCCCCCACACACACTTAAATGCGACAGTGTCCTCAATGGAGCAGAGAGAAGGGGAACGATGTTACCGTGAAATGAGATCAGGAACGGGAAGTGGAAGGCAGACCAGTCAATAGCAAGGGACTGGAAGGGGGACCAGTCCAAGGCACAGAGCTAAAGTCATCAAAAGACACACACTGGGTGAAAGAATCGGAGTTCCATGTCTACAATCCAAAAGAACAAAACAGAAACAAACAACAAAAACATGGAGTCTCATTCTGGAAAAGAAATAAAGTGCATAACCAACCACACGCCACTAGAACGCATCGCCACCATCGCCGGTGGGTGGAGAGTAATCGTCCTCATACCCCGGTGACTGCACGAAGGGGTAGTGGACCGAGTTCGGGTCCAAGCCCAGGTAAGACATGATGTAGTGCTGGCCGGACATAAGACGACGGCCGCGGTCCCGCTCACGATCGAGGCGGGTGTGAATGCTCTCCCGGCTGGCCAAAATGCGGTCATTCTGCTCGGACCATGGTCATCCTAGTGGTGTCGACCCCGTAGTAGCGGGCCAGGGCAGTGATCATCGGGCCACAGACAAGGTGGCGATCCTGGTTGGCGGAGGCCTTGGCGAATGTCCGGGCGAGCACAGAGCCCAACTCGATAGTGTCCTCAGAGCGACCCATCGCGTGCATGAAGTACAGTGTCCAGAGGGTGACCCGGTTGGCCGAGCCCCGGATGGTAGTGTAGGACTGGGTGAGCAGGTGGTTGAGGATCCGCCACTCCGGACGGAGGAGAGTGGCCCGCGTCTGGCTGGCGATGTATTGCTCATCCACATAGTTCGGTAGGCAGATGCACTCGAAGTAGGCCTGGTCAGCAAAGTCGGTGGGATCGGTCACCTCCACAATCAAGGGGCGGTCGCTGGGGTGCGGGGAGTTGAGCCGAAGTGCAGTGGCCAACTCCCAGTAAATGATGGAGTGCTCCACCCCGCTGAGTGTGAAATGTACCGCATCAGCATGATCGGCCGACCTCCTCTGGGAGTGGCGGAAGGATGCGTAGAACTCCCAGACGAGCTCCTGGTAGGTCGGCTCGCCGAGGCAGAGAAGGCGCCGCCAACCATAGGCGCGAATAGCTGCCTCCATCTCCGGCCGGGCATGAAGCGCCTCGAACACCCCAAAGTCGAGAGAGGAAAAAATCGGGAGAGGGATTTGGAGGTCACGGTTACGGTTTGTGATTTGGAGGTCGGGAGAGGGAGTTATGGCAAAAAAATCAGAGGAGAAGTGAGGAAATCCGAAAATCGGGCGAGGGGGGCGGTTAGAATTTTGAAAAAATGAATCTGAGGGGGGGGGGGGAGGCCGAAAATCGACTTTTACAGGGGGGCCATTAAAACACGGGCGGGCGGAAACACGACCGTGTTTTCCGTGCTACGCGCCCGTGTTTTTATGGCCGAGGGCGTGTTCCCACCTTTTGAAAACACGGGAGGGCAGGGTTCAAAACACGGCCGTGTTTTTGAACCCTGGCGCCCGTGTTTTTATTGCCGAGGTGGTGCCAGGCTTTTGATCAGAACACGGGCGGACAGGGGAGAAACACGGTCGTGTTTCTCTCCCCTAACGCCCGTGTTTATTTTGCCGAATCCCCTTCTGCTTTTTTCAAAATCCCAATTTCAAACCACCAAAACTTATTCATGCCCCGGCTCGAAAAATTACCCAGTCACATATTAAAACAAAACGCCCGAGGCACGAAATACTTTCCAGACAGACTCAAAGACTCAAAAACCGACAAAAATGAAAAGGAGAAAGGGTAGAAATGCAAACCGTGGTGGGGTTTCCTCCCCACAAGCGCTTCTTTACCGTCTTTTAACTGGACGCCAGTAGAGGAACTAAGGGTCCTCGCGCTTGATCAGCAGTTATGCTCGTTCAACAGCACCTCCCAAGTACAACTTTAAAAGGTGGCCATTCACCTTGAATGGCTCAGTTTGAGCATTACTGATCTCCACCGCACCGTGCGGGAAAACTTGGGTGACCGTGAAGGTCCCGACCACCTCGAATGTAGCTTGCCCGGGAAGAGTTTCAGGCGTGCATTGAAGAGCAGAACACGATCACCTACCTGAAACTCCTTCGGGCCCCTCAACCGAGCGTCGTGGAGACGCTTGGTTCGCTCTTTGTAGAGCAGGGTGTTCTCGTAGGCGTGGTAACGCCATTCCTCCAACTCCAGCAGCTGCAGCTTACGTTCAGTACCTACAACACTCAAATCCAGGTTTAGCAGCTTAATGGCCCAAAAGGCCTTGTGCTCTAGCTCTACTGGCAAATGACACGCCTTCCCATAGACAAGCCTATAGGGAGAAGTGCCAATCGGGTTTTTATAGGCCGTCCTATATGCCCAAAGAGCATCATCGAGCTTGGTGGACCAATCCTTGCGGGACTGATCCACCATCTTTTCAATTATTCGTTTTAGCTCCTGGTTCGTCAGCTCGGCTTGCCCATTTGACTGGGGATGGTAAGCCACCGACACCTGATGCTTAACACCATAGCGAGAGAGGAGTTTAGTGAATTGCCCTTGAAAATGGGTTCCTCTATCACTAATGATGGCGCGAGGTGTCCCGAACTGGGAGAACAACTGCTTCAGAAATGAGCAGAACCGTCTTGCATCATTGGTGGGCATGGCTTGAGCTTCTGCCCAACTCGAGGTGTAGTCCACTGCAACCAGTATGTACAGATTGCCAAAAGATGGAGGGAATGGGCCCATGAAATCGATGCCCCAAACATAAAAAATTTCACAAATGACAGAAATATGTTGGGGCATCTCATCCCTGGAAGAAATGTTACCTAACCTTTGACAGCGGTCACACTGTCGTGCGAAGTTGTCTGCATCCTTGAAGAGCGAGGGCCAATAGAAGCCCGACTGTAGCACCTTCCGTGCCGTGCGGTTTCCTCCATGGTGACCTCCAGTAGGTCCCTTGTGGCATTGAGACAGGATGTCTCCCATCTCGTGCTCCATGACACAATGCCGGATCACGCCATCTGCTCTGATCCTGAAGAGGTAAGGATCCTCCAAGAAGTAATGCTTCAGGTTGGAGAAGAACTTGCGCTTTGCATGAGTGGCCATCCCCTTTGGTAGTTTGCTTTCCCACCAGATAATTGGCAAAGTCAGAATACCAGGAAACCATGCTGTCCACCAATGTCATCACCAGCAATCGCTCCCACGGGAAAGAATCATCGATCTCCTCCACGAAGTTGTCCACCGGAGGGGCTTCCAACCGTGAAAGATGATCTGCAGCAACATTCTCGGCTCCCTTCTTGTCCCGGATCTCTATATCGAATTCCTGCAGAAGCAGGATCCAACGGATGAGCCTAGGCTTTGAATCAGCCTTGCTCATCAGGAAGCGAATCGCCGAGTGGTCAGTGTAGACCACCACATGGGAGAGCACCAGATATGGTCCGAACTTATCAAATGCATACACCACAACGAGGAGCTCCTTCTCAGTGGTGGTGTAATTCTCCTGTGCGTCATTCAAGGTCTTCGACGCGTAGTAGATGGGCTGGAAGTGCTTCCCGCATCTCTGACCCAGAACGGCTCCGACTGCATAGTCACTCGCATCGCACATCAGCTCAAAGGGGAGAGACCAGTCAGGAGTCACCATGATGGGTGCATGGGTAAGCTTCTCCTTCAAAGTCTCGAATGCCGCTGTGCACTCAGGAGTGAACTAGAATGGTGCATCCTCCTCACATAAATGGGAGGAGGTAACTGACTGATCGTCTCAATCTTCGCACAATCCACCTCAATCCCCTGCTTGGAGATCTTGTGTCCGAGCACAATCCCCTCACGGACCATAAAATGGCACTTCTCCCAGCTGAGTGCCAATTAGTCTCCTCGCACCTCTTCAGAACGAGTTCCAGGTTATGGAGACAATGAGTGAAGGAGTCTCCATAAACCGAGAAGTCATCCATGAAGACTTCCATGATCTCTCCAACCAGTCGGTCGAAGATCGCCAGCATGCATCTCTGGAAGGTCGCCGGTGCGTTACACAACCCGAATGGAATCCTCCGGTAAGCAAAGGTACCGAAGGGGCAAGTGAATGTGGTCTTCGCCTGATCCTCTAGTGCGATAGGAATCTGGAAATAACCAGACATGCCATCCAGGAAGCAATAGAACTCATGGCCAGCCAACCTCTCCAGCATCTGATCAATGAAAGGTAGGGGAAAATGATCTTTCCTGGTGGCGTCGTTTAGGCGCCGGTAATCGATGCAGACTCTCCAGCCGGTCATGGTCCGCATTGGGATCAACTCTTTCTTCTCATTCGGGACCACAGTCATCCCGCCTTTCTTCGGGACCACCTGAGTGGGACTGACCCACTTGCTATCAGATATAGCAAAGATGATCCCTGCATCTATGAGCTTCACAATCTCTGACCGGACCACTGCCTCCAAGTTGGGGGGACAATCTCCGCCGTGGCTGCCTGACTAGCTTAACCTCATCCTCCATCAGAATTCTGTGGGAGCAGAAGGATGGGCTAATGCCTCTGATATCTGTGATCTTCCAGGCCATGGCCCGGGCATACTTCTGCAGCAGAGCCACCAGCCTGCTCTTCTGCTCGGGTGTCAGATCCGAGCTGATAATGACCGGGAGCTTATTCCCCTCCCGAAGAAATGATACTCCAGGTGAGAGGGGAGGGGCTTAAGCTCCAGATCTGGTGGCTCCTCCAATGATGTAGCGATCCGGGGCGAGATAGGGATCGACTTGAATGGTATCTCTCGCCCCTCGATCGCGGCCTCGTCCAGCTCTGCGAGCTGCTCCTCTAGCTGCACATCCTGTGATGCCTGTTCCCCTAGCAAAAGACAACGCTCGAGGAAATCGTCAGTACTTGCACTCGTGATGGCAAGTGCGGTCTCAAAATCAGCAACAACAACACAGTAGTCTAGATCATCATGGAGCTGGGGGTGTTTCATATTATTAGAAACAGAGAAGGTGATTTGTTCACCCCCAGCTCGCAAAATCAATTTCCCATCATTCACATCAATGAGAGCCTTGGCGGTGGCGAGAAAAGGTCTACCCAATATTAATGGCACATCCACATCCTCATTTATGTTCAAAATCACAAAATCAACAGGATATGAGAATGACCCTACTACGACTATCAAGTCCTCTGCAATGCCCCTAGGATGCATAATGGATCTATCAGCAAGTTGAATGCTCATCCTAGTATCACTGGGTTCACCTAGGCCTAGCTTTTTAAACAGTTTATACGACATGACATTTATGCTAGCACCTAGATCCGCCAAGGACTTCCCTATATGCAAACTACCAATTATGCAAGGGATAGTAAAACTCCCTGGGTCTTTTCGCTTCTCTGGTAGTTTGTTCTGCAGGATGGCAGAACACTCCTCGTTGAGCATCACCGTTGACAGCTCCCCAAGCTTCCTCTTGTTGGTGAGGAGATCCTTCATGAACTTGGCATACTTGGGCATCTTCGATAATGCCTCCACGAAGGGCATGCTTATGTTTACCTGCTTCAGCATTGCCATGAATTTGGCAAACTCAGTCTCCAGACGGTCTTTGTGCAACCGAGTAGGAAAGGGAAGCTGCGGTACATACTCCTTCACCACTAGTTGCGGTTTAGGAGCAGGCACCTCAACCTCCTTCTCCATTTCCTCCTCATTAGCTGGAAGTGCTGAAGCAGGGGTCTCTCTCTCCTGTGCCCGCACAGGTGGATCAGCAGTCATCTTGCCACTCCTGGTAGTAATGGCCTTGCAGTGCTCATTTGGGTCCTGCTGATGAGGGATGGTCTGACCGGTTAAAGTACTAGAAGTCCTCTGAGCTACAGCCTGGGCAACACTCCCAAGCTGGGTCTGGATATCCCGCAGCACAGCCTGTGTGTTTCTCTGACCAGCTTCTAGCTCCAAGAATTTACCTGAAGCTATCTCCATGAACTGCTCGATGTTATTGAACTTTTTTCCACTGGAGGTGGCCAGATAACCCACCAAATCTCGCAATTCCGCCATCGGGTCACTCTGTACTGGGGCTGCAGGTGCTGCCCCTGTCTGATGAAATGGTCGCACCTGTGACTGAGGTGGAACTGACCCCTGTCTGGGCGGGTAGAGAGGCTGCTGCGGCTACTGAAATTGCCCTTGTCTGGGCTGGTAAGGAGGCCTCTGGAAGCCTGGTGGTCCCTGGGGGACTGGTGGTCTAGAATTGGCCCCAGCCCAAAAGAAGTTGGGATGCTGGCGCCACCCCTCGTTGTAAGTGTTGTTGTAGGGGTTGAAGCGCCTGGCATTGCCGATGAAGTCCACCTGCTCCTGGGGAGTAGACGACTCCTTCATCGCCTGACAGTCCTCCACGGTGTGATGGGAGCTCTCACACCACTGGTAGTGCATCGCTTGCTGCTGTCATGTACCTGCAATCATCCTAGATCGATCAATGGCTGAAACCAGCTTCGATACCACCCGCACCAAATCAGATGATTGGGTGGCTACATCATGCACACCCCGCCCTGGTGCTCGTCTCGATCTCCTCGCAGTCCCCCAATCATAGCCCTGCTCTGCCATCTCCTCAAAGAGTTGATTCAGCTGTGGTGGTGTCTTGGTGAGCATATTCCCGCCACAGACCGAGTCAATCAGCTGCTTGTCTTCCAGGAAGAGGGCATGGTAGAAGGTGCCCACCTTGAAGGCGTCGGTAAAACCATGGTTGGGACACTTGAGGAAGAGACTAGTGTATCTCTCCCAAGCATCCCGGATGGTCTCATCTTCATCCTGAGCAAAGTGGGTAATTTGCTTCTGCAGGTCCGCCGTCTTGGACGGGGAATGGTAGCAAGTGAGGAACTTGTCCGCCAGGTTGGCGAACGTGGTGATCGAGCTTGGAGGTTGAGTGTCTAGCCACTCCTTGGCCTGCCCCTCCAGAGTAAATGGGAAGTACCTCAGCTGGATGGCATTGGCTGAGACCCCATTTATCTTGATTTCATCGATGAGCTTGTGGAATCGCCTCAGATGTGATCGGGGGCTGTAACATCTCATTTCGGCTAAATCCATATTTCGATCGCTAGAAAGTTCGCGATTTAAAATCGAGTGTTCTGATAGTATTTCGACGAAAATCGGATTATCGATCGATCGGATAAGTATACGTATTAATTATATATATATATATATAATATATTATATATAATTGGGTGATTCTATCGTACCTTGGGTAAAATCAAGGGTACAACATACCTTGAGTAAAAAAATGATATCTAGACCTCGAATTGAGCATAGTTTGGCGTCTGATATTATTCCCAAACCCTTAAGGATTAAAATCTAGGTCTTAGTTTTATAAATCTCATACACTAAGATCAATTTAATTAGAAACAAAAATCAACAGCTATGATTTGTTGAAATATATGCAACAAATTACAGGCACAATCTTAGGGATTAGGCTCTTTGATTTAGAAATCTAAGACCTAGGTTTCAATCATCAAGGGTTAGAGTATAGTATCATGTCCAAAAATTCGGTTAATTCGAGGTCTAGATAGCATTTTTTTACTCATGGTATGTCGTACCCTAGATTTTACCCAAGGTACGATAGAAGCCACCATAATTATATATATAATATATTATATATATATACAATTGCATCAGGAGGCGAGTTATATATATATATAAACTCTCCGGGCCATTCTTTTTCCCATCATCATCTTTTTCCCCATTTATGAACCGAGAGGAAACCGAGAGACAGAGAGCATACAGGGGAGCTCGGGAAGAATTTCCAAAGCTCGAATCTTGAGCTCTAGTGATCCAAAAATCCCGTAAGTAATGCCTAATTCATCTATACATCGTGATTTATCATTTTAGAGTTTTAAAACGAGATTTTGGTTCAGGAATTTCTTGAATTCCCGATAAGCCAAATTAGGGTTTCGGAGTATCCGGAAGCCGGATTGAGCCCAAATTTCATATACGAGCTTCCTGCAGTAAGGTAATCAATCCTCTAGTTCTAATCCCTGAATTTCGGCAATTATTTAGGTCGGGGTCCAAATCGCTGAATTTAGCTCCGGCCAGGGTTTGATGTGTTTTTATCAAGAATTTGACCCGGAGCCTAGAACTAATATTGACGGGGATACTGCAGGGGATATTAGGACGGTCTCGGATTTTAATTCGGGGTTCGTTAGTGAAATTGACATTTAGTACGGGAAGCTTAAACCGGTGTTTGAACGACCAGAATTGGTGAGGGATTAGCACGGCATACCGGGTTTGTCGTATCACGATAATTATGTTGATGCTTAGAATTGACCTAGATGAACTAGAATGGCATGATTAGGGGTGTATGAACTTTTGTGCTATATGTTGAACCCTGGATTGCTGTATGATATTATTGACTTGCCCTAATCAATATGAACCTTGTTTATGCTGATGATTTCGTATATGTTGCAAATTGTGGGCTTGACTGTTGATATGCCTTATGATGGTTCGAAAAGGTGATTGGGTATGACATTTCATGATTGATGTATTTGGATGTACAAGTGGGAAAATATATATCTCATGGTGATATTATGATATTTAAGGAGGATGACTTGCACGAGGGTTTATCCCGATGAAGTGCAATTATACGACTCCTGGTTTACCTATGTTGAGCCAATTATGGCCAGGTCAAGTACATGTGCAAGTAATGAATTATGATTAAGCAAGATATATGAATCATGTATAAGGATACCAAATATGAGTGTTGTGGTCTCACGATCAACTACATAGTAATTAGGGCTCCCTATGCTATTACTCTATTATGATATGTATGATAGTCACACCTCTCATGTGGTGGTGACTGAAGATTCTTACGAGATATGACCACACCCAGAGCGGTGTCGGGGTATGACTACACCCATAGTGGTGTGGGGTATGTATGACCACATCCGACGAGATGTTGGGGTATGTATGACTACATCCGACGGGATGTGGGGTATGTTTCCCGGGAGAGTTAATAGCATGGGAGTAGCCAGGCGCCTATAAGTAAAACATGATAAGATGCATATGCATAAGTCAATGTGGTTGAGTCTTTTGCCTATTGGGATGTCGGATGCCTGAGGTCTGATCCTAGTGCTTGGGCTTATTTGCTAGATGTATGGTAGGGGTATGCTCTGTTATGAACTCACGATGCTATGATTATCTCACTCAGCTATGAGCTGACCCTCTTTATCCTTTTTCTCTGCTTATGCCATGTGCAAGCAGATCATCATCATCAGCAGTAGTAGATAGTTGTATAGGTGGGAGCTGAGCAAGAGTTGAAGGCAAGATGAGGTATGGTCTTCAACTATTCTGTGCTTGGACTACTACTCGGAATTTTGGCCAGTGATCCACACCTTTTGTAAAAATGTTTTGAGAACATTTTCATGTGCATACTAGCTCCAGATGTAGTGTGAGATATCCACAGGTGTGGAAAGTTGATTATATGTGTATATGTATGTGGTGGTGTATGTAGTGATGATTATGACATGTATAAGTATGGTATGTAGTTGCAGAGTACGAAAGTGTGACTATAGCTATGAAAGCCAATGTACATGGTTGTGAGTATATATGTTTGTCTATGAAGGTATGGATTCGGATGAATTATTTTGCAGGTCTAGTTGCAAGAACTGTTAGCCCATTACGCGAGTAATTCATGTCGAAATTTTATTTGGGTAAATTTTGATAGTTAATGTAACACCCGAGATTATTTCCGCTGCAATTGTATGAACAATATGATTAGGTAATACGTATAGGGTAGGGTGTTACAGTTTGGTATCAGAGCCCGGTTCCCTCTTTTTGCTGTTATGGCGTACTATACCCTATGGGAGGTTAAACACTCCTAAGGAGGGGACTACCCCATAATGACTTAAACTGGGAATTGAGTTTTACATGATTATGTGTATTGGTATATTGGATGAAATTACCTGCATCATGGTTTTCAAAATTGAGTTTTGAACTTATTTGTTTTCAAGTAATTATTTTGGGAAATTTTTCGTTTTAACCAAGTGAGAGATTTGGTGAAGAATAAATTTTGTGTGGATCAATCTAAGGCCAATATTTCCTTGTAGCTCGCACGGAAGTTGTGAAAATGTTCCTACTGACCAGTCGAGAGGAGTGGGGGCGGTTGATGCAAGACCGCCAGTATTAGATTATGCAAAGATGAAGAGTTTGGGTGGTAGGGACTTTAAAGGAGATGTGAGTCCGGATGCTGTGGTAGAGTGGTTGAGGGAGATGGAAGATGTGTTTGAGTATCTTTAAGCGACCCCAGAGGAAAAAGTACAATATGTTGTTTTTCTCCTAAAGGGGTACGCGAGGAGCTGGTGGTCCTCAGTCTCAAGAGTTAATGGCGAACGAGTTCAGTTCACCTGGGAGGAGTTCCTGAAGGCCTTTAAGACAGAGTTTCTTCCCGAAGCCTTTATCAGGGCAAAGAATAATGAATTCGCGAACCTTAAGCAGGAGAACATGACAGTTACTGAGTATACCATCAAGTTTGTTCGACTACTCTACTTTGAAGATGGGTTGGCGGATACAGAGCATAAGAAGAAGATGAGATACTTGCATGGTCTGCGCCTAGGATTGAAAGAAAAGATCCACAGGGTTGATGAAGAGAGCATGGCCACTATCAAGGAGGCAGCACTTAAGTATGAAGCCTATGAAGTTGAGGGTAGAGAGGAAAATAAGGCCAAAGAAGAGGAGAAGAAGAGGAAGTTTGGAGTGAGTTATGCTGGACCTCGTTACCCACCCAGGAGAGGTCCTAGCAGTTTTGGGAGAACACCGAGTCAATCTATGTCGGGAACATCATACAGGGCACCAATTTCCTCAGCCACACAATTTCCATTTTGTCAAGTATGTCAGAAGAGGCATCTTGGAGAGTGTAGGAGATTTTCTGGTGTATGCTTTCACTGTGGCCAACCTGGGCACATCATGAGGGATTGTCCGTATTCGAGAGAAGTAAGAGCTACACAGTCCGAGCCTTCAGTGCAATTTAGTAGAGCCCCATTCAGGGGTGGTTACCAGGGAGGCCGTAGTGGATTTCAGAGTGGTCGTGGTGGTTCACAGGGTGGTAGAGGTGGTGGTCAAAATCAGCCATCAGGAAGTGGTACACAGGGTACCAGAGCACAGGGAGCACCGAGGGTTTATGCAATGACTCGAGGTGAGGCAGAAGTGGCACCAGAAGTTGTGGCTGGTATGCTTTCTATCCTTGGCAAGCAATTATATGCTTTGATCGATACTGGTTCTTCTCACTCATTCATGTCATATACGTTTGCACATATGCTACGCTTAGTTCCAGATAAGCTAGGTTATACCTTATGTGTTAAAACACCTGTGGGAGATACCTTGAAGGTAGACTCAGTTATTAGAAGTTCCTTCATTTTTGTGGAAGGAGCTTTCCTAGCAGCAGATTTAATTCTGCTACCTTTTGATGAATTCGATGTCATCCTTGGGATGGACTTTCTGGCAACACATGGAGCTGTTGTGGATTGTCAAAAGAAAGAAGTGTTATTCAACACACCAGATAAAGGTCCTGTTGTATTCCGAGGCATTAAGAAAAAGGAGACTCATGGTTTTCTTTCTGCCTTGGAAGCTTTTCGATTAGTGAAGGAAGGTTGTGAAGCCTTTCTTGCTCAAGTTACTGTTGTAAATGAGAAGAAGGTTGAGGATGTAGAGGTGGTAAGGGAGTTTCCTGATGTATTCCCCGAAGAACTTCCCGGCCTTCCACCAGAAAGGGAAGTAGAGTTTGATATTGAATTGGTACCTGGCACAACACCAATTTCAATGGCACCATATAGAATGGCACCAATTGAGCTGAAGGAGCTTAAAGAACAATTGCAAGAATTGCTAGACAAGGGTTTATTCGACCTAGCATCTCACCTTGGGGTGCACCGGTTTTGTTTGTCAAGAAGAAAGATGGATCCATGAGAATGTGCATTGACTACCGGAGGTTGAATAAAGCAACAGTGAAGAATCGTTATCCCCTCCCAAGAATAGACGACTTGTTTGATCAATTGCAGGGTGCATCAGTCTTTTCTAAGATTGATTTGAGGTCTGGATACCATCAATGAAAGTGGCAGATGGGCAACCTCAAAGACAGCTTTTAGAACAAGATATGGGCATTATGAGTTCCTGGTAATGCCTTTTGGACTCACTAATGCACCAGCGGTATTTATGGCTCTTATGAACAGAGTTTTTATGAATATCTTGATAAGTTTGTGATTGTGTTCATAGACGATATTCTCATCTATTAAAAGCGAAGAGGAGCACAAAATCACCTTAGAATTGTATTGCAAATTCTAAGGGAGAAACAATTATATGCAAAATTCTCAAAATGTGAGTTTTGGCTGAAGGAGGTAATATTTGGGACATGTAATTTCTGGAAGAGGAGTGGAGGTGGATCCGAAAAAGGTGGAAGCAGTGGTGAATTGGGCTCCACCAAAAGATGTGTCGGAGTTGAGAAGTTTTCTTGGCGTGGCGGGTTACTATCGGCGGTTTGTTGAAGGATTTTCCAAAATTGCTGCCCCATTGACTAAACTGTTGAGGAAGAATACCAAGTATGTTTGGGATGAATCATGTCAAAAGAGTTTTGATGAACTGAAGAAGAGATTGACCACAGCACCAGTACTTGCTTACCTTCAAACCAGGAGATTTGTGGTGTATAGTGATGCCTCGTATCAAGGATTGGGCTGTGTGTTAATGCAAGATGGAAGAGTTATCGCATATGCCTCTAGGCAATTGCGTCCTCATGAAGGAAATTATCCCACTCATGATTTGGAGTTGGCAGCGGTGGTATTTGCTCTCAAGATATGGCGACATTATTTATATGGTGAGACTTTTAAAATCCTCACTGATCATAAAAGCCTGAAGTATATTATGGATCAGAAGGATTTAAATAGTCGCCAGAGGAGATGGATTGAACTTCTAAAAGCTAATGTAGTTGCTGATGCCCTAAGCAGAAAGGGGAAGAAGAATATAAATGATCTGGTTGATTTGAGGGCAATGAATGTTGATTTGGAAGTGGATGGTGTAACAGGGTTACTAGCTCGGTTGAATATCCGACCTTTGTTGCATGACAAAATTCGTGAGAAGCAGAAGGAGGACCCAGAGTTGGCAAAAATCATTCAAGACATTGAGGAAGGAAAAGAAAGCCCATTTGGAATGGTAGATGGCATGTTGAAGATTAATGGAAGGGCATGCATTCCTAACGTTGATAATTTGAGGAAAGAGATCCTAGATGAAGCTCATTCTTCTGCTTATGCTATGCACCCAGGAGCAACTAAAATGTATCACACGATCAAACCATATTTTTGGTGGCGTGGGATGAAAAAGAAAGCGGCTGAACATGTTTTCACATGTATGGTATGTCAGAAAGTTAAGGCAGAACATCAAGCTCCTGTAGGGAAACTGCAACCACTTCCAATTCCAGAATGGAAGTGGGAAAGAATCACAATGGATTTTGTATATGGTCTCCCATCATCAAGGGGAAAAGATGCAGTATGGGTTATTGTGGACCGACTGACCAAATCGGCTCACTTTTTACCCATTAGATGGAAACCATCACTGGAGACTTTGTCTCAACTATATATTAAGGAGATCGTCAGATTGCATGGTGTGCCAATTTCTATTGTCTCTGATCGAGACCCGAGCTTCACATCTCGGTTTTGGCAAAGTTTACATGATGCCTTGGGAACTAAACTGCATTTTACTTCAGCTTATCATCCTCAAACAGATGGGCAGAGTGAACGAACCATCCTTACCTTGGAAGAGTTACTTCGATCATGTGTAATGCAATGGGAGGAATCATGGATTGACCATTTGCCCCTCATTGAGTTTGCTTACAACAACCAGTACCATAGTAGCTTGGGTGTTCCACCATATGAAGCACTTTATGGGAGGAAGTGTAGAACACCATTATGTTGGGATGTAGAAGGAGCAAGGCAAATCTCAGGGCCAGAGGTAGTTCAGATCACAGTTGACAAGGTTAAGGAAATCAGGGAGCGTTTGAGGGTGGCTCAAGATCGGCAGAAAGTTTATGTCGACACGAATAGGCGTGAAGTTAATTTCGAAGTGGGTGAGAAAGTATTTCTCAAAGTGTCACCCTGGAAAGGCGTAATGAGATTTGGTAAGAAAGGGAAACTTGACCTCGGTATATTGGACCCTACGAAATCACAGAGAAGATTGGACCAGTGGCTTATAAGTTAGCATTGCCTCCAGAACTATCTCAAATCCACAATGTATTTCATGTTAGTATGCTGAAGAGGTACAAAGTGGATCCTTCCCATGTTATACAACCAGAGGAGATCGAGTTAGGCCCAGATTTGACTTTTGAGGAGGTTCCAGTTCAGATTGTTGATCACCAGATTAAGACGCTTCGCAGGAAAGAAATCCCAATGTTGAAAGTGGTGTGGAGAAATCAAGATAGTGAGAGTGCTACATGGGAAACTGAAGCAAGTATGCGAGAGAAGTACCCTGAGTTGGTAGCGACATACTTTGCAGGTTAACAATCTTGCTTAGTAAGTTATGTTTTGAATTTGCTGACATGTTTTGTTGTGATAGCCCAGTGTAGGTTTTTGAAACCTTATATTGGGAACTTGAGGTGTTATGTGTTTAGTTATGTAATGTAATACCCTACCCTATACTTTTTGCCTAATCATATTGTTCATACAATTGCAGCGGAATTAATCTTGGGTGTTACATTAATTATCAAAATTTACCTAAATAAAATTTCGACATGAATTACTCGCGTAATGGACTAACAGTTCTTCCATCTAATCCTGCAAAATAATTCATCTAAATCCATGCATTCATAGATAAACATATACACTCACTGCCATATGCATTGGCTTTTCATAGCCATAGTCACCGTTTCATGTTACACAACTGCATACTATACTGATACACGCCATAATCGTCACAACTTACATAATTACACAAATATACACATATCATCAACTTTCCACACCTGTGGATATCTCACACTACATCAGAAGCTAGTATGCACATGAAAAACGTTCTCAAAACATTTTACAAAAAGGTGTGGATCACTGGCCAAAATCCCGAGTAGTAGTCCAAGCACAGAATAGTTGAAGACCATACCTCATCTTGCCTTCAACTCTTGCTCAGCTCCCACCTATACAACTATCTACTGCTGCTGATGACGATGATCTGCTTACACATGGCATAAGCAGAGAAAAAGGATAAAGAGGGTCAGCTCATAGCTGAGTGAGATAATCATAGCATCGTGAGTTCATACCAGAGCATACCCCTACCATACATCTAGCAAACAAGCCAAAGCACTAGGATCAGACCTAAGGCATCCGACATCACAATAGGCAAAAGACTCAACCACCTTGACTTATGCATATGCATCTTATCATGTTTTACTTATAGGCGCCTGGCTACTCCCATGCTAATTACTCTCCCGGGAATACGGACCAAACATCTCGTGGATGTGGTCATATCGGACCCACCACTGCCGGTGTAGTCATATCGGACCTGACACCACGATGGGTGTGGTCATATCGGACTCAACACCACTCTGGGTGTGGTCATATCTCATGATGAATCAACGGTCAACACCACATCAGGGGTGTGACATAACATATCATAACGGAGTAATAGCATGGGGAGCCCTAATTACTATGTAATTGACCATGAGACCAAATCACTCTTATTTGGTAATCTTATACATGATCCATATCTCATCTTGCTTACTCATAATTCGTTAATTGTACATGTACTTGACCGGGCCATACTGGGCTCAACATAGGTAAAACAGGAGTCGTATAATTGCACTTCCTCGGGGTGAACCCTCGTGCAAGTCATCCTCCTTAAACATCATAATATCACCTTGGGAAGTTTATTCCCCCACTTATGGATCCAAATACAACCATAATATCACATCATGTCAAAACACATTATCGAACAACCAGGAAGTCATATCAACAGTTTAGCCACAAATGGCAACATGTATGAAATCATCAGCATAAACAATGTCCATCTAAATTAGGGCAAGTCAATAATATCATACGGTAGTCCATGATTCATCATATAGCACAAAAGTTCATACACCCCTTATCATGCCATTCTAATTCACCTAGGTCAATTCTAAGCATCAATATAATTATCGTGATACGACAAACCCGGTATGCCGTGCTAATCCCTCACCAGTTCTGGTCGTTCAAACACCGGTTCTAGCCTCCCGTACTAAAACGTCAATTTCACGAACGAACCCAGAATTAAAATCCGAGACTGCCCTAATATCCCCTGCAGTATCCCCATCAATATTAGTTCTAGGCTCCGGTTCAAATTCTTGATAAAAACACATCAAACCCTGGCCGGAGCTAAATTCAGCGATCCCGGCTCCGACCTAAATAATAGTCGAAATTCAGGGATTAGAACTAGAGGATTGATTACCTCGCTGCAGGAAGCTCGTATATGAAATTTGGGCTCAATCCGGCTTCCGGATACTCCGAAACCCTAATTTGGCTTATCGGGAATTCAAGAAATTCCTGAACCAAAAACTCGTTTTAAAGCTCTAAATCGATAAATCACGATGTATAGATGAATTAGGCATTACTTACGGGATTTTTGGATCGCTAGGGCTCAAGAATTGAGCTTTGGAAATTCTCCCCGAGCTCCCCTGTACGCTCTCTGTTTCTCTGCTTCTCTCGGATGGAAATGAAAAAACGATGGTGATGGGGAAAGAAAATGGACAGGTGGTGGGGAATTAAATGGACAGGTATATATATATATATATATAAAATTAATACGTATACTTATCCGATCGATCGATAATTCGATTTTCGTCGAAATAGTGTCGAAATACTCGATTTTAAATCGCGAACTTTCTAGCGATCGAAATATGGGTTTTGCCGGAACGGGATGTTACAATTCTCCCCTCCTTAAAAGATTTCGTCCCCGAAATCTAACCTTGAGTTGATACTACGCATCCGCTCGTTCTCCTCCTGGTAGACACTATCACATATATTGTTACTACCTAATTCTTAGGTTAAGAGATCTGAAGTACATAACTAAACACATAACATCTCAAGTTCCCAATATAAGGGTTCAAAAACCTATACTGGGCTATCACAACAAAACACATCAGCAAATTCAAAACATAACTTACTAAGCAAGATTGTTAACCTGCAAAGTATGTCGCTACCAACTCAGGGTACTTCTCTCGCATACTTGCTTCAGTCTCCCATGTGGCACTCTCACTATCTTGATTTCTCCACACCACTTTCAACATTGGAATTTCCTTCCTACGAAGAGTCTTAATCTGATAATCAACAATCTCAACTGGAACCTCTTCAAATGTCAAATCTGGACCCAACTCAATCTCCTCTGGTTGTATAACATGAGAAGGATCCCCTTTGTACCTCTTCAGCATACTAACATGAAATACATTGTGGATTTGGGATAGCTCTGGAGGCAATGCTAGTTTATAAGCCACTGGTCCAATCTTCTCTGTGATTTCATAGGGTCCAATATACCGAGGTGCAAGTTTCCCTTTCTTACCAAATCTCATTACGCCTTTCCAGGGCGAAACTTTGAGAAATACTTTCTCACCCACTTCGAAATTAACTTCACGCCTATTCGTGTCAACATAAACTTTCTGTCGATCTTGAGCCACCCTCATACGCTCCCTGATTTCCTTGACCTTGTCAACTGTGATCTGAACTATCTCTGGCCCTGAGATTTGCCTTGCTCCTTCTACATCCCAACATAATGGTATTCTACACTTCCTCCCATAAAGTGCTTCATATGGTGGAACACCCAAGCTACTATGGTACTGGTTGTTGTAAGCAAACTCAATCAGGGGCAAATGGTCAATCCATGATTCCTCCCATTGCATTACACATGATCGAAGTAACTCTTCCAAGGTAAGGATGGTTCGTTCACTCTGCCCATCTGTTTGAGGATGATAAGCTGAAGTAAAATGCAGTTTAGTTCCCAAGGCATCATGTAAACTTTGCCAAAACCGAGATGTGAAGCTCGGGTCTCGATCAGAAACAATAGAAATTGGCACACCATGCAATCTGACGATCTCCTTAATATATAGTTGGGACAGAGTCTCCAGTGATGGTTTCCATCTAATGGGTAAAAAGTGAGCCGATTTGGTCAGTCGGTCGACAAGAACCCATACTGCATCTTTTCCCCTTGATGATGGGAGACCATATACAAAATCCATTGTGATTCTTTCCCACTTCCATTCTGGAATTGGAAGTGGTTGCAGTTTCCCTACAGGAGCTTGATGTTCTGCCTTAACTTTCTGACATACCAGACATGTGAAAACATGTTCAGCCACTTCCTTTTTCATCCCACGCCACCAAAAATTTGGTTTGATCGTGTGATACATTTTAGTTGCTCCTGGGTGCATAGCATAAGCAGAAGAATGAGCTTCATCTAGGATCTCTTTCCTCAAATTATCAACGTTAGGAATGCATGCCCTTCCATTAATCTTCAACATGCCATCTACCATTTCAAATGGGCTTTCTTTTCCTTCCTCAATGTCTTGAATGATTTTTGCCAACTCTGGGTCCTCCTTCTGCTTCTCACGAATCTTGTCGTGCAACAAAGGTCGAAAGTTCAACCGAGCTAGTAACCCTGTTACACCATCCACTTCCAAATCAACATTCATTGCCCTCAAATCAACCAGATCCGTTATATTCTTCTTGCCTTTTCTGCTCAGAGCATCAGCAACTACATTAGGTTTACCTGGATGGTAATCAATGGTACAATCATAACCTTTCAACAACTCTATCCATCTCCTCTGGCGACTATTTAAATCCTTCTGATCCATAATATACTTCAAGCTTTTGTGATCAGTTATGATTTTAAAAGTCTCACCATACAAATAATGTCGCCAAATCTTGAGAGCAAATACCACCGCTGCCAACTCCAATCATGAGTGGGATAATTTACTTCATGAGGACGCAATTGCCTAGAGGCATATGCGATAACTCTTCCATCTTGCATTAACACACAGCCCAATCCTTGATACGAGGCATCACTATACACCACAAAATCTCCATGGTTTGAAGGTAAAGCAAGTACTGGTGCTGTGGTCAATTTCTTCTTCAGTTCATCAAAACTCTTTTGACATGATTCATCCCAAACGTACTTGGTATTCTTCCTCAACAGTTTAGTCAATGGTGCAGCAATTTTGGAAAATCCTTCAACAAACCGCCGATAGTAACCCGCCATGCCAAGAAAACTTCTCAACTCAGACACATCTTTTGGTGGAGCCCAATTCACCACTGCTTCCACCTTTTTCGGATCCACCTCCACTCATCTTCCTGAAATTACATGTCCCAGAAATATTACCTCCTTCAGCCAAAACTCACATTTTGGAATTTTGCATATAATTGTTTCTCCCTTAGAATTTGCAATACAATTCTAAGGTGATTGTTGTGCTCCTCTTCGCTTTTAGAATAGCTGAGAATATTGTCTATGAACACAATCACAAACTTATCAAGATATTCATGAAAAACTCTGTTCATAAGAGCCATAAATACTGCTGGCGCATTAGTGAGTCCAAAAGGCATTACCAGGAACTCATAATGCCCATATCTTGTTCTAAATGCTGTCTTTGAGGTCGCTCCATCGGCCACTTTCAGTTGATGGTACCCGGACCTCAAATCAATCTTAGAAAAGACTGATGCACCCTGCAATTGATCAAACAAGTCATCTATTCTTGGGAGGGGATAACGGTTTTTCACTGTTGCTTTATTCAACCTCCGGTAGTCAATGCACATTCTCATGGAGCCATCTTTCTTCTTGACAAACAAAACCGGTGCACCCCAAGGTGAGATGCTAGGCTGAATAAACCCCTTGTCTAGCAATTCTTGCAATTGTTCTTAAGCTCCTTCAGCTCAATTGGTGCCATTCTATATGGTGCCATTGAAATTGGTGTTGTGCCAGGTACCAATTCAATATCAAACTCCACTTCTCTTTCTGGTGGAAGGCCGGGAAGTTCTTCAGGGAATACATCAGGAAACTCCCTTACCACCTCTACATCCTCAACCTTCTTATCATTTACAACAGTAACTTGAGCAAGAAAGGCTTCACAACCTTCCTTCACTAATCGAAAAGCTTCCAAGGCAGAAAGAAAACCATGAGTCTCCTTTTTCTTAATGCCTCGGAATACAACAGGACCTTTATCTGGTGTGTTGAATAACACTTCTTTCTTTTGACAATCCACAACAGCTCCATGTGTTGCCAGAAAGTCCATCCCAAGGATGACATCGAATTCATCAAAAGGTAGCAGAATTAAATCTGCTGCTAGGAAAGCTCCTTCCACACAAATGAAGGAACTTCTAATAACTGAATCTACCTTCAAGGTATCTCCCACAGTTGTTTTAACACATAAGGTATAACCTAGCTTATCTGGAACTAAGCGTAGCATATGTGCAAACGTATATGACATGAATGAGTGAGAGGAACCAGTATCGATCAAAGCATATAATTGCTTGCCAAGGATAGAAAGCATACGTGCTCTGGTACCCTGCGTACCACTTCCTGATGGCTGATTTCGACCACCACCTCTACCACCTTGTGAACCACCACGACCACTCTGAAATCCACTACGGCCTCCCTGGTAACCACCTCTAGTTGGGGCTCTACTAAATTGCATTGAAGGTTCAGACTGAGTAGGTCTTCCACCTCCCCTATAAGGACAGCTCCTCATGATGTGACCCGGCTGGCCGCATTGAAAGCATACTCCAGAAAACCTCCAAAACTCCCCAAAGTGTCTCTTCTGACAAACTTGACAAACTGGAGCTTGTGTGGCAGAGGAAACTGGTGCCTTGTATGATGTTCCCGACATAGATTGACTCGGTGTTCTCCCAAAACTGCTAGGACCTCTCCTGGGTGGGTAACGAGGTCCAGCATAATTTACTCCAAACTTCCTCTTCTTCTCCTCTTCTTTGGCCTTGTTTTCCTCTCTACCCTCAACTTCATAGGCTTCATACTTAAGTGCTGCCTCCTTGATAGTGGCCATGCTCTCTTCATCAACCCTGTGAATCTTTTCTTTCAACCCTAGGCGCAGACCATGTAAGTATCTCATCTTCTTCTTATGCTCAGTATCCGCCAACCCATCTTCAAAGTAGAGTAGTCGAACAAACTTGATGGTGTACTCAGTAACCGTCATGTTCTCCTGCTTAAGGTTGGCGAATTCATTATTCTTTGCCCTGATAAAAGCTTCGGGAAGAAACTCTGTCTTAAAGGCTTTCAGGAATTCCTCCCAGGTGAACTGAACTCGTTCACCATTAACTCTAGAGATTGAGGACCACCAGCTCCTCGCGTACCCCTTTAGGAGAAAAACAACATATTGCACTTTTTCCTCTGGGGTTGCATAAAGATACTCAAACACATCTTCCATCTCCCTCAACCACTCTACCACAGCATCTGGACTCACATCTCCTTTAAAGTCCCTACCACCCAAACTCTTCATCTTTGCATAGTCTAATACTGGCGGTCTTGCATCAACCGCCCCCACTCCTCTCGACTGGTCAGTAGGAACATTATGACAACTTCCGTGCGAGCTACAAGGAAATATTGGCCTTAGATTGATCCACACAAAATTCATTCTTCCCCAAATCTCTCACTTGGTTAAAACAAAATCTTCCCAAAATAATTACTTGAAAACAAATAAGTTCAAAACTCAGTTTTTAAAACCATGATGCAAGTAATTTCATCCAACATACCAATAAACATAATCATGTAAAACTCAATTCCCAGTTTAAGTCATTATGGGGTACTCCCCTCCTTAGGAGTGTTTAACCTCCCATAGGGTATAGTACGCCATAACAACAAAAAGAGGGAACCGGGCTCTGATACCAAACTGTAACACCCTACCCTATACTTTTTGCCTAATCATATTGTTCATACAATTGCAGCGGAATTAATCTTGGGTGTTACATTAATTATCAAAATTTACCTAAATAAAATTTCGACATGAATTACTCGCGTAATGGGCTAACAGTTCTTCCATCTAATCCTGCAAAATAATTCATCTAAATCCATGCATTCATAGATAAACATATACACTCACTGCCATATGCATTGGCATTTCATAGCCATAGTCACCGTTTCATGTTACACATCTGCATACTATACTGATACACGCCATAATCGTCACAACTTACATAATTACACAAATATACACATATCATCAACTTTCCACACCTGTGGATATCTCACACTACATCAGAAGCTAGTATGCACATGAAAAACGTTCTCAAAACATTTTACAAAAAGGTGTGGATCACTGGCCAAAATCCCGAGTAGTAGTCCAAGCACAGAATAGTTGAAGACCATACCTCATCTTGCCTTCAACTCTTGCTCAGCTCCCACCTATACAACTATCTACTGCTGCTGATGACGATGATCTGCTTACACATGGCATAAGCAGAGAAAAAGGATAAAGAGGGTCAGCTCATAGCTGAGTGAGATAATCATAGCATCGTGAGTTCATAACAGAGCATACCCCTACCATACATCTAGCAAACAAGCCAAAGCACTAGGATCAGACCTCAGGCATCCGACATCACAATAGGCAAAAGACTCAACCACCTTGACTTATGCATATGCATCTTATCATGTTTTACTTATAGGCGCCTGGCTACTCCCATGCTAATTACTCTCCCGGGAATACGGACCAAACATCTCGTGGATGTGGTCATATCGGACCCACCACTGCCGGTGTAGTCATATCGGACCTGACACCACGATGGGTGTGGTCATATCTCATGATGAATCAACGGTCAACACCACATCAGGGGTGTGACATAACATATCATAACGGAGTAATAGCATGGGGAGCCCTAATTACTATGTAATTGACCATGAGACCAAATCACTCTTATTTGGTAATCTTATACATGATCCATATCTCATCTTGCTTACTCATAATTCGTTAATTGTACATGTACTTGACCGGGCCATACTGGGCTCAAAATAGGTAAAACAGGAGTCGTATAATTGCACTTCCTCGGGGTGAACCCTCGTGCAAGTCATCCTCCTTAAACATCATAATATCACCTTGGGAAGTTTATTCCCCCACTTATGGATCCAAATACAACCATAATATCACATCATGTCAAAACACATTATCGAACAACCAGGAAGTCATATCAACAGTTTAGCCACAAATGGCAACATGTATGAAATCATCAGCATAAACAATGTCCATCTAAATTAGGGCAAGTCAATAATATCATACGGTAGTCCATGATTCATCATATAGCACAAAAGTTCATACACCCCTTATCATGCCATTCTAATTCACCTAGGTCAATTCTAAGCATCAATATAATTATCGTGATACGACAAACCCGGTATGCCGTGCTAATCCCTCACTAGTTCTGGTCGTTCAAACACCGGTTCTAGCCTCCCGTACTAAAACGTCAATTTCACGAACGAACCCCGAATTAAAATCCGAGACTGTCCTAATATCCCCTGCAGTATCCCCATCAATATTAGTTCTAGGCTCCGGTTCAAATTCTTGATAAAAACACATCAAACCCTGGCCGGAGCTAAATTCAGCGATCCCGGCTCCGACCTAAATAATAGTCGAAATTCAGGGATTAGAGCTAGAGGATTGATTACCTCGCTGCAGGAAGCTCATATATGAAATTTGGGCTCAATCCGGCTTCCGGATACTCCGAAACCCTAATTTGGCTTATCGGGAATTCAAGAAATTCCTGAACCAAAAACTCGTTTTAAAGCTCTAAATCGATAAATCACGATGTATAGATGAATTAGGCATTACTTACGGGATTTTTGGATCGCTAGGGCTCAAGAATTGAGCTTTGGAAATTCTCCCCGAGCTCCCCTGTACGCTCTCTGTTTCTCTACTTCTCTCGGATGGAAATGAAAAAACCATGGTGATGGGGAAAGAAAATGGACAGGTATATATATATATATATATAAAATTAATACGTATACTTATCCGATCGATCGATAATTCGATTTTCGTCGAAATAGTGTCGAAATACTCGATTTTAAATCGCGAACTTTCTAGCGATCGAAATATGGGTTTTGCCGGAACGGGATGTTACAATTCTCCCCTCCTTAAAAGATTTCGTCCCCGAAATCTAACCTTGAGTTGATACTACGCATCCGCTCGTTCTCCTCCTGGTAGACACTATCACATATATTGTTACTACCTAATTCTTAGGTTAGGAGATCTGAAGTACATAACTAAACACATAACATCTCAAGTTCCCAATATAAGGGTTCAAAAACCTATACTGGGCTATCACAACAAAACACATCAGCAAATTCAAAACATAACTTACTAAGCAAGATTGTTAACCTGCAAAGTATGTCGCTACCAACTCAGGGTACTTCTCTCGCATACTTGCTTCAGTCTCCCATGTGGCACTCTCACTATCTTGATTTCTCCACACCACTTTCAACATTGGAATTTCCTTCGTACGAAGAGTCTTAATCTGATAATCAACAATCTCAACTGGAACCTCTTCAAATGTCAAATCTGGACCCAACTCAATCTCCTCTGGTTGTATAACATGAGAAGGATCCACTTTGTACCTCTTCAGCATACTAACATGAAATACATTGTGGATTTGGGATAGCTCTGGAGGCAATGCTAGTTTATAAGCCACTGGTCCAATCTTCTCTGTGATTTCATAGGGTCCAATATATCGAGGTGCAAGTTTCCCTTTCTTACCAAATCTCATTACGCCTTTCCAGGGCGAAACTTTGAGAAATACTTTCTCACCCACTTCGAAATTAACTTCACGCCTATTCGTGTCAACATAAACTTTCTGTCGATCTTGAGCCACCCTCATACGCTCCCTGATTTCCTTGACCTTGTCAACTGTGATCTGAACTATCTCTGGCCCTGAGATTTGCCTTGCTCCTTCTACATCCCAACATAATGGTATTCTACACTTCCTCCCATAAAGTGCTTCATATGGTGGAACACCCAAGCTACTATGGTACTGGTTGTTGTAAGCAAACTCAATCAGGGGCAAATGGTCAATCCATGATTCCTCCCATTGCATTACACATGATCGAAGTAACTTTTCCAAGGTAAGGATGGTTCGTTCACTCTGCCCATCTGTTTGAGGATGATAAGCTGAAGTAAAATGCAGTTTATTTCCCAAGGCATCATGTAAACTTTGCCAAAACCGAGATGTGAAGCTCGGGTCTCGATCAGAAACAATAGAAATTGGCACACCATGCAATCTGACGATCTCCTTAATATATAGTTGGGACAAAGTCTCCAGTGATGGTTTCCATCTAATGGGTAAAAAGTGAGCCGATTTGGTCAGTCGGTCGACAATAACCCATACTGCATCTTTTCCCCTTGATGATGGGAGGCCATATACAAAATCCATTGTGATTCTTTCCCACTTCCATTCTGGAATTGGAAGTGGTTGCAGTTTCCCTACAGGAGCTTGATGTTCTGCCTTAACTTTCTGACATACCAGACATGTGAAAACATGTTCAGCCGCTTCCTTTTTCATCCCACGCCACCAAAAATTTGGTTTGATCGTGTGATACATTTTAGTTGCTCCTGGGTGCATAGCATAAGCAGAAGAATGAGCTTCATCTAGGATCTCTTTCCTCAAATTATCAACATTAGGAACGCATGCCCTTCCATTAATCTTCAACATGCCATCTACCATTTCAAATGGGCTTTCTTTTCCTTCCTCAATGTCTTGAATGATTTTTGCCAACTCTGGGTCCTCCTTCTGCTTCTCACGAATCTTGTCGTGCAACAAAGGTCGAATGTTCAATCGAGCTAGTAACCCTGTTACACCATCCACTTCCAAATCAACATTCATTGCCCTCAAATCAACCAGATCCGTTATATTCTTCTTGCCTTTTCTGCTCAGAGCATCAGCAACTACATTAGCTTTACCTGGATGGTAATCAATGGTACAATCATAACCTTTCAACAACTCTATCCATCTCCTCTGGCGACTATTTAAATCCTTCTGATCCATAATATACTTCAAGCTTTTGTGATCAGTTAGGATTTTAAAAGTCTCACCATACAAATAATGTCGCCAAATCTGGAGAGCAAATACCACCGCTGCCAACTCCAATCATGAGTGGGATAATTTACTTCATGAGGACACAATTGCCTAGAGGCATATGCGATAACTCTTCCATCTTGCATTAACACACAGCCAAATCCTTGATACGAGGCATCACTATACACCAAAAAATCTCCATGGTTTGAAGGTAAAGCAAGTACTGGTGCTGTGGTCAATTTCTTCTTCAGTTCATCAAAACTCTTTTGACATGATTCATCCCAAACGTACTTGGTATTCTTCCTCAACAGTTTAGTCAATGGTGCAGCAATTTTGGAAAATCCTTCAACAAACCGCCGATAGTAACCCGCCATGCCAAGAAAACTTCTCAACTCAGACACATCTTTTGGTGGAGACCAATTCACCACTGCTTCCACCTTTTTCGGATCCACCTCCACTCATCTTCCAGAAATTACATGTCCCAGAAATATTACCTCCTTCAGCCAAAACTCACATTTTGAGAATTTTGCATATAATTGTTTCTCCCTTAGAATTTGTAATACAATTCTAAGGTGATTGTTGTGCTCCTCTTCGCTTTTAGAATAGCTGAGAATATTGTCTATGAACACAATCACAAACTTATCAAGATATTCATGAAAAACTCTGTTCATAAGAGCCATAAATACTGCTGGCGCATTAGTGAGTCCAAAAGGCATTACCAGGAACTCATAATGCCCATATCTTGTTCTAAATGCTGTCTTTGAGGTCGCTCCATCGGCCACTTTCAGTTGATGGTACCCGGACCTCAAATCAATCTTAGAAAAGACTGATGCACCCTGCAATTGATCAAACAAGTCATCTATTCTTGGGAGGGGATAACGGTTTTTCACTGTTGCTTTATTCAACCTCCGGTAGTCAATGCACATTCTCATGGAGCCATCTTTCTTCTTGACAAACAAAACCGGTGCACCCCAAGGTGAGATGCTAGGCTGAATAAACCCCTTGTCTAGCAATTCTTGCAATTGTTCTTAAGCTCCTTCAGCTCAATTGGTGCCATTCTATATGGTGCCATTGAAATTGGTGTTGTGCCAGGTACCAATTCAATATCAAACTCCACTTCTCTTTCTGGTGGAAGGCCGGGAAGTTCTTCAGGGAATACATCAGGAAACTCCCTTACCACCTCTACATCCTCAACCTTCTTATCATTTACAACAGTAACTTGAGCAAGAAAGGCTTCACAACCTTCCTTCACTAATCGAAAAGCTTCCAAGGCAGAAAGAAAACCATGAGTCTCCTTTTTCTTAATGCCTCGGAATACAACAGGACCTTTATCTGGTGTGTTGAATAACACTTCTTTCTTTTGACAATCCACAACAGCTCCATGTGTTGCCAGAAAGTCCATCCCAAGGATGACATCGAATTCATCAAAAGGTAGCAGAATTAAATCTGCTGCTAGGAAAGCTCCTTCCACACAAATGAAGGAACTTCTAATAACTGAATCTACCTTCAAGGTATCTCCCACAGTTGTTTTAACACATAAGGTATAACCTAGCTTATCTGGAACTAAGCGTAGCATATGTGCAAACGTATATGACATGAATGAGTGAGAGGAACCAGTATCGATCAAAGCATATAATTGCTTGCCAAGGATAGAAAGCATACGTGCTCTGGTACCCTGCGTACCACTTCCTGATGGCTGATTTCGACCACCACCTCTACCACCTTGTGAACCACCACGACCACTCTGAAATCCACTACGGCCTCCCTGGTAACCACCTCTAGTTGGGGCTCTACTAAATTGCACTGAAGGTTCAGACTGAGTAGGTCTTCCACCTCCCCTATAAGGACAGCTCCTCATGATGTGACCCGGCTGGCCGCATTGAAAGCATACTCCAGAAAACCTCCAAAACTCCCCAAAGTGTCTCTTCTGACAAACTTGACAAACTGGAGCTTGTGTGGCAGAGGAAACTGGTGCCTTGTATGATGTTCCCGACATAGATTGACTCGGTGTTCTCCCAAAACTGCTAGGACCTCTCCTGGGTGGGTAACGAGGTCCAGCATAATTTACTCCAAACTTCCTCTTCTTCTCCTCTTCTTTGGCCTTGTTTTCCTCTCTACCCTCAACTTCATAGGCTTCATACTTAAGTGCTGCCTCCTTGATAGTGGCCATGCTCTCTTCATCAACCCTGTGAATCTTTTCTTTCAACCCTAGGCGCAGACCATGTAAGTATCTCATCTTCTTCTTATGCTCAGTATCCGCCAACCCATCTTCAAAGTAGAGTAGTCGAACAAACTTGATGGTGTACTCAGTAACCGTCATGTTCTCCTGCTTAAGGTTGGCGAATTCATTATTCTTTGCCCTGATAAAAGCTTCGGGAAGAAACTCTGTCTTAAAGGCTTTCAGGAATTCCTCCCAGGTGAACTGAACTCGTTCACCATTAACTCTAGAGATTGAGGACCACCAGCTCCTCGCGTACCCCTTTAGGAGAAAAACAACATATTGCACTTTTTCCTCTGGGGTTGCATAAAGATACTCAAACACATCTTCCATCTCCCTCAACCACTCTACCACAGCATCTGGACTCACATCTCCTTTAAAGTCCCTACCACCCAAACTCTTCATCTTTGCATAGTCTAATACTGGCGGTCTTGCATCAACCGCCCCCACTCCTCTCGACTGGTCAGTAGGAACATTATGACAACTTCCGTGCGAGCTACAAGGAAATATTGGCCTTAGATTGATCCACACAAAATTCATTCTTCCCCAAATCTCTCACTTGGTTAAAACAAAATCTTCCCAAAATAATTACTTGAAAACAAATAAGTTCAAAACTCAGTTTTTAAAACCATGATGCAAGTAATTTCATCCAACATACCAATAAACATAATCATGTAAAACTCAATTCCCAGTTTAAGTCATTATGGGGTACTCCCCTCCTTAGGAGTGTTTAACCTCCCATAGGGTATAGTACGCCATAACAACAAAAAGAGGGAACCGGGCTCTGATACCAAACTGTAACACCCTACCCTATACTTTTTGCCTAATCATATTGTTCATACAATTGCAGCGGAATTAATCTTGGGTGTTACATTAATTAACAAAATTTACCTAAATAAAATTTCGACATGAATTACTCGCGTAATGGGCTAACAGTTCTTCCATCTAATCCTGCAAAATAATTCATCTAAATCCATGCATTCATAGATAAACATATACACTCACTGCCATATGCATTGGCATTTCATAGCCATAGTCACCGTTTCATGTTACACAACTGCATACTATACTGATACACGCCATAATCGTCACAACTTACATAATTACACAAATATACACATATCATCAACTTTCCACACCTGTGGATATCTCACACTACATCAGAAGCTAGTATGCACATGAAAAAAGTTCTCAAAACATTTTACAAAAAGGTGTGGATCACTGGCCAAAATCCCGAGTAGTAGTCCAAGCACAGAATAGTTGAAGACCATACCTCATCTTGCCTTCAACTCTTGCTCAGCTCCCACCTATACAACTATCTACTGCTGCTGATGACGATGATCTGCTTACACATGGCATAAGCAGAGAAAAAGGATAAAGAGGGTCAGCTCATAGCTGAGTGAGATAATCATAGCATCGTGAGTTCATAACAGAGCATACCCCTACCATACATCTAGCAAACAAGCCAAAGCACTAGGATCAGACCTCAGGCATCCGACATCACAATAGGCAAAAGACTCAACCACCTTGACTTATGCATATGCATCTTATCATGTTTTACTTATAGGCGCCTGGCTACTCCCATGCTAATTACTCTCCCGGGAATACGGACCAAACATCTCGTGGACGTGGTCATATCGGACCCACCACTGCCGGTGTAGTCATATCGGACCTGACACCACGATGGGTGTGGTCATATCGGACTCAACACCACTCTGGGTGTGGTCATATCTCATGATGAATCAACGGTCAACACCACATCAGGGGTGTGACATAACATATCATAACGGAGTAATAGCATGGGGAGCCCTAATTACTATGTAATTGACCATGAGACCAAATCACTCTTATTTGGTAATCTTATACATGATCCATATCTCATCTTGCTTACTCATAATTCGTTAATTGTACATGTACTTGACCGGGCCATACTGGGCTCAACATAGGTAAAACAGGAGTCGTATAATTGCACTTCCTCGGGGTGAACCCTCGTGCAAGTCATCCTCCTTAAACATCATAATATCACCTTGGGAAGTTTATTCCCCCACTTATGGATCCAAATACAACCATAATATCACATCATGTCAAAACACATTATCGAACAACCAGGAAGTCATATCAACAGTTTAGCCACAAATGGCAACATGTATGAAATCATCAGCATAAACAATGTCCATCTAAATTAGGGCAAGTCAATAATATCATACGGTAGTCCATGATTCATCATATAGCACAAAAGTTCATACACCCCTTATCATGCCATTCTAATTCACCTAGGTCAATTCTAAGCATCAATATAATTATCGTGATACGACAAACTCGGTATGCCGTGCTAATCCCTCACCAGTTCTGGTCGTTCAAACACCGGTTCTAGCCTCCCGTACTAAAACGTCAATTTCACGAACGAACCCCGAATTAAAATCCGAGACTGTCCTAATATCCCCTGCAGTATCCCCATCAATATTAGTTCTAGGCTCCGGTTCAAATTCTTGATAAAAACACATCAAACCCTGGCCGGAGCTAAATTCAGCGATCCCGGCTCCGACCTAAATAATAGTCGAAATTCAGGGATTAGAGCTAGAGGATTGATTACCTCGCTGGAGGAAGCTCATATATGAAATTTGGGCTCAATCCGGCTTCCGGATACTCCGAAACCCTAATTTGGCTTATCGGGAATTCAAGAAATTCCTGAACCAAAAACTCGTTTTAAAGCTCTAAATCGATAAATCACGATGTATAGATGAATTAGGCATTACTTACGGGATTTTTGGATCGCTAGGGCTCAAGAATTGAGCTTTGGAAATTCTCCCCGAGCTCCCCTGTACGCTCTCTGTTTCTCTGCTTCTCTCGGATGGAAATGAAAAAACGATGGTGATGGGGAAAGAAAATGGACAGGTGGTGGGGAATTAAATGGACAGGTATATATATGGGGAGTTCTATGGTACCCTGGGTTAAATACAGGGTACCTCATACCTTAAGTAAGAAAACGCTATCCAGAACTTGAATTGACTTATCTTTCGGACATGATACTATACTCTAACCCTTAAAGATCAAAATCTAGGCCTTAATTCTCTAAATCTGATACCCCAAGATCTATTTAATTAGAAACAATAATCAACGGTTATGATTCGTCCAAATATAGGTAAAAAATCAATGCACCATCTTAGGGTTTATAGTTTATGATTTAGATAATTAGGACATAGGGTTCACTCATTAAGGGTTAGGGTATAGTATCATGCCAAAAAATCCTGCTAATTTGAGGTCTAGATAGTGTTTTCCTACTCAAGGTATGCGGTACCCCGGATTTCACCCGGGGTACCGTAGAAGGCACCATATATGTATATATATATATATATAATTAATACGTATACTTATCCGATCGATCGATAATTCGATTTTCGTCGAAATAGTGTCGAAATACTCGATTTTAAATCGCGAACTTTCTAGCGATCGAAATATGGGTTTTGCCGGAACGGGATGTTACATGTAATTCAGATCTCCTAACCTAAGAGTTAGGTAATAACACTAGGTACGATCGATCATGTCAAGGGTAAGTAAGCAGAGTAAGGGTACAACTCAAGGTTAGATTTCGGGGACGAAATCTTTTTAAGGAGGGGAGAATTGTAACATCTCATTTCGGCTAAATCCATATTTCGATCGCTAGAAAGTTCGCGATTTAAAATCGAGTGTTTTGATAGTATTTCGATGAAAATCGGATTATCGATCGATCGGATAAGTATACGTATTAATTATATATATATAATATATTATATATATAATTGGTGGCTTCTATGGTACCCCGGGTGAAATCCGGGGTACCGCATACCTTAAGTAAGAAAACCCTATCTAGAACTTGAATTGACTGATCTTTCGGACATTATACTATACTCTAACCCATAAAGATCAAAATCTAGGTCTTAATTCACTAAATCTTATACCCCAAGATCAATTTAATTAGAAACAATAATCGACGGTTATGATTCATCCAAATATAGGCAAAAAAAAGTAATGCTCCATCTTAGGGTTTATAGTTTATGATTTAGATAATTAGGACCTAGGGTTCACTCATTAAGGGTTAGGGTATAGTATCATGCCCAAAAATCATGCTAATTCGAGGTCTAGATAGCGTTTTCATACTCAAGGTATGCGGTACCCCGGATTTCACCCGGGGTACCGTAGAAGGCACCATAATTATATATAATATATTATATATATACAATTGCATCAGGAGGCGAGTTATATATATATATAAACTCTCCGGGCCATTCTTTTTCCCATCATCATCTTTTTCCCCATTTATGAACCGAGAGGAAACCGAGAGACAGAGAGCGTACAGGGAGCTCGGGAAGAATTTCCAAAGCTCGAATCTTCAGCTCTAGTGATCCAAAAATCCCGTAAGTAATGCCTAATTCATCTATACACCGTGATTTATCGTTTTAGAGTTTTAAAACGAGATTTTGGTTCAGGAATTTCTTGAATTCCCGATAAGCCAAATTAGGGTTTCGGAGTATCCGGAAGCTGGATTGAGCCCAAATTTCATATACGAGCTTCCTGCAGTAAGGTAATCAATCCTCTAGTTCTAATCCCTGAATTTCGGCAATTATTTAGGTCGGGGTCCAAATCGCTGAATTTAGCTCCGGCCAGGGTTTGATGTGTTTTTATCAAGAATGTGACCAGGAGCCTAGAACTAATATTGACGGGGATACTGCAGGGGATATTAGGACGGTCTCGGATTTTAATTCGGGGTTCGTTGGTGAAATTGACATTTTAGTACGGGAAGCTTAAACCGGTGTTTGAACGACCAGAACTGGTGAGGGATTAGCACGGCATACCGGGTTTGTCGTATCACGATAATTATGTTGATGCTTAGAATTGACCTAGATGAACTAGAATGGCATGATTAGGGGTGTATGAACTTTTGTGCTATATGTTGAACCCTGGATTGCTGTATGATATTATTGACTTGCCCTAATCAATATGAACCTTGTTTATGCTGATGATTTCGTATATGTTGCAAATTGTGGGTTTGACTGTTGATATGCCTTATGATGGTTCGAAAAGGTGATTGGGTATGACATTTCATGATTGATGTATTTGGATGTACAAGTGGGAAAATATATATCTCATGGTGATATTATGATATTTAAGGAGGATGACTTGCACGAGGGTTTATCCTGATGAAGTGCAATTATACGACTCCTGGTTTACCTATGTTGAGCCAATTATGGCTAGGTCAAGTACATGTGCAAGTAATGAATTATGATTAAGCAAGATATATGAATCATGTATAAGGATACCAAATATGAGTGTTGTGGTCTCACGATCAACTACATAGTAATTAGGGCTCCCTATGCTATTACTCTATTATGATATGTATGATAGTCACACCTCTCATGTGGTGGTGACTGAAGATTCTTACGAGATATGACCACACCCAGAGCGGTGTCGGGGTATGACTAAACCCATAGTGGTGTGGGGTATGTATGACCACATCCGACGGGATGTTGGGGTATGTATGACTACATCCGACGGGATGTGGGGTATGTTTCCCGGGAGAGTTAATAGCATGGGAGTAGCCAGGCGCCTATAAGTAAAACATGATAAGATGCATATGCATAAGTCAATGTGGTTGAGTCTTTTGCCTATTGGGATGTCGGATGCCTGAGGTCTGATCCTAGTGCTTGAGCTTATTTGCTAGATGGATGGTAGGGGTATGCTCTGTTATGAACTCACGATGCTATGATTATCTCACTCAGCTATGAGCTGACCCTCTTTATCCTTTTTCTCTGCTTATGCCATGTGTAAGCAGATCATCGTCATCAGCAGCAGTAGATAGTTGTATAGG
Source organism: Linum tenue (assembly GCA_946122785.1). Lineage (NCBI taxonomy): Eukaryota > Viridiplantae > Streptophyta > Magnoliopsida > Malpighiales > Linaceae > Linum > Linum tenue. The sequence goes on along the minus strand of CAMGYJ010000005.1, from coordinate 74,769,468 downwards.
TGGGAGATGAGCAAGAGTTGAAGGCAAGATGAGGTATGGTCTTCAACTATTCTGTGCTTGGACTACTACTCGAAATTTTGGCCAGTGATCCACACCTTTTGTAAAAATGTTTTGAGAACATTTTCATGTGCATACTAGCTCCTGATGTAGTGTGAGATATCCACAGGTGTGGAAAGTTGATTATATGTGTATATGTGTGTGGTGGTGTATGTAGTGATGATTATGACATGTATAAGTATGGTATGTAGTTGCAGAGTACGAAAGTGTGACTATAGCTATGAAAGCCAATGTACATGGTTGTGAGTATATATGTTTGTCTATGAAGGTATGGATTCAGATGAATTATTTTGCAGGTCTAGTTGCAAGAACTGTTAGCCCATTACGCGAGTAATTCATGTCGAAATTTTATTTGGGTAAATTTTGATAGTTAATGTAACACCCGAGATTATTTCCGCTGCAATTGTATGAACAATATGGTTAGGTAATACGTATAGGGTAGGGTGTTACAGGGGCACTCCCCCTTCTTGCCACGGAACACCACCGAACCGCGCAGCATGGTGATGACAGAGGTGCTCACCTCAAAGTTATTCGCTGGCACATGAGGGTGCAGAATGGGCGACCTCATGTCCGCGGCTCTGGCGGTCCACTAGTATCCCATGGTCTGCTCCTCAGGAAGGACCACATCATGGTCCTGTGGGCCACCCATCTCTTCTTCGTCGGCGATTTGCAGCTGTGCTAGCGCCTCCTCCGCAGCCAGTCGCGCCTTTAGAGCCCGCTTGAAGTTCCTACAGGTTCGTTGAAGCTCTTGGTCTAATGGTAGTAAATCTCCCGACTGGCTACGGGTCATGCACTACCTGCACACAATCAGCAAAAGCAACCCGTGAAGGCACACAGGTGGAAGAGAGAAAATGCAGTAAAGAAAAAGCTAGAGTAACAAACTTTCACGTTTCCCCAATAACCTAGAGGGTCCCCGGCAACGGCGCCAAAAACTTGACACGCTAAAGCACAACACCAAACTGCGACTAAGTGTAATCGCAGTCCGGAAATGCAGTAACAGGCAAGTTCTAATGTCAACCCGGGGTCTAGATCTACTGCCTACTCCGTGAATATCTATTATCTAGCCAACTAAGTCAAGTGATTGTTGATTTAAGTAAAAGCAGTAAGAAAGCAGGAAATGGTTCGGTTTTCTAAAGCAAAGGAAGAGTCACTCGGGAATGAGTCCCCCTAGCTCCTTAATTAGGTCTCAATTGTAATTACCCTGGGTTGATTTATTGTTGATTAAACTGCAGAACATCCGACAGTAGCTTGGAATCTCTTAAGCTGAACAAGCCCTCTCAGTCCAACTACCCGGCAGACGACTAGTCTTCACCGGGATAGAAAGCTGAGGCTATGAACGTAGAACTCCACTATTGGAATTAGATTCCAGTGCAAAGCAGTAGATTGATTAACTCTCGTATAACCAATCTACCACTACCGAATGATGAAGCTCTAACAACCTAATCAGATTCTATCTATATCAGGTTGCAACAGAAATAAAAAAAAGATGATCAAACTTCAATTGATTCAATGAATCATGCATCATTCAATTAAAACCAAACAGTATAACAATCTCAAGTCATTACAATCAAGATCCCTAACACATGGAACTAGGGTTCTTCATACCCAAGTGAGAGAAAGTTCTACTCCATAGAGAGAGGGAAACAAAATACAAAGCAGTCATACTCATAACAATGGGAAGAATTTGCTTTGGGATGTCAATCTTCACTCCCTGGGATGCGATCTGGGCTTCAATGGTGAGAAATCCACTCCAAATAGCTCCTAGGGTTTGTTCTTCGCACTTTCTCTCTCTAAAACTCTGTTTTTGCTCCAAGTAGTCGACTCTCTCTTCTTTGGCTCGAATCTGCCTCAAAAGGTCGACTCTGGGCAAAACACGGTCGAGGGCACGGTCGTGTTTTGCTTTTGCCCGTCCGTGCCCTTGCCACGTGTTAAAAACACGCCCACATCTGCCAAAACACGGTCGTGCCTATAGATGGACACAACCGTGTTTTCTGTCACTCCCGCCCGTGTTTTGGGACCTCGCAGGAGCACCTTGGATCCAGCCACGACATAAATAACACGGCCCAGGAACACGGCCGTGTTTGTGTTTAGTCCAGCCCGTGTTTTTCCTCTTCATCAGTTCAGCTCTCGACAATAAAAACACTGGCGTGCTCTATTCGTGTACACGGACGTGCTCTTCAGGCCTCCTGGCCGTGCTTTGGCCCCAGCTCGACCGAATGACCTCCAAATGCCCCGAAACTCGTGCTTAGCCTTTCCTTCGATGTCTGGGACCTGAAATATGACAAAGTAGCACAACCCAGCTTAAAATAGGCCAAAAATACACGACTACTCCCCGCAAACGGATAAGAACTAGGGGTGCAAACATGTGCAATTACATCGTTATCAATTACTCCAAGCCTCACTTGTGTAATCCACTGTTTTTCTTTTACTACGAGGATTCTTACTTCCTTAAACTTGTACGACATGACCTATAAATCCTTCTTGTCAGATCGTAAAACTCTTTTAGCATAAACCTCTTCTGTATTTGACCCCGTAGGTTATCTAGGTCCTTGTACCTTCTAACTTTGCATCTCTTACTTCCTTCCTTGATACTACTTCTAATCATTTAACCATCAACTGAATGGTCATCTCATCGTTACCTCTTGTTTAACACTAAAACCTCGTATTGCTACTTTTACTTTCGTTATGCATTAGAGGCATTCATTGCATCTTCTCTAGCATGTGATCAACTTTATGACTCCTTTCAAGAATCATGACATTCCCTCTGGCTTAATTGTTCACTCCTGGTGCCTAACTTAGCACTTCCTTATCGGCCCCTGAATTTGAAACTCTCGTAGTATCCATTCTGCTACTCTTTGACCCTAGCTAAAATTCCTCATACAGTTTCCCCGTCCAAGAAATTTTCACCTGAGAGATCGACACCTTTCACCAGCATAGGTGATCTTGGTTTCACTTGGGGTATTCTAGCAGGTTCCCTAAACTCATATCCCTCTTACTTCGTTACTCATGACCCTTCCTCTTGATATTCCTTTCTAGGTTTAAGTGTTCCTTGTTCACGACGTAGTTCTCCAGGTTCCTATATCCTCTTCTCACTTAGGTACTTTGGCCTACAAGATCTTCCCTTCCACTATTCTTGACGACCTGATTCCACCTTAAAATGGGCCGAACTTATTACAGAGGTTCCTCCTTTTGTCACCCCTCATGTACCCTAGGTGGCTAGGTGCTCCCTCCATTTAGGATAAGACAATCCCATAAAAGATCATCACAAACTCTTGCATTCCCCTTTCAACGATCCCAATGACCTCCGGACCTTTCATGATCTGGGTAGTTTGTAGAGTCTCTCATATCCCAATCCATCCTCTTTCTAGCTCAGCATTGTTCACTAGCCCATTGTTATTCTTGATCCAAGCTCTTCCTCTACCTCAATCATCTTGACTCTTGTCTTGTTCCTTTTAAAGGCTTGCTACCAGCCTAATTCCCCAGGGTCATGTACCCTCTTCTCGATGACGTAGTTTATCGACAAGGGTTCCTTTATCGTCATAATGTAAATGACCATGAATCCTCTCCGCCTTGACCTTTTGACTTCTTGACGTCCTTTCATACCCCCTGTAACCTACTTATTTCCTCCTTTGCTTCATTTATAATACCCTAGCTTTTCTTAAAGTCTAAACTTGTCACTGTGTTGTAATAACATCGAGTCATCGACGACTAAAACTAGTTGAGGGACTTCTCGTGGTACCTCTTGTTCTTAACTCGTTTCCTCCTGCCACTATTTAGGGTCAAGGACAGTGAAATCCTCCCATCTTTATAGCTACTAACATCTAGTGATTGTAGCTCTTCTTCGGAGATTCATAGTTCTCCTATTTGTTTATCTTAACCTATTAGATCGTTTGCTAGTGTCTAAATAGAAAAATCCTTGTAGTGCTCCTTCAACTCCTTCGATTCCTCGTACTTATACCTCGGGATAACCCTTTGCGATACGCGCACCCTTTTATTAGGACTAAAGTTATTTATCTTAATACGATTAGAGTAGACTGGAGATTCTATATACTCTTAAAAGGAGACCTTTGACTCATTTTCCTTTCCTTTAAAACAAAACCTTTAAAAACTAAGCCCGACATTCCAGTATTCTTTGGAAACCAAAGAACAGAGGAAGACCGGCTCTGATACCAAAATGAAACACCCTAACCCGGAAGGGTACTACTTTTACTAAAATTCCCTTGATAAATAAAATACTCAAATTTTAAATTCAGCTGGAAAAATTTTACTAAATAAAATACTAAAAATAGGCACTTGTAGTTCAAAGCAACGCCCTAACACATGGGCAAACTCAATACTTAAAATCTCAAAATGATCTCCAGTCTATACTCATAATCATAAATGTAAATAACTAATAATCTATAATGTTGTTGCTATTGAAAACCTTGACTACGCATCCTCCGTGACGCTTATACTGCTCTCCTCTAGTTGGCTGCCCACGAACTCGCTGCTCACTAACTGCTCTTCTAGCTCCTCTAGCTCTTCAAACTGGTGAGTGAGATAGGGTCAATCTACGCCCTTACGTTTAACATCTTATTAATACTTGATCACTTTACTTAACTAGTAGAAGTTGTTTTGTACTCCCACTATTAAAAATCTTAACTCTTAAAACTGTATTCTTTAAAGCTCAAATCTCAACTTAAATTCTTGACTGACACGAGGATCCCTCACTAGCTAGTCCGGTTGCCAACTCATACGTATGAGAGCCCATCTAGGCTTTCCTTAAACTTAAACTTATCGTGGTGGCTCTTCACCATGATTCTCAAGAGCATAACTGCCGCTCATCTTAAAAATCTCACGAGCATAACTGCTGCTCGTCTTAAAAAGTCTCAAGAGCATAACTGCTGCTCTATCTCAAAGATCTCAAATGGCAACGGACTGACGCTAGTAACTAAAAACACTTAAAACGACCTCACCTTCTTAAAGGTGAGTTACTTCTTAAAACAAAAGGACTTGTTCTTAACTTTAACAATCACTCATAAACGTAAAGCTTTAAAGCAAACATCACACATTCACTATAAACCACAACTCAAACAAGCACATATCATCAATCATGAGCATAAACAACCACTTCACAAAAATATTGAAAACTCTAATACTTGAAAGAATATGTAAGGCGTAGAATTTACCCCTTTTACACTCACCTGACTATAGTTAAATCCATCAGCTTCATGAACTAGGTATTCCAAAAGGTCTCATGGAACAGCTTAGCATTTAATCGACATTGCTCCCCCATCAACTCCATTCGTCTCAGTCATCAAAAATCAACCACAACAAATTGCCCAAGCCATGTTAAGGCACCTCCCACATATGTACATATTCACTTAACCATTTCACTTGTTATTCCTCTACGAACTAACTAAATGCGGGTAGTGTAGGTAACTTACCCAAAACCATTCGCCTTCAATTTCCGGTTCCCCGTATTGCATCTCTAGAGATGGCCGCCGTTACTTCCCAGGTGTGATTGCCGGTAACAATTGTGATTTCTCGGTGGAATATATAGAGAGGGGACACGTTTTGGATTTGGCCTGCTCCTATCCAAAATGATCCTCTCCCATTGTCCGCTCACCCAATCGACTCCTTGTTTCACCCCTCCTGCTTGCCTAAGCAGGCAGCTGTCATGGTAGAGAGGAGAATAGCCGCTCACCCATCTCGACCGCCCCGGTCCGCTACTGAATCACCTCCTTTTCCCGCCTCCTGCTTGCTTAAGTAGGCAGTTGTCATAGTAGAGGGGAGAACAACAATAACGGCCGCTCACCCATCTCGCTCGGCTGCTGCTTTCCGGAAGGAAAGGCGGAGACTGCTTTGTGTAAACGAAAGCCCAGGTACGGATCGTCTCTTCCACTTCCACCTTCGCGCAGTTCCGCTTCCACCTTCACCTGCGTGCTGTTGTTGCCCAGGCCGGTCTCGTAGTAGCGGATAGTCTACATCCGCCAGAGTTTGGGCCCCCGATATCTTGACTTGCCCTCCTGCTTGCTTTAGCAGGCAAGTCTCATAGTGGAAGAGGATAAGAGAGAACTGTTACGTAGGGATGTGGTGGAGGAGTTGAGGGCTGCCGCTTTTGATGAGACCGCCTGATGAATGAGATTAGGGTTGGGTTGGGTTTTAATTAACTCGAGGGGTATTTTTGGCATTTCATAAATTACAGGTGAGTTTAATTTGAAACTCAACTAACGTACGTAACTTACTCGATTTATGTCGAAACTTGACACCGTTTGAACCGAGAGTTCGCATTTTTAGTCCTCATGGATATTACGATGGAATTTGAAAAATTTCCCCAAGGGTGTAATAGTCATTTTGACTTTTGGGAAGAGCGAGGTGTAACATGTGGCAGGGTAGGTTAGACTATGTTCGTGGTTGCAGGCTCTTATGGAGGCTGGTCATTGAACATGTGTGGAAGGAACAATGTCGACGTTGGTATGGTGATGGAGGGATAGGGATGGCAATGAGTCGGGTTTTGTCAAATCCAAACCCAAACCCATGGTTTTATCCGTGAAAAAACCAAGGGTAAAACCCACTGGGTTCGAAAAACTTAAACCCAACCCGGTGGGTATCCACGGGTTCATGGGTACCCATGGGTTTTTGTCGTAAAAAAATTACAATAACAAGTTCCTATTAAAATAAAAGTCAAATATCAATCTCTCAGCACAAATTATCCATATATAAAGCATCATTCTAGAAAATTCAAGCAAATCACAATTAACCAAACAAATTGTTCAACACGAATCTAGAAAACTAAAGAAAATTGAAGCAAATCACAAATTATCCATAAATAAAATGATTAATTGAAAGCTTCTTCTTGTCAATTAAGCTTCTTCACTCTCCACTCGACAATATCAACTTCATTCTACACAATTAGAAAGAAAAATTAGACAGGCTCCATAAACATAAAGAAGATTTTCTTGCTTAGAATATTAAATATACCTAAAAGATTTTAATTATATGGGTGTGGGAGGGTATCCATGAGGGGGGGGGGTATACTTAAATCCAAACCCAACCCGATGAATAGTGAACATGTTTAAACCCGAACCCGGCCCAAAATCCATAAACACGGGCTTTACCCGCGTTGATCGAGTTGGATCGGATAAGGTACCTGTGGGTTCGGGTTTTGTTGCCATCCCTTTTCTCTACCCTTGTGCATTTGGTTGCTAGAATTCGGTTTGAGAATGACTGTTTAGTTACCAAGAGTCCACATCTTGCTCCTCTTTAGATAAATTTTCCCCACAAAGTAGTGTTATAGTATAGATAGTTCTTGATCATTCTCATAGTTTGTAATAGAGTACTTTTGAGAGGACCCCTCATTTTTGGTGTCCTAGAGCTTAATGAATTTTTTTTATTCTCATAAAAAATACACGAAATTGAGCAGATTATTGAGACTTGATTATTTGAAAACACTTTGTTTATAGAATATTCACTGACTCGCACGAAACTACACCACAAATTGATGCCGACTAGAGCCCAAGTTTTTAAACTCTATTCGGGTGTAGTATAGAGCAAGTATTTAAATTGTCAACCCGGGCTGGTCCATGTACCCCTACTTCAATCACTTAAGTTGTTATCTAGCAAGCAACTTTAGGGTTTAGGTTTATTGGAACTACAAACTAACCAAGCAAACAAAGGTAAATAAAGGAAAATTCTAACTAAGGGAGATCCACCCAAGAAATGCTTCCCCCGAACTAGCTACCATGACTCGCTGGATTGAATGAAGTCGTGAGGCATAGGTGGTTGTGAACCTCAAGGGTGAGCAACTAGTGATCAATCTGTCACGACATCAATTCACTAGCGATCGATTTGTCACGGGATCGATCCACTCACTAGATTTAGGGGAACCACTAGGAAGAGCAACTAGTGATCCATTTGTCACAGGATGGATTCACTAGAGGTCGATTTGTCACGGGATCGATCCTCTCACTCAGTCACTAGTGGTTGCCTAGGTCTTTCCCTCAAACCGGAGTTTGAGCGGCTTAATCACAACCAACCTAGATGCAAACTGGTAACCGCAAACCGCAGAGGGATGCATATGTGGTCAGAGACCACAATCTCAATTGCTAAACCGAGGTAAGCATGAAAGGCCGTGTCACTCGACCCTCTCGGTTTAGACAATCGGTAGTTGACTTACTCCCTCACCCAACTGTAAGGTCGGACGTCTTAAACGCGATTAACAGACTTGCTTAACTCAACATTGAGGTTTGCCCTAAATTAACCTAGGTTAAAGTGGCTAATTAAATTGCTAGCACCAACATGCACAAACCTAAGGGTGCTAAGCACAATTATGCTTAACCCTTAGATTGTTAAGCACGAGCATGCACAATCGACATGAATAATACCTCAACCCCTGAATTAAACACTACCCAATGACAATCATCCAATCTAAACAAGTAATTACAAAGTATTAGTTAGGGATCTACAACACCCAAGAGATACGAGTGAGTTTCCAGAGAGAGAGAGATTACAAATTTGAGCTTAAGATCTTCTTCTTCTTCTAGGCTTGAATTTTCCACCCAAGCCTCCAATGATGCTCCAAGATCACTCTAGCACTCTCTCTCTCACTAGAACTCCCCTTTGGTGTTTAGGTTGAAAACCTAGAGAAAGAAAGTGTTTCTTCTCCAAAAACCAGCTCTCCTTTCTCTCTCCCCGCTGTTGTCTTCATATTTCCCCGAAAGCGATAAGTTCACAGACGCGTTGGCCAGTTCTTGGCCGTGAACACCTAAACGCGTCCGTGAACTCAACATCGTCCAAAACGCGCCGCTTCACTGGCCTGGGTTCACAGTCAATGGCCCCAGTTCACGGTCTTAGAGACCGTGAACTGCCTTGTCGTCAGTAACTTCACGAACCCCGCTGGACTGCTCGATGTTCACGGTTTGTGGTCCATGTTCACGGTCTTAGGAGACCGTGAACTGCCTCGTCCGACCGTGAACTGCGGCTGTTTCTTGGACGCCTTCAATTCACTACTACGGGGCAATTGTAACGGTCTAGCGACTGTGACAATTGACTTCGAACTTTTCTTCCGTTTTTGCACTTTATGACCTCCAAATATCCCAAAACTCATCCTCGACCCTTCCACACGTGCTAGGACATAAAATGCATCAAAACAAGCACAACCTAGCGTGAAATATGTTGAGGATTGATGAAATACTAAGCTAAACAAATAAGAAGTGAGGGGTAAAATATGTACATTTGAGCCCGAATCATTCACTCTTGAATTTTGTCCTTGTTTGTTGGTGGATCTCCAGCATTCGAGCGAGCTCTGTATCAATCAAGTACCCATCTTGATTGTGATCGAGTTGTTACCCATTATATTGTTCGAGCCTTCTCGCGATTTCGTGTTGAGATTGCACGTCAATTTTGCCTATCCGTTACTTTTCGAGTTGTTGAGGGAAAACATAAAAAAACCTAAAAAGATTGTGAATGTGCGGCTTCGATCAAAAGAGTCTAGGCTTTCACGAGTTCGGGATCTTATCAAATGGTATCAGGGCCTCATTCAAACCCAGCGGCAAGAGAGGTATTTTCTTTCGATTTACTGTTCACGAACAAAGAGAAAATTATTTTGTGCTTTTTGGTCACTGTTCACGAGAAGAAAAAGTGGGAATTTTTTTTGTTCACTAGTCACAAAGCTCAACATAGGTTGAAAGAAAATAAAAAAATAGATATCTTGGATTTACCATGGAGTCAAACATTGAAGACACGATAAACCAACTCGCAGCACTGATGGCTCGGATGGTAGCTAAGTAGCTATGATTCAAACCGTGGCTGAACAGAGAGCGAGTTCGAGTTCTCCGGTGCAACAGAGTTCGAGTTCTGAAGAGGAGGTGAATCTAGAAGCAGAGAAATCGTCGATCAACTGTCTAGAACCGCAGAAGGAAGATGGAGATTTGTACGAGCTGATCATGGTAGAAAAGGAGCAGATGGTTTATCGCAATCCTTTTTATGATGAATTTTCTTGCAGGATCTCCCAAGCTTTAAGGTCCAACACTACTAAACAAAGAACGACGATTGTCGGGTGTGCAAATTGGGTTCGAGGCTTTCCTAGAGAGGAGCAAGGATGTAATTTTCATGTTTATGTGGATGATCGTCTTTTCTGTCAATGGAAGTACAAGAAGAAGAGACAAGAAGACGGTGAACCTTGTCGGAGGACTTTAGAGAATTTCATCTGAAAGCAGGCTGGAAAGCTTTGAGGGTAAAACTTCTTCAACGGGGAGGGACTGATGTGATTCCCGCAATAGCCCAGGACCCTCGACCGGCTTCCTGAATTCCCCGACTAGGGAATTCAAAGAGAGGTCGAGGATTGGAAGCAGACACACCCCAAGCAGTTGTAGATCTCCAGCATTCGAATGAGCTTTGTATCAATCAAGTACCCACCTTGATTGTGGTCGAGTTGCTACGCATTATATTGTACGAGCCTTGACTCGCACGAAACTACACCACAATAAAACCCCAACTAGAGCCCAAGTTTTTAAACTCTAGTCGGGTGCAGTATAGGGCAAGTATTTAGATATTGACCCGGGCCGGTCCGTCTACCCCTACTTCGGTTGTTGAAATCATTATCTAGTGACAAAATTTTGGTTTAAAGGTTTGCTAATTGAAATAAAAGAAAGCAAAGGTAAATGGTTTTGGAAACTCTTTTGTGGAAGGGTCACCAGGGTGTTGCTTCCCCCTAACTGCTACCATGTTATGTAAATTGGAACGATTGCTTTGGGCACAGTAATTGCGAACCGAAGAGGGATGCATATATGGTCGGAGACCACAATCTCAATTGCTAAACCGAGGTAAGCATGAAAGGCCGTGTCACTCGACCCTCTCGGTTTAGACAATCGGTAATCAACTTACTCCCTCACTCAACTTAAAGGTCGGACGGTTTTATCGCAATTAACCGGTTTGCTTAAGTCAACATTGAGGGTTGCCCTAACTTAAACTAGTTAGGTGGCTTAGAAAGCGGATGAAAACCAACTCGATTGAGTCTCCCTTGGAAGGGGGTTTTCCTCTCTAAGCTAAGCTAAGGTGGCTAATTAGATTGCTAGCACCAACATGCACAAACCTAAGGGTGCTAAGCACAATTATGCACAATCCTTAGGTTGCTAAGAACCTAAATGAACAAACCTAAGGATGTTAAGCACAAAACATGCACAACCCCTAGGTTGCTAAGCACAAGCATGCACAATCATGATAAATAATGCCTCAATCATTGAATTGAACAATACACAATGACAATCATCCAATACACATAAAAGAAGCTACATGGTAGAGTTAGGGTTTCACAACACCCAAATGAAATGAGGTTTACTCCATGCTAGAAGTGGGGAAAACAAAAGGGAAAGAGGTGGAAACCATCTTGGAAGATGCTCCTAGTCTTCTTGGCCCTTGAGTTGAGCTTTCCTTGGAGGAAATTTTTCCAAAATTTGTCTTGAAGCTAAACCGTAGCCTTCTTCTCCCTTTGGTTCGTGTTTCTCTCTCTAGAATGTTGAAGAAGGATTTTCACACAAAATGGGCTCTCCCCTCTCTCCTCCTTTCAGCTTATCATTTTAACCATAGACGAGCTGAGTTCACGGCTTGAGTTCACGACATGAACCACGAAATGCGTCCACTTCGTTCACTCCTGTTCACGGTCAACTGCCTTTATTCACAGTCTTATAGACCGTGAACTCACCATGCGTCAATAACCTTTATTTTGGCTCTGGAAGCTTTGCGATTCACGGTCAAGAGCTCCTCTTCATGGTCTTGCATGGCCGTGAACTTCTTGCGAAAGCCGTGAACTGGTAATATTTCAACCTACACAAATACTTTGGGGACAACTCAAATGGCACAAAGTGGGAATTCTCAATGGCCACTGGCAATCAATACATGGACCGTTGCAAGCAATACCGACATCCACCACAAACGACATTCGAAGCCACCAAAAATGGGCAAACGAAAAGTTCTCCCCTTGTTCATTGATCAATGCAAGTCGCAACAAGACCACTTATCAATCACAACCGACCATGCATGGAATTCAAGTCCGAGGAACAAATGGAAAGGCAACAAAGGTCCTCACCGAGTATGATATGACATGCAAAACAAGAATGAATCACTCACTCTCAAGACCAGTGGGGTCGGGACCTTTTTGGTGCAAAAAAATGTGCACAATCATAAACTCTCGGCCCTATCATCTCAATACCACTGCGGTAACCTCTAGACGCTAGAGTTCACGGGACGGTTGTCACCACTAGCTCGTCTGGAGGTCTTGGACACGGGTTCAGATGACTTGCAATTGTCTTGGACATGGGAAAAAGGCTTTTTGGGTGGTGGAAATCATGACGTGAGGTTATACATCTTCAACCTAAACCCGAGGGTTGTATGGTTTCGACTTAAACCCCTCTTTTCAACCCAAGGACACTAGCATCGGCCAAAATCATTACCTCTCCTTTCCAAACTATCATCCATCATGAACTACATTGAAGCGCTCTTCCTCGGTCTACCCTTGCTAGCACATTAAGGTTTGGTAGTGAAGGAGTTCTAAAACAATGTGGGGGTTTCGATGGCTTGGGTGTCAAGAAACCCCTCCTAGAGCATGTACTTTGGTTTTTCATGGCACTCTCTACTTTATTTACCCCATTTTATTACCTCTTTTTCGTTTATCTTTTCTTTTATTTCTCTTTTTTTTCTTTTCTTTTCGAGGGGGTTACTATAGAGTAAAAACACTTGCCACCTATGCTTTGAACGACCAATGCTCTCTTTTTGAGGAATTCACTCTAACACTACACTTCATTTTTCTCATCCCTAGCAAGGACCGCACTTGAACCTCATATGTAGAACCTCAAAGGGAGACTCAAAGGCGAGAGCTCCGGGACACAAGGACGACTCATGTTCATACACGAAGAAAGGATTTGGGTCCTTCTATTAGCACCATTAAGCTCACACGCACAAAGCTCCTAAATTGAGAACGACCCTCGAAGTCACACGACTCAAAAGGGTTGACTAAAAGATGACACATTTCGGCACAATCAACATTTGGGCGTGGAAAAATCCTATGCCTCCAACATATTTACTAGTGGCAACTTGTGATGATACACATCGTGGTAAGAGGGAACTATCACACCGGAAGAAAACGATCGGCTCAAAGCTCACAAACTACCTAGTTACCCAACCATCTATTCCAATTCACAAACACGATGCATGGCAATTGTAAGCAATAAGTGATCAAGTCAAGACATCCATTCATTTATGCACACCTGAGAACGAAACTTTTTCCCTATCCTAATGAACTTCTCAGTCATCATCATAGGATATACTCGATCACATGCAACAAGTTGAGATTAATGCCAATAAACACGAGAATTTCCACCATCCGGCCACATTGCTCATGCAAACATTGCTTGGAGCCCTCAAATTTTTGAAATTTAGGCATGCAAAAGGCTCCAAGCATTAATCACACTCACACAAGCGTACTAGTAAACTACCCCCCCCCCCCCCCAACACACACACACTTAAACTCGGCATTGGCCTCAATGGCGTAAGAAAGGGGTAGAATGATGTTACCGCTTGGGCTTGGTGAGTGAAAGTTGGACTCGAACTGGGGTAGGATAATTGATCTTCAAGGAGAGACAAAACACACACACAAACACAATACGACTCGCTCGAAGCGAGGTTATTACAAGCACAATATATAGTAGTAGTTTATGTCACACACCCACACAAAATGAAGAAAGAAAAAAAAAACAAGTTCAGGGTTACAAGTAGAGAAGTGGGGTGAAAGGACTCCGCTCTGCCACAAGTCTCACTCATCGGCTACCTCTCTCTGGTGGATGGACCCTCTCCAGAATCGGGTAGGATACCCTGGCGTCGAACCATGAGTTCGAGGATGCAGACTGCCGCTCGAGGCGGGATGAGAATCCCATGAAGCTCGTCTCTAGGTGATCCACCCTCTAGACGAGGGGATCGCCTGCTTCTGGTGGTGGTGGCTGCTGTGCAGGGCGCTGGGAGGCGGCGACGGCCGGGTGTATGAGCAGGTGGCTGCTCAGCTGCTGGCGGGACCTTGTGGTCAGGCTCCACTGGAGCCGGTGCTACTGCACCTCGGATGACACCGGAAGGTCGGAGTCCATCAAGGTACTCCACTCCTCTCTCCCTGGAGTACCAGCTTCTGGTTATATAATGTCGCCACTGGGAAGGGCTTCATCCTTCCGACTCTGGTGCAACGGGCCAGATCCACCTGGAAGTGTCAGGCGATCCTCGTGATGATGCCCCCCCATATTCATAGTGTTCACTATGTTCAGCCCCAGGCAACGGGCGAAAGAGGTGGCGATCAACGATCCCAGATGGATCGGCTCAGCTGGACTCCTCATCGAGTAGAGGTGAATAAGCCCTCTGTTCGTCATCAAGTGGCCTGACTAGAGGTTGGGGATGACGGATCTGGTGAGCAGAGTGTGGAGAATCCTCCACTGGGTCTTCAGCTTCACCGCATTGGTGCGGCTCCCCTCGAACTCATCCTGCTCGTGCTCAGGGCGGCAGAGGGCTCAGAATGCGCCCTGATAATTGAAGTCGATGGTGTACTGCCGCTCCATCATTACCATGTGGGCGGTGTCGAGCCCAATAGCCTGAGCAAAGACATCATAGGTCAGCACTCGTGGCTGACCTCCTAGCATAAACTCCACCCGTGGCCGGCTCTTCTTGCTGGTCGGGATGATGTGTGAGAAGGTCTAGTAGAACTCCACACACAACTCGTGGAAGATCTCCTCGTCCATGGTCAAGAGCTGGCGCCACTGGGAATGGCAGAGCACCCCAGTCATGGCGGTTCGGCACCTGAATAAGTTAAACATGTCCAGGTCCAGCCGCAGTGAGGCCCAATCGGGCTGCCACTCTGGTAGGCGAACTTGTCGCCAAACTCCGGGTGGTTCACCAAATAACGAATGAACTCATGCTCCAAGTTAAGCATCCTGCACAAGTACAAACACACACCATACGTGGAAAAAATTGTCATATACCGCTCATTGGGAGGAAAAGAGATTCCCCCCACACTTGTTTTTCTACCAAGGTTAAACCATTTAAGCACAAACCACCTTGGTATGGTTGTGGGTAATTCACAGTTCGAGCATACAAAAAACTAAACCACAACCCTTGCCACGGTGGCTACCATCCACCAAACAAGAACAAACTCCACTTGCATTCATAACATAGCTCTTGGCGGGCAAATTCTAAATATAAACACAGTTCGATTCAAACACGCCCACCAAGGCTCACTAAGCTCATGCAAAAATCAATTCATCATTCATTCGACCTAATTCACTTAATTCCTCGCCCTAAATCTAGATTCAATCATGCAAAGCAGAAAAATTCAACCTCACTTCACCACCTAATCCGATTCTCCACAATTCACAAAGGTAATGTCGAAAAAACAAACCTGGAGACTCAAGTAGGACGAAGGAGGAAGTGAGGTGCGAGCGAGGAGGGTGAAAAACGATCGGAAAACTGATCGGAGAGGGGTCGCCAGAGCTTCGTCGGAAGCTCGTCGGAGACTCGCCGCCGGTAATTTGGCCGGAAAAAATGTGCTCCAAATATCCCCAAAATCTCAGCACAGGCCGGTTTTGAGGAGAGGAGATTGGGTATGGCGTTGGTTTTGGGTTTTGCTCGCCGGAAATGGGGGGAAGATTGAAAAACCGATGGATTTTTGCGTTTTCCGGCGAAGAATTGAAATTTTCTAGCGAGATTTTGGTCTTGAAGTGAAGAGTCGCCCTTCACGCCCATTTTATAAGCACGACTCAGAGTTCACGGACGCGTTGCCCAGTTCATGGTCTTAGCGACCGTGAACTCTCACACGCGTCCGTGAACACGGAGTGCTTGACAGGTGGCGAACATGCATCAGTTCCAAGTTCACGAACGCGTTTACTTGTTCACGGTCTTACAAGACCGTGAACTCAGCAATCTGTCCGTGAACTCAAGTGAAAACTGGGCACTTCTGCAATTCCTCCGTGCCTCATAATCGATCACAACACAACCATAAACCGAAAAACCACAACACCCGGCACGGGGACACCACTTCACCACTCAAACTCTTCACAATACACTAAAAGGAAAACTAAGAAAAAGAAAACAAACCTCTGTTGGGTTGTCTCCCAACAAGCGCAAATTTATCGTCATTATTTTGACGGTTGGGGATCGATCACAACTTCAAACGTGATGCCACCGAGAGCGGATCCACCACACTCTCGGGGCAAGGCTTGTAGCCTCCCATATTAGGTTCCTTGAGTTGGCCCTCTTGGTTGGCCAACATTGCTTCGGTCTCCCCCAACTTTCGGGTCAAAACTCCCTTCATCCTTCTCCTCCAAGCATTCATCCTCGATCTCTTGGGCTTAGGACCCTTCTTAACTTCCTGCTTAACATCACCAGAAGCAACATAAGTAATGGTGGGGTTTGCCTTGAGAGGCTCTCCTCCACTCTCATTCACATCATTTGAAACTACCCCCTTCACTTCATCATTCCTAACCCTAGGATCAATTTTAAACTTGATTCTCTCCTTACCATCCCTCAAAATTAGGGTTCCCTCATTAACGTCTATCAATGACTTGGCGGTTGCAAGAAAGGGACGACCAGGGATGAGGGGCATATCCGAGTACTCGCCTATGTCAAGAATCATGAAATCGGTCGGATAACAAAAATTTCCCACTCTCACCATCATGTCCTCCAGTATACCTCTTGAGCTAATGACCGAACGGTCGGCTAAGGTGATGCTAAGCTTAGAGGTCTTAAGTTCACCTACTTCTAACTTTTTGAAAAGCTTGTAGGGCATCACATTAACACTAGCTCCTAGGTCTGCCAAGACATTGTCTATATGATGGTTGCCAATATCAAGAGGGATAGTAAAGCTACCTGGGTTGGACCGCTTTTTGGGCAAGCGGTCGAGGAGGTAAGCCGAACACTCCTCGCCAAGAGTCACGTTGGCTAGGCCTTCAAGACTTGGCTTCTTGATGAGGAATCCCTTGAGGTACTTGGCATAACATGGCATTTGAGCCATGGCTTCGAGGAACGAGATGTTGAGGTGGAGGTTGCGGAGCATTTCCATGAAACCTCCACACTCGTTGTCCAACCTCTCCTTGTACATCCTTGTGGGGTAGGGCCTTTCTTGCCGCCTTCCTCTCATTCCTCGAGGGCTTCCCTTCTCCCTTTTTGGGTTGGTCACTTCCTTGTCGGTATGTTCCTTCTCCATCACTTCACTAGTGGCGACTTCCGCAACCACCTTCACACTCCTCACTTGAAGCGCATTTACCCCGGCATGGTCCTTGGGGTTCACCACAGTTAGGGAAGGTAAAGCTCCCTTGGGTCTCTCGGTGAGGATACCGGCAATGTTGCCGATTTGCACCTCCAAGCTTTGAAGGCTCGCCTGATGACTTCGGAGACCCGCCTCAACCGAGGTAAACTTGGTAGTCGCCACATCCATAAATTGCTCTATCTTCTCGAACTTTTGGCTACTCGTACTCACAAAGGTGTTCGCTAGGTCCTCAAGCTTAGATAGCTAGTCGGGTTGTTATTGTTGAAACCCTAAGGCACCTTGTGATTGATACGGTTGTTGGAAGTTTAAGCCTTGGAGTTGGGACCTTTGTTGGGTGAAGGTCGGTCGAGGTTGGAAATTTCCCGTGGGGCCTTGAAAACCCAGGGGACTCGGATTTGTCGGCGATGCCTAGGCAAAGTTGGGGTGGTTCCTCCATCCGGGGTGTAGACACCACTTTTTGTCCGGGTTCCTGATGGTTATATGAAATTGATTAAAGCATGTATTACTACCCCCTTGATTAGAGTGGCTGTAAATGGTGGTCTATGTGGTAGAATTCTAGCAAAAAAGGGTCTCAGGCAAGGGGACCCTTTGTCCCCTTATCTGTTTGTTATTGCTATGGAATTTTTGGATTGTATGGTGAAGAAGGATGTGGCTGACAATCAGATACCATTCCATCCAAGGTGTAAACCACTTCATATTACTCATGTCTGCTTTGCAGATGATTTGGTCATGTTTACAAATGGTTCTATTCGTGGTGTGGCTGGGATTAGGCGTTTGATGGATAAGTTTTATTCTGTATCTGGTTTAAGGTGTAATCCTGCTAAATGTCAATTGTTTTGTGCTGGGATTCCACAAGAGGAGAAGGAAACAATATCGGCATTCTCTGAGTTCCCCCTTGGGAGTCTGCCTGTATTTGGGAGTTCCCCTGATTACAGGTAAGCTCTCTCGTAGGGATTGCCAAGTTTTAATTGATAGAATTACTCAGAGGTTGAGGAGCTGGAGAACAAAATCACTAAGCTATGCGGGGAGAATTCAGTTGGTATCCTCAGTTATTACTGGTACATTACAGTATTGGCTAAATCTGTTCTTATTGCCTCAGTATGTGATCAAAGAAGTGGAGAAATGTTGTAATGAGTTTCTTTGGAATTCTGGAGAGGATGGCACAAGGAAGAAGGTTGTAATGGCTTGGGAATTGTTGGCAAAACCGAAACTGGAAGGTGGATTGGGTATAAGGAATTTTGGAATTTGGAATAAAGCATGTGTTTTAAGGCATGTTTGGGACATATTAACAAATGGAGGCTCTCTCTGGGTTGCATGGGTATCTAGATATCGGTTGAAACAGCAGAGCATTTGGGATGTTGTCCCTAGTTCTGCAGGGATGTGGATCTGGAGAAGAATTTTGAAGTGCAGGAGTTTAGCTGCACAGTTTATTTCTGGGACAGCTCCTGATGTGTTGTGGCAGGGAGAAAAGATGGCTAGGTACTCAGTTACTAGAGTTTGGCAGTCTATTAGGCAGCATGATCCTGAACTGCCTTGGACAAAGCTGATTTGGGGGAAAGAGATAATCCCTCGACATGGTTTTATAGTGTGGCTTGCTATGCATGATAGGTTGATAACTCAGGACAAGCTATTGAGATGGGGAAAGATGGTTTCTGGTCTTTGTTTATTATGTCCAGGTGGTAGTGAGAATAGAATCCATTTACTGAGCCAATGCTCGTATACTGTTTTTGTGTTGAAGAAATGTTTGAGCTTGTATGCCCCGCCCTCTTTTTTGCAGTGGGAGCATATGGTTGACTGGTGTGTGCAGAATTGGGGAGGGAAACTCTGTTAAGGCAAAAATTTGTCGTCTGTTTTGGTGTATTGGACTCAGCTGGGTTTGGCGTGAACGTTGCTCACGTTTGTATGGTGAAAGACCTGCTAAGTCACCATTGGAGTTGATTAGAGTTGTGCGAGGTGAGGTCATAGGCAGGGTAGCTGGTGATCCGGAAATCCAGAGGTTTCTTGTGTTCCTTGATGAAGTAAATGAAGTAGATAGATAGAAGTTTTTTCTTCTTTTGTTTTAGAAGCTATACAGCTCTGTTTTTGTACTTGACAGTTTTGTGAGGCTTTTTTTGGCCTGAGCTTAATGAAATTTTAGATTCCCATCTAAAAAAATATATTTTTAACTGACTAAATTTTTTTGAGGTTTGCAATAGCGATCTTAATTGATCTTCAAACTAAAATATATTGATAGTGCTTGAGATGGTCGTCTTTGCAATTTACTCTATGAGATAAGCAATAGCAAATCTCGATTGATAGAGTCAAGTTGATGTTTAAAGCATTCACTCAGCTTGGATTAGTGAGGTTTCGATTTCCATGTTTTGGTGTGGTTAAACGAATTAACCAATTGATTAATCCCATTTTCATGAGTTGTTTAAGACCAATAACAATTAAATTGGATGTTGGAGCTGGAGTTGAGCCTCTAGTTGAGTTGAGAACAATAAAATATGAGGAGAAGGTTAAACAGAAATTACCCTTAACATAAGTTTTGATTACTAAACAACAATTATAACTATGATTAGTAATCAATTAAACAAAGATTACAAATTTTATTACAAGGGATCAAAGCCTAAGCCCAAGTCAACTCAGTCCAGCCCCAGTCAACAAAGTCAAACCGGTCAGAAAATAGGTCTGACCAAACCCATATCGTTCCTAACCAACTCAAACCGGTCCAACCCGACACTGTTCCAAACTTGGGGAACAAGTTGACTCTCCTATAAAAAACACTCCACTCTTCTGAATAAGGGGGGGGAGAACTCTTCTTCTTCTTCCTTTCCCCTACCTCGATCTGCTTCTTCTCGACCAAAAAAGAGGAAAGCTTACTCTTTTCCTTCTTCTTCTTCTGGCTTTTCTTACCACTTCTTCTTCATCTTCCTCTTCCATGCACTCCCCTTCTTCGCAAAACAAACAGAAAAGAGCAACTCAAACCAACTGAAAAATGATAATAATACGAACACAAATACGAGAGAGACGAGATACAGATTTACGTGGTTTCCTTGATGAGGATCGTGAAGACTAGTCCACGGCACAAGGCAGAGATTGATCTTATTCACTGTGTTCTTACGTAGGTCAGCCATCACAACATATATATATATACACGGCCAACCTACAACCCTAACTCCATCTTACGTCACTTAATTGTACAATTAAAAATTGGTACCTACACTTCTAACACTCTCCCTCAAATTGATATAGCTGACGCAACATCAATTTGTGTGCTAGGAACTAGTGACGAGGAGTAGACACTGGCTTAGTCAACATATCAGCAGTCTGGTCTTCGTAAGTGATGTAAGTGAGATCCACAATTCCTTCAGCTACGAGCTGACGAATATAATGAACGTGCACTTCAATATGCTTTGTCCTGTCGTGTAACACCGGATTAGTTGCAATACGAATTGCACTTGTATTGTCAACAAACAGCCGAACTGGACCCTAACAAATAACTCCAAGCTCTGCCAATAACCTACGTAGCCAAACAATTTCAGATGATACTTCGCTCATGGACTGGTATTCAGCTTCAGTAGATGACTTGGATACCCGAGCCTGTTTCTTACACCGCCAAGAGATAAATTAATTATCAATCTTAATGCACCATCCAGAGGTAGAACGACGAGTGTCTTGGCAACCCGCATAGTCAGCATCTGAATAAGCTTCAAGGATTGGCTCCCCTTCAGTCGGAAATAATAGTCCGACCTCCTGAGTACCACGCAAGTATCGCAGAATCCTCTAAACAGCCATCCAGTGCGGTTTGCGTGGAGCCGACATGAATTGACTCACAACCTGTACAGAATACGATATATCAGGTCTAGTATGTGTCAGATAGATAAGACTTCCCACAATAATCCGATATAGTGAACCATCCGGTAGTAATTCACCCTCTAACTGCTGTAGTTTAAGATTCTGCTCCATGGGTGTATTGCAGGCGAGACAATCATCCATCTGAGCTTCCTCAATTAAATCTACGATATACTTTCTTTGGCCAACATGTAGACCTTCAAGAGAACGATGAATTTCCAATCCAAGGAAGTAAGAAAGATCCCCAAGTTCTTTGAGATTAAATGCTAAGCGCAGGACCATTAATAAGCCTTCAATACCAACACTATCATCACCAGTCACCACCATATCGTCCACATAGATCAGAAGTACCGTAAGACCTCTACTAGTTGACCGAAGAAAGAGTGATGGATCATTCTCACTCCGCACGAGATCAGCTTTGACAATGGTGGCCTGAAACTTCTCAAACCATGCTCTGGGAGCTTGTTTTACGCCATACAAAGAACGACGTAGATGACAAACCATACTATTGCCACCCCGTGTATAGCCCGGTGGACGTTCCATATAGATGATTTCCTTTAAATCTCCATGTAAGAATGCATTTTTCACATCTAACTGTAATAACTGTCATTTCTTCATTGCTGCCACCGCTAATAGACCCCGTACCGTCTGCATTTTTGCCACTGGTGCAAAGGTTTCTTCATAATCAACCCCGTACTCTTGTCGAAACCCTTGAGCTACCAATCTTGCCTTTTCTCGTTCCACCGTACCCTCAGGCAACATCTTAAGTGTATATACCCACTTGCAACCGATAACAGGCATGTCAGGTTTGCTCTCTACTAGGTCCCACATATGTGATGCTTCGAGAGCATCCTTCTCGACATCCATGGCCCGTTCCCACCGCTCAATTCCTTTAGCTTGTTTGTATGTCGCTGGCACATATACAGAAGAGGTTGAATAAGCTAGGAAATCATTATGACGAGCCGGTGGTTTACCTCTGGTAACACGAGTGGATCGTCGTAGAACTGGCTCCTCAACTGCTTCGGCCAGCTCAAAGGGAATGAGAGAGAGAGAGATGTGCTAGGAGTCGACGTTGACCTTGAGGAAGAGGACGGAGAAGATGTTGCTGAGGTGGCCAGTGATTTTGATGAGGACGGGAAACCATCATTGCCCGGGGAAGAGACAGATGAGTGGGTTCTGGGAGAAGATTCTGCGGAGGGGGAATGGGGTGGATCATCACCTGGGGCATTTGGTGTTGTTGCCGCTGCATTTCAAATATCAAGAGGCCACGGATCAACCAAGAAGTCAAGTTCTGAACACGTCAGATAGGTGCTCGATGGCCCGTAATATGATTGATGTTCGAGAAACTTGACATGACATGATATTCGAACTCGTCTTTTGGCAACATCATAGCAGACATAGCCTTTGTGCTTATCGCTATAACCGATAAACACACATTTAACTGCTTTAGGAGTAAGCTTAGTTCGCTCTCGCCGAGATACCAGCACATAGCATATGCACCCAAAAACACGCAACCATCCATAATTAGGTATACGCGAGTAAAGAGCTTGATACGGACTTCGCTGCTGTAGAGTTGTGGTGATTTGCCAATTGATCAAATAGACCACCGTATGAACGGCTTCAACCCAAAATCCTGATGGTGCCTGCGAATGAATTAATATCGCTCGGGTAAGCTCAAGAACGTAACGATGCTTTCGCTCCACCAGTCCATTCTGTTGAGAGACGCCAGGACAAGATAGTTGTTGTAAGATGCCACGTTCTTGGAAGAGATCCATGAGTGAATTTGAGGAGAATTATTCTCCGGATCGGATCGTAAGATTTTAATCATCTTACCAAATTGAGTTGACACCATCTGCATAAATTCTCGAGTTACTGTCAACAGTTCTGACTTCTGCCGTAAGAAGTACACCCAGGTAAACCCGGTAGCTTGATCAACAAACAATGCGAAATAACGGAAACCCAGTCTCGATTTCACTGGTGAAGGCCCCCACAAATCAGTGTGAACAAACTCAAAAGGTTCAATATAAACCGTATCACTAGCAGTAAACGACTTCTGCGAAATCTTAGCTTGTAAACAATGAACACACTCATGTGAATTATTCCCAGAAATAGATCCCGATAACCAATGATTTTGAAACATAGTACGAAGTCTTGCAGAATTGGGATGACCTAGTCTAAAATGCCACAAATCCCAGTTTGATATTCAGCCGAAAAAACAGAACATGAAATAACATTATTACATGAAATCCCAGTTTGATCAACAAAGGTCTTCACACTAACTTCAGTAGCTCGGCCCAACCCAGAACTGCCATCGGCCTCCCCTCCGATCTTCGAGATGCTGTCCAACATATAAACCCGACCCTGCTTACTCCCCCGCCCGATCTCCACTCCCATTTTCTTGTCCCGCACAACACAACCAGCCTCATCAAACATAACCCGGCACCTATCTTCAGCCAATTGTCCCACCGAGACCAGGTTGGGAACTAGCTTAAGAACGTATAATGTATTAGGGAGAGAAATATTAGCTGAACCACACAACCAGACCCATTAACTTGCATACGAGACCCATCAGCAGCTTGTAAATTGAAGGTCGGATTCGAAGAACTAAGCTCGGAAAATAGACGACGATCACTGGTCATGTGGTTATAAGCTGCCGAGTCTAAATGCCAAGTACGAGATAGAGAAGAATGCATACCCGAAGCAAAGGCCTCCTTCAACGCCTCCTGAACTAGCTTGCAGACATCCTCCGGAGACATGCCAGGCGAAGGAGCTTCCGTGACGGCGGTCGCATAGGCGCCACCAGCAGGTCGGGAACGAGGACCACCACGATAATGTGAATTCCCTGCAGCATTGCGATTTTGGCCCCGTTGTGCTAATGTTGGGCAGTCTGCGATAAGGTGACCGTCAAGTTTACAATAGTTGCAATTATTCTGTTTCTTATAGTGAAATTGAATGTGACCCGGCTCCTTACAGAAGTGAAAGATGATCACACCCGATGTAGTACGAGCAAACTGAGGACGACCTTGACGAACAGCAAATGCCGCACCGGGATCAGAAGCATGAATGTCAAGCTTAGCTTGACTCTTCAATCTAGTTTCCTCGCGCAGAAGCTCTGGTAAGACACCCTCAATGGTAGATATATTACAATGAAGGAGGGATGCACAAATCCCCTCGAACTCAGCCCGGAGATTCATTAGAAAGTGCATCACCCGTGAGCAAGCTCTCTCTTGGAGAACGTCCGATGTTGCAGCGGCAGAGACCAGAGAACTCGTGATCAGGTCATGCTCTGTCCATAGTGTCATTGCCTCCTGATAATATGAACCAATATCCAGCTCCTCTTGTTTCAGCGCCGCCAAATCAAATTCAATGTCATATTTGCGAGAAGCACTCGCCTTCGAGTATAAATCCGCCATATGTTTCCATATTGCGGCAGCTGTAGGGAGACTACGCAAGCTAAGAGCAATGTCGGGTTCCATCGACCCCAGCAACAGAGACATCACCGTAGCATTGTTGGCGGCCCAATCCTCCCGCTTCTTAGCAGTGGCATCGGCCGTGGGTGGAGGAGTAGTCCCGTCCAGAAACGAGAACATGCGACGCCCTTGCACATGGAGCCTGAATTGAAACTCCCAAAGTGCATAGTTCTTCCCGTTAAAACGAACCCCCACAACATCCGATTTAAAACCCTCCATGAACGCCGAACCAGACCTCCCAACTACAAGGACAAGCACACGCAGTGACAAATACGCAGCAATGGAAGCAACGAACACAGGAAGCAACTTCTCAGCAACCAACGCGCAGCAACAGAAGAACAATCCCCGAAAAGAAAGACACAGCCAAAGGGGGATACCTAAAATTCCCAGTCGCGCTGAAATTCCCAGTAGCGCGCACTGCACAATAGGCGGCCACTCGACAAAAGCTAAACGTA
Source organism: Linum tenue (assembly GCA_946122785.1). Lineage (NCBI taxonomy): Eukaryota > Viridiplantae > Streptophyta > Magnoliopsida > Malpighiales > Linaceae > Linum > Linum tenue. The sequence continues at coordinate 74,744,377 of CAMGYJ010000005.1, read as the reverse complement.
AACAAACACACGAAGCCGTGAAACCCAAAACTTCAAACTTGATCAAACTTCAAACTTGATCAAGAATCCTGAGGATCTGATACCATGATAATAATACGAACACTAATACGAGAGAGACGAGACACCGATTTACGTGGTTTCCTTGACAAGGATCGTCAAAACTAGTCCACGGCACAAGGCAGAGATCGATCTTATTCACTGTGTTCTTACATAGGTCAGCCATCACAACATATATATATACACGGCCAACCTACAACCCTAACTCCATCTTACGTCACTTATTTGTGCAATTACAAATTGGTACCTACACTTCTAACAAAAAATACACACAGAAACACGAAAAGAACATTATCTACTTCTCCCTTTCTTTTTCTTAACCACGTAAACACAAACTCTATCCAAAACTATAGCTTTAATCATCAGACACTTAATTCCAGATTACTAAGTTTCACCTAAATATGTATAGATAACCAAATTACTTCACAAACACAGTCAATTTCACTAAACACATCATTTTCATTTCACAATAACAAAACCCATTTTTAAGACTTCCTTCTTAGTTCGAGTCAAGAATATCACCCATTTCCTTAGAGAAAAACCCTGCCAAAAGATGCAAATCCGATCAGAATCGAAATCTCAAACCAAATTATATCTTCTCTTACCCTCCACTTCTCGGTCATAGGCAAATTGAGATTTATGAAAACCATATACCTACCTTACGCTTGCCTATCCCTTGCCATAGAAGTCAACGCCGATTGATGTGGGATGGTGGCGATATCTCTCTTCTCCCGCCGCGACGGTCGCCGGCCAGCCACACTACCTTCCTTCTGTCCCCTCCAGTCCGAAACCAATTACCAAAAAAAACACCAATATAAGAAGGAGAATAGGCAAACCTACTAGTTGTTCTCGCCTCCGACAACGTCATTTCGAACGTCGGCGCTTCCTATTCCGTCTCCGACGTTCCCCTACCTCGCCATTTCCCTCTGTCCGTTCATCGTCGCCTTCGCCGACGGCGGTGGTGATTTTCTTTCTGCCAATCCAGACCCAAACCCCCCGAAATGTACAAATCAAAAGCGGTTAGAACCCTAAAAATCCTCAAAATCAACAAATAAAATGAAAGAAATAACATGCAAGCAAAAACTTATCTGGATCGACATTTCTCTAGACCATTGAAGTTGAGTCAGGTCGTCTTTTCTCGCCGTCGTTGTTGTTACGGGCTTACGGCCATAGGCGGTCTGCGATTGGCTTTTAGGTTCTCGTTTTCTGGAAGCAGAGGCGAGAAATATAAGGATCGAGGAAGAGGAGAAGAGAAGGTGTTTTGAAGAGAGGCTGAGAGGGAGATTGGAGCATGTTTCTTTTCTTCTGCTCGAGAGGTAGGAAAGATGGAGGAAGAGATTGAGCGAGCGAGAGGGAAATGGAGAAGGGGGTGTTTGGGTTTGAATCGTTCTATTCGTTTTTTCTGTTTGAGCACCAGAGCAAAAGAACGAGAGAGAGATTGGGAGAGGCGGCTGGTCCCCTGCTGGAACCTGGAATGCGTTAAAGTGGTTCCTAAGTAACCATGGTAGCTACCAACATCTACACCCTTAATTTTATCTATTTAATTTTATTTTCAATTTGACGGTAAAAATTATATGAAGGATAATTTTGGAAACGTAAATAATACCAAACATAATTACTATTCTTTAAAAAGTCATTTTTATATATTGTACCGCAAACCCTAATGCAACCGCCTCCTCCCTCTCCTGCCATTCTGCTTGCCTGCGACCCTTCTTCTCCGGACCAGAAACTGCAGCCGCCTCCTCCCTCTTCTCCCCTCCCGCTCGGGGCAGCCCTTCTTCTTGAGACCAAAATATTCAGTCCGACGTTAGTAGTCACGTCCTTCAGCAGCAGTCTGTTCTGAGATAGCGACTCCTTGATCCGCTGCAGCAGCGATACGGCGCCATCTCTAGCCATAGCGAAAATCGACGACATAGAGAGTCAAATCCCCGCCGCCGTCGTTGTCGATGTGAACGGTGCGAGAACTGGCCTTGTCGGCCTTGTCGGTGACGTTGCCCATGGTTTGTGTGTGTTCTGCGCGTTGGTCAGGGAAAGGTATTGGTTTATTTTTACGAATTTGATTCCATCAAACCCTCTAATGGTATTGCTTCATCTTTTAAATGGTATTGGTATCTTTTTGAAATGGTATTGATTTGCTTTCATAGTGGTAGTGGTTTATTTTGGTACTGTTCTGATTCATGTAATGGTATAGATTGTTTATATTGGTAGTTTTGGTGTTTATCGAAGTGGTAGTGGTTGCCTAATGGATTAGTAGTGATTTCTTATTTTTTTCCCTATAATGTTATTGGTGTTTTTCGAAGTGGTAGTGGTTGCCTAATGGATTGGTAGTGATTTCTTGTTTTTTTCTATAATGGTATTGGTGTTTTTCAAAGTGGTAGTGATTGCCTAATGGATTGGTAGTGATTTCTTGTTTTTTCTATAATGGTACCGGTGTTTTTCGAAGTGATTGTGGTTGTCTATGGATTGGTAGTGATTTCTTGTTTTTTTTGCGTGCAGAAAGATTGAGAAAAATAAGGAAAGGAGATATGGCTGGAGATTATGGAAGTGAGAGAAAAAAAAGATAATTGTAATTAATAGATTTTTTAACTGCCTAAAATGTAATTTATTAAAAAAATTAATTAATACAATTTATTTTTCAATACCCAATTTACCCTTAATAACCATGGTGATTACTACTTTGGAGTAATCACCATAACCCCTCCCCTGCTCTGCTTAACAAAGCGATTAGGGTTTTCCATTTATATAGTCGTTTTAGCCGATTGACAAAAATTCCCCTCATCATCCTCCGTTATAATGCAAAAAAAAATATCCCTAGGGGACTAATAACACACTGTAAACCACTAGGCTTGTCACCTACCAATTGTTGAATTATTAATCTCAATTCTTTTTATACTATATAACCTTAATACGTAAGTTAAGTGAGATAATTTACTTAGTCAATCTCGAGGAATGTTTTCTAACGTCAATAAACTTCTAATATTGAATTCTATAAGAATAATAACTAACTTTATTTGAAATCATTATCAAAATATGTATTTCTTTTCTAAAAATTCTTAATACGAAATGTCATGGTTAATAGACCGTGATAGTATTTGCATTTTAAGTCTCTTTTAAAGGTATTAACCATTCAAATTAAATTTTCGTAGGATAAAATTTTCTCTATCCTATAAAATATCAAACCTTAAACACTTGTCAACCAGTTTTCCTTCTCACCAAACCTTTTCTAAAAGAAATGAACTACGTGGACTTTGATCCCGACTACTAGGGTATGTAGGCAACCAATAGGTTTCAAGTCCGACTAACAAATTTTCTCCACATTCCTAATGTTTGAGACTCAACATTTTAAAACTTCAACATGATCGAACTACGTGGACTTTGATCCCGACTACTCGGGTACGTAGGCAACCAATAGGTTCGAGTCCAACTAATCAACAACTCTTTCTTTAATTTTGATAATTAAGTCAATAGGCGTATGATCAAATTGTATAAATACCTAAATATTCAAATTTCATAATTAAATACGTAAATAAGGCACAAATAATAATACACTCAATCCTTAAAACTTATCGATTTAAGTGGTACAAATTTTGGGCGTTGTGGGGTGTGAATACACTTCCCCACACGTAACCGTACTCCCGAACCCAAAACTCTAAATTTCGCAGACCAAATCCCGGTTCCGACCCTATGGTCGAGACCGAACCAAATGGTGTTCGATCCACCACAACTAAGATCGATGGCGACTCCGAATAAATCGGGACGGGTACTCCAATTTCGAGGGGCAGTTGCGATACGGGGTTATAAGTATTGCTATACGGGTTGTTGACACTAGCATTTGCCACGAAATTAACTTGCTCCTCCAGAGTGGTTGCCTCCTTCATTGCTTGACACTCCGCTATTTCATGACTGGTGCTCGAGCACCACTCACACGACATCACCGGCCTTTTTCCTTGCCTCTTATCTTCAAGCATAACCTCAAGCAACTTATCCAACTTCGCCTCAAGTGGAGCACTCGCTCCCACGCTTCTCACTATCCTATCATTGCCTCTTCTTCCACTTCTAGTCAACCCCCAATCGTATCCCCTAAGGGCCATGTCTTCAAGTATCTCGGTTATTTGGGGTGGAGCCATGTTCATCAATTTTCCTTGACACAACGAGTCAATGAGGATTTTATCTTCTTGCATTAGGCCTCCGTAGAAGGTTTCGATCTGGAAATATTTTCAAACCCGTGGTGAGGGCACTGAAGAAAGTAATCGGAGTACCTTTCCCAAGCATCCCTCAAGGTCTCGTCCTCATCTTGCTCAAAATGTGCAATCTTCTTTCTCCACTTCGTTGCCTTCGATGGCGGGCAATAACGAGCCATAAACTTGTTGAGCAGGTATTCCCATGAGGTGATAGACCGAGGTGGGCGGTTGTTCAGCCACCTAAGTTCCTTCCCTCGAGAGTGAGTAAGGGAAAAGCCTTAGTCGCAAAGCTTCGGCCGGCACACCATTAATTTTCAAATTCCCCGCGATCTCCAAGAATCTCTGCACGTGCTCTCTTGGTGACTCGCTCTCAAGGCCGTGGAAAAGAGCATTACTTTGTATCATAGTCACTAGAGCCGGCTTGATCTCGAAATTGTTTGCCGCCACTAGAGGATGTAGGATTGGCGATTGGATGTCCGCCGGCCTTGGAGACATATAGTACCCCCATAGTCCTTGAGGAATCCCCTTCCTCCGCCGCATCGTTCAAATGGCAGGCTTGAGCACCATCATGCCTTTGGTACCCCGCCATTTCCACTTCGATGACGGGTTCAACTTCCACTTCTTCGACTACTTCTCCACTAACACCAGGACCCAAACGTTGTCCCCCTCTTTCACTTCTTCTCTTTGCCTCCGCTAGCTCCCTCTCTCGTGCTAGGAGCCGGAGAGTTCAGTTAATGTCCTCGTCAAGCGGTAGCAAAGGTGGCGAGTTACTCCGGGTCATGCACCACCTACACACAATAGAAAAATACACCAAGTCTAGCACAAGCAAAGCACACACACTTGTAAAACTAGAAATTAAAAGATAGATTAACAACCAACAACTTTATCCAAATAACAGACCGTCGTCCTTGGCAACGGCGCCAAAAAGTTGACTCTCACGAAACTACACCACAATAAGGCCCCAACTAGAGCCCAAATTTTTAAACTCTAGTCGGGTGCAGTATAGGGCATGTATTTAGATATCGACCCGGGTCGGTCCATCTGCCCCTACTTCGGTTGTTGAAATCATTATCTAGCAACAAAATTTTGGTTTAAAGGTTTTCTAATTGAAATAAAAGAAAGCAAAGGTAAATGGTTTTGGAAACGCTTTTGTGGAAGGGTCACCCGAGTGTTGCTTCCCCCTAACTGCTACCATGTTATGTAAATTAGAACGATTTCTTTGAGCACGGTAATTGCAAATCGCAGAGGGATGGATATATGGTCGGAGACCACAATCTCAATTGTTAAACCGAGGTAAGCTGAAAGGTCGTGTCACTCGACCCTCTCGATTTAGACAATCGGTAATCGACTTACTCCATCACTCAACTCAAAGGTTGGACGGTTTGATCGCAATTAACCGATCGCCTGACCGTGATAATCTCAAGGTGACCGTGATGTCAGACCAAAATGGCGCCATTGACCTGCATTTTTGTTAGACATCCGGTTTGAGCTCCAAAGTCACGACCGTGATGTTCAGACCGTTAAAGTGACTGTCTGGGTGTATAAATATAAGGTTGTTGAGAGAGAGAGAGAGAGAGAGAGAGAGAGAGAGAGAGAGAGAGAAGGGGGAGGAGGAGGCTGGATCTTGGTTGGGTTTCACACTTTCTGGGTTTCCTTCTAGGGTTCCAGCTGAAAATTCCTAAAAAGGAGGAAGAATTATAGAGAGAGAAAGAGAGATCTTCTTCTTCTTCTTAAGAGAGAACGGAAGAACCAAAAGAAGAAGAAGAGGATTGGGCTTGCTTCAAGCTAGAGGAGTGAAGATTCTTAGTTCTCAAGGGAGTTCTCATCAACAAGGAGGGAAGACAAGCATCCACCATGGTTCTTTCTTTCATCTTTGTTATTTTCCCTTGCCTACCTATGGAGTAGTGATCCCTCTCACTTGCATATTGTGAACCCTGGTCTAGATTTGTGTTAGGATGTAAGAACTTGACTCTATGTGTGTTGATTGAATGTTTTATATAATATTTGAGGTATTATTCGTGAATGATTGAGTGTTGCTTGATTTAACTCATTATTGGGTCATTCGGACGTAGGTGGAGAGAATCCCCTTTGTTGTAAGAGGCTTTGAGAAGCTGGATTCTTGGCCAATTCGTGTTCCCCACTTAGGCAAATGTGGACAAACCTCAAATATCGGATTAGTGCCATGATTCCATCATGATTGGTCGTAATCCACCGTCCGGATTAATTTCTGATAGATTGGTTCATGCAATCCTTGGTTGATTGGTTAAGAGGGCTAGATTTCCTAGCTTATAGTTGCAATACTTAGTCGAATGGCTAAGAGAGTTAGGCCACCTAGCTTATTGTTTCTATTCTTAACTGGTCGACGAAGAGAGTTATGGTATCCTAGCTAGTTGCACCCGCCTCATAGTTTGAAAATACATTCCTTCACACTAGAGTTTTGATCATGGTTTCTTAATAAACGACTAGGGTGAGCAATACCCAGGTGAAGTCCACTCATATGGAATTCTCGCAATTTACTTTTCTTGCACTACAGGAAAACTGGTTTTTAGATACGGGATCTTATTCACGGGAATTTTTCCTGTACTTAGAAGTATACTAGTAGTCACGGGAAAAATTCCTGTATTTGATTGTACAGTTCTAATCACGGGAATTAATTCAACAACTTTTTAGTCTTATTTTCCCGTGATTAATTGTTAGTCACGGTTAATTACCGTGAACAATGTGACTAGCAGTTACTCCTGATTAAATATCATGAACAATGCAAGGTTGTCAACCCTCTTTAACTCATTGGCCCAGTCGAGCAAGTGGGTTGAAGATTAATAGTCCGACTATTTTAACTCGGTTTAGCCCGAATATATGAAAGAAGACATTATCCTGTTTATACATTTGTAAGATATATAAAATATCATCTAAGATATGAGTAATATATCAATACACCAGAATAAAATGTTGTATTTGGATCTAAAGTATAGTGAAAATTCATACATATTTATATAACATCAATATTCAAATATTTAACTTCAAATTCCAAAGATTGGGTTAGGTGAAAAGGAAAACAAAAAATAGACGTATTTAGCAAATCAAAAGTAAAAATGACACAATTTGACTTGCAACCCGATACCTGAAGGCGGTCGACCACACGGGTGTGTGCGACCCGTTTTTCTCACCAATCAGGGTCATACTAGGTCAACCAACGGGTCGACCCACAGATTGACAACCTTGGAACAATGTAACAATTTATTTATTCAAACTTTAAATGAAATTAAGAAATAAAAATATTATGGATGATAAAATTAAGATGAACTCAACAAAATGTTCTTACTAATAAATTAGATAATTGATACGCCTTTAAATTGAGGACTCCATGAAAATTGGTTTTCCAAAGATTTACAAGCAATCTCCCACATTTTTTTCCCGCCTGCACATTCCTAAATTTTCCATACAAAATTTTGGGCTCCAAATCCGAAATTTTTGGCTCCACTAAATCCTCAAATTTTGGCTATCTCCCGCAATTTCTTACCACACAGAAACGAAAATGCAATTAAGTTCTTTCTCTTCGTTCCCACTTCCCAATGAGAGGAAAAACAGCTCTTCTTTTATGGACTTCCTTCTCCCTTTGTCAATCCTTCGTTCCAGTCTTTCCCTTCTTCCTTTTTCCCTGAAGAGTGACCTGCATCTGAGGTATGTTTTTATACGACTCCCGTTCATATCTCTCTTTAATCTCCTCCCTTCCCTGTAGTTCCCTTTACCCACCTCGATTCACTTTCCCCTCTCTCTCTCTCTCTCGTTTGTTCTTCTCCAGAGAAGTGGAGTTGAACCTACCCTCCACCACCCATCGGCCACCGTTAGTGCTTCTGCCTTTCTACCACCGGCGAGGGTTTCAAATGTGACGGTAAGATTCAGGACATTGCATGTCCGATTTAGGGGTTTTCTTCGATTTTGGCTTCATTTTATTGTCTATTGTTTTTTTTTTTTTTTTTTTGTTTCGGGTTCTGATTGGGGTTTCTTTGATTGATTTGTTGGGATTGACGGAGAGGAGGTTACCCTCCAGAGAAGGTCTCCGGTGATGGCGGGGAAGGACTCCGACCTGCTTCCTCTCGTCTCCGCATGCTCTTGTTCCTACTCGTCTCACTCTGCTTCTCTGCTTCATCTGGTTAGTGCTTGCTGGGTTTTTTTCACTATAGAGGGATTCTATCCTATTGGCTTCCTTCACTTGTTTCCTTTGTTGGGTTGTTTGGATTTCTATCCGCTAGGTGATAAAGTCGCTAACTTTTGCTTGGATAACTCACGAGATGCCCGAGATCTCTTCTCCATGTTGCATTCACACTTCCCGCAAGTGCAACTCGCCGGGGGATCCAGGGTGAGAAGGTCGTCCGACAGCATTTTCAACTTCCCATGTGTTTGCAACTCTTTATGCTTGGATAACAACTTGTTTGTCTGGACAACTCTGCTGACTCTGTATGCATCCTCTTCTTTATTTCCTATCAACTTTTTTCTGAGATTTCATGCTAGTTAATAATGATTAGTTTCACTACTTATGCCAATCATCTTTCTCATATGTATATTAATTACAGAACCAAGGACATGGGAAGCCTTGTTCAAGTTTGGTATCATCGTAATTGAACAGATAGATCTCACTAGCTAGATCTAATAGATGCCATTAAGATAATTGTTTATATATTTTTTTTTCAATTTGGTTGTTTTACAGGCTCTTATGTCGGCTGATCAGCTGGTTTACAGGCTTTGTCAATTTGGCTGGTTTACAGGTGTGTTGTCTTATAGTGTTAATTTATTTCTTGATAAATAGCCAATTCCAGAACTTGAATCAGCCAATGAAAATGTTCATGATGCATATGAGAATGTAAATGAAATGCGTCAAGTTTTGATGGATTTGTATGTACTTCATCAACTGGTATGGAATGTCTGAGCATATAGTTTGAAAGCCGAGCTTATGGTGTTCACTGTTCTATGATGTTTGCTTTTATTATGCTAGACAACCAATTTGTCTTATGCTTGCTCATGCATTATGCTAGAGAGCCGCAGCTGTTTGGTTTATTGCTGATTTGTACTCACGTTCTCAATTGTAGCAAATTAAGTGGTTTGACAACCTTGAGTGCTCTGTTTTGATGGCTAATAGATTCAATCCCTACCTATTGCAGTTTGAAACCATAGCAGCATAAATGGCAGCAATAACTGCATCACAGCAAAATAAGCAGTACATCCAGTCGTAGAAGCAGCAGCAGAAGCAATAAAATCAGCAGTGTGCATGATGTGTCTTGCAGTAGTGTGCATGATGTGTCAAGTTATCTTTGAAGTTAATACAACTGCAGTTATCATGTGCATTTTTTATGTAAGTTCTCTTAATAACCCTTTCACTGTGATGTATGTTATCTCTGCAGATTGTGAACATATAAGCGGTAGTAGCAGCAACAAAAAAAGTAATTCAGCATTCTCGAGGGACTCAGAATTCCAAGATCAGTTAGCCTAGGCCACCATGTAACTAGTTTTTGTTTAGTCTGAGTTTCATGCTTACAAGAATATTAGTCTTTTCAACCAATGTGTTATTCAATATATTGATGAATAAATGATATTGGAATATGTTATATTGGCAATAATGTTACTATCTCAAGCTATAAATGTTGGTTTTCAATTGTAATTTAATATAAATAAATTATAGGCTTGTGAATAGTAGTTTGTGATTAGTATTTAATTACGGGAGAACTAGCCAAATACCGTGTCAAGAGATAGACAACTAGTCACGGGAAATGTTTTTGTCATGGTTAATACTGTCTTAAAAGAAGCATATCCCGTCTTTAAAAAAAAAATCTTTGATTTTTGCGGAAAAATTTGGACTAGATATGGTTTATCCCGTGATTAATAGGTACAAGTTATCATGGGAAATTATACCGTGATTAGTTATAACTATTCACGGTACCAATTTCCCGTGACCTTTACAATTAGACACGGAGGTATATATTACGGTAATTTTCCCGTGACTAAACTTATTAAACACGGGAAACACACTTTCAAATACGGGATTTCCCATGATTAAAGGATCTGTTTCTTGTAGTGTTGCGTGTTTGTTCTTTAGTTTTCTTAGTTTTTAAACCCAGTACCATTTTGCTAGATAACAACTTAAGTGATTGAAGTAGGGGTACATGGACCGGCCCGGGTTGATAATTAAAATACTTGCCCTATACTGCAGCCGTCTAGAGTTTATACTTGGGCTCTAGTCGGGATTTTAATTCGCAGTGTAATAGTAGCGAGTCAGCTAAACAGGTTGGACCCCGATCAAACCATTAAACCTCGAACCACTTGTTTGACCGCCTCAACATCTTAACCCGGTTTGAAAACATTTGCCAAAAGAGACTTTTCGATACCATTGTGCCCTCACCCACGTTCTCCCATATCATGCAGACGACACATAATGTAGTGAGAGTCAGGAGTTGCGGTCAGTCAGTTACTTCGTCTTACATTTTCCGGCCAAGGTAATTCCCACATGTAACCCACTCTTCACCCCAATATACACAACCCATCAACATAACAGAAATACGAGACCAAGGCTGAAGTGGTGGAGCATTTTTTTCACCATGGTTGTAGTAGCACTCCATCTTTACGATGAGACGCCTGCAATTCGTGTTCGGCTCTTGAGATTTTGGGTGAAATTAACGCCAATAGCCAATTCAATACAGCATGTGAATATGCTCTTCATTGACCAAGATGTAGGAATGTTGTCATTTTCTATATACCTTCATGTGGTTTTCTTCTACGTGCTCACCATGTTCCAAGGTATTGTTCTCCGCCTATATGTCCTACAATTTATGTCTCGTCTCCATGAACAAATGATTTACACTCTATCATAGCAGTCAAAATTAGAATTTTATGTAAAATAAAAGGGGGGGGGGGAATCGGAATCATGAAATCGAATGGAAAATCGTAGGATTTTAAGGTCCATATAAAAATGAATACGGAATAATATTAATAAAGAAATTATGAATCACAAACACACATAACACTTAGAATGATAATTTATCAAGGTTAATGTTGGGAAGTGGTTAATTGATGATGATTAATACGTTGACGTGAGTTGATGATGGTCGGTGGTGGTTACTGTTAGAGAACTAGATGATGTTGGTGGAGGAGAAGGAAAAAAGGCGTAAATTTCACTTTCTGGGGAAAATAAGTAAATTTTACCCGAAGATTTGAATCGTAAAATTATAAGATTTTAAAGATTTAAGTTGTGAATAGTTTAGGATTTTAAGGTATGTAGATTTTAAAGTGAAATCAGGATCGAAACATGCAAGTAAAATCGTAAGATTTTAGGATTTAAATCAGAATTTTGACTACTTCGCGCTAAACTGTTGAGGAGAATCTTTCCATTCACCGTGTTGCTCACACCAACCTATTGATTGCCTTTCATGCCGATGCATATCTACACATCATGGAGGAGGCTGAAGATATCCATAATATAATTAAGCTTCTAGTGTTTTGGCCATGTGAATTTTCCAGTTGCCTATGCCAATCCCCACATTCTGCCATGTACGCGAAGGTTATAACCGTTTAAATAGTCATATCTTGCTAACTAATTAGCAACCTTGATTGATAGTATTTTTCCTGAATATGAAGATTTGGTTGGAAGGCTAGTCACCATCTTCCCTGCCCTAGTTTTGTATGCCAGACTCCCACTTCGTAACAAGCTGACCAGCTAGAAGTTGGTTCAGTATGTGTTCATATTGTCATGTTCTTTCCAATATAATTAGCCTATCTCACACACGTTAATCTTCATTATCATACACAGGAGACCCACTGTCAATGTACAGTTGTAGAACACCATGGTCACTGCGTTTGAGGAGTAAATATCCAATGCAACAGTTTTGGGCCAAGTTCTGGCCTTCATGTCCCTATATATTCGTCTTCATGAAGGTACACAATTCAATTTTTCTTGATGCCTAATTTAGAATGGGTCATGAACCAGCATGACTTATTAAATGTAAATTTGCAATCAAAGATTTTGGAAACCATACATTAGGTTACATAAATCATGAAATACCTTCATAGCTTTTGTTTTTACATTTTTCAAAATTAACCCTGCACACTATTTGCTACGATTTTTCAGTTCGGTTCTGAGCTCAGCTCCATTACTTAATTAGCAAAATTTTGTTTTGTTAGAAAATCATCGTATTCCATTTTATTTTATGCACGGAGAAACAATAAAAATTGCCAGATTCAATTATGGATGATCAATATTCCCATACCTTGAAGTCAATACCTCGCTTTTGGTGCTTCTTATTAAAATTACGCTAGGTAAATAGATATATTCATAATAAGCACGTGAAGTTCGACTTGTATGCATGGTTTTTCAACCCATTTCTCACCTACTCCTAAGATTTGTATGCACTCTCTTGCTAAAGGTAGTCAGCTTTTAACAATGGTATTAATGTCTGCTAGGGGAATATGAATTCACTGCGTCCCGTGCTTCGAAGATATTCCTCAACCTTCATTGTTCTTATATCCCACCTCTATTAAACCAGTAAGTTCTATTTATCCAAACAACCACCAATAGTTATTTTTTATTGCAATTCTTTATACAATGAATACTACTTATTATTTAATATGTTAGGCATGTTGACCATAACAATTACATTGCAAATGTTAAATATGAAGAAATGGTTGCTAGTATGACTTCTGTCTATCCCTAGGCCTTATTGAAATTCAATTGGATGCACAAAATATGGTAATTTATTCTTTCAATTTGCATTCTATGCACGCCTTCAATCTTCATTGAATAAGTTATTATGCATGTAAGTTCCATTTGACGTACTATATATTTATGTGGTTGCTTTGAATTATCATCTGCACATTTGCTAATTAAGAATAAAAGATAACGTTAAAACCCTAAAAACATTGATGAACCCAAAGGCCAAAAGAATCTTTTTATGTAGGGGTTGATTGAAGTAGTGCATTGAAATAAAGAAAATGATGCGAACAAGTGATGACCTAATTGGTGAGTCTGCACACTTCTCATTGTAAGGTCGTACTCGATTTCAGTGACGACATTTTCCCTTCCCCCTATTAACAATTTGTAACAGGTTTATATAAAAAAATGGTAGATTTATAAATTCTATTTAATCAAATGCTCCATGGATTCATTCTTCCAAATCACTTCTAAACTTTTAACTATTATATGAATTTTTATCATTCAACAACGCACATTATTATTACTCATACATCTTTCAATGGATAATTTGAAAAATTATATTTTCATTTAAATATACATTTTATGTTTACAATGTCAAATAAAAGTAGTATTGGTACCAATTATTTTAGATACCTCTGGCCAGGGGCTGAGCAATAACCTAGTACACTAAAATCTCTATAAATTAATATTGCCGGGACTATAAAAATTATTAATTTATAGTAGTAATTAATTAATTGATAAATTAATAATTTAAAGAGGTTTTCATAATGTACATTGTTAACATAAACGAATTTATAACCTTAAAACTAGATTCATGGGTGGTGTATTCATTTTATTTTAGTACAAATATAATTTGTTATATTTTGATAAACTTAACTTTTAAGGTTCATTGTATTAAAGTGATGAATGTATCGAGGCACAAAGTTTAGAAGAAATAGTTGCCGACGTCATTGGGAGGTCATGTGAAAGGAAGCAGTTAAAGTCACATCGACCCTTCATAAATACTTGTTGCAATTAGAGAAGACACCACCGACGATTGTGAGTGCAATGAGGAAAGTTCAAGATGAACTTCTAATAAACTTGAAACAAAAAACTCTAGATACATATTTTCTAGATTATCCTATTTATATTGTTGAATTATATTTTTGCAATTATTAATTTATAAAAATCAAAATACCCCTATTTGTCTAGGTTGGTTCTTAAAAAAATTTATCTTATTATTTTATTAAATTTTCTCATTTCTTACACTGAACCAAATCAAGACCAGAGAATTTTTTAATTTTTTTTTATCTAAGATAAGCCCCCAGGGTATGGCCGAACAACAGAATTACAAAATAAAAAATAATGAAGAATGGTATCTCGTATGAAACCGGACTCCTGATGAAAGAGTTTTTTTTTGCCACGAGCTGGGTAGCTGTGTGAAACCTCCGAGGAGAAAAGATGCGAAATTGACACAGGGGTTGAGAAGAGAGAAAGAACTTCCCTAAGTATAGGTCCAACTTTAGGAGGGGAGACTTCCTCGATGACCGATTGAGAATCTTGATGACCGATTGAGAATCTGAAATTTTAACAAAGTCAGTTGCACATCTGTGAAAATTCTTTATGGCCAATCAAATCGGATTAGTATACCTTTGCTAGAGCAAGTTACACTGGCTCCATAGAGGCATCTACTATGATGCTAGAAATCTCTATCTCAAGATATTAAAGCCTGCACTTGAGGCATAGACAACATAAAAGAATAAATAATAGAGATTGTATAATTAATAAATTGAACTGTAATACATCCCATAATTGAGGATTGGCCGAATTACCGAAAATACAACATCCTTAAAAGTAAATGAACAAAGATATATTAAAATACAATATTTATGTAGCAATAACTAAGAGGTAAAGAAAATGAACCCACTAAATACGGATCCGTTGAAATGTTGAACAAAATGATAAAGCAAATTGAAGGGATAGTAAATAATTTAATTACCAATGATTAAGAGAGTAAATTAAATAGTGAAAACGGTTCCAAATCTTACTAAATCAACAAATGAGACATCATCGGAGGAATGAAATGAAATTAATTAATTTTAAATTATTAATTTATTGAATTTTAATTTATAGAGGGTTTTACGGTATATATTCCATCCGGCCCTTCTTGATCATCAAAGTGATTATACTCCATTATAAGTGTCAATCGGGCGGGTTCGGACTGGATTCAATCGGGTTGCGGGTTAGTCGGGTTCGGGTTCAATCGGGCTGCGGGAAAATAGAGTAGCAGGTTCATCGGGTTTTGGGTCCGGCGGGTTGTGGCCGGAACGGGTTACGGTTTGTTTAGGTCAGCGCACCGAGTAACTTACTCCTTTTTTTTCTTTTTCTTTTTTTTTTGACAAAAGGTAATCATATATTAGATCAAAAGATAGTTACATCCTGGAGATCAGCCAGGTCTGAAAAATCAAAATGACGGTTCATAGCCGGGTACAGAGAAAGGGCCTTACGAGCCACTAAATGGGCTACCCTATTGGCACGCCGACCTACAAACCGAACAGAAAACCCACGATAGCAGGACAAATAATGCAGCACCTCCTTCAGTATAGCTCCTATCCTGCCATCCCTAACCTCCATCCGCTGGAGCTTCTTCAATAAAATAGAGTAACTTACTCCTTACTTGTTAGCAACTTACACATTTTATTACACTAATTTAAAATAATTTTCTCAAATTTTAACCAATTTCTTTCTACCTCGTATATATATGTAATTTTAAAAAGAAAAAAACTAGTCAAAATGTTGAATCATTTTGTATGACTTGCAATCATGTTATGCAATAATCGTAATTGTTAAAGTACACTAGCTAATAGTAATGGTGATATCAACATTTGCAACCAAAAGACACCATTAATTGTTTATTTGATATTTTAGTAGTAATTGGGTTAAAGTATCTCTGACTCGTCCCGAATATCACAATTAATTCCCGCCTAAGGTCTAAGTATAAACCTTAGTAGGGTGCAATACAGGGCAAGTATGTTTAAATATCGACTTGGGCCGGTCAGTGTACCCCTACTTCAATTGTTTGAAACATTATTTAGCGAATCGGTTTTGGTTGAAAAGATAGCCAATTAAAGTAAAGCAAGGAAAAAGTAAATGATTTGAAATCACTATGTGAGAAGTATCACTCGGGTGTCGCTTCCCCCTAACTAGTAACTACTATCATGGCACGAGGAATTGAATTAATTGTTACAGACAAGGTGACCGCAAACCGCGAGGAAACGCAACTATGGTCGGAGACCACACTCTCGCTTTCCAAACCAAGGGATACATTATAGGCTACTCAAGTAGCCCTCTTGGTTAAGGCAATCGATGGTTGACTTACTCTCTCACTCAACCCAATGGTTGGTCGGCTTAATCGCGCTTAACCAAATTGCTTAGTTCAACATAGAGGTTTGCCCTACATTAACCTAGATAGGTGGCTTAAAAATCCCAATGAATCCCAATTCAATTGAGGCTCCCTTGAAAGGGGGGTTTTCCCTCTCATCTAGGTTAGAATGGCCAATTGGATTGCTAACCACAAACATGCACAATCAACATGAAAAATACTTCAGTCATTGAATTAAACAACACCCATTAACAATCATTCAATTCACACAACTACTACATGGCAAATAGTTAGGGTTCACAACACCCAAAGTGAAAAAGAGTACTACTCCATGCTAGGAAGGGGAAGAACACAAGAGGAAGAGGTAGAAACCATCATGGTGACGCCTCCAATCTCCTTTGAGCTTGTGTTGATCTTCTCTTGGGGAGAATCTTCTCAATCCACCACTTAGAGACAACCCTAGCCTTCTTTCTTCCTTGGTTCGTCCTTTCTCTCTCTAAAATCTGAAGAAGAAGAAGAAGACACTTTCTCACACTTGGGCTCCCCCCCTCTCTTCCTTTCAGCTCACATTATATACCAGGATCGGGCTCAGTTCACGGCCGTGAACTCTTCAACGCGTCCGTGAACACAGAGCGCGATGTCGAAACGCACCGCTTTGCCATCAGGAGTTCACGGGTGGCCTCAACCTTCACGGTCTTGTTGACCACGAACTCGTCCCGGTAGTAACTGCAGAATTCTCCCTGGATGCATCACATTTCAAGGTTTTGGGGTTCAGTTCACGGCCTCAGTGGACCGTGAACTGTGCCTGGATTACCCTCTTTGCCCGGTCTTCGCCTCTTTTCGTCAAACTTCCGACTCCGCGGCTGGTTTCACCTGTTGGATCCTGAAACACACTAAAATGCACAAAACCTAGCGTAAAACCACCCTTTTAGGAGTCCAAATGCTATAAACGCCCAAGGGAAACGGGGATAAAATGTTTGCAATTATGCCCGAATCACTCCCCCACACTTAGACGTTTGCTTGTTGATTCAGGCCTAATTGTACATGTTTTGCCCCCATTTTCCTTAGTCGTTTGTGGCAACTTCGCTCCTAAAAGGTTGGTTTTACGCTAGGTTTCTCGTGTTTTAGTGTTTTTCGGGATTTAAGAGGTGAAACCAGCCTCGGAGTCGAAAGTTGGACGAAAAGGATCGAAAACCGAGAGAAGAGGTGAAAAAGGGTGAGATCACGATTTTCTTGGGATGTTCACGGTCTTACATGACCATGAAGAAGAGCCATTGGCCATGACTTTGAGGCGTCCAGAGCCAAAATGCAAGTTACTAACGCAAGACGTGTTCACGGTCACTAAGACCGTGAACAGGGGCTGTAGACCGTGAACACAAGGAAGCAAAGCAGTGCGTTTCGATGCCCAATTGGAGTTCACGGACCTGTTTCAGTGTTCACGACCGTAAACTGGAGCCGTGAACACAACTCGTTCCCTGTTTAAAAGCTGAGCTGAAAGGAAGAGAGAAGGGAGCCCATTTGAGTTAGAAAGCCTTCTTCTGATTTCTAGAGAGAGAAATACGAACTAAAGAAGAAGGCGGCTAGGGTTTTGCTCCAAGGTGGATTTTGGGAACATTTTCTCCAAGGAAAGTTCAACACAAGGGGGAAGAAGATTGGAAGCCTCCTACAAGATGGTTTCTACCCCTTCTCCTTGTGTTTCTCCCATCTCTAGCATGGAGTAGAATTCTTTTCACTTGGGCGTTGTGAAACCCTAACTCTACTAAGTAATTCATCTTAATTGTGCATGTTTGTGCTTAGCATCCTTAGGTTTGTGCATGTTTATGCTTAGCAACCTAAGGATTGTGCATGTCTATGCTTAGCAATCTAATTAGCCACTTAACCTAGTCTAGAGAGGGGAAATCCCCCTTCCAAGGGAGTCTCAATTGGAGTAAGCAATTTGGTTAAGCGCGATTAAGCCGTCCAATCCTTGGGTTGAGTGAGGGAGTAAGTCAACCATTGATAGCCTAAACCGAGAGGGCCTAGTGACACCCTATAGTGCATGCCTCGGTTTAGCAATCATGAGCGTGGTCTACAACCATATTTGCGTCCCCTAGCGATTAGCGATCACCTTGCCCATAACAATCATTTCGGTTCACATACCATGGTAGTAGTTAGGGGGAAGCGACACCCGAGTGATCCTTCCACAAAAGAGCTTTCTAAACCGTTCACCTTTGTCTTGTTTTACTTTAATTAGCAAACTTTTCAACCAAAACTTTGTTGCTAGATAATGATTCTAATGACTGAAGTAGGGGTAGACTGACCGGCCCGGGTTGATATTTAAACATACTTATCCTGTACTGCACCCGACTAAGGTTTATACTTGGACCTTAGGCGGGAAATTATTGTGGTATTCGGGACAAGTCTAGTTTTTGGCGCCATTGCCGGGGACAACGGTCTGTTATCTTGAAAAAGTTATTTGGTGTTAATGTAGCTTTTAATTTCCAGTTTTGAAAGTGTGTGTGCTTTGCTTGTGCTAGACTTGGTGTGTTTTCTGATTATGTGTAGGTGGTGCATGACTTGGAGTAACCCGACACCTTTGCTACCACTTGACAAGGACATAAACCAAACTCTCTGGCTCCTTGAAAGAGAGAGAGAGCTAGCGGAGGCAAGGAGAAGGAGTGAAAGAAAGGGACAACATTTGGGTCCCGGTGTTAGTGAAGAAGTTGAAGAAGGGGAAGTTGAACCCGTCGTTGTAGTGGAAATGGCGGGGAACCAAAGGCAAGATGGAGCCCAAGCTCGTCAGCTGAACGATATGGCGGAGGAAGAGGAAGCCCCGAGGACGATGGGGTACTATATGACCCCATGACCAACGGACATTCAATCGCCAATCCTACATCCTCCGGTGGCGGAAAACAATTTCGAGATCAAGCCAGCTCTAGTGACTATGATACAAAGCAATGCTTTATTCCACGGCCTTGAGAGTGAGTCACCAAGAGAGCATGTGCAGAGGTTCTTGGAGCTCACGGGGAGCTTGAAAATCAATGTTGTGCCGGCCGAAGCTTTGCAACTAAGGCTTTTCCCGTATTCACTTTCGGGGAAAGAACTTGGGTAGCTAAACAACCGCCCACCTCAGTCAATCACCTCATGGGACGACCTCCTCAACAAGTTTATAGCTCGCTACTGCCCGCCTTCTAAGACGGCGGAGTGGAGAAAGAAGATACCTCATTTCGAGCAAGAAGAGGACGAGACCTTGAGGGATGCTTAGGAGAGGTACTCCGACAATTTTCTTCAGTGCCCTCACCACGGGTTTGAAGAACAGTTTCGGATCGAAACCTTCTACAGATGCCTCATGAAAGAAGATAAAATTCTCATTGACTCCTTGTGTCAAGAGAAATCGATGAATATGGCTCCACCCGAAATAACCGAGATACTTGAAGACATGGCCCTTAGGGGATACGATTGGGGGTTGACTAGAAGCAGCAGGAGAAGCAATGATAGGGGAGTGATAAGCGTGGGAGCGAGTGCTCCGCTTGAGGCGAAGTTGGATAAGTTGATAGAGGTTATGCTTGAAGATAAGAGGCAAGGAAAAAGGACGGTGATGTCGTGCGACTGGTGCTCGAGCACCAGTCATGAGATGGTGGAGTGTCAAGCAATGAAGGAGGCAACTG
Source organism: Linum tenue (assembly GCA_946122785.1). NCBI lineage: Eukaryota > Viridiplantae > Streptophyta > Magnoliopsida > Malpighiales > Linaceae > Linum > Linum tenue. The sequence goes on along the minus strand of CAMGYJ010000005.1, from coordinate 74,724,433 downwards.
CTCCGGAGGAACAAGTCAACTTTGTGGCAAATGCTAGGGTCAACAACCCGTATAGCAATACTTATAACCCCGGCTGGAGGAACCACCCCAACTTTGCTTGGGCATCGCCGACAAATCCGAGGCCCCTGGTTTTTCAAGGCCCCATGGGAAATTTTCAACCTTGGCCGACCTTCATCCAACAAAGGCCCCAACTCTAAGGCTCAAGCTTCCAACAACCATACCAAGCACAAGGTGCCCTAGGGTTTCAACAACAACAACAACAACCTGACAAGCTATCTAAGCTTGAAGACCTAGCGAACAACTTTGTGAGTAGAAGTGCTCAAAAGTTCGAGAAGATAGAGCAATTTATGAAAGTGTCGAATACCAAGTTTACCTCAGGCGGGTCTCCGAAGCCAACAAGCGGACCTCCAAAGCTTGGAGGTTCAAATCAACAACCTTGCCGGGATCCTCACCGAGAGACCCAAGGGAGCCCTACCTTCCCAAACTGTGGCAAACCCCAACAACCATGCCGGGGTGAATGCACTTCAAGTGAGAAGTGTGAAGGTGATATCGGAAGTCGCCACTGAAGAATTGAAGGAGAAGGAAGATACCAACCCGAAGAAGGGAGAGAAGAAGCCCTCAAGGAATGAGAGGAAGGCAGCAAGGAAGGAATCGCCGGTGGGGGAATATATGCCGTCTCTTCCTTATCCCACGAGGATGTACAAGGAGAGGTTGGAGGACGAGTGTGGAGGTTTCATGGAAATGCTCGGCAACCTCCAACTCAATATCCCTTTCCTTGAAGCCATGGCTCAAATGCCAAGATATGCCAAATACCTCAAACGATTCCTCACCAAGAAGCCAAAGTTTGAAGGCCTCGCCAACGTGACTCTTGGCGAGGAGTGTTCGGCTTACCTCCTCAACCGCTTGCCCAAAAAGCGATCCGACCCAGGTAGCTTTACTATCCCTCTTGATATTGGTAACCATCATATAGACAATGCCTTGGCGGACCTAGGAGCTAGTGTTAATGTGATGCCCTACAAGCTTTTCAAAAAGTTAGAAATAGATGAACTTAAGACCTCTAAACTTAGCATCACCTTAGCCGACCGTTTGGTCATTAGCTCGAGGGGTGTTGTGGAGGACATGATGGTGAGAGTGGGCAAGTTTTGCTATTCGACCGATTTCGTGATTCTCGACATAATTTAGGACTCGGATATGCCACTCATCCTCAATCGTCCCTTTCTTGCCACTGCCAAGGCATTGATAGACATTAATGAGGGGACCTTAATTCTGAGGGATGGTAAGAAGAGAATCAAGCTTGAAATTGAGCCTAAGGTTAGGAGTGATGAAGTGAAGGAAGTGGTTTCAAATGATGTGAATGAGAGTGGAGGAGAGCCTCTCAAGGCAAACCCCACCATTACTTCTGTTGCTTTTGGTAATGTTGAGCAGGAAGTGAAGGAGGGTACTATGCCCAAGGAGAAGAGAAAGAATGCTTGGAGGAAGAAGATGAAAGAAGCTTTGGCCAATCAAGAGGGCCAACTCACGGAGCCCAAGACGGGAGGCTACAAGCCTCGCCCCGAGAGTGTGGTGGATCCACTCTAGGAGGCATCACGATCCAAGTCGTGATCGATCCCCAACCGTCAAACTAATGACGATAAATTAGCGCTAGTTGGGAGGCAGCCCAATGGAGGTTTGTTTTCTTTTCCTTATTTTCGTTTTTATGTTAAGTGAAGAGTTCAAGAGTTCAAGTGGTGTCCCCGTGCCAAGTTTTGTGGTTTTGCGATTTACAGTTGTGTTGTGATCGATTAGGAGGCACGGTGGAATAGGTTGAGTCAAATTTTTCTCAGAAGTGTCCTATTTTCTCTGATGTTCACAAACGGATTGCTGAGTTCACGGTCTTACAAGACCGTGTACAGGAAAACGCGTCCATGAACTGGACGCTTCTGCATGTTCACCACCTGTCGACCAACCCCAGTTCACGGAAGCATTCGAGTGTTCACGGTCGCTAAGACCGTGAACAAGGCAACGCATCGTGAACTCCTAGTTGTGCCTATAAAAGGGGCATGGACGGAGACTCTTCACTTCACGCCCAAATCTCTCCGGAAAATTTCAAATCTTCGTCGGAAAACGCGAAACTCCGTCGGTTTTTTTATTTTCCCCCATTTCCAGCGAGCAAAACCAAAAACAACCATCATACCCGTTCTCACCTCATCAAAACTGGCCTGTGCTGAAATTTTTGGGAGATTTGGGCCAACATTTTTCCGGTGAAAGTCGCCGGCGACGAGTCTCCGACGAGCTTCCGACGAAGCTCCGGAGACCCCTCTCCGGTCAGTTTTCGGCCATTTTTCGCCTTCCTCGCCCGCACCTCACTTCCTCCTACATCCTACTTGCGTCTCCAGGTTGGTTTTTCAGCTTTACCTTATTAATTTGTGGAGAATCGGATTAAGTAGTGAAGTGAGGATGATTTTTGTCCTTTGCATGTTGAACCTAGATTTAGGGCGAGGAATTAGGTGAATTAGGTCGATTGAATGGTGAAATGATTTTTGCTTGAGCTTAGTTGAGCCTTGGTGGGCATCTTTGAACCGAATCATATTTATTTTAGAATTTGCCCACCAAGTGTTGTGGTTGAATGCTCGTGAGGTTTATGTTGATTGGTGGATGGTAGCCACCGTGGTCTGGGCTTTGGTTCAACTTTTTGTGTGCTTGAACCATGAATTACCCACAACCATGCCATGGTGAGCTTGAGCTTTAATATTTGATATCCATGGTGGAAAAATAAGTGTGGGGGGAATCTCTTTTCCTCCCAATGAGCACTATTTTATGAATGTTTCCACGTATGGTGTATGTTTCTCAGTTTGTGCATGATGGTTAACATGGATCACCCATACCTTGTGGCGCTACGGAGCAGCCCTAAAATGGAGAGAGAGGCGTGTGTTTGGGCATCTTCGAGAGTCGGTAACCATTGGAAACTCGACTTCACCCAGTTTGACAGGCTTCATTGCGGTGATGTTATGAGGGAGGTAGTGGTGCACCCACAATGGCACCAAGCAGTGCAGCCCTTGATCTTGAAGATGACACTTACGGGGAACTATGCATCGAATTTTTCAGCACCTTTACCATACGCAAGAGCCTTTGCCTACTCGGTCATCCAGTACGCTGGGTTGAGTTTCGATTGGGAGGGGAACTTTACAATTTGAGCTATGACGAGTTAGCTAGAGCCCTCGGAGTGAAAGCCAAACATGAGGACGATTGGGAGGAAGATGCCATCCGAAGTTTTGACGTGAATGCCGGATTTCTGAAGTTTTGTCTTCCAAAGTATCGAAGGACAAAGTTTAAGTTGGCCCTCACAACGGCATCCACACTCCAGCCCCAGTGGTGTGTCATCGTTGCACTCCTGGCTCGTTCCCTCTACCCGGCTTACCACAACCCAAACAAGATAACCGAGAGATTCTTATTGGCTTGCTCTTGCATGGTGGACCTGTCTAGCACTCTGTACCTGGGTTCAGTCATAGACACTTCTTTTGCCAGGGCCAATGGGGGAAACCGTCGTTATGTCACATCAATGGGTCCCTATATCACCCACCTTGCTCGATACTTCAATGTAAGCCTTGCAGAGTGCTAAAAAGAGGGGTGCACCCAGAGATTTGACGAGGGCACTCGGCACTCCATGCGCACCTTTGACCCAATGCGGTACATCGAGGGATTGAGTCCTGACACCGAGGTCCCACCACCACAGAGCAGCCGCCTGCTCGAGAACCCGGCCGCCGCCGGCGTCTAGCTCTCCAGCGCCTAGCACAGCCACCACCACCAGCAGCAGGTGATCCCCTCGTCCAGAGGGTGGATCGCCTTGAGACGAGCTTCATGGGATTCTCTTCCCGCCTGGACCGGCAGACTGACATCCTCGAGATTATGGCTCGACGCCAGGGCATCCACCCAGATGAGACCGTGGGTACTTCCACCAGAGAGAGGTAGCCGACGAGTGAGACATGTGGCAGAGCCGAATCCTTTCGCCCCACTTCTCACTTGTAACCCTGAACTTGTCTTTTGTTTTTGTTATTTTTCTTCATCGCCTCGAGCGAGTCGTATTGTGCTTGTGTGTGTTTTTTTTTTGTCTCTCCTTGAAGCTCAAAATATCTTACCCCGGATTTGATTCCAACTTCCACTCACCAAGCCCAAGCGGTAACATCATTCTACCCCTTTCTTGCGCCATTGAGGGCAATGTCGAGTTTAAGTGTGTTTGGGAGGGGGTAGTTTACTTTATGCTTGTGTGAGTGTGATGGATGCTTGGAGCCTTGATATATTCCCAAATTTCAAAAATTTGAGGGCTCCAAGCAATGTTTGCATGATCAAAGTGGCCGGTGTGTGGGAAATTCTCGTGTTTATTGTCATTGATCTTGAATTGTTGCATGTGATCGAGTATATCCTATGATGATGACTGAGTGGTTCATTAGGATAGTGCAAAAGTTTAGTTCTCATGTGCGCATAAATGAATGGATTTCTTGACTCGATTACTTGTTTATTACAATTGACATGCATTGTGTTTGTGATTTTGAATAGATGGTTGGGTGACTAGGTATCCATGTGATCTTTGAGTCAATCGTTTTCTTCTTGTGTGCTTAGATCCCTCTTACCATGGCGAGTAACTTCACAGTTGTCACTAGTGAGTATGATGGAGGCATAGGATTAGTCCACACCCAAATGCTGATTGTCCCGAAATGTGTTATCCACTAGTCAACCCCTTTGATCCTTGTGACTTCGAGGGTCGTTCTTAAGTTAGGAGCTTCATGTTTGTGAGCTTAATGGTGTTGATAGAATGACCCCCAATCCTTTCTTCGTGTCTAAACATGAGTCGTCCTTGTGTCCCGGAGCTCTCACTTTTGAGTTCCATTGAGGTTCCACATAGGAGGTTTGTGTGCGGTTCTTGCTAGGAATGAAAAATGAAGTGTAGTGATGGAGTGAGTTCCTCAAAAGAGAGCATTGGTCGTTAAATGTATAGGTGGCAAGTGTTTTTACTCTCTAGCACCCCCCTTAAAAAGAAAAGAAAATAGAAACAAAAAAAGGCAATAAAATGGGGTAAATAAAGTAGAGAGTGCCACGGAAAACCAAAGTACATGCTCTTGGAGGGGTTTCTTGGCACCCAAGACATTGAAACCCCCCACATTGTTTTAGAACTCCTTCACTACCAAACCTTAATGTGCTAGCAAGAGTTGATCGAGGAAGAGTGCTTTGATGTATTTCACAATGGGTGATAGTTTGGAAGGGAGAGACAAGGTTTTTGGCCGATGCTAGTGGCCTTGGGATGAAGAGAAGGGTTTTAGTCAAAACCATAGAACCTTCAGGTTTAGGTTGAAGATGTAGAACCTCACATCATGATTGCCACCACCCAAAAAGCCTTTTTCCCATGACAATTGCCAGTCATTTGAACCCGTGTCTAAGACCTCCGGACAAGCTAGTGGTGACAACCATCCCTTGAAATCTAGCATTTAGAGGTTACCGCCGTGATATTGAGACGATAGAGCCGAGAGTTTATGATTGTGCACATCTTTTGCACCAAAAAGGTCCCGACCCCACTAGTCTTGAGAGCGAGTGATTCATTCTTACTTTGCATGTCATATCATACCCCGGTGAGGACCTTTGTTGCCTTTCCATTTGTTCCTCGAACTAGAATTCCATGCATGGTTGGTGGTGGTTGATAAGTGTTCTAGTTGAGACTTGCATTGATCCATGAACAAGGTGAGAACTTTTCGTTTGCTCATTTTTTTGTGGCTTCGAATGTCGTTTGTGGTGGATGTAGGTATTGCTAGCAATGGTCCATGTATTGATTGCCAATAGCCATTGAGAATTTCCACTTTGTGCCCTTTGAGTTGTCCCCAAAGTATTTGTGTAGGTTGAAATATTACCTTGCGTGAAATGGTTTGTTTGGGGACAAGCAAACGTCTAAGTGTGGGGGAGTGATTCGGGCCTAATTGTACATGTTTTGCCCCCGTTTTCCTTAGTCGTTTGTGGCAACTCCGCTCCTAAAAGGTTGGTTTTATGCTAGGTTTCTCGTGTTTTAGTGTGTTTCAGGATTTAAGAGGTGAAACCAGCCTCGGAGTCGAAAGTTGGACGAAAAGAATCGAAAACCAGGAGAAAAGGTGAAAAAGGGCGACATCACGGTTTTCTTGGGATGTTCACGGTCTTACATGACCGTGAAGAAGAGCCATTGGCCGTGAACTTTGAGGCGTCTAGAGCCAAAATGCAAGTTACTGACACCAGACATGTTTACGGTCACTAAGACCGTGAACACAAGGAAGCAATGCGGTGCGTTTCGGCGCCCAATTGGAGTTCACGAACGTGTTTCAGTGTTCACGGCCATGAACTGGAGCCGTGAACACAACTCGTTCCCTGTTTAAAAGCTGAGCTGAAAGGAAGAGAGAAGGGAGCCCATTTTAGTTAGAAAGCCTTCTTCTGATTTCTAGAGAGAGAAACACGAACTAAAGAAGAAGGAGGCTAGGGTTTTGCTCCAAGGTGGATTTTGGGAAGATTTTCTACAAGGAGCCCATCTAATTAGCCACAGAACCTAGTCTAGAGGGAAATCCCCCTTCCAAGGGAGTCTCAATTGGAGTAAGCAATTTGGTTAAGCGCGATTAAGCCGTCCAATCCTTGGGTTGAGTGAGGGAGTAAGTCAACCATTGATTGCCTAAACCGAGAGGGCCTAGTGACAGCTTATAATGCATGCCTCGGTTTAGCAATCATGAGCGTGGTCTACGACCATATTTGCGTCCCTAGCGATTAGCAATCACCTTACCCATAGCAATCATTTCGGTTCACATACCATGGTAGTAGTTAGAGGGAAGCGACACCTTTGTCTTGTTTTAATTTAATAAGCAAACTTTTCAACCAAAAATTTGTTGCTAGATAATGATTCAAATAACAGAAGGAGGGTAGACGGACCGACCCGGGTTGATATGGCATGCAAAACATGAATCACTCACTCTCTTGACCAGTGGGGTCGGGACCTTTTGGTGCAAAAGATGTCACAATCATCAACTCTCGGCCCTATCATCTCAACATCATGGCGGAAACCTCTAAATGCTAGAGTTCACAGAATGGTTGTCATCACTAGCTTGTCCGGAGGTCTTAGACACGGGTTCAAATGACAGGCGATTGTCTTGGACATGGGGAAAAGGCTTCTTGGGTGGTGACAAACACATCATGAGGTCCTACATCTTCACCCTAAAACCAAAGGTTCTATGGTTTCGACTAAGAACCTTCCTCACAAACAACGGCCACTAGCATCAGCCAAAAACCTTGCTTCTCCCTTCCAAACTATCACCCATCATAAACTTCCCTTAGGCACGCTTCCTCGGTCCACTCTTGCTATCACACTTTGATTTGGTAGCGAAGGAGTTCTAAGACAATGTGGAGGTTTCAATGGCTTGTGTGCCATGAAACCTCACCTAGAGCATACTCTTTGATTCCTTGTGGCACTCTCTACTTTATTTACCCCATTTTATTACCTCTTTTTTGTTTCTCTTTCTTTCTAATTTCCTTTTTATTTTCTTTTTGAGGGGGGTATTAGAGAGTTAAACATTTGCCACACTACTTTTAACGATCAATGCTCTCGGTTTAAGAACTCACTCCCACACTACTCTTCCTTTCACTTTCGATCCTAGCAAGAACCGCACACAATCCTCCTATGTAGAACCTCAATGGAGCTCAAAAGCAAGAGCTCCGGGACACAAGGACGACACATGTATAGACACGAAGAAAGGATGGGGGGCCGTTCTATTAGCACTATTAAGCTCACAAGCACAATGCTCCTAACATAAGAACGACCCCCAAAGTCACAAGGCTCAAAGGGGTTGACTAGTGGATAATTCATCCGGGACAATCAACATTTGGGCGTGGACTCCTATGCCTCCATCATACTCACTAGTGAAAAATGTGATGTTACTCGCCATGGTAAGAGGGATCTAAGCACACAAGAAGAAAACGATCGGCTCAAAGCTCACATGGCTACCTATTCACCCAACCATCTATTCCAATTCACAAAGCAACATGCATGGCAATTTTAATCAACAAGTAATCGAGTCAAAATATCCATTCATTTTTGCACACATGAGAACTAAACCTTTGCACTGTACTAATGCACCTCTCAATGATCATCATAGGACATACTCGGTCACATGCAACAATTCAAGGTCAATGCCAATAACCACAAGATTCTCCTACAAACCGGCCACTTTGATCATGCAAACATTGCTTGGAGCCCTCAAATTTTTCAAATTTGGGCATAAATCAAGGCTCCAAGCATCAATCACACTCACACAAGCATAAAAGTAGACTACCCCCCACACTTAAGCTCGACATTGCCCTCAATGACGTAAGATAGGGGTAGAACGACGTTACCGCTTTGCTTGGTGAGTGAAAGTTGGAATTGTTTCCGGGGTAGGAGATTTGGAGCTTCAAGGAAAAGACAAAAACACACACATACAAACACAATACGACTACCTCAAGGTGAGGTTATTACACAACACAATATGATAGTAGTAGTAGTTTATGGTCAACTTGCTAACATCCGTTGGGTTGCCTCCCAACAAGCGCTTCTTTAATGTCTTAAGCTAGACAAAGATTCCGGTTCATGCATCTTGCAGGAACACCACCTCTTTTTCCGGCATTACCTCTCCTCCAAGGTAACATTTCAGGTGGTGGCCATTCACTTTGAAAGTTCCTTCCTCCATGTGGGAGATCTCAACAACCCTGTATTGGAAAACTTGCATTACCACATATGGGCCTGACCATTTCGCCTTAGCTTTCCTGGGAATAGTCTCAACTGGGAGTTGTATAAGAGAACCTGGCCTCCCGGTTGGAAATCCTTCCCTCCTTTAAGTCGAGCATCATGCAAGCGCTTCGTCTTTTCCTTGTAAATCTTGGTGTTCTCATAGGGTTGGAGACGCCATTCCTCGAGTTCAAGCACCTGCAACTTCCATTCGTTTTCACACAACACAGGGTCCATATTCAAAAGCTTTGTGGCCGAGAAAATCTTATGCTCTAGCTCTACGGGCAAGTGGCACGCCTTGCCATACTCCAAATGGTAAGGCGAGACGCCTATTGAGATTTTGTAAGTCGTGCGATACGCCCATAGAGCATAATCGAGTTTTGCAGACCAATCCTTGGGGGATTGATCCACAGTCTTTTCTAGTATCCGTTTCAGTTCCCTATTTGATAACTCGACTTGTCCACTAGTTTGGGGATGATAGGCCATGGACACCCGGTGGGTGACGCCATAGTGATCAAGGAGTTTGTCAAATTGACCTTGAAAATGGGTTCCTCGGTCGCTAACGATGGCCCTCAAGGTCCCGAACCGTGAAAACAACTTTTTAAGGAATCCACAGACTCGTCTTGCATCATTGGTGGGGAGAGCTTCAGCCTCAACCCACCTCGAGACGTAGTCTACGGCCACAAAAATGTACTTGTTGCCAAAAAACGAGGGGAAAGGACCCATAAAATCGATGCCCCAAACGTCAAAGATGTCACAGGTGATAGAAATCGTTTGGGGCATCTCATTTCGGTTAGAAGCATTACCTGTCCTTTGGCATTTGTCGCAATGCCTCACAAATTTGTAGGCATCCCGGAAAAGGCTCGACCAAAAGAATCCCAACTGAAGCACCTTTCTTGTCGTTCGGTTGCCTCTGTGATGGCCTCCAACTGGTCCCGCATGACAGTGGTTTAGGATATCCGCGATTTCCTCCTCCGGTACACACCTTCGAATGACTCTGTCGGCCCCAATCCGAAAGAGGTGGGGATCGTACCAAAAGTAGCATCGGAGGTCGGAGAAAAACTTATTTCTCTCATGTGTATTCATTCCCTTGCGCAGCTGACCTCCAACCAGATAGTTGGCGAAGTCGGCGAACCATGGGGTGGCACTCTCTGCAGCGGCGAGGGCGAATAACCGTTCATCGGGGAAGGTATCATTTATCTCTCTCAGGGTGGTGCTCCCTCCCCGTCCTTCGAGCCGCGAGAGGTGATCAGCCGCAAGATTTTTGGCCCCCTTTTTTGTCGCAATGACTCTTGAAGTAATAGGATCCATCAAATTAGTCGGGGCTTGGCATCCTCCTTGCTCATCAAGAAGTGGATGGCGGAGTGGTCGGTGTATACAATAACCTTTCAGAGCAACAGATAAGACCTGAATTTATCGAAATCGAAGATTACCGCCAACAACTCTTTTTCGGTAGTTGTGTAGTTCTATTGAGCATCATTCAGTGTCTTTGAGGCGTAACAAATAGGTTGAAAATGTCTACCCCGCCTTTGGCCCAACACCGCTCCCACTGCATAGTCACTAGCATCGCACATGAGCTCGAAAGGCAAGCTCCAATCCGGTGAGCCCATTATGGGGCATTTGTAAGCTTCTCCTTAAGTATGGTAAAAGCTTCAGAATATTCCCTTGTGAAAAGGAATGGGTCTTCCTTCTCTAAAAGCTAGGTCAAGGGTAATGTGATATTTGAGAAGTTCTCAATGAACCGCCGGTAAAACCCAGCATGCCCAAGGAAACTCCTGATGTCCTTGACCGTGGTTGGTGGAGGGAGCTTGCTTATTGTCTGAACTTTGGCTCAATCCACCTCAATCCCCCTCTTGGAGATTTTGTGACCCAACACAATGCCCTCCCGAACCATAAAATGCGACTTCTCCCAACTCAAAGCTAGATTGATTTCTTGACATCGCTCAAGTACCTTCTCCAAGTTGGCAAGACAATGAGAGGATGAATCTCCGAACACGGAGAATTCGTTCATGAACACTTCCATTATCTCTCCCACTAGCTTATCAAAAATGGCTACCATGCATCTCAGGAATGTCGGCGGGGCATTGCACAATCCAAACGGGATGCGCCTGTAAGCAAATGTTCCTAAGGGGCATATGAATGTTGTCTTTGCTTGATCTTCTAGGGCGATTGGAATCCCGAAGTAACCTGACATCCCATCTAGGAAGAAGTAGTAATCGTGTCCAGTATGCCTCTCCAGGATTTGATCGATGAAAGGCAAAGGGAAGTGATCATTACGATTGGCTTTTTCAATCTTCAATAGTCGATGCACACCCTCCACCCCGTCACCGTTCTTGTCGGGATAAGTTCTTCCTTCTCATTGGCTACCACCTTCATTCCTCCCTTCTTAGGGACTAACTGGGTTGGACTCACCCACTGGCTATCCGAGATAGGGTAGATAATCCCGGTATCCAATAGCTTAATCACTCCTGCTTTCACCGCTTCTTCCAGATTAGGATTCACTCGCCTTTGTGGTTGCCGAATAGGTTTGGCACCCTCTTCCAAGTGGATCTTGTGTGAACAAAAGTTCAGCCCAATTCCCCGGATATTTTTTATCTTCCACACTATCGCCCTCTCGTGACACCTTAGGACCCTAGTTAATTCTGCCTTCTGCTCCGGTGTAAGATTGGCATTGATGATGACTGGAAGCTTTCCATCATCCGTTAAAAAGGCGTATTCGAGGTGAGGAGGCAGAGGCTTTAACTCCAACTCGGGGGGTTCCTCCAAAGAGGTAGGGATTTTCGACATTGAGGGTAAGGCCTCCACTTCTTGATCTTGTGGGGTTTGGCCTCCATTCTCTGGGGAGTCCGGGATGTCCGTTCCTACCAAACAACACTCTTCAAAAAGGTCAGAAGTAAGGGCAACCGCTGATGCGAGTGCCTCCATGAAATCAAAAACCTCTTCGCCATAATCAAAATCATCATGGCAACGAGACAACTGCATGTTATCATCAATAGAGAATGTAACCTCTTCCTCCCTAAGCACTAACTTTCCCCCATGCACATCAATCAAAGCCTTGGAGATGGCTAAGAAAGGCCTACCCAAGATAAGGGGGACCTCGATGTTCTCATCAATGTCTAAGATGACGAAGTCAACAGGATAAATGAGAGGTCCTACCTTAATAAGCAAGTCCTCCACAACACCTTTAGGTCGTACTATAGACCTATCCGCCAATTGAATGTTCATCCTAGTGGATCTAAGTTCTCCTAGTTCTAGCTTTTGAAACAACTTATAAGGCATCACATTTATACTAGCTCCTAGATCCGCTAAGGATTTTTCGATGCACATGTTCCCAATAAAGCAAGGGATAGTGAAACTCCCTGGATCTTTGCGCTTCGCAGGCAATTGGTTTTGCAAGATGGTGGAGCATTCCTCATTAAAATTCACAGTTGCTACCCCCTCTAGCTTTTTCTTGTTTGTGAGAAGGTCCTTCGAGTATTTGGCGTACTTGGGCATCTAGGTAGCGGCCTCCATGAAGGGGATGTTCAAATACAACTGGTTCATCAACTCCATAAAGTGGGCAAACTCCGCTACCATGCGGTCATTGCGGAGTCGAGAAGGATAGGGGTGAGTTGGGCTGCTTTTTCCTTCTCTCACTCCGGTTGAGGGCTCAGAATGACATTCTCTTTTTCCTTTTCACTTGTGGCCTCCTGCTGTGCAGGGAAGCTACCGGCCACTTGTTGCTCCTTTGTTGCGAGAGGCTTCTTCTTTGGGGGTAACTCCTTGGCCTCTTTTCCGCTTCGAAGAGTAATCGCCCCTACCTTTACTTCGTCGGCTTGCTTCCAAGAACGAGCGACTTGTGAGATAATCCCTACACTTGTGGCCAGGGTTGTCAGACGGTTTTGCTGGCTCTTCAAACCCGCCTCGCTGGTCGAGAACTTCTTTGTTGCCTCTCTGATGACCCTATCGATTCTTTCAAACTTCCCCGAGCTGGAGGCGACAAAGGTCATCACTAACTCCTCAAGGCGGGACATCCGGTCGTCAGGTACAGGGGTGATGGAACAGAGCTTCTCGCTTGGGGCCGATTCCTCGCTCACCATGTCCCACTCCGCCTCATGGTCCTCACTTGTACCCCAATCAATAGATGGCACTGCTCAATTTTCTCGCTCCTTGTCTTCGAGAATCACCTCGATCAACTTATCAAGCTTCGCTTCAAGTGGAGTGCTGGCTCCCACACTTCTCACTCCTCTATCATTGCTTCTTTTCTCGCTCCTCGTCAAACCCCAATCGTACCCCTTGAGGGCCATGTTCTCGAGCAATTCGGTCACTTGCGGTGGAGTCATATTCATCAATTTCCCTTGAAACAGAGAGTCAATGTGAATTTTGTCTTCTTGGATTAGTCCACCATAGAAAGTTTCAATCCGAAACTGCTCCTCGAACTCATGGTGAGGGCATTGAAGAAAGCAATTGAAGAATCTCTCCCAAGCATCCCTCAAGGTCTCGTCTTCTTCTTGCTCGAAATGGGTTATCTTCTTCCTCCACTTGGCCGTCTTCGAAGGCGGGCAACAGCGGGTCGTGAATTTGTTGAGAAGATCGTCCCATGAGGTGATTGAACGAGGAGCGCGGTTGTTTAGCCACCGGATTGCTTTCCCCGCTAGTGAGTAGGGGAAAAGCCTCAATTGCAAAGCTTCAGCCAGCATGCCATTAATTTTCAAGCTTCCCACGAGCTCCAGGAATCTCTGCACATGCTCTCTCAGTGACTAGCTCGGAAGACCGTGGAACAGAGCATTGTTCTGTATCATGGTCACTAGAGCCGGCTTGATCTCGAAGTTGTTGACCGCCACAGGAGGGTGCAAGATTGGCGATTGAATGTCCGCAAGCCGTGGGGCCATATAATATCCCATTGTGCTCGGGATTTCCTTTTCTGTCACTGCATCGTTTAGGTTACAAGCTTGGGCGGCTCCTGCTTCTCTTTGGTTCCCCGCCATTTCTACTCCAATGTCGGGTTCACCTTCCACTTCTTCAACTTCTACTCCACTAACACCGGGACCAAATTGTTGTCCTCTTTCTTCATTTCCTCCTTGCCTCCGCTAGCTCCCTCTCCCGTGCTAGGAGTCGGAGAGTTTGGTTTATGTCGTCGTCACGTGGTAGCAAAAGTGTCGGATTGCTCCGGGTCATGCACCTCCCTACACACATTTAGAAAACAATACCATGTCTAGCACTAGAAAAGCACACACACTTTCAAAACTAGAAATTAAAAGCTAGATTAGTACCAAACAACTTTTTCAAGATAACGGATCGTTGGTCCACGACAACGGCGCCAAAAACTTGACTCGTCCCGAATATCACAATTAATTCTCGCCTAAGGTCCAAGTATAAACCTTAGTAGGGTGCAATACAGGGCAAGTATGTTTAAATATCGACTCGGGCTGGTCCGTGTATCCCTACTTCAATTGTTTGAAACATTATCTAGCAAATCAGTTTTGGTTGAAAAGATTTCCAATTAAAGTAAAGCAAGGCAAAAGTAAAAGGTTTTGAAAGCTCTACGTGAGAATGATCACTCTGGTGTCACTTCCCCCTAACTACTACCATGGCACGAGGAATTGAATTAATTGTTACGGGCAAGGTGACCACGAACCACTAGGAAACGTAACTCTGGTCGTAGACCACACTCTCGGTTGTGAAACCAAGGGATACATTATAGGGTACTCAAGTAGTGTAACACCCCGAATTTTGGGTTGTGGTTCGACCATAATACGTGATCGGTTGGGTTGTCAGTTGCGTACTAAAAAGTTGCAACCGTGGATTAAGAATAATAATAATATTATTTGTAAAGTAAGGAAAAAAAAAAGGGGAAAGGAATCCTCTCCCCACCCCAACGTAAACCTACTCCCCATTTTCCCCCATCAGTTACAACCCTTTTATTCTATCCATCTTTCCTCAACGTAAACCCCACCCATTAATCCTTAAATCATTATTTCCTCACCCTATTAATCGACTAGCGGGCAGAAGAAAGAAGGGAGAAGGAAAGTAGAGGCGGCCGACCCTCCATTCCTCCCAGGCGAGCAACCGATCAGCAGTCAACGCGGGGGAACCTCCACCTCGTCCTTCCCGTTCGACGGATGTAGCATCAGCGACCGAGTCCTCACAGGCGGCAACAGACGGCAGAAGTAGCAGCTCGCCGACCCCGACCTTCCCGGTTCGTCGTTTTCATCGGAGAAATAGGTTTGGGAAGAGGAAAAAAATGGAAAGAGAAGGAAAGGAAGGATTCTGGGCACTGGGTTTTGATCGGGAGAACATGAGAAATCGTTCCATGGAGACGGATTTGCGTTTGGAGGTCTGTAGATGCCTCGTCGGAGATTCGCCGGAACGTCGCCGGAGTGTCGCCGGATTCTGGAAAAATAAACTTCGACGAAACTTCAAAAGATGAATATGGTTGCGTAGAGGGTGATCTCAGGAGCGTCACGGTGTCGACGAAATCGAATTCGGACGTCGGATGAGGGAGAACCGAGTCTCCCAAGTGTGAGGAAGAATATGTCAACCATCAGGTACCATTTTTGGAAATTCGAAAAAGTTAGAGGATTAAATCTGTAATTTTCCAGAGGTCGGGTCAACTGTGTTGACTGGAAAATTTCAGTTTCGGTACTTGATACTTCTAAACTGACAGAATATTTATTTTGGCCATAACTCGATCAATTGACGTCCGATCGAGGAACCGTCTGCGCCTATGGAATCGTGGAGACGAGTAGAATTTAATGGGAGCGATACATGGAATTTTTAGAGTGGAATCAGAGTCGGTTTCAACAGAAATGAGGTGAGTGTAAAGGGGGTAAATTCTACGCCTTACGTATTTTCAAGTATTTGCCTTACATGTTTTAAGTATTTGTCTTACGTGAAGTTTATGTGCACTGCTTGATTTTTGATTGTGTTGATTATGCATGTTTCGACTTGAATTATTGTTTGAGCGTTTCAATATCTACATTTAAGCATTTAAGTTTCTGTTCATACGACGTTTAACCGCTTAATAAGTTATGACGATAAGAACAAGAGAAAGTCACGAGTAAGAATAAGTTAGCCTCGCTTAGCTAGCCACTAGCTAGATGGATTCCTACCGGACGGTGATAAGTTCCGCGGTAGTTGATCACTACCGGATGGTGATACGTTCCGCGGTAGTTGGTCAGGCGTGGAGCCGGACAGTGATGAGTTCCGCGGTCTCCATTGCCTAGGTTTAGGTGTGCTACCGGATGGTGATACGTTCCGCGGTAGTCACGCCGTAGTTTGACACCGGATGGTGATTCGTTCCGCGGTGGTCAAACCCATTTGAGGGGCACCCCATTGTGAGGGTAGTCATGTTTAAGAAAGTAAGAAAGTAAGTAAAGCTAGTAGTGGCGCCAGCTAAGTCGAGGTAGGGGCCCCAAGAAGATAAATGATGAGATAACACCGTTTTAAGAGTTATAGTTTAAAGGCGGAAGTACAAACAACTTCCATAAGTTTAAGTACGTGTTTTAAGTAAAGTGCTCAAGTATTTGAGGTTTAAAACGTAAGGGCGTAGACTGACCCCATCTCACTCACCAGTTTTAAAGAGGACTAAGAGGAGTTAGAGAGCAGTGAGTTCGAGTGAAGCTAGCTAGAGGAGGACGGTACGAGCGGCACAGAGGATGTCTAGTCAGAGTTTTTCGCACAAGCAGCAACACTGGAGACTAGTTAGTTATTATATTTTATGATTATGAGTACAGACTGGAGATTATTTTGAGATCAGGTTGAGATTTTAAAGTTTGAGTTTAATTTGCCCACGTGTTAGGGCTTTGCTTCGAACTTCAAGTGTATTTTCAGTATTTTTATTTATGTTAAATTTTTCCCGCTGAAATTTAAGATTTGAGTATTTTATTTATCAAGGGCATTTTAGTAAAAGTAGTACCCGGCCGGGTTAGGGTGTTTCATTTTGGTATCAGAGCCTGCACTCCTCTGTTCCTTGGCCTCCAAGGAATACTGGAGTGACGATCTGAGTTTTTCAAGGTTTATGTTTTTAAAGTAAAGGAAAAGGAGTGTCAGGTTTAAGGTTTTGTCAAACGAGTCAGAGTTCTTTTGAGGATTTTAGAATCTCCAGTTTATACTCAAATCATGATTAGGAAAATAACTCCACGAGACAGACGGGGTTTTGGACACGTCTCGGGAAGGAGAAAGAGTATATTCCTAAGAGGATCGTTTAGGGGAATCTTTTCAGTGGTGAGACGAAGAGAATCAAGGCAGCTCATATTATATGGGGACGCGAGCTAATCAGTTTAAGGTTCAGAAAGAAGTCGAGTATCTAGTACATCGACCCAATGGTAAAGGCAATTGATGGTTGACTTACTCTTGGTAAAGGCAATTGATGGTTGACTTACTCTCTCACTCAACCCAATGGTTGGTCGGCCTAATTGCGCTTAACAAAATTGCTTAGTTCAACATAGAGGTTTGACCTACATTAACCTATATAGGTGGCTTAAAAAGCCCAGGGAATCCCAACTCAATTGAGCTTCCCTTGAAAGGGGGGTTTCCCTCTCATCTAGGTTAGAATGGCCAATTGGATTGCTAAGCACAAACATGCACAATCAACATGAAAAATACCTCAGTCATTGAATTAAACGACACCCATAAACAATCATTCAATTCACACAACAACTATATGGAAAATAGTTAGGGTTTCACAACACCCAAGTGAAAAGAGTACTACTCCATGCTAATTAAGAAGGGGAAGAACACAAGAGGAAGAGGTAGAAACCATCATGGTGATGCCTCCAATCTCCTTTGAGCTTGTGTTGATATTCTCTTTGGGAGAATCTTCCCAGTCCACCACTTAGAGAAAACCTGAGCCTTCTTTCTTCCTTGGTTCATCCTTTCTCTCTCTCTAAAATCTGAAGAAGTAGAGACTTTCTCACACTTGGCCTCCCCCCTCTCTTCCTTTCAGCTCACATTATATACCAAGATCGGGCTCAGTTCACGGCCATGAACTCTTCAACGCGTCTGCAAACACAGAACGCGATGTCGAAATGCACCGCTTCGCCATCAGGAGTTCACAGTTTGGCCTCAATCTTCACGGTCTTATTGACCATGAACTCGTCCTGATTCGGGCCCAAATGTACACATTTTACCCCTCATTTCTTATTCGTTTAGCTTAGTATTTCATCGTTCCTTGACTTATTTCATGCTAGGTTGTGCTTGTTTTGATACATTTCAGGTCATAGCACGTGTGGAAGGGTCGAGGACGAGTTTTGGGATAATTGGAGTTCTAAAAGCGCAAAAACTGAAGAAAAGTCCGAGTTTTGGGATAAATGATAACAGTGAAGTGTAAGACGTCTAGGAAACAGCCGCAATTCACGGCCGGATGAGGTAGTTCACGGTCTCCTAAGACAGTGAACTTCGACTACAAACCGTGAACACCAAGGCGTCCAGCGAGGTTCCTGAAGTTACTGACAACAAGGCAGTTCACGGTCTCTAAGACCGTGAACTATGGCCATTGATCATGAACCCAGGAAGCAAAGCGATACATTTTGGAGACGACAGAGTTCACGGACGCGGTTAAGTGTTCATGGCCGTGAACTGGCCAACGCGTCCGTGAACTGATCACTTTCGGGCAAATATGAAGACAGCAGCGGGGAGAGAGATAGAGAGAGCTGTTTTTCTAGACAAATTCAATTCCCTCTCTAGGGTTTTGCCCAAAGACACCAAAGGGGAGTTCTAGTGAGAGAGAGAGAGAGAGTGCTAGAGTGATCTTGGAGCATCATTTGAGGCTTGGGTGGATCTTGACGACAAGGATTCAAGCCTAGAAGAAGAAGGTCTTGAGCTCATATTTTTAATACCCCTCTCTCTCTCTCTCTCTAGAAACTCACTCTTTCCTCTTGGTGTTGTAGATCCCTAACTAATACTTTGTAATTACTTGTTTAGATTGAATGACTTTGTATGGGTTTGCATCAATTTGAGTATTAGAGGTGCTTTCATGGTGATTGTGCTTAGTTGTGCTTTCCAAATCTTATGTGTTTGCCTAACCTAGATTAGAGGAAAACCACACCTTTTTAGGTAGGCTTGACAAGCTTGGTTTTCTTGGGCTCTTTGTGTCTATTATCTAGGATAGAGATGAGGATCCCTCTTGACTCAAGTTTGCATCTAGGTTGGTTGTGATTAAGCCGCTCAAACTCCGGTTTGAGGGAGAGACCTAGGCAACCACTAGAGACTGAGTGAGAAGATCGATCCCGTGACAAGTCGATCTCTAGTGAATCCATCTCGTGACAAATGGATCACTAGTTGCTCCTCCTAGCGGTTCCCCTAGACTTTGTGAGTGGATCGATCCCGTGACAAATCGATCGCTAGTGATTTGATTCCGTGACAAATCAATCACTAATTGCTCACCCCCGCGGTTCACAACCACCTACGCCACACGACTCCATTCAATCCAACGAGTCATGGTAGCTAGTTAGGGAGAAGCAACTCCCGGGTGAAGCTCCCTTAGTTAGAGTTTTCCTTTATTTACTTTTCTTTGCTTGTTTAGTTTGTAGTGTCTTAGTTTGAAACCCCAAAACTGTTTTGCTAGATAACAACTTGAGCGATTGAAGTAGGGGTACATAGACCGGTTGGGTTGACATTTTAAATACTTTCTCTATACTGCACCCGACTAGAGTTTAAAAACTTGGGCTCTAGTCTGGATTAATTTGTGGTGTAGTTTCGTGCGAGTCACGTCCCGCTGTAGTAACTGCAGAATTCTCCCTGGACGCATCGCGGTTTACGGTTTTGGGCTTCAGTTCACGGCCTCAGTGGACCGTGAACTCCCATGCTAAACCGTGAAATGCGCCTGGATCACTCTCTTTGCCCGGTCTTCGCCTCTTTTCGTCCAACTTCCGACTCCGGGGCTGGTTTCACCTGTTGGATCTTGAAACACACTAAAATGCACAAAACCTAGCGTAAAACCACCCTTTTAGGAGTCCAAATGCGGCAAACGCGCAAGGGAAACAGGGATAAAATGTGTGCAATTAGGCCCGAATCAATCTCGTTTAGTATAAGCATACAAATCTGGTATTTGGCGTGTGGTAATTGGCAAAAGCAGAGTGGTAAAAGGAGTAAACTGTTGCCAAACGAGTTATTTGTAAAATTGTTCGAATTACCCTAAAAATTGAACCATTAAAGATTAACTATCAAATATAGTAAAATTGTTGTGACTTCAATCATAACTTAAAAAGGGATCTACTGCTGTTAAAGACTTCAAATGACTTCAAGTGAACATATGCTAATAAAAAATTTAGAATCGTCAAAACCATCAATACCTTATACGCTAACCATATACATCCTAAACCTTCTGTACCTTATACCCTAACAATATACTTTATACCCGAAACAACGAACCGTCAAAGATTAGTTATCTAGTTTAGTATAATTGTTGGCTCATATTCACCAGCCAATAAATTTTCCATTTCAAATTTCACACCCAAACCTCCCTCTCATTTTCCATTCCAAAGTGACCAAACGCAACTCGATTAACCAAAATTTCCAAACTCGCAACCCGGCTGAGTTATTGCAATCGTATGACTTAACATGCCAAGTTTAACCCCCATTTTGAAATAAAAGTTCAACTCGAACACAACTTAAATGTGCCAAAATATTAATTTGTGTTGTAAAATAACGATCATGTAGTGTTGTTGTTGCTATAAATTTAGAAGCATAGGAAACAAGTAGACAAATTAAGTAATTTCTTCTAAAACAAATGATTGTTCTAACTAATGGTTAATTTATTAGACCTTACACAATTACATATATATATATATATATATATATATATGGGGAGTTCTACGGTACCCCGGGTGAAATCCAGGGTACCGCATACCTTGAGTAAGAAAACGATATCCAGAACTTGAATTGACTGATCTTTCGGATATGATACACTACTCTAACCCTTAAAGATCAAAATCTATGTCTTAATTCTCTAAATCTTATACTCCAAGATCAATTTAATTAGAAACAATAATCGACGGTTATGATTCATCCAAATATGGGGGGGGGGGAATCAATGCACCATCTTAGGGATTATAGTTTATGATTTAGATACTTAGGACCTAGGGTTCACTCATTAAGGGTAGGGCATAGTATCATGCCCAAAAATCCTGTTAATTCGAGGTCTAGATAGTGTTTTCATACTCAAAGTATGTCGTACCCCGGATTTCACCCGGGGTACCGTAGAAGGCACCATATATATATATATATATATATATATATATATATGGTGCCTTCTACGGTACCCCGGGTGAAATCCGGGGTACTGCATACCTTGAGTATGAAAACGCTATCTAAACCTCGAATTAGCAGGATTTTTGGGCATGATATTGTACTCTAACCCTTAATGAGTGAACCCTAGGTCCTAATTATCTAAATCATAAACTATAAACCCTAAGATGGTGCATTGAATTTTTGCCTATATTTGGAGGAATCAAAACCGTCGATTATTGTTTCTAATTAAATTAATCTTGGGGTATAAGATTTAGAGAATTAAGACCTAGATTTTGATCTTTAAGTGTTAGAGTATAATATCAGGTCCGAAAGATCAGTCAATTCAAGTTCTGGATAGCGTTTTCTTACTCAAGGTATGCGGTACCCCGGATTTCACCCTGGGTACCGTAGAACTCCCCATATATATATATATATATATATATATATATATATATATATATATATATATATATTCAATTTATTTACCAAAAGGGGACTCCATTTCTATATAAAAAGAGTCTTCACTTATTGTAGTAGAGTTGTTTTGGGTGGGAATTGCTCTCTTGCAAAGCTTCCTCCCATCATCTTCTCTCAAGAATTACTGTGTAAGAAGTCTATCAAACTATCAAGTTTTAATTCATCTTTTTCAAATCATCTTCAACTTTTATTTATTTCGTGGATAACTGGTCATCTCCAGTATTTACTGGTATCAGAGCCTCGGGGGGAAGGGTTTGTCTAAAACTTCTTGCTTATTATTAATTGAGAGATGGGTACCCCATGGTTAGATCCTAGCTGAGTCTTTTGTGAGAGAGTTGTAATACCGTCTTTGGCCGTTAATCTACCTCACCTGTAAGTTAGATCCAGCCTTTGTTTACCTTTCTTTCCTCTAGTCATGAGTTCGATTTTTAGACCTTCCTCTTCTTCCTCTAATTCTGACATCACCGGGAACCGTGTGATCAACCAAGAAGAAATTAATTTTGAAACTGTTAATAAAGAACTTGATAATTGGCAAATTCCTAGAATTTCCCAAAAGGAAATTTATAAGCAAAGCAAATTTAACTTCCTCAATAAAATGGATTATACCATCAAAACAGAAGAAAGAGATATTCATTTTTTCAATGATTATGAAACCATCAAACTTTTGTCTCAAAGTTCTATTCAACAACACAAAAAGAAGTACAACTATATACATAATGGGTTAGTTCAAGTAGGGATTAAGCCTCTATCCAAAGAAGACCTTAATACTGCTATTTTAATGGTTTTACGAGATTGTCGATTTCTTGAATTTAACGACTCTTCACTTGGAACTGTTGAATCAAGTCTTAGTAATGGCCCAATTTACTTCAATTTTTTTCCAAACTTTACTGTCGCTCTTCATGACAAAAATATTTTAGATGTTTTAACCCTGCAAATAAAAACTTTCAACTATAAAATCCAACAAGGATCTTTACCTATCTCTTTGGTTTACCGCTTACACTATAAAGCTATGAAATCAGCTTTCTCTTCTAAAGCTCTTCAATATGGTACAAAAGGAGAAACCATACTTTGGCAAAACTGATTTAACTCGTACTAACACTGTTACTCCCAAGACTATCAAATGGAGAGAAGTTACTCTTCCTACAGAATGGACCCTTGAAGGAGCTACCATTCCCAGAAGCATCGACCATCGTCAGGTTAATCAAATTACTCAACATATTGATGGTACTATTAACCTCTCTTTTGCTAGGAACTCCATCTCTAGCATTTCAGATATAGACCCTGAATTGACAGAAGATGCTCGACAGCGCATCAATACTTTTCTTAGAAGCCAATCTTGTAGAAATCTTTCTCCCATACCTACACCCACTCGACATACCTCCTCTACACTCAACTATAATCTACGAGGAATCAAAAACTCCAACAACATACCTCAACCAGTTTATACTCCACCACCTCCCACAACTCTTTTTCCAAATATAAATACCTCGAGAACACCAAATATGTCTCATACTGCCTCACAAGTTGCATTTCCTGAAGAAGAAATCCCTTCTGCTCTTGATGCCATTACACAAGAGTTCAAAATCAACAAAGAATTTCTTCGCCATGATTTCTATTCCCAACGAAACCGTTTTAAACGTAAGCAATTTTTTACAGATTACTCTAAGGAAGAACGTGTACTTATACAAAACTCTTTCTATGATTATCTCAATAAAATACGAGAACACCTTTCTTTCTTTAATTGGTTCGAACAAGTCTTTTCTCAATCTTCGATAAATGTTCAAACCAAGCCTATGACTTGGTTAACTGTTAATAACTCTAAGATCCAATCTATTCACCCCCCTAATGCTCCTGTTAATTTTTCTTATTATGGAACAGCATTTCAAGCCTCTCCTTTTAAATTAAAACGAGAAAATAGTGACCATGTCAAAGGAGAAGATATTCGACGTCTGATTGAGCAAAACAATTATACAAACCAATTTCTTCAGACCTTAGGAGATCAACTTACTAATGTTGAAATCAGTTTACCTCTGTCTTTCGCGTCTACTTCAAATACTCCTATTCCTCATTCCAACAAACTTAAGTCCCCTATTTTCAAACCTTTTGAAGTTTCTAAAGAATCCAATCTCGAATTTGAGCTTGAAATAGAAAAACGTCTCAAACAACTTTCTACACAACTATCCATTTCTAAGACTCCTTATATTTCTGACTCAAAATCCACGAGCAACGAGGATCAATTCGTCGATGACTCAGCCGAAGTAATTCAAGACCTAGAAGGTCAGATTGAAACAGAAATCAATCGTCTCCGATGGAACCAACCCTCTGCATCTAAGATGTATTACTCACGTCCCACTGCACCTGATTTAGCTCTCGAAGAGAAACCCACTATTATCCAAAATAAATACAACTCCAATTCTATTTATGAATGGAATCTTGATGGATTTTCAGAATATCAAATTTTGAACCTTCTTCAACAAATGACCATGGTAGATAATGCTTACAAAACTCAAAATCAAACTTCTGATTACCCTATAGTTGAACTACTTATAGCCGGTTTTGCTGGTCAATTAAAGGGTTGGTGGGATAATATCTTAACCGCGGAAGACCAGAGAAATATTTTTACAGCTGTCAAATGTGATTCTTCTAGAACTCCTATTTTAGACTCTAATAATCAATCTTCTCAAGATGCAGTTGCATCTCTGATTTTTGCCATTTCAAAACATTTTATTGGAGATCCTTCACATCTTAAGGATAAAAATGTCGTACTACTTTCTAATCTTCGTTGTAAAAAGTTTCATGACTTCCGATGGTACAAAGATACCTTTTTAACCAGGGTTATGCAAAGAGAAGATGGAAATCAACCATTTTGGAAAGAGAAGTTTTTAGCCGGTTTACCTCGTCTCTTAGGAGATAAAATCCGAAACAAAATCCAAGACACTTTTAATGTTCAAATTCCTTATGAGCAACTTACTTACAGAGAACTTATTAGCTTTATACAAAAAGAAGGATTACAAATTTTCCATGATTTAAAACTTCAAAAACAAATCAAACGCGAACAAAAACTAACTCGAAAAGAATTAGGATCTTTTTGTGCTCAGTTTGATGAATCTTATTTAAAAATTTCTTCCAAATCTAACTGTGAGGATTGTAGCACCAAACCTCATAAAAAAACATCGCGATCATCCCTACCGATCTTTTAAAACCACGAATCAAAAATCCCATTTTTCTAGGAATCCCCGCCCAGATAAGGGACCACGATCTAACAATGAAAATCAAAACATTACTTGTTTTCGTTGTGGAAAAACATGTCATATTTCCAAATATTGTCGTATAAAAAAGAAGCTCAATGAGCTTAATCTTGATGAAGAGATTCATGACAAAATCAATAATCTTTTTCTCCAACACTACTCTTCTCATGAGGATTCTTCTTCTTCTTCTGGTGACGATGAGAATCTTCAAGCCTTACAATTTGATGACATCGATGAAAGTTCTGAATCTTCTATCAATGTTTTAACCAAAGATCAAGAGCTTATTTTAGATCTAATCAATAATATTGATAATCCTCATCTCAAAGAAAAATATTTCAAAAAGCTTCATGAGCACATGGAGAAACCTCCTGTGACTATTCCACCTACCAACCCCTTTCATCAAGGTTCGACTTATAGTGTCAAAGATATCCTTTCTCGACATAGTAATAACGATTCCCACAATCCTTCTCTTCCTGGTTTCCAAAAGGAATTGGATATTGTTAAGAAAGAAATTCAACAATTACGACAGTTACAAAATAGTGATCATGAGATATTACAAACTTTAATAGCTCTCAAACCTTTAGAAGAGCCATCAACATCTAGCCCCGAAAACTTTTTCGATGAAACTCCTCACGCAACCAACAGTTTAGAAACAGAGTAAATGCTAACTGATGAAGATTTTCTATGTTTTTTATCTACCATTACTACCCAAAAATGGTATGTTATCATTAATATTCAGGTTTCTTCTGATTTTACTTTAAGCACAGTGACCCTTCTTGATACAGGAGCAGACATGAACTGCATCCAAGAAGGATTAATTCCAACTAAGTACTATGAAAAGACCCTCGAGCGTCTATCTACCGCTAACTCTCAACCTCTTCAAATACAATATAAACTTTCTAATGCTGTAATTTGTCATCAAAATGTTGAATTCAAAACTCCTTTTATCCTAGTACGTGACATGCAACAAAAGGTGATCCTAGGGACACCTTTTCAAAATCTTCTAAAACCTTTTACCGTCACCGACCAAGGAATTAACACTGTTGTGTTAGGAAACAATGTTGAATTCTCGTTTCTCCAAAAAACCAAAAGTTCGGAACCTAAATGTTTTGCGACGTTCTTCTATAAAATATATACACCATATAATTCGTTGTAAAACTAATCAAATATCTTATTTGCATGATGAGATACATTTTCAGCGATTCTTACAACAGCTTTCTCAACCCCTTTTGCAAAAAAGAGTCAACTCTTTAAAATAGCACTTTGAAAGCTCTATTTGTGCTAATACACCCAATGCTTTTTGGCATAAAAAACAACATCAGGTTGATCTCCCTTATGAAAAAGATTTCACAGAAAATCTCATTCCCACCAAGGCTAGGCCTATCCAAATGAATTCGGACATTTAAAACATTGTCGACAAGAAATTAAAGAATTGCTCCAAAAGGGCCTTATCAGATCTAGTCAATCCCCTTGGAGTTGTTATGCTTTCTATGTCATTAACAATGCAGAAAAGGAACGTGGCATTCCTCGTCTTGTTATAAACTACAAACCGTTAAATAAGGCTCTGAAATGGATTAAGTATCCTATCCCCAACCAAAAGGATCTACTCCAGAAACTTTCACAGTCCCTAATATTTTCTAAATTTGACATGAAATTCGGATTTTGGCAAATCCAAATCAAAGAAACAGACCGCTATAAAACTGGTTTTACCGTTCCCTTTGGCCAATATGAATGGAACGTCATGCCGTTTGGTTTGAAAAATGCTCCCTCGGAATTTCAAAGAATTATGAATCAAATCTACTCTCCTTATTTTGATTTCATAATAGTTTATATTGATGATGTCCTGGTTTTTTCTTCGTCCATTTACCAACATTTCAAACATCTCAATCTATTTCTTGAAGTCACTCGACGTAACGGTCTGGCTATCTCTAAACCAAAACTTTGTCTTTTTCAAACTAAGATACTTTTTTTGGGTCACTACATTGGTCAAGGAACAATTGTTCCAATCGAAAGATCTCTTCAATTTGCTGATAAATTTCCTGATCAAATTTTAGACAAAAATCAATTACAACGGTTCCTGGGTAGTTTAAATTATGTCCTTGACTTTTATCCCAACATCAATCTTCTTTGTAAACCTCTCCATGATAGATTGAAAAAGAGTCCCCCTCCCTGGAGTGACCAGCATACCAAAATAGTTCAGCAAATTAAGAGGCAGGTTCAGAGTCTCCCGTGCCTTCACATAAGTGATCCTTCTCTCCCT
Organism: Linum tenue; assembly: GCA_946122785.1. Lineage (NCBI taxonomy): Eukaryota > Viridiplantae > Streptophyta > Magnoliopsida > Malpighiales > Linaceae > Linum > Linum tenue. The sequence continues at coordinate 74,697,501 of CAMGYJ010000005.1, read as the reverse complement.
AAAATCGTCGAAACCGACGCCTCTGGCCTAGGATATGGAGGAATCCTTAAGCAGATTCAAAATGATAAGGAGTTGTTGGTACGCTTTACTTCTAAACATTGGAACCCTATCCAAATCAATTACTCCACTGTCAAAAAAGAACTGCTTGATATTGTTTTATGCATCTCAAAATTTCAGCATGATTTGCTCAATCAAAAAAAATTACTACGCAATGATTGCCAATCAGCAAAATACATTTTGGAAAAAAATGTTCAAAATCTTGCTTCTAAACAAATATTTGCACGATGGCAAGCCATCCTTAGCATTTTTTATTTTGACATACAATTTATAAATGGTTCTTCAAACTCTCTTCCAGACTTCCTTACTCGGGAATTTTTGCAGGGAGGACGAAGTGCGGAAAACTCTCAGGCTTGCAATCCTCAGTCATAATGCCCCCTACCACTAGATTGCGAGATAAAGAGAAAATCAAAATCAAAATATGGAGAGAGATATTTGATGATGAACAAGGAAGCCCTGATCATTCAAGTGAGTATGAAGTAAGTTCTGATGATTCTGGTTCACACTCAAGTTCATCCAAAGCTTTAATAAATATTGATAAGATTTCTCTTGAAGCTCAAAATTACCTTCAAAAATTTATTGTCATTTCTGGTTCTAAACAAAAGCTTCCCACTGAAGCTTCAACTTCCTCAACAATTTCCCCTTCTAAACTAATTCTTTCAAATACTCAAACGCCAAGTGGCATCCTACCCACACCCATCTCTTCCGAAGAAACCAAACAAATCTATCAGCAACATCATCTTGATGTCGCACCTACCTCAATAGAGGTGGCATCTTCGGTAGCCCCTCTCAAAACCGTTTTTCCCAAAACCCAAGAGGTGGTGGTTGTCCAAGCCCCTCAAAATCGATTTCAAACGTATTTTGAGAAAAACACTTTTCAACCCATTTTCGTTGTTGAAGATGGTTTCTACCATCAATATCCAAATGTTACTGCCAAACATTTCCTCAATGAGTGGTTCTTCAAACCAAGATCCCTCAACAAAACCCACAAATATTATGAACTTATCCTCACAGAAACTGGATCAGTCACATTCTCACAAATTTGATCCTTTAGACAAAACCTCAATACCCACTCAACCTGCAAAATCCACCAAATTATGACCCTCGCCAATGGCCTACTAGCCCAAACACCAACCAAAAATTCCCTGCTACTATCGCTCTTAACCACCCGCAAATCTGCCAATCCTTCAATTACTGGGATTACCATGAAGTTTGGATTAATGTCTTCTTCAAGCAAAACCATATGTACCGACACTCCTGGAGTTTTTTTTTGGATTAGAAAACTCCCATTATTTTCCCCAATTGGTTTATGCACTGGTGGGATCTTTTTGGGCCAACTGAAAATATCTATCCAGCTGAGATACTAGAGGGATATCAAACCTTCTGTCAAAAATATTCTGGTCCAGGATTACCCCTCCTCAAATTTTGTTACTACATCAAAGTTCCTTGGATTACAGCCTGGGAATTCAGTTACCAAACCTGTGTCGTCATAAAGGTACCCATGTTAGGCCGCAACTTCAAAACCAAATATTGGGCTGCAAATCCTCGCCCAGAACAAGCCTACAAACCTCAAGTTCTCCAATGGTTCAATAACAATCCTGAACTGTCCAAAGTTATCGAAAAATCCTCAACGCAATTTTTGCAAACAAAATCTTCAATCAGCGCTCTCTTAGCTGGCGCCAAGACTGAAGAAGAATACTTCCAAATTCTCAAAGATGTGGCGTCTAGCTCAACATCTGACGCAAATTCCACGTTCCAAAACCATGACCCGGATGAAGAAGTGCTTGGTCTTTTGCCAACAAAGAGCACTAAGTTGAAGACAAAGAAGAAGTGACCCCATTGCTTCTTCCACTACCATAAAGACAAAGAAGAAGTGACTCCACTTCCTCCCAGTCCCTAATTCTCTAACTCAAGCCACAAGATTCATTTAATCTAAAAAATAATAACCGACGGTTCTGATTCAACGAAATATATTGAAGTGCAAAAACCAAGTGTGAACACAGACGTACAGCGTACGCCTGACGTACGCTAGCCTTTGTCATATATATATATATATATGGGGAGTTCTATAGTACCCAGGGTAAAATCCGGGGTACCGCATACCTTGAGTAAGAAAACGCTATCCGAAACTTGAATTGACTGATCTTTCGGACATGATGCTATACTCTAACCCTTGAAGATCAAAACGTAGGTCTTAATTCGCTAAATATTATACCCCAAGATCAATTTAATTAGAAACAATAATCGACGGTTATGATTCTTCCAAATATAGGCAAAAAATCAATGCGCCATCCTAGGGTTTATAGTTTATGATTTAGATAATTAGGACCTAGGGTTCACTCATTAAGGGTTAGGGTATAGTATCATGCCCAAAAATCCTGCTAATTCGAGGTCTAGATAGCGTTTTCATACTCAAGGTATGCGGTACCCGGATTTCACCCGGGGTACCGTAGAAGGCACCATATATATATTAGCCTACAAAGCATATCAGAATAAAATCAATTAGTCACGCCCTTCATATAAAAATTAAAAATTCATATTACAAAGGCTAAAATTTTGAAAAACCAAAAATTTGAAAACACCAAATTTATTTTCTTTTTCCGTTTCACAAAAAAAAAAATACTAAAAAATTTCTCCTTCAATCTCCTTTCATAAATTAGAAAAACTCTCCCCTTATTTCTCTTTCAACCAAACTTTCCCACTTCTTTCTCTTCCCAAGTGCCCACAAATAAAAACCACCAAAATTTCTCTTTGTTTCTTTTTTAAAAATTTAAAATGTCAAAATTTTCTCTTCTTTCTCTTCCCAAAAATTTGAATACACCAAAATATCCCTCTTCCTTTAAAAGTATCAAATACCAAATAAATTACTTTACTTTACTTTATTTATATTGTATTGATAACTTTATTGAATATTTAAAACTCACCAAAATTTTAATTTATATATTATATTAATATTGTTCATGATCTCAATTATTAGTTATTCATTATTAATATTGACATTATGCTGATTTTATATTTAATATTTACTTTTTGAATTTTGTTGAAGAACTTAGTGTTCAAGTGACATTTCATGTTTTAATTTTGATAATTTCCTTACAATACATAATATCAAGTAATTTATATATTTTTTAAATTTGTTATGCGAAATGAAAAAATAATTTTACCTAAGTTTAGAATGAAAAATTTTATTTTGAAAAATTATGTATTATATATTATAATAATTATTCAAGTGGATTAGGTGAAGTTCGGGTTGATCGGTCAGGTTATGGGTTAGTTGGGTTGAGTCGGTCGGATTTGGGTTAATCGGGTTGCGGGTCAATCGGATTTGGGTTAATCGGATTGCGGGTCAATCAAGTTGCAGACTTGTTGGGCTGCGGGTCGGGCGAATTACGGATTGTTGACTTTTAGTCAATTCGAATTGCGGTCAGATTGCGGATTAGATTGATCGGACGGATTAGTCGGATCGCATTATGTTTTGACACCTATATACTCCATCGTAGGATCACACACACACTACAAAATGCTTGCCTCACACTCACAGGCCAGTAGCTGGACTTCAAACAACATGTGAAGTGGATCGACAGCCCAGCAAAGCGGGCTTCGTGTACAATTTACTTATTAAGAAGCCCGAGCCCACCGCTGGATCCAAACAATGTCAATTGATCAAAGCGAAACGACGTAGTAACTTTGTGACGTCGTTTCCGTCCCTCTTCCCAATAAAAATCCTCCACCGCCTCCCGGGAGAAAGCCAAGTGTAAGAGGGGGAGACGGATCAGTCCAGTAGGTTCGATTGCTCACCACGGAACTTTCCCCCCAGCAAACTACTCACCATCCCCAAAACCCTAACCCCTCCAAAATTCGCGTTGCTCCATCGGCAATGGAGGCAGATGACGAGATTTACGCCAATGGTGGCGACGATACTGGCCGTACAAGGCCGATTGTTAGTGGCGAGCAGCTCGACATCGAAGCCTATGCCGGGTTATACTCCGGGAGGACTAAGATAACGCGGCTCATCTTCATCGCCGTCCACTGCGGGAACCCATCGATGGAGAAGGAAGCGCTGAGGATGGCCTACGACGAGATCAAGAAAGGCGAGAATACCCAGCTGTTTCGGGAAGTTGTGCAGAAGATCGACGACAGGCTCGGCCCTAACTACGGCATGGACAATGCCTGGTGTGAGACGGTGGATCGCAGAGCTGAGCAGAGGAAGGAGAAGCTCGAGAATGAACTCAATGCGTACCGGGTGAGTCCTTGGTCCAGTAATCCCTTTCACCTCAGTTTTAGGGTTTTAGTTCTGGCATACGGTTATGGAATTTAGAGAAGTATTACGAGCTGGTGAATGCCTTTGGATGATGGTAGCATTAGCTGGATTTGTTATTTGGGTTTCTTATAGGTTGAAGTCTCTTTCTTAGGTCTGTCTTATTAGCAATTTCATTGAAATATCAAACTTGCTATGTGAATTCTCTGGAAATGTGGGTTTCAAAATCATGACTCTCTTGTGGTTAAGGCATTTTTAGCTTTATATATCACTGCTATGCGACTGCCCATCCAAGACCGAATTGCAATTTCGGACTCTATCTTGTTCACAGTGAGATGTGAATATGTGATAGTTGTCCGTAGCTGACATGGACGATGTTGTCCGTAACTAGTGTGATGCTCTCCTCATTTGAGTTGTTTTGAAAACTCACTTATCCTGCTTCTTTACTTCCTGAGTAGGCTCTTTTCACTCTCTATGCAGACAAATTTGATAAAGGAAAGCATTAGAATGGGATACAACGATTTTGGAGATTTCTATTATGCTCATGGTGCACTTGGCGATGCTTTTAAGAGTTACATTCGCACTCGAGATTATTGTACAACGTCAAAGCACATTATCCACATGTGTATGAGTGCCATTCTTGTGAGCATCGAGATGGGGCAGTTTTCTCATGTTTCAAGTTATGTCAGCAAAGCAGAACAGACACCTGAAGCACTTGACCCTACCACAATCGCAAAGTTAAAGTGTGCCTCTGGTTTGGCGCATCTAGATATGACTAAGTACAAGCTTGCTGCTCGAAAGGTTTGTCAAATAAACTAATTGAGCTCCTTTCTTCATTTTTCTCTCAAAACGCTTCATGGAAATTATGGGAATTTGATATTTGTAACTTTTCTGACTTGCAAATGTGATGTGGCTGTTAAATGCTTCACAAGTCTTCTTGGATTAATTGAGCCTTTCTATTCCTAAATGGTCTCTGAGTTCTGAATGAATGTGGTTTGTGTAGTTTGGTTAGGATTATTAAAGCTTTATGGAAATGAACTGCACCTTACATGTTCACTTGAGTGCTCAACGATACAACCTCAAACAAAACCAGTATGAGCTTGGCATGTGCTTTTTGCACTGTCAAAGTCATGCTGTCCATTTCTCCTGATGAGTAATTGAGTAGCATGTCTTTTATTTGGCTCCAACAGATTTCAAATTGCATCCCCATCTTTGTTATCCATTATTTGCTCGATTTTTATAAGGTTGTTTGGAAAATCATGAGTTACCTCTTATCTTACTTGTAATCCTGTACATGTATTTTCTTTTTTCATATTGCAGTTTCTGGAAGTGGGTCCTGAGTTGGGAAATTCTTACAATGAAGTTATTGCACCCCAAGACGTTGCAACATATGGTGGGCTTTGTGCACTTGCAAGTTTTGACCGGACAGAGCTAAAGGTAGCCCTTATATGCTTTTCTTGTTTCGTTATCTCTAGTGTCATCTAATCATGACAAGTGGTTTATTTAACAGAGCAAGGTAATCGACAATCTCAACTTCCGGAACTTCTTGGAATTAGTTCCTGAAGTGAGAGAGCTGATCAATGATTTCTACTCGAGGTGAGATATTAATGCTTTAACACATAAGCCTTCCCCTTATCTAGTCTGTATGCTAATGTTTAGAGCTGCTGATCAGAATTTTTCACTTGTATGGAAGTATGTATGGTATGTTTTGATTAGTTTAAGGTGTTGGATTTTTATTTTTTTTAATGGTGTGGTATCCTGAAGGATTGTAAACTGATTTTTGCTTAAAATTAAGGAGTCTTTTGCTCGAATCATTTAAAAATTCAATCTCACACTAGACCTAGTTTGTTTGAACTTTTCCTTCTTAAATTGGTAAAGAAGTGGAACAAAGATAAAGGGCAAAGGATAGCATGGCAGACTTTTCTCTACTTCCCTTGTTTTAGTTTATGCTTCCATTGGTTGTAGACAGTCTACAACCAATGGAAGCATAAACTGAAACAACTTGTAGTTGGCTCAATGATGGCTTCTTGAGCTTCAGATCTGACAGATGCAGTCATCCTTGATACGAAAACTTTATGCTTCTCCCATGTGTATTGCAGCCGTTATGCTTCTTGTCTGGACTATTTGACAAATCTGAAAACAAACCTGCTGCTGGATGTGCATTTGCATGATCACGTCGAGAAATTGTATGATCAAATTCGAAACAAGGCTCTTATTCAGTACACACACCCGTTTGTGTCTGTTGACTTGAACATGATGGCTAATGCTTTCAAAACAACTGTCGCGGGGCTAGAGAAGGAACTTGCAACATTGATCACTGACAATCAAATCCAGGTCTCTGCTCAAGCACTCGCTGCTTTTCCCTTTCTTCCTTGAGTGTGTTGTTTCCAGATCATACATGGACACTCCTGATGATCATAGTTTGTTATTAATTGTCTGCAGGCTCGTATAGACTCGCACAACAAAATTCTATATGCACGTCATGCAGATCAGAGGAATGCCACCTTCCAACGAGTTCTTCAGACTGGCAGTGAATTCGACAGGGATGTTAGGGCAATGCTCCTGAGGGCAAATCTCGTCAAACATGAACACAGTGCTAGGACCAACAGGAAGCTTTAAAATATTGTTATATTCTTGTTTCCCCCTTGGGTGGAGCTGGCCAAGGACGGGCTCTAGTTATGGATTTACCATCAATATCTTTGATTATTCTTTCTTTTGGGTGAAATTCTTGGCCATCAGAATGGAAAATTTGTAGTGTGTGTGACCTGGTAATTTTGTACATACCTTGGGACTGGTAGTCGTTAGTTAGTTTTAAAATTTCTCTGCTCACAATTTCTCCTAGTTTATTGGACCTTTGCGTTATTGCGTTGCTTCAGATTGGTTAATCGTTTCGTTTCCAACTTTCCATGCAGCTCGCCTCGGGTTATGATATCTAGTTCGTTATGCCGGCTGGTCCATGAAAATGAGAACAATCCCGTGAAATTATTACTAGAACATTGGGCCGTCTAGGGATGGCAATGGGTCGGGTTTTGCCAAACCCAAACCCAAATTCATGGGTTTATCCGTGAAAAAAATCAGGGTAAAATTTATTGGGTTTGAAAAATTCAAACCCAACCCAACCCGCTGGGTATCCGTGGGTTCATGGGTACCCACGGGTTTTTGTCGTAAAAAATTTACAATAACAAATTTCTATCAAAATTAAAGTCAAATATCAATCTCTCAATACAAATTATCCATATATAAAACATCATTCTAGAAAATTCAAGCAAATCACAAATTAACTATACAAATTGTTCAACACCAATCTAGAAAACTCAATAAAATTGAAGCAAATCACAAATTATCCATAAATAACATGATTAATTGAAAACTTCTTCCTTTCAATTAAGTTTCTTCACTCTCGACTCGATGACATCAACTTCATTCTACACAATTAGAAAGAAAAAATTAGACATGTCTCCACAAACATAAATAAGATTAGTTATTTAGAATATTAGATATACCGAGAAAATTAACTATATGAGTGTGGGCGGGTACCCATGGGTTGGGTTTACTTAAACCCAAACTCAACCCAACCCGGTGAATAGTGAACGGGTTTAAACCCAAACCCGGCCCAAAACCAGTCAACACGGATTTTACCCGCGTTGACCGGATTGGGTCGGGTGGGTACCCGTGGGTTTGGGTAACCGTTGGCTGGTTGAGTGTAAAACCAATATGTAATATGTTGTACAAATTTGGCAGGTAGAGTATACCAATGTTACTCATGCAATCTGAATTTTCCTAATTTTGACAATTTCATCATTGATGATAAAATCCATCTTTATAATGCATTATGTTGAAAAATCATTGTTGTGACTCTTGTTTAAGAATTTCATACCATAAAAGCAACCAATTTGCAGATTGATGTTACTTAATATGACCAATAAACCTGTTTTGTATCCGGGTCGATGCTTGATGTGTATCATTTTCTGAAACATGTCTTGTTCTATGTACCAAGTGTTTTGTGGTGTTTCTCTTTATTATAAAATCACTAGGTGGCGATGTCGCGCCTGGGACAGAAATGGTCTACGGGCATGTATTATGTGATCCGTTATGGTATTTTGTTAGTATTATTAGCCCGAAATTAATTTTTTATTAGCACTTTTGTTAGCAATATTGACTGAAAAGAGATATATGACAGTCAACTTCCACTTTAAAAAATATTGAAAATTTTGGCTAATAAATGATATTTATCTACCCAAGTAGACCTATTGATTATGGGTAAGGTATGGGTGACATATATATGGGTTTGGAAGTTTGTAGATGAGTTTGAGTAGTGTATGAATATTTACTTTCATAATCTAAATGTGTATGAGTTAGGTATTGATACCCATTTATTCGAGGGTATTTCAATTACACATACAAAAATTAGACATATTCGTAGAACTTCAAAAGTGTAGGTACTAAAATGTAATACACAAAAATTTTAGGTACTAAAATGTAGTGTTCCATCAATATTATGAGACTTATATGCCAAAAAAATTAAATTTAGGGTATAAATCTAAAGATCTATTAAGTTTAGGTATCAAACTGTAATTTTCATAGTTGAGGCTTAACTCCTTTTATGGTGATGTATTTAAGATGATAATTATTTATTTTCTTATAGAAAATAGGAAACTGTTTATTTTATGTGTATAATTGTTGAAAATTCCATGAATACTTGTTGAAAATTCTAGGCCGGGTGAAAAAGAAAACTCTAGAGAGAAGCAGAAGTATTACAAACTGGAACTCGCTTAAAATTTCACGCCTTCAATTCTCATAGTGAAAAATGACGACTTCTAATAAGTAATAACCATCTATATTTATTTTGAATTGGACTCGACATTGAGCTGGAAAAATAATGGTTCATGGTTCAATTATTAATTCTCTAGACTGTTGGTCAGTCGTGTATGGACCCGTTCAAACTTGTGATTAGAATACATAAAAATAGTATACTAATTAGGGTTAGACGAAGAAGGCAAAGAAAGAGATAAAGAAAGGGTTATGGAAGGCGAGTGAAAAATGAAACGAAAAGGAAGTAGATGATGGAAAGATTTTGACCAATTCTTTTAGTTGGTCGTCAATACAACAATCAACACTTTTCACTGTAGCAATTTATTGACACTTGCTTATGTAGATGTCGCATATTTTGTTACATGTAGTTAGTAGACGTTTGTTTAGTACCACGTAAATGTACCAAATAAATTTATAAATTTGCTTTTGCAATATTTTAGAGTCATCTCTCTTTTATCATTTATTTAATGTTTCACGTAATGATCAAATATAAATTGGTCGAATCTTCTCCTACAGTTGAGTGATATAACATCTTGTATGATACAAACTAAATTATACTTTTATGTTATGGTGGATTGGATTCATGGATTGGTTCAAAAGGATGGGTGGATTGGATTCATGGATTTAAGTGAAATCTAAATATTGGACCGATATATAAATTTAAAAAACTATAAGTACGAAAATCTCATAAAATTTAGATATCAAAACATAATTGTTCAATCGATTTACATTAAAATTAAATTTGGGATATCAAAATGTAAAATGTATATTATAATGATTAAGTTGTAATTTAGTTAAATTTAGGGTATCAAAATGTAATAATTTTGACAACAGTAACCTTACTTCACTTTTATATATATTAATATTACAATTATTTAAAAAGATTACACTTTGCAGCAAACTTTGAAGCGTTTGTTTAAGGAGTTGCTATTCCATCTTCACGGGGTGGGTGTTTCTCACTTGTAGCTTGGATCTGATGCGTGACAGCATATTGGGCCGAGCCCATTAATATTAATATTATTATTGTTGTTTTATTATTATTATTTGTTGGGATATTCAGTTATTATTCGGGTTATTCGTATTAGTTTGGGTCTAGGATTATTATTATGTATCTTGCTTAGGAGGTATTCGTTTACTTGCTGCTTTGGGTTTGGGTTTCCTTGTCTTAAGGGGAAAGGGGTTTGTAGGATTAGCCCTATAAATATGTACATTTGCTCTTCGTTTTATTAAGTCGATGAATAAAGTATAAGTAGTTAGTAGAGAAAAGTAGCTCTTTTATCGTGTTTTCTAGTTCTTTCGCTAAATCGTTCGAGATCACCGGTGCGCGAAATCTCGTTCCGCATCAATTGGTATCAGAGCCTGGTTCGGCAGAACCGAGCTTGACGATGCTCGCATATAGGGCATGCTTTCCGCAGATCGGTGAGAGGTCTTCTATCATCCGGAAGCAACTGGACGAACGCAGAAGGTTGTCGAGGGATGAAGCTTCACAGCTTGTCGATGGTGAACCACCGATTGAGATTGATGAGCCGCCGGATAAACCTCCTATTCTCGCCGCAGCAGAGATCTCGCTATCCGCTCTCACCGGCGTTCCCAAGGCCACGATCATCCGCTTCGACACCACCGTCCATCAAGAATCAGCTGCCGTCCTCGTCGATAGTGGATCCTCGCACAATTTTGTGAGCCGCGAAGCTGCCGGGAGATTGTTCTTGAGAGCTACAGCAATCGCGCCTTTCGAAGTTAAGGTAATTAATGGGGATTCCCTATTGTGCCAACGATACTACGAAGCGGTGCCAATTGAAATACAGGGGATACAACTTCAAGTTGATTTGTACGAGCTGCCACTACGTGAAACCAATGTTGTTCTTGGTTGTCAATGGCTTGAGCTTGCAAGTCCGATATCTTTTGATTGGAAGAAGGCGACCATGCGTTTCAAATACAAAGGCTCCTGGGTCACGTTGCAAGGAGCCATTAATTCTGACAACAAGACTACAAGTGCTGCCGAGAGTTTGCGAGATAATGACGGCATCTCTCGAGAGACCGGATGCCGCGATCGAGGGTGTCAGTCGATTCTTCCAGCGCCCGAGCCATTGGAGTCGAAGCTGGAGGAAGTCTCCCCTACCGTTGATGTTGTCGTCCCCGCCCCCACATCACCAACAGCGGCGCAAGGGCTCGTTCAGCAGGGACAAGAAGAGCTTGCAGCGGCTACTGGGGAAGAGGTCGCACATGATCTCGCCCGTGGCGGAGGAATGTCGAAGGAGGAACATGACCGAGAGCCCATCACCGTGCTGACCATGAGGAAGGAAATCCGCCGACCCGCGCGGGCAAGCAAGCTAGGGTTCGACGCCGAGAGTACAGCCTCAATGGGCCAAGAGTTGAGACCGTCATCACGTGATAGATTGGACCGAGACCAACAAGTCCGATATCCCTCGAAGTTGGACGGACTCGGGCTGCGTATTGGAGGGCTGACCCATGGAATCTTGTATGGAGTGGGTTCGGTGGTGGCTACGGTTGATAGTGCCATGGAACTTGCGGACGGGACCTTAAAAGAGGCCGACTCAAATTCGTGTGAAGGGACATGGACGTTTGGCGGCCTTAAAGACGTGATAGAGGTAAGCCAACCCTTGAGCTTAAACGAGGTTAATAATGGAACTCTAATCCTGCAAGGAGTTGAAGGTGACTTAGGGTGGAGTTTCGAATCGGAACGTCAAGGCAACACGGAAGTGCCGGCGTTGGATTGGAACTTGGTAGCAAACCGTGGACCTTCGTTGGCAAGAAGAGATGGGTCGGGTTGTGTTATATGTTTAATTATTTATGGGTCATTAGTTAGTAGTTAGTAGGTCGTTAGTGCATGGGTCGAAGTGTAGTGTAGTAGTAGTACGTAAGTTGGGCTAGGGTTTTGGTAGGGTTGGCCGAGAGGCCTAAGAGAGGGATAGGAGTTCGGTTAGGTTAATAGAGTCCAGGTTAGCTAGGGTTACGTATTAGGTTTAGTCGCCTATATATTGTAATCACGGCACTAGTCCGAAGCAATCAATAATAAACCTAAAACAGTCGTTCGACACTTTACGTCGTACTCTCGCTTGTGAGTTACAAGCAAACCCTAACCCGATAGCAACAGGTTGCTATCAATTGGTATCAGAGCCGACGATGGTAGGGACGGCTGGGGAACGATGCACCGCGCTTGAGCAGGCCGTGGGAGAGCTGCAGGCGGCGATCGCGGAGCTGCGCGGCGGGCAACAGGCGACGGATGTGACCCTCCGCGAGCTGGGTGAGCGTGTCACCAGCGTGGACCAAGGCCTTCTCGCGCTGGGCGGAAGGTTCGACGGGGTGGAGCGCGCCATCCGCGATCTTCTCAAGGGCAAGGGGGTGGTGATCGATGGCGGCGCTAGTGGCGCCGGCGAGAAGGAGACACCAGCCGCGAAAGACGGCGAGCGCCGTGGTTCCTCGGCGTCAATGGACTCCGGGCGGCGGCTGGACTTCGGCCGATCCAGTGGAGGTGAGCCAAAGAGCGGGGATGCCTCCAGAGGTGCCGATGGCGGCAGGAGCAGCGGCGGGGGATTCCTCGCCAAGCTAGCTCGGTTGGAGTTCCCACGGTTCGCAGGAGAGGAACCGGGAGCGTGGTTTCCCCGAGTCGAACAGTTTTTCGAGTATCACGAGGTTCCGGAGGAGCAACGGGTGTCGTTGGCTTCATTCCACCTGGAGGGTGAAGCGAACCAATGGTGGCAGTGGCTGAAGCGGACGTACAAGGATGCCGGAGAAACGATTTCGTGGGAGTTGTTCGCGCAGGAGCTGTGGGCGCGATTTGGCCCTACAGAGGGCGAAAGCTGCGACGAGGCTCTCTCTCGCATTCGTCAAACAGGGTCGCTCCGGGATTATCAGCGCGAGTTTGAGAAACTCGCTAATCGTTGCGTCGGCTGGACGCAGCAGGCCTTGGTGGGGACCTACCTGGGAGGGCTCAAACCCGAAATTGCGGATGACATTCGCATGTTTCGCCCTCAGTCCCTCCGCGAGGCGATCAGCCTGGCACGAATGAAAAGCGACCAGCTGCAGCGGCACAAACCGCCGATGGGTCGCGCGGCATCCAGTCCATCGCCAAGTTCGGTGGCGGTGGGTTATGGTGGTGGACCGACGGGGGCTCGGGCAGCAACTACGACGGGAACGGGGCCACCACGGGGTGCGACGAATGGCAAGCGGTTGACCTGGGAGGAGCAACAGCTGAGACGCGCTCAAGGGTTATGCTTCAATTGTGACGAACGGTTTACGATCGGGCACAAATGTGGTACGGCCAAAATTATGTGCTTGTTTGAAGAGGATGCTGATGAATGTCAACCTTGGGGACAAGGTTGAAATTGAAGGGGGATGGAATGGTAGCAAACCGTGGACCTTCGTTGGCAAGAAGAGATGGGTCGGGTTGTGTTATATGTTTAATTATTTATGGGTCATTAGTTAGTAGTTAGTAGGTCGTTAGTGCATGGGTCGAAGTGTAGTGTAGTAGTAGTACGTAAGTTGGGCTAGGGTTTTGGTAGGGTTGGCCGAGAGGCCTAAGAGAGGGATAGGAGTTCGGTTAGGTTAATAGAGTCCAGGTTAGCTAGGGTTACGTATTAGGTTTAGTCGCCTATATATTGTAATCACGGCACTAGTCCGAAGCAATCAATAATAAACCTAAAACAGTCGTTCGACACTTTACGTCGTACTCTCGCTTGTGAGTTACAAGCAAACCCTAACCCGATAGCAACAGGTTGCTATCAGAACTTTGCATTTACAGGTGGTTTTCAAGGATGGCATGAAGACAAGAATTGCATGAAAGGGTTCTATCCTTGTGCGTTTGTACGTGGCCTACATGAGGAATGGAATTTGGAGGAAGAAAATTGGTGGGTCTTTCATTCCATGCGCGGGAAGAAGGATGGCGTAGGAGCTAGTGGTGTTAGGTTCGTTCAAGTCCCGGAACGTAATTGGAAGCGTCGAAAACGAGATCGACAGGCATCCACTCTCTTTGTTGTCATCAACACATGGGAGCGATTCTTCTTCATCGATCCGGGTTGAGATGGCGCCTGAACTTCGGGGACGAAGTTCTTAAAAGGGGGGAGGATTGATGCGTGACAGCATATTGGGCCGAGCCCATTAATATTAATATTATTATTGTTGTTTTATTATTATTATTTGTTGGGATATTCAGTTATTATTCGGGTTATTCGTATTAGTTTGGGTCTAGGATTATTATTATGTATCTTGCTTAGGAGGTATTCGTTTACTTGCTGCTTTGGGTTTGGGTTTCCTTGTCTTAAGGGGAAAGGGGTTTGTAGGATTAGCCCTATAAATATGTACCTTTGCTCTTCGTTTTATTAAGTCGATGAATAAAGTATAAGTAGTTAGTAGAGAAAAGTAGCTCTTTTATCGTGTTTTCTAGTTCTTTCGCTAAATCGTTCGAGATCACCGGTGCGCGAAATCTCGTTCCGCATCAGGATCCTTGTCTCCCTCCCAATCATTTATTTTCTTTGTTCCCCTTTGCTAGTGGTTTCACAGCTTGTGGCCTCCACGACTTCTGGTCAATTTTTTTTTTACCGTTTTTGTTCTCATTAAGCTTGCAAGTTTACCCTTCTAGCAAAAGAATATATCCCAATAAAGAAGAGTTCAAATGTGTAAAAAATGTACCCATCTTACAAACCATTCTATTGAGAAAGAAGAAGCTACTCAACTAAGGTATCAAGGTGACATAACAAAAAGAAAATAAAACCAACTCTCTTCAAGTTGAGGCATAACTTGATAACCCTTGTGAAGCTATAAGGAAACAGGTTGCAACATCATAGTCACATAAATTTGAAATCGCCGTTGTCCAAAAGGAACACACATTATTAACTAGTTGTATCCGTGGAGGAATGGATTCTTTCTTCCTCCGATTTGCTTGGAATAAAATATCAACCATTGCTCGAAAGAAACATATACCTTCACGCTCAAAAATGGCAAGCTTAGCTTCACCAGTATTGTCTTGAAAATGAAGTTGCATTCTATACCTATGGTCAACCTGGAGAAGTTTAGGGGCTATGCAACTCAGAAGAACTTGGAAATAGAGCACTTAGACTCTTGCTTTCAAGCAATAATTGAAGAATAGAAAATGTTGTTAGGGAAGAGAGTGGAGGAAGTTTAGGGGATATGCAAAATATAACTATTACTTTCCCACTCCTTGCATAAAAATTCTACACACTTAATAATAATAGCCCCATGTCCCTAAAGAGGATCGAAGTACAGAATTCCAAGAGGAAAAAACCAACGTAGAAGATCAAATTAAGTACCATTCCTATGAAGCTGAAAAGGCGTTTCAACTTTGTAGGAACCAAATAAATCTAAGAACTCCATCGAACAGATGCCAAATAAAGCATAAAATATGAGTGACAAAAAAGATCGCAAGCAACCAATTAGCAAGCAGAAAAAGAATCATTATTAGCTTAAGCATCTTTCAGTAAGCAATTCTCAGAAGAACACCAAGAACAAAACTAAGAAGCAATGAAATCAAAACAAAATCACAAACTACTTTTGATTCATTACATTATCATGCTTAGAAGTTACTACTAACTAAGTATAAGTAATATGCCATCTCAAGAACTTTATTCTGGCTCATTACAACAACAACAACAACAAAAAAGATTGCAAACAATCAATTAGCAAGAAGAAACAGAATCATGATAGCTGGAGCATTTCCTTGGAAGAGAGTGAAAGCAAGAAAATGAAAAGGTTAATGGCCTGCATTCTGAAAAGGGAGATGGTGAAGACATTGCCAGTGAAATCATCTATTATATTGCATTAGCAAAATGTCTATTATAGACCAAGGCGTTACAATCTTATTACTTGCTTTAGCGTTGGATGATGTTATTCGAAGATACAATACATACCTTCAAGTTAGTTTCCTTGAATCTGGCACCATCAACGGTGTTGGCAAGTGGCAACTGAAAGATCACAATTAACCGCAAATTAGCAAGGGAAAACGTATACACATCAAATCAGAAGGAAGTGAGAAGTTGCGACGCAGAAAGGAAGATACTTCATTAAATGGTGATTGACACACTAACCCACAGATTACTTGGGTGTTCGCAGAAATTTCAACAAGCATTAGCAACCTGATTGTTTTTATGATGTCAGATTCAACTTCTCCTTTACTTCATCATTTGAAAACTAAACTTAGAAACTCAATATAGTGCATGATGATTATGAGATCAATATTCTAGGGAAGACAGGGACATATAGTTCTCTAGCTCTCTTCAAGTGCAACTTTATTAAATAGTTGAGCACAGAAACAACACTCTCATAAATCAAATTCAGGAAAAAATTTCTATGGGTTCTCTACAATAGCTATAGAAGTAACATCAACTATAACGTACGTAAATTATTGCCGAAACTGAGTTGATGCTTAGAATCACAGGAGCTTCAGTTATCTCACAGCCAACAACCACAAAACACTGAACCAAAATACGTGTTAATGAATTAGAAAAAAATATAATATTCGGTGTAAGGGCCCAAGTTGTTTGGACACGTAATCAATTCAATAAACAAATGTCAAATGAGTTGAATAAGAAGAAGAGAAAATCTTACTATGATCTTCGTCAGTAACAACCCACTCACCCTACACAATGACTCGATGAATTGGTTACTGGACGTTCTTAGAGCATTTCAGAGTTGGTAAAAAAAGAAAACTGAATCACTCTCTATTAGAACCACAATTCATATAACCTTAAAGGAAAAACAGCAAGCTCTCGTCCTTTTATACATGTTGTTGCTTTCAATTCCTGCAACAGGTTATGATTTATATTTTGTTGGGTATCAAATCCCAGAAGCTTTATGATACCTTGTCTCCCACTTGTCTTTCCATCCTTTCTGCTTTCCTCTATATCATTTTATAAGAGGGGACATTAACGTAGGCATATAAAGTGGGAAAGCACTGGATTCAAATATCCATTGGTACGATTCTTCCGCTAAGATTAGATCGATCTTGTGTTGTTGAACTCGGAAAGATATTTCGAAAATAATACAGTCACTTAGCTTAGGCAGAGCCAATTATTCACTGGTAATCAGATTGTGATATCCCGCAACTCATGATGTACACAAACATAATTAAGGGTAAGAACCACTAAAATATGTTGTTCTTGAAAAAATATGCTCGGCATTACAATCATGATACATGCATTGCATACCTTCTATTGGAACTGGGATTTCAAACTCAAGAAAAACAAATTGGTCACGCTATACAAAGGTATTCTCGATTCAGAGGCTACCCAGATTAGCAAAACCAGAAAATGCAATCAAAAGAAGACAAAATGCATTCACCATTTCAATTACCTCAGATGATGAAGCGAACAAAGTGCATTCATTGATTCTGATATTTCTCTCTGTATAAACAGATCTCGGAGCATCTACTCAAGAGGATATTTCTCTCAGTAAAAAGGCGACTCCCTTCCTTCCTTCCTGGTGTTTCATGTTGCCTCACACGCAGACTCTCCTTCCAGCTCAGAGAGGTGAAATCATAATCAGTTGTTGATTGTAGCCGCCTCATCCCCCTTAGTTCAGTTGTTTTCGCAATCGTCATTGTCCGCCAGCTTGTTTCGACTATCTCTTTCAAGTAGGGAAAATCGAATCTTTCATAGGCGCCAATGATTGCTTTCATGGATTGATTTCTCTACTTCTTCCATGATCGGCAACAGAACATCGGCGACGCAGAGCAGGAATACAGAGTCTACGACTCTAAGAGAATCGGAGGTCTTCGGTATTGTGTTGGGACAACACGTAAGAGACTTTGACTTCTGCTAGGGCTTGGCATGCATGATATGTTGGGAAGGCGAGAGAGAGGCGTTCACTATCCGGTCGGAGATTGGTAAATAGAATGTGTTAAAGAGAAGGATTAGAGAATTGACGGGAAAGACCCTCCGATCTGTGCGGCGCGTTCAACAGAGGCTGACGTGGCAAAAGTTGTATCTTGACATTGCCTTATAGTATTTTGTATATTGCAGCTCGAGTTAGTGACATGTTGACTAGGAAAGGAAAGCGGAAGCTTAACTTTCTCGCTCAAAATCTTTCGCAACTGGTTTTAAATGCATCCGGCCTTTGCCTCTGCCGCAAATTTCTAAAGTTCCTGATGCAATTATTATAAAAAAAAATTGCATTTATACTCTTTATTGTCAACTCAAATTTTTTGCAATTCATCTCAAATCACTTTCATTCACCTACATCAATGCAATTAACTTATAATTGCATATGTAATTAAATATTATATTTAAATTATAACAAATAAAGTAAAAGAGAAAAAAATATATAAAATAAAGAATCTCCATTTTTAGGCCTTTTTAACTTGCATATGCAATTGCATTTGTTGCAAGCTTGCAAATATGCAATTGGTAGCCAC
This sequence comes from Linum tenue, assembly GCA_946122785.1. Classification (NCBI taxonomy): domain Eukaryota; kingdom Viridiplantae; phylum Streptophyta; class Magnoliopsida; order Malpighiales; family Linaceae; genus Linum; species Linum tenue. The sequence goes on along the minus strand of CAMGYJ010000005.1, from coordinate 74,678,989 downwards.
ATCAATGAAATTGGTTTTGCAATTGCAAACACTCATGCCATGTCATCTTGCTATTGAGATTGCAATACCAATGTGGATGCTCTCATCTTTTGGAAATTATTCAGCCAAGTTAGCATACTAGTTTTTAAGCTTTCGACAAGATGATTCATGACACCACTCATTACTAGATTGTCGGTGGATTTGGGAGCTCAATGCATCCAAAAGAATAAAGTCATTAAGGCTTATTCAACAGGATAACTTCCCCAATAAAATAAATACTAGTCGGGTTTTCCGACATTGTGGTTTTCGTTTATGAAATTTCACGATAAGGAGCAAGTATCTCTCACCCCTTTAGCATCCAAATAGCGGATTGCCCCTTCCACTGCCCATCAAGTTCTCAAATTTCCAACTTAAACCCCTTTAACTTCTTATTCTGTTCTTTTGTTGTTGTGGCAACATAAAAAAAATTGTGGAGAAAAGAAACTGTCATTTCCTGATAAAAAATTCCTGAAAAACTTGGAAATGAAAACCTACTTAGTTGGTTAGTAAACCTAGAAATGGGTATCTCTATAAGTTTTGTGATATTTGATTACTGCATTTTTTGTTCAATGCCATGTCAAAGTAATTCTTATGTTAATTTTTTATATGAATCACATTGTTTTACACTAAATAAACACATATTAGGACACAATTTTATATAAAATGAACACAATCATAAAACGAACTATCAAATTAGTCCAGGTTGAAAGTAATTCCACAGCTTGTCTGTCATTCCATCACGTCGTATATCCATATGCTGAGTTCGCCTTGAACTGATATTATACTCTTATCTTTCTTGTACTCCTTGCACTTCATTAACATCCTCTTCAGTATGATAATTTTGATATTCTTTAGACATAACATCTTCATCAGAGAAAATCATAATGAAGTTAAGCAGTCCGAAAGGAGTAATGACAAATTGTGCAGGTTTCTTGAGTGAAGAAGAAGGCATGTGTTTTAGAATTGGGAACCAACCTTCAAAACTCCGAAACAACATTCGATAACATTACGTAGAGATGAATAATAATGGTTGAACAATTGTTTGCGAGTTTTGTGTCCACTGGCACGATTGATTTCTTGAATATGACAAGCCTCCTTTTTTGATATGGTGCTAGAAACCCAAGCATGTTTGTATATCCACAATGAACAACATAATACTTACCTAAAAAATATAGCAAGTGAATGATAGAAATCTGAGTTTCTATCGATATGAGATAGGGATTTGAGAAGAGCATTGGGGAAGATTGAGAATATAATTATGGTTTGAAGAGATTAGAATTGAGAGGATTATGGATTTGCTCAAGAATTTGCTTTAGGTTTATTTCTTGATGAACCGAATAACAAAGGTACAAAGAATATTTATACTCCACAACCTATAACTCTAATACTATCCAATAACTAATAATAATAAGATGATGATGATAATATCAATCCATCCTCATTGAGAACAACCTTGTCCTCAAGGTTGGACCAAATGAACTATAGCTAATGAACTAGTATGGCTCAACGACTTCAGTGCCCACACGTGTGAACCCTTATGGAAACTCGTCATTGGCAACCATAAGCATGAGGCTCATGTCACAACAATGTCCAATAGTCCATCGTGCATCGCAATACCAACACTTGCCATCCCGCCGCTTGCGATCCACCTCTTTCAAGGTTAAGTGGTGAACTCTGGTTGGAGGAGGGCGATGTCTAGCTTTACCTGCCTCGTGCACCGGTGGAGGTATCCTGGATGCTTGAATCCTAGCCAACTGTCGGCTAACTCCTCTTCCTTGCGCATTGCATTGTGAAAAGTTTCACGCAATGATTGGTACGGATGGGCAATGGGTGGGTTGGGTCGATTTTTGGGTAAAATCTACCCACCCATTGTTATGGTGGGTGGTGAAAAAATAACCCACACGCACCCATTTGTATCGTTATGGGTGAGTTGGGTGGGTGACGACAGATGGTGGGTGGGTTTGGCGATTTTGGTGGGTCATTATTTTTTAAATAATTAAACAGTTATGAGCCATAAAAGTTTGTATTAAACTAATTGAATATCAATACTACAAATCAAGAAAATTGAGAGCTATTAAACATAGTTTACTAGATAATCTAACACCAATTACCTCATATGCGAACACAAAATATTTTGTTGATAGTTATCATATTTTAAAATGATCAATTTTATGTTGTAAATAAAGTAAAATTTATACAAGATAATTGTAATTTAATTGAATCAATCACTATTGAAGTTTTGGTCTAAGAAAGAATAGTGTTTATTATATAATATGCATTAACGACTTAATATATCATGTGATTTTGCAGAAAAATGATTCACCCACTACTCACCCGCCAACCACCCAAGTTTAGTGGGTGAGAAAGTGGGTAAGCCAAACCAACGTGGCAGCTTGCAGTAGCTTGTTTCATCATACCCAGTCGGTGGCCCGTAGTTGGCATGAATGTAATCATGATCAACATTACAATAGCCCATCGGAACTTGATTGCCTCCAGTCAGAATCGTCTCCGACTACCGATCTAGTGCTCCAGAGTAGTGAAAGTGTTGCAGTTGATTAGGTTGACCCAAACCTTTTTGGATGTTCGGTTCGATTAGGTTGGTAGGTTGGTAGGTTGGACCATTTTAACTAGATCAGTTGGTTCGAGTCGAGTTTGCTCCTGACCCAACCCGTTGCCCGGCAGCCCAGCGATTGTCTTAGGTTTTCCGTCACCCCTATCATGCACCACAGCCGAGGAAGACGAGGGGATGGTGACGATGGTCACAGTTGAGTCGATGCGAGAGAAGGGAGTGAACTATCGGTGGCTCTCTTCGAAGTAAGAGGGGAGAGAAACAAAGATGGAGGGAGAGAGAGATTTGGCCATTTCGGGGGTTGGGGATGTCCGATTTGGACCCTCTAGTGTTTTGGACTTTTGGAAGAGAACGATGACGTTTGGGACAAGGGAGGATTTCTATTTTTTGGTTGAAACCAGATAGGACCGAATCCATCCTGTCCGGTCATGGTTGAAACCAGATCCCCATCCAATCCAATTTCTGGTTGCTTCTTTGATCAAAATGGTTTTTAAAATCAAGGGATTGTTTCCCTACCCTACTCGCTCCCACACGATTTTACAGGTCCATCTGCTTCTTGTTAGCTAGCTGCTTGGTAATTACATCTGCTAGTTGTGTTGTCTTTGTGTGTGTGATAGCTGTCTAAAAAAATTGGGGAAGAGGATACAAAACTTGTCATTTATATGATTACTAGACAGGAGACCGCACCTTGATGCGGTGCAAGTGTGGCTAGTGATGAATTGTTGGAACCAAATGTCTTTCAAGGTAAAAATATAATAAATAGCTACAATTCCTCTGGTTTTTTTTACACAGGGTACATGTTATACCAAATAAATAAAATTATCATAACAAAACTATTTAGCAATTTTGGAAGACACTGTACAGCAACAGCAACATAACACCACTAATGAGTGATTCACCAATCGTTCTTGAAATGACAAATTAGAAATTTCATCTTGATCCATGAATAAAACTGAAGAAATAAAAAAGGATACTTTACTCTCGTGATCACAAGTAGATATGAAGAAATGAAGAAGGGTGTTTTACTTTCCATATCCTATATCCAAAGGAAAATGAAACCACATAACTCCATAACCTCAAAAGAAGAAAGGGGTGGTTTTACTCTCCATATCCTAATTGTACACTTTTTATCCCCGTTTTTCTTTGACGTTTGTGGCAATTAAACTCAAAAAGAGGTGGTTTTACTCTTGGTTTCTTGTGTTTCAGTGTGTTTTAGAGTCTAACCGGTGAAACCAACCCCAGAGTCGAAAGTTGGAAGAAAAGGAGCAAAGAACTGGAGGGCCTCCGGCTTGCACTCGTAGAAGAGAGAGGTGACCTTGGGGTAGGGCGAGGTCTCCGGGTTTCACTTGCTGATGATGGCAGAGGCATTTTCAAAGATCTGTTGGGTGCGGTAGTCGGAGAAGCTGTTGCGGCGACCGGGGGATGGAATTGGGGTTGGATTGGAAAGTATTAAAAATTAAAAATTATTATTTTTTAATTGCCATGTCACATATTTAACGGTCAACTCTTAACATTGACCATCACATAAGCACAAGTTAACGGGGTTGGACGGAGAGTGACCAAATTTGAAGTATTTAACTAATTTAAGTGACCACGAATGAAATTAAATATTTTTAGTGACCAAACGTGAACATTTTTAAAAATCTCAATGACCAACCTTGCAATTAACCCCCAGTAAAACCATCCATTTAATGTCTAGCCAAAAAAGGCTATCTTTACTCTCTCTTACTTTACCTTTTCAATTTTACTCTCATTCTCTCTAAGAGAGCCTCTATCCTCCAGCCTTCCATGGCTGCCGCCGGCTCCCTCTGGTGACCGGCGGCAGCCCAAGTTTCTATTTTCTTTCGCTTTTCTTGATTTCCCTGGTTTCGATCCTCTTGCTTATGTTCAAGGTTTTCTCCTTCAAGTATTCCAATTTATCCAGGCGTTATGGCATTCAAGATCTAGGATTTTCTAAATTCAAGGCTTGCTCGTTTGGGGATCTGGAGGTTGCAAGTTGGGAAGCTTGATATGTGATGGTTTCCCTTCAGGTTGGTGGTCTCATCTCCAAGGTGAAGCCATTCTCATCTGCCCTATCTGGCTTCCCTAGTATGTTGTTGGTGCTTGGATGGTCGTCGGATCATGGAGGGGTGAGTCATCTCCAGTAGTTGCGGTGGAAGTCAGTTCTTTTGTGGCGGTCTGTGGCTCTCCTTGGAAGCTTGCTCCCTTTTGAACCTGTCTCTCTACCTTGGCCCCCCTGCCTTCACAGCTTGGAGAATTCTGTTTCACAGCCTCTTCCACCGTTAGACAATCTCTCGTTGAGATTCACTGTGATGAATGACTTTGAGCACTCCCTAGGAGATGGCTTATGGCTTGCTATGTCCAATGCCATTGATCTCGCTGTGATCGGACAAGCTATTCTGATCTTTTTGATACTTGGTTCAGTTGGAAGAAAGAGGGATTATGAATGTACGCTCTTTATTTCAAGAGCTAGGTTGTTTTTTTTGTGATATCAATATGTGCCTTGCTTCCCCTTGCGGTATTTTCCAGACTTGGTTTGATGTAGGGATGGTAATTTGAACCCATCCCGACGGGTATTACCCGACCTGACGCGCGATGGGATGGGACACGAGTATCAACTTTCGACCCGCCCTGCCCTGCCCCGCCCGTTCTTGGCCTGTTCTAGGTCAAATTTTTATGCTATCCATTCATATATCTCCTATTTTGATTTTTTTCAACTAGTTAGACTTGATTTTTCAACTAATCAGACTAAATTACTCATTATATTATCACTATTATTCAATCATAAAGTCTTTTCCCCTTCGTTTTTTCGTAAAAAATATATTTTTGCTTGTATTGTTTTCAAATAGCATGTAAAAGTGGGTCGACTCGTCCCACCCCGTACTCACGTGGGTATTACCCACTCCGACAAATAGTAGTGTGCGACGGAGAAATGAGTATTGAGGTATCCGTCCCGGCCCGCCGAACTTTTGTTTAACATAGACATTTATAAAGGCAATAAAGATCATTCTGTAAAAAAAAGGGTGGAAAAAAACCATCCATTTGTTAAACCGGTTTGAAAACATTGCGTATCCGTGACCAAGAGCTAAGCGCAAAGAACCCAGGGAGTTTCACTATCCCTCTTGTTATTGGCAGCATGCAAGTAGGAAAGTCCTTGGCGGACCTAGGCGCTAGCATAAATGTCATGCCCTACAAATTGTTTAAGAAGCTAGACCTAGGTGAACCTAGAGCTACTAGGATGAGCATTCAGTTAGCTTGATCGTTCCATCGTGCATCCTAGGAATATCATTGAGATCTGCTTGTTAATGTAAGTGCATTCACATATCCTGTTGACTTTGTTATTCTGGATATAAATGAGGAGTGGATGTGCCTTTGATGTGGGTAGACCGTTTCTCGCCACCGCCGAGCGCTTACTGATGTGCATAGTGGTAAATTGATCCTGCGTGTTGGTGATGAACATGCTACTTTTTCTGTGTCCAAGAATGGGAAGCACTCTCATTTGCATGATGACATAGTTACTGTGATGTGCTTACTGATTTTGAGACCGCACTTGCTATAACGAGTGCGGGTACTGACGATGCTCTTGAGCGTTTGTTTTGCTAGGTGAGCAGGCATCGCAGTAGCCGCAGCTGACGGAGCAGTTGGCCGGCTGGAGAGTGGCCCATTCCTGGAGGGCGACAGGCTGTTCAAACCGATCTCATCCTCACCCCGCATCACTACCTCTTTGGAGGAACCACCGGAGCTGGAGCTAAAGTCCCTCCCTCATCATTTGGAGATGCATTTCTCCGGGAGGGGAATAAGCTGCCAGTCATCATCAGCTCGACCCTCACACCCGAGCAGAAGGACAGACTGGTGGCCTTGCTGAAGTAGTACGAGCGAGCTCTAGCGTGGAAGATCACATATATCCGGGGGATCAGCCCCCTCCTTTTGCTCCCACCGGATATGCTGGAGGATGAGATGTGGCCAGTGAGACAGCCGCAGAGAATACTTACACAAAACCTGGAGGCCGTGGTTTGGGCGGAGATCGTGAAGCTGATGGACGTGGGGATCATCTTTGCCATTTCTGAAAGCGAGTGGGTCAGTCCCACCCAGGTGGTACCCGAAAAGGGTGGGATGACGCTGGTGCCGAAAGAGAGGAATGAGCTCATCCCGATGCGCACGGTGACTGGGTACCGTGTTTGCATTGATTATCGGCATCTCAACGACGCACTCGGAAGGACCACTTCCCACTGCCGTTTATTGATCAGATGCAGGAGAGACTGGCGGGGCACGAGTTTCTACTGTTTCTTGGATGAGATGTTCGGGTACTTCCAGATCCCCATTGAACCGGAGGACCAGGCGAAGACCACTTTCACCTGCCCCTTCGGCACATTTGCCTACCGGAGGATCTCATTCGGGCTATGCAATGCCCCAGCCACTTTTCAGCGATGCATGCTCGCCATCTTTAAACCGTCTGGTCGGCGAGATTATGGAGGTGTTTATGCATGATTTTTCGGTTTATGGAGACTCATTCTCTCACTGTCTCCATAACCTGGAACTCGTCCTTAAACGGTGTGAAGAACGAACCTGGCACTGAGTTGGGAGAAGTGTCACTTCATGGTTCGCGAAGGCATAGTTCTGGGCATAAGATATCCAAGATGGGGATTGAGGTGGACAGAGCAAAGATTGAGACTATCAGCAAGCTGCCTCCTCCTACATCTATTAAGGGATCCGGAGCTTTTTGGGCCATGCAGGGTTCTACAGGAGGTTCATCAAGGATTTCTCGAAATCACCCTGCCCCTGACTAGGGGTGGGCATGCGGTTCGGTAAACCCGAACCGACCCGAAGCCGAATTCAACCAAACCGAAACCAAATTATTGTTATTCTGTTCGGAATTCGGATAAGAATAATGGGTATTTCGGAACCCAGGGTTGTCATCACCGAACCCGAATTCCGAAATCCGAACCGAGCCCTAAGCCCACACACTAACACCCCACCACTCTGCCCAACCCAATCTCTCACAGCCCTAACCCTATGCCCACTTACCCACAAAAAATATACAACCTCCACAGCAGCCATCCCTCATCATCACCCACTCACCTCCTCGCCGACCAATCTCCCCTCTCTCAGTTCTCTTCTCCTCAACTAGTCCCTGCAACTTATACCAAGAAAATCAAACATAAAAACCCACATGCATCAGTCGAGATGAAGAGAATGTTGATTGGGGAGGTGCAAGGATCTTCGTCGTCGCCGCCGCGCCCGCGTTGTTCACTTCATCAATCGCCATCGCCGTTGGCACTACCGCCGTCTTGTTCTCTCGGTCAATAGTCATTGCCGCCGAGTTCGGGTCTGGGGTCGCAGGGGAGTTGAGAGAGAGAGAGAGATTGAGTGAAGGATAGATTTGGAAGATAGAGGAGGGACGAGAGAGTTTGATTGAGGGAATGATAGATCTGGGGGAGATAGAGGAGAGAGGAGAGAGAGATTGATTGAGGAGCATATTAGATAGATGAGAGATGAGGGAGAGGGGAAGATTAATTTGGGGCCGGCTTTTAGTGGGGAATAGAAATAAATTGTGTTGTTTTATATTTTCGGGTTTGGGCCTTGAAACCGGACCGAACCGAGATATAATTTGGTTCGGGCGAACCGAACCGAATTATATTTTGGTTCGAAATCGGTTGGGGGATATCTGGCTTCAGAACCTCGGTGCATGCTAGTTCGGTTTGGTTCAAATCGAACCGACCGAACGCCCACCCCTACCCTGACTAAGCTTCTTGAGAAGGATGCCCCCTTCCAGTTCACTGATGCATGCACGGCGACGTTCACGACCTTGAAGGAGAAGCTCACCCAAGCTCCTATCATGGTTGTTCCTGACTGGTCCCTACCGTTTGAGCTGATGTCCGACGCCAGTGACTTTGCTGTTGGAGCTGTCTTGGGGCAAAGGCGAGATCAACACTTCCGACCTATCTACTACGCCTCGAAGACCCTCAATGATGCCCATGAGAAGTACACTACCACGGAGAAGGAGTTGCTCGCGGTGGTGTTTGCCTTCGACAAATTTTGTCTTTATCTGGTCTTGTCCCATGTGACCGTGTATACAGATCACTCCGCGATTCGATACCTGATGAGCAAGATCGATGCCAAGCCTAGGCTCATACGATGGATCTTATTATTGCAGGAGTTCGACATCGAGATTCAGGACAAGAAGGGAGCGGAGAATGTTGCAGCTGATCACCTCTCCTGGTTGGACGCACCCCCTGCGGACAACCTCGAGGAGGAGATCAATGACTCCTTTCCAGATGAGAGACTGATGATGATGTACCTGGTGGAGAGTGATACCCCTTGGTACTCTGATTTTGTGAACTATCTGGTGGGCCAGTAGCTGCCCAAGGGGATGACAACTCACACCAAGAGGAAGTTATTCTCCGACCTGAAGCATTACTTCTGGGATGACCCTCATCTCTTCCGGATCAGAGCCGACGGGATCATCCGTCGCTGTGTTATGGAGAGTGAGATGGAGGGCATTCTATCTCACTGTCATGAAGGACCTACTGGCGGTCACCACGGAGGAAACCGCACGGCGCGGAAGGTGCTCCAATCGGGCTTTTACTGGCCCACGCTCTTCAAGGACGCAGACGCCTTCGCATGCAGGTGCGACCGATGCCAGAGGTCAGGTAACGTCTCTGCCCGTGATGAGATGCCCCAGAATGTGTTTATAACTTGTGAAATTTTTAATGTCTGGGGTATCGACTTCATGGGCCCCTTCCCTCCATCTTTTGGCAATACCTATATCCTGGTTGCAGTTGACTACGTCTCTAGGTGGGCTGAGGCGCAAGCTTTGCCCACTAATGATGCTAGACGTGTTTGTGGTTTTCTGAATCAGCTATTCTCCCGGTTCGGGACACCTAGAGCCATCATAAGCGATCGAGGCACCCATTTCCAGGGCCAATTTGATAAGTAACTGTATCGCTATGGTGTGACTCACAAGGCCTATCACCCTCAAACCAGTGGCCAGGCCGAGCTGACGAACCGGGAGCTCAAGCGTGTCCTAGAAAAGATGATGGATCAGTCCCGCAAGGATTGGTCCACCAAGCTCGATGATGCTCTCTGGGCATATCGCACTACCTGCAAGACACCCATTGGTACTTAACCGTACCGGCTTGTCTATGGAAAGGCATGCCATTTGCCCGTGGAGCTAGAGCACAAGGCCTTTTGAGCCCTTAAGCTACTCAACTTGGATGTTAGTGTTGCAGGTGTTGAGTGCAAAATGCAGATGCTAGAGCTGGAGGAGTGGGGTTACCACGCCTATGAGAACACCAAGCTGTACAAGGAGTGCACTAGCGCTTGCACGATGCACGGTTGCGGGGTCCGAAAGAGTTCTAGGTTGGTGATTGAGTTCTCCTTTATAACTCTCGCCTGAAGCTCTTTCCCGAAAAACTCAGTTCCCGGTGGTCTGGACCGTTCACGGTCACGCAGGTGTTCCCGTATGGCACGATTGAGATTGCCAACCCACAAACTGAGTCGTTTACAGTCAATGGCCATCGTCTCAAGCTCTACTTGGGGGACGAGGTCGAACGTGCGGAGTTGGTAGTGGAACTCGCGGACCCTTAGTTCCGCCATGGGCGTCCAGCTAAAAGATGGTAAAGAAGCGCTTTTGGGGAGGCAACCCCACCCCGGTTTGCATTTCTTTTTCCCTTTTTTCTGTGTTTTTGTGTCGTGTTGAGTCAGTTGCATGTCTGTGTTGAAGTTCGGTCGTGGTTATGTCTCGGTTTGGTGTTTTCGTGCAGGGGAGGTTGAAAATTTGGAAGAATGAGCATTTTGGCCGGAAGGGTAAAATACCCAACCAGATATTTTTGGCTCGTGACCGGGACCCTTCTGCCTTCCGGGGCGCCCAAAGGGCAAATCCCTGACCTCGACCCAAAAATACTCGACCGGGTATTTTTGGCTCGAGGCCTGGGATTTCCCAGCCTTGACACGTAGCGTTCCAGGATCCCGACCGGGTATTTTTGGTTCGAGGCCGGGGATTCCCTCGCACACAAAATGCTGTGTTTGCCAAACCCCCGTCGTGGATTCAAAATACCCGACTGGGTATTATTGAGCCCAACCGGGGATTTTTGCTATATATATAAGCAACCCCCGGTCAGTTTTCTCTCTCTAGCCTCATTTTTTCCAAATTTTCCCTCTCCTCCTCCTTCAAGACCTCTTCCCTCTCTCCTTCCTTGGTCGCCGCTGGCCAAGCTTAGCCGCCACCGGCCACCTGCCGGCCGCCGCCACCTCCGCCGCCGGTTATTTTTCCGGCGGTTTTTTCGGCGAGCCTCCTGGGTCATTTTTGCCCCCTTCTCGCGTCCCTCACCCATTTTTGGAGCCTTAGCTACAGCTCTACTTGAGTTTCCAGGTGTGTTTCTTGTTACCTGCTTTTCCTGGAAAATCGAACTGTAGATTGTAGGACCGAGAACTGTGGTTCCATGCTTGAGTTAGAATAGAGTGAGGGATGCTTTGAGTATGAATGGTAATATCTATGGTGTGTGTGCTGCCTGTGTGATTGATGTGGTTGGTTCTGTTGTTTTGCCTTGATTCTGGTTGAGTTGCTTGCGATTCAACCGGTTGTGCTTAAACTGTTAGCCTAGGTGGTCCTTAAGTGTGGGAGAAGGTATGAAGCCAGTTGTTGGTCCTGACAAGTTTTTTCTTGGCTCCACCTTTGGTTGTTGATTTTGCAGGAGCATGTCACTCGACCCTCCGTTTGTGTTGGACCTGCTCCTGCACCCGGATTACGCGAACCAGTTCCGCAAGGTGACTCGCGGGAGATTGGAGCGCCACCACCATCTGGAGTGGGCAGTATTCGAGCAGCTCCACTGCATACAGGAGCTCACCGCCGCCATTAGCCACCGCGATTGGCAAACGCTGCTGGCGATAGAGGAGCCCACGTACACGAGCTGGTGTGGGAGTTCTACACCACTTTCAACTACAACAACAAAGCGGCCCGGGACTCCTATGCAGTGACTTTCAGGCTGGGTGGCTACCCACGGGAGCTGACCATTGACGGGTTGGCCTACGCCATGGGGATCGAGTACCACCCATTCTCCCGCCACGAGGTCGAGATCCCGAACCCGACCGACTGGAACCAGGACGGGTTCCACCGCCGGATAGCCAGGCGGGCCTATGGGTACGATTACTTCGACGCTGGCCAAACATCCGTCCGCACCCTCAAGCCGCAGTGGCACATTCTGAACCTGCTCATCACCCGCTCGATCGTCCCCTGTGCTACTAGGTCGCACAGATTCCGAAGTGGGTGATCTATGCCATGTACTCGATGGGGTACCGGAGCACATGCTCCACTTGGGTTCTTTCGTGGCCACCACCTTCTCCCGGTGCCACGGGAAACCCAACCATCTCTATTGTGGTCCCCTGATCACCCGTTTGGCGCGCCATTTCAACATCAGCTTCCAGGGACTCACGGATTCTTCTGCACGGGGCGGCTCCAACCCCCTCAGCCGGGATGTGCCCATAATGCACTCCTCCTGACCACTGATGGCACCCGCACCTGGGTGGATGGGCTTTCCATGCCACCTGAGGAGGATGAGGATCTCGATGAAGACGAGGAGGATGCTGACTACTCCGGCGAGGAGGAGGCGGACGATGATGATGATGATGATGGCGGGGCCATGGATGCTGATGAGCCGTAGCCCCCGCTCTCTCCACCAGGGGACCTTCAGCCACGACGGAGATCGGAGAGAGGCGAGTCCTCCTCTGGTCCTTCGGGTCCGTCGATGGCTTCTGGCCCGTCGATGGACTTCTTCACGGAGCAGTTCCAGCAGATGGGGCTCTAGTTCCAGCAGCTCGCTCTTCAGAACCAGCAGCTCATGGACCATCAAGTCCAGTTTCTACCAGCAGTATTCGGCCCACCAGGCCGAGTACTAGTCCAGGATGATGGTTGTCGACGAGCGCCTCGACCGCATAGAGACCCATATGGGAGTCACTGGTGCTCTCATCGAGCGGGAGAGAGATCGAGGCCGCCGATTGATGGAGCACTCCGAGCACCTGCTATAGGCTTGTCACCCACCAGAGGAGCACCACTGGACCACCGGTGGGATCACTCCCCACCACCACCACCGACAGATGGGGACGACGACCTCATGAACCAGATCGACTTCACCGGTCTAGGAGGCCCCTAGTGGCATGTTTTGTGTGTGGCACTATGGAGGATGTTGAAGTATAAGATTTTTCCTATCTAGCTCTCTGCTGTGCCGGTTGATTTGTGAATTAGTGGAGCTAAGACCGTTAAATTCATGTGGTAATGTGGACTCTGTTTGGATTATGTTGTGGACTTGTGCATCGAACAGGGTGCTCATGTGAGAAATGAAAAGCAGTTGGTCCTCCATGTCGAAATCATCAAAATCTTAAACATGGGGAAAGCCCAACGTGTGCGGCACCGTTCATTGCACAAAATCGGGTTTTGGAGGAGATTTTAGTGATCCTTAGTGGGGTACTCCTACGAGGTGAAGTTAAGTTGTCTCCAGTACAAGTAAAACTTCCACCCGTTGAACGGTTGCCTACTCGAGGAGTATTTTTAAGGGCACGGATAGAGCTTCCGATCCCCTTAATTTCATTGACCCTCCACACGAGTTGAGGAAAAGGAGTTAAAAGTAGTACTCTAGCGAGCGCCAGGTGTACAGAAATTGCTCTTGCTCGACTAATAAGGGTCTACCGTGCAAAAGACTGCAGTTGGAACCCCTGCTAAGTGAAAGAAGAAGAAAAGAGAAATGTAAATGGAAGTGCAAAAAGGGGTTCCAACGGTGAAATGAAGTGAAAGAGCACCCTGGTACAACGAGTCCTTGCTAGTGAATGTTGTGAGTCCCTTTGTCCATGAACTGACTGTCTTACTTCTACTTCTTCTCATGATCCATGCATGAGTCTAGAACTCGCATTGAGAGAGATAGGGAACGTCTTAGAAGACCAGTTGACCTCGTAAGCTGCTATATGATCTAGGAAATCCTCTACCTACGATCGGGGTTGTTTGTGCTATAGAGGTCTGGAGAGTGGTATTGATTTGAGTTAGGTTTGCTTGGGGATGAGCAAACGGTTAAGTGTGGGGGAATTAGATAGACCATTAATTACACATGTTTTTACCCCTATTCTTGAGCCATTTGAGATGTTGATTCTCGTGTTTTAAGCCAATTTCACGCTAGGTTGTGCGTTTATGTCATATTTCATGACTTAGCGTTGGCAGCGAGGCGAAGAAACGAGTTTCGGGTCGAAAGGAGCAAAGTTGGGTCGAAGTGTGTTGGAGGAGAAAAATACCCGGTCATGGGCTCAAATACCCGACTGGGTATTATTTGGAGCAGACTGGGGATTTGTCGCTTCGGGCTTCTCTGAGAAGCAGAAGGGGGTCTGGGCAGTGAGCAGAAATCCCCGGTCTGGGATTCATGGGCCAGACCGGGATTTTCCCCTGTTCCTCAAACGTGCGTTTTGAATATACCCAGTCGCCACCCAAAATACCCGACCGGGTATTTCGACCAGGGATCGCGACAAACAGCTTCTTAAGGGAAAGAAGGCCAAATAGAGGGGTCTCGAGTTTTAGAGAAAGAAAGCGATTCCTAGAGAGAGAAAGCGACGAACCAGAGTTCCCAAGTGCCCTAGCTTGATCTTCATCACCATTGGAGCTCAGCTCACACTTGGAGAAGTGCCGATTGACGATCAGGAGCAGATTCCCATCCTTCACAGCATGCTTTCTGCATCTGAGCTTGCTTTTGCTTCTCTCTCCATGGAGTAACTTCCTCATTCATCTGAGTATGGAGAACCCTAGATTGTATGTTAGGTCTGGTTGTATGAACCCAAGTACAAATTCTTTGATATGATTATGTTCGATTGAGGTCTGATTTGTTGAATGGCATGAATCCTGATCAAATTCCTGTTGTTTTGCTTTAACCTAGAAAGAGAATATCTACCTAGGTTGATAGAGCACCCTTGATTGAAGGTAGGGAGTTGGTGACTTTAGTCGAGGAGCCAACTCACTATTCTGTACCGAATTCACTTTGGTAGTGAAGGTTTTGTTCATTAGGACCTCAACTGTTTACTCCGGTGGAGGTTAGTCGCCCGCTGGAGACTCGGATTGAGAGGGTCTGGAGACCTTTAGTCGAGACTTCAGGCTATTTAAAACCTCCCGCAGTATAACTATCATAGAAATTGAACTTGGTAAATTGCAATCCAGCTTAACTGCAGTCTAGGGGAACCATATCCGGGTGACCTCTCTCGACTTGAAAAAACCTTTTAATTGCTTTGCTTGTTTGCTTACTTGAACCTGCACTAAAGTTTCACTGCTAGATAATAAGAATTCACTAAGTAGTCATCACATCTAGGACCCGAGTTGACATTAAAACCCAAACCCGCTATACTACGCTTTAGGAAGTGGTTACACTTGGCCATTTTCTAGAGTGACGGTTAGATCGAGTCAACAATGCTCGAGGAAACCGTCAGTACCCACACTAGTGATGGCGAGTGCGGTCTCAAAATCAGCAATAACATCACAGTAGTCTACATCATCATGGAGCTGGGGTGTTTCATATTATTAGAAACAAAGAAGGTGATTTGCTCACCCCCAGCCCTCATAATCAACTTTCCATCATTCACATCAATAAGTGCATTGGTTGTGGCGAGAAAAGGTCTACCCAGTATTAAAGGCACATCTCACATCCTCATTTATATCAAGAATCATAAAATTAACAGGATATGAGAATGACCCTACTGCGACTATCAAGTCCTCTGCAATGCCCCTAGGATGCACAATGGATCTATCAGCAAGTTGAATGCTCATACTAGTATTACTGGGTTCACCTAGGCCTAGCTTTTTAAATAGTTTATATGGCATGACGTTTATGCTAGCGCCAAAATCCGCCAAGGACATTCCTACATGCAAGCTACCAATCATGTAAGGGATAGTAAAACTCTCTGAGTCTTTGCGCTTCTCTGGTAGCTTGTTCTGTAGGATGGCAGAACACTCCTCATTGAGCATCACCGTCAACAGCTCCCCAAGCTTCCTCTTGTTGGTGAGGAGATCCTTCATGAACTTGGCATACTTGGGCATCTTCGATAATGCCTCCACGAAGGGCATACTGATGTTTACCTTCTTCAGCATCGCCATGAATTTGGCAAACTCAGTCTCCAGTCGGTCTTTGTGCAACCGAGTAGGAAAGGGGAGCTGAGGGACATACTCCTTCACCACTAGTTGCGGCTCAGGAGTAGGCACCTCAACCTCCTTCTCCATTTCTTTTCGTTAGCTGGAAGTGCTCAAGGAGGGGTCTCTCTCTCTCCTATCGTGCCCGGACAGGGGGATCCGCAGTCACTTTGCCACTACTGGTAGTAATGGCCTGGAAGTGTTCATTTGGGTCCTGCGGATGGGGAATGCCCTGCCCGAGTAAAGTACCCGGAGCCCTCTGTGCTACAGGCTGGGCCACACTCCCATGCTGGGTCTGGATATCCCGCAGCACAGCCTGCGTGTTTCTCTGGCCAGCTTCTAGCTCCAAGAATTTACCTGAAGCTTTCTCCATGAACTACTCATGTTGCTGAACTTATTCGCACTGGAGGTGGCCAAAGAACCCACCAGATCGCGCAAATTGGCCATCGGATCACTCTGTACTAGGGTTGCAGGGGCTAAACTTGACTGCTGAAATGGCCGCAACTGTGACTGAGGAAGAACTGGCCCTGTCTGGGCGGGTAAAGAGGTTGTTTTTGTTGTAATTGCCCTTGCCTGGGCTGGTGAGGAGGCCACTGAAAACCTGGTGGTCCCTTGGAGGCTAGTGGTCGAGGGTTAGGTCCATTCCAAGAGAAGTTGAGATGATGGCGCCACCCATCGTTATAAGTGTTGTTGTAGGGGTCGAAAGGCCTGACATTGACGATGAAGTCCACCTGCTCCTAGGGATTATTCGACTCCCTCATCGGAGTATTCGACTCCCTCATCACTGACAGTCCTCCACAGTGTGATGGGAGCTTTCGCACCACTTGCAGTGCATCGTATGTTGTTGTCCTATCTCTGAAACCATTCCAGAACGATCAATGGCTAAGACCAGCTTAGATACCACCTGCACCAACTCAGACGATGGGGTGGCCACATCATGCACACCTCGACCTGATGCTCGCCTCGATCTCCTAGAAGTTCCCCAATCATATCCCTACTTCGCCATCTCTTCAAAGAGTCGATTCAGCTGCAGCGGGGTCTTGGTTAGCATGTTCCCGCCGCAAACCGAGTCAATCAGCTGCTTATCTTCTGGGAAGAGGGTGTGGTAGAAATTGCCCACCTTGAAGGTCATTGAACCCATGATGGGACACTTCACGAAAAGACTGGTGTATCATTACCAAGCGTCCCGAATGGTTTCATCTTTCTCCGGGCAAAGTGGGTGATCTGCTTCTGCAGGTCCGCTATCTTGGACGGAGGATGATAACGGGTGAGGAACTTGTCCGCCAGGTTCGCGAACGTGGTGATCGATCCTGGAGGCCGACTGTCCAGCCACTCCTTGGCTTGCCCCTCCAGAGTGAATGGGAAGTACCTCAGCTTTATGCATCGGCTGGGACCCCATTTATCCTAATTCCATCGATGAGGTCATGGAATCGCCGCAGATGCGATCTGGGGCACTCCCCCTCTTTCCACGAAGTCCCCGGCAACGGCGCCAAAAACTTGACACGCTAAAACACAACACCAAACTGCGATCAAGTGTAATCGCAGTCCGGAAATGCGGAATAGTGGCTATTTATCAACCCGGGTCTAGATCTACTGCCTACTCCGTGATGATTTATTATCTAGCAAACTAAGTTGAGTAAATGTGATTTTAGCTAAAGCAGTAAGAAAGCAGGAAATGGTTCGAAGTTCTTAAGTAGGGGAAGAGTCTCTCGGGAATGAGTCCCCCTAGCTCTTTAGTTAGGTCAAAATTGTAATTACCTTTGGTTGATTTACTGTTGATTAAACTGTGGAAGTTTTGACAGTAGCTTGGAATCTCTTAAGCTGACCAAGCCCTCTCAGACAGACTAACCGGCAGGCGACTAGCCTTCACCGGGACAGACTGCTAAGGCAATAAACAAAGAACTCCACTACTGGAATTGGATTCCAGTACAAAGCAGTAAATCGATTAACTCTCGTATAACCAATTCACTACTACCGATTGATGAAGCTCTAACAACCTAATCAGATTCTATCTATCTCAGGTTGTAGCAGAAATCAAGAAAAGTTGATCAGGCTTCAATTGGACTCAATGAATCATGAATCAATCGATTATAATCAAGCAGTATATCAATCAATACGTCATTACAATCAAGATTCCTAACACATGGAACTAGGGTTCTTCATACCAAGTGAGAGAGGGTTCTTCATACCCAAGTGAGGTGGGTTCTTCATACTCCATAGAGAGAGGGAAAACAGAAATCACAGCAATCATACTCATAAAGATGGGGATAATCTGCTCTGGGATGTCGATCTTCACTCCTGGGGATGCAATCTGGGCTTCAATGGTGAGATATCCACTCCAAATAGCCCCTAGGGTTTATTCTTCGCACGTTCTCTCTCTAAACTCAATTTTCTGCTCAAAAAGTCGTCTCTCTTTTCCTTTGGCTCGAATCTGCCTCAAAAACTCGATTATGGGCAAAACACGGTCGAGGACACGACCGTGTTTTGTCTCATCTCGCCCGTTTTGCTTCATGTAAAGCAGACACACCCGTGTCGCTCCCAAAACACGGTTGTGCCCCATAAGTGACACGGTCGTGTTTTTCTCCAGTGTCGCCCGTGTTTTGGACCCTCAGCAACCCTCAAGAGCACGCTCTCAGCATTAAAAACACGGCCTGAGGAACACGACCGTGTTTTTTGTAGGGCTGCTCGTGTTTTGGCTCCAGCCTCACCGAACGACCTCCAAATGACCCGAAACTTCTGCCTAGCCTTTCCTTCGACGCTTGGGACCTGAAATGTGACAAATTAGCACAACCCAGCGTAAAATAGGCCAAAGATACTCGAGTGGGCCGCAAACAGATAAGAAATAAGGGTGCAAACACGTGCAAATACATCGTTATCAGTATGGTAAGCATCAAGGCATGATCTAGGTTGCTTATGAATCTTACTTAGTCTATGAAAACCCCTTGTATAATTCCTTTGATTGCTTTTGGTCCGATTGTGCATAAAATATAAAAATTCGGCTTGTTCGAACCATATGCCACCATGATACCGTGTTTAGAATTTAAGTGTGGGGATGTAGTGTTATCCCCAAATTGCACTTTTTGATATGTCTAATATGCATGTTATATGGTTTGGTATATGTGTGTAGGTTATGGCTCACCCGAACCACCCTTACCTCCAGCCATCGGTGGATCATGTCTAGTATGGATGTAACTTCGCCATGTTGGAAGAAGGGTCCAATTGGCCCTACTGGCACCTGGACCTTGACTAGTTTGCCGCCTTCCACTACAGATATGTGATCTTTGCTGCAATGGCTCACCTCCAATGGCGGTAGCTCCTTAATATTGGTGAGGGCATCTTCCTAGAGTTGTGCGTGAAGTTCTACTCCACGTACCAGCACGTTCAGTCTCATATCCACCTTCAAGATCATTTTTTTTCATTCCGAGTTGGAAAGATTCGAGAACACCATGAGCTACATGTTCTAGCTCACCATTTAGGGATCGACATGGGAAACATGCACAATAAGAATTTGGATGACACTAGGATTGTGAATCTTCATTGGGCTTTCGAGAGCATATGATTGGAGCAAAATCACACTGAGCATCTCAAGTCCAGGAACACGAGGCCTCGACTCTTTTGACCCTAGTAGAAGATCCTGCACATGCTCCTGATGAACTCCATCCTCCTGAATGCTAGATCTCCGAGGCAAGTTACCCAAAGTGGGAAGGTTGTCCACTACACCATGTGTAGACTACGTGAGACCCTTCATCTAGGGTTCGCGATAGCGACTATATTCTCCCTTGTCGTGGGGAGCAAGAGGGTCTATACCATGCATATGGGTCATCACATCACTAGGATTGTCCACTACCTTGAGGTCGACCTCCATATGCACCTAGGCTTGTGCCTCCGAGCTCTTCCGTAATGGTACACTTGTCCACATGGGGCTCATCCAGGTTCAGAGGGGTATCTGGTTCGTTGTCTGATGATGTAGAAACCACAAGTGTTAATCATATATGTGCCTAGGACCGTATACCACAATGTCTTTTAATGGTAGCTACTCAGAACTAATGTTCAAATGATAAAAAAAAAGTAAAATCGATGGTTGAGGTTCCCTGTATGACTCGAGTAGATCACTTAAGAAACATAAAACACAAAAAAGTAAAGAGAAAGTTAAATCAAATGAGGAAAAAGTTGTTCAGGAAGTATCATGTATATGAGCATGCATACTTTCTCCTTAACAAGATCCCATATGCACCAATGTTATGTTGATATTCTATCCCTTCCATTAATGACATTCCCTACATGTTGTCTTTTCATGAAAAAGATACGAGACGACAACTCGGAAGTATCGGGGACGACCTAGATTTTTGTCGTCCTCAAAAGAATAGAGGACAGCGTATAAGGGATGAACCATTAGGACGACTTAGTCGTCCCCAATATCTATAGGGACGATTTTGCCAATTTCCACTTATATCGCCTCAAAGACTCTAGAGCTTTCGACTCATGGAAGTCGTCCAACACTCCATGGTTCTGCTCAGGGGAAGTCCATAGTACAAAGCCTAAGTGACCTCCAAAGCTAGGGATCACTTCAGGAATCATTGGTCCGCCTGAACACATCTGAGACTCCAATGTAAGTAACCACGACATATCATGATGTGATGATGAAATAATAATAGTTATTATTATTGTTGTTCCTAATCCACGGTTCTCTCCCTTCGTACATAACCATCATCCAATTGTTCACGTATTTTGGTCGAACCTGAACCCAAAGGTTGGGTGTTACATTCCTCCACCCTTATAAAACATTTTGTCCCCGAAATTTGAACTAGGACATGAACTGATAAAAAGGAACGAATATACTCGAAAATTTGTGCCACCGCTTGTACTTAGACATAATGTCGCTCTCGAAATTAAAACTGCCCTGACTGGGATGTAACATTTCCCTCCCCTTAAGAAAAATTTCGCCCTCAAAATTTGGTCATCATGATGACTCAAAGTCTCACCTGAGGTAATCCTTCTACTACAAGGATTTATACTTCCTTTACTTTCACCACCCCTTTATCGATGCTTGTCTCTAGCTTTGATACCCGAATTTAGTTCAGTATCTCCTCGCCATTCCTCCTCGAAGGTTCTACTTGCTTTCTCTGACATTTGTAAGAACTTCCCTTAAACGTTCTACTTTCTATCGTTTTTTCGCCTAGCTTGATGAATTTTCTTGGACAAGTTTCGAGATTCTAACTCTTAACCTACTCTGGTCCGGTGATGCTCCTCGTATCCCTTGGATTTTTGACCTTTGATGGCTACCGTAAATTGTAGGGTCTCTCGACTACCTCCTCATTCTTTACATCATTCATCCCGATGGTGGTGTCCTTCTTTCCAAGTCTTTTTGTCGAACCGGTTCACCAGGTCCGCTCCCTCTTAGCCCTGACGCAATGATACCTTGAGAACATGTCGGCTCCTTAAGACCTACCTAATTTCTCATTCGCCTTGCTTATAAGCCCCTAACGTTTCTTAAAGTCTAACTTTCCACTACTACTTGGGGTCGTAGCCCTACGCTCGATTCTCGCAAACTCACCGAACCTTCCTTGAATCCTTTCCTCTAGATAATGGCCTCCATTTGCCGCAACTCCTTGGCTACCGCTTTTCGACGTACTAAATAGTTGGCTCCTTCTTGAACCTCACTCTGATCAGCCCGCATCCCCGTAGGATATGAGCCGCTTGACCCTCCTCTTCTCACTCATGAACGGGTTTTCACGAAACGATCCCTCTAGGAATCTGCTCCTTCTCCTTCCCGAGACGTATCATAGTCACGCGGGCATAATGGAGTTATTTTCCTAATCATGATTAGTATACTAGCGATTCTAAAAATTCCCGAAAGACGTTGACTCGTTTGGCCAAACTTTGACTTGAAATCTTTAAAAACAAAATCTTTAAAACTGATAGACCGTTATTTACACATTTTTTACCCTCGTTCTTACACCGTTGAAGTGTTGATTCTCGTGTTTTAGGCCGATTTTCACGCTAGGTTGTGCTTGTTTGTGATATTTCAGGTCCTAGTACGTGAATGGAGGCTTGGGAGCGAGTCTGGGTTGATTGGACGAAGATCGGACGAATGGCGAGGCTTCAAGGAAGCCGCACGGGCAGACTGGGGCTTCACACGGCCGTGCAAAGTGCAATTGTGGCCGTGTGATTTTTGCCGAGGCCAAACACGGGCAGACGGAATTCTCACACACCGTGCAACCCTGGCCGTGTGAGATGGCTGAAGACCGAACTAATCCATACGCTGCGTTTCGACTCGCACGCTCAAAGTGGTGACCCACACGGCCGTGTGGCCTGCCCGTGTGAGTCGGGAAATTCTTGTTTTTAGCCAATTTCGAGCCAAAAGTGTGAGAATCGGATTTTCAGAGCAAAAACAGAGCCCTAGAGAGAGAAAGTACGAAGAACACATCCTAGAAGCTATTGGAGCTGGGTTTCATCGAATCGAGCTTGGAGATCGTCACAGGAGTGGAAATCATCATCTCGGAGCAGATTTTCCTCATCATTATGAGTATGACTACTCCGATTACTGTTTTTCTTCTCTCTCTATGGAGTAGAACCCTTCTCTCACTTGGGTATGAAGAACCCTAGTTCCTTGTGTTAGGGATTTGATTGTAATAACTTGGGAATATTACTGTTTGATTGGAGTTCTGATCAACTTTTCTCATTTCTGCTGCAACCTGAGATAGATAGAATCTGATTAGGTTGTTAGAGCCTCTTCATTCGATAGTAGGAGATTGGCTATACGAGAGTTAGCCAGTTTACTGCTTGTACTGGAATTCAATTCCAGTAGTGGAGTTCTGTGTTCATAGCCTCAGCTTTCTATCCCGGTGAAGACTAGTCGTCTGCCGGGTAGTTAGACTGAGAGGGCTTGGTCAGCTTAAGAGATTCCAAGCTACTTCGGATCTTCCGCAGTCTAATCAACAGTGAATCAACCCAGGGAATTACAATTGAACCTAACTAAGGGGCTAGGGGGACTCAATCCCGAGTGACTCTTTCCTGCTTTGAAAACCGAATTTCCTGCTTTCTTACTGCTTTTGCTTTAAACAACAATCACTCGAATTAGTTTGCTAGATAATAGAAATCACGGAGTAAGCAGTAGATCTAGACCCCGGGTTGATAATGAACTTGCCTGTTACTGCATTCCCGGACTGCGATTACACTTGGTCGCAGTTTGGTGTTGTGTTTTGGCGTGTCAAGTTTTTGGCGCCGTTGCCGGGGACCCTCTAGGTTATTGGGGAAACGTGAGAATTTGTTACTCTAGCTTTTTCTTTATTGCATTTTTCTCTTCCACCTGTGTGCCTTCACGGGTTGCTTCTGCTGATTGTGTGCAGGTAGTGCATGACCCGTAGCCAGTCGGGAGATCTACTACCATTAGACCAGGAGCTTGAACGAACCTGCAGGAACTTCAAGCGGGCTCTAAAGGCGCGACTGGCTGCGGAGGAGGCGCTATCACAGCTGCAGATCGAAGAAGAAGAAGAGATGGCTGATCCACAGAACCATGATGTGATCAACCCAGAGGAGCAGACCATGGGATCCTACTGGACCGCTAGAGCTGCGGACATGAGGTCACCCATTCAACACCCTCAGTCCCAGCCAACAATTTTGAGGTGAGCACCTCAGTAATCACCATGCTGCGCGGTTCAGTGGTGTTCCGTGGTAAGGAGGGGAGTGCCCCCGATCACATCTCAGGCGATTCCACGAGCTCATCGATGGAATCAAGATCAATGGGGTACCAGCAGATGCCATCCAGCTGAGGTACTTCCCATTCACTCTGGAGGGGCAAGCCAAGGAGTGGCTAGACACTCGACCTCCGGGCTCCATCACCACGTTCGCCAACCTGGCGGACAAGTTCCTCACCCGCTACCATCCTCCATCCAAGACAGCTGACCTGCAGAAGCAAATTACACATTTTGCTCAGGATGAGGATGAGACCATCAGGGATGCTTGGGAGAGATACACCAGTCTCTTTCTCAGGTGTCCCAATCATGGTTTCAATGATGCTTTCAAGGTGGGCACCTTCTATCACGCCCTCTTCCGGAGGACAAGCAGCTGATTGATTCGGTTTGTGGCGGGAACATGCTGACCAAAACCCCGCCACAGCTGAATCAACTCTTTGAGGAGATGGCGGAGAACGGGTACGACTGGGGCACTGCCAGGAGATCGAGACGAGCACCAGGACGGGGTGTGCATGCTGTGGGCACCCAGTCATCTGATTTGGTGCAGGTGGTATCGAAGCTGGTTTCAGCTATCGATCGTTCTGGTTTGATTGCAGGTACAGGACAGCCGCAGGCGATGCACTGCCAGTGGTGTGAGAGCTCATCACACCGTGGAGGACTGTCAGGCGATGAGGGAATCGTCTACTCCCCAGGAGCAGGTGGACTTCATCGGGAATGCCAGGCGCTTCGACCCCTACAGCAACACCTATAACGAGGGGTGGCGCCAGCATCCTAACTTTTCTTGGGCTGGGCCAAATCCCAGACCACCAGCTCCCAGGGACCACCCGGTTTTCCAGAGGCCTCCATACCAGCCCAGACAGGGGCAATTTCAGCAGCCGCAGCAGCCACTCTACCGCCCAGACAGGGGCCAGTTCCACCTCAGTCACAGGTGCGACCATTTCAGCAGGCAGGGGCAGCACCTGCAGCCCAGTACAGAGTGACCCGATGGCGGAACTGAGAGATTTGGTGGGTTCTCTGGCCACCTCCAGTGCAAATAATTCAATAACATTGAGCAGTTCATGGAGAAAGCTTCAGGCAAATTCTTGGAGCTAGAAGCTGGTCAGAGAAACACACAGGCTGTGCTGCGAGATATACAGACCCAGCTTGGGAGTGTTGCCCAGGCTGTTGCTCAGAGGACTCCAGGTACCTTGCCTGGTCAGACCATCCCTCACCCGCAGGACCGAATGCCAACTGCAGTGCCATCACAACCAGGAGTGGCAAGGTGACTGCCGATCCACCTGTTCGGGCAGAGGAGAGAGAGACCCCTGCTTCAGCACTTCCAGCTAATCAGGAAGAAATGGAGAAGGAGGTTGAGGTGCCTGCTCCTAAACCGCAACCAGTGGTGAAGGAGTATGTACCACAGCTTCCCTTTCCTACTCGGTTGCACAAGGACCGACTGGAGACTGAGTTTGCCAAATTCATGGCAATGCTGAAGCAGGTGAATATTAGCATGCCCTTCGTGGAGGCATTATCGAAGATGCCCAAGTATGCCAAGTTCATGAAGGATCTCCTCACCAACAAGAGGAAGCTTGGGGAGCTGTCACGGTGATGCTAAACGAGGAGTGTTCTGCCATCCTGCAGAACAAACTACCAGAGAAGCGAAAAGACCAGGGAGTTTCACTATCCCTTGCATGATTGGTAGTTTGCATGTAGGGAAGTCCTTGGCGGATTTAGGCGCTAGCATAAATGTCATGCCATATTCACTGTTTAAGAAGCTAGGCCTAGGTGAACCCAGTAATACTAGGATGAGCATCCAGCTTGCTGATAGATCTATTGTGCATCCTAGGGGTATAGCAGAGGACTTGATAGTCGCAGTAGGGCCATTTTCATATCCTGTTGATTTTGTGATTTTGGACATAAATGAGGATGTGATGATGTTAATGATGGAAGCTGATTTTAAGAGCTGGGGGTGAACAAATCACCTTCTCTGTTTCTGATAATATGAAACACCCCAGCTCCATGATGATCTTGATTACTGTGATGTTTTGCTGATTTTGAGACCGCACTCGCCATCACGAGTGCGGGTACTGATGATTTCCTTGAGCGTTGTCTTTTGCTAGGGGAACAGGCATCACAGGATGTGCAGCTGGAGGAGCAGCTTGCGGAGCTGGACGAGGCTGCGAGCGAGGGGCGAGAGATACCATTCAAGCCGATCCCATCTCGCCCCGGCTCGCTACATCATTGGAGGAGCCACCAGAGTTGGAGCTTAAACCCCTCCCATCTCATCTGGAGTATGCATTTCTCCGGGAGGGGAATAAGCTCCCGGTTATTATTAGCTCGGATCTGACCCGAGCAGAAGAGCAGGCTGGTGGCTCTTGCAGAAGTATGCCCGGGCCATGGCATGGAAGATCACGACATCAGAGGCATTAGCCCATCCTTCTGCTCCACAGAATCTTGATGGAGGATGAGGTTAAGCCAGTCAGGCAGCCAGAGGAGATTGTCTCCTAACTTGGAGGCAGTGGTCCGGGCAGAGATGTGAAGCTCATGGATGCAGGGATCATCTTTGCTATATCTGATAGCAAGTGGGTCAGCCCCACTCAGGTGGTCCCGAAGAAAGGCGGGATGACTGTGGTCCCGAATGAGAAGAAGGAGTTGATCCCGATGCGGACCGTGACCGGCTGGAGAGTCTGCATCGATTACCGGCGCCTGAACGACGCCACCAGGATAGATCATTTTCCCCTACCTTTCATTGATCAGATGCTGGAGAGGTTGGCTGGCCATGAGTTCTATTGCTTCCTGGATGGCATGTCTGGTTACTTCCAGATTCCTATTGCACCGGAGGATCAGGCGAAGACCACATTCACTTGCCCCTTCGGCACTTTTGCTTACCGGAGGATTCCATTTGGGCTGTGTAACGCACCGGCGACCTTCCAGAGATGCATGCTGGCTATCTTCGACCGACTGGTTGGAGAGATCATGGAAGTCTTCATGGATGATTTCTCGGTATATGGAGACCTTCACTCACTGTCTCCATAACCTGGAACTCGTTCTGAAGAGGTGCGAGGAGACTAATCTGGCACTCAGCTGGGAGAAGTGCCATTTCATGGTTCGTGAGGGTATCGTGCTCGGGCACAAGATCTCCAAGAAGGGGATTGAGGTAGATCGCGCGAATATTGAGACGATCAGTCAGCTACCTCCTCCCGTTTCTGTGAAGGGGATTCGCAGCTTTCTGGGTCATGCAGGCTTTTACCGGCGCTTCATCAAAGATTTCTCGAAGATTGCCCTGCCGTTGACCAAGCTGCTGGAGAAGGATGCGCCATTCCAGTTCACTCCCGAGTGCACAGCTGCATTTGAGACTCTGAAGGAGAAGCTTACCCATGCCCCTATCATGGTGACTCCTGACTGGTCTCTTCCTTTTGAGCTGATGTGCGATGCGAGTGACTATGCAGTCGGAGCAGTTCTGGGTCAGAGACGCGAGAACACTTCCAGCCCATCTACTACGCGTCGAAGACCTTGAACGATGCACAGGAGAACTACACCACCACAGAGAAGGAGCTCCTCGCTGTGGTGTATGCATTTGACAAGTTCCGACCCTATCTGGTGCTCTCCATGTGGTGGTCTACACTGACCACTCGGCGATTCGTTACTGATGAGCAAGGCTGATGCAAAGCCTAGGCTCATCCGCTGGATCCTGCTGCTGCAGGAGTTTGATATCGAGATCCGGGACAAGAAGGGAGCCGAGAATGTTGCTGCAGATCATCTTTCACGGTTGGAAGCCCCTCCGGTGGACAACTTCGAGGAAGAGATCGACGACTCCTTCCCGGGTGAGCGATTGCTGGCGATGACCCTGGTGGACAGCGTGGCCCCTTGGTATTCTGACTTTGCCAATTATCTGGTGGGCAAGCAGTTACCCAAGGGGATGGCTACTCATGCGAAGCGCAAGTTCTTCTCCGATCTGAAGCACTACTTCTGGGAGGATCCTTACCTCTTCAGAATCGGAGCAGATGGCGTGATCCGGCGCTGTGTCATGGAGCATGAGATGGGAGACATCCTGTCTCAATGTCACGAGGGACCTACTGGGTCATCATGGAGGAACCGCACGGCGCGGAAGGTGCTACAGTCGGGCTTCTATTGGCCCTCGCTCTTCAAGGATGCAGACACCTTCGCACGACAGTGCGACCGCTGCCAAAGGTCAGGTAACATTTCTGCCCGGGATGAGATGCCCCAACATATCTCTGTTATTTGTGAAATTTTTGATGTTTGGGGTATCGATTTCATGGGCCCATTCCCTCCATCTTTTGGCAATCTGTACATTGGTTGCAGTGGACTACGTCTCGAGGTGGGCAGAAGCTCAAGCCATGCCCACCAATGATGCAAGACGGGTCTGCTCATTTCTGAAGCAGCTGTTCTCCCGGTTCGGGACACCTCGCGCCATTATTAGTGATAGAGGAACCCATTTTCAGGGGCAATTCACTAAACTCCTCTCTCGCTATGGCGTTAAGCATCAGGTGTCGGTGGCCTACCATCCCCAGTCAAATGGGCAGGCCGAGCTGACGAACCGGGATTAAAACGATAATTGAAAAGACGGTGGATCAGTCCCGCAAGGATTGGTCCACCAAGCTCGATGATGCTCTCTGGGCGTATAGGACTGCCTATAAAACCCGATTGGCACTTCTCCCTATAGGCTTGTCTATGGGAAGGCGTGCCATTTGCCGGTAGAGCTAGAGCACAAGGCCTTCTGGGCCATTAAGCTGCTAAACATGGATTTGAGTGTTGCAGGTACAGAACGTAAGTTGCAGCTGCTGGAGTTGGAGGAGTGGCGTTACCACGCCTACGAGAACACCCTGCTCTACAAAGAGCGCACCAAGCGTCTCCACGACGCTAGGTTGAGGGGCCCGAAGGAGTTTCAGGTAGGTGATCGTGTTCTGCTCTTCAATGCACGCCTGAAACTCTTTCCGGGCAAGCTCCGTTCGAGGTGGTCGGGTCCCTTCACGGTGACCCAAGTTTTCCCGCATGGTGCGGTGGAGATCAGCAATGCTCAAACCGAGCCATTCAAGGTGAATGGCCACCTCTAAAATTGTACTTGGGAGGTGCTGTCGAGCGCGCCAGAGCTGCTGATCAAGCTCGAGGACCCTTTGTTTCCTCTACTGGTGTCCAGCTAAAAGACGGTAAAGAAGCGCTGTGGGGAGGCAACCCACCGAGGTTGCATTTTCTTACTCTTTTTCCTTGATTTTTTGTGTTTTGAGTCTTGAGATGTTGATCCAGAGTCAAGTGTCGTTTTTGAGTGAAAACAGGTTGAATTCGGGACTCCGCACTTCGCACGGCCAGGTCCTCAACTTGCACGGCCGTGTGGAATTTTTCCCCTGGCCGTGCAAGCTCTCGGCGAAAATCACACGGCCAAAAGTGCATAATTGCACGGCCGTGTGGCTCGGCCTGGCCTGGCCATATGGCCGACACGGGCAAAAATTTCCTCGCACGGCCGTGTGGAATTTTTCCCCTGGCCGTGCGAGCTCTCGGCAAAATCCGCACGGCCAAAAAGTGCAAATTTGCACGGCCGGTGGAAATCTCTCGGCCAGGCCGTGTCGGCCAACACGGGCAAAAATGCCCTTTGCACGGCCGTGCGGGCCTGCCCGTGCGGCCATGCACGGCCTATAAATTCGGCCAACACGGCCGAGCAGGTCAGAAAATTCATTTTCCTCGCCGGAATCCTCTGTCCTCGCCGGAAAACCGCGACAAAAACCCCCCTTTTCGATTTTTTCGGCCACTTTGGGTCATTTTTTCACCAAATCAACAACAAACCCACCCTTTCTACACCCAAAGCGGCTTATCCCTCCATTTTGAGCGAATTTGGACGACGTTTTTGTCGCCGGAGGCGATTTCCGGCGAGGCTCCGACGAGCACTTCTGGCCACTTTTTCGGCGTTTCCTCGCTTCCATCGCCTTCCCCTCATCATCCCCTACACCTCTACTTGAGTCTCCAGGTTTGATTTTGCCCTTAACTATGTTAATTGTGGAGAATTGAGTGTGTAGGGTGCATGTTAGAGAACCTTATTGAATCTTGTGATTTTTGTGCAATTGATTGAGGGGAATGCATGGAATGTGTTTGAATTGTGTTGGGCAAAGTCCCCCTTGCTTGTGTGAGCCCTTGTGTGTAAGAATTTTGCCAATTTCATGCTTAACTTAATAGTGCACACAAGGTGTTCGATGAAATGTCTGTTTTTCATGCCATGTTGTGGCCACCGGTTGGGGCCCTTAATGATGTAGTTTGAGGGTGTATTTGCTATGGATGTGAACCTTAAGTTGCCTATTTTCTCGTGAATGTGCACCGCCACTCCGATTATGCTTGATTTATCGAGATTTTGACCCCCGAACTATGGATGAAACCATGGTTAGGCTGTTTTCTGCTCTTAAGTGTGGGGGTGTGCTTGACCTTTTCTTTGGCTCTTTTGGTTCCACTTTGGGTTATTCTTTTGCAGGACAATGTCGAAACCTGACCTCAAGCACCCGTTCATCCGGGATCTAAGGAGGGGCCCCACCGAGTATCGTTTCAAGGAGGTCCTGGCCACCCCGTTTGGGCAACACCATTGCTGGTCCAAACGGGAGTTTCGGCGATTGAACTGCTACGAGCAACTCTCCGCCGCCGTCGCCAACCCCACATGGCGTCGTCTGCTCGTCATCTGCGAGAAGGTCTACTACGAGCCCGTGCTGGAGTTCTACACGACCTTCAGGCACAATTCCACGACCGATTGGAAGGACGGTACAGCCGTCCAATTCAGGCTAGGCGGTGCCCCCCGGTCCATGAGCTACCACAAGCTGGCCGAGGCTCTCGACCTCGACGTAGACGACCGTAGGAACTACATCACCGAGGTCAATGATCCGCCGGAGGTGGACTTCGGGAGGCTGTACACTCGCCTGGCTCGGCCAGGCCAGACGCGTCCCTTCCGGGCCGGGAGGACGAAGGCATCTACCCTGCTGCTCGACAACCGCCTTCTCCACCACCTGCTGGCGAAGTCTTACACCCCCGCGGCAGACAGTGCCAGCGCCATCACGAAGAGGGCCATGTACATCCTTTCGATCCGCCAGCACAACCATCCTCTCCACCTGGGTTCGGTGGTGGCCAGGACCTTCGAGAAGACTGCTACAGAACTGAAGAGCCTCCACTGCGGCCCCCTCATCACCCGCCTGGCCACCTACTTTGGGCTTTCACTGCAGGGGTGCACCCAGGAGGGGGACACCCTCATCTTTGGCAGGAAGACGATCGGTAAGATGCAGCTGCTGCGAGAGAGGAACGGTGTTCTATGGATCGATGGGTTTCCAGAACCTCCGATCCCCGCGGAGCCCGAGCCAGAGGACCAGCAGAGGGCCAGGAGGAGGAGGCTGCTGATGATGTGGAGCCCGAGGAGGTGGATGCTGCTGCTGCTGATCCACCACAGACTGACTTCCATTTCGGGAGTAGCAGCTCCGCTTTCCCGGGCCAGGATTACTTCTCCTATCAGTTCGAGCAGCTGTGGATCCAGAACCAGCAGATCCTCGATTAGCAGATGCAGTTCCATCAGCAGTACGCGGAACACCAGGCCGCGTACCAGAGCAGGATAGCGGCTTATGATGAGCGTCTGGATATACTCCAGACACAGCAGGGAGTGACTCTCGCCCACATCGAGCGGGAGAAGCGCCGTTCATGGCGCATGCAGGAGGTTCAGCAGCACCTGCTCCAGCTGCTCCCGGGCGAGTAGCCCGTCTGGAGGACTCCCTGGGATGACTCCCCACTTCCACATGCCCCAGCTGACGGTGATGATGGTGCTGATGGCGCTGCTGGTGATGACGCCTTCATGGCCGACATCGACATCGACTTGGATGATCTTGGCGACGAGTAGGTTGTACTTGTTGCCCGTCACAGTGTGTTTTATTTGTCGTTTTAGACTTTTGTGTGTTTGCTCCATGTGTTAGGAGCTTGAACTTAGTGTCGTTTGTTTTTGTTTCTGGTTTTCTTTTGTGGTTTGTTTATGATGTAGCCGTCTGGGCTAACACTTATCCCTAACGCACAGTGTGCTAGTGTGTTTCTGGTGTTCGATTCGTGCAGCACTGTCCACTCTCCCGTTTGTTTCTCGCTGACTGGTCCACTTCCAGTCCCCCACCAGTGTTTCAATCCGGTAACATCGTTCCCCTTATCTCTCCCTCTACTCCATTGAGGGCAATGTCGTGCTTAAGTGTGTGGGGGGGGGTGCTTTGTATCGGTTGGAATATATATTTGGGTGCTTGGAGCCTAGTCCGCTGTCCGAATCTTACGATTTGAGGGCTCCAAGTACTGCTGTTTGATCATATTGGCACTGTGTTTTGATGGATGAATTGAATGGTTTTCGGATTAATGCATGATAGCTTGATTGTGACTAGGACAACCTATGATGAGGACTGAGACGTGCAGTAGAATTATGTAGGAGTTCAGTTTTTCAACTGTTTGCTTGCCAACTGTGACTTGGATCGATTACTTGTTCGTGACAGTCGTTTATGCATCTGGTTCAGGGTATCAGAATGTGAGATAGAGCATATAGGTAGCCATGTGAGATTTGAGCCTGCTCGTTTCTTTCTTGTGCGATAGATCCCTCTTCCATGATGTGTAGCATTCACGTTGTCACTAGCTAAGATGATGGGGGCATAGGATTAGCCCACGCCCAAAACTGACTGTCCTGATGTGTCATATCCCCTAGTCAGCCCCTTTGAGCCGTGTGTTACCCTTTCTTTTGGTCTATAATGAGAAAATCACCCTTTTGCATCTTTTAGAAGGTTCCACAGAGTGGTTTTTTTTACATATTCTCTGCTGTTTCTGCTACAGTTTATGTGAGTGTTGGAGGTAGTGCGTAAAAGTTGGGCAGATGTTTGAAATATGTGCAGAAGTGGTGGCTCTCTTAAGAAATGAAAAGAAAAATGAAAGAAAAACAAAGAAAAATTGAAAGCAAAAGAGAGCCACTACCAAAAATCTGAATAATGCCCATTAAGTAGTGTTTCATAGCAGTCTGGCTTGGAAATGCTGATGTTTATGCCTCCTTCGCTTTTGTGCTCTTGAGATGTTGAGTATGGCAGAATAGCAGAAAGGAAATACCGGTTTGTTTGACTGTGATTGTGTGGGTTTGGAAATGTGGAACCTTGTGCTATGAATACTTCCACCACTTAAAAGGCCTTTTCCCCATGTCCAAGACCGTAGCCAGTCATTTGAACCTGTGTCTAAGACCTCCTGATTAGTTAGTGGTGACACCCCATATGTGAACTCTGGCATTTAGAGGCTGCCATCATGGTGAAGAGATGTTAGGGATTGAGAGAATAGCATGCACATTTTTCGCACCAAATTGTCCTGACCCCACTGGTCGAGAGTGAGTGATTCATTTTCATATTCTATATACTCTTGTACCCCGGTGAGGACCTAGATTGCTTGGTCTCTGTTCTGATGTCTTGAGTTGGATGCATGAGTTGACTGTTTTGAGTAAGTGGTTGAATCAAGTCTAGGTTGGCTGGTGAACAGAAGGTAGACTCTTCCTTTACTCGATTTTGCTGCACACGAATGTCCTTTGTGGTGGTTGTCCAGGTTGCTATTGAGGTTGTTCATGTGTTGATGTTTGAAAATCAGTACGATTCACGTGTTCGGTGCCTTTATGACTTGTCCCCAATGTTGGTTGATTGAAATATGTAAGCTTACCTGGTGTCTGACTTGGTTTGCTTGGGGACAAGCAAACGGTTTAAGTGTGGGGGAGTTTGATAGACCGTTATTTACACATGTTTTTACCCTCGTTCTTACACCGTTTGAGGTGTTGATTCTCGTGTTTTAGGCCGATTTCACGCTAGGTTGTGCTTGTTTGTGATATTTCAGGTCCTAGTACGTGAATGGAGGCTTGGGAGCGAGTCTGGGGTCGATTGGACAAAGATCGGACGCATGGCGAGATTTCAAGGAAGCCGCACGGGCAGACCGGGGCATCGCACGGCCGTGCAAGTGAGCAAGGTGGCCGTGTGATTTCCACCGAGAGCAAACACGGGCACAAGTAGCTTTCACACGGCCGTGCCAGTGAGCAAAGTGGCCGTGTGATTTTTGCCGAGGCCACACACGGGCAACCCATGAAATCCACACGGCCGTGCAACCCTGGCCGTGTGAGATGGCTGAAGACCGAACTAATCCATACGCTGCGTTTCAACTCGCACGGGCAAAGTGGTGAGCCACACGGCCGTGTGGCCTGCCCGTGTGAGTCGGGAAATTCTGGTTTTTGAGCCAATTTCGAGCCAAAAGTGGGTGAATGGGATTTTCAGAGCAAGAACAGAGCCCTAGAGAGAGAAAGTACGAAGAACACATCCTAGAAGCTATCTTGGAGCTGGGTTTCATCGAATCAAGCTTGGAGATCGTCATAGGAGTGGAAATCATCATCCCGGAGCAGATTTTCCTCATCATTATGAGTATGCCTACTCCGATTACTGTTTTCTCTTCTCTCTCTATGGAGTAGAACCCTTCTCTCACTTGGGTATGAAGAACCCTAGTTCCTTGTGTTAGGGATTTGATTGTAATGACTTGGGATGATATTACTGTTTGATTTTAATCGAATGATGCATGTTTATTGAATTGATTGGAGTCTGATCAGCTTTTCTCGATTTCTGCTGCAACCTGAGATAGATAGAATCTGATTAGGTTGTTAGAGCCTCTTCATTCGATAGTAGGAGATTGGCTATACGAGAGTTAGCCAGTTTACTGCTTTGTACTGGAATTCAATTCCAGTAGTGGAGTTCTGTGTTCATAGCCTCAGCTTTCTATCCCGGTGAAGACTAGTCGTCTGCCGGGTAGTTAGACTGAGAGGGCTTGGTCAGCTTAAGAGATTCCAAGCTACTGTCGGAACTTCCGCAGTCTAATCAACAGTGAATCAACCCAGGGTAATTACAATTGAACCTAATCAAGGGGCTAGGGGGACTCAATCCCGAGTGACTCTTTCCTGACTTTGAAAACCGAACAACTTACTGCTTTCTTACTGCTTTTGCTTTAAACAACAATCACTCGAATTAGTTTGCTAGATAATAGATAATCACGGAGTAAGCAGTAGATCTAGACCCCGGGTTGATATTTGAACTTGCCTGTTACTGCATTCCCGGACTGCGATTACACTTGGTCGCAGTTTGGCGTTGTGTTTTGGCGTGTCATCCATGCACATTCGCCACGCGCCAGAAGCTTTCTTTACCAAAACTACGTTGGCCAACCATTTTGGATATTTTACTGCACGGAATAGGCCGGCGGCCAGCAGCCGCGCCACCTCTTCTTCAATGGCCTTCAACTTTTCGCCCGTGAACGTCCGCCTTGTCTGTTGTCGGGGCTCCGCAGTATTTGGTACTGCGAGGGAGTGTTGCGCCACGTGCCTTGGCACCCCCGGCATATCCTCCGTGCACCAGGCAAAGAGTTCTTGGTATTCTTCTAGAAGCTTTACCAATGGTTCGATCATGTGGTTTGGAACGTGAGTGGAAATGCGCACTTTTTTGTTTGGCTCTTCTGGATTGAGCGCGACCTCGAAGTCTGAGTCCATTGACTCTGGGCGGGGATCCTCAGCGCGGGTATCGATGATGTTTGTCTGTCTCTGTGGCGCGGAAAGCCGCGGGATTTGTTGCACATCCTCTGCCCATGGTGATCCGCGCGACTCTCCAATTCCTGCCTTGGTGGGAAATTTTAGTTTTTGGTGGCACGTGGATGCCACTGCCATGAATTTGGCTAGGAACAGGCGGCCCAATATGCCGGTGTGTGGCGAGTCGCAGTCCACAATGGTGAATTGGACTTGCTTTGATACGCGCGGCTCGTCGTCCCCGATTACGACTGGGAGCGTGACTTATCCGATGACGGCGACCCTTGCGCCGGAGAATCCCACCAGGTTGCCTTGAGCCCACTGGATCAGACGCGGGTCTATGTCCATTTGATCCAACTTGCACTTGAATCATGGTAAAGGAAACCGGATCGTACCGGCCGGTTCAACCGGAAACCGGACCTAGGGCGATACGGTAGAGTAAAGCTGGCCAGAATTTCGTGCCGGCCGGTTTTTTCGGTTCAACCGGCACGAAAGGAAATACCGCCCGGTTTTGGTCTAACCGGCGGTAGCCTTATGGGACTAACATGTCGTCGTTTTACCACCAAAAATTAAAAAAAAAAATTCAGCCAAAGGCCAAAAACGCAAACCCTAATCTCTATGGAAGTCACGCCAAACAGGAGCAAGCAGCCAGAAACTTTCTTTCTTCCCAGCTGCTCCTCTTCGCGACTGGCGATCAGCAAGCGGCGACTCGCGACCAGAGATTGACCGGCGACGACCTGCGACGCCGCTCCTCTTCTCCTCGAGTCGATCCTTGCTCCCCGCTCCGCCGCTGCTCTCTGCTCCGACACTCCTCTCCGCCATCGCTCCTCCCCTGCTCAACCGAACCTCCATGAACCACCAATCTTTCTCTTGCCTCCGGCGGTCCCTTCTCGCACAATCCCTCTTGAGCCTCTACTCTCGTTGATTTTGTGCTGCATTTGTTTGAAAGGCAGAGGATGTGGAATCGATTTTGATAGTGAGAAGGTACAGGGAGAAGGAGGGAGAGAGAATGGGTATGGGAAATTGTCAAATGGATTGATGGTGGTGAGGGCGTACAGGGAGAAGAAAGGAGGAGAGAGAAGGGAGGTAGATTTTGATAGTGAAACATGAAAGGGACAAAGGGTACAGGGAGAAGGAGGGAGAGAGAATGGGAATGGGAAATTGATTGATGGTGGTGACTGGTGAGGGCGTATAGGGACTAGGGAGAAAGAGAATTGAGAAGAAAGGAGGAGAGAGAGGGAGATACGGAAATTGATCCAATGGCCAATATGGTACGTGACAGGAGGGATTTGTGGACTAATTTGAATAGTATATTAATTTATTTTAGAAAAATTATGTTGATATTATATGATTTTCTATTCGCCATCCGGTATATTTCGGTTTTATTCCGGTATTTTCCGGAACGATACAATGTTTTGACCGGTACGGTTTTTTGACAAAAATAATATTTTATTATTACAAAAACGGTATTTAACGGTTTGAAACGGTTAAATCACGGTTCTACCACAAAATACCCTACCAGAAACGAATCCGGTATGATGTCCGGTACGGTTTCCTTTACCATGGCTTGAATAGAACGTCCACCGCGCTTCCCCCATCTATGAGTAGGCGGCGTACCTTGCGATTCCCCCATCTATTAGGGCCGTTATCGTCAGTGGCTCTTCTGATGCGATTCCGCGCGGGAATTCTGAGTTGCCGAAGCTCAGGTCGCACTTGATAGCGGCACTTGTTGTTGCACATTCGACCGCGTGATCCCGCTTTGTCTTTTTCTTTGGTCTGTCCCCTTCGATCGTGACAACCCCTATCTCCTTGCGGATGATGTAAGAGCCGGTTGTCTCATTGTAATCGGCCTGTGGAGGCGGTGGTAGGGCACTTTGTTGCTCTTTCCGCTCTTCTTTCGCTCCCTTTATGTATTCTGCCAGGTATCCCCTTTTTATGAGCCCCTCTATTTCCACGCGCAGGTTGAAGCAATCTTCTATCGTGTGGCCCGGCTCCCGGTGGAAGTCGCAGTGCTTCCTGTGATCGGGCGTGTGCATGAGGGCTCTTATTGGTGCTGGCCAGTTGACGCGGTACCCCTTCTCTCTGATAAGATGGAATATGTTCTTTACTGAGTCGTTCAGGGGGGTAAAGCTCGCCGGCGGGCTCTTGCTGACCTTGTTGCTTGCCATACCCGCTATGGTACTGCTGGAGCGGGAGTTGTGGTCCCGACGCCTTTGTTCTTCTCGCGGGAGAGGTTTTGTTGGTTCGCAGCGACGGACTGATCCCGCTCCCAGTGTTTCTTCCAGAGTAATGGCTTTCTCGATTTTTGTTTCTAGTTCCGAGGAGGAGATGACGGGTCTTTTTGCCAGCGCGCGCTTGAGTTCCGCGTTGGTGGTAGCTTCCATGAGGTGGTGAGCGGCGGTCTCTGGGGTCAGGTCGCGTACCGCCATGGCGGTTCTCGACCATCTGGAGTAAAATGCCCGCAGGCTTTCGCCCTCCTTCTGTTTTAGGTCGATCAATGCTTTCAGGTGGAGTGGCCTCCTTTTCTGGGAGGCGAATTTTGTCGTGAACAGTAGTATGAACTCCTCGAATGTGTGGATGATCCCATTGGGGAGGCGATTGTACCAGTCCAGGCATATGCACGCGAATGTGGATGGGAAGGTCTGACATAGGGCCGCGTTGGAATTTTTCTGCAGTTGCATGCGCAGACAGAAGCTGCTGACATGGTCTTCTGGGTCGGTTGTTCCGTTGTATGTGGGCAGGGTGGGTGGCACCCCGCTTAGGTGCTCCGCCATAATTTCCGCGGAGAGGGGTTGATGCAGGGCCTTTTTGGGCGGAGCGCGGTATAGCGGGGACAGGTGTTGCTCCAAGAAATTCAGGTCTGCCCTCTCTTGCGGGTCTTCTTCGCGTGGACACGGGTTGGTTTGTTTGGCTGTTTGGCGGTCTGTTGGCGGCGCGGCTGGTGGCGCCATGGCTGGGCGCTCAGATGTGGTGCGGTGTTGTCCTTGCTCACCATCAGGGCGATCATTTGGTTCATCTTGGCTTGCATGTCTGCTATGACCTCGTTTTGTTTGGTCATTTGCTGGCGCATCTCTTTGGCCGTCAGTTCGGGCTCTTCCTCTTCAATCAAGACTGCGCTGAGTTCACTCGCCTCCGCG
The DNA here is from genome assembly GCA_946122785.1 of Linum tenue. Taxonomy (NCBI): domain Eukaryota; kingdom Viridiplantae; phylum Streptophyta; class Magnoliopsida; order Malpighiales; family Linaceae; genus Linum; species Linum tenue. The sequence continues at coordinate 74,640,870 of CAMGYJ010000005.1, read as the reverse complement.
AATGACCTTGAGTTCGTCATTGCCTTGATTGGGGTTGCTTCGTTGGGGGTGCTGTTGCTTGGCTCTGCCATTTGTGATCTTTCTGTTCTATCGTTTCTCTACTCTGGCCCCACGGTGGGCGCTAATTGTTTGAGTCTAACTGAGAGTAGGAGGTAGACTCCGGGGAATGAAAACAGGGTGAGAGAAGAGAATGATCAGAAGCTTAGAACACAAAGGTTTTAGGGAGGAGAAAGTCTTTGTTTTAGAGTGTGAAAGTGTGGCAAAAATGCGATCCCCTCACCCACCAGAGTAAATGCCATATTTACAAAGGTGACGTGACTGCTGACATGTCAGTCTTTAGACCATACTTCTACCTAGGACTAGGGGGGCTCACTCATGATGATCCCTAGGACTATGATTGGACCGTGACATGACTGCTCTCTGATGGATGCGGTGCCGTTTGTGGCCTCCCTTGGCTTAGTCAACGCTCGACTGAGACGTCGTCGTTCGGTGTCTTGGCGCGAGACTCTCTCACGGGTGGAGGTGTAGCCGTGTTGCCACTGGCGCGTCTGGCTCTTCTGTGGTGACTCCGCGTTATTATACTGACGCGAGTAGACCCGAGCCGCACCCCAACAGTTGTATTTGAAAGTTTTGGATGCTTTGTGATTAAGTTAGGAGAACGGTTGATTAGATCGAGTCTTGAGAAATTGGAAAATGCCCTATTTTTCAGAAATCCACGGTTTTAGCTCTATTATCACATTCGTCAAACCGTGACAATGTGGCAGAGACCATGATCTTGAAGGGCATGATCTCCACTTATCCAAAACTCACCTTTTTGCCTGAGATCACGGTAGGGGAGTTATTTTCATGGTCTTAGTGACCGTGAAAATCGAGCCCGTCCGTGAACCTCGAGATTGTGCTATAAAAGAGAGACCGTGACCCCCCATTCTTCACAAACGATTTTTTGCCACAATCCTCTGAACCTCATCGGAAAATCGCGATTCCAATCCATTTCCCGTCGAGTTTGTCGACTTTCGGCCGTGCATTTTCAAAACCAAAACTAGACCCATACTTCTCGCCTCTTCGCCGAAGTTTTGGAGCGATTTGGCACAACTTTTTCGGGCAAGGCAATTTGTAGGTGAGCTTCCGGCCCATTTCTTGGCTGTTTTTCGACTCCCTCGCCAACTTCTCACCTTCCCCTTCGATCCTACTTGTGTCTCCGGGTGTGGTTTGAACTTTTACTTTGTTAATTTTTGAGAATCAGATTAGGGTTGTTAGGTGAGGGGATTTTATGGATTTATGCATGAATATTGAGTCGATTTACGATGATTGAATGGTGCATGAAGTGATTGTGGAATGGATTGAGCCTTGGTGCGCAAGATTTGGTATAGTTTGTGAAAATGCCCACCAAGTGCAATATGTGAATGATTGTTTGATCCACTTTTATCCATGATGGTTGGTGGCTATCGAGGCATGGTTTAGGTATGAATTTGCAACCTTGATGAACTATGAATCGCCTAGAATCATGCCTCGATGTGTCTTGTGTGGAAATCGGCTTAATCGTTTGACAATCGATCTTGGGAAAAGCCTTTAAAGGCATATAGTCATAGTGGAAGCCTAAGTTTGGGGGGGTTCCTTTTCTCCCCATTGATTTGAGATTGATGAATGTTTCCACGTATGTTGTATGGTTTTGATGGTTTTGCAGGATGGATGATGTGAATCACCTGTATCTTGCGGCGGTCTCACGGTTGCCTGCCTTAAAGGTGGTATGAGATTCTGGAGAAGGGCTCCGATGGGGCCCCATTGGAGACTCGATTTCAACCAATTTGATGATATGAACTGTGGGGATGCCATGAGGGAAGTTGTGGCACACCCCCAATGGCGCTGGCTCCTTGTGATTGAAGACAACATTTTTGCAGAACTTTGCGTAGAATTTTTCAGTATCCTCTTCGTCCATAAAGAGAGAGATTCGTTTGGGAACCTGGAGCCCCTACATTAGTTTTCGTTTGGGAGGCTTGCCTTGAATCTTGAGTTCTAGTGAGCTTGCGCAAGCTATGGTGGTTGAAGGGAGCTCGGGGGCTGAGCTGGAAATGGAAAATCTGCGCACTCCCCCTATGCGCACCGAATTCAAGGAAAAGGTTGGGGGTGGGGGATGGGGGGTGGGGGAGGTGGCTCTTAACCCACATTCTAGCATTCCTTGTCTTTTTCCATTTGGTATTTGACAGAAAGTTTTAGCATTTAGGGCTTTTTAGCATTTCCCAATTGTTGTTGGAGTTGTTCTTTTAGCATTTTTGGTATTTTGGGTGAGTTGTTGGAGATGGTCTTAAGGGAAAATGACGGAAGGTAATAACCGTGAAAAAATTTGAATTATTGAACTAATCTTAGTGACTATACGAATGCAATAAAATTATTTTAGTAACAAATATAAAATATTTTAGTAATCCTAATGACAAATTTGCAATTATCCTATTAAATACAAAAAGACAAAACATCAAAGAGCTTACCTAGCTAGACACGTTCGCATGGGATGATGTCTTTCTTGAAACCCGTTTACTTCCTCCAAACGTTCTACGGCAGCGTTTCAGCCAATCGTAAAGGACAAAGCGGCACAGGCTTGTATCGTAGCTGCGAAGAGTAGAGGACCAAACAAGCTCTTGTCACGGCTTTATCGCATCGTAAGACTGAGTGCTGACGCGGGCGGGTGTTAATTTTCTTAGAAGATTGTTTGGTTTCAGAGAAAGAAAGTAAATTTCCTTTTCTGTGGTTTTCGAGGCCAAATCCCTAATCCGCTTCCCACCTCCGGGCCGGGCACTCTTTTCGGTACCTTCGCCGTCCTCTCTCTTTCTCTTCGATCCTCTCCCCGGCTTTTGGATTTGGAGGCAGATTTGTCCTTTATCCCAACTTCCTTAAAGGTCGATCACTAATCTCCACCTTAGCTCTTTCTCTTCCTCTTCTTCTACTCGTTCTTTGGTACTACTCGTTTTCAGTTGTATCAGTTTACAGTTTCCATTTCCTTGGTGGGTTGTATTGAATTGTCTTGGAACTCAACCAACATGCCTTCCTGATAATGATGTTGTGAATCTCCTCTCCTTTCTCTCTTCCTCTCTCTCTCCCTCTGCAGTTGGCTGGAGAATTTTGATTTCCACTGCATGCTTGAATTGGACTCCCAAGGTAGATTTGTTGGCGAGAGTTCAGTTTTCTTTCTTCTCCTGAATTGCGCGTTTCAATGATTTGGATGGGAATGACTGACTGCAGTACTTAGGAAGTATCATGGTTACCAGTTACAATATCTTGATTACGACACGTCTATTCTGACTAAAAGCATCTGTCTGAGCGTTCGCTTACCGGTGTTTGTTTTGAATTCGCTGATTTGGATTGTTGTAATTTCTTGGGTCTCTCCCTGCCCATTTCCTTCGTTACCCTGCGGAGTTTCAGAGGTTGAATAGTGTAGTCTATCTATCATCTTTTGCTTCTTAAGGAACGGCTAATGTTTGATGAATCCCTTGAATGAATGACGCAGGTATTGTGTGGAGTAAAAGATGACTACTTTGGATGCCACAAGAGCTGAACTTGCCCTCGTAGTTTTGTATCTGAACAAGGCCGAGGCAAGGGACAAGATATGCAGGGCGATTCAATATGGCTCTAAATTCCTGAGTAACGGGCAACCCGGAACTGCTCAAAACGTAGACAAATCCACCAGCTTGGCAAGGAAAGTTTTCCGTCTCTTTAAGGTCAGCTACAGTCAGTTAACATTATGTGTTCGGTTATGTTGTGGGGTGTTCCGTTTGCAATCCATGCTTTACTGACATTTTCCAAAAACTTGCAGTTTGTCAATGATTTGCATGGTTTGATCAGCCCAGTACCTCAAGGAACTCCTCTTCCTCTTGTTTTGTTGGGAAAGGTATGTGTGAAGTTCTACCAATGAATAATTTAATGTGTTTTCTTTCTGCTCTTTATTTTGCTCTTATGTGATAGTTCACTTTATTGATATTGCAGTCCAAAAATGCATTGTTGTCCACTTTCTTATTCCTTGATCAAATAGTTTGGCTTGGTAGAACTGGCATCTATAAGGTATGTTGTACTTTCTTGCTCACATATTTGAATTTGAGATTGGATTTTGGCAATTCTCAAAACCTTCTTTCTATTCTATTGTAGAACAAAGAACGAGCTGAGCTACTTGGTCGCATCTCTCTGTATTGTTGGATGGGGTCATCAATCTGTACCACTTTGGTTGAGGTTTGTGATTGAATCGCTCCAGGAACCGAAACCCCAAGACGGGTTATTGTTCTTTGTTTGGCTGAGATAGTTGCATAATGTCCTAGTATTCTCTCATACCAGGTTGGGGAACTCGGTAGGCTGTCTGCATCAATCAAGAAGTTTGAGAAAGAGCTTAAGAACACTGATAAGTATCAAGTACGAAGCTATCCATTTTATACCCTCAATTCCTGTTGGTCAGCTGTTTGCTTTCCAGATGTCTTATGCCCTGGTTGCTTTTGGTACTCTTACTGAATGCAGAACGAGCAATACCGTGCTAAGCTCCAAAAGTCAAATGAGAGGTCACTAGCTCTCGTCAAGGCAGGCATAGATATTGTGGTTGCAGTTGGGCTTCTGCAGTTGGCACCCAAGAAAGTTACTCCTCGTGTAACTGGAGCATTTGGATTTACTAGCTCCTTGATCTCCTGTTATCAGGTATGTACTCGACGTGTATGGTAATGCATATAGTGAGAGCGCTGTGTAGATGTTTGGACAATTATTTCCGCTGTTGCTGTGAGCAGTACGATATAGTATATTTGTATTGATTACTAGAGTTCAAGTTCCTGCGATTTCAAATTGATGTAACTGTCACCAAAGGAGAGGTGCATTGTGGTCTGCAGTGAGGAGAATTGATGAGTTTACCCCTTTTCATGGTTTTGCAAATGTAGTTGCTTCCATCACGACCGAAGTCAAAGATAGCCTGAAGAGGATGCACAACGTTGGAATGAATGCGATGGTCAAGGGAAGGATAGCTTGATGGTTTGCCAGAGGAATACTCTAAGCTAGCATGGAATGTTTTGGTGCTATGCTGAAGAAAAACTTCAACTTTGGTTTTAAATAATTGGTTGAGAGTTTGTTATATAAAAAGTTCTTGTTCGGTGTAAGCATTTTGCTTTTGGGTTTGTGTCTCAAAAACCTTGCGTCACCACCATACTTCATCGGTCATGCATTCCTGATCTGTTGGAATAATAGTATAATGGAAGTTGAATCTAGTGCTCGACAGGCATCATTAGTACGAAAAATTTCCGACGATTGGCCCAAATTGTCAATAATTTTTGGTAAAATGCTATGAATGGACCGAAGTGTTAGTAGCATGCTAAAATAATTCATTAAAAGTAATATTGTAATTATCTATTTATAGGAGCAATTCACCTACCCTCTATCCCATGTATTTTAGCACAATGGGTCAATCTTTTGCGGCAATATCTCAAGGAGTTTCCTGGTAATATGGCACCTAACTCAAAAGAAGGATGTCATACGGTAACTCTTAAAAGTGGTTGACCATTGAAGTAATTTCAGAGACCAATGCCCCGAGCACTTTTGAGGAATGTTCAAAGAGAAATTGCTCAAGAAGAGAATCGTGTTGAAGAAGAAAGGATTGTCCCCCACCAAGATCAATATCGAGGAGGAAGATATTCCTAAGAAGCCTCAAGTACCCGAATACATTCCAAAGGCATCTTATCCCAAGAGATTGTTTGAAAGTGACTTACATCATGAATGTGCTCAATGAAAGGATACTATCAAGCAACTCAAGGCAACTGTTCCTTTCTTGGAGATGGTTATGACGATTCTCAAGTATACAAATTTCTTAAGGAAATCATATCGAGAAAGAGGAAAATGGAGGAAGTTGCTATGGTCACCATGAGTGAAGTCACTTCAACATCTATTGGTTGCGAAGGCATGCCTCCAAAGATGAGAGATCCAGGTGTGTTTACCATTCCTCGTACCTTAAGTGCAAGACTTTTTGAAATTCTTTAGCCGACTTGGGTTCGAGCATCAATATTATTGCCTACAAGGAGCTCAAACTTGTGCCACTAACTCCAGCAAGCATGAAGATTGAGCTAGTTAACCTATCTATTGCTACGCCTTGTGGTATAGTCGAAAATGTCTTGGTAAGATGCGCTCATTTTGTTTACCCTGTGGACTTTGTCATCCTAGACATCGAAGGGTGTGTTGATGCATCAATCATTCATGGCTAACCCAAGGACAATCATTGATGTTAGCGAAAGCCGAATCATACTAAGGTTTGGTGAGGTAGAGATCCGATACAAGATGAACCCAGTTCCCAATTTTCACAAGTATTACAAATGGGAAGATGTGGAGAAGGATTGTGTGCCAATCACGCCACCACCAACACCACCTTCTAGTCCCGATATGATAAAGTCATAATCTGCAATTCTCCAGACCGTTCTTGATTAATTTGGAGACTAGAAAAAATCAGTCCCACTTGCAGCAAAATATTTTGCTAAGGTGCTAGCTACCCAAACTAAACACCACATATTGAACCTACCCACTTTATTAATAATTGCATCCAGAGGCTTCCATGAAAGGCGGTGGACAACCTTGAGATCATAATAAATAGATGGCCTTGGAGAGGCTTGTAAGGCAGAGAGAGCTAGAGAGCATAAGGTCCTCTCAAAGGGGTTAAGGCAATAAACTTGCTTAATCCATGGGGAGAATATGTGGGTTGAGAGTTTGTGAGGGTAAGAGCAAAATAATAAAGAGCAGCATCTCTAATGTAAAAGGCAACAATTGCCTATTGTAATATTGTTCTGTTAATAATATTGGAGTGAAATAATTTTCTCTGGTATTCGATACTAAACCCACTACATATTTCCGCTGTGACCAACAAATTTGATATGAGAGCTGATACCACTATCCTAGCCTCCTAAACCAGTCCCATATATCCTACCCATAAAAAAATTCCCCCCATATCATGGCAGTAGTCCAGGCGAACACAATGTTCGTGACGAAGGAACATTAATGGAGCAAGGCTATAAATGGAGAAAGGCTGAAAAGGAAAATCCGACGGCAACAACAACATCAACTCAACTGCATTATATGCCAGAAGACTGCTGACACGCTAAAACACAACACCAAACTGCGACCAAGTGTAATCGCAGTCCGGAAATGCAGTAAGTGGCAAGCTCTATTTGTCAACCCGGGGTCTAGATCTACTGCCTACTCTGTGATTATCTATTAGCTAGCAAACTAAGTCGAGTGATTGTGATTTTAACTAAAAGCAGTAAGAAAGCAGGAAATGATTCAAAGTTCTTTAGTCACGGTGGCAGTGACGAGGTCTTCGTGCTTCCGCTTCTTTGCAAGAATCCCTTTTAGATACTTGGCATACCTTGGCATGTACACCATTTCCTCCAAGAAAGAGATTCTGATTCAAAGCTTCTTGAGCATCTCCATGATTGTGCATCATTCCACCTCCAAGCGTTCTTTGTGCACCCTTGTAGGGAAAGGAAGATGAGGCTTGTACTCAACCCACTTGTGGTGGCTTCGGCGATACCTTCTTAGCCTCTTCACCCTCTCTTTCCGAGAGTTCTTGTTCATCAATCTTTAGAGGGGCTTCCTCCTATTCAATTGTCTCCTTAGCAACAACATTCGGAGTTACCTTCCCGCTCCTCAAGAGAATAGCATTGCATTGCATTTTGATCCTTAGGGTTGGCAATAGTTTGGGAGGTAGAGCTCCTCTCGGTCTCTTAGTGATGATCTCGGCAAGATTGCCGATTTGGGTCTCCAAGTTTTGAAGAGTTGCTTGATGGCTTCTTAGACCCCCCTCAGCCATAGAAAAATTATTTTTGATACCTCTATAAATTGTCCAATTTTCTCGAACTTCTGAGAACTTGTACTCACAAAGGTGGTGACTAGGTCTTCTAGTTTTGCAAACCTGTCGGGTTATTGTTGTTGTTGGAAGCCTTGACCACCTTGCGGTTGGAATTGTTTTTGTTGGAAGTTCGAGCCTTGGAATTGTGGCCTTGGTTGATAATTCCCCGTTGCTCCTTCGAAACCGGGGGGGTCTTGGATTCCTTGGGAAAGACCATGCAAAGTTGGGATGGTTGCAACCTGGATTGTAGGTGTTCCTATAGGGTTATTGTTGTTGTTGCTCCCCCTAGCATTGGCAATGAATCTCACTTGCTCTTCCAGAGTACTTGCTTCCCTCATCAATTTGTACTCCGCAATCTCATGGACTTGAACACCAATCACACGCCATCATCGGCTTCTTGCCTTGCTTTTTATCTTCTAGAAGCGCCGATATCAACTTATCAATCTTGGAGGTAAACGGAGAATCCGCCTCCGTGGTGCGTACTGGCTTCCCTTCTAACATGTCTCTTTAAACCCCAATCATACACCCCTTTGTTTCCATATCTTCAAGCAAAGCATCATCTAGGGTGGATTCTTTTTCATGAAGTTCCCTTGACATAAGGAGTCAATGAGAATCTTATCTTCTTGAAGAAGACCGTCGTAGAAGGTTTCGATCCGAAACTGCTCTCCAAACTCATGATATGGACATTGGAGGAAAAAGTCAGGGTACCTCTCCCATGCATCCCTCAAAGTCACATCCTCCTCTTGGGCAAGTGAGTGATCTTCTTACGCCAATTCGCCATCTTGGAAGGTGGACAATATCGGGCCATTAACTTGTTGAGCAAGTCATCCCATGAGGTAATCGAGAGGGGTGGTCTATTGTTGAGCCACCTGACCTCTTTCCCCGCGAGAGAGTAGGGGAAAACCCTCAACTTCAAAGCCTTTTCGGATACCCCATTGATCTTCAAACTTCCAGAAATCTCAATGAATTTCTGAACATGCTTCCTCAGAGACTCATCCTTGAGCCCATGGAATTGGAGGTTGTTTTGGATCATCGTGACGAGGCCAGGCTTGATCTCGAAATTGTTGGCGGCCATGGACTGATGCAAAATGGTCCAATGAATGTTTGCCTCCTGCCGAGCCATATAGTAGCCCATGGTCCTCAGTTCCTCATTCCCATTTTGGCCGTTTTGATTCTCTGCCATCTTAGCTTCAATTTCTTCCTCTTCCTCCGATTCAACTTCCTCTTCAACTTCAACTTCCGGTTCACCTTGTGGCTGTCCCCTCTCCTCAATCCTTCTCCTTGCCTCAACCAACTCCCTCTCCCAAGCTAAGAGTCGGAGAGTGCGATTCAGGTTCTCGTCTAGTGGCACCACAGATATTGTATTATTCCGTGTCAAACACCCTCCTTCACACACTTCAAAGAAACACAACTCGAGCCAAACGCAAGCAAGTTCACAATTAACAATGTAAAAGCTAGATTAACACCAAACGAGCTTTTCAAAATAATGGATCAAATTTCCCCGGCTATGGCACTAAAAACTTGACTCTTCCGAATACCACGATTTAAGATCCAAAATAGAGCCCAAGTATAAACTCTAGCCGAGTGCAGTATAGAACAAGTATTTAAATGTCAAATACTGGCTGGTCCATGTACCACTACTTCAATCGTTTTAAACATTATCTAGCAATCGATGTTTGGTTAAAACTATGGATTACAATTGAAAGAAAGCGAAAAGGTAAATAGTTTTGAACACTAATTGAAAAGGCTTCACCCGGGTGTTGCTCCCCCTAGCTAGGTATCAAGATTAGACAAAAAGAATGCAAGTATGCGGAAAGGTGGTTGTAAACCGTAGAGAAGTGCAACTAGTGAAGAGGCTTCTCTCTCGGTCGATAGGCCAAGGAATGTCAAAACAAGCTAAAGAATTAGCTCTCTTGACCAATGGACTAAGGGTTGTCAAGGCTTCTCCCCCGAATCTTAATCCGGATGGCTAAACTACAACCAACAAGGTGCTAAAATGTAGTATAAGGTTTGCCCTAATTTGGCCAAGGTAGGAGGCTCAATTTGGCTAAAGAATTCAAGCTTTTAAAAGCCTCTTCTTAGCAAGAATGGGGATTTCCCTCTACCTAGGTCAAAATGGAATAATAATGAGAAATGGGAAACACAACTCAACCTTCATGAAAATACCTCAGTGCTCGCATTAAAATACAAACCACACTCAAAACATTCAATTCATATAATCAATCACATAGTTCTAGGTAGGATTCAAAAACACCCAAGTGAAACAAGGGAACTACTCCATGCTAAGACTAGGGAATACACAAAGGAGAAGAGAAAAGACCATATTGAGATGTTCTCCTTCTTCCTTTGGTGTGGAGATCTACCTAGGTGGATGAGATTCCCAAATCTTGAAGTTTGGATGAACCCTAGCTTTCTTCTCCTTTGTTGTTCGTCACTCTCTCTAGAAATCTCAGGAAGAAGAAGCATTCTCTCATTAGGCTCCCCCTTCTTCTTTCAACTCACTTACCCTTTTATACCCAGATTGAATGTGTTTCACGGTCCTAGTTCACAGTCGTGAACTCAAAGCCTGGACCGTGATCTTGAACAAAACCGCGCCGGTTTATGAAAGGAGTTCACGGTCTGGAGTGGATTATCACGTTTGAGTGATCGTGATTTCTTGATACGATCCAAAATGGCCAATTCTAGAAGTCTCAGTTGCTTGATGAAGAAGCTATCTCAATTGGCCAAAGAACGGTGAAAATCTGGTAAAGTGTTTTGGCAGTTTCAGGGGTGCCTACTTTGGGAGGCCGTAGAGTACAATTGGCTCAATGAAAATTCAAGGTTAATGGCTTGTATTGAAGATGGAGTGTTTATCTACACATTGGTATGATTGGAAGATCTAGGTGAAGTCCATAAATTCAATTTCCAAGCTCACCAAAAGCCTATGTCAACACAGGAAAAATGCCAGAATCTGCTAAAGTATAAATCATTGATTGAGAAGCCTACTTTGGAGCTCTATTCGAGAAGCATGGATGAGAGTCAATTATAGAGGCTTCTACCACATCAAAGTAGGTATGTTTGTCTACAAATTCAAGGAATTGGATGAAATATTGGTTACCTAGAAGGCTTCGAACGACAGGCTCAAAGTTAGTATGAAGTCACGAAAATCTACCAGTGTAAAAATCAGGATTTTCTTTCCTTATTCAACTAGGATTGTTAGATTTGATTCATTTTCGAGTTAGATTGTATTTAGAATTCCTTGTTAGTGTTTAGACGTAGCTTAGATCTATTTAAACTCATTTTTACCTTGTAATCGTCAGACTTCGATTAATCGAAAAGAAACCGTTTGGTTTGTTCAAGTTTGCGAACTTGTTGGGATTGGTGGATTCTAAACTTGCTGAGCTTGTGTATCGATTTAATATTTTCTTCATTCGTGGCCGAGCAACTACACTTTTATACCATACGAGCTCCCCAAGTGTGGAATTGTCCGCTGGTTTCGTTTAATCCCAATTTCGTATTATGAACGCGTTGTTCTTGATTCGAGTTCAATCCATCTTCGGATTGATTGTTTGCTATGTTACTTCGATAACATAACCCCCCCCCAGCAAGGTCGTATTATTTCTTTGAGGCCCGCGAGACGTGCAAAAAGTTTTTATTCCTTTGCTCTTCACGGTCTGGGCTCCATTATCACGGTCTAGCTGACCGTGAAAACTCGGCTTCCACCGTGATCAGCAGGTGCTTCCTCCCTTCGATCCGTTTTCACCCCTTTCCGTCCAACTTTCATTCCCGAGGTCAATTCCACCTGCTAGGATCTGAAACACACTAGAAACAAGCACGACCTAGCATAAAAACGAACCTCGCGAAGTGAAAATGCCTCAAATATCTCAAGAATATGAGGATAAAATGTGTACAATTGGACCCGAATCAAGCTTGGACTTGGAAATTTTCAACATGCTCAGGTGTCGAGTCATAATCTCCAAAGCAATTGCCCATCCTCAGTGGCACAAACTCCTCTCCATCGTCAAGCTACGTGTGGAGTTCTACTCCACATTCATCCATGAGATGCCCACTAGTCGGCGCAACCAACTCTTCGTAGAGTTCATGCTCAGAGGGATCCATCACGTCGTTGGTTATGATAACATGACACATGCTTTAGGCCTCGACATCAGAATCATGATGATGCCCGGGAAGTCCTACCCCTAGGAGGTCAACCCGCAGAGGGTGTACGAGGCAATCTGCCTCCCAGAGTGAGTGATTCATTCATCTTATCTTGTTCATATCATACCCCGATGAGGACCTAGTTTGTTCATTACTTTGTTCATATGACATGATCTTTATGCATGGATAGTTGTGATTGGTGAGTCGTCATTGCAAGATATATTTTGGTTTGTGAACAGGGTGAGTAACTTTTCATTTGCACATTCTTAATGCATTCGAATGTCATGTGTGGTGGTTGCCAGAATGCTTGTTGTTGTCCACATGTCGGTGCCAAATAGACATTTAGATCCATCCACTTTGTGCCCTTTGACATGTCCCCAAGTTATTATGTTTAGGTTGAACATATACCTTGTTTGAGATTGGTTTACTAGGGGACAAGCAAACATCCAAGTGTGGGGGAGTTTGATTCAGGCATAATTACACATGTTTTCACCCCATATTCTTGTGATATTTTAGGCATTTACGTCGCCTGAGGTTCAATTTTACGCTAGTTTGTGCATGTTTCCAGCATGTTTCAGGTCTTATCAGGTATAATTGACCTCGAGAGTGAAAGCCAAACGAAAGGGCAAAAATGGCGCAAAATGGACAAAAAGGCAAAGATCACTGCCAAAGCACTTTTATCACGGGTGGGAGACCGTGAAATGGACCGCAGACTGTGAAATTTGCCAGGTTCCAGGAGGTTCCGCTCGTCCCATAGGCAAGTCAAAGATCACAAGCACCAGACCATGACAATGTCGCCCTGGCTATGAAGATGATAAGTGAAACGATCCATATTGGGTCGAGATCACATGCAAGCTTCGAAGATCAAGACCGTGGTATGTGACCATGACAATCGCACGAATGGAGTATAAAAAGAGGGCTGAGGTGAAACCAAAAGGGAGGAATCTAAAGTGAGATTGGCTTCTTCTTCTTGAGCTAGAGAGAGAGAGTCATAAACCAAAAGGAGAAAGAAAAGGGTTTTGACCTACCCAAGGCTTGAAGAGCGGAGATTTCTCCTCCAAGGAGGCAATCCAAGCAACTAGAGTGGCGGAGAAGCAAGTGACCATGGGTTTTCTTTCCATCCTTGTATTATTCCTCTTCTTATTCATGGAGTAATTCTCCAGTTCACTTGGGTATTGTGAACCCTAGTCTAGAAATGTGATAGGTTGTATGAATTGATTGTTGTGTGTGTTGGGTTTGTGTTTAATACAATGTTTGAGGTATTTTTCCTGATTCTCGAGTGTTGTTCTTCATATCTCAAAGTTAGGTCATATTGACCTATGTGGAGGAAATCCCCCTCTGGGCCTTAAGAAGCTAGATCTCTTGACTAATTCGGTAACCCCATCTAGGGAAATTAAGGGTAGGCCTCAAACATCAGATCAGTGCTATGAATCTATCATGATTAGTTACTTTTTCACAATCCTAGATTAGCCTCCGAGTGAATGGTCTTAGCAATCCTTAGTCGATTAGTCAAGAGAGCTAGCTACCTAGCTTATTGTGACATTCCTTGATTAATCATCTAAGAGAGTGGGGTTTCTCCTCTAATTGCATCCTCTTCACGGTTTATGAACACACCTTTCTACACTAGCATTCTATTCGGCTAACCTTGATATGAGACTAGGGGGAGAAATACCCGGGTGAAGCTTTCTCACTTCTAATTCATCACAATTTACTTTCTTTGCTTGCTTTCAACTATAGTTCTATAGCTTTAACTCCAAACCGTTTGCTAGATAAAATTTTAAATGATTGAAGTAGTACATGAACCGCCTCAGATTGACATTTAAAACACTTGCCCTATACTACACGCTTCAAGAGTTTTCAACTGGGCTCTAGTCAGGATTTAATTGTTAAATTAGGAACGAGTCACTTGCCTCCAAGCCTTAACTTTCGATCTAGGTCTTAAAATATGACATCAAAGCACAACCTAGCATGAAGTCGACTTAAAATGCGAGAATCGACCATCAAACCGTCTAATAATAGTGGGGAAAACACGTGCAAATATTTAGTTATCAAATCCCCCACACTTAACTTTTTGCTTGTCCCTAAGCAAACCTGACTCAAACCAATGCAACTCCACAAAATTTCATAGCAACATGCAACCCCGATCGTCAGTAGAGGACTTCCTAGGTCATTTAGCAGCTTACAAGGTCAACCAATTCCTAAGACATCCCCTATCTCTCACGACACGAGCTCTAGTCTCTAACCAGGATCATGCAAAGTAGTGATCCTCGGACAGATAGTTGATGGATGTAGAGAATCTCAAAATACACACAACCATGGACTCTTCTTCTCTGGTTCTCTTTTCCCTTCATTTCATTAGTTGGAACCCCTTTTCCTTACTCTTTCGAGTCCTTTTCCATTCATTTCGAAAGATGGGGTTCTAAGCAATTTTTGTATCTCTGTCAATTGTTAAAGTGCTTCTTTTAATCATTTACCTCAACCCGTGTGCAGGGTCAATAATTTAGGGGGGGGGGGGTCGGAAGCTCTGTCTGCGCCCTTAAAAACATATCCTCAAGTAGGCTATCCATTCTACAGGTGAAACGTTTACTTGTACTAGAGAGAAACTAGCATTACCTTGTAGGAATACCCCACTAAAGATCAACTAGTATCTCTTCAAAAACCCAATTTATTGCAATGAACGGTGCCACAAACGTAGGGCTTACCCCATGCTTCAAATTTTGGACATAGAGAACCAACTGGTTCTTATTAAGCAGAATTAGAGCACCCAACATGATATAAGAGTCCAAAACATAGGGAGAGTCATCGATACCTCATGAATCCAATATTCTAAAGCAACTAGTTCACAATCAACCGACACAACATGAAAATGATAGGAGACCTATTGTGCAACAACATCCTCCATAGTGCTACACTAACCTCCCTAGGTTGCATATCACTCTAAGGAATGAGGATTCAAAGCATACTGAGCAAGAAATTTGCAAGGAACAAGTACTTGAAGCCCTCAAATCTTAAAATTTGGACAATGGACTAGCCTCCAAGCGTACAAACACATCTATGCATTTAAAGATAAACACCCCACACACTTAAGATCGGCATTATCCTCAATGGAGAAGAGGAAAAGATAAGGAGATAAATGTTATCAGGAGAAATGACTACAGTAAGACTGGAAAGTGGACCAGCCAGCGAGGCAGACTAGAAGGCATACCAGCCAGTGAAACATTGATAGAACACAATAACCACTAGAGCACATCACGTTAGAAATAGTTGTCAACCCAATGGCTACAAAAACAAAAGAAAAAAATAAACACAAATCATCCAGTTCGACACTCCTCAAACAAACAAAACTAACCACAAACACAACATAAAACACAGAAACAAACACCAGGGCTTGCAAGCATAGTCTACTTAAGGCAGGTGAAGTCGATGTCGTCCATGAATGTGACATCCCCCTGTGAAAAGGGTGGTTCATGCGAAGGGGAATGCTCCCAATGGTAGCGATAAGTGGGATGACCCAAACTCTGTTGGACAAGGAACTTTTAGGTCTCCATCATTAGGTGGCTCCGGTCCTTCTCTCTCTCTCTCTCTCTCTCTCTCGGTAAGGTCAAGGAGCATACCATGCTGGGCCTCAAACCGATCCAGGCAAGCATCAGACTAGTTCATGCCAACGGCGTACTGCACCTGCTGAGCCAAGTACTGCTCCAGGAACTAGAGTTGATGGTCTCGAGCAGCTGGTTCTGGAGGGCTAGTTGTTAGAACTACTCGATGAAGAATTCCATCGACGGAACAGAAGGATCAAAGGATGACTCACCTCGCATAGATCTCTGTCATGGAGGCGAGGAAACATGGGGAGTCTGTTGCTGCAGCCTCATCAGCATCATCCACATCATGGTCATCATCGTCCTTGTCATCATCGGTTAGAAGAGAGAGACCATCAAACCACTCTCGGCCATCAGCCGCAACTAGAAGAAGAGCATTGCAGAGTATGGTCTTGTTGAGGGGTGTGAGTTGTACTAGTTGTTGATGTTCGTCAAATCGCGGGGATCCACCTCGAAGTGGTGCGACAGTCAGGTGATTATGGGACCGCAGAAGAGGTAGTTAGGCTTCTTGTTGAATTTGTAGAGGGTGGTCTCCACAAGAGAGCCGAGGTGAGTGGGTGCGATGCACTGAGCATGTAGTACATGTGGTAGAGCACGCGCTTAATGAGCTTCAGTGAACCACAAGCGCTAGGAACCACCGAGCGAGTGAGAAAGAGGTTCATGATGTACCTCTCGGGTCGTAGGGTGGTAACATTGGTCTGCCTAGGGTCAAACATCATCTGAAGAAACTCTGGGCGATAAATCTTACAGTAGAAGTTGTTGGCGTGCAGGTCAGCCGGGTTGGCAACTTCCTTAAAATGGGTGTACAAAGAGGAAAAGTTGATCCCCAATGCTCTGGCAAGGCCATCTAAATTCATCTGTCATGGCTGCCCGCCCAGCTTGAAGGTGATAGCATCAGTGGTCGAGGGTCGCCTTAGTGTGGAATTCGAAGGTGATATAGAACTCCTAGACCAACTCCTGGTAAGTAGCAATGTGGAGGGCCATAAGGTGTGCCACTAGGGATGGCTAGTTGCGCCCGAAATCTAGCCATGATAGTGCAGTGCCCGAAATACCTCAAAGTCGAGGTATCAATGAGCCTAAAATGACCCTTCCATGACCTCAGCGTACTCACCATCATTTGCTTCAGTGTGGCGCAGGTTCCTCGGGTACCTATGAGAACCAAGCAAAATCACATTAGACCCATAGGTAGGGGAGAACCAGTTCCCTCACAGTTAATAAGTACCTAGGCAAGAATTCCTAGCCAAACAGGTCGAATTAAGCAATCACAACATCATCGCCCTCTAGCACACCTCATACATACACATCCCTCACCCTAAACTAGTTCAAGCATGCCAACAAATTACAGTTCTAGATCCTAACATCAACACCCCGATTTTCAAGAAATAGCAAGCAAAGTGAAAATCACAAATCTAGAAACTCAAGTGAGACCATAGGGAAAGGTGAGGAATGGGTGAGGGAGGCAAAATCACGAGGAAAGACGACTAGGGAGACTCGCCGGCCAGTGGTGGTGTGGCAGCGACAGAGGTGGCCGATGGCAACAGACATCACCCAAATTGACCCAAAAAAAATCAGCAAAGGGCGCCCGGAAGAGTGGAAAAAGAATCCACGAGCGGGTTTGTGATTGGAGGTCGCAAGAAGCCGGGTATACAATTTTCTAGCACAAGGGGGCGATTTTCCTACGGGAGAATGAGGAGAGAGAGAGGGAGACCGAGATATCAGGAGAGGAGGGAAAAATGAGGATGGGTCGAGAGTTGGAGTTTTATAAATGCCTCGCCCCTGGTCAAGTGGATAAATTGCCTGATGGAGGAAAATAGGCTTCGGTAGGGGTTTGGATCAGAGGTTCCCCCGGTCAACTAGTAAAAGATCCTTGGCCGACCAATGAAAGATCCTCAATCAGGGATTAAAGGACTCGACCGAGGATTCCTTCCATAAGGCCCCTCGGACAATGACTCCAAAATATGAGAACGGGGATTTGACCGGGGAAAACCACGAAATACCAAAAACAACCTACTTCATCATTCCCAACACACCTAGCAAGTGGAAACGAAAAAACCCCAAAATGAGGGTACTGAGGTTGATCAAGGCTCGACAAACACACAGACTGACTCAAACAAACCAAAAATCAAAAGGAAAAGGAAAAAAGAAATAGAAATGCAAACCGTGATGGGGTTGCCTCCCCACAAGCGCTTCTTTATCGTATTTTCGCTGGACGCAGAAAAAGGAACTAAGGGTCCCCGAGTTTAACCACCAACTTTGCACGTTCTACCTCGCCACCTAGATAGAGCTTGAGGCGATGCCCATTAACCTTGAAGGGCTTAGTTTGTGGATTGGAGATCTCAATGGTGTCATAGGGAAACACTTGTGTGGCCATAAATTGTCCTGACCATCTAGAGCGCAGCTACCCGGGAAAGAGTTTCAGGCAAGAGTTGTACAAGAGAACTCGATCGCCGACCTGAAATTCGATGGGGCCCCTCAAACGAGCATCGTAGAGATGTTTGGTTTTCTCCTTACACATAAGGGAGTTCTCATAAGCATGATTATGCCACTCCTCCAATTCCACCATCTGCATTTTTCTTTCAGTACAGGCAAGACTCAGATCAAGTTTTAGCAGCTTAAGCGCCCAGAAGGCCTTGTGCTCTAGCTCAACGAGCAAATGACAAGCCTTTCCATATATGAGCCGATACAGAGAAGTACCAATCGGCGCCTTGTAGGTTGTCCGGTATGCCTAAAGAGCATCATCAAGCTTGGTAGACCAATCCTTGCGGGATTGATCCACCGTCTTTTTATTATCCTCTTCAATTCCTAATTTGTCATCTCAAGTTGCCCATTCATTTTGGGGATGGTAAGTCATGGACACCTTATGCTTAACATCATAGCGAGAGAGGAGTTTAGTGAATTGCCACTGAAAATGGGTTCCCCTATCGCTAATAATGGCACAAGGTGTAACGGACCGGTAAAAGATCCGCTTCAGAAACAAACACCCACGTTTTGCATCATTGGTGGGCATGACATGTGCTTATTCTGTAACGTCCCGACCTTTTTCGAAAATCAAACCACAACTCAAACCCAAAACCGGTTACTCCGGAGCAACCCAAACCACTTTTAAAATAACAAACTGACTTTATTTAATAATTTTAAATCAAAAAGCCCCAACACTTGGGCAAAATCTCAATCTCAAACACTTAAAACAACTTAACCCAAAATCTTGAACCTTGAATCTCCAGTACATATACTCATAACCATAAACAATATAATTAAACTAACTCTAGCTCTAACTCCTGGTTGAGTTCCTTGAGGTCTCGTCCATGCTGGTGCAGTAGCTCGCCTCACACTGCCTCTTCTCGGGATCCACCCTTGCTAACCCTTCCTCAACCTGGTGAGTGAGAAGGGTTCAGTCTCGTCGTTACTTCCTAAGGTCTTTGCCCTAGGCAAACTTCTTACTAAAACATTATTAGGGGAAATGCCTTCCTAGCATGAAAGCCGTTCTCGCTTTCTGCTCTTAAATAATCATCCTTACTAAAACACGCTATTAACGGGTTTTCTGCCTTAGACGAAAGTCGTTCTCACTTTCATCCTATTACTTTATTCCAACGTTAACTCATAGAAGTTCTCAACTTTTATCCTTAAATCATAGAAGTTCTCTACTTCTATCTTATCTTATACACATAAACCTAGGGACCACCGCGTTACGTCTCGCCGTCCGGTGTCCCTACCCTAGTATGCCAACCGCGTTACGTCTCGCCGTCCGGTTGCATACCCATACTCGGCAATGGCACTGCGTTACGTCTCGTCTTCCAGTCCATGCCCGTCAACTACTGCGTTACGTCTCGCCGTCCAGTAGTGACCCCAACATACTCGATCAACTGCTGCGTTACGTCTCGCCGTCCAGCAGTGACCCGACCATCTACCGCGTCCAGTAGTGGCCCAACCGCCCGGGGGTTCAATTACCAATAACCATACACACAAGCACAACGCGTGCCTCCACCTTAAGTAGACGGTGGGATGCCTCACACACATAATCGGGCTTACTTTAAAATTAACGAACATAACTGAATTAAAAGACATAAACTAAAAGACCTCGACAGAGATTTTACCCCCTTTACACTCACCTTATCAATCCAGTTGGAAAATCTCAAATTGACCTCCATGTTCGATTGGTATTTCTCCGATGAACAAGTGGTCTCTATGAACCCCGCACGTGTGCCTCAATCTTAATGTAACGCTGTCGAATCCTGACTTCTTCTTGCTTTTCTGTCCAAGTCGAATTTTACACAAAAGCAACCACCAAAAGTTACTTTTAGATTCCTAATTGTGTATTTCAATTAGGTTTGCTTAAAGCGTCTTATCTCCCACTTCAGAATCACCTCCCACCTTGCTAAACTTAACCCGTTCAAATCTTGAAGCTGCTCACATATATAAATCCCTTCATATACTACCATCCGACGTTGGTCATGAACAATCGCTACCGCATCAATATATAATTCCTTTACCAACTAGTTAATTCACTTTTTCCATTATCCCCAAGATACGTTCCCATCCCCATGCACAAGAGTCCAAAATTCCCCACCAATCAAACCCATCCTGTAGGAAATTCAAACGACCAAAGCTAGATTAAATCCCCTACCTGTATCTGCTTTTGATCCATTGTACGGAATCCCCTCCCAGAGAAACCTACATAGCCTTCATATGCTCCGGAAATTATTCACTCCATTCGTTGGTCCCAAAGCCACGCGGCTGAGAGTGGGATGGCGGCCGCTGCGCTGCTTCTTTCATATTCTCTTCGGACTAAGTCGGGAAAGAATAATCAAGAGGCTGGGGGTGAGAGGCGGATGCAGTTTTAGGTTTAGTTTTGCCCAGGTGAAGCCGAGTGTTTGGAAATATAAGGGAGTGGGTGAAATTTTAAGGGCTTCTAAACCGTCATTGCTATAATTGCCTAATAATAATAATAGTAATAATAATAATAATAATAATAATAATAATAATAATAATAATATTGCTATCATTATTATTATTATTCCTAATCCGCAGCTGCAACCCTTCGTACGTAACCGCCAATCGAACCGTTTGGTCGAACCTAGACCCAAATGTTGGGGTGTTACATTTCCTCCACCCTTATAAAAATTTCGTCCCCGAAATTTGATTGAATCTCATTCCTCTGTCAACACCATTCTTGTACTTCCTTGCCTCAAAAAAAATTTACTCTCGCTATATGAACCTTGATGAGGTCCGCTGCTTGTCCCGTATAGTTTACCCCAATTCTTATATTTCCTCATGACTACAAAAGGTATTCTCCCAAGCTCGTTAGCATCTAGTAGCTTGGAGTGGCTACTTGTCCTCTTTAATTCCCTCGCTCGGGTGACGGGCCAAAATTTTGATTCAATTTATTGGTCTAGCTCATTCAGTACTTGGTGTTGGACCTTAAATCAAAATCGAGGTATCACATATTCCCACTTCGAGATGTAGTCGAAAGCAACCCATATGTAGAGATTACCGCATGAAGGAGGGAAGAGACCCATGAAGTTGATGCCCAAAACATCAAATATCTCACAAGTAACGAATGATTTCTAGGGCATCTGATCATGGGCAGAAATGTTACATGTCCTTTGGCAACGGTCGCACTGGCATGCGAATGCAGTAGCATATTTGAAGAGCAAGGGACATTAGAAGCCCGATTGCAACACCTTCCGCGTCGTGCGGTTTTTTCTGTGGTGACCGCCAGTGGTTCCCTCGTGATAGTGGGACAAAATGTCTCCCATCTTGTGCTCCATCACACACCTTTGAATCACTCCTTCTGCTTCTTTCCTAAAGAAGCATGGTTCCTCCGAGAAGTAGTAGTTTAGGTCAGAGAAGAACTTGCGCTTAACTTAAGTGACCATCCCCTTAGAAAACTGTTTATCCACCAGATAATTGGAAAAGTCAAAGTACCAAGGGGTGACACTCTCCACCAAGCATAGTGCCAACTGTCTCTCATCCAGGAAGGATTCGTCGATCACTTATACAAAATTTTCCACCGAAGAGGCTTCCAACCGTGAATGGTGATCTACAGCAACATTCTTGGTTCCCTTCTATTCCCGGATCTCGATATGGAACTCCTGCACTAGTAGGATCCAGGCGATGAGCCTAGGCTTGGCATTAGTCTTGGACATCAAATACCAAATGGTAGAGTGATCCATGTAAATGACTACGTGAGAGAGTACCAGGTACAATCAGAATTTATCAAAGGCATACACCACCGCAAGTAGCTCCTTCTCTACGACGGTGTAGTTCTCTTCTGCATCATTCAAGGTCTTGGACGCGTAGTAGGTAGGATTGAAATGCTTGTTGCATCTTTTTCCTACAATTGCTACAACCGTGTAGTCACTCGCATCGCACATTAGCTCAAATGGTACATTCCAATCCGGTGTCACCATAATGGTTGCATGGGTAAGCTTCTCCTTCTAGGTCTAAAATGCAGCTGTGCATTTTGGAGTGAACTAAAATGGTACGTCCTTCTCGATCAGTTTGGTCAAGGGCAAGGAAATCTTTGAGAAATCCTTGATGAATCTCCTATAGAAGCCTGCATGACCCAGAAAGTTGGGGATCCCCTTCACAAAAATAGGAGGAGGTAGCTTGTTGATCATCTCAATATTTTCCCAGTCTACCTCAATCCCCTGCTTAGAGATCTTATGCCCGAGTATGATCCCTTCATAAACCATGAAGTGGCATTTCTCCCAACTTAATGCCAAGTTCATCTCATCACACCTCTTCAGGACAAAGTCCAGGTTATGGAGACAATGAGAGAATGAGTCTCCATAAACTGAGAAGTCATCCATGAAGACTTCCATAATCTCTCCAACTAGTTGGTCAAAGATCGCCATCATACATCTTTGGAAGATCGTCAGTGCATTGCAAAGACCAAAGGAAATCCGGCGATAGGCGAAGGTGTCGAAGGGACAGGTGAATGTGGTATTCGCCTGATCCTCCGATGCTATCGGGATTCTGGAAGTACCCGTACATGTCATCCAGGAAATAGTAGAACTCATGCCCCTTATTCTCTCTATCATCTGATCAATGAACAAGAGCGGAAAATGGTCTTTCCTTGTGGGTTATTCAGACGGTGGTAGTCGAGGCAGACACGCTTCCAGTTACTGTTCGCGTCGAGATCAGCTCATTCTTCTCATTGGGGACAAAAATCATCCCGCCTTTATTTGGAACCACCTAAGTGGGATTGACCCACTTGCTGCCAGAGATAACGAAGATGATCCTTGCGTCCATCATCTTGATATCTCGGCCCAGGCCACTATATCGATATTGGGAGACAACCTCTGGTATGGCTTCCTGACTGGCTAGACCTCATCCTCCATCAGGAAGCTGTGGGGACAGAAAGAAGGGTTGATCCCCCCTAATGCTCGTGATCTTTCTGTCCATATCTCGAGCATGTTGCTTTAGTAGGGCAACCAGGCTGCTTTTCTGCTTGGGGGTCAGTTCCGAGCTGATGATATCCGGGAATTTATTCCCCTCCCCAAGAATGCATACTCCAAGTGAGCGGGGAGGGGCTTAAGCACCAGCTCTGATGGCTCTTCCAAAGATGTGGTGATCTGGGGCGAGGCAATGATCGACTTGAATGGCCTCTCACGCCCCTCGATCGTAGCTCCATCTAACTCTGGCAGCTGCTTCTTCAACTGCAGTCCCTGTGATGCATGTTCCCCTAGCAAAAGACAACGCTCAAGAGAATCATCAGTACCCACACTCGTGATTGTTGGTTGCGTCGAGCGTGAGACTTTATACCTGTCTTTCAAATAACTTAATCACAATACAAGTAAGAATGATTAGAGAACCTTATTCAGTTTTATACTTGACCAGTTTAAATCCCACTAAGATTATGATTTAATCAAACCAATTAAGATTCCTACGAATTCACTTCTCATAGGATTATTTTCTTCCAATTTTCCTAGGCTAGTTTTATCACACACGCAGACACACTAGTATTTATAATCAATTGGACTTTAAGGCCTTAAAGCCCACTCACTCCCTAGCTCTTATTGAATTAAACCCGACCCAACTTGTAGAAACAAGTTATACGGTGAGTTTTGGATTTAAACACCAACAAGTTTCCTTCTCCCCTTGTTTTCGATCAAACCAAACACTAAGACTAAGATTTCACACACAGAGTTACGAACACTAAGAACAGGGAAGAAACAGAGCAGATCAGCCCAAAAACTTCGAGCCAAATAAAACCAACTCTGGTTTTAACAAGATCACAAACCCAGTTCGATGTTCTCCTTCCTTAGTTACTCTTAGAGCAGCTTTCCCTGCACAAACAGAACACAAACACAAAGATGCAAATAAAACAGAAACTGAAATGCAGAATGCAAAGGCAGCCCACGATGTTTACGTGGTTTCCAGTATTGGAAGAATGAGGATCCCAATACTGACTATTCCACGGTCGGAGAATCACGATTGTGTGATCTCCGACGATTCACTATGATTTTGCGTTGAAGTTCATCGTTACAAGCTATCTACCCAAGAACCCTTTGATCAATCTCAACCCGATTGATCAAACACTCTTTTCTCAAACCTGAATTGCTTCCCCAGCAACTCGAAACCAGTGTTTCCCCAACACTGACCCTCAAAGAAATTCTCCCCGAACCCTTTGAGAAAACCCCCTTTCCTATCAACCTTGCTACTCTCACAAAATCCCCTTTTGTCTTAGCTAGCTTTGTTGATCTCTTGAAAAGGTTACCATTGGTGGTTCTTCAGGTCGCCTTTCATAGGGAGGAATATGACCGTTAGTCATTCAAATTCCTTCCCTATTTGAGATGATTTGATTGAGAACTCAATCCTCTAATTTGATTTGTAGTGAGTTGGTCATTTGAGCCTCATTGTGCACTGTTGTATCCAATCTTCTTGATCTGATTTCTTCTCTAATTTTTCAGCCGTTAGAACCTTCCTTCTGTGTGTTGATTTGCTAGGTGGCAAATCAGCATCTTTGAGCATAGCTAGCCATTGAGAAGTTCTTTCCTTTATTGTTCTTGCTGATTGCAGAATCTCTCCTCCTTTATGCTGTCTTTGATTTTCTTTCCTTTACTTACAAGCTTGCAACATTTTCCTTCTTTGATTGAGGCCATTGATATGCTTGACTCAACAGTGATGGCTAGTGCAATTTCAAAATCAGCAAGCACATCACATTAATCTTAATAATCATGCGGGGATGGAGTTTAAGATTGGCATCAATGGAAAAAGTAACTTGTTCCTCTCCTTCCCTTTATATCAGCTTGCCATCATTTACATCAATCAGTGCCTTAGTGGTGGCAAGAAATGGTCTAAACAAAATCAAAGGCACATCCACATCCTCATTATTCTCAAATATAAAAAAATCAACAGGATAAGTGAATGACACGACATTGACAAGAAAGTCCTCTACAATCCCCCTTGGATGCACGATTGATCTATCAGCTAACTGAATACTCATCCTTGTGGCATTGGGTTCACCTAGTTCTATCTTTTTAAACATTTTATAGTGCATGACATTTATGCTAGCACCTAGGTCCGCCAATGACTTTTCTATATGCATGCTACCAATGATCCAAGGGATAGTGAAACTCCCTGGGTCTTTGCGCTTTTCTGGCAGCATGTTCTGCAGGATGGCAAAACATTCCTCGTTGAACATCATTGTCGATAGCTCCCCAAGCTTCCTCTTGTTGGTGAGGAGGTCCTTCGTGAATTTTACATACTTGGGCATCTTCGACAACGCCTCTATGAAAGGCATGCGTACGTTCACCAACTTCAACATTGCCATAAATTTGGCAAACCCAGTCCCCAGTCGCTCTTTATGCAATTGAGTAGGGAAAGGGATTTTAGGGATATGCTCTTTCACCACTGTTTGTGGCTTAGGAACATGAACCTCTTTCTCCTTCTCCATTTCTTCTTCATCTTTTGGAAGTGCTGAAGCAAGTCTCTTCTCCTCCTGCTTAGCCTGGACATGCATCTCTACAGTCACCTTCCCGCTCCCGGTGGTAATGGCCTAGCAGTGGACCTGTGGGTCTCTAGGCTTAGGTCCAGTGTGGGCAGGTAAGGTACCTGGGCCTTGTGAGCCAAGGATTGAGCCACATTCCTCAGCTGGTTCTGGATGTCCTGCAGAACATCATGCTGGTTCCTTTGGCCAGCTTCAAGCTCCATTAACTTTCTTTGTTCCAGTTCCATGAAATGGTCCATCTTATTGAATTTATTGGTGCTGGTGCTGGAAAGGGTGCTCACTCTATCCCTTAGCTCCAACATCGCATTGCCCTATGCTGGTGCCAATCAGGCGACACCAGGCTGCTGGTACTATCGTTGCTTCTGAAACTACTGCTGTAGTGGAATGGTATATCACTGTCGGGGCTGGTACTATTGTTACTGCTGTTCAAACTGCTGCTACCACGACTGGTATTGCTGCCTCTGCTGCTAATAGCCACCTACAGGAGCCTGAAATCCTGGTAGCTTGGTGTTGCTATTGCCACCCCAAGAGAAGTTCGAATGTTGGCACCATGCTTCATTATAGGTGTTGTTGTAGGGGTCTATGTGCCTCGCATTGCTGACAAAGTCAAGCTACTCCTGAGGTGTGTTAGACTCTTTCATAGCCTGGAAATCCTCGACCAGTGATTCTTTCTCTCACGACACTGGCAGTACATCACTTGGGGCTAGCCTGTGCCTATAACCATTCTGTTACGGTCAATTGTCGTAACCAACTTAGACTATGTACACCAAGGAAGATGGTTGAGTTTCCATTGCATGCACACCACGATTTTGAACTATTTGAGTTCTCTTTGTAGCTCCCCAGTCATAGCCTTATACTGCCAGATCCTCAAAAAGTTGATTTAATTGCGGCAGAGTCTTGGTCAGCATATTCCTATTGCAAACTGAATCAATCAACTGTTGGTCTTCGGGAAAATGAGCTCGGTAGAAGGTGAGCACCTTAAAAGCATCGATGAACCCGTGATTGGGGAACTTCAGAAAGAGACCTGAGTATCTCTCTCAGGCATCTCAGAGAGTCTCATCATCCTCCTACGCGAAATGGGTGATCTCTTTCTGCAGATGCGTTGTCTTGGATAGGGGATGGTAGCGATTGGGGAACTTGTTCACTAGATCGATCCACGATGTGATTGAATGTGGTTAACGGTTCCTCCAACCACCCCTTGGCTTTTCCCGCTAAGGAGAACGGAAAATAGCAGAGCCGAATTACTTCTGGAGGCACACCATTGATTTTAATCCCATCAATCAGCTCGTGGAATCGATTGAGGTGTGCTCTCGAACACTCATTAAGCAACCCATAGAAGACTATTGAGCCCTTTAGCATATGGATGACAGAGGTCTTCATCTCAAAGTTATTGGCAGCAACTTGAGGGTGCTGGATGCTAGACCTCAGATCCTCAACCCTCAGGATCGAGTAGTACCCATAGTCTGCTCCTCCGATTTTGGTTGGTCATTCACGTCACCCACTTGATTATTGGGGTCAGCCATTTCTCCTTCTGTAGAAATCTTTGGGATGTTCAATTGAGCCAAAGCCTCCTCCGCAGCTTGTCGCGCTTGCATTTCTTTCTTTAAATGGCGACAAGTCCATTCAAGTTTGTGATCTAAAGGCAATAGATCTCCCGACTGGGTACGAGTCATGCACTACCTACACACACGATGAAAACACATCCCATGATGGCAAACATGTGGAAGAGAGAGAATGAAGAAAAGTAAATGCTAAAGTAACAGATTTTCCAGTTTCCTCAATATAGTTAGGCCAAGTTGAAATTCACCTAAGTCAGTTCTATTGCTACTTATACTGCTGATTGTTCTCATACAGTCTGGAGTCTCGGCTAGAATGCTCCAAACATCCCCCGGTGGGCGACTAACCTTTACTAGTATAAGCTAGCCGAGGAAATAAGATTCAAACTTCCTTTACTGGATTCTAAATTAGTATAGAGTAGTGAATCGACTTCTCGACTAAAGTATTTGATTCACTACTATCAATTAAGGTTGCTCTTGTAATGTAGAGACTATCATTCTAGGACAAAGTAGGAATCATAAGAATTTGATCAGGACTCAAGCAATTTTGAATCAGTGCATTAATTGGATAAAAGATAATCAGTCATTCATCACAAAGGGTTCACACAACTCTCCCTAACATACAAATCTAGGGTTCTTACATACCTAAGTGAAAGAGGGGATTACTCCATTCAGAGATAGTGGAAAGCAATGTCGGATGTGGAAATCGTCGTGTAGAAGGAAGAAATCTGCTCCAGGTTGTCAATCGTCACTTCTCAAGGCTTGAACTGAGCTCCAATGGTGGGAAGACTTGATCTAGGGAATTCAAAGATCACTCTTCGTCTCTCTAAAAATATGCTTTCAGCTCCAAAATCCTATCTCCAATACAAAATCCTGTGTTCCACTTGTATTAGTGTGACTCGAACTTCCTCAGATAGGGAATTGGATGTTTGACCAAGGATCTCCAAAAATGCGGTGTTGCAACTAAAAGATGGGGAATTCTCCGGTCGTTGATCCTGATCCCTGGTCGTGGGAATGAAGCTCTCCAACTGGGGGGTCTCCTAGATGCCATCCCCAATCGCTAATGATTATCCAGGTCGGAGATGAACTGGACTGACCAGGGAATTTTTGTCCTCCAGCTCCCATTCTCGTCCAGGTCCTGAAATATGTCATCAAAGCACAACCTAGAGTGAAATCGAATTCAAAATCAAGAATCGGCCTTCAAATAGTTTAAGAATAGTGGGGAAAACATATCCAAATATCGAGTTATCACACGCCTAAGTAGATGCCTATTGCACGAGATTAGTTTCCTTGTCTTCCATGATAGCAGTATAAACAATGCATATAGTAACGCATAATAGAATCGTCAACATCGATTAACTAAAGCATCTAATAACAATATCATCGAATATTTAAGCATTAGATGATACAAGCATAGATCGACATCAAGCATCCATAATAAAGATAATAAAAACAATAGGCATCTTAGTAAATCATAGAAATAGATCATAAAGCATCAAAGGATTCACATCCCTAAACAGATCGACTAGCACGCAATAGAGAAGTAGAATAACATCACAATAGATACAGGCATTGATAGTGAATGCTTCTCCTGCGAATTTCAACAGCAATTCTCCTCTCTATGGATTGCTACTCATGCCCCTAGTGAAAGTGTTGGTAAAAGGTGTTGTGTAAAAGTTCTAGCCTAGCATAATATTTATACTAGTTACAAAAGGAAGTTTCATAGTATTTTTCCTCTTAAAGAGTAAAGAGGGCCAAAACCTTTCTTGTACGACTTGGACTCGGATTCCTTCGACTTGGGGATGAAGTAACTTCTTCTGGAAGCTTCTTGGAAGGTTAGGTTTTGAGGGTAGGGGGTGCCGCCGGCCAACCCCCCCTTTTCCATTTGAGCTTGGTTTCCTAGCGACAAGAAACCTCTCCTCCAAATTTGTGCACGCCTCGACTTGTATAGCTATGGTTGGACCTCGATCAATGTTGGGTTTGCTGCACTACTAGATCTTCTTATTTTTGCCATAAAGTGAGCATTAGATTTCCAACCATCTCTATTTGAGCCTATGAGCATGCATTCTCGACCTCCTTCTGATCCATTGGGCCCCTTGGTGATCCATATTCGTCTTGAATGCATTATATCCATGAAAAGCACAAAACAATAACAAAAAGAATCAGATAGTGCAAAAACACACTAATGATCTATCATAAGCTCATTATCTAAATAAGAGCTAATACCTTACCTAGGAAAAAAAAAGAACTAATACCACTAAGAAACTCAAACTATCAAGAAATTGTCATTTGTGTCCCGAACAGTTCAATATTCCATTTGTGTCCGAACATATAATAGTTGTCTGTCATTTATGTCCTAGCGATTCCGATGACCGTTACAAATAACAGTTGACCAGACGGTGGTCAAAATAAAAATGTCACGTAATTGCGACATCAGAATATTTTTAATTCATAATTAAATTAAAATAATAAAATTAAACTAATATCAAAATAAGTCAAAACAAAAAATCCCTCTGCATCTTCAAACTCCTCCACCGGCGAGCTTCATCTTCTCCCCGCACGTCACCGACGAATCTAACTTATCAACCTCTCCCTGCAACTCCTCTTCTTCTTCTATTCATGTTTACACCCAAAAATAATCTTGTATCACATTGATTATTTTTACAATGCATTGATTGTCTTTATAAGGACAGATCAATTAGAACAATTAATGTTATTTAAGTTGGGCCTTATGGTACTAGATTTTTAAGCCCAAACCACTAAGTCTCCGGGAAGGAACTAATCTCGTCGCGAGTTGGGTAGCCCAACGTAGTCGCAAGATCTAGAGCGCGTGAGTGTCAAGCCTAGTACCCCGGCGTGGTCGTGAGATCTAGACCGCGTGGGCGTCAAGCCTAGTAGCCCGACGTGATGGCGAGATCTAGACCGCGTTGGCGTCAAATCTAGCGCCCGACGTGGTCGTGAGATCAAGACCACGTTGACATCAAGTCCGCTAGATCCCGAAGTGGTCGCGAGATCTATACCGCGTTGGCATCAAGTCTAGTAGCTCGACGGGGTCACGAGATCTAGGTCTCTTTGGCTTCAAATCTAGAGCCCGACTTGGTCGCGAGATCTAGACCACGTTGGCGTCAAGTCTAGTAGCTCGAAGTGGTCGCGAGATCTAGACACCATGTCGGCTGTGAGATGTAAGAGGACCTCGTCTTGAGATCTGGAATGGCCATGGTAAAAAGGGAGGCAAGTAACACGACATGAGTTCTAAGAGAAAGAGTAGGCGGTTAACAAAGCAACTACTGATTATCCCATGTACGAGGACACGTCAGCCACGTCCGAGGAAGAAGGGGAGCATTTCTTTTTGGAAGTTACTCTCAAACGGTTTTCTACTACGGTTACCACTTCAAGGCTATAAATAGGAGGAGGAGGAGGAGTTGACAGAGAAAGGGTTCGCTAAAATCACCACTCGACACCACTTTTCAAGTTTTATCAATTCTATCTTTCCTCTGCAAATTTTAGCCGTAGTCGTAGATCTGGAGCTCTCTCAGAACCTCCATAAGAGTAGGAGTAACTTAATGTAGATATGTATCGATAGTCGTGTAAACATCGAACACCCTCGTTCGAACTTTGTTTGAAGAGGTGTGAACTGTGTTAAGTTAATCGTTGTCCAAAGAAGTCAATGTGCATTCAATTCGTTTCAACGCAAGTTTTCTCGCTTGAAAACAAATTTGGCACACCTGGTGGGACACTTGTGGTCGATTCGATGGCTCCGAGGCAGAGTAATAAAGAAGGTGACGTTCCAGTTGGATTCGTGGAGGAGCAGGTGGCCAACATCGAGCATGGCCAAGCGTCCGAATTGTTGACCGGAGGAAATGGTGTAGCAGAGATCTTGGTGGCGACCGCGCCTGGTGGAGATCTTGGTGAAGCTGTGGGGGCCCTTCGTCATATGATAGAGGAGAACCGCCAAGCCACGGAGGAGAACCACCACATGCTGATGGAGAAGCATCGCATTTTGGAGGAGACTCGGGCTGGTACTCGTCAGGTAAATTCTCAAATGGACTATCTCAATTCTCGCTTAGATAGCCATTTGAGTCAATTGCTTGAAGTAGTTAACGAAAATATAAATGAGGTGGATCAATTCTGACAGTCTTTAAGTAGACCAGTAGTGCAGTCAAGAGCTTTGCCATTAGATGGCACAAGCCTAACTCCTACCAATAGTGTTCTTTCTCCCGTCGGTGGTCGGAATGGCCAACCACGGCAAGAGAACTTGTCGCCCAGACGGCAAGCCAACCACCTCCACGTCGAGTAGATGATGTCGAGATTCCCGCTATTGCTCAAGTGGGGGAGTCGTCACATGGACGTGTGGGAGTTGAAGTGGTACCCCCGCATGGTGAGAACCTCGCCACCATGTTCAACACTCGAGTTGAGCAGCCACCCGTGCAAGTGGGTGCTCGTCCC
Organism: Linum tenue; assembly: GCA_946122785.1. Lineage (NCBI taxonomy): Eukaryota > Viridiplantae > Streptophyta > Magnoliopsida > Malpighiales > Linaceae > Linum > Linum tenue. The sequence continues at coordinate 74,609,334 of CAMGYJ010000005.1, read as the reverse complement.
TCTATCTCGGAGGCAAGACCCTACGTGGCTCCCATGAATTTGGGAGTAGGAGGAGGTCTCGGTGGCAACATGGATAAGATCCCACCAAGAGGCTACCCAATTCCAACGCCACACCATTTCAATGGGCATGCCTTGGACCCCATTGGTTTCATGCCACATGGGGGGGGGGGGGGGGCAACAAGGGAGGCATGATGCCAACACCCTTAGGGATCAAGTGGCTCAACTCCTCACGGAGCAGTTTGGCATGGGAGTAAGACCTGTCATGCCACCTGTATACAGGAAGCCATATCCTGAATGGGTAGATAGACTTTATCCGTTTCCAAGGGGGATTAAGAGTTCCCGAGTTTGCCACATTCACAGGGACTGGAGATCAGTCCACTGTAGAGCACGTTGGACATTTCACTGTCCAATTTGATGATGTAGGAGATTTCGTTAAGTTAAGACTATTTGGAAACTCGTTGACAGGGCTAGCTTTTGCTTGGTACGTCAACTTGCCGTGTAACTCCATCTAGACTTGGCAACAGATGGAGCAAGTCTTCCACGCTCAGTTTTATAGATCTGAGCCCGAGGTGTCCATGGCTGACTTGGCATGTATGCGCCAACAACCAAGGGAATCGGTAGAGCATTTCTTGACTAACTTCAAGAATGCTCGTAATCATTGCTTTGTCAATTTGACAGAGAGGGAGTTCGTCAAGTTGGCACAAGGGGGTTTGAGTTTTGAACTAAGGAAGAAATTTCAAGATAGGGAGTTATTTGACTTGTTTCAACTCATGTCTTTTGTTGTGAGGTACGAGACTTCTACATGAGGAAGAGAATCGTAGGAGTGCATCAAGGGGACCATACTTCCCAAACTTAGACTATAGCATCAATCATGTTGGCCACGAGGCCAATGAGGTTGAGGTAGACTTGGCTGAGATAACTCTAGGGAAGCCATATGTATGTGCTTCCTTGTCTAAAGTTGAACATGGACCATAAGGGGGGAGACCCAATCGTGCTCCCATTCAGCCGAGGAAGTACTCCTTTGATGTCTCAAAGGCAGACTTGATTTTTGACCAACTCTATAAGGATGGTCAAGTCAAGTTGACAGGGGGGCATGTCTTTCCCTCACCCGAGAAATTAAAAGGGAAGAAGTATTGTAAGTGGCATAATAGCATGTCACAAGCCACTGATTCTTGTGTGGTGTTCCGTAATGTCTTGCAGGATGCCATTGAAAAGTGATGCATAAAGTTCCCTGAGGAGATGACGGATGCCATGTTGGTGAACATTGATCCGTTCCCCAAGGTGTTTGGCGTCAACATGGTCCACCCAGACTTCTCCAAATTCGAGTTGCCACGGTTCAATTTGGTGTTGGATACAACGTCGCCTCGAAGGAGCACCAATGTAGTTTTCGAGCAAGGGAGCTATTCGGGTACCAAGCATGCCAGCCCGGCTGCAATAATGACTGATGAAGTTGACAAGTTGTGTGCAACTCGATGAAGAGAAGCCGAGGCCATCGATTCATCAAAGAATTGGTCTTCCCAACAAGCCAAGGCCAAGGTATTCGACGTATGAGAGACAGGTGGAAGGAGTGAGGCAACCAGCTTTAGGGCAACCGAGGCAATGGGTGGCCCATGCTCCTTTCCAAAAGAAGAGAACGTTCAAGATGTCAAATATTCCACATGGTGGATGGCATACGTATGATTCTCATCATCAGCAACCAATAGCAGTGGCTGAGATGACAAGGACCAAAAGAAGAAGATTCATTCACAAGAATGCTCAAGCACGTCAAGGCCAATTCACAATGGCTCGTGGCAACATACTGGGTGTGACACAATGAAGGAGAGAGGGTAGTCTTCAACAAAATGTCAAGGTGGACAACTCCATGACCACAAGGCTCAAAGTGAGCATGACAAAAAGTGAGCATGTTAGCAAGTCCAACAAGGAAAGACGTGGGAAAGGCATGAAGAGTTGTCACAGTCTTGCAAATTTGGCTAAGTCTGGATAAGGGAGCATTTCACCCACCATGAAGAATGGAGTAGAGAGCATCTCCAAGAAGACACAACAAGTCAAATCCCCACATGGATTTTGTAACTGTGAGATTGTGGACAACGGTTGATTGGGGGGCAAGTCCATGTCAATGAATAGTAAGTACTCGACACCAACCACAAAGAGTGGACATGGGGGCATGTATAAGAAGTCACCATACACACCATCTAAACATGGTTGCACAAAGAATCAATGGTGGTTGAGTGCTAAGGGGCCAACGAGCTTTATATGTTGAAAGACGAAGACAAGAAAGCTACACGAGTGGTTGTCAACTTGTCAAGCATAGACCTGGTCCCCAATATTGTGAGGAGATTAAGCATGTATCAAGTGCGAGGAAATCAAGGCACAAGAATAATCATGATAGCCTTGACATGTCAAGTAAGGTGGCCCAAGCAAAGAAGCATGAGACTTCATGCAAGGCTACCAAGACTAGACAGGCTGACCATGTACCACCCATTAGTAAGCTAGAAATTTCAAAGTTAATGTTTGAAGATTCATTTGCCATGGAGGAATAAAGTCATGTGGTCTATGGATGGCATGTCTAGTTGTTAGACTTATTGATTGTTGCTAAAGGCTATGGAGAGCTGTGACATCTGTCACTTCTTGCCATATAAAAAAAAAAGTTATATAATATACTTATTATATATTAGTTAGCCAACCATGGCTAAAAGAAAAGATAGAAGGAAAATATCAAAGTGGAAATCTTGAGTCGGAGTTGTTAGACTTCGACGTGAAGATATTGTCACCAAGTCGTCGTGATGGCTTGCAATGATGAGCCATACATCAGGCCATGCCCTGTTATCTTGTCCCGAGTAGTCACGGCCTGGTGGGCATGATGGCTTGAAACGTGGTAGTAGAGGAGTGGTGACCATGATGTCTCTAGCAATATAAAAAGGAATATTACTTTTCTAAGTAAAAAACTAGACGGATTGAGTTGTCGTGAGGGAGTTGCGCCTAGTGACGAGGTAAGATGAGTCGCTCTATATTAAAATATGTGCAAAAAAAATTCTAAGTTATTTACTCAAGCAGGTAGTCAAATACTAGACGGCAGTAAGGGTGTAGGTGATAAATGAGATTGGTGTCTCGTTAAAGGCACGAGACAAGCCTTGATGTTAAGGTCCATCCGGCCATGTTGCCTTGATTAGTGAAAGCCAAAATTTGGCTAAGTCATGGAACAAGTTGTGACGACGAGTTCCATCCGGCCGTGTTGGCTTGATCAGTGAAAGCCCAAATTTGGCTAAGGCATGAGACAAGCCTTGACGTCAAGCTCCATTTCGCCATGTTGTTTTGATCAGTGAAAGCCAAAATTTGGCTAAGGCGTGGGCTAAGTTTTGACAACGAGTTTCATCCGCCCATGTTGGCTTGAAATGAAAGCCAAAATTTTAGCTAAGTAAAATTTATGTGTTGATAAGCCAACACATTACTTGGCTAGCATGGTAGTCTAAAACTACATAGTCCATAATTCCTATACACTAAGTAGTTGCGGGGCATTTGTTTACACCTAAAAATAATCTTGTACCACATTGATTATTTACAAGGCATTAATTGTCTTTATAATGCCAGATCAATAAGAACAATCAATGTTATTTAAACTGGGCCTTATGGTACAATATTTTTAAGCCCAAACCACTAAGTCTCATGGAAGGAACTAATCTCGTCGCGAGGTGGGTAGCCCGACGTGGTCGCGAGATCTAGACCGCTTGGGCGTCAGGCCTAGTAGCTCGACGTGGTCATGAGATCTAGACCGCGTTGGCATCAATCTAGAGCCCGACGTGGTCGTGACATCTAGACCATGTTGGCGTCAAGTCCGCTCGATCCCGAAGTGGTCGCGAGATCTATACCGCGTTGGCGTCAAGTCTAGTAACTCAATGTGGTCGCTAGATCTAGGCCGCGCTGGCGTCAAATCTAGAGCCCGACATGGTCACGAGATCTAGACCACGTTGGCGTCAAGTCTAGTAGCTCGAAGTGGTCGCGAGATCTAGACACCATGTCGACTGTGAGATGTAAGAGGCCCTCGTCTTGAGATCTGGAATGACCATGGTAAAAAGGGAGGCAAGTAACACGACATCAGTTCCAAGAGAAAGAGCAGGCAGTTAACAGAGCAACTGTCGATTATCCCACGTACAAGGACACGCCAGCCACGTCCGAGAAAGAAGGGGAGCTGTTTTTTTTAAAGTTACTCTCGGACGGTTTTCTACGACGGTTATCACTTCAAGGCTATAAATAGGAGGAGGAGTTGACAAAAAAAGGGTTCGCAAAAATTACCACTCGAAACCACTTGTCAAGTTTTATCAATTTTATCTTTACTCTGAAAATTTTAGTCGTAGTTGTAGATCTAGAGCTCTCTCAGAACCTCCATAGGAGTAGGAGTAACTTACTATAGATCTGTCTCAAGAGTCGTGTAAACATCGAACACCCTCATTCGAACTTTGTTTGAAGAGGTGAGAACTATGTTAACTTAATCGTTGTCAAAAAAAGTTAAGGTGCATTCAATTTGTTTCAACATTCAACGCAAATTTTCTCTTCGGAAAATAATTCACGTCTTTTCATGGATTTCAACTTCAATTCTTTCAATCCGGGATTTACTCTCATCCCCATTCCCCACCCTGCGTCAACTCGTCGCATCCGACTCACTGACGACTCTAAACCCTTCAAAGCGGCGCCCTTGATGGAACCAATCTGGCGCTTTTGTCTTCCAACTGGGGTTATTCGGCTCCTTCACCTCTCCTACGCGGCCTCCGCCAAAGAAGGAAGTCGAAGTTCCTCTTCTGCCGCTGTCGCAACTCCAAACATGCAGTAAACTGAAAAACGAAGCTCCGATGTCAGCACTAAGATTACCCACTGGCCTTTGAAGAGATAGAAGTATCCTACCAGCAAAGGAAGAACCCGTTGCATCTTCTGCACTGGCTGCTTCCTCTTCCTTGTCAGATGATGTGTCAATTTGGGATTCCGCTGCTCGAAGACGATAGAGGCAGTGGGTGTTGTCTGATAAGGATTGACGGAGTCCACAACATTCTGTTATCCTATCTATTCCTGATTTGCTGCTCCACTAGTCTTGTGCTTTCTCCTGTAATCTCGCCACATAGTTTACCACAACTCACATCACTATGTATAAATACCTGAATGATAATAATAGAAACTCAGACGATTACCTGAGATTACATGGTATCAGAGCTTAATTGCTTTACAGCATCTTGACCCTTCCTCCTCCTTTTTCTTTTCTTTTTCGGCTCATCTCTTCTCTTCTTGTTCAGGAACCATGAGCGACACTTCTTCCTCTGCCACCTCTGAACCCTCTGGAAACTTCAGCTTCTTCCCATACTTAATAGCTTCGACCTCGGCCAATTTATTGATGGTTCCTTCCCCGCTCCGGCTCGCACACTCGTCGCCTGTGATCCCAACCCAGACTACGCAGCCTGGTACAAACGTGATCAGTTCGTCCTCGCCTGGATCGTCATATCCCTCTCTGATTCTGTTCTCTCCAAGCGGGTGGGCTGCACCTCTGCTGCTAATGCTTGGGCTCGCCTGGCAGCACCGTATGGCGCTGCGAATCGTCATGGCCTCCGCCATCTTAAAGACAAATTTTATACGCTCACCTGTGGTTCTAACTCCATTGACAAGTATCTTGCACGCGCTAAGGAGATCGCCGACAACCTGGCCGGACTCGCTCATTCCATCTACGACGACGATCTGGTTGCCTGTTGTCTCAAAGGCCTTGGCGAATCCTACCTTCCCTTTGTGCGTGTGATCGAAGCCCGCCTCAATGAAGAAACTCAGTTGCGTCAACACCATCTCCTCACCGACGGCCATTCGCCCTCCATCAACTACAGCCATTCAGGATATCGCGGCGGCCGCGGCGGCCGTTCCTATCCTCGTGGCGACGGTCATGGTCGGGGCTCCAACAATGCTCGCCCTCCTCTGTATCCAGCAGCCGGCCCTTCATACTCCACCGCCGGCCGTTCCTCCTTCCCGGCGGGCCACACTGCAGGTTTACTTGGGCCTCGACCCAACACTCGCACTCAAACTTCTTTTGCAGGATCTAGCCCGGTGAAGTGCTTTAATTGCCAAGGCTTTGGATATCTAGCCCGTCAATGCCCCACTCCCGTCCGGTCACCTCATCCGCACCCTGCTGCCCATTTTGTCGCCTCTCCACCCACCCAAGACTGGATCCTGGATTCCGGTTCAAACTATCATCTCACCTCCGACCTCAACAATCTTGCTCTTCATTCCGAATATACTGGGCTCGACGAAGTCTCGTTCGGCAATGGTAAAACTCTCCCTATCACCCACTCTGGTTCCTCCCTTGCTACTCTTCGTACTCACCCTTTAAAGCTTTGAAAAATTCTCCATGTTCCATCTACTGCTCATAATCTCCTCTCTATCAATACTCTTACCCGGTCTAACCCTCTTTCCATTCATTTCTTTGGTGACTCTTTCATTATCAAGGACACACGCTCACAGATAATCCTCCATCAAGGTCGGAGTAAAGATGGTCGCTACTCTATTCCCTTGTCCATCCTCGCTTCGACGTTGCCTCGTGCTTTTCACACCACCCTTTCTCACTGGCATCAACGGCTGGGCCATCCTCACTCGCGGATGCTTCATCAAGTTCCTCGCACCAACTCTTTATCTGCTTCCAATAAATATGATTCCAGTCTATGTAATGGTTGTAGTGTCTCTAAAATTCATAAACTCCCTTTTTCTCGTTCTACTTATCAAGCTACTGGCCCTTTAGATTTGATATGCAGTGATGTCTGGGGTCCCTCACCCGAACTCTCTTTTGATGTTCATCTTTACTATATTTTGTTCTATGATCATTTTAGCAAATTCACATGGATTTTTCCCAGTCGTCATCGCTCCAACCTTCTCAGTATATTTATCCAAATTCGCACTCAAGTTGAAAAGTTCTTTGACCGCCCCATCAAAATTTTCCAAGCTGATTGAGGTGGCGAATATCAGAAACTCGGCACGTATCTCCAATCCCATGGCATAGTTCACCGTTCTTCATGTCCTTATACTCCTGAGTAAAATGGTTGTGCTGAACGCAAACACTGCCATATCGTTGAAACAGGTTTAGCCCTTTTACGTCATGTCTTTGTTCCCCTCAAATTTTGTGTCTTATACTTTTGACACTGCTGTTTACCTAATAAATCGTCTTCCCACCCCTCTCCTTTCATCTCGCACACCCCTCGAGGCCATTTACTCCACCACTCCTGATTACTCTATTCTTCGTATCTTTGGTTGCCTACGTTACCCATGGTTACGCCCTCTCGCTCGAAACAAACTTCCACCTCGCTCTTCTTCGTGTCTTTTCCTTGGCTATAGTGCTATGCATAAAGGATACTGATGCTTGAATCTTTCTACCCACAAAATACACATTTCCCGTCATGTCTTATTTGATGAAAATGCTTCCCATGTCAAGAACCCCAATTTTCCAACTCTCTATCTTCTTCCCCACCGTCCCCTGCATCTGCCCCATCCATTCCCACCTTGCCCATCCCACTGCCATTACCCCCACCTTTTGGGCCTCCCATTAAATCCTCAAGCCCAACGACAACATTCCCCACCATCACCCAACCCCAGCATACACGCCAAACCCCTCCTTCTGCACACAAGACCTGACCCAGTCCATCACCACCCTCATTTGGTCCAATTTTCCCACCCTCCCATCCTACCAAGCCTCGCACTCTCCGCCCAAACCATCTCAATCCTCCCATCCAGCTCCTGTCCCAAGCTCTCGCTTTTGTCCGACCACATTACCCCACCCTTCTCCCTCTCCCAGTAATCCCAACCCCGGCTGTCCTCAACCTTCCTCCCGATCCAAGCCTACTCATCCTCCCCATCTCATCATATAATCACCAGGACCAAAACCAACACTACTAAACCCAAATCTTTCCACGCGCAACCATCCTCCGCTATCCCCACCACGCCTTGGCAAGCACTTCAGGATCCTCTCTGGTGTGCGGCAATGCTAGAGGAGTATACGGCACTCCTCAAAAATCAGACCTGGATCTTGGTTCCCCCCTCATCCTTACACAATCTCCTCTCTTGCAAATGGTTATTCACCATCAAGACAAAATCAGATGGCATAATTGACAGGTACAAGGCTCGACTAGTAGCCCGGGGATTTCAACAACGCCCCGACATTGACTACGACGACACCTTCAGTCCGGTCTTGAAGCCCACAACACTCCGCCTCATCATTTCCCTTGCTGTTGCCCAAAATTGGCCCATCCGGCAGTTGGATATCGCTAATGTTTTCCTCCACGGTGATCTCACAGATACCGTCTTAATGCGACAACCACCGGGATTCATTGATCCGACCCAACCACATCATGTTTGCCTCTTGAAGAAGTCCCTCTACGGCCTCAAACAGGCTCTCTGAGCCTGATTCCACTGTCTCCGACAGGCCTTTGAAGCGTATGGTTTCACAGGGTCAAAGACAGATACTTCCCTTTTCATACCGACTCGCGGCACTTTTCGGCTTTATGTGCTGGTTTATGTTGACGATATTCTGATCATAGGAAACCAACCAGACGCTTTGCAAGATGTCTTCACTTTTTTGCAGCATCGCTTTGCCGTCCGCGACTTGGGTCGTCTTTCCTACTTTCTCGGCATTGAAGCAACCTAGACACCGCGTGGCTTACTACTCTCCCTGCGAAAGCACCTCCTCGACATCCTCCGCCGGGCCAACATGACCACCGCCAACTCTATCTCCACACCTGCAGCCCTCTCCACCAACGATCCAGACACCACTCCTCTTCCTGACAGCACATTGTATAGGCAAATCGTTGGTGCATTACAGTACCTTCAGTTCACAAGACCCGACATCTCTCAGACTGTCAATTTTTTTGCCCAACACATGCATTGCCCTTCACAACATCATTGGGCTGAAGTCAAGTGCATCTTGCGGTATCTCCGTGGAACACCTAACCACGGTCTCTTCTTCAGCACTCACACCACCACCCAATTGTCCGGCAACTCCGATGCTGCTTGGGCAAACTGCACCACTGATCGACGCTCCACCACCGGTTATGCAGTATATCTTGGTGCCCATCTCATTTCTTGGTCCTCCCGTAAGCAACCTACTGTCGCCTGCTCCTCTACTGAAGCTGAGTACAAGGCCCTGGCGACCTTGGCAGCTAAGATCATTTGGATCGAGTCTCTTCTCCACGAGATTGGTATCTCACTTCCATTCCCGCCAAAGCTCTGGTGTGACAATCTTGGCGTCACCTACCTCACTGCCAACCCTGTGTTCCATTCCCGGAGCAAACACATGGAAATCGACTTCCACTTCGTTTGTGAAAGAGTAGCTAATGGCAAACTCCAAGTCCGGTACATCTCCACTGACGATCAGATCGCCGATCTTCTCACCAAGCCACTACCCCGCCAGCGCTTTCTTCAATTCAAGAACAAGTTGAAGGTCATTGACCCTCAACTTGCGGGGGCGTGATAAGGAATGACGGAGTCCACAGCATTCTATTACAATCCCATTCTGTTCCTCATTTGCTGCTGCACTAGTCCTGTGCTTTCTCCTATAATCTTGCCACACAGTTTACCACAACTCACATCACTATGTATAAATACCTGAATGATAATAATAGAAACTCAGACGATTACCTGAGATTACATTGTCGAGGTTTCAGATCCCTTTCTTTGAAAACTATAAATGAAAACTGTGAAAACTTGAATTGTGTTGTCGACGGAGGCTATTGTTTTCTTCTTTTGGCCGCCGGTTAAAGCTTGGAGTTTCAGGGGCAGCAACAAGTGAGGAGATTTTTCCAATAATAGCACCTTTAAAAAAAAATTACAAAACTAGCACCCTTCCAAAACTAATTACAAAACTAGCACCTATTTTAATGGAACGCACCTTAGAGGTGCGTTTTATAAATGAAACGCAGCCTAAGAATGCGTTTCCTTCATAAATCGCACCCCTAAGATGCGATTTCTAAGGTAAAATGCATCCCCAAGATGCGTTCCATATTTGGTCGCCAGCGACCTTCTGGATCGCACGATTAAGATGCGATCCAACGGGCTGCAGCATAGCCACGTCAGCAATCCGCGCGACTGAGTGTGGATCGCACTGGCGAGGTGCGATTTCTCGCCTGGAAAATTGGAGCGTCAGTTTTTTGCGCGTTCAACGCATCGGGACGCGGGGATCGCATCAGGGGAATGCGATTTGGCGTGGAGATCGCACCGGGGAGATGCGATTTCTACGGGGTAAAATTACCCTACCGCCCCTGAGGGGTGCGATCTGTTGGGTATAAATACCCCCCCTCCCCCTCTCATTTCTTCACTCCACACAACCCATTCTCCTTCTCTCTCTAGATATAATCTCTCTAAACCCTCCCCTCCCAAAAGCCTAGGAAATAAAAGTCTGTTGGTTGCGGCTAAGTCCGATCTGCCATCAGAAAATATTTCTTAGGTTTTTTCCTCAAAAACCCGCCGAGCCGAGCCGAAGCTCTGTCCGAATTACGCCGAAAAAATGGCCGATTGGTGGCAAGGAGAAGGAGTTTATGTCGATGAATTTCAAGCGGTATGTACTCATTATTCTGGTTTAATTTTTATTGTTGTTATAAGTTTTTTAATTAATCTATGTACTAACCTCGTTGTTATTTTCTCGTAGGTTGGGGAGGACGTCAATATATACAACCAACGGTATTATCTCGAGCAAGGACCGGTGGATCCAACCGACTTGTACGACCAACCCAACCATCGGTCAAGGGATGTTTGGAACGATCACCCGGTACATACAATTCTTCACCATTTGTCCTTCTTTTATTTTGTTAATGTGCCTAGTGTAATATAAAATAAATTTATGTTTATTTTTTAATCGTGTTGGTGGTTTTCAATAATTTAATCGAATACATAGCGCCACTTACTTCGACTCTTTATAAAGAGATGCACGTCTAAGGAAATGGGGTTTTAAGCGATTATCATATCCTCCCATTACCTGGGAAAATCGGGTATTAAGAGATCCTCGGATCCCCCCTTTTTCTGTCAAAAAGACTGCGTTTCTAAGAAGATGTATACCTCTTCTAAGAGTCTAACGAGTGTTGCTTTGTATTCGATTAAATTATTTAAAACAACTAATACGATTAAATTATTTACCAAACATTTGAAGATGTATGTTTCTACTTAAATTATTATTCATTAACAATGTTATTTATGTTAATTAATTTAGTATGTTTGTTTTACGATAATATGTATGTACCTCTTTAAAACAACTAATACGATTAAATTATTTACACAAACATTTGAATATGTATGTTTCTACTTAAATTATTATTCATTAACAATGTTATTTATGTTAATTAATTCAGTATGTTTGTTTTACGATAATATGTATGTACCTCTTTAAATTATTATTCATTGACAATGTTTTATGATAATATGAAATGTCTTTTTATGATAATAAAATTATGTTTTATGTCGCATAATTTAATTAAATTAATTTAGTTATACGAAAAAAAACCCTTACTAATAATAATTAACGTGTACATTTTTCCTAGGAGGCACAAACAATAATCCGCTACAGGGGTACCACAAATGTGCTCCCATTCCACCCCGCTATCTTGCCATTTCTCAAAAGGGCACGGTTAGACTCGATTAGGCATTTTAACGGCATCCAAATCGATCGTCAACTCATCACCGCATTAGCCGAGAGATGGAGAAAGGAGACCCATTGTTTCAACTTTAGAGAAGGAGAGGCCACCATCACGCTAAAGGATGTCGCCATCCTAACCCATCTGCCCATCGACGGCAAACCGGTGTGCGTGAGTGATCATCCCCCCGAGGATTGTGACGGTATGCCCGGTTGGCAGCATTTCATCCATAGTCATTTGGGAGTGAAAGTACCGGTGAAGGGTTGCGTTGATGCGACCGATCGCATGCCACCATTGAGGAAACACCAAGTCTCAATTACATGGTTGACGAAGGTAAACTTCTCATACCCCATCATGTAGTCATAACACATTTTGCCTTGTGTTTTATGTTATTGTAGTTTCATTCTTGTCTTATTAATAAGGTGGCTTGGACACACAACATGCGACAACCTTGCCCAACACAAGTTGGAGGAGTATCGGAGGAGGTTTGAGCGACTTTGGGAAGGAGAGGTAACTTCTATACTGCGATCCATTTCTATTTGTTTTTCATGGGACTACATGTATTTTTCTAATTAATTAATCTTACGTTACTCATTTCTTTCTTGTAGATCGTCTACGATCCATACCCGCAGAACATCGTACAATAGCATCTCCAGCAATTCCCCGATCATATCGGGCAATGGTGCACGAGGGTTCCTCTAATTTGTTTTGGGACCGTGGAGTGGCACTTGCCGGATCGATGCCTGCGTCAGTTTGGTCGGGAACAGTGCATTCCGTTGGTGGTCCCCGAAAGTCAAAGGGCCTTCCATGGCCGAGATGGTCGGCAAGGTACTCGCGATTGGCCCACGAAGTTGAAGGAATTCATCGCGATTTGGGAGAACCGACAACTACAGGATATTGTCACTCCAAATCAAGTGGGCCGAATGGGGTATCATGACCCATACTTGGATCGATATCGGCAAACATCGGTGCGTTACATGACTCCGGAGGGTGCGGCCGATGGTGCATTAGTAAGTATAACCAGTCTAAACATACTATGATTTATTACTTGGTTCCTAAAATCTCTTTCTAACTTCGTTTTTTTATTTTTTTTGTGATTTAGGCTGATGGAGTCGAGCGGATTAAAGATATTACGACCGGAAGAAATGAGTTGGGCAATGAAGATGTGGGCTTCATCAGGAGGATTGCAAACAGTCTACTTGGCTGTATCAGAGCTCAGGGCCGGGATCATCGTAGATATCCGCCGCGTGCCGCACCCCCACCACCTCCGGTACAACTTGATGTCCCCGCACCCCCACCACCATACGAGAGAAAGAAGCCGAAGAGGGTTCGGGAAAGGCCCATCGAGCCCGAGGTAACACCATTTGGGGGGTGGAGAGTGCCGCCCCCATTGGTTGTCACCCAAGGTGCCGGACCGAGTTCAACCCAAGGTGCCGGACCGAGTTCCACCCAAGCTCCCCGCCCGTCCTCCGCCCCATCTCCCCGCCCGACTATTTCACAAGATGGCGGCCCGACTTCATCCCAAGAATTCCGCCTCTTCTCCCACAACGATCACCATCAAAGCTCATACTACGATCCCCGCTCGACCTACCATTATTCCTCAGAGTTTCCACCAAGCCCCATTATCTCCCACCCCGATCTCATACAACGATCCCCGCGGAGCATACTACGATCCCCGCAGAGCATACTTCGATCCCCGCGGAGCATACTTCGATTCCCGGCTATCTCCCCGCCAAACATCATCTGGGACTTTTCATGATGGCTCCTCCACCACAGGCCAACACGAGTTCACCCCATGGAATCGACCTCCTGGTCAGCAGTGGCCTCCTACTCCTCACCGTATGAGCGCCGATGTCGCCCGCTCGACCCCGGAAGTGCCGCTTCCCCGCCGACATAGCACCGACGAGCGCCACACTACCTCGGCCGCTCGAAACTTGCCACCTCCACCACCCGTTGTTACTCCCGTCGGCAAACGTACAAGGAGCAAGAAAACTGTGGGTTCCGCATCCGCTCGTGGACTTCCTTGAGATGTACTTTGAGTTGATTTTTATCTCTATGTACTTTGAACTATTCCCTTTAATTCCATCAATCGTATTTCGTTGAGTTTCATCAAATTGTTATTATCATGATTCCTCTTGACTTGATATAATCCAAATTCGTTCAATCAACAATACACAATTAAATGCAACGTAAGAGTTACAAATAGCTTGACGAATGATAATCGAAAATTATGTCGCATTAGCTGATTCCGGGACATCATCACCCGGATTTTGCGGGCCAATCGGTCCTGGACACCTTCGTTTATCATGTCCCGGAACTTTGCATACTGAAACACCGTCTTGGGCCTCGTGGTGGTCTTCCACTTTGATCCATTTCATTCTGAATTCTCTTTTTCCTCGGGCGCCCCAGTTCACGCCTCTGTCCGAATGGCAGGACGATCAATTTCCCTTCGTACAGCGGCCAATAAGCTTCATCAGGCAATGCACGGAAACTCCGTCCGTAGGTGCTTTTGAGTGAGTCGATATTGAAGAATGGACTAACGAAGTGACGGGGGTCTTTGCTCCTCTTTTTAATTACGGCCATTGCATGAGAACAAGGCCATCCTCTCCCCTGATACTTCTGGCATGAGCACTCACCAACTTTGGTCCTGAAATTGACCAAAACTTCGTGACGGTGACCCCCCCGTCTACCATCCTCCCGATGTCCGGTCGTCACGCTATACTCACCAGTTGCCCGATTCATAACGGTTACACTATGTCGACTGCTCTTGCGATTGTCACTATCCATTATTTCAGTGACTTTATAGGCATGGACCTTTCCCTGTGCCTCGTTTGTCCTTGCCCAGTGGAGACGGTTCACGAACCATGCATTCGTTTTCCAAAATGTCATCTCCACAATGGCAGAGATTGGCAGTGCACGGACGGCCTTGTAGACAGAGTTGATACTCTCACTTGAGTTGGTTGTGGCAATACCCCATCTTTTCCCTCCATCTTTATGAAATGTCCACATGGATAGGTCGTGTCCATCCAGCCACTGTGCCCCTTCAGGGCATAACTCGCGCAGCTTTTCCAACTTCTCCTGAAATTTTTTCTCCTGGTATGCAACCGCTGAATAACACACAGAAAAGTCGTATGTTAGTCAATGATCCTCAATTTAGTACAATTTCAAACTGCACGGTCAGACTCTCGTTAGACTCTTAGGAGAGGTATACATCTCCTTAGAAACACAGCCTGTTTGACAGAAAAAGGGGGGATCCGAAGATCGCTTAAAACCCGATTTTCCCAGGAAATGGGAGGACCATCATAATCGCTTAAAACCCCATTTCCTTAGGCATGCATCTCTTTAGAAAGAGTCTAACAAGTGCACCACTCCCGATATTACAAGATATTGTTAATTGAGCGCAATAGAGAGGTTACCAATCCACCACAAATTATCAGCTAGCTTCTTCCGTTTGAAATGATGGTTCCAGTTGCTTTTGAAGTGTCGTATGCACCACCTTTGGGACCAATTCCAGGCTGGATCCAGGCCTAAGATGGCTGCTCTAATGCCGGCGTGCCGATCAGAGATTATTGTCAGGTTCGTCCTCTTGGTGACGTGGATTTGGATTTGTCGGAAAAACCATCCATAGCTATCAGCATTCTCTCCCTCAACAATGGCGAAGGCTAAAGGAAAGACTTGTCTGTTTCCATCCGCCCCACTGGCAATCAGGAGAGTGCCCTTGTACTTGCCGGTAAGGAATGTACCATCCACAGTAATCACAGGGATACAAAAGCCAAAACCATCAATAGAAGGCTTGAATGCCCAAAACAGTCTGCGAAAATGGCGTTCGTTACCTGCCTCTGGGGGTTGTATCTCTTCATCTTGGTATCGAGGGGAGAATACAGTCCCAGGGTTAGACGCCTCCAATGCCAGTATTAGTCTGGGAAGGAATGCATATGATTCTTCCCAATCACCATAGACGGCGGCCATAGCTTTCTGCTTTCCATGCCACGCCTTCTTATAGTTAATCATATAACCAAAACGGCTTGCAATGTCAGCGATTATGACTTTCACCTTCAGATCCGGTTCAGCCTCAATCAGATGCTTGATAGCCGCAGCAACCACCCTGGATTTCAACTGTCGATGGCCTTGGGAAGTTATGGATGACACACATGTGTGTGTGTTGACCGCACGGGATATGACCCAGTGGCCGTGTCTCTTGCTGTTGATGGCCTGAATCCTAACATTGCACCCCTCGTGATGATTACGGCATCTGACTATGAGCCTTTTGGTGTTGGAATGAGTTGTGTCCCATTCAAAATGCCGAGTCATTGCTTCAGTCTCAAGGGCGTGCCGCACATCCTTCTTCGAGCCAAATTGTTGGCCCTTCGTAAACCCAGTGAGTGGGCCCCATATTGGGACCTCTGGCGGCTCCATGTCGCTGTCGACCATCCAATTGTCGTCTGGAATGTAATTGTAGTAGGGGACTGGTACACGGTCAGGAGCCACATCATGATCATTATCTGAATCCGAATCTGGTGCTGAATCATCAGCACCTTCAAGAGGGTCTGAGCTGTCTGCACTGACGTTGTTCTCTCCTTCTTCATCAGAGGGGTCGCTAACTGGTGCTGGTGTGGCAGCCTCCATCTGATCCTGCTCATGAAAGGCACCTTCATCAGCTCCATAATGGTAGTTGTGAAAACTACCGCTGCCTGTCAGGAAGTTGTACTGTGCTTGGTTGGGGATGTCCGGTTGAACTTCTTCTTCATATGACGAGAAAGATTGATGATGACCAGCACCTTGCCCTCCATCTTGGTACTGCAAATAGGAATGAGGATCATGGTAACTTTGGTAGGGATGATCGTCATATAATTCACCTCCACCATGGATACCAGATGTTTGACCGTGTCCAGAATGACCTCCACGACCAACGGCTGGCTCGGTGTAAACGAACATCTCGGCTTTGGCCAATTTGTTGGACCTCAAGAATTCGAGCATGGAATCTACGTCATCTTGAGTGGTTATGGTATATTCCTCATGCCACAATGACCCAGTTGCTCTGTTTGGGTATCGGTACACCATACGATCTACCCTCCTCGTGCCATCCATGCAAGTAACGTCAGTGCATATTTGATGGAGGTCTTCAAGCTTCGGTCTGGTACCGACCGTTATTTTCTGAAAATTGCCACCGACGTAGGTGGCCCCCTTTCCGGTGTCTTCCGTGTAACCATTCCACCGTAAGCCAAGCATTAACTGACGGAATGCCATCTGCACACAAACAAACCGTAGTTTAGTTAATATCATAAAAATCACAAATAACAATAAAAAGTTACACAAAATAAAGTTACGAGTTAATGTTAATGGCATAAAAAGTAACACAAAATAAACTTACGAGTTAATCTTAATGGCATAAAAAGTAACACAAAATAAACTTACGAGTTAATCTTAATGGCATAAAAAGTAACACAAAATAAACTTACGAGTTAATCTTAATGGCAAACACACTAAATAAATATAGATATACAACAGAAAAATGAAAGAGAGAATGAGAGGTGTGAAGAGTAGAGGTTTTCCGGCAAGTCTTATATAGGGGAAAAAATTGTGAAAACCGCACCTCTAGGGTGCGGTTTTAGTCTGCCATGCAGCCCTACGTCCATAATTCTCTGCATGGCTGTGTCGGGTGTCGGAAAATTATTGACACGTAAATCGCACTGGGGGGGTGCGGTCTATATTGCCAAACCGCACCTTAGGGATGCGGTTTGTTCTTGGAGGAATAAACCGCATCACTAAGGTGCGGTTTAGGTAGGTCAGGCCTAAACCGCACCTCGGCCTTGCGTTTCATGTAGGCCAGACATGAAAACGCATGGCCAAGGTGCGGTTTTGGCCCACCAGAATAGAACGCACCCTCCAGGTGCGGTTTACATATAAAACGCACCTGGAGGATGCGGTTTATATTTAAAACGCATCATAAGGGTGCGGTCAATAAAAAAGGTGCTAGTTTTGTAATTAGTTTTGGAAGGGTGCTAGTTTTGTAATTTTTTTTTAAAGGTGCTATTTCTGGAAAAATCTCACAAGTGAGCTCAACGCCACCACCAGCAAATAAAAGCCCAGATCTCCTCTTCCGCCATTCCTCTCTCTAAATCTCTCATGAAATTCCCACCTCTCGCCTGCCGCTTCCTTCTTCTCCCCCCTCTCCCCCATGTCGCGCTCTCAATCTCCCCTTGAAGCACCTACCCACCTCCGCTTATTTCATGGAGCTTCGTCGGTGGGCGAGCGGGTAAGCGGACTGTGTAATTGAAATACTTTCAACATAGATGGTGAAGATAAATTGGGAATTGGTCAGCTAGGGAGTTGTGGAGTTGAGGATTTGTGGCCAGAGATTGAATTGGGAAGGGAGGGGATGGCTTGACGCAGAGCGGCGAGGCGGAGATGAAGGAGGCGGTAGGGGAATCGATTCCCCTCTTCTCTTCTCTCCTATCCTCTCCTCGTCCCCAGACCCCCGCTCCATCACTGATGGACCATCAGCATAAGATCCAGCGGTGGCGGTGTAATTTTCAACGAGTGTAGATGGTTATCGAGGTAAGAAGAAGCGTTTCGAGGTTGCAGACTAGCTGTGGGTTGCAAATATGGAGGATCCGAGCCAGGCGAATAGTTGGTTTCACACTTTGAAGAGTCGATTTTCCACAAGAACACATAACCAGGACATACATGCCAGATCGTATTCCCTGTCTGGTGTTTCAGGGGATGTTGTGTCTGCTTTGGATGGTTGATGTTGGGAGCCGGATGAAGGGGCTTAGGATAGGGTGAGTAACCCTTTGTTACTCACCCGTGAGTAACCACATAGGGACCGTCGATCTTGGCCGGACGGATCTTGTGGCTGTGATTGATGCGGTGTTTTTTGTCCACGGTCAGGGGCATTTTTGTCCTATATTTTATATTTGAATTAAATGACTTTCCCTCTTTGTCCGTTGCAAATCTTTCTGTGCGTGAGTTGGATTCGGATTTTGGAGAGAGAAACTACGAGCAGGGGGAGCAGCAGCTGAGAAATAAGGACGGCGATTCTCCATGGTTGATCGACGGCGATAGAAACTGCGAGCAGCAGCTTCGAATCGAGCTTTCTGATTCTCCATAATTGATCGACGTGTGCGCAAGTTGGATTCGGTTTTTGTAGAGAGAAACTGCGAGCAGCCGCTGCGAAACAGGGGACGGCGAATCTTTTTTGATTCTCCATAATTGATCGACGACGAGGTTAGATATTAGTTTTTTTTATTCTTTCTGTTTAGCTAATCGAGTTTTCTGTTGATCTCTGGTTTCGTTGGAGGTTTTTCATTGCTGCTAGTCGAGCTTGTTTATGTTTAGCTAATCGAGCTTGTTCATGTGTTATGTTCTTTGTGTTTTGGTGTTTTGGCAGTATTCTGGTGAGATGAGTAACGTAAATTGTGGCGATGTTGTTCCAATTGATAGATCTGGTTCTTCAACCAGCGTTGTAGGATCTGGTTCTTCATCTAGTGCTGTTGGAACTGCTTCTTCTCTATTGATCTTGGATTTGATCATTCAGCAAACTCTGGTGAATCAGGAGGTAAGATATGCAAATTTGTTTGTTTATTGAAGTTTGTATAGTGTTGTAATTTGATTTTACTATGCCTTATCATGTGGTAATTGATTTTATAGTACATTACCATGTGGTAAAATGTGGTAATTAGGAAGTTAAATGTGATGTTTCTGTGTGATAATTGATTTTACCATGCCATACCATATGGTATAGTGTGGTAATTTGATTTTACCATGCCTTATCATGTGGTAATTGATTTTACAGTACATTACCATGTGGTAAAATGTGGTAATTAGGAAGTTAAACTTGAGGATTCTGTGTGATAGTTGATTTTACCATGCCATACCATATGGTATAGTGTGGTAATTTGATTTTACCATGCCATACCATGTGGTATAGTGTGGTAGTTTGATTTTACCATGCCATACCATATGGTATAGGGTGGTAATTTGATTTTACCATGCCTTATCATGTGGTAATTGATTTTACAGTACATTACCATGTGGTAAAATGTGGTAATTAGGAAGTTAAATGTGAGGGTTCTGTGTGATAATTGATTTTACCATGCCATACCATGTGGTATAGTGTTGTAGTTTGATTTTACCATGCCATACCATGTGGTATAGTGTGGTAGTTTGATTTTACCATGCCATACCATATGGTATAGGGTGGTAATTTGATTTTACCATGCCTTATCATGTGGTAATTGATTTTACAGTACATTACCATGTGGTAAAATGTGGTAATTAGGAAGTTAAATGTGAGGGTTCTGTGTGATAATTGATTTTACCATGCCATACCATGTGGTATAGTGTTGTAGTTTGATTTTACCATGCCATATAGTGTGGTAATTTGATTTTACCATGCCATACCATGGTGGTAACTCTTGTATCATGGCTGTAATTATTGGTATACATTGAGATTTCATACTGTTGTGGTGTGGAATCCATTTAATATGTTGTTTCATAATGTTTGTAGGTTTCAATGGTATAGATCCTACTGTTCGTGATTCTTGGAAGGACTTAGAGTTCAATACACCAGATGATGCATATAATTTTTATGTTGATTATGGGAATCATGAAGGTTTTGGTGTGAGGATTTATAACCAATCAGCGTGTCCGAAGCTCAATGGTGGTTCTTCAGCTGTATATTATATCAAGTATTGTTGCAATAAGGAAGGTTGGAAAAGAGTAGCGAGAATAACCCTGATAATGCAGGTGTTGTTGATACGACGGTTCGTGTTCGTAATGTTCCAGAACTCAGGGGTGGATGTAATGGTGCTTATATACGACTGAGGTGGTTTAAAGAGTTTAAATGCTACAAGATCTATCGTTGGTATAATGTGCACAACCATGACATGATTCCTGAGTCTCTGCGTCACTATGTGAGATCCAGCAGACGAATGGCTCCTGTGTATAAGATGTTGGCAGAGGTGAATGATGTTGCTGGTATTGGTGTGACTTCTTCGTATAATGCAATTAGTAGGGCTGGTGGTGGTCGGAAGTTTGTTGGGTTCACAAAGAATGATTTGAAGAACCATCTGCGAACGGTTAGGACGTCATCAATGGAGTATGGTGATGCGACTGCATTGCTTGAATACTTTAGACGTCAAGCACAGCTGGATCCTGGGTTCTTTCATGAGGTGGAGGTTGATGTTGAAGAGAACATTGCTAGTATTTTTTGGGCAGATGGGAAGATGAGGATGGATTATCATTATTTTGGTGATTCAATTAGTTTTGATACTACTTACCGGACTAACAAAGAGTATCGGCCACTAGGTATGTTTTCTAGTTTGTTGTTTATTATTGTGTTTGTTAGTTTGTATGAGTATTATTATTATCATTCTGTATCATATTTTTTTTTGTTCTTAAATATATTTTACCATATGGTATGTGTTGGTAACAAGGTTATTTGAGGTGGTTTTTGTTCTTAAAAGTATTTTACCATATGGTATGTGTTGGTAACAAGGTTATTTGAGGTGGTTTTTGTGCTTAAAAGTCTTTTACCATATGGTATGTGTTGGTAACAAGGTTATTTGAGGTGGTTTTTGTTCTTAAAAGTATTTTACCATATGGTATGTGTTGGTAACAAGGTTATTTGAGGTGGTTTTTGTGCTTAAAAGTCTTTTACCATATGGTATGGGTTGGTAACAAGGTTATTTGTGGTGTTTTTTGCGTTGTTAGAAGTGTGTACTATATGGTAGTCTGGTGCGGATTGTTTTTTTTTTGTTCTTAGAAGTCTTTACCACATGGTATGAGTCTTTACCATATGGTATGGGTTGGTATTATTGTTATTCGTACCTTTTACCACATGGTATGTGTTGGTAGAATTGTTTTTACTCACATTTTGTTATGTTTATGTAGCTTTGTTTGTTGGTTTCAACAATCATCACCAACTGACTGTCTTTGCGGCTGCTCTTCTATATGATGAAACAACGACAATATTTGAATGGCTTTTCGATCAGTTTTTGAAATGCATGGGAGGTGTGAGACCGTTATCAATGTTTACTGACCAGGCTGCTGCAATTGCTGCTGGTATAAGGTCTGTTTTCCCAGATTGTTTTCATGGGTTGTGTACATGGCATATTGCTCAGAATGCAGTTGTTAATCTGGGAAGTTTGTGTGACTCTGACTTCCTTCGTGAGCTTAGTTATTTGATGTATAATGCTGATGATGAGGATGATTTTGAGTATAATTGGAAGAAGATGATTGAGAAGTGTTTTCCTGGGAAGGGACCTTTGGGACACAGTTGGTTACAGGGCATTTACAAAGTCAGGACGAAGTGGTCTTCAGCCTGGGTTAATTGTCATTTTGGTGCGGGAATGAAGAGTACCCAGCTAAGTGAGTGCTGCAATAGTAATATTCGACATTACTTGCAGTCAGAGTTTAGCGTTAGTAGGTTCTTTGTGCACTTTGAGAGGATGCTTGATAATAAGAGGGATGCTGAAGAACAAGAAGAGTACTATGCCTTATCTAGGTTGGCTGATTCTCGGTTTTCTACTAGCCCTATTGTGAAGCAAGTTGCTAATGTGTATACGCCGAAGATATTCAAGTTTTTCCTGGATCAGTACAAGGAATCCCTTGCGTATAATATTTTTTCCAATACGGAGATAGAACCAGAAGGACATGTAGGACTGTTTGATGTCTTCATATTGGAGGATGACCTTACAAGGTTGGATAGTAGGTGTTGAAGGTTGATTTTGAAAACGGTGAAATCAAGTGTTCTTGCCGTAAGTGGGAGTCAAGTGGTATGATCTGTAAGCATCAAATTAAGGGATATGATATGTTGTGGTCTACAACGTGCAATCTGAAGTTCCAGCACATTCCTAGCAGTTAGATTTTGAAGCGGTGGACAAGGGCAGCGAAAACTGGAGGGAACTTTTCTTTTGAAGTTCCGTCTACTGATAGTCCATCGAAATACCGTTCTCGTCTTTTCAATCTGTCAGCTGTTTCTGCATCAATGATCAGCAGGGTTGCATTGGATGATGATTTGTATAAATCAGCCATGGCCTT
This sequence comes from Linum tenue, assembly GCA_946122785.1. Taxonomy (NCBI): domain Eukaryota; kingdom Viridiplantae; phylum Streptophyta; class Magnoliopsida; order Malpighiales; family Linaceae; genus Linum; species Linum tenue. Next base: position 74,586,661 of record CAMGYJ010000005.1, on the reverse strand, counting down.
CATGACTGATTTGATCAAAAAGTGTGAAGCCCTATCGATTACTGAACCTGCTGGAACAAGCACGTCTTCTAACGGTGACAATAAGTTTTTTTTAATTGATTAGAGTTTGTTTTTGTTTTTGTTATCTGTCATTGATTGTAGTTTGTTTTTGTTATCTTGGTATAGATGATGTATCAGTCCAAAAAGTGAAGGGGTTTAAGCCTAAAAAAGATTCATTCAAGCCTTCGAAACGACCAATTCCAGCTGCGGAGGCTGCAAGGGCTGTAAGCAAGAAGAAGAGAAAAACTAGCAGGCTTGAGGGGGAGAATTTGAAGGCTGTTGAAGAAAGTTTAAGGCTGAAGCTGTAATAGTTTTCTTAGAGTATTATCTGAATGAATGGTTGATGCTGGTTGAGTTGTTGAAGCTATTTTGTTCTTTTGGATTGGTTTTTGGTTTTGTTGGATTAATTTTACAATGTAATACCATGTGGTATAATGTGGTAATTTGATTTTATCATGTCAAACCAGGTGGTAAAATGTGCTAGTTTGGAAGTTGAATGTGAAGGTTCTGTTTTATAATTGATTTTACCATGCCATACCATATGGTATAGTGTGGTAATTTGATTTTACCATGTGGTAAATATGATATTTTGGAAGTGGCATGTGTGGTAATTGATTTTACAGTACATTACCATGTGGTAAAATGTGGTAATTAGGAAGTTAAATGTGAGGGTTCTGTGTGATAATTGATTTTACCATGCCATACCATATGGTATAGTGTGGTAATTTGATTTTACCTTGCCATAGCATATGGTATAGTGTTGTAATTTATTTTTACCATGCCATACCATGTGGTAAAATATGGTTTTTTGGAAGTGGTATGTGTGGTAATTGATTTTACAGTGCATTACCATGTGGTAAAATGTGGTAACAAACTAAAACACAGCAGGACTTATGGTTTTTTTGCTATTTTACAACATGAAACCATGGTTTACCACACATTACCATATGGTAACAAACTAAAACACAGCAGGACTTATGGTTTTTTGCTTATTTACAACATGAAACCATAATTTACCATACATTACCATATGGTAACAAACTAAAAGACAGCAGGACTTATGGTTTTTTGCTATTTTACAACATGCAATCATAATTTACCACACATTACCATATGGTAACGAAGCAAAACACAGCAGGACTTATGGTTTTTTGTTATTTTACAACATGCAATCATAATTTACCACACATTACCAAATGGTAAAATCTTTGTGACGGAGACTGTCGAGCACTTCAAATCTCTCTGCTTTGATGTTGACACAAATCATGATGTAGTGCTTGTTATTACAGTAAGGGAAGAACCACTGCAAAATAATTTTACCACAGTATACCATATGGTAAGCAGTTGCCATATAAGTGATGAACAGTAAGTTAAGTTAAGAACAATTGCAAACTAATTTTACCACTATATACCATATGGTAACCACAGCAAAAATTGTGGTGAGATACTTACAAGGTTACATTCTGTGAAGCTGAGGTTTTTGGCCCATTCTTTGTTGGTGATGTCCAAGTCCACTTTGTTGTAGTAATCGTCTGGAGATAGTACAGGATTGCCACTATCAATGTCCAGTTGGCAGTCACCCTGAAAGTTGTGGTTGTTATTATGTGTTTTATATATGTGTTGTCTAAGAACTTTTGACAGAATATGGGTGGGTTTACTTACTGCCAAAGATGTATCGAAGAACCACCTTGTGAATTTTCCTTTTTTTGCTTCATTCCTGTTCATTACATCTCCATACCAGCCGATGACATCAGATGTGATTTCACAGCCAATGTCAATCGACTGTACTGACTCCCTTTTCAGCATGAATGTTCCATCCTTCCTTTTAAACATTATCTCATCACTGTATACAAGCACATCACAACAGGACGGATGGTTTACTTTAATTTATGACATCAAACAATAGGTTACCACAACAAAACCATAGCTTACCACATCTTATCATATGGTAATAAGTAAAGCACACCAGCTTACCACATCTTACCATATGGTAATAAGTAAAACACACCAGCTTACCACATTTTACCATATGGTAATAAGTAAAACACACCAGCTTACCACATCTTACCATATGGTAATAAGTAAAATAGAACAGGAGTTATGGTTTAATCCATTCTTTAACAACAAACCTTAGCTTACCACATCATACCATATGGTATTAAACTAAAACAAAACAGGACTTGTGCATTACTACATTTTGTAACATTAAACCATATATTTATCTAATTTTACCATATCTTACCATATTTTACCATATGGTAACAAACTAGATCACTACAGTAACATCATATAACAGTAGAAGTTTTAAGATGATGACTTACCTCTTGGCAAATTTCTTGTTTTTGCATCTTATGTACTCCAGGATGTTGCTGAACATATCATCAGGTGTTGTTTGTGTTGGTGTTGACCATTCAACTGGTGATTTTTGTGACTGTGGAGCAACTGGTTCGGCAGCTGGAGAATTCAGGTCCTCTAGGTAAGCATCTATGCATTCACGGACTTCCTTGAGCTTCTCTTGGCTGTTTGTGTACAGATTTGACCATATAGCATATGACCCCGTCTGTGACTGGGTGCTTTGTGGCTGTTCTGGTGGTGGTGTTGCTCTTGCCTTCTTTTCATTTCCGTGTACATTCTTTATCACGATTCTTCTTTTGCGAGGCTCTGCTGGTTGATCGGTTGCCGTGTTGGTAGTCAACTTTGTTGGTGTTGTTGGTGTTTGACGGTTGAGAGGGCTGAGATCAAAGGATGGAATGTCGTCTTCCCTCGTCACTTTAGGCTTCTCAGCAGCTTCGGTTGTCAGTTTTGGAGCCTCTTCACGAACAACATCATCTGACACCGTCTTCTCGCTGTCAGTTTCTGCAGTCTTTTGTGCAGCTTGCCCTGTATTCCCTTCTTCTCTTGTTTCCTTATCAACTTCCATTGGATCTGCTGTTTTGGTAGCTCCTTTTTCTTCGGTTTCTTCTGCAGATGTCTGTTCTGGAACTGCTTTCTGGGTGTCCTCTTGTTGTGGTGTTCCCTGATTCAGACCTTCTTGAACAGATTGTTCTGGTGGTTCTGTTGCAACTTCCCCCAGTGGATCTCCTTCTTTTGGGATGCTTTCCCTATTCACAGCTCCTGGAGCATAATCATCTTGCTCCTTTTCTTTTGGCTTCGGTGTAGATGCAGCAAGATCGACTGTAGATGGTTGTGAATCATCTTCTTTCTGTGTTTGCTCCTCGTTCTCCTCTTCGTTCTGGTCTATGTTTGTCTGTTTGAATATTTCATTGAGTGTTTTATTCAAACTGTCATGCATTTCTTCATCATTCTCTTCTTCATCATCTTCACACTGAGATTTTTCTCCTTCTGTGGGCTGAACATATTCATCACAGCTTTCTTTCGCAAGATTCTCCTTGTGTCTGATCAGATTTTCAATTTGGCTTTTGTACTGGTCTTTTATTGCTTTCATCATTGCCTTCATTGATGCTTCAAGCAATTTGATTGCATTCTCAGCCTGCATAATGGGAGTATGGTTAGTTACCATGGTGGTAATACATGGTATTGGCAATTATTATCACTATTCTGCATTTTTATAACATGAAACTATATCTTACCACACCTTACCATATGGTAATAAAGTAAAACAGAACAAGAATTATGGTTTCCTCCATTTTTATAACATGAATTCATTGCTTACCACACATTACCATATGGTAACGTATTAAAACACAACAGGACTTATGTTTTCCTCCATTTTTATAACATGAAACCGTAGATTACCACACCTTACCATATGGTAAAAAACTAAAACACAGCAGGACTTGTTGTTTTTTGCTATTTTTAAAACATGCAAGCATAGCTTACCACACATTACCATATGGTAACAAAGTAAAACAGAACAAGAATTATGGTTTCCTCCATTTTTATAACATGAAACCATTGCTTACCACACATTACCATATGGTAACGAAGTAAACCACAACAGGACTTATGTTTTGCTCCATTTTTATAACATGAAACCATAGCTTACCACACTTTACCATATGGTAACAAACTAAAACACAGAAGGACTTACGCTTAGCATGTATTGGACAACTTTAATATAGATAATTTGAATTGGACAACTGTAATATAGATAATTTGTACTTACTTGGTTGACTGTTCTGATATTCTTCAAATCAAAGTTCAGTGATGATGATTGCTCTGGACTTTTGTTTCTTTGTCTTTTCGGTGATTCATAGACTGGCTCATTCTCCTCTTCCTCATCAGCTGCGTCATCAGCCTCATCATCAGCCTCATCGTCTCTAATGTTGGCAACCTTTTCGATCTCGTTCAACTGTTTTCCATTGTAGTAGCTCTTAATGTTCTCAAAGTTGCTATCAACATTGTTATCACCATAGTAGCTTACTGTTGGTGTTCGAAGCTGGGTTGAGAATGCCATTTCATCCAGTTTGTACATGAAGCATACCTTTTTATGCAGATAGTTGTATTAGTTTTTTCAAAGAGTATCATTTATATATAAAATATATGAGTAACAAGGTTGAAATGGCCAAGGGAATGGAGACTTACTGTAAGGAAGTGAAGATCTGCATTGACGTAGAGCTTTGGTGATTTCAATCCTTCATTCATGTGGTTGAAGAAGTATTTGCACCAGTTGTAGCTGGTGAAATGTTTCTGTTCATCAGTCTTCAAGTACTCAAGCATGTTGAGTTCAGCCATAGGGGCTGAACTTGGGCACAACAAGCCTCCGGTGACCAGCAGAAAGAATAATTGTAACCATCTCTTACTGTTGGTAACTGTAGAAAGATCTTTTTCTACCTGACTTAGCTTTACCCTTGGAGTGGATTTTCCATCTACTTCCAGTAGGGTTTCTACTGCATAATCTGCTGCGTCGTCCCAAGAAATCGTGGGAGGTACAACTTCCCTATTCCCCATTGGCAGACCATATACCCTATGAAAGTCGATTGGTGATATCTTCATGCGTGTCCCGTCAGGTAGCTTGAAAGATTCTTTCATTGGATTGTATTTGTTCATTACGAACAGTGCAAAATTGTTGTATATCTTTGTCTGCTTGATTGTTATTAAGCCTGCTAGGCCTAATATCTCAAGTTTCTCTTTCTGGTCATCTTTTATAGTCCTTGCAATTGCAGATATTCTTGTTGGGCTGCACCTTGTGCGAAAATTTTTTCTTTGCTTTACCATAGTGTACCTGAATGTAGAAATTAGGAATAGTCTGTTAGCGTGCTTTTTACCATGATATACCATATGGTACCATAATGGTTTCCTACCATACCAAATCAAACCAGATATTTATCTCATTTTACCATATGGTAATTACATCAAAGCATGTCTTATAACATATTACCATATGGTAACGAAGTAAAACACAACAGGATGTATGTTTTCCTCCATTTTTATAGCATGAAACCATAGCTTACCACACATTACCATATGGTAACAAACTAAAACACATCAGGACTTATGGTTTTTTGCTATTTTACAACATGAAACCATAGTTTACCACACATTACCATATGGTAACAAACTAAAACACAGCAGGACTTATGGTTTTTTGCTATTTTACAACATGAAACCATAGTTTACCAGACATTACCATATGGTAACAAACTAAAACACATCAGGACTTATGGTTTTTTGCTATTTTACAACATGAAACCATAGTTTACCAGACATTACCATATGGTAACGAAGCAAAACACAGCAGGACTTATGGTTTTTTGCTATTTTACAACATGAAACCATAGTTTACCAGACATTACCATATGGTAACAAACTAAAACACAGCAGGACTTATGTTTTTTTGCTATTTTACAACATGAAACCATAGTTTACCAGACATTACCATATGGTAACGAAGCAAAACACAGCAGGACTTATGGTTTTTTGCTATTTTACAACATGAAACCATAGTTTACCAGACATTACCATATGGTAACAAACTAAAACACAGCAGGACTTATGTTTTTTTGCTATTTTACAACATGAAACCATAGTTTACCAGACATTACCATATGGTAAAAAACTAAAACACAGTAGGACTTATGGTTTTTTGCTATTTTACAACATGCAATCATAACTTACCACACATTACCATATGGTAACGAAGCAAAACACAGCAGGACTTATGGTTTTTTGTTATTTTAGAACATGCAATCTTAATTTACCACACATTACCATATGGTAATGAAGCAAAACACAACAGATTCTACATCAGTTCAGCAACGCATGGAGAGTGACTGCGATACTGTTCTATTGTTCTGTGGATGGATTTCGAAGAAAGAAGTGAGGTTTTACCTTGATATTTTGTGCGAAAACGATTTTTGAGCCTCCTTGAAGTTGGAAACTCTTCGTTTTTCGACGAAGAAGCGAGAACAGTGTATCGTTGAATGATTCTTCGAAAACCTTTGCGAAAATCGTTCGATTTGAAGTTTTTTCTGGAAGTTTTTGCTGCGATTTTGGTGAGAGAATTGAGAATCGGGAGGAAGAATGGAGAGTTATAGAGCAGAGAGGGAAGTGGAACTGTCGCTTGAAAGGTGAGAGGAAGAAGGAGAGAAGGCGGGACGGTTGTCGCTGTCACGTCTGCAATTCAAATTGTCAGAGACGTGATTACGTTTTTGCCCCCGCGTGTATTTTAACTGGCATGATCTGACGGCTGGGAAGATGGCGCGATGGACGGCCGGATCATCGGTTACTGACCGTTAGTGATAGGTCGGTTACTAATAGGATCCGGACCTGGATGAAGGTATGTTGATGATGCTATCATACCTGATCTGTTGCGTCACTCGTCCTTAGTTTTCGTCAATTCCAGTTGTTTTCGTGGGTCCTTGCTGCTTCTTGACAATCTCTTGGTGTGCTTGGGTCATTTCTTCCCTGTCTTCATTTTCACGCAAGGAAGATTCTTCTGACGCTGCCCGCTCTCTGGCCACTTGTCTTCATTACTAGCTGAGCCTGTGGAATTCATGTGTAAGAAGGCTCATCTACAATATCCTCATCAGCTGCTTGGGCCAGCTGGCTATCGTTGGGCCCTCAAGCGCATTTGCCACTGCTGCGATTTCTGGAATTTTCCTTGTTTATTGCAGCCATTGATGTTTCCTTGTGCTTGTAACATTTTCTTTTCCCATCATGCGGCCCTTGCAGCTCTTTTCCCAAACTTTTTTTTTACAAGAGTGCCGCTTATATTGCATTTAACATAGTGATTACAGAGGGACAAAACACCCAACAAACTCAATCAACCAAAGGGTCATTCCGACTGGAAAAATACAACATGAATGAGCAGAGAAGCAGAACAAAAACCCAGCGAGTGGGAGCCATTGCCACAGACAAACAAATGCATCCAAACACCCTCACGCAACCACCACTATTGAGGAAGCAACAAAGCCAGAGTCAGCTCATCCGATGCAAACATGACCATGGTAATGAGCAAAGCAAACCATAAGCCGCCTCCTGGGAATCATTCGAAGATGACTCATCACAGTGAATCTCAATCTGAAATTACATGGCGGTGGACATGGATGAACCGGACTACTCGGAGCTGACAGAGACCAAGGGAAAACCGGAGACAGCATCCTGGTCCAAAGAGGAAAGGGAAACCCAAGAGAAGGGGGAAAGGCCACCACAAAACCAAAAAAAAAATTAATAATAAAGAACACCACTTGCAAGCCAAACCCAACCGAACCCCACAAAACCAACGTGAATCCCGAAGCAATACACACCAAAAGAGGGCCCACCCAAGAAACTCAACATGAAAAGAAAGACAAAACTCAGCCCACATTAACACCAAGACACGTTTGAAAACTCGAGCACAAAAACACCAACACCAGCCAACCCTCAACCCTAACAGAAGCCCTTACATCAAAGGAACAAAGTAGAGCCGCTGCAGCCGCCGGACAAGACTTTGCCTTCCACCAACGACGAACCCAGAGGACGACGAGAGGATAGCAGATTATGAAATCATCGTTAAAACGATAAACGCACCAACTTGAAGTAACCACGCCACCAAAACATTGACGGAATTGGATTATCTTAGAAGTTGCATCATCTGGACCCAGAAGAGCTGGTGGAGATCTGATTACATCAGACCGGAACAAGAACGAACCATCTCATCAAGAGAGGTTTGTCGATCGATCCACTTAGGGAACAAGGAAACGCCATCACAGCTGGAAAAAAGCCAACAAGGGCCGCAAAAGTAGATGGAAAATAGGGAAAAGCAAAGGACGGGGCGAAGGAATAGGAGGAAGTAAGCAGAAAGAGGCGAGGGAAGAGAGAGAAGGAAAGAAGAAGATGGGGAGGAGAGGGTTTTGTACTAATGAAGGGGAACGACATCGCCAATTGAGAGATCCATTGATGTAGTTGAAGTTGGGGAGGATCGTCGACTTCCCGGAGAGGACTTCTAGCGGCGTTCCACCAGGTGGCGGATCTGATGAGCTCGGAGAAGAGTGCAGGGAAGGCGGCCGGTCTCTGTTTTCTTTTTTATTTGTTAGAAAATTATTATTATAATTTATTATTAAAAATTCTATGTAAGATGCCACGTCGTCGCTGATTGAATTTTCTGTTAAATACAAACAGTCAAAGTCGGTCAACACTAACGAAAAATATTTCAGGACATAAATGATTCATTGAATAGTTCACGATACAAGTGACACTTTTTTTATAGTTAGGATTTCCTAGTGGTATTTGCCCTCTAAATAATTATGAATTTAATATGAAATATAATTAAAATCACAAAACATTCATTAATAACACTATAAATATAGAGTCATCAGATACTCGATTTCAGTGTGACCCGTGGATCCCATCTATCCCTACCTTCTCCATCACGAACCTCAATCGCGCCCTTCCTAAGCAGCGATTGAATTAGACAGGAACAATGATTATGGAAAGAAGAGGCTGTTAGAAACACATGCCCTAAAATATTACGGAACCAATATCAAAACTACCAATCAAACCATGTGAAGGAAGTGATGGTTGTGCATGGAAATTCACATCTAAAGGAGATTTCATACACGTTTTGCATGCCATGCGCTTCGAGAGATAAAAGACAACCTCAAAACCTAGGCTCAACAGTCAAACAACCAATCGAGATAAGTGGATCTGGCTTTAGTCTCTTTCTCTGCTTCCAAAGTTGCGTTTCTTTTGCTAGAATTCTGATTGAAGTTCTGTTTCACTGAATTGGATTAAGAAAATCATACAGAGTTCAGCCAGAGAAGCTGAATTTATAATCTGGTTTACAAAGTTGAACGGAGGGAAAATCCGTTACAGTCGTAACAACCTAGCTAATTTACATTTAGGTCCTAATTACATTTAATCTATCCTGAACTAATCCTAAGCTACGTGGTTACTTACATAATGGTCCTTGTGTCGTCTAATACCCCCTGCAAGCTAAGCATGGATTGATTTCAGGTTTAGCTTGCAGATGAGATCGACGAAGGTGTGCACTGGCAAAGCTTTTGTGAAAGGATCAGCAAGCTGGATAGTCGTAGAGATGTGTTGAACCTTCAATTTCCCAGCAAGAACTTGGTCCCAAGTGAAGTGACAGTCGACTTCTATGGGCTTAGTTCGTTCGTGTTGGACAGGGTTCTCGGTCATTTTGACGGCAGAGAGACTATCACAGTAAATCGTTAGGGAAGAGGTGGTTGAACTGGAAGCTGTTGGAAGAGAGCTGACATCCATTGTAACTCCTGGGACGTGTCTGCCAAAGCCCTGTATTCTGCTTCTGCTGAGGATCGGGAAATTGTTTGTTGTTTGTTGGAGCGCTAGCTGATCAACGAATTCCCTAAAAACACACAAACCCAGTTACAGAATGCCTAGTATCTGGACAACCAGCCCAATCGAAATCTGAGAAGGCAGTCAGTCGTGTAGAAGAATTGCAAGGAAAGAACAATCCTCGATCAGGGGTTGTTTTCAAATATAGGAGGAGTCTGTGGGTAGCCTGTTGGTGTGGTGAAGTAGGAGAATCCACAAACTGACTCAGTTGATTTACAGTATAGCATATGTTGTTGCATAGATACTGTAATCGACCAATAAGTTTTCTATAGTTGGAATGATCATGTTCATTCAGAGTAGTGCCGTTATGAGCAGAGAGATGAGTGGCAGGAATCGAAGGAGTAGTAGTAGGTTTGGAAGCCAAAAAGCCTATATTAGAGAGCAAGGCTAGTGTGTATTTGCGTTGACACAAATGAATGCTAGTATCAGACCTTGAAACTTCCATTTCAAGGAAGTACTTTAACCTGCCAAGGTCTTTGATGGTGAAAGCAATGTCTAATTGCTTTTTAACATAGTTAATTTCATCCATGTTGTTTCCTGTGAGAATAATGTCATCGACATATAGTAAAAGAGCTGTGAATGATGTTCCAGAGTATTTGGTGAATAGGGAGTAATCACTGTGTTATTTTTTATATCCAAGAGTTTCCAGAGTAGTTGCCAGTTTGGCAAACCACTGTCGACTGGCTTGTTTCAAGCCATATAGTGATTTTGTAAGCTTGCAGACCTTGTGTTGGTCTGATGGGTGAACTTGCAAACCTGGGAGAGTTTCATATAAACATCTTTGTTTAAATCTCCATGAAGAAAAGCGGTGTTGACATCTAATTGCTCAAGATGCCATTTATAAATTAATGCTAAGGCTAAAAGAATCCATACGGTGGTCATTTTAACAACGGATGAAAATGTGCCCATGTAATCCACACTAGGTGTCTGAGAATAGCCTTTTACTACTAGACAAGCTTTGTACTTGTCTATCGTCCCATCTTGTTTGAACTTAAGTCTAAAAACCCATTTGTTTCCTATGATAGGAATGTTGGGAGGAGGATCAACAAGAACCCATGTTTTTGTTTTCTCAAGAGAAGCAAACTCAGAATTCACAGCTGCTAGCCATTCGTTGCTTTTGGATGCTTCTTTGTAAGTTTTTGGTTCTCTGATCTGAGTAATAGCAAGTGCAAAGTGTCAATAGGTAGGACTAAGGGATCGATATGTTAACTTATTCTAGATAGGATATGTTACAGATGAGAGTAAAGAAGTTTGACTGATCAGATTAGATTTGTAATCTTTCAGTTTAACTGGTTTGACAGTTTGTCTAGTAGACCTTCTTAACTGAGGCTGTGCAACAGGTTTTGACTTACTCAGTGGTGGAGATGAAACTGGAACATCGGTCGCAGAATTTGATGAAGGTATAGAAGGTGAAATAGGAATTGGAGGAATAGTACGTGCCTTAATAAATCCAGGTCTGCAGAAGTAGCTGGAAAAACTGAAAGAGGAACTGAAGGGGTCAGATTTTGAGTGATCTGATGAAAAGGAAAGATTGTTTCATGAAAAGAAACATTTCGTGAATGAAAATGTTATGTGTGGTTAAGTTGTACAATCTGAACCCTTTTGTGCCATGAGGATGTCCTAGGAAGACACAAGGATTTGATCTGTGATCTAGTTTAGTTCTGGTAGCTTGAATGGTTGCAGGATGTGTAAGACAATCAAAAACTCTTAAACTATTCTGAGTAGGAGGAGAACCATGAAGTTTTTCAAATGGAGTAAGATTTTGTAAAATAGGAGTGGGAGTTCTGTTAATAAGGTGAACAACATGCATTACTGTAAAATTCCAGAACTGAAGTGGTAGTATATGTTGGTGTTTTCTTTCAACAATACCATTCTTTTGAGAAGTGTAAACACATGTAGTCTGGTGAATAGTTCCTATGGAACTGTAAAAATATGGTATTTGGAATTCAAGGCCAATAATAGTTCTGATGACTTTGATTTTGCTGTGATATCGAGTCTCAACAAAAGCAGAAAAGGAAATGATAATAGGGCGAGCCTCAGATTTAGCTTTCATGGTAAAGATCCAAGTGTGCATGCTATAGTCATCTACTATAGTCAGAAAATAGGAATGACCCTGAATAGAAGTAACAGGAGCATTCCCCCAAATGTCAACATGCAAAATATCAAAGGGAGATGATGTTTTTCTGCTACTAGAAGGAAAGGGGAGCCTTTTCTGTTTTTCCTTGGGGAAAACTGTACAATGAAAATTAGAAAGAGCAGTAATGGAACTCTCTATACAATGACAACTAGCCTATAGCCCGGCCCGTTGGCCGTAATTGTTTAAGGAAAATGGAGTTACAATATCTATAATGGTAGTGTCGAGAAATGAGTCTTGTTTTATATTATCATAAGATTGTTGTAATTTTGCAATTAGTTGAAGACGAACATGTAATTTGAATGAACATTCACAATAAGTTAGAAATAAAGTCATTATTTAATTAAAGGAAAAAGCATACCATTCACACACGTATTGTAAGGATGAGGAGGATACATTTGAAGATTAGCTAATCAAGATAAAAATACTTACATGAAATTTTACTAATCACAAATCTAATCTAGTTGAGTATTACGACAAATAACATGCAGGTCCAAAATAGGAAAACTCAAGACATTGTCTCATTGTTCATGACATGGTACTCAATTCAACAAAGGCAAAAATAATTTCACCAACACAAGTTCACAATAACCAAATGCATTGTTCCAAGGACCGATGATAGACCGTCATTTACACATGTTTTTACCCTCATACTTACACCGTTTGAGGTGTTGATTCTCGTGTTTTAGGCCGATTTCACGCTAGGTTGTGCTTGTTTGTGATATTTCAGGTCCTAGTACGTGAATAAAGGCTTAGGAGCGAGTCTGGGGTTGATTGGACGACGAACGGACGAATGGCGAGCCTTTTGGAGAGCTGCACGGGCAGAACAGGGAGGCTGCACGGCCGTGCAATATGCAACTCTGGCCGTGCGCCTTATGGCGAGGAGCTGCACGGGCACCCCTGAAGATCTGCACGGCCGTGTACCTGGCCGTGCAGGATGGTTGAAGGCCGATTAAGTGAAACGGTGCGTTTCAGGGTGCACGGCCAGAATGGTGGTGTGCACGGCCGTGCACCTGGCCGTGCAACTCGGGAAAGCCGGTTTTAAAGCCTAATCCGAGCCAGAAGTGGGAGAATCGTGTTTTCAGAGCAAAAACAGAGCCCTAGAGAGAGAAAGTGCGAAGAACACATCCTAGAAGCTGTCCTAGAGCTGGATTTCATCGAATCGAGCTTGGAGATCGTCATAGGAGTGGAAATCATCGTCCCGGAGCAGATTATCTTCATCATTATGAGTATGACTAATCCGATTCTTGTTTTCTCTTATCTCTCTATGGAGTAGAACCCTTCTCTCACTTGGGTATGAAGAACCCTAGTTCCTTGTGTTAGGGATTTGATTGTAATGACTTGGGATGATATTACTGTTTGATTTTAATCGAATGACGCATGTTTAATGAATTGATTTGAGTCTGATCAGCTTTTCTCAATTTCTGCTGCAACCTAAGATAGATAGAATCTGATTAGGTTGTTAGAGTCTCTTCATTCGATAGTAGGAGATTGGCTATACGAGAGTTAGCCAGTTGACTGCTTTGTACTGGTGTTCTTGGCGCCAGTAGTGGAGTTCTGTGTTCATAGCCTCAGCTTTCTATCCCGGTGAAGACTAGGCGTCTGCCGGGTAGTTAGACTGAGAGGGCTTGGTCAGCTTAAGAGATTCCAAGCTACTGTCGGATCTTCCGCAGTCTAATCAACAGTAAATCAACCCAGGGAATTGCAATTGAACCTAACTAAGGGGCTAGGGGGACTCAATCCCTAGTGACTCTTACCTGCTTTAGAAACCCGAACAATTTACTGCTTTCTTGTTGCTTTTACTTTTCACAACAATCACTCGACTTAGTTTGCTAGATAATAGAGAATCACGGAGTAAGCAGTAGATCTAGACCCCGGGTTGATAATTAAACTTGCCTATACTGCAGTCCCTTTCATTGGTTACACTTGGCCATTGTTAGGTGTTGTGTTTTAGCGTGTCAACCGACTGTGACCATGACTTCAAATGTCTGTCCTCCAAGCATGTTCAGAAGGGCCATATAGTCAGCATTGACAACATCTGCATCACTGAATACAGATCCAACAATCGTTCCTAACTGTGATGACGGGAAGACGATGTCAACACCAATGAAATCGTCCTCAATTGTGAGGTGGACGAAATGGATTCTGGATGCAGGGGACCAGGACGTCGTCAAATCCGTTACACATCCGGATAACAGAAAAGAGGTGCCCTGATGTAAACACAGAAAAGAATATGGTCAAAGCAAATCGAGAAAATGCAGCATGCCACAAAAGGCGTACGTTTAGAAAGAAATTTATTCGTTTAGTTACCTGATTTTCAACATCCACTTGCAACATAATGAGATCGATGGTGTCGGCACGCTCACAAATTTCAACAGCATCATCGTATTGCAGATTAGCAATAAAACCATGGGGAAGCCTATATATTGGACTGTAAGTTTTGGCACTAAGTAGTGAAAAAGAATCAAATTTACATGATGTAGTATTCGTTGGATGCATGAGCAGTACTTACTGATTGAATTGAGGTAGGCCCGCCATATTGAATGCAATTCGCACAGTGATTGGAGCCGAAGTGTTTTGTTTGGGAAGTAGTAAATGAAAATTGTAACAGGAGAGAAAGTGATATCTCCATTATATAAAGGAGAGAAAGCGGTTCTACACACGTGATCACTTGGCCGCCTGCAGTGGAGTACGTGTGTGTGGAAAGTGGGATAGTGGGATAAATGGGATAGTGGCAGTTAGTGGTTTGATTAAAAATCGTGGGTGGTAACAAATTTGGTAGTGGATCATTTTTTTTTTTTTTGTTATATATATGATGACTCGATATTTGCACATGTTTTCCCCCTTTGTTTCTTGGTCGTTTAAGCTTTCATTATTGTTTCTTTGGCCTATTTTACACTAGGTTGTGTTCCTTTGTCATATTTCAGGTCCTAGCACATAAAGTGAAGCATTGGCGCAAGTTTCAAGTCAATCAGAGATCAATTGGCGATTCGGGAGAAGAAACTCTGGCATGACCTGAAGAAGAATGGATTTCTACCTCACTTAATGGACAAATAATCGTGCAAATTTGACATGAAAAGAAAGAGGACGAGACTACGAGCGTCTGGGATCAAACGGCGACTGATTCGGAGTCCGGACGAGGGAGAAACGAAGCATTGAATATAGGAGAACAGGTTCGGAAGTAAAAACACGGGCAGGGGGCCTTCAAAACACGGCCGTGTTCTGTGACCGTGCTTTTACTGCCGAGAGCAAATCCGAGTTTGGCAGACATGAGCTGATTACACGGGCGGGGCCGAGACAAAGCACGGGCGTGTTTTCCCAAAGCACGGCCGTGTTCTCCCAAAAGCACGGCCGTGTTTTCACCAACATGTGGCCGTGTAATTAACCCTAGCCAAAGCACGGGCGGGCTGAGGCAAAGCACGGCCGTGCCCTCGACAGTGCTTTGGCCAATGATGCCCTTTTAGGCAGATTTCAGCCAAATTGAGAGGGGATTCGAGTTTTAGAGAGATAGAACGATTCCTAGAGAGAGAAAGCGACGAACAAGAGTCTCCAAGCGCCCTAGATCGATCTTCAACACCATTGGAGCTTGGTTTGAGCTTGGAGAAGTGCCGATTCAACGTCCAGGAGCAGAAATCCATCTTCACAGTATGATTTCCGCGTCTGATTCTGCTTTTGCTTCTTTCTCCATGGAGTAGTTCTCCCATTCATCTGGGTGTGGGAAACCCTAGTTCTGTATGTTGAGATTGATTGTATGAACCCAAGTACTGATTCTGTGATTGATTATATTCGATTGAGGTTTTATGATTGAATGACTTGAATCCTGATCAAATTCCTGTTGTTTCTGCTTTAACCTAGAATGAGAATATCTGCCTAGGTTAATAGAGTATCCTTGATTGAAGGTAGGGAGTTGGTGACTTTAGTCGAGGAGCCAACTCACTATTCTGTACCGGATTTACTCCGGTAGTGGAGGTTTTGTTCTTAGGGCCTCAATCTGTCGACTCCGGTGGAGGTTAGTCGCCCGCTAGAGAGTCAGATTGGGAGGGTCTGAAGACCTTTAGTCGAGACTTCAGGCTGTTTAAGAACCTTCCGCAGTATAATCTTCATAGAAACTGAACTTGGTAATTACAATCCGGCTTAACTGCAGACTAGGGGGAACCATATCCGGGTGACCTCTTTAACCTGAATACAACCAGTTTACTTGCTTTGTTTGTTTGGTAGTTTAGACTTGCACTCCAGTTTTATTGCTAGATAACAAGAACTCATTGAGTAGTCAGCAAATCTAGGACCCGGGTTGACTTATAAACCTAACCCGCTATACTACGCTTTAGGAAGTGGTTTCACTTGGCCAATTCCTAGGGTGACAGTAGAAGTGAGTCAAGTTTTTGGCGCCGTTGCCGGGGACGGCTAGGTTGTTGAAGAAAAGTGATTTCTGTTAATTTAGCTTTTCTTTTTGCTTTGTTTGCTTTGTCCCACTTGTGCCTTCACGGGTTTGCTTGCTTGAGTGTGTGCAGGTAGTGCATGACCCGTAGCCAGTCAGGAGGTTTACTGCCGTTGGATCCAGAGCTTGAACGCACTTGCCGCCAACTTAGGAGACAGCAGCGAGCTAGACTGGTTACGGGAGAGCGCATAGACGGCCACTTGACCAGCGATTCTGAGGAAGAATACGAGATGGAGGGCGAAGACATCCCACAACCGGGGAATGCTCGACAGGTTCCCCCGGTGAATCAGCATCCACCACCACCGCCGGGTCCCACCTTGGAGTACTACTACACTCCACGGATTGCTGACATCCACCCGGTCATCCTCTATCCACCAGTCCCAGCAAACAACTTCGAGATCAAGCCAGGCTGGATTCAGCTCATCACATCCTCTATCCAGTTCCATGGCTTGAAGGATGAGGAAGCCCGGGCACACCTTTCCCGTTTTCTGCAGCTGACGAACGGGTTCAAGCTGAATGGTGTTCCGGATGATGCAATCCGCCTTCACCTCTTCCCCCATTCTCTGGCGGGGAATGCTAAGAGGTGGTTGGAGACCCAGCCCCCACTGTCCATCACTTCTTGGGACGATCTGGCGGATAAGTTCGTGCACAGATATTATCCGGCATCGAAGACTACTGAGATTCAGCGGGAGATCACTCATTTCCGCCAAGAGCCAGATGAGTCCCTTCGTGATGCATGGGAGCGGTACATGGGATACTTCTGGCAGTGTCCCCATCATGGCTTCAGCGATGCTTTCACAGTGGGGAACTTCTACAGTGCCATCACCCCAGACAGCCAGAGGGTGATCGAGTCTCTATGCCCAGGAGGGGATATCCTTACTAAGACTCCACCCGAGCTGAACCAGATGATCAGTACTTTGGCTGCCCGCGATCATTCCTGGGGGCAGAGCAGCAGAGGCAGACATTCCAGGGACCGTGGTGTGCACGCCATGGAGACCAGATCCGGGCTCGAGCAGCAGGTAGCTGAGCTAGTGCAGGCATTGAAGCAGCCCAACAGTCTTATTCCGGGCAGAAGTTTGGCTACACCTCCAGTTGCTCAGTGTCAGTGGTGTGAGAGCCCGAATCACCTCGTGGAGGATTGTCAGTCTATGAGGGAGTCTTCTACTCCCCAAGAGCAGGTGGACTTCATCGCCAATGCTCGGCGCCTTGACCCATACAGCAACACCTACAATGAGGGATGGCGCCAGCATCCCAACTTTGCCTGGAGCAATAACACCGCCAAGCCACCTGGTTTCCCAGCACCAGCAGGTGGTTTCCAGCAGAGGCAGCCCTTCCAGGCTAGGCAGGGGCCACCACCACAGCAGCAGCCTTACCAGCCTAGGCAAGGGCAGCCATTCCAGCAGCCTCAGCGTCAGTATGCCGAGCCAACAGCAGCTCCAGCTCCAGATACTCAGATGACGAAGCTGGAAAATATTCTAGCTTCATTCATGACGAGCACTCAGGCGACTATCACGAGGTTGGACCAGAGTGTAGCCTCACTGGAGGCAGGACAGAGGAATCAGGGTGCCATCCTGCAGGATCTCCAGCACCAGATAGGGGACTTAGCTCGCCAGAATACTACCAGGGCACCGGGGACTCTGCCTGCCACCACTGTCCCCAATCCTCGCGGCCCTCACGAGACTGCCCATGCCATTTTCACCAGGAGCGGCAGGCCTACATCAGCTGATCCTGCCCCGACCAGGCAGGAGGAACCACTACCTGCTTCAGCACTTCCAGCCGGTGATGCAGAAGTGCGGGTGGAGAAGGAAGCCCCTGCTCCCAAGCCACAACCAGTGGTGAAGGAGCACGTACCCCAGCTTCCCTTCCCCACTCGCCTCCATAAAGATAAGCTGGAGACTGAGTTTGCCAAGTTCATGGCAATGTTGAAGCAGCTCAACATCAGCGTACCATTTGTGGAGGCACTGTCGAAGATGCCCAAGTACGCGAAGTTCATGAAAGATCTCTGCACCAACAAGAAGAAACTTGGGGATCTTTCGACAGTGCTGCTGAGCGAGGAATGTTCTGCCATCCTGCAGAACAAGCTGCCCGAAAAGCGCAAGGATCCAGGGAGTTTTACTATCCCTCTTACTATTGGCAGCATGCATGTAGGAAAGTCCTTGGCGGACCTAGGAGCTAGCATTAATGTCATGCCATATAAATTGTTCAAAAAGCTAGACCTAGGTGAACTTAGCCCTACTAGGATGAGCATTCAGCTAGCTGATCGTTCTGTGGTGCATCCTAGGGGTATCATAGAGGATTTGCTTGTTAATGTGGGTGCATTCACATATCCTGTTGATTTTGTTATTCTGGATATAAATGATGATGTGGATGTACCTTTGATTCTGGGTAGACCATTTCTTGCCACCGCCAAGGCATTGATTGATGTGCATGATGGTAAGCTGATTCTGCGTGCTGGGGATGAACAGGCTACTTTTTCTGTGACTGAGTTTGATCACTGTGCTATGATTGCTGTCACCCCTGTGCATCCTATTTCTGATCAGGTACACGAGCCTGTCGTGTATCCTTCTGCACCTCTCATTTTGCAGGACCCTCCTATCATTCCTTCGCCGCCACTCCATCCAGCCTCGCCTCCGAACAAAAAGCTCAAAGTGGAGTGGCGGCCGACGCCGCAGGTGGCTAAGCCTGTACGGAAGAAGAGTGGAGACCACTATGAGCTGGTCCCACCCCCAACACCACGACCACCCTGGCCATCCGAGTACTCACTCGCCTGCATCTTGCCGGATGGCCAGGTCGACCTGACCGATGCTGGTGGTTGTAACCGTCGGGTGCACGGTCACCACCTGAAGCTGTACCTCAAGAGCGATGTGGATCCGCTCTTGGAGGCACCTGTTCCTGCACCTCCCTGAGTATCCACCATGGGCGTCCAGCTAAAAGACGGTAAAGAAGTGCTTGTGGGGAGGCAACCCCACCACGGTTTGACTTTCTTTCTTATGTTTCGAGTCGGATTGCGATTTGGTTTTGTTTTGGTTTGTTTCCTTTGTTCTGGATGATGTCTTATTGGGCTGACATCGGACCTAACACATTCTGGTTGAGCTCTTCTATTCCCTTTGAGCTGCGATGCGTTCCCGACTGGTCCATTTCCAGTCTCCTGCAGTCCGTGCATACCGGTAACATCGTTCCCCTTTCCTTCCCTCTTCTCCATTGAGGGCAATGTCGATCTTAAGTGTGGGGGGATGTTTATCTTTTGACCGCATTAGATCTGTTTGTGTGCTTGGAGCCTAGTCCACTGTCCAAATTTTTGAATTTGAGGGCTCCAAGTACGTGTTCCCTGCAATTACCTGCTCAGTATGCTTTGAATTGACAGTCTCTGTAGTGATTTGCAACCTAGGGAGGTAGTGTAGCGCTATGGAGGATGTTGATGCATTTAAGACGTCTCATTTCTTCTTCATATTGTGTTGGTTGATTGAGTGAATTAGTGATCTTAGGACCCTTGAATTGTGTGGTGTTGTGGACTCTCTGCCTGTCATGGACTCTTGTATCATGTTTTGAAAGTAACAGGTGCTCGAAATGTGCTTTGAAATAACGTCTCCCGTGCGAATAGGGCGAAAGTGTGTAAGGGGAGACGGGAATCCGTTCCCAATTTCCACCTACTACCTCCAGCCCCCTTACATGTCTTTCCCCCGCACGAGGCTCGAGACAAACTGCTCCTGGCAATGGCCGGTAAGAGCCGGGCTCTCGCAAAACCTTTGCTAGGTGGGAGCCCCCGTTTTCTGCAAAAACAGGTTGAAACCCTTGAAAAAAGAGAAAAACAGAAAAACAAGCAAAAAGAAGAAAGAAAAGGGGTTCCAACCATCTTCAAGAAGAAAATCGAGCACCTTGAAAAATGTGAGTCCATGATCTTTTGTTTTTGAGAGTCTCTTCATCCACGATTCATTTGTCCTATGTTCACTATTTGCCATGATGCCGACTCGAGACTAGCGTTCTCGCCGAAGAGGCTATGAGATGACTTGTGCGTCGGTTGACCTCGTAAGCTGCTAAATGATCTAGGAAGTCCGCTACCTACGATCGAGGTTGTTTGTTGATATAGAGGTATGGAGAGTTGCATTGGTTTGAGTTAGGTTTGCTTGGGGACAAGCAAACGGTTAAGTGTGGGGGGATTTGATGACTCGATATTTGCACATGTTTTCCCCCTTTGTTTCTTGGTCGTTTAAGCTTGCATTATTGTTTCTTTGGCCTATTTTACACTAGGTTGTGTTCCTTTGTCATATTTCAGGTCCTAGCACATAAAGTGAAGCATTGGCGCAAGTTTCAAGTCAATCAGAGATCAATTGGCGATTCGGGAGAAGAAACTCTGGCATGACCTGAAGAAGAATGGATTTCTACCTCACTTAATGGACAAATAATCGTGCAAATTTGACATGAAAAGAAAGAGGACGAGACTACGAGCGTCTGGGATCAAACGGCGACTGATTCGGAGTCCGGACGAGGGAGAAACGAAGCATTGAATATAGGAGAACAGGTTCGGAAGTAAAAACACGGGCAGGGGGCCTTCAAAACACGGCCGTGTTCTGTGACCGTGCTTTTACTGCCGAGAGCAAATCCGAGTTTGGCAGACATGAGCTGATTACACGGGCGAGGCCGAGACAAAGCACGGGCGTGTTTTCCCAAAGCACGGCGTGTTCTCCCAAAAGCACGGCCGTGTTTTCACCAACATGTGGCCGTGTAATTAACCCTAGCCAAAGCACGGGCGGGCTGAGGCAAAGCACGGCCGTGCCCTCGACAGTGCTTTGGCCAATGATGCCCTTTTAGGCAGATTTCAGCCAAATTGAGAGGGGATTCGAGTTTTAGAGAGATAGAACGATTCCTAGAGAGGAGAAAGCGACGAACAAGAGTCTCCAAGCGCCCTAGATCGATCTTCAACACCATTGGAGCTTGGTTTGAGCTTGGAGAAGTGCCGATTCAACGTCCAGGAGCAGAAATCCATCTTCACAGTATGATTTCCGCGTCTGATTCTGCTTTTGCTTCTTTCTCCATGGAGTAGTTCTCCCATTCATCTGGGTGTGGGAAACCCTAGTTCTGTATGTTGAGATTGATTGTATGAACCCAAGTACTGATTCTGTGATTGATTATATTCGATTGAGGTTTTAGGATTGAATGACTTGAATCCTGATCAAATTCCTGTTGTTTCTGCTTTAACCTAGAATGAGAATATCTGCCTAGGTTAATAGAGGTATCCTTGATTGAAGGTAGGGAGTTGGTGACTTTAGTCGAGGAGCCAACTCACTATTCTGTACCGGATTTACTCCGGTAGTGGAGGTTTTGTTCTTAGGGCCTCAATCTGTCGACTCCGGTGGAGGTTAGTCGCCCGCTAGAGAGTCAGATTGGGAGGGTCTGAAGACCTTTAGTCGAGACTTCAGGCTGTTTAAGAACCTTCCGCAGTATAACTTCATAGAAATGAACTTGGTAATTACAATCCGGCTTAACTGCAGACTAGGGGGAACCATATCCGGGTGACCTCTTTAACCTGAATACAACCAGTTTACTTGCTTTGTTTGTTTGGTAGTTTAGACTTGCACTCCAGTTTTATTGCTAGATAACAAGAACTCATTGAGTAGTCAGCAAATCTAGGACCCGGGTTGACATTAAAACCCAACCCGCTATACTACGCTTTAGGAAGTGGTTTCACTTGGCCAATTCCTAGGGTGACAGTAGAAGTGAGTCAATATACACGGATGTAATGAAGGCTATATATTAATTGGAAACAGAACATGGAGTGGAAAACGTGGAAATAGGAAGTGGGATCGTGATTGGAACATGGACGTGGTAGAGAAGTGGTGAAATAGGCAGGAATCGGCAGTTTTTTGTTTAAATACTAATAGGTAAGTGGGTGAAGCAAAGACACTGCAGCCCATAACAAATAATTCATGGGCTGGGCTTATTGGGTGGCCATCGAAAGAATTAATTTGATGTTTTTTTTTTATAAAAATCAATCTGCTGATTAAATGGCTGCTGGGTAGAGAAAGACATGGAGTTGGAAGAAATAGATATCAACATGCTTCAATTAGGAAGAAAGGGTAAGCAAAACAAACCCAGCGTGATTGAAAACCACCACATACTACACAATTCCAGCTCCATGAAATGATGTGATCATTTTTTGGGAAAAAACATCCTTAATCAATCCAAATTAGCAGAGTATGGTAGCCTGAGTAATCATCTGCTGCTGCTTAGTATACTATTTTGAAAACCATTTTTGAAGGATGTAGAGAAAAAAATAGCATTAGGACATTTTGAGCTAAAATTGTAGTTAAACCATGTGTAAATCATGTGATACAACTAAAATCACCGTAATGGCGTAATCTCAACTTTTCGGGGATGACCGTCAGTGTGATTTAACAATTTATAATTTTTTTGCCAATAGCTGAGGATCGGATTGGGACAAAGTGTCAATCTTGATTTAACGACATGAACTAATCACCGTAATGGCGTAATCTCAACTTTTCGAGATAACCGTCAGTGTGATTTAACAATTTATAATTTTTTGCCAATAGCTGCGGATTAGATTAGAACAAAGTGTCAATCTTGATTTTAACAACATGAACTATGATTTTAGCAGAAAGCAGTGTAATGCAACCTTATGTATGGTTTTACAATTTTCGATTTTTCTGAACATAAATCGAGGCTCGGGCCGGACCAAAAGGTCAAACTTGCTTTAACCACGTTTGAAGTATGTTGTTTTGACAACACACACAACTGTTCGAGTGAACTGTGATTGGACCTTACTGATGATCAATTGAAAAATCTTAACGGAATCTAAATCAGTATGTGATTTTCGATGTATGGAAAAATTTAACCACAGTTGAACTATGAGTTTAGCACAGTCTTCCGTAATGTTAACTTTTTTGTACGACCTTCAGAATAGCCTAATATGTAAGACTTGCTACAAAATTTAGCAAAAAACAACCTTGGTGTTCAAAAGGCAAGCCCCTCCTATGAACCTTCTGTTTCAAAATATGATGTCTTCTCTTACGGGCGACTTGGGATAGCATTCGCCGAAGTTGAGAGAGTTGGAATTGTAAGGCAGCTTCTTCTGCAGAATTTAAATATAAAACCATGTATTACTCATTGAATAGATGAACTAATTAGAAAAATTAAAACGCAGAGAACACACCTCTCTCAAATGCTTCTTCCTCTTCAGCAGATAAAACACAGCGTTGGTACTGATCTTCAGGATGAATAAAAACTGCTCGATGTTTCCCTAAACAAATGAGATGCAAGGGAAAATATTAACATCAGTTTGCATTGAAACAGTTTCGTGCTAAACCATGACACTCACATGGTACAGACGATCGATAAATCTGTGGTTAGGCAGATGGGATGACATTTGCACTATCCATATTTAATTCTGCAATAACCTTACGCAATCTGAAATAGAGGTCGTGGTAAATGATGCACCCGTTCCAATAAACTTTGCAGCTACCATTCATATAAATTAATGTAATTGTTACAACATAAGCTGAACTCCTCACCAATCATAAGTTTGTGCGAGTTAATGACACATACAACAGACCACACAAACATAAGAATCGAAGAAATCCAAAATGCTCCAACCAAGTTGAAGGCGGCCTATAAATTTAAACCAAAAAAGTAAAGCCGATGGAAACAGAAATCAAAACCGGACGAAAAGACACCAGTCCTTTATCCTCTATGAAGTCTTGATTTCTAGAGTGATTGAATAAACTAAACTCTTATAATGAAGCGAGGTTTCAGTATTTCTAACATTAGCTTACCCTCCTGGTGTTTGGTAACGTATCATGAAAAATGTAACACATTCGATTGGTCCATCCGAACTCATGATTTTCCCATAACATAAACACATAAATAATCCACCGAAGTTGAGTCTACCTTGTAATTATGCAGTGATAAGAAGAAGAGTGTAAATGCCGATGGAGTCTACCAAGGCAACCATTCACCCAAAATGTATTTAAATCACAAAACGGGACCATTAACATGATTCTCAATTCCATTCCTCTGGTCTAATTAATATCACCATATGAACCCTAAACCACAGTTGAAAATATGGGAAAACATGATTCCCAATTCCATTCCTCTGGTCTATTTAATATCACCATATGAACCCTAAACCACAGTTGAAAATATGGGAAATGACAGTCGAACACCACCATGATTTCTTTTCCAATCCGCCATTACTAATCATTAAGCACCCCAGGCCCTCAGCCAAAAATGAAGAGCTAGGAAAGATATATTAATTGGAATTGCAGCCTTCGAAGCGACCTCAGAAGTCACTAATTGAGGTTGACGAACAACTCCCCTACTAAACAGACCACGTATGCCTTCCCTGACCCTCGACTCGAAGAACCCCTCTTGAAAATGCAAGTAGACAGTTGGAACCACGATTGAGTAGGGAAAGAAGCTGAAAACCCAATAGTACACCCGACGACACTGAGAGGATTGACGACCGGCTGGGCAGTGAATGAATCCAGTGACCATCCACTACGGTCCTCTCCTCCGTGGATCTGCACCTAAAATACACCGGGGAAAAAATCGCCTGCCCCTAGAACACAAAGACAGAATGGGAAGTTATGACAACACTTAAAACAAAATTCACAAACCTGGGAAAAGGGAAGTTTCTACATATTTACTGAGAAATGCAAGTTTCTGGAGTTGTTACATCTAAGCTGAACATACATAAATAGGGCAAATGCAGCTCCCGCCAGCAACTATTTACATTTTGACTCTACATATAATAGTGCCAAAAGGTCACCCTGATCACCATCATGTGTTTTTGGCCATCAGTTTTCCTTTTTAGACTACATTGAACTCAATTGTAATTCTAGAGCTGTACAGAACTGTCGATTGATGACATAATTTGCACAAGCCTTAATATATAGCTACACATTCAGTTTCTGAATCAAATTGCCTCTCAATCCAAAAGTTCATGATGTGCAGTCCTTAATAAAGGTTACAAATGGCATTCAAACCCCAAATGCAAAGCAGGTGAAGCTTGAGATACATCGACCATCCGGTGTCTTTGAGGTCAAGCATAATTTGCATAATCATTAAAGTCAAATAAACATGCAATCATCCAATGTGAAACCAAAAGATTAATGTATATTCAAATTAGCTTATGAGTTTCACAGATCGTGAGCACAAAAGCAAGAAATAAACAGAAGCTAAAGATACCCTACCAATTCAAGATCAAACACTTAAAGGGAGAGGAGCTTGAAGCTGCCAAAAAGAGGATCGCTGTCGGCGCAACTATGTGAAATTCGAGATGGAACTGAGTATGTTACGGTTCTTTCTACAATGTCATTAATCATCATTAACATTTGCTCCAAAGAGTTAAAACCAAACAATATGAACTACATATCTACGTACATCTTCTGTACCCTAAAAATATGCACAAACCAACATTTCAACTACACCTGCTGCTAGCTACTACCTACACAATGAGATCATATCATCAGTTTCCCTACATTAGTCATTACTAATGTACTCTTTCTCTTTTTTTAAAATGGCAGGGGAGTTCAGGGTTGGGAGGGGAAATTTCGGAGTCGGGGTCAGGAATTAACACAATTTCAAGCATTTACAGTGACTATTCAGCTCATCATGTTATCATTCATAGCTATGCAACTTTGTTTACCTAGGACCATTCAAAGTCATCAGAGCTAATGTACAAACATTAAAATAACAGTGATGCTGACACGCCAAAACACAACACCAAACAATGGCCAAGTGTAACCAATGAAAGGGACTGCAGTATAGTGGCACAAGTAATAAATATCGAATCCACAGGTCTCTAGAGTTACTATTACTCAGCTTCAGTTCATTATCTAGCAAACTAGATTAAGGATTGATTTATAAACTACTCTACTAACTACTCTACTAATTACAAGTTGGGAAATCACTTAGGTATGATTCCCCCTAGCTCCTCAATTAGGTCCAAGTTGCAATTACCTTTGGTTGATCTACTGTTGATTAAACTGCGGAAGATCCTAAATAGCTTGGAATCTCTTAAGCTGACCAAGCCCTCTCAGTCCAACTACCCGGCAGCGACTATCTTCACCGGGATAGAAAGCTGAGGCTATGAACACAGAACTCCACTACAGAATGATTCCAGTACAAAGCAGTAGATTGACTCTCGTATAACCAATTCACCACTATCAATCAAGGAAGCTCTCTTAACCTAATCAGATTCTATCTATCATAGGTTAAAGCAGAAATCAAGAGAATTTGATCAAGATTCAATTGACTCAATAAATCATGCCTCAATCGATTATAATCAAACAATATAGCATCCAAAACTTCATACAAGAAAGATCCTAACACATGGAACTAGGGTTCCTCAAAACCTAAGTGAAGGGAAGTTACTCCATAGAGAAGAGAGAGACTGCAGAAATCTGATCTAGATCTTCAATCTCCATCTCCAAGCTTGATTCCCGAGCTCCAATGGCGAAGAAATCCTCCAAAATAGCTCCAAGAATGTTCCCAAGTCGCTCTCTCTCTCTAGGGTTCGTCCCTTGGGTGTTTGGGAACCAAAACCCAGCTCTCCCTTTCCTTTGGCTCGAATCTGCCTCAAAAACCCGATTCTGGGCGAATTACGGGCTGAATTACGGTCGTAATTCTTCCATGCCCGTATTTTGCCCAAAACACGCGTTTTGGTTAAGTTTCAGCGCACCCAAAGCTCCTCTCGGCAGTGAAAATACGGGCATGGGAGGCCAAATTACGGTCGTAATTCTCCTGCCCGTAATTCTTCCTCCGCTCCTGTTCAAAGCTTCGTTTCTCCCTCGTCCGGACTCCAAATCAGTCGCCGTTTGAACCCAGACGCTCGTAGTCTCGTCCTCTTTCTTTTCATAACAAACTTCCATGATAATTTGTCCATAATATGAGGTATAAATCCATTATTCCTCAGGTCATGCTCGTGTTTCTCCCGAATTGCCAATGATCTCGATTGACTTGAAACTTGTGCCTATGCTTCACTTTATGTGCTAGGGCCTGAAATGTGACAAAGGAACACAACCTAGCGTAAAATAGGCCAAAGAAGCGATAATGCAAGCTTAAACGATCAAGAAACAAAGGGGAAAACATGTGCAAATATCGAGTCATCAAATCCCCCCACACTTAACTGTTTGCTTGTCCCCAAGCAAACCTGACTCAAACCAATGCACTCTCCAGACCTCTATAGCAACAAACAACCCCGATCGTCGGTAGAGGATTTCTAGATATAAGCAGCTTACGAGGTCAACTGGTCTTCTAAGACGTCCCCTATCTTCTCAATGCGAGTACTAGACTCAAGCCAGGATCATGAGAAGAAGTAGAAGTAAGACAGTCAGTTCATGGATAAAGGGACTCACACCATTCACAACCAAGGACTCGTTGTACCGGGGTGCTCTTTCACTTCATTTCACCGTTGGAACCCCTTTTTCACTTTCATTTACTCTTTTTTTTCTTTTCATTCTTAGCGGGGTTCCAACTGCAGTCTTTTGCACGGTCGACCCTTATTAGTCGAGCAAGAGCAATTTCTCTCTGGCGAGAGTACTTCTTTTAACTCCTTTTCCTCAACTCGTGTGGAGGGTCAATGAAATTAAGGGGGTCGGAAGCTCTATCCGTGCCCTTAAAAACACATCCTCAAGTAGGCAAACCGTTCAACGGGTGGAAGTTTTACTTGTACTAGAGACAGCTTAGCTTCACCTTGTAGGAGTACCCCACTAAGGATCACTAAAATCTCTTCCAAAACCCGATTTTGTGCAATGAACGGTGCCACACACGTTGGGCTTACCCCATGTTTAAGATTTAATGATTTCGACATGGAGGACCAACTGCTTTTCATTTTCCACATGAGCACCCTGTTCGATACACGAGTCCATAACACAATCCAAACAGAGTCACCATTACCACATGAATTCAACGGTCTTAGCTCCACTAATTCACAAAATCAACTGCACAAGCAGAGAGCTAGATAGGAAAAATCTTATACTTCAACATCCTCCATAGTGCTACACTACCTCCCTAGGTTGCACATTACTATAGAGACTGTCAATTCAAAGCATACTGAGCAGGCAATTTGCAGGAACACGTACTTGGAGCCCTCAAATTTAAAAATTTGGACAGTGGACTAGGCTCCAAGCACACAAACAGCCAAACATTCACCCGCATACATAATCGAACACCCCCCACACTTAAGCACGACATTGTCCTCAATGGAGGAAAGATAAGGAGGGTAGAACGAAGTTACCAGATCAAGGGTGAATGATGATGGACGGGTCAGGCGGTGCATTCCAGGAAGAGAGAGTAATCAGAACACAAACACCACACAAAATCTCACAAAGGTTGAGTTATTGACTCTAAAATCAAAAACAAAACTGACTCAACCGAGGAGAAATAGAGAAAGAAATGCAAACCGACTGGTTGGGTTGCCTCCCAACAAGCGATTCTTTCACGTCGTGAGCCGGATGATGGCTCCTAAGTTGAGGTTCTCGTCAATGAGGTGGAGTCACAAGTCACGAGCATGTGGTATGACTGGTGATGGAAGCTCGTGCACTTGATGCAGATGAAGTCTCCATCCTCGAGACTCTTCTTCTCTTCTCTCGTCTCATTGCCCCAAACCAGATATGACAGCATCGATTGGCCACCATCGCGTCCACCAAGAGGGACCGATGTCGATGTGGCCTTGGTCTGGCAAAGAGACACTGCAAATGGGTCCTTGCTAAGCAGTTCCTCGAAGTTTGGTGGGGATATTACTTGTATTATAGGGCCGGTGCAAGCCTCTTCCACCTCAACTTCATCCTCAGCCTGGACACCACTCGCTTCTTCAACCCCCCTTCCTTCTTCAAAATGTGGTCTCTCTCCTCGGAAAAGATCAAGAACTACCTCTTCTTTGCTTTCTTCCTCATCCTCCACAACTTCTTTCCTCACCCTTTCTCTCTCTTCTTCTTCCATAACTGATTGGAGAGCAAGTCGCCATGCAAGGTTCTCAATAAGTTCAGCTTGCATCTCCTCGCTCGGGCCCAGCATGTCAGAGCGGAAATGGGGAAAGTTGTGATCTACCACCAGAGGATACACTTGATCATGATTATCATGGGAGCTTTCCTTGACAACTTCTGTATGCTCCTCAACATCCTCACGATTGCCTTCTTCTTCCTCCACCTCTACTTGTATGGCAGCATAAAGGTTGTCTTGAGAAAACTGTGAACAGCTTTCTCAATGACCTCTATGTGCTTCTTTATGCTCCGAAGGGTATCCTCTGTTTCACGGGGAAAGGAGAAGTCAGTTTGGGCAATGGCCTGGATATGAGGATCCATCTCGGGAAAGGATCTCTCAGGTACTCGAGCAATCTGCTCCACGAGAAGCCTCAAGTGATAGTTTGGATCTGGCTGTGGAGTGTAGCATGGCTCTGCCGGATGCCCGTGCAAGGCTGTGGCTAAATCAAGATCTGATGGCCCTTCTAGACTCATCTGGCTCTTGGCGGAAATGAGTGATCTCCCGCTGAATCTCCGTGGTCTTCGATGCCGGATAATACTGGTGCACGAACTTGTCAGCCAGATCGTCCCAAGAGGTGATGGACAATGGGGGCTGGGTCTCCAACCACCTCTTAGCATTCCCCGCCAGAGAATGGGGGAAGAGGTGAAGGCGGATTGCGTCATCCGGGACACCATTCAGCTTGAACCCGTTCGTCAGCTGCAGAAAACGGGAAAGATGTACCCAGGCTTCCTCATCCTTCAAGCCATGGAACTGGATAGAGGATGTGATGAGTTGAATCCAGCATGGCTTGATCTCGAAGTTATTTGCAGAAATGGGCGGATAGAGGATGACCGGGCGGATGTCAGCAATCCGTGGAGTATAGTAGTACTCCAAGGTGGGACCCGGTGGTGGTGGATGATGATGGTTACCAGCTCCCTGGGGATTTGGGTCGTTCCCCACGATCTGGTTCTGAGGAGGCGGGTTCTGATCGCCTTCCATCTCGTACTCGTCCTCGGAGTCGCTGCTCAATTGGCCGTCTCGGCGCTCCACCGTAGCCAGTCTAGCTCGCTGTTGTCTCCGAAGTTGTTTGCAGGTGCGCTCAATCTCAGGATTCAACGGCAGTAAACCTCCCGACTGGCTACGGGTCATGCACTATCTGCACACAATCAAGCAATGCAAACCCGTGAAGGCACAAGTGGGAAAAACAAAAACTCAATGCGAAAATGAAAATGCTAAAGTAACAGAAATCACTTTTCTTCAACAACCTAGCCGTCCCCCGGCAACGGCGCTAAAAACTTGACTCACTCCTACTGTCACTCTAGAAAATGGCCAAGTGTAACCACTTCCTAAAGCGTAGTATAGCGGGTTTGGGTTTTATTGTCAACCCGGGTCCTAGATGTGATGACTACTCGGTGAATTCTTGTTATTTAGCGGTGAACTTTTAGTGCAACTCAAGCAAACAAAACACAAAGCAAGTAAACGGTTGTTGTCAAGTCAAGAGAGGTCACCCGGATATGGTTCCCCCTAGACTGCAGTTAAGTCGGATTGCAATTTACCAAGTTCAGTTTTCATGAAAGTTATACTGCGGAAGATTCTCAATTAGCCTGAAGTCTCGACTAAAGGTCTCCAGACCCTCTCAATCTGAGTCTCTAGCGGGCGACTAACCTCCACCGGAGTAAACAGATTGAGGCCCTAACGAACCAAACCTCCACTACCGAATTGAATTCGGTACAGAATAGCGAATTGGCTCCTCGACTAAAGTCACCAATTCGCCACCTTCGATTAAGGGTACTCTATCAACCTAGGCAGATATTCTCATTCTAGGTCAAAGCAGAAACAACAGGAATTTGATTAGGATTCAAGTCATTCAATCATTCAAACCTCAATCGAATATAATCAATTCACAAACTCTGTACTTGGGTTCATACAATCAGACCTAGCATACACATCTAGGGTTCCCCATACCCAGATGAATGGGGAAACTACTCCATAGAGAAAGAAGCAAAAGCAGATTCAGACGCGGAAATCATACTGTGAAGATGGATTTCTGCTCCTGGACGTTTAATCGCACTTCTCCAAGCTCAAGCCGGGCTCCAATGGTGTTGAAGATCGATCTATGGCGCTTGGGAACTCTGGTTCGTCGCTTTCTCTCTCTAGGTATCGCTTTCTCTCTCGAAAACTCGGAACCCTTCAATGTTGGCCTTCTTCTTCCTTATATCAGCTGCCTGGTCGCGATACCCTGTCGAAATACCCGGTCGGGTATCTTGGGTTTCGACCGGGTATTATCGCAGCGCACCATTTCATTCAAAGGAGAAATCCCCGGTCACTCGCCATAATCCCCGACAGGGGATTTTGCTGTTTTGCCCGGGCCCCTCTCTGATTCTCGGGCGCCCAAAAGTGATGAATACCCGGTCGGGTATTTGGCCACCTGACCGGGTATTTTCCTCCTCTGCAGCCACTTTGTCCCAACTTCGCTCCTTTCGACCCAAAACTCGTTTCTCCGCCTCAATTCCAACGCCGGGACCTGAAATATGACATAAACACACAACCTAGCGTAAAATCGGCTTAAAACACGAGATTCCTCATCACAAACGGCTTCAGAATAGGGGTGAAAACATGTATAATTATCGGTCTATCAGATATTATTAAGGAGAATGGAGGAGAGGAGACATCTCAAGTTCTGGTCAATAGTAATCGTTAATTTGACGAATTGGAGGTTGAGAGACGACTATTAATAGTAATAGAATGATCTATGTATAATTAAATGACACTCTTGATGGTTTAGGTTCGTGTAGTAGTGAATGAGAGAGTTTAGTTGAGAGGATAAAATACACACTAGCTTATATTTCGGTATTGATCGGTATTTCGGTATATACTGATCCCAGTCCCGTAATCCCTAATACCGAATAACAATTGAAATTCAATCCCAATCTCATTCCCAAAAAATAATACGTGTATTCAGTAATACCAAATATAGACAAATTCGGTACGGTAATCGGTATATCCCAAATACCGGTACCAAACATCCAACCCTAGTTTTGAGGTTGGTTTTGTGAAAAACCGACCAAAAATGGCTAGAAATGAAGGGGCGTGGTTTTCCAGCGAGGGGGAGGGAATTCCGGCGAGCAGATCTGAAAAAATGAAGCTGCACGACCGTGCAACCCCTTTTATAGGCCAACAGGGTCGTCACATGGGCAGTCTGTATGGCCGTGCAGGTGAAAATCCTGCTCGTGTGCAACCAAGAAATCGGTACGGGTTGGCTGAGAAAACCACATGATTGTGTGAGGCACCTTTTTGCCCGTACCATATTCCCAGGGGGGACACACGGGCAAATGTGAATTCCACGCGGCCGTGTAGAATCGTGGCCTGACCGTGTGGAATTTTGACTCGTCCTGAATACCACAATAATTTCCCGCCTAAGGTCCAAGTATAAACCTTAGTCGGCTGTCGTACATGATAAGTATGTTTAAATATCAACCCGGGTCGGTCCGTCTACCCCTACTTCAGTCATTTGAATCATTATCTAGTAGTAAGGTTTTGGTTGAAAAGTTTGCTAATTAAAGTAAAACAAGACAAAGGTGAATGGTTTTGAAAGCTCTTTTGTGGAAGAATCACTCGGGAGTCGCTTCCCCTTAACTACTACCATGGTATGTGAACCGAAATTATTGCTATGAGCAAGGTGATCGCTACCGCTAGCGGACGAAAATATGGTTGTAGACCATGCTCATGATTGCTAAATCGAGGCAAGCATTAAAGGCTGTCACTAGGCCCTCTCGATTTAGGCAATCAATGGTTGACTTACTCCCTCACTCAACCCAAGGGTTGGGCGGCTTAATCGCGCTTAACCAAATTGCTTAATCTAATACTGAGGTTTGCCCTAAATTAACCTAGTTAGAAGACTTGAAAAGCCCTAGGGATACCAACTCGATTGAGACTCCCTTGGACGGGGGGTTTCCCTCTGTAGACTAGGTTAAGTGGCTAATTAGATTTCTAAGCATAAACATGTACAATCCTTAGGTTTCTAAGCATAGACATGCACAAACCTAAGGATGCTAAGCACAAACATACATAATCAAGATGAATAATACCTCAAACATTTGGATTAAACAATACCCAATGACACAAAACTTGGTACGGGGACACCACTTGACCACTTGAACTCTCCATTTGACACAAAAACGAAAATAAGAAAAAGAAAACAAACCTCTGTTGGGTTGCCTCCCAACAAGCGCTAATTTATCGTCATTAGTTTGACTTTTGGGGATCGATCAGGACTTGGATCATGATGCCTCCGAGAGTGGATCCACCACACTCTCGGGGCGAGACTTGTAGCCTCTCGTCTTAGGCTCCATGAGTTGGCCCTCTTGATTGGCCAACTTCGCTTTGGCCTTCTCCTTCCTTTGGGCCATAGCTTCTTTCATCTTCTTCCGCCAAACATTCTTCCTCTTCTCCTTGGGCATAGTACCCTCCTTCATTTCCTGCTTAACATTACCAAAAGAAACACAAGGAATGTAAGGGTTTGCCTTGAGAGGCTCTCCTCCACTCTCATTCACATACTTTTAAACCAATTCCTTCCCTTCATCACTCCTAACTTTAGGGTAAATTTCAAACTTGATTCTCTCCTTACCGTCCCTCAGAATTAAGGTCCCCTCATTAACGTCTATCAATGCCTTGGCGGTGGCAAGAAAGGGACGATCGAGGATGAGTGGCATATCTGAGTCCTCACTTATGTCGAGAATCACGAAATCGGTCGGATAGCAAAACTTGCCCAGTCTCACCATCATGTCCTCCACAACACCCCTCGAGCTAATGACCGAACGGTCGGCTAAGGTGATGATAATCTTAGAGGTCCTAAGTTCACGTACTTCTAACTTTTTGAAAACCTTGTAGGGTATCACATTAACACTAGCTCCTAGATCCGCCAAGCCATTGTCTAAATGATGGTTACCAATATCAAGAGGGATAGTAAAGTTACTTGGGTCGGACCGCTTTTTGGGCAAGTTATTGAGGCGGTAAGCTGAACACTCCTAGCCAAGAGTCACGTTGGCGATGCCTTCAAGCCTTGGCTTCTTGGTGAGGAATCCCTTGAGGTACTTGGCATATCTTGGCATTTGAGCCATGGCTTCAAGGAAAGGGATGTTGAGGTGGAGGGTGCAGAGCATTTCCATGAAACCTCCACCGTGGGATAAGGAAGAGGTGGTGTGTATCCCCCACCGACGACGCCTTCCTTGCCGCCTTCCTCTCATTCCACAAGGGTTTCTTCTCTCCCTTTTTCAGGTTGGTATTTTCCTTCTCCTTCACTTCTTTAGTGGCGACTTTCAAAATCACCTTCACACTCCACACTTGAAGTGCATTCACCCCGGCATGGTTGTTGGGGTTTACCACAGGTTTGGGAAGGTAGGGCCTCCTTGGGTCTCTCGGTGAGGATGCCGACAAGGTTGTTGATTTGCACCTCCAAGCTTTGGAGGTTCTCTTGTTGCCTTCGGAGACCCGCCTCAACCGAGGTAAACTTGGTAGTCGACACTTCCATAAATTGCTCTATCTTCTCAAACTTTTGAGCACTCGTACTCACAAAGTTGTTCACTAGATCTTCAAGCTTAGATAGCTTGTTGGGTTGTTGTTGTTGAAACCCTAGGGCACCTTGTGCTTGGTACGGTTGTTGGAAGCTTGAGCCTTGGAGTTGGGGCCTTTGTTGGATGAAGGTCGGCCGAGGTTGAAAATTTTTCGTGGGGCCTTGAAAACCTGGGGGCATCGGATTTGTCGGCGATGCCCAAGCAAAGTTGGGGTGGTTCCTCCATCCGGGGTTATAAGTATTGCTATACGGGTTGTTGACCCTAGCATTTGCCACGAAGTTGACTTGTTACTCCGGAGCAGTTGCCTCCTTCATTGCT
Organism: Linum tenue; assembly: GCA_946122785.1. Lineage (NCBI taxonomy): Eukaryota > Viridiplantae > Streptophyta > Magnoliopsida > Malpighiales > Linaceae > Linum > Linum tenue. The sequence goes on along the minus strand of CAMGYJ010000005.1, from coordinate 74,551,422 downwards.
TGACACTCCGCCATCTCATGACTGGTGCTCGAGCACTAGTCGCACGACATCACCGGCCTTTTAACTTGCCTCTTATCTTCAAGCATAACCTCTATCAACTTATCCAACTTCGCCTCAAGCGGAGCACTCGCTCCCACCACTACAAGAAAAAACACATTTTGTAACAACAACAGTCGTCACAAAAGGTGCATAATTTCGTCACTTAAAGTTTTGGTGACGAAATTTTGTCGTCACAGCTGGCGTCACCTATACGCCGTTGCAAAAGGATTCTGTGACGAAAACTTATAATTCGTCACATAAGAGTAGACTTTCGGTGACGACAATCTTCATTACATGAGGTAGTAATCTTTTGCCACAAAAATTTTGCGTCATATAAAAATACTCTTTGGTGACGACAAAATTGTAAGCTTTGCGTGACGGATCCACATTGTCACCAGTATCATCTACCAGCAAGTCATTGACCTTTGCATTAGTGAAACCTTCTGCAGTTGTGCGAGTTTCATCACCAAAAATGCTCTCTGATAATGAAAATTACAAGTCTGACATCAAACTAATCAATCACATATTCTCCTCTTGAAAAAAGAATATGTGATCTCGTAGTTTTCACCATTGATTGATATAAATAAAACTTATGAACATCATAAGTTTACATGTAAAAAATGCACTTGTTGCATAAATACAATCAGATGTACAAACATACAATCTACCCGTCACTCTAGCTAATTCAATATCACATGGAATCAACATGAGTTTACACGCATCTGCCTAAAGCTTAACTATTAACTTTTCCCCAATGCGCTCTGTGGTATTCTCATTGTCGGATATAATAGATTACCGTACTTCGGATCTGCAATGAGAAACTATCATATTATGAAGTATAAATATTGAGAATATCAAAATCTTGCTGGACACGTATAAGTAGAATCCTCATAAATTAACAAGTACTAACAATGTGGTCATTGGACAATAACCTACAAGTAAAAGCAGGAACAATGATTTCTCATCCCAAGTAAAAATCCAATGCAACAAACTAGGAACCTTTAAGTATGCAGACATACTACCAAAATGTCCTGCACACTTCCATTCCACTTCATTATTACCACAAATTCCTTTTATAATTCAAGACCATAACACCAATTGAATAACAGAAACCATGAAACCAATGAAAACAAGAAAATGGGTGCCTCTATAACTTATGATGGCTCGAGGTGTCCCGAACTGGGAGAATAGTTGCTTCATAAATGAGCAGACTCGTCTTGCATCATTGGTGGGCATGGCTTGAGCTTCTGCCCACCTCGAGACGTATTCTACCGCAACTAATATGTACAAATTACCAAAAGATGGAGGGAATGGGACCATGAAATCGATACCCCAAACATAAAAAATTTCACAAACGAAAGATATATGTTGGAACATCTCATCCCGAGAAGAGATGTTACCTGACCTCTGGCAGCGGCCGCACTGTCGTGTGAAGGTATCTGCATCCTTGAAGAGTGAGGGACAGTAGAAGCCCGATTGTAGCACCTTTCGCGTCGTGCGGTTTCCTCCATGGTGACCGCTGGTAGGTCCCTCGTGGCATTGAGAGAGGATGTCTCCCATCTCGTGCTCTATAACGCAGCTCCGGATCACGCCATCTGCTCCGATCCTCAAGTGGTAAGGATCCTGCCAGGAAAAAATGCGTCAGGTCGGAGAAGAACTTGCGCTTGGCGTGAGTGGCCATCCCCTTCGGTAACTGCTTGCTCACTAGATAATTGGCAAAATTGGAGTACCAAGGAGTGACACTCTCCGCCAAGAACAATGCTAGTAAGCGCTCGTCCGGAGAGGCTTCCAATCGTGATAGATGATCTGCAGCAACATTCTCAGGCTCCCTTTTTGTCCCGGATCTCAATATCAAACTCCGGTAGCAGCAGGATCTAGTGAATGAGTCTAGGCTTTGCATCGGCCTTCCTCATCTGGTTGCGGATGATAGAGTGATCTATATAGACCACCACATGAGAAAGCACCAAGTAAGGTCTGAACTTGTCGAATGCATACACCACAGTGAGTAGCTCCTTTTCAATGATGGTGTAGTTCTCCTGTGCATCATTCAGGGTCTTTGACGCGTAGTAAATGGGCTAGAAGTGTGTCTCGCAGTCTCTGACCCATAACAGCTCTGACTACTGTAGTCACTTGCATCGCACATCAGCTCAAAGGGAAGAGACCAGTCAATAGTCCCCATGATAGGTGCATGGGTAAGCTTCTCCTTTAAGGTCTCGAACACAGCATGTGCACTCGAGAGTGAAATGAAAGGGTGCATCCTTCTCCAGCAGCTTGGTCAAAGGCAGCGCAATCTTCGAGAAATCCTTAATGAAGTGCCGACAGAAACCTGCATGACCCAAAAAGCTGCGGATCCCATTCACAGAAAAGGGAGGAGGCAGCTTACTGATCGTCTCAATCTTTGCGCGATCCACCTCAATTCCCTGCTTGGAGATCTTGTGCCCAGCACAATCCCTTCACGAACCATAAAATTACACTTCTCCTAGCTGAGTGCCAAATTAGTCTCCTCGCACCTCTTAAGGACAAGTTCCAGGTTATGGAGACAATGAGTTAAGGAGTCTCCTCCATAAAACGAGAAGTCGTGCATGAAGACTTCCATGATCTCTCCAACCGGTCGGTCGAAGATCTCCAGCATACACCCCTGGAGGTCGCTGGTGCATTACATAACTCGAATGGAATCCTCCGGTAAGAAAAAGTACCGAAGGGGCAAGTAAATGTGGTCTTCGACTGATCCTCTGGCGCGATGGAAATCTGGAAGTATCCGGAATTGCCATCCAGGAAGTAGTAGAACTCATGGCCAGCCAACCTCTCCAGCATCTGATCAATGAAAGGTAGGGGAAAATGGTCCTTCCCGACGGCGTCGTTTAGGCGCCGGTAATCGATGCAGACTCTCCAGCCAGTCACAACCCTGCATTGGGATCAACTCGTTCTTCTGATTTGGGACCCCACTCATCCCGCCTTTCTTCGGGACCACCTGGGTGGGACTGACCCACTTGCTATCAGGTATAGCAAAGATGATCTCTGCATCCATCAACTTCACGATCTCTACCCGGACCACTACCTCCAAGTTAGGAGTCTGTGGGAGCAGAAGGATGGGCTAATGCCTCTGATGTCAGTTATCTTCAATGCTATGGCCCGGACATACTTCTTCAGGAGAGCCACTAGTATGCTCGAGTGTCACATCCGAGCTGATAATGACTGGGAGCTTATTCCCCTCCCAGAGAAATGCATACTCCAGGTGAGAGGGGAGGGGCTTAAGCTCCAGCTCTAGTGGCTCACCAAAGATGTGGCAATCTGGGGCGAGATAGGGATCGACTTAAAAGGCTTCTCTTGCCCCTCCATCGCAGCTTCTTCTAGCTCTGCGAGCTGCTCCTCCAGCTGCAACTCTTGCGATGCCTGTTCCCCTAGCAAAAGACAACGCTCGAGGAAATCATCGGTACCCGCACTCGTGATGGCGAGTGCGGTCTCAAAATCAGCAATATTATCGTAGCTGGAGGACAGCTTCCTGTAGTCAATGCACAGTCTCATACTGTCATCCTTCTTCACGAATAACACCGGCGCCCCCATGGTGATACACTACGGCGTATGAACACCTTCTTCAACAGCTCCTGCAACTACTCCTTCAACTCCTTTAACTCCACTAGTGCCATATGGTAAGGAGGGATAGATATCGGTGTCGTGCCAGGAATCACTTCAATATCGAATTCCACCTCTCGGTGCGGCGGTAGCCTAGGGAGATCTTCGGGAAATACCTCGGGGTATTCCCTTATGACATGTACATCTTCTATCTTCTTCTCTTGCACCTCCTTAACATGAGCTAAATATGCTTCACATCCTTCTTGAATCAATGAGAATGCCTTAACCACCGAGATTAAACACCCAGGAATAAGCTTTTTAGTCCCTTTGAACAGAGCAGTGCCCTTTCCTTCTATCTTCAGGCTAACCTCCTTCTTGTAGCAGTCCACCTCCGCTCTATTTTTTGACAGCCAATCCATACCCAAGATAACATCAAACTCGTCGTAGGGTATTAGAATTAGGTTTGCCTCGAATTCGTGCCCCGCCATGGTGATAAGACAATCCCAAATGACTGAGTCCACTATAAGGGTATCCCCCACTGGAGTCTTGACCCCTAAATTCTGCCCCAACCTCACAAATGGGACTCCTAAGGTTCTAGCAAGCTTGGTAGAAATGAAAGAGTGCGTGGAACAGGAATCAAATAATACAAAAGCTGGCTGGTGGTAAAGCAAGATCATACCAGTCACCACCTCAGGTGCATCATCAGCTTCTTCTCTCCTCATGGCAAACAGTCTTGGTTACCCAGATGCTTGAGATCCTTGCCCTCGATCTCGCTCATTGTGGTTGAACCGCCTTGCATTGCCTCCCTGCTGACGATAGGATTGGTTTGGCTAGTTTCCAAACTGCTGTCTGGTCTGAGTTCTTCCTCCTCCGCCCCGGACTGATTGATCGGACTGGACTCTCCCCTGCCCTCCTCTCCCAGGGAAATCTGTGGCATAGTGGCCCGGCTTGTTGCAGTGAAAGCAGATGCCTCCCAGATGCACCTTACACTCTCCTCAGTGAGTTCTCCCACACTGGTTGCATGGGTCCCGATGAATGTAGGTCGGCCTTGATCTGGTTGAGCCGGCCTGGCTCTGGGTGGCGCCATAGTAACTCTGGGATGGTCTCCTTCTCTGCTGACTCGGCTGTCCTGGCCCCTCGGTCAGGCTAACAGCCTTTCTCTTGTTGCCTTCACGTTGCATTCCCTCCTCATACAGAGCTATATCCTCCCTCTGCAACCGAAGAGCTGCCTGATAAATCTCTTCCCTGTTGTTCCAATTCAGTATACTCAGCTGGCGCCGAAAACCAGGGTTCAGGCTCTCCAGGTAATGGGTGCGTTGAGCTGCTACATCCTAAAATTGAGGCCCTCCATAGGTTAGTATCTTGTCAAACCTCGCCGTGTAATCAGTCACACTCTCCCTGCCTTCACTACCCCACTTCTGCCCGATCAGCAGAAATTCCCTCTACTTCCAGATCTGGTAGGCCTCCGGTATGAAGTGGTCTTTGAATAGCTGCACGAACTCTGGCCAAGTGATGGCGGGTGGATCCTCTCTGTCTTTAACTCAAATAACACAACTTGGAAAAAGACATTTCTACCCCGGGGTATAATTAAAAATCTCAAATACCACAACTTTAAATAAAATACCAAACTCAAATATCTTAATATCTCAAATCGAAGCCCTAAACACGTGGGCAAAACTCAAATCGTCCAAAAGAAATGAATCTCCATTCTTGAACTCTTAACCATAAAGTCTTAATAACTTGAAAAAGTTATTCGATGCTTACTCTGACGCCTGGCACGACATCTCTCAGCGACGGTGGTGTTGAGCTCCTCTAGCTTGCTGATCACGAACTGGCTGGTTAGGATGTCCTCCTCTTACGATCTGGTGAGTGAGTTGGGGTTAGTATACGCCCTTACGTTTGAAATCTCTAGTATTTCTTACTTAAGAACTTAACTTAAACTGGTGGATGATACTTCTACCCTTTAAGATTTTATTCTTAAAACTCAAATCTCAACTTAAAAATTTGACTGACACTGGGACCCCTCACTAGCTAGTCCGGTTGTCAACACATAAGTATGAGAAGCCATCCAGGCTTTTCTTAAACTTAAACTTATCGTGGAACGCTCTTCTTCCATGATTCTCAAGAGCATAATTGCTACTCTATCTTAAAATATCTCAAGAGCATAACTGCTGCTCATCTTAAAAGTCTCAAGAGCATAACTGCTGCTCTGTCTGAAAATCTCAAATGGTAACGGACTGACGCTAGTGACTAAAAACACTTAAAACGACTTCACCTTCTTGAAGGTGAGTTACTTCTTAAAAAGAACTTGTTTCTTAAACTTTAACAATAACTTATAAACGTAAAGCTTTAAAGTAAATAATAACTCATGCACATTCACTTCAACATGGCTCAAACAAAATCACATATCATCAACCATAAGCACAATCAAACAACGACAATCACTTCATCAAAATACTTAAGGCCTGGAATTCTTGAAAGAACACGTAAGGTGTAGAATTTACCCCCTTTACACTCACCTTGAAATGATGACTCCTCAATTCCTTACTCGAAGAAATCCCTCCTACCCGAATTATCTCGGTAACCTATTAATAAGAAGGCCATCTCCTTAGTCGACCTTTCTCGATTTAGAATTCCCTTTTGAATCACTAGAACATCATCTCCTGAGAATCTAGCCCTTGAGACTCGCTCCTAAGGTCCCTTAACCCCCTTTAAAAAAATTTCTAGAATTAATCCCTTCAAAACCGACCACTTTTCCTTATTATTATTGTCTTGGACGAATTTTTCACCTAACTTGTACCTTCTTAAAAATTTGAATAATAATTTTCCTACGTCAATCATGAGTACCTATACCCTGGGAATCTCGGGTTACGGGTCTTCACGGGTCAGGTCATGATGGGTTACGGGTCTCTCACTAAAGGCCTGAACGTCTGTTGCTAAAAACTCAGAATGGCACCCTCACGAAAAATACCAAAATTAATCGACCTAACTCAAAGGGATCGAGTTCCCTTACCTCTAGAACATGCCTAGGCCTAGGTTGGATGACCCGGGACGTTGATCTCCTCGTTGATCGAACCCTCAAACGTCACCGCTAAAAAAATACAAGTTTCGGATTAGACTATCGATGAATCGAGTTTAGAAATCGCAATGAAGTTCGTGATCCTTACCTAGAAACACGAAAAGGATGGGCTGGGAAATCGGGACCGGGATCGGGGTCATGATCGGCTGTGAGCGGCTTCCGCTTTCTTCTTTCTTCCTCTTTTTCTTTCGCCTCGCGCGGGGCTGGGAACAAGATCAGGGCTGCGATTGCTGGGGCCAAAAAAAAATGGGACGGGGAATTTTGGTTTGGGAAATTGCGGCCGCTAAGAAGGGTTTGGCTGTTGGGTAACTTCTGGATGGAGGGGAGTTTTTGGGTTTTATGGCGGCTGGTTGCTTGGGTATGGATGGAGGGGCCGCCCCTCTCTGACCGCCCCATTATGTGTCCTTTTTTTATAATAATAGGAATAATAATAATAATAGTTATTATTATTATTCCTAATCCGCGGTTGTAATTCTTAGTACTTAACCGCCAACCCAATCGATCACGTAGAAATGTCGAACCTAAACCCAAAGGTCGGAGTGTTACATTTCCTCCACCCTTATAAAAATTTCGTCCCCGAGATTTGAATGGTAGAGCAATCACTTGTACAATTTAACGCTGAATTCGAAGGAACGATGCTAGTTGGGATATAACAGCCATGGTACACCCCACGGCAAGATCCGAACATTTAATTAAAGCTTCTCGTGGAGCATATTTCTCAGAACACCGAGAGATCCTTGCCAAAGATGGACCTCCTAATCCAATCCATTGCTCCTACCAACCCTTCCTTTCTCCGTGAAATGGAAGGGGCTGTTCAACGCTTAGCGAAGCAAACTGAGTGGGTTGAGCAAGTTTGTGCACATTTTGCTCAAGATCGCCTTTCTGCTACCATAGAAGAAGAATAGGAGGATGAAGGAGGCTACAAGGACATTGTAGAGCAGACAGAAGTTGTCACAGAGAGCTCTGTGATGATCATCATTAGGAATGTCCTGTTGTAGCCGACCACACCTTTACACATCCCACACCGAGCATTGAAGAGGCGGGTATGAGTGAGGAGATGCAAGCTGATCTTATTGAGAACCTTGCATGGCAACTTGCTCTCTAATCTGTGCTAGAAGAAGAAGAAGTGCGAGAAAGGGCAAGGGAAGAAGTTGTGGAGGATGACATAAGTGCAACATAAATAGTTTTTTTATCTTTTCCAAGGGGACAAACCACATTCTGAAGAAGGAAGGGGGTTGAAGATTCAATTGGCGTCCAGACTAATGACAAATTTGAGGTGGAAGAGGCTTGCACTGGCCATGAGTTACATGTGATATCTCCCCCAAACTTCGAGAAGCTGCTTGGCAGGGACCCGTTTGCAGTGTCTCTTTGCCAGACCAAGCCACATCGAAATTGGTCCCTCTTTGTGGACACGATGATGGTTAATCGATGCTACCATATTTGTTTGGGGGCAATGAGAGGACAGAAGACAAGAAGGCCAGGTCTCGTGTGTAGAGACTTCATCTAAATCAAGTGCACGAGCCTTCATCACCTACCATACCACGTGCTCGTTACTTGAAACTCCACCTTATTGACAAGAACCTCAACTTCAAAGAGGTTATAGGGTGGACCAAAACTTAGGAGCCACCGTCCAGCTAACGACGTGAAAGAAGCGCTTGTTGGGAGGCAACCCAACCAGTCGGTTTGCATTTCTTTTCCTATTTCTCTTCAGTTGAGTAAGTTTTGTGCTATGATTTTAGAGTCAATAACTCAACCTTTTTGAGACTTTTATGGTGTTTGTGTTCCAACTAATCTCTCCTTCAGAATGCACTGCCTGCCTCGTCCACCATCATTTACACCCATTGCGGTAACTTTGTTCTACCGTCCTTATCTTTCCTACATTAAGGAAAATTTGTGCTCAAGTACTGTGGGGGGATTTTCCATTATGTATGTGTGTGAATGTTTGGTTGTATGTGTGTGCTTGGGGCCTAGTCCACTGTCCAAATTTAAATATTTGAGGGCTCCAAGTACGTGTTCCTTGTAATCGTCTACTCAGTATGCTTTGAATTGACAGTCTTTAAAGTAGTATGCAACCTAGGGAGGTAGTTGTAGCACTATGGAGGATGCTGAAGTATAAGATCTTTCTTATCTTTCTCCTTGCTACGTCGATTGATTGTGTCTTATCTTTCTCCTTGCTATGTAACTCGCACGAAACTACACCACAAATTAATCCCGACTAGAGACCAAGTTTTTAAACTCTAGTCGGGTGCAGTATAGAGCAAGTATTTAAATTGTCAACCCGGGCTGGTCCATGTACCCCTACTTCAACCGCTTAAGTTGTTATCTAGCAAAACGGTTTTGGGTTTTAAAACTAATAAAACTACAAACTAAACAAGCAAGGAAAAGTAAATAAAGGAAAATTCTAACGAAGGGAGCTTCACCCGGGAGTTGCTTCCCCCTAACTAGCTACCATGGCTTGTTGGATTGAATGGAGTCGTGTGGCGTAGGTGGTTGTGAACCGTGGGGGTGAGCAACTAGTGATCAATTTGTCACGGAATCAATTCACTAGCGATCGATTCGTCACGGGAACGATCAACTCACCAAGTCTAGGGGACCCGCTAGGAGGAGCAACTAGTGATCCATTTGTCACGGGATGGATTCACTAGAGATTGATTTGTCACGGAATCGATCCTCTCACTCAGTCTCTAGTGGTTGCCTAGGTCTCTCCCCCAAACCGGAGTTTGAGCAGCTTAATCACAACCAACCTAGATGCAAACTTGAGTCAAGGGGGGATGCTCATCTCTAACCTAGATAGTGGGCAAAAATTTCCCAGGAAAACCAAGCTTGTCAAGCCTACCTAAAAGGTGTGGTTGTCCTCTAATCTAGGTTAAGCAAGCACACAAGATTTGGAAAGCACAACTAAGCACAATCACCATGAAAACACCTCTAATACTCAAGTTGATGGAAACCCATACAAAATCATTCAATCAAAGAAAGTAATAAAAAGTATTAGTTAGGGATCTACAACACCCAAGAGAAAAGAGTGAGTTTCTAGAGAGAGAGAGGGATTACAAATTTGAGCTCAAGATCTTCTTCTTCTTCTAGGCTTGAATCCTTGTCTTCAAGATCCACCCAAGCCTCCAATGATGCTCCAAGATCACTTAGCACTCTCTCTCTATCACTAGAACTCCCCTTTGGTGTTTTTGGGCAAACCCTAGAGAGGGAATTGAATTTCTCTCCAAAAACCAGCTCTCCCTTTCTCTCTCCCTGCTGCTGTCTTTATATTTGCCCAAAAGTGATTAGTTCACGGACGTGTTGGCCAGTTCGTGGCCGTGAACACCTAAACGCATCCATGAACTCTGTGTCGTCCAAAACGCGTCGCTTCACTCTCCTGGGTTCACGGTCAATGGCCCCAGCTCACGGTTTTAGAGACCGTAAACTGCCTTGTCGTCAGTAACTTTTGGAACCTCGCTGGACACCTCGGTGTTCATGGTTTGTAGTCCAAGTTCACGGTCTTGGGAGACTGTGAACTGCCTTGTCCGACCGTGAACTGTGGCTGTTTCCTGGAGCCTTCACTTCACTGTTATGCGCTTTAGAATTTTCTTTGGTTTTTGCGCTTTTTGACCTCTAATTGTCCCAAAACTCGTCCTCGACCCTTCCACACGTCTAGGACCTGAAATGTATCAAAACAAGCACAAACTAGTGTAAAATATGTCGAGGAACGATGCATTATACTTAGCTAAACAAATAATAAATGAGGTGTAAAATGTGTACATTTGGGCCCGAATCACTATGCCAGTTGATTGTGTGAACTATGGCTTTTGGATCTTTGATTCATGTATTATCGATGACTCTCCTTCTGTTGTGGACTCATGTATCATAAAAAAGTGGCCAGTGTGTTTTATGAAAATAAGTTGGTCCTCCATGTCAAAAATTTGAAGCATGGGGTAAGCCTAACATGTGTGGCACAGTTCATTGCAGAAATCGGGTTCTGGAAGAGATTTTAGTGATCATTAGTGGGGTACTCCTACAAGGTGAAGCTTAGCCGTCTCTAATACGAGTAAAAATTCCACCCATAGAATAGACTGCCTACTCGAGGATGTGTTTTTAAGGGAACATATAGATCTTCCAATCCCACTTAATTTCATTGACCCTCCGCACGAATTGAGGAAAAGGAGTTAAGAAAGTACTCTGGCGAGGGACAGATGTACAAAAATTGCTCTTGCCCAACCAATAAGGGTCAACTGCTAAAAAAAATGCAGTTTGGAACCCCATCAAAGTGGTGAATGAAAAAGAGAAAAAAAACTAGTAAGAAAAAGGGGTTACAACGAATGAAATGAAATGGAAAGAGCACCCGATACCAAGAGTCCTTTGTTGTTGTGTTGTGTGAGTCTTTTCATCCATGAAGTGTCTATTCTAGGTCTACCACTTCGCATGATCCTGACATCAGGAAATAAGGGATGTCTTAGAAAACTGGTTGACCTCGTACGCTGCTAAATGACTAGACGATCAAAGATGGAGAGCATACACCTTTGGAATGTGGCGAGGGCGTTGCAAAGCCCGAAAGGAATCCGCCGGTAGGAAAATGTGCCGAAAGGGCAAGTGAAGGTGGTCTATGTTTGGTCTTCTGGTGCTATTGGAATCTGAAAATACCCGGACATCCCATCTAGGAAATAGTAAAACTCGTGCCCCGCCAATCTCTCGAGGATCTGGTCAATAAATGGCAAAGGAAAATGATCCTTCCTTGTGGCGTCGTTGAGGCGATGATAGTCGATGCAAATGCGATAACCATTCACCGTTCTCATCACAATGACCTCATTCTTCTCATTTGGGACCACAGTCATCCCGCCCTGCTTAAGCACCACCTGAGTGGGACTGACCCACTCATTGTTAGAAATGGAAAAGATGATTCACGCTTCCATCAAATTGATAATCTCTGCTCTCACCACGACTTCCAAATTTGGTATCAATCTCCTGTGGGGTTGTCTCACCGGCCAAATCTCATCCTCCATAAGGATCCGGTGGGAACAGAAAGAAGGGCTGATTCCTCGGATATCAGTGATCTTCCATGCCAGAGCTCGCTCATATTGATTTAGGAGGGCCACCAGTCTGGTCTTTTACTCAGAGTGTGAGGATCGAGCTGATTATAACGGGAACCTTGTTCCCCTCACTGAGAAATGCATACTCCAAGTGAGGAGGGAGGGGCTTCAACTCCAGTTATGGTGGCTCGTCTAAAGAAGTGGTGATACAGGTCGAGGATTAGATTGGCTTTAACGGCTTCTCAAACTCCAAGAACTCGCCACGTTATAGCACTGCCAACTACTCCTCCAGCTGCTGCTCCTGTTATGCATACTCACCTAGCAAAATACAACGCTCAAGGACATCATCAGTACCCGCACTCGTGATGGCGAGTGCGGTTTCAAAATCAGTACTAATGTCACAGTAATCCAAGTCATCATGCATGTGGGAATGCTTTGCATTGTAAGACACAGAAATGTAGCTTGTTCATCCCCAGCCCTCAAAATTAAATTGCCACTATGCACATCAATCAACGCTTTGGCGGTGGAGAGAAATGGTCTACAGAAAATCAAAGGCACATCCACATCTTCATTTATGTCGAAGATAACAAAATCAACAGGATATGTGAATGCACGCAAATTAACAAGCAAGTCCTCAATGATACCCCTAGGATGGATAATCGATTGATCGGCTAAGTATTGGTTCTGGGTTCACCTAGGTCTAGCTTCTTAAACAATTTATAGGACATGACATTAATGCTAGCACCTAGGTCCGCCAAGGACTTTCCTACAAGCATGCTGCCAATAACAAAAGGGATAGTAAAACTCCATGGGTCTTTCCGCTTCTCGGACAACTTGTTCTGCAAGATTGCAGAACACTCCTCACTGAGCATCGCTGTCGACAAATCACTAAGTTTCTTCTTATTGGTAAGGAGATCCTTCATGAATTTTGTGTACTTGGGCATCTTCGACAGTGCCTCCACGAACGGTATGCTGATGTTGATTTGCTTGAACATTCCCATGAACTTGGCAAACTCAATCTCCATATTGTCCTTGTGCATACGAGTGGGCAAAGGAAGCTAGGGAACATGCTTCTTAACCACTGGCTGTGGTTTGGGAGCATGTGCTTCCTTCTCAATCTCCACTTCCTCGTCATCGGGTGGAACTACTGAAATAGGTCTCGATTCATCCTGCCTAACCGAAGAAGGAATTGCATCCGTTGTCTTCCCACTTCTTGTAGTAATGGCATTCAAGTTTAGGTAACCAGAGCGTGGAGCGAGAGCGTCAATTTTTCGAGAATTCATTCTTGAGAGCGTAAAGAGAGCGTTAATATTATGTTATTTTTATTAGTTGTTTATCATTTTCTTACATAAAATATGATAATATTACCACATTGACTAAAATTAGAGGTTGTAATTTATGACTATTTAGGTAAAATGAATGTTCCTTGTTCATTATTTGGCACCACCACCAATTCAATTGATTAAATTAGATAATTTATTCACAACAACTCTCTCGTTTAGCGAGAGTTTCGGATAGAACCTCTGATTAGGTTTTTTCGACGACTACTAGGGTTTCCGTGGCTTTTTCGATTACAGAGACATCGATATCTAGTTTGTTATTGATTGATTACGAGTGAGATTTTCCCTAGCCTTTTCTAAGCTTAAGGGGTATCGTCAAAAAGTTTTGGAAACCCTAAGCAAGCCTTCTGCGGTTTAGGGTAAGGGAGTGGTAGTTCGTAGCAATGCCCCCGAGTGTTTTGCTATTGGCAGGTATGGAATAAGAGGCTGAGAAGGAGGCTGTGATTATTCAGAGAAACAAACCGGATCTGACAGAACGAACAATGCAGGAAGCAGACAGACAAAAGATGCAACCACAACCACCACCGACTGGTTTGATTATAGATAAGGCGATGCGGAAGAGAAGGACACTCAGTTTTCAGAAGAGCTTGAAACACATATAAAAAGCATAAGCTTGGGAGTTGATGATGATGAGGACGTGTGGGAGGTGGAAGAAGCGGAAGAGAAGAACACTCAGTTTTCAGAAGAGCTGGTGGTAAGACTGTTAACAGATAAGAAGCATAACATCAAATAGATGAAAATAACACTGTCAAAGGAATGGAATCTAAGGCAAAAATTTCCATATATCTCACAAGGGTGACTAGATTTATGGATTTCAATTCCTTGATAAACAAGATAGAGAGTAAGTTCTCTTAGATGGACCTTGGCACTATGAAAACAACTTAATGATTTTCAAGGCGGCAAATGCGTTTCATAAACCAAAAGTGGAAGATTTCTATACAATGGATATCTGGTTTCGTGTATTCGGCTTACATGATGCACTGAAGACTACTGAGATGGCACACAAGATAGGAGAGAGTCTTGGCTCCTTGATATGGGTTGACTCGAGAGTGGATACTCTTCGTGAGGACTTCCTGCGCATAAGAATTGGGAAGGTTATAAGAACCCCTTTGAAAAAAGAACTGAAGCTGAAGGTACAAGGTGAGGTAATAAAGTTCTCGGTAAAGTATGAAAAGTTACCAATGTTCTGCTACACTTGTGGCATTGTGGGCCACCCCAAAGCTTACTATACCTCCAAACTTGAGCTGGAAGAGGATCCTTATGGACCAGACTTGCGTCTGGGAGCATCTCAAAGAAAAACCTGGAAATCAAAACAAGACAAAAAAAAAAAGATGAGTTATGGATGGCACTCAGGGTAAAATTTGACAGAGAAACAAAAACAGAAAGGATGAGATTGGAGGCACTCGAATATCTAGATTAGATGGAAAGAATAAAGGCACTTCAAGAGCAGGAAGATCAACATATATAGTAGCAAGAAACTTGTCTTTGAGAAGCAGAGGCAGATTTATGGGGTCTCAGAATATGAGAAGTATCCGTCGGAAACATACAAAGGGTCGGCAGAGGAAGCCTGGAACCAAAGAGAAGCCACTCGAAAAGAAAAGATGGTGCAGGAAACACAATCTAAAGTGCAGAATCCAAACCTATTAACTAACAAAGAAGCAGATAGCCTCGCTAAAATGGTGAATGCATTCCCGGTGGATCATGACTCACAAAGAACAGGACATTTGGTGTTCAATATGGGAATAGGGGATGAAAAGGAAGCTAAAAAGAAACAAAAGTGATGGCAACGACACCATTCATAAAAAAGCCAACAACAAAAATAAGAAACGCTTCAACTTACACCTCGGAAGAGGAGCTTAGTTGTGAAAGAATCTGAGGGGCAGGAGAGTAACAATCCTAAACATCTAGTGGATGGGGAATTACATAACAAGGCTAGAATCTCTAGTATTATAAATTTGCAGAGTCAAGAGGTATGCCAACAGAAGAATTCCTAAAACCCTTCACAGGTAGAAACAACAACATCAGAACCAAAATCGGATGGCGGAGTGGCGGACCTTGTGTCTTCACAAGGGTGCCCATCCCAATGAGTATATTAAGCTACAAATGCCGAGGTTTGGGTAGTCCCTTGGCAGTTAAGAAGTTGGGAAGGCTAATTCAATGAGAAAACCCCATGTTGGTCTTCATTATCGAAACCAAGAAGAAGGAAACTAAATGGAAAGGGATCATGCAGGAGCTGGGATGGAAGAAAGGAAAGGGAGTGGGTTCTAATGGCAGAGATGGTGGCTTGCTGGCTATGTGGAAGGAAGAGCTTGAGGTCGAAGTGATGTCTCTATCACTTAACCATATAGACTTGAAAATCAAAGAAGGTGACGTACAGTGGCAATTCACAGGATTTTATGGCTGGCCTGAGCAGAGCAACAAAGAAAAAACATGGCAGCTGATAAGGGATTTACATGAACAAACTCAGGACAGGATCCCATGGTTATTAACTGGGAATTTAATCTGATACACTCATATGAAGAAAAGTATGGACTAAATGCGGCTGATACAAGAGAAATGTGGCGGCAAAACTGGATATAGCAAAGGCGTACGATAGGATTGAATGGCCTTTTTGGAGGCAATAATGCGAAAGTTGGGATTTGCAGATCGATGGGTCAACCTAATTATGCACTGTGTTACTACAGTATTCTATTAAGCACTTATTAACGGTCACCACTCAGAGACATTCTTCCCGTAAAGAGGACTTAAGCAAGCGGATCCGATTTCGCCCTATTTGTTTTTCTTAAATGTAGAAGGCTTATCAGGTCTAATCAAGAAGTCTAAAAGGGAAGGTTTACTACAGGGTCTAAGGGTAAGGAAGGAGGCTGCCGCTGTTTCACAACTTCTGTTCGCTGATGACAATATTTGTTTCATCCAAGCTACCACTGCTTCCTGTTTGAAATTGAAACACATACTACAACTCTATGAAACTGAGTCTGGACAGCAAGCTAACCTCAACAAATGAGAACTGTCCTTCACGCCTAACATAAACAATGTGAGGCAAGAAGAGTTGGCTCGAATTCTGGGAATGAAGAAGGTCACCTATCTTGAGAAATATTTCGGGCTTCCAACTACGATGGGAAGAGAAAAGAAGACCGTTTTAGCTATCTTGTAGACAGAGTTCGAAAGAAGGTCAAGCTTTGGAAAGAAAGGTTACTATCAAATGTGGAAAGAGATATTCTAATTAAGGCAGTGGCACAAGCTCAGACAACTTATGCTATGTCAGTTTTTCAGATTCCTAAAGAACGTTAGATGAGATCCAAAGCCTACTATCTAACTTCTGATGGGGACAACAACAAAATGAAAGACGGACACATTGGAAAAGTTGGAAGGAGTTGTGTCGGCCCAAGAAAGAATGTGGTATGGGGTTTAAAGAAATGGAAGGTTTTAATTTGGCACTACTTGGAAAACCGGTCTAGAATCTAATTAAGAAACCAAATTCGTTGGCTGTAAGAGTTTTAAAATCCAAATACTATCCGCACTGTGACATTTTGGAAGCTAAGGAGGGCTATTCTCCGAGTTACATATGTAAAAGCATAATGGCAGCAAAGGAATTGGTCAGTAAAGGAATCAGGTGGAAGGTTGGAGATGGTTCAAATATTAAAATGTGGGATGACCAGTGGTTAATGGGAGATAAGAAGGAGTTTCTAACCTCGACCAGAACAACACAGTCACCTGTTCTAGTTCAAGAGTTCATGGATGTTGACAATTGAGAGTGGAATTCTGCATCTCTACAAAGTCATTTCAACAATATTGACAGGGAACGCATCTCTCAAAATCCTATACCTAGACAGCCAGCCCGGGATACAAAAGTATGACGAATGGAAAGGAACTGGAACCAAATATGGTGTCTGAATATACCACCAAAAGTTTGAATTTTTGCGTGGAGGTGGATTAACAGCAACATCCAGATAGCAGGAAGCATTATAGATCGCAATACAAGAGGAACTGAGGATTGCCCTTTCTGTGGTTTGAAGGAGACCCAACTACATATTTTCCGAGATTGTGGTTGGGTAAGAAGGGTTTGGCAACCTACGGAACTAAGACATCTATTTATTGAGGGAGAGGATCTAACCTGCGAAGACTGGATTTGTAAGCTGCAAGAACTGGAATCTGAGGAAGCCATTGAGAAATTTCAGGCCGCGATCTGGTTTATCTGGGAAGAACAAAATTTCCATCCCTTGAATAAAACAAAGAAAGAGGAATAGGAAATCATCGATAGAGCTATCCAGTGGCTATCAGAATACAGAAGACTACAATTAGAACCAAATACCTCACGCATGCAGAGGCCGGTCATATGGGAGCTGCCAATAAGAGGGCTCTACAAGATCAACGTTGATGCAACAACGTTTAATGGTAGTGGGTCGGGTATTGGAGCGATTATAAAAAATGAGAAAGATAATTTCTGCCTAGCAGGGGTGAAGAGAACGAGACGACCTTGGCGGCCGGACTTAGCAGAGGTGGAGGCGGTGAAGTTTTGTTTGGAGTTGGCTCGACGGT
The DNA here is from genome assembly GCA_946122785.1 of Linum tenue. Taxonomy (NCBI): domain Eukaryota; kingdom Viridiplantae; phylum Streptophyta; class Magnoliopsida; order Malpighiales; family Linaceae; genus Linum; species Linum tenue. Next base: position 74,533,834 of record CAMGYJ010000005.1, on the reverse strand, counting down.
TTCATTTCCTCCCTAGGATCATTGAGTCGGACTATCTGTTGCTTATCCAGGGATTGGGAAAGGAAAATGGTGGTGAGTAAGAGTTGGACGATGTGTGCGGTGAGATTAAGAATGATACAAACTAAAAAAGCTCTCTAATATTTCCACATACATCTCTATATACTAAAGCTAAAAGTTAAAGAAACGACATTGTATCGTTTTCAATGATTTCTTTAAAGAAAACAGAAATTCGTGTCTCTTTGCATGTCTCCCCAGTAGCTAGTGTGCCATTCACCTCTGTTCTGGCTTTTTTTGTGGCTCTCTCTTCCCTTTCCTCCACTGCCACGACTTTTTTTGCTCTCAATTTTCCTTCCTTTGCTGCCACCATAGATCCATCTCTCCCCAATTAATTGTGGTGCCTCAAGATACCTCAACTTCCATCCTATATCTCCCTTCCCTCCCTTCTCGTTGGCCTATCCAGCCCTTTAGCCCACTTAACATCCCTTCCACGATGCCGCATATGTTCCTCCGCCACGGATCTTTGCCTGAGTCGTCGTCTTAATCGGAGCTCTCAACTATTATCCTTGCCTGACTCCCTCCAAGAAATTTAGGGAGAGATAGAAGCATTGTTTCTATTCTTGGCCAGTACCGGTGGCTCATATATATGATTTGGTAGATCGATCAACCGGTGAATCCTAAAAATGCAGTCCAAAACCTCTGACACTTTAATAGATGCATAGGAATGACAACAATAATTCGCGGGGGTAAGTATTTGTCTTCTTCCCCCTACCAATGAAATCCAAAAATGATTGTATATCAGTGGTACAATAAGGCTCGGCGAGATCAGCGCTCTCCCTCAACAATTCGCACTCTGAAAATATATAATTCGCGAATTTTGTGCGCTTGTCCATAATTCGCGTTTTCACGGATTAGTGCAGAAGCGCCGGGCCATTGGGGACGAATTGGGTAACCTAAATCCAGATGCTGGTGAGGCTCTCTAGGATTTGGGATGGGGTTGGCAATTAGAGTACCCGACACTCTAGTGGCGTTGTTTCGGGCTATGCCTCCAATCTAGTTCTGGTGGTCCTGTAGAATATCATTATGGTTCCTCTAACCTGCCTCCAGTTCATTTAATTTCCCTAAGGAAAATCCAAGAACTGGTCCATCTTGGCTAACTTTTGAGTATTTTTACTCACGAAGGTCGTCACCAAATTTTGGAGCTCGGATATTTGGTCACCCTGTGCTAGGGAAGCTTTCGGCTGCTAAATTTGCCGATGTTGTGGCTGAAAAGGTTGCCCCTTTTCTCGGATGGAATGACTATTGTTGTTGGAATTGACCAGGTCGGTTCTAGTGCTGCTGCCTCTAGGGAAAGCCACCAATCAGTGCTGCTAAACTAGGAGGCTTGGTGTTGCTGTTGTTGATACCACCCTAGGAGAAGTTTGGGTTTTGGCACCACCCCTAGTTATAAGTACCGTTGTAGGGTTCGAGGCGCTGAGCATTGGCAATGAAGTCCAACTGCTCCTGTGGTGTGGCGGACTCACGCATGGGCTAACGTTCCTCCATGAAATAGTTGGAGCTTTGGCACCACTACCACTGAGCCATTGGAGGCGCCGCTAGGCCTCTACCTGATATGAGGCTATTGGGCTGCTTCAATGTCTGAACCTGCTCTACCACTTCTCGTTGAAGCCCTGTTATGGTCTCCACGACATGCACACCTCTATCCCTCGAACTCCTGCCTCTTGTGGTCTGCCCCCAAGACTGATCCCGGGAGGCCAAAGTATCGATCATCTGGTTCAACTCTGGTGGAGTCTTGGTGAGAATGTCTCCACCCGGGCACAAAGACTTGATCAGCCACTAACTCTCTAGGGACAAGGCACTGTAGAAGTTCCCCATGATGAATGCATCACTAAAGCCGTGGTGGGACATTTCGAGAACAGTCCAGAACACCGTTCCCAAGCGTCTCGCAAGGACTCAGCATCTTCCTGGCAGAAATGGGTTATCTCCCGCTGAACCTCTGAGGTCTTCGAGAGCAGATTGTATCAGTGCACGAATTTGTTAGCTAGATCATCCCAAGAAGTGATGGACAGTGTCGGTTGAGTTTCTAACCAACTCTTTGCATGCCCCGCCAAAGTGTGGGGGAAGAGGTGAAGGAGGATCGAATCATCTGGGACACTGTTCATCTTAAAATCGTTGGTCAGCTAGAAGAACCGAGCAAGGTGCACCCTCACATCTTCATCCTTGAGCTCATGAAACCGAATGTAGATCGTGATCAACTGGATCCAACAGGGCTTATTCTCAAATTTGTTAGCAGGTACGGGCAGATACTCGATGACTGAGCGAATATCAGCGAGCCGTGGAGTGTAGAAGTATCCATGGTGTGCTCCGACAGACGTGGCTGTTGGTTGGCAGCGTCTGCCTGTAGATTGCAATTGTTAGGCAGAACGTGATTCCCTGGGGGAATCTGGAGAGGCATCCCCAAATGAGGTTGCTCCTGGTTTAGAGGTGGATTCTGTCTCATGTCCAGGTTGTTCATCCTGATGTGTTCATCTCCCATGTCCTCCTCCTGCTCGAAATTGTTGTTGATTCGGCTATATACTTGATGTTCCAGTCTCGCTCGTAGTGCTTTCTTAAACTGACGACAAGTCCGTTCAAGTTCCTGCTCCAACAGTAATCCTAGATGTGATAACTACTCCGTGAAGTTCTCGTTATTCAACAGTTTAAACGTAGTGAAGTTGTAATTACTCTAGGTAAACACAAAGCAGTAAAGTTGTGGTTCAAGTTCGAGAGAGGTTCTTATTCAATATGAAGTCAAATAGTAATTCGCCAAGTTCAAATACAATGATAGTTATAATGTGGAAGGTTCTTATTCAGTATGAAGTCTCGACTAAAGGTCTTTAGACCCTCCTAGTCTAAATACCTAGTGGGCGACTAACCTCCATCAGAGTAAACGAACTGAGACCATAACGTTCAAAACCTCCTCTACTGGATCAAATCTAGTATAGAGTCATAAATTGAATTCTCGAAGAAAGTAGTCAATTCACCACCTCTAATCAAGGGTGCTCTATCAACCTATGCAGATATTCTCTTTCTAGGTCAAAGTAGAAACTATAAGAATGTGATCAAGACTCATGCAATTATGAAATCATGCCTCAATTGACCTTTCCTCAAGACCTATCCGGAAAGTTAGACAAGTTTTTGTTTAGAATTTTTATAGGAAGACCAAAGATCGCGTGCCTCGAGTAGTTCTTCACGTCCGCGTTCTTCACCTTTTTATCCTGCGAACTTCCCCTTGTCGCTAAAGATCACGCCCTGTAGCATAACGATCTCGGCCAAGATCTTTCCCCCTATCATGCGATCTTGACCGCGTCTATAAAAGGACTATAGCGGGAGCTGCTTGGGCCAAAACTTTCTTATCCCCAATTCTCTCAATTTTCCTGACCTAGAACTCGAGTTTGGAGACGGGAACTCGAATTTTCATCTCCGAACTCCGATTCCTTCATTTCTTATTCATCTAGTTCCCGTTTTGAGCTTCTCAGCATGTTTGCAAGTAGCTAAAGGTAAGATTCAGACCATTCCGTCTATTTTTCATCTTTTGGGTGTCGAATTAGAGAAGTGGAAGAACTCGAGTTCTTGCTCCAATTTTGAGGAAATGGGGGTTGTTCCTTGGATTGCTTGATGAATGAGAATCAATGTACGCTTGGTTTGGATATGGTGCGTGGATTCGGAGGCCTTGGTGGGTACATGCTTGTGACTGAAGGATTTGGATTTTGAAAATTCTGCCCACCAAGACCTTGATAATTTCCCCGAACCACATTTCCTTTTTCGAAATTCCTTGATTGCATACTTGATTCTTAGCTTGAATGCTGCTATTTCAAATCCAAGTTAGCTCGAGAAACCTCGATTATAGTTTTGGTAACTAGTTCTTGAGCATAATTTCCTCGACTCTGCAGATTGAGAACATGTTTCCATGCATTATTTGTGCGCACTTTCATCTCACTTGGGACTCAATTTATGTTCATTTCAAACTGTAGATGACTTCATTTTAACATATACTAAGATTCTACATTTCTACTTTTCCCTGTTTTAGCCCAGAAATGGACTTTTGACCCCCCCCCCCATCTTTCGCCTTTGAGCACATTGTTTCTGCCAAGTGCGGGGGAAGAAATCATTGTGTTCAGAACTTGTTTTGCTACTTTGAATGGAATTTACTATGGATTTTCAGGAGGACTGACAAGGGCAAAAGGATTGACAGAAGGGAGGGCTTTGATCCTCCAGAGAGACGGGACCCCTTTTCAGGCTTTATTAAGTATTTTCGCAGGAATCGCCATAGGGACGGAAGGGTACTCCAATTGACACAACCCTGAGACAAGGGGAGCCTCAATATCATTCATATCCCAAACCTCAAGTAGAGGAGGTGGTTTAGCAGCTACTCCAACATCCCTAGAGGAGGGCACCGAGGGCAGTAATGCCCCATGTGGACCATCTGTTCCTCGGGGAAATCCCATTCCTCTCTAGAGAACTTCTCCAGCGGTTCTAGGGGATGGCTACAGGGGAGAGAGAGTTCCTTGATTGGGTACTCTTGCTCAGTTAGGAGTGGCAGACCAGATCACTGATATGATCAGAGACCCGGTGTGGCTCAAGGTTTTGGAAATCAATGAGAGGATTTACAAAGTTCTCACTCTGGATTTCCTATGTACCCTGCGTACCAGGATTGTCAAGGGGTTGCAATAGAGGACAGTACTAAGGTTACATAGAGGGGCAAATATAGACATTCCTAGCATTGGACTATTTCTTTGAAAAAAATAAAACAACTAAATAAATATCTTAATAACTACACATCTAATCTAAACATAAGAGTTTCAAAAAGAGGAGAGATATGCAAACCGATGTTGGGGGCGTCTCCCAACTAGCGTGTCTTTTTGGTCGTTTCACTAGACTGTTTTCTTCAAATACTCAGCCCAGCTCAAGACCGCCTAGAAATTGAAGTTCTCGTTGGTGAGGTGGTGTCTCAAGTGCCGAGCTTTGGATGTTTTAAATGGTGTGAATGACCCGTGGACTTGGTGAAATTTGTTTTCCCCCCCACGAGACCTCTTCTTCTTTCTTCTCTTTGCCCCATACCATGTAATGCAATCTTGACTGACCATCCTTGAATCCACCAAGAGGGATTATTGATTATGTGGCCTTGTCTTGGCAAAGAGAATCCACAAAAGGATCCTTCTCTAAAAGTGTATCAAGGTCGGGTGGAAATTTTGAGAAGTACGCGTAACTTGTGGATGCTTCATCCACTTTGGCCTTGTCCATTGGTCGGACTCCAATTGCGTCTTCAACCTCCTCTCCTTCTTGTGAAGAATCTTCTCCATGTCGAATACCAAGCTCTTCATCTTCTTCAATTTCTTCTTCCTTCCTTACAACTTCATCAATGCTCCCTTCTTTAGTTTCTTATTTTTTATTATTAGTAGCACTGATGGATTTACAAGCAAGTTCTTTAATAGATGGATTTTCAAGGGACACTTGCTTGTCCACCCTTAAGACACCTTCCTCTTCTACTACTTCTTCTTTCGCTTCATTCTTGATGTCGAAGAGGAACTCTTGATTGAGTCTCGAGCAAAGTTGCTCTATAACTCTTTTGTTCTTCTCGTGGGGGTACCGTTGATAGGCATGGAGAGGGGTCGGTTCTTTGTACCCGGATCCTTCACTAGCATCGCTACTAGAAGCTTTAAGATAACACCAATTCGGTGGTTGGTGATCTCCCCACTTCTCATGCCAACCATATGGATCCATAGCTACACCTAAACACTATCTATATCCACAAAAACAAAAACAACCCATGAAAGCACAAGTGTAAAAAGAAAAGAAAACAAAAATATAGAAAACACTTAACACAAGTTAACTAAAGGGAACATAACAAAAGAAAGATGAATACGAGAAAGAAAATATGACATCACAAGTAGAAAACACAAGACACGAAAATACACGCCAAACTTGGCACACAACAAATGATTAATTAGTAGTTCTCGACTTTTCCTATTAACTTAAGACTCCCTGGCAACAGCGCCAAAAACTTGATCAGATGCTTATGCGCGATCGAGCTTTAAATTTATAAGTTGATGCGCACTAACTAAGCCAAGTATACCTAGCTAGGGTTGTAGTAAAGTGGCTCGGTCGTATTACAAGGGATCCCTAAGCTTACTATTACTTCGCTGCAGACTACTATCTAATCGAGCCGGAATTTGGTGAGGGGTTTAACCTAATCTACTCCTAAAGGAAAAATAAACAACCAACCAAGTAATTGGGAGGTCGCTAGAGGTGAGACAGGTTTCTAGGGTCGAATCCTCCTAGCTATGGTTGTCAAGTAGGGTTAAGAGAATGTGTTGAACGAGCTCTTTTCCGTGGACTTTCGTGGTTATCCACACGCCTCCGAGTATGCATCCCGTAAACCCATATATATTCACCTCGATCTAGTCTATCTTATCTGGGTCATTAAGCTCGTAGCTCCTTTCAATGGATACTATCAACCATCCACACTGAGGGTTTATCTTGGGTTTATGTAGGAAGGCATTCCTATCTAAATGAGTACCACCCACCATGGATCCTATTCATACATATAACCTTAATTTACTTGATGGTGCATACCCGTCTAACTCTAAAACTCAAAGCCCAGCGTAGAAGCGTAAAGCAGGCTAGTAGAGATTATTAGGGGGACTTAACCAAACACAATCAAAGCTAGGAAAGTATTAAATTCAACTAGATAAACACATTCATACATAACCCATTCATACACAACCTATAAACCAGGGTTCATCTTCTCTAAACAACCATTAGAGATTCAAGTCATTAGAGAGAAGAAATTAAAACACAAACTAGAAGAGCGGAATGATTAAATCAAGCTTCTTCTCCTTGCTTGCACCTTCTCCTTGCTCCTTGGGTTGATTGGATATTCGTGAAGATGAAAGATCACGGCTGTGAACTTACCTGTTGCGGGCGTGATCGTTTTCCTCATTCTGGATCAACGTTGCCCGTGAAGAGAGTGGGGAAACTCTCTGTTCTCCCAGCAATAACTCCTTCTAGAGTTCATGGTCATAACGCTCCACTCTGCGGTTGGGATATTTCGAGGCCCGCAATCTTCTGGCAGTCTTCACGGTCCATCTTCTTGGTCGGGAACTTGAGCCCTTCAACTGCGATCTTTGCACTGTCTGGTCCTTCTCCTTGTTTCTACGCATTCTTGCCCATTTTCTACCCATCTTTGCTCAAAATGTCAAATGTATCCCAAAACAGTATCATAAACAAAAAATAACGAAATGGGTATGCAAATAACATTTTATAAGACGATAAAAGATTAGTTAGACACAAAATCCCTTAATAGATCTCTCGAAAATCAGAATCCTCCTCATAGATGCCTTTGATTTGCTCGAACCCAAGGTACCTTGCATCCATGGTAGTGGTCAACGTGTACCTTCTTGATAATGCATGAGAAACTACATTCACCTTGCGTTGCTTGTACTTGATCACATAAAGAAACGATTCATTGAACTCTGTCCAATGAGAATGCCTCTTGTTCAACTTGTGTTGAGCCTTCAAATACTTGAGAGACTCATGATCAGTATGGATTACGAATTCCTTTGGGCACAAGTAATGTTACCAAGTCTCCAAAGCTCATACAAGCGCATAGAGCTCTTTACCATTAGTCGGATAATTCAGCGTAGCCCAACTCAACTTCTCGCTGAAATATGCAACTGGCCTCTTTTTTGCATCAATACAACACCAGTTCCCAATCCTGATGCATCACACTCCACTTCAAATGTCTTGTTAAAATCTGTTAGCATCATAACAGGAGCATGAGTAAGCTTGTACTTGAGGAGCTCGAATGCCTTCTCTTGCTCTTCTCCCGAATAAAATGCCACATTTTTCTTTATAATAAGGTCAATGGTGCAGCAATGGTGCTGAAGTTGGGCACAAATCGTCAGTAAAAGCCAGCCAATCCAAAAAAGCTTCTTACTTCACTCATGTTTGTAGGAGTGTCTGTTCTTGAATCGCCATCATCTTCTCTTCATTGACTTCAGCTCCATTAGCACTCATAAGGAAACCCATAACACGTTTGAGGTGCGAAACGTACACTTCTTAAAATTAGCATAAAGTTGCTCTTTTCACAAGGTCCTCAACACGTCCCTCAAGTGCTCAAGGTGCTCTTCCATGTTCTTCTAACAAAAAAGAACGTCATCAAAGTAGACAACCATGAACTTCCCAATGAATGCTCTCAACACATGATTCATCAATCTCATAAACGTGCTTGGAGAATTTGTTAAGCCGAATGGCATCACCATCCATTCATAGAGACCATGCTTCGTCTTGAAAGTTTATTTCCACTCGTCTCTTTCCTTCATGTGAATTTGGTGATAACCAAACCTTGGATCAATATTTGAAAACATTCTAGAGCCATGTAAATCATCAAGCATGTCATCTAATCGAGGAATAGGATGATGATACTTAACGGTTATTGGGTTGACTTCTATGTAATGAGGATGACTGGAACCGCACAAGGACTCATGCTTTCACAAAAATGTCCTCTCTCCATAAGCTCATCGATTTGTCTTTGCAAGTCCTTTGTATCATATGGATTTGTCCTATAGGCTTCCTTGTTTGGAATGGTATCCCCAGGAACGAAGTCAATTTGATGCTCTATCCCGCGGATTGGATGTAATCCCTTTGGTGCTTCTTCGGGAAAGACATCCTTAAACTCTTCTAGTACCACTCGTGCCCTAGGTGGTACCTCTTGAACCAGATCTTAATTGAGTAGAAATCCCTTGTATTGGACGATAATCATAGACACTGATCATTGAGGGCTTGCTTCATATCTCCCTGTCGAGCTAGCATCAATGCCTTGGACTCCAAGCTACTCAAACCCTTCTTTGCACCTTTTGCGGATTGAGACTTCTTCTCCTCCTCTGAAGTTGTCGCATTTCCAATTGATCTTCATACACTTCTCTAGGTGATACAAGCTTCAATACAATCTGTTTACCTTGGTGCAGCAACGTGTACTTGTTGGTGACGCCATCATTTTGTGCACATCGATAAAATTGCCACATCCTCCCTAACGGAACATAAGCCACTTGCATTTCCACCACGTCACACATTACCTCATCCTTGTACTCATCAATGGAGAAATTCAAAGAGGCTTTTTTGGCCACCTTGATCGATCCATTTTCATTGAGCCATTGAAGAGTGTAGGGTTTTGGATGAATTGTTGTTTTCAACCACAACTTATTCATGCAACTTGCACTAACCACGTTGCTCAAGTTACTCCTTTGGTTGAATTCTCAATACCCTTCGAGCTACACACAATTTACCTGGAGGTGTCTTCATCTCTATGGTGTCATCTACCTCCGAATCTGATGCGTTCTTCTCTTCATGTTGCTTCCTCTTCACCATCGGACACATACTCTCCATTCTATAGTAGTATCAATGCCCTCTTGTTAGGGAATTGGTTTGCAATGTTCCCACGTCCATTGCATTTAAACCATTGAATCCCACAAGAAAATGAACCCTATTTGGTGCTATGGTTTTGAGCCTCCACCTTTGGCCCGAGTTTTGGTGCTTCTTGTGTAGGAACACTCGACCTAGTGTTTGTTGTAGGTGCTGGTGTATGTATCGTAGTACTTGTAGAGGGTAGAAACCATCTATTCTTCTATTGCCTCTCCACTTTGCTGCACATAGCCACCAAATCTTCTATCTCCACAAATTGCTGAATTTCCACGACAATACGAATCTCTCAGTTAAGACCATGTAGAAATGGATCTTTGGTAGCCTCCTTATCTCCACGAACACCAGCTTGAATCATTAACAACTCCATCTCTCGATATTAATCCTCGACATTCTTGTAATCCTCGACATTCTCGTTACCGATTTGAAGAAGTTGCAATGCTTGGTGCATCTCCCCTTGGTGATAGGCTCAAACAAATCAATCTCTCATGATTCCCTTCATATCCTCCCATGTTTCAATAAGCCTGGAGCTATCTCTTCTCCTCTTTGTGCACAATTGATCCCACCAAACCAATGCATAATCCATAAACTCCATAGAAGCCATCGCCACCTTTCTCTTCGCCAAATAGTTTTGATTATCAAATATCAGCTCCATCTTGCGCTCCCAATCAAATATCAGCTCGATCTTGCGCTTCCAGATCAATTGTTCATTCAAACGATGGCACGGTTACCTTTAGGACTCGTAGGTCATCATCATCATCATCTCGTAGGTAAGCGCCTCCATCATACTCATACTCTTCATAACCTTCCTCGTCATATAAGGGAAAGTCTCACCTTGCACCACGATTCCCTCCCAATGGCCTATGTCGACGAACATGCTCATACATTGGACGTTGAATAGCTCGTACAACTTTCGTTTCTTCTTGTCGCTCCTTAGGTTTAGGATTTGCATACTCACCTTTGGGTGGCTCTTGATCTCGTGGTTGAGGATGATCTTGATCACACCTTTGCAATGCCTTAATTTGTGTCTTAGTCGCTGCTTGTTCTTGAAGTACCGTAGCTAGTTCGGCGGTGATTTGATGAAGTTGTGTCACCACATCTTGTGCTTGATCCGTCATGGTTTCTTGATGAAGAAGATCCTTACAAATGCTCTCCTTCAAGATAACTTTATTGCCGCACAAGAAACACTCATAGAACGTCCAAGATTTGTTTTCTTAACGTTCAAGATTTCCAAGAATGCTACACAAACCACCAAAAACTCCAAGAACCTTTATCTTCTCTATTGCGTTCGAACCTGTTAGAATATGACTTGAATTTGATTTGGGTTTGTTTTGTGTTTTAGGCCTATTCTGTTTGGGTTTGGGTTTGGCCTTTTTCCTTGTATGTTTGGGAAAAGGTATTTGGTTTTCTCTTTGGAATTAGGAGAAGAGTTCTATAAATACTCTTCATCACCCTAGTCTGTAGTAAGGTCAGTCGGGTTAGTTTGTTTGGTTTGTCCATTTGGAATTTGGTTTGTAACCTGTACTCTCCTCAGGTTTGAGGTACTTAAATCGACTTGAGGAGGTTCCTAGACTCAAAGAAAACTCAATTCAAGGGGTCAAATGTCTCTGGATGTCTCGAATCATAAAAGTTCAGAATCAAAGGGTTCGCCTGAGTTTTAGTTGTCGGCCACAGAGGTTCCCTTTTGCGATACTTTTTTGGATGAATTTGTTGATGATTTTGGATGCAGGTGTGAACCAGCTTTGAGGGCAAAACTTTTTGAAGAAGGTGCCTGATGATCCCAAATACCCCCTTGTACAAGGTTCAATTACTTGCTAAAGGATCAATTCATGTTAGAAGCAAAAGGGAAAGAATTTGGCTAAGTCTCCAATCCATTTCATAGTGATTAAAGAAGCCGAAACAGGAAGAAATCATAGAGAAGATCTAACAAGGCTCTGATACCATAATAAAAACGTAAGAGATCAAGAAAGAACACACACGATTTACGTGGTTTCCCCGTTCGATGTGTATGAGACTATTTCACGGAGAGCTAGGGCTCTCGAGTCAATCTTATTTCACCCTTTGTTACCTAGCAGCAGCAACTATGCAAGCTACTGATACTCAGCCGAACCCATCTACACAACAACTAGGGTTTTGGTTATACTCAACTAGCTAATTACAATTATCTATCCACAAAAATTAAGTGCAACACAAAACTCCCAAAACACAGCTCGGCCATGCTATCTACATGCATGGTCCGCAACATGTACTGATATCGGCTTTTATTCTCCCCTCCCCTTATTATACCCGGTGATATGATACACTATTTTGATGCTTTATGCTTTGGTGATCTCTTCCTTAGTTATCACCTATTTCCAAGTTGTAATTCTCTCTATTCCCCAATATATTTTAGCTCCCAAAACCAACAAATAAAGCGTTTCTTCATTAGATATGGTTTTCCCCTTACACACATTGGTTCCCCACCACCTCAATCTGGTCCTCCCATAGTTACGTATAAATCCACTATTTTGCTCCTCTTTTGGAAGAGATTGATCCCAAACCATAAGGATGGTCTTCATGGACAAATGGGGGAAGTAAGTTTAGCATTTTGGCAATGAGGCAATCATTATATGGTCTTTTAGTCAGAGTATAATGTGTCTACATATTTTGACTATCTAATGAATGCACAGTCACACAATAAATGAAATGGGGATTTAAATTCCAACAAACACCATCTCTTGCTTTCTTCCAATTTGCTAGCTTTTGTTTGATTTAAATTCTTCCCTCCCTTATGTTATTGGGCCAAGATCCTTCCTAGATTATGCCTCTGTTTAACAAATTAGTTTGCAATGGACAAGTCCTTCGTTAATCTGCTACAAACTTATCTTTCAACCTTAGGGCATGTTTGGAGGTTGGGATTCTCCAAATAGATGTATTTAATCAATTTGTGTATTATCATTTGATGTATTGATTCAATGCATGAATTAGAAAAATACATTGTTTGGAGAATCAATGATGGACAAAAAATGAAGTAGACAATCCTTTATTAACAATCTCACCTTTTGGTAGGGCATGTTTGGAGGTTGGGATTCTCCAAATAGATGTATTTAATCAATTTGTGTATTATCATTTGATGTATTGATTCAATGCATGAATTAGAAAAATACATTGTTTGGAGAATCAATGATGGAACAAAAAATGAAGTAGACAATCCTTTATTAACAATCTCACCTTTTGGTAGAGATTGATAATCATTCATTTTGAGTGATTGTTGGTGGGCCCAGGAAAAAGGTAATACATGCATTCTAACTCAAACTGAACCAAAAAAAACGACTTAATCTTACCATTACATGTATTGGTTAAATACCTCACTTGAAATCCCAACCTCCAAACACCCCTAAGTTTGTAATGTACAATGGCAAACATTATTGTTGGCATTGAACCATTCTCTTTCTCCAATGGATTATATCTGTACACCCTAATCTTTTAAACATTCAAATAGTTGTTTTGCTCCATAGCATATTTAAAACTTTTTAATAAATAATTGGTCAAATAAATTAAAATAACATTGTTCTGAAATCATAAATATTTTCATACTTAAAGCAAATCCCAAACGCTTAGACAAATCATAAAATCTTAATCTCAATCTCCAATCTTTACTCATAATCATAAAGTATAATAACTGAAACTTGTGTGGCTGCTTACTGTGATCCCTCCTCCGGCATCTTCACTGACGATTGTACTGCTCTCTTCTAGCTGGCCGCTCTCGATCTGGGTCCTCCCTCGTATCTTCTCTACAACCATGAGTGTGTTGTGGTAAGTCTACACCGTTACTAAAATCCTCAAAGCACTTAAGTGTTTTTCCTTAAATGTATAAGTTAAAATTGTGGAAGTTGTAATTAATTACTTCCACCCTTTAACTTTAACACTTAAGAACGTGGGAGTTGTTGTTACTCGCCACCCTTAAAACTTAAAACCTAGAGAGGTCAAGGGATCACATCACTAACTAGTCCACCCGCCCATTTTATATGTATGAGGGCCTACTTAGGCCTATCCTTATGCTTTACGGATGCCTTATTGATTCATTTCCATAATCATTAAGAGTATTTTGTTCCCTTCCTTTAAACATTAATTACAACGAGAGATTGGCATTAGTGAATTTTCTTAAAATTTTCACCTTACACACTCAAACAGTAAAATATAAATTTAACTTATTAAAGGTAGATATTGAAAATTCATAAACAAATGCCTCAGACAATAACTCAAACGAAGGGCGTTCATTATCAAACACAAACATAGTCTCAAATATACATACTCAAACATTCATAACTTTAAATATTGGCAAGCAAGCTTCACATAAAACACGCGCCTTAAAACTTCTAACGCATAGTGATTCGGGCCTAAATGTACACTTTTTATCCCCGTTTCTCTTGGGAGTTTGTGGCATTTGAGCTCCTAAAAGGGTGGTTTTACGCTAGGTTTGCTGTATTTCAATGTGTTTCAGAGTCTAACAGGTGGAACCAACCCCGGAGTCGAAATTTGGAAGAAAAGGCACGAGGACCGTGCAAAAAGGAGCATGCAGCCGCAGTTCACGATCTCCAAGACCGTTAACTGGAACCACGAACCGCGAACTGAAGGATGTCCAGAGAGGTTTCAGAGGTTACTGAAGCCATGGACCGCGAACCCAACAAATGAAGCGGTGCGTTTTGGGCTGTGTTCACGATCACGGCTAGATGTTCACGGCCATGAACTGGGACCGTGAACTGGGCGCGACTAGTGTATAAAAGGAGAGCTGAAAGGAGGAAGAAGGAGAGCCCAAAAGTGAGAAAAACCTTCTTCTTCTTGAAAACCTAGAGAGAGAAAGCCATGAACCAAGGAGGAGAAGAGGCTAGGTTTGCTCCAAGTCAAGATTTGGGAAGTTCCTCTTCAAGAGAGGATCTCTACAAGCACAAGGAGAGATTGAGGCATCACAATGATGGTTTTTCCTTTTTCCTTTGTGTTCTTCCATTGTCTAGCATGGAGTAGTCTCCTTTTCACTTGGGTGTTGTAGAACCCTAACTTCTACCATGTAGTTGATTGTGTGGATTGAATGATTGTGTGTGGGTGGTGTTTAATTTAAGATTTGAGTTATTTTTCATGGTGATTGTGCATTGTGTGTGCTTGACAATTTATTGTTCTATTCTAACCTAGCTTAGAGAGAAACCGCCTTACCTTAAAAGGCTCAAATTTAGCAGGGTTTTCTTAGGCATTCCATGCCTCCTAACTAGGATAATGTAGGGCAAACCTCTAAAGTCAAATTAGATACATAGGTTAATTGTGATTAAGCCGTCCAAATCTCGGTTTGAGGAAGAAGGTAAGTCAACCCTCAATTGCTTGGGCCAAGAGGGCCACAATTGTAGCCTATAATGCATTCCTTGGCCTAGCAATTGAGAGTATGGTTTCTAACCATTGTTGCTCCTCCTAGCGGTTCACAATCACCTTGTCGCACACAAATTTTCATTCGATCCCACAGTTCATGGTAGTTAGTTAGGGGGAAACAACTCCCGAGTGAAGCTTCTCACCAAGAGTTTCAACCCTTTTTCTTTTCAACTCTTGCTTTTTAATCGTAGATTGTATAGATTGTTCACAAACAACATGCCGCTAGATAATGTTTCAAACAATTGAAGTAGGGTACATGGGCCTACCCGGGTTGATGTTTAAACATATTTGTCATATATTGCACCCATTTAAGGTTTATACTTGGCCTTAGGTGGGATTTAAGTGTGATATTCGGGACGAGTCACGTAGAATTTACCCCCTTAAACCACTCACCTCTGAAGTGACAGTTCTTTAGGTCCTTTGACTTGGAACCCTAAACCCGATTGCTCTCTTGAAGTTTGGTAGTGAAGCGCTCAGGAATAGCATCTAAAAAGGAAATGAGTAAGATGTTTCATAGGAACTCTAGTTCTTTCATGTTCCTATAGTTAATGTGGATGAGGTTGTTCAATAACTATTTCTCTTTGACGAGGTTTACTCCCCTTCTTATATGAACAATGGCGGGTGCTGGAAGAGTTGGTGTTCTCCATGTTTTGGGAACTTTCTCCTTATACCATGCCCTTATTCTTGTTGGATACCCTACAAAAGAAGTGTAGCACAAAGGGTACACGAACACCATCACTCCACTCATAACTACAATTGAAGTTCCAAAAGTATCCTTGCAATCATCTATGCATCCCCACACCTAAGTGCGACTAGGGCTGGGAAACGGTGCGGTCTGGTGTATACCAGAGCGTATATACAGTCTATGGTCCAGACTGAGAGGCTAGAGTATAGACAACAGACTAGACGGTCCGGACCAGACCAGACCGCGCATGTGCGGTCTGGTCAAATGTAAAGCATAGGATCAAAGAAATATAAATCTTTGTGATTAGGAAATTTCTTCAAACACTTGGTGGGCAGACTTTAAGAACATAAAAAATCATGCAACATTGACCCACCAAGTTCTCCCAAGACACATAAGACATCAATAACGCATAATCAACAATCTTATTACATAAATAAATCATGTCGTAGCTAAATAGAAATGCCAAATTTCTCATTGCAATCAAACACATTTTGACCTAGCTAAGGTACCAAAGTGATAGAGAAATGGAAAGTAGTACATTAGCTTGCTTGGAGACATGATATCAATTCCAGAGATTAAGTAAACTATAATAATGATACCTGAAGTATGGTCAAAATGATAAAAAAAAAACTTTGGGAAGGCGGTTTTTGGGATTTAAAATTCCTTGGGGAAGAGAGCACATTAATGAAGAGTGCACCTCTCCTTAAATAGGCGCGGGCAAGATCGTGGCCTGGGGTCAAAAGATCTCGGCCGCAATCTTTTGCTTCTCAACCACGATCATGCCCATTACAGGCAAAGATCAAATTTTAACCACACTTAAGGATTGCAAACATCTATGCAACATTCATTCAATTAATTGAAACATGACAAGGGCTAAAGTTCCATCATTCATCATCTAAGCTAATCAATCTCTAACTTTAAACACTTATTCAAAAGAAAAAGAGAAAGATACAAAAACCGATATTGTTGGGTTGCCTGAAGTATGGTAAAAAACCGATAAAAAATTTGGGAACGTGGTTTTTGGGATTTAAAATTCCTTTGGGAAGAGAGCACATTAATGAAGAGTTCACCTCTCCTTAAATAGGCGCAGGCAAGATCGCTGCCTGGGGTCAAAAGATTTCGGCCACAATCTTTGGCTTCTCAACCACAATCATGCCCTTTACAGGCAAAGATCAAATTTTAACCACACTTAAGGATTGCAAGCATCTATGCAACATTCATTCAATTAATTGAAACATGACAAGGGTTAAAGTTCCATCATTCATCATCTAAGCTAATCAATCTTTAACTTGTGGTGAAGTCCAAGGTGGAGACCATGAAGTATCTTAGTTGCCTCGTCTGTGGCTAGTGACTCAAAGCATTGTTCAGATGGTTGATGATGATTGTAGAAACCAAGCTTCCTAGTCCGAAATCTTCATTCGTGAGTGGCTTGTAGCACTCCCGGGATTCTTCTTTTTCCTCAATGGAAACTAGCTTGTTTCCATCATTTTATCTTGCATTTTGGCCATAGAGTACCTTGTCTCACGTTTGAACTTTTGAAGTTTTCTCCGTTCTAACTTTCGATGATGGTAAATGAGAAGTAACTCTGGCATCTTCTTGTTGTGGGGAGAAATAGTCTCTCCCAACTCTTCCATGGGCTTCCTCTAGTTATCTTTGCCTTCATTCTTTGTATCCTTAGACACCATACTGAAACATCTAATATCGTGTTGGGCACAGCGTAAATATGTAGTAGGTTTAGGATCGAATATCAGAGCAAATTATTTCACAACAATATTTTTAACAAAACAATATTTTAATACGCAATTTTTGCCTTTTACAATAGAGCTTCTGCTCTTAATTGTTCTGCTCCTACCCTCACAAACTCTCAGCCCACATATTCTCCCCATGGATAAGGCAAGTTTATTGTCTTAACCCCTTTGTGAGGAGCTTATGCTCTCTAGCTCTCTTTGGCTTACAAACCTCTCCAAAGCCATCTGTTTATAATGATATCAAGGTTGTCCATCACCTTTCATGGAAGCCTCTGGATACAATTATTAATAAAGTGGGTAGGTTCAATATGTGGTGTTTAGTTTGGGTAGTTAGCACCTTAGCTAGATATTTTGATGCAAGTGGAACTGATTTTTTCTAGCCTCCACATTAATCAAGAAGGGTCTGGAGAATCGCGGATTATGCCTTTCATCACCCCCTCTTAGTCCGCAATTCATAGTTGCTTCTTGGACTTCTAAAAAAAAAAAAAATTAAGTGACTGACTTTGTCATGGCGTATGCTTGATTTCTTCACCTTGAGTAAATTTTGTTTCTTCATCTTCTTGCTTCTGCTTCTTGCATTTGAACATCCAACATTTTGTTGCATATCCAGTTGATGACTTGATATATACACATGTTTTTATACACCATTCTTATGTCGTTTGAGCCTCATTTCCCGTATCTTAGGCCAATTTCACGCTAGGTTGTTCTCGTTTGTGTTATTTCAGGTCCTAGTACGTGATTAGAAGTTTGGGAGCGAGTTCGAGGTCGATTGGACGAAAGTTGGACGTTTGGCGAGAAGCTGAGGAAACCACACTTCCAGACCTCGCAGCCACACGCCCGTGTGGTGTGCCCGTGTGGAATCCCATTACGCGGGCAAGACCACACTGGCCCTGTATTGGGTCCCTTGAGGCCGTGTGTAAATTCCAGGGAGCTCACACGGTCAGGCCGAGATTCCACACGGCCGTGCATTTCTGGCCGTGCAGCGTTCATGAAGCTTCTTAAATGGACGCCGCGTTTTGGCACTCACACGGGCAGACTGGGAAACCACACCGCCGTGTGGTCGGGAAATTCTGGGTTTTAACCCATTTTCGAGACTAAGGAGAGAGAATCAAGTTTTTTAGCAAAAAACAGAGCTTTAGAGAGAGAAAGTGCGAAGAACAAACCCTAGGAGCTATTTTGTGTGGATTTCTCACCATTGAAGCCCAGATTGTGTCCCCAGGAGTGAAGATCGACATCGCAGAGCATATTATCCTCATCTTTATGAGTATGACTACTCTGATTTCTGTTTTCCTCTCTCTATGGAGTAGAACCTTCTCTCACTTGGGTTTGAAGAACCCTAGTTCCATGTGTTAGAAATCTTTATTGTAATGACTTGGGACTGATATACTGATTGGTTATAATCGATTGATGCATGATTCATTGAGTCAATTGAAGTCTGATCATCTTTTCTTGATTTCTGCTGCAACTTGAGATAGATAGAATCTGATTAGGTTGTTAGAGCTTCATCAATCGGTAGTGGTAGATTGGTTATACGAGAGTTAATCGATTTACTGCTTTGTACTGGAACCCAATTCCAGTAGTGGAGTTCTGTGCTTATTGCCTCAGCAGTCTATCCCGGTGAAGGTTACTCGCCTGCCGGTTAGCCTGCCTGAGAGAGCTTGGTCAGCTTAAGAGATTCCAAGCTACTGTCGGATCTTCCGCAGTTTAATCAACAGTTAATCAACCCAGGGTAATTACAACCTCGACCTAACTAAGGAGCTAGGGGGACTCATTCCCGAGTGACTCTTCCCTTGCTAAAGAACTTTGAATCATTTCCTGCTTTCTTACTGCTTTTAGTTAAAATCACAATCACTCGACTTAGTTTGATAGATAATAGATAATCACGGAGTAGGCAGTAGATCTAGACCCCGGGTTGACAAATAGAGCTTGCCACTTACTGTATTTCCGAACTGCGATTACACTTGGTCGCAGTTTGGTGTTGTGTTTTAGCGTGTCAAGTTTTTGTCGCCGTTGCCGGGGACTTTCTAGGTTATTGTGGAAACGTGAAAGTTTGTTACTCTAGCTTTTTCTTTACTGCATTCTCTTTCTCCACCTTTGTGCCTTCACGGGTTGTGTTTGCATTCTGTGTGCAGGTAGTGCATGAGTCGTAGCCAATCGGAAGATCTACTACCTCTAGACCAAGAGCTTGAACGGACCTGTACGAACTTCAAGCGGGCTTTAAAGGTGCGACTGGCTGTGGAGGAAGCTCTAGCACAGCTGCAAATCACCGAGGAGGAATAAATGGGTGACCCACAGAACAATGATGTGGTCATCCCCGAGGAGCAGACCATGGGGTATTACTGGACCGCCAGAGCCGCGGACATGAGGTCGCCCATCCAGCACCCTTAAGTTCCAGCAAATAACTTTGAAGTGAGCACCTCTGTCATCACCATGCTGCGCGGCTCGGTGGTATTCCGTGGAAAGGCGGGGGAGTGCCCCCGATCACACCTTAGGCGATTCCACGATCTCATCGATGAGATCAAGATCAATGGGGTTCCATCCGATGCCATCCAGCTCAGGTACTTCCCATTTACTCTCGAGGGGCAAGCCAAGGAGTGGCTGGACACTCGACCTCCAGGCTCGATCACCACATTCGCCAACCTGGCAGACAAGTTCCTCACCTGCTACCATCCTCCGTCCAAGACGGCGGACCTGCAGAAGCAAATCACCCACTTTGCTCAGGATGAAGATGATACCATTTGGGATGCTTGGGAGAGATATACCAGTCTCTTCCTCAAGTGTCCCAACCATGGTTTTACCAACGCCTTCAAGGTGGGCACCTTCTACCATGCCCTCTTCCCGGAAGACAAGCAGCTGATTGACTCGGTTTGCGGCGGGAATCTGCTCACCAAGACACCGCCACAGCTGAATCAACTTTTTGAAGAGATGGCAGAGCAGGGCTATGATTGGGGAACAGCAAGGAGATCGAGACTAGCACCAGGGCGGGGTGTGCATGTTGTAGCCACCCAGTCGTCTGATTTGGTGCAGGTTGTATCGAAACTGGTTTCAGCCATCGATCGCTCTGGAATGATTTCAGGTACAGGACAGCAGCAGGCGATGCACTGCTAGTGGTGTGAAAGCTCCCATTACACCGTGGAGGACTGTCAGGCGATGAGGGAGTCGTCTACTCCCCAGGAGCAGGTGGACTTCATCAGCAATGCCAGGCGTTTCGACCCCTACAGCAACACTTACAACGAGGGGTGGGGCCAGCATCCCCACTTCTCCTGGGTTGGGGCCAATCCTAGACCACTAGTCTCCCAGGGACCGCCAGGCTTCCAGAGGCCTCCTTACCAGCCCAGACAAGGGCAATTTCAGCAGCAGCAACCTCTTTACCCGCCCAGACAGGGGCTAGTTCCTCCTTAGTCATAGGTGCGGCCATTTCAGCAGCCAGGGACAGCCCCCACGACCCTATTACAGAGTGATCCAATGGCAGATTTGCAAGATCTGGTGGGTTCTCTGGCCACCTCCAGTGCAAACAAGTTCAGTAATATCGAGCAGTTCATGGAGAAAGCTTCAGGTAAATTCTTGGAGCTAGAAGTAGGCCAGGGAAACACACAGGCTGTGTAGCGGGATATCCAGACCCAGCTTGGGAGTGTGGCACAGGCTGTAGCCCAGAGGACTCCTAGTACTTTACCCGGTCAGACCATCCCCCATCCGCAGGACCCAAATGAGCACTGCAAGGCCATTACCACCAGAAATGGCAAGGTGACTGCTGATCCACCTGTCCGAGCACAGGAGAGAGAGAGACCCCTGCTTCAGCACTTCCATCTAATGAATAGGAAATGGAGAAGGAGGTTGAGGTGCGTGCTCCTAAGCCGCAACCAGTGGTGTAGGAGTATGTACCGAAGCTTCCCTTTCTTACTCGGTTTCACAAAGACCGACTGGAGACTGAGTTTGCCAAGTTCATGGCAATGCTGAAGCAGGTAAACATAAGTATGCCCTTCGTGGAGGCCTTATCGAAGATGCCCAAGTATGCCAAGTTCATGAAGGATCTCCTCGCCAACAAGAGGAAGCTTGGGGAGCTGTCGACGGTGATGCTCAACGAGGAGTGTTCTGCCATCCTGCAGAACAAACTACCAGAGAAGCGCAAAGACCAGAGACTTTTACTATCCCTTGCATGATTGGTAGTTTGCATATAGGAAAGTCCTTGGCGGATTTAGGCTCTAGCATAAATGTCATACCATATAAACTGTTTAAGAAGCTAGGCCTAGGTGAACCCAATAATACTAGGATGAGCATTCAACTTGCTGATAGATCCATTGTGTATCCTAGGGGCATTGCATAGGACTTGATAGTCGCAGTAGGGTCATTCTCATATCCCGTTGATAATGTGATTCTTGATATAAATGAGGATGTGGATGTGCCCTTAATACTGGGTAGACCTTTTCTCGTCACCGCCAAGGCGTTCATTGATGTGAATGATCGGAAATTAATTTTGCGAGCTGGGGGTGAACAAATCACCTTCTCTGTTTCTGATAATATGAACCACCCCCAGCTCCATGATGATTTAGACTACTATGATGTTATTGCTTATTTTGAGACCGCACTCGCCATCACGAGTGCGGGTACTTATGATTTCCTCGAGCGTTGTCTTTTGCTAGGGGAACAGGAATCACAGGAGTTGCAGCTGGAGGAGCAGCTCGCGGAGCTAGACGAGGCCACAATCGAGGGGCGAGAGAAACCTTTCAAGCCGATCCCTATCTCGCCCCGGATCGCCACATCATTGGAGGAGCCACCAGAGCTGGAGCTTAAGCCCCTCCCCTCTCACCTGGAGTATGCATTTCCCCCGGGAGGGGAATAAGCTCCCGATTATTATGAGCTCGGATCTGACACCCGAGCAGAAGAACAGGCTGGTGGCTCTGCTGCAGAAGTATGCTCGGGACATGGCGTGGAAGATAACAGATATCAGAGGCATTAGCCCATCCTTCTGCCCCCACAGAATTCTGATGGAGGATGAGGTTAAGCCAGTCAAGCAGCCACAGCGGGGATTGTCTCCTAACTTGGAGGTAGTGGTCCGGGCAGAGATTGTGAAGTTAATGGATGCAGGGATCATCTTTGCTATATCTGATAGCAAGTGGGTCAGCCCCACTCAGGTGGTCCCGAAGAAAGGCGGGATGACTGTGGTCCCGAATGAGAAGAACGAGCTGATCCCGATGCGGACTGTGACCGGCTGCAGAGTATGCATCGATTACCGGCGCCTGAACGACGCCACCAGGAAAGACCATTTTCCCCTACCTTTCATTGATCAGATGTTGGAGAGATTGGCTGGCCATGAGTTTTATTGCTTCCTGGATGCCATGTCTGGTTATTTCCAGATTCGTATCGCACCAGAGGATCAGGCGAAGACCACATTCACTTTCCCCTTCGGTACTTTTGCTTACCGGAGGATTCCATTCGGACTGTGTAATGCACCGGCGACCTTCCAGAGATGCATGCTGGCGATCTTCGACCGACTGGTCGGAGAGATCATGGAAGTCTTCATGGATGACTTCTCGATTTATGGAGAATCCTTCACTCATTGTCTCCATAACCTGGAACTCGTTCTAAGGAGGTGCGAGGAGACTAATCTGGCACTTAGTTGGGAGAAGTGCCATTTTATGGTTCGTGAGGGGATTGTGCTCGGGCACAATATCTCCAAGCAGGGGATTGAGGTAGATCGTGGGAAGATTGAGATGATCAGTAAGATATCTCTTCCCATTTCTGTGAAGGGGATTCGCAGCTTTTTGGGTCATGCAGGCTTCTACCGGCGCTTCATTAAAGATTTCTCGAAGATCGCCCTGCCTTTGACCAAGCTATTGGAGAAGGATGCACCATTCCAGTTCACTCCTGAGTGCATAGCTGCATTCGAGACATTGAAGGAGAAGCTTACCCATGCACCCATCATGGTGACTCTTGACTGGTGTCTTTCCTTTGAGCTTATGTGCGATGCGAGTGATTATGCGGTCGGAGCAGTTCTGGGTCAAAGACGCGAGAAGCACTTCCAGCCCATCTATTACGCGTCACAGACCTTGAATGATGCATAGGGAATTACACCACCACTGAAAAGGAGATACTCGCTGTGGTGTATGCATTTGATAAGTTCCGACCATATATGGTGCTCTCCTATGTGGTGGTCTACACTAAGTACTCGGCAATTCGTTATCTGATGAGCAAGGCTGATGCCAAGCCTAGGCTCATCCGCTGGAACCTGCTTCTGTAGGAATTTGATATCGAGATCCGGGACAAGAAGGGAGCTGAGAATGTTGAAGCAGACCATCTATCACGGTTGGAAGCAGACATTGGTGGACAGCGTGGCCCCTTGGTATTCTGACTTTGCCAATTATCTGGTGGGCAAGAAGCTACCAAAGGGGATGAGCACCCATGCAAAGAGCAAGTTCTTCTCCGACCTGAAGCATTACTTCTGGGAGGATCATTACCTCTTCAGGATCGGAGCAGATGGCGTGATCCGGCGCTGTGTCATGGAGCACGAGATGGGAGGCATCCTGTCTCAATGCCACGAGGGACCTACTTGCGGTCACCATTGAGGGAACCGCATGGCGAGGAAGGTGTTACAGTCGGGCTTTTATTGGCCCTCACTCTTCAAGGATGCCGACACCTTCGCACGACAGTGCGACCGCTGCCAATGGTTAGGTAACATTTCTTCCCGGGATGAGATGCCCCAACATATATCTGTCGTTTGTGAAATTTTTTATGTTTGGGGCATTGATTTCATGGGCCCATTCTCTCCATATTTTGGAAATTTGTACATACTTGTGGCAGTGGACTACGTCTCGAGGTGAGCAAAAGCTCATGCCATGACCACCAATGATGCAAGACGGGTCTGCTCATTTCTGAAGCAGTTGTTCTACCGGTTCGGGACACCACGCGCCATCATGAGTTATAGTGGAACCCATTTTCAAGGGCAATTCACTAAGATCCTCTCTCACTATGGTGTTAAGCATCTGGTGTCGGTGGCTTACCATCCCCAAACAAATGGTCAAACCGAGCTGCCGAACCAGGAGCTAAAACGAGTAATTGAAATGACGGTGGATCAGTCCCGCAAGGATTGGTCCACCAAGCTCGATGATGCTCTTTGGGCGTATAGGACAGCCTACAAAAACCCGATTGGTACTTCACCCTATATGCTTGTCTATGGGAAGGCATGTCATTTGCTAGTAGAGCTAGAGCACAAGGCCTTCTAGGCCCTTAAGCTGTTGAATCTGGATTTGAGTGTTGCTGGTACTGAACGTAAGCTGCAACTGCTGGAGTTAGAGGAATGGCGTTACCACGCCTACAAGAACACCCTGCTCTACAAAGAGCAAACCAAGCGTCTCCACGATGCTCTGTTGAGGGGCCCGAAGGAGTTTTGTAACACCCTACCATGTACGTTTTGCCTGATCATATTGTTTACACAATTGCAGCGGAATTTAAAACTTGTGTTACATTAATTACCAAAAATCAAATAAAAATTTGACATGAATTACTCGCGTAATGGGCTAACAGTTCTTGCAACTAGACCTGCAAAATAATTCATCCGAATCCCTGCATTCGTAGACATACATATATACTCACAACCAAATACATTGGCTTTCATAGCCATACTTACATACCATAATCGTCACAACTTACACAGTTACACAAAATATACACATAACATCAACTTTCCACACCTGTGGATATCTCACACTACATTAGAAGCTAATATGCACATGAAAAACGTTCTCAAAACATTTTTTACAAAAAAGTGTGGATCACTGGCCAAAATCCCGAGTAGTAGTCCAAGCACAGAATAGTTGAAGACCATACATCATCTTGCCTTCAACTCTTGCTCTGCTCCCACCTATACACCTATCTACTGCTGCTGATGATGATGATCTGCTTACACATGGCATAAGAAGAGAAAAAGGATAAAGAGGGTCAACTCATAGCTGAGTGAGATAATCATAGCATCGTGATTTCATAACAGAGCATAACCCTACAATACATCTATCAAACAAGCCAAAGCACTAGGATCGGACCTCATCCATCCGACATCCCAATAGGCAAAAGACTCAACCACCTTGACTTATGCATATGCATCTTATCATGTTTTAATCATAGGTGCCTGGCTACTCTCATGCTAATAACTCTCCCGGGAAACATACCCCACATCCCGTCGGATGTAGTCATACATACCCCAACATCCCGTCGGATGTGGTCATACATACCCCACACCACTATGGGTGTAGTCATACCCCGACACCGCTCTGGGTGTGGTCATATCTCGTAAGAATTCTTCAGTCACCACCACATGAGAGGTGTGACTATCATACACATCACAATAGAGTAATAGCATAGGGAGCCCTAATTACTATGTAGTTGACCATGAGACCACAAGACTCATATTTGGTATCCTTATACATGATTCATATCTCATCTTGCTTAATCATAATTCATTACTTAGACATGTTCTTGACCTGGCCCCAATTAGCTCAACATAACCAGGAGTCGTATAATTGCACTTCCTCGGGATAAACCCTCGTGCAAGTTATCCTCCTTAAAACATCATAATATCACCATGGGATATATATTTTCCCACTTGTAGTCCAAATACAAAAATCATGAAAATCATACTCAAACACCTTATCAAACCATCATAAGGCATATCCACAATTAAACCCAAATCTGGCAACATATATGAAATCATCAACATAAACAAGGTCCATATCGATTAGGGCAAGTCAATAATATCATACAGCAGTCCAGGGTTAATCATATAGCACAAAAGTTCATACACCCCTAATCATGCCATTCTAGTTCACCTAGGTCAATTCTAATCATCAATATAATTATCGTGATACGACAAACCCGGTATGCCATGCTAATCCCTCACCATTTCTGGTCGTTCAAACACCGGTTCTAGCCTCTCGTACCCCAACTTCACTTTCTCAAACAAACCCGGAATCAAAATCCGAGATTGTCCTAATATCCCCTGCAGTGTCCCCGTCAATGTTAGTTCTAGGCTCCGGATCAAATTCTCGATAAAACCACATCAAACCCTGGTCGGAGCTAAATTCATCGATTTGGACCCCGACCTAAATAATTGCCGAAATTCAGGGATTAGAACTAGAGGATTGATTACCTCGCTGTAGGAAGCTCGTATATGAAATTTGGGCTCAATCCGGCTTCCGGATACTCCGAAACCATAATTTGGCTTATAAGGAATTCAAGAAATTCCTGAACCAAAAACTCGTTTTAAATCTCTAAATCGATAAACCACGATGTATAGATGAATTAGGCATTACTTACGGGATTTTTGGATAACTAGGGCTCAAGATAGGAGCTTTGAAATTTTTGGCTGAGCGCTCCGTGTGTGATCTGTTTCTCTGGTTTTCTCTCGTCCAAATAAATGGATGAGAAAGGAAATGGACTGGGGATTTATATAAGTGGCCGCTTAATGTTTTATATATATAATTAATACGTATACTTATTCGATTAATCGATATTCCGATTTTCGCCGAAATACTATCAAAATAATCGATTTTAAATCGCGGACTTTCTAGCGATCGAAATATGGGTTTTGCCGGAACGGGATGTTACAAGTTTCAGGTAGGTGATCGTGTTCTGCTCTTCAATGCATGCCTGAAACTCTTTCAGGTCAAGCTACGTTCGAGGTGGTCGAGACCCTTCACGGTCACCCAAGTTTTCCCGCACGGTGCGGTGGAGATCAGCAATGCTCAAACTGAGCCGTTCAAGGTGAATGACCACCTCCTAAAGTTATACTTGGGAGGTGATGTCGAGCACGCAGAGCTGCTGATCAACCACGAGGACCCTTAGTTTCTCTACTGGCGTCCAGCTAAAAGACGGTAAAGAAGGGCTTGTGGGGAGGCAACCCCACCTAGGTTTGCATTTCCTTTCCTTTTTCTTTTTAATTTTTTTGTTTATTTTTTAGTCGTGAGGTGTTGTCCAAGGTTCGGATGTCAATTTTGCACGAAAACAGGTCCAAACCGGGGATCTGGAATTCCACATGGCCAGGCCTAAATTCTGCACAGCCGCGTGAAATTGCCCTTTGGCCATGTGGAGGCCCTACACGGCCGTGTGAAAACCTCGGCCAGCCCGTGTGGTTTCCTCGGCGCCACACGGGCAAATACTCGCTCCACACGGCCGTGTGGCCTGCCCGTGTCGCGACCCTGGTCCCTAAAAATTTGGCCTGCACGGCCGCGTTGGCCAGAAAACCCACTTTCCATCGCCAGAATCCTCACCGCGCCGGAAAACCGCGCCTTTTCAATTTTTTTTTTGCGATTTTCCGGTCGGTTTTTCACAAAACCAACCTCATATTCCGTCTCCTCCTCTCTTTTTCGGCCCATCCCTCCATTTTGAGGCGTTTTGGACAGGATTTGGGTCGCCAGAGGCGATTTCCGGCGAGGCTCCGACGAGCATTTTCGGGTCGAATTTCGGGCTTCCGTCGCTTCCATTGCCTTCCCCTCATCATCCCCTACACCTCTACTTGTGTCTCCAGGTTTGACTTTGCCCTTTCCCTTGTGAATTGTGGAGAATTGGGTGTTAGGGTGTACTTTTAGGGAACCGCTTTGAAATGTGTGAATTGATTAAAATTGATTAAGGGGAAGGCATGGATTATGTGTGGATTGTGTTGGGCAATGTTTCCCTTGCTTGATTGAGCCCTTGTGTGCTAGGAATTTGCCCATTCTATGCTTACCCTAAAAGTGCACACAAGGTGTTCGATGAAATGCCAGGTTTTCATACCATTTTGTGGCAGCCGGTTGGGGCCCTTAATGTTGTGCTTTGTTGGTGTATTTGCTAGGGATGTGAACCTTAAGTTGCCTACTTTGTTGTGGATGTGCACCCTCGCCCAGATTGTGCTTGTTTGCTGGAGTTATTGACCATCGAACTATGGATGAAACTATGGTTCGGTTGTTTTCTGTTATCAAGTGTGGGGGTGTGATTGACCGTTTCTATGGCTCTTTTGGCTCCACTTGGATTTGCTTTCTTGCAGGACCATGTCAAAACCTGACCTCAAGCATCAGTTCATCCGATATTTGAAGAGGGGCCCCCACAAGGATCGCTTTAAGCGCGTCCTGGCCTCTAAGTTTGGGAAGCATCACTACTGGTCCAGGAGGGAGTTTGAGAAGCTGAATTGCTACGACCACTTCCACTATTGCCACCAACCGCACATGGCGCCGAATGTTGTCTATTCGCGAGAAAGTCTACCACGAGCTGGTGCTCGAGTTCTATACGACCTTTTGGCACGAAGAGACAACCGACTGGGCGGACGGCGAAGCCGTCAAGTTCAGGCTCAGCGGTGAGCCCCGTTCCATGAGCTACCATACGAGCATTTTCGGGTCGAATTTCGGGCTTCCGTCGCTTCCATTGCCTTCCCCTCATCATCCCCTACACCTCTACTTGTGTCTCCAGGTTTGACTTTGCCCTTTCCCTTGTGAATTGTGGAGAATTGGGTGTTAGGGTGTACTTTTAGAGAACCGCTTTGAAATGTGTGAATTGATTAAAATTGATTAAGGGGAAGGCATGGATTATGTGTGGATTGTGTTGGGCAATGTTTCCCTTGCTTGATTGAGCCCTTGTGTGCTAGGAATTTGCCCATTCTATGCTTACCCTAAAAGTGCACACAAGGTGTTTGATGAAATGCCAGGTTGTCATACCATTTTGTGGCAGCCGGTTGGGGCCCTTAATGTTGTGCTTTGTTGGTGTATTTGCTATGGATGTGAACCTTAAGTTGCCTACTTTGTTGTGGATGTGCACCCTCGCCCAGATTGTGCCTGTTTGCTCGAGTTATTGACCACCGAACTATGGATGAAACTATGGTTCGGTTGTTTTCTGTTATCAAGTGTGGGGGTGTGATTGACCGTTTCTATGGCTCTTTTGGCTCCACTTGGATTTGCTTTCTTGCAGGACCATGTCAAAACCTGACCTCAAGCATCAGTTCATCCGATATTTGAAGAGGGGCCCCCACAAGGATCGCTTTAAGCGCGTCCTGGCCTCTAAGTTTGGGAAGCATCACTACTGGTCTAGGAGGGAGTTTGAGAAGCTGAATTGCTACGACCACTTCCACTATTGCCACCAACCGCACATGGCGCCGAATGTTGTCTATTCGCGAGAAAGTCTACCACGAGCTGGTGCTCGAGTTCTATACGACCTTTTGGCACGAAGAGACAACCGACTGGGCGGACGGCGAAGCCGTCAAGTTCAGGCTCGGCGGTGAGCCCCGTTCCATGAGCTACCATGATTTGGCGGTCGCTTTCCACCTGTGTGCCTTCACGGGTTGCTTCTGCTGATTGTGTGCAGGTAGTGCATGACCCGTAGCCAGTCGGGAGAACTACTACCATTAGACCAGGAGATTGAACGAACTTGCAGGAACTTCAAGCGGGCTCTAAAGGCGCGACTGGCTGCGGAGGAGGAGCTATCACAGCTGCAGTTAGAAGAAGAAGAAGAAGAAGAGATGGCTGATCCAGAGAACCGTGATGTGATCCCCGAGGAGCAGACCATGGGATCCTACTGGACCGCTAGGGCTGCGGACATGAGGTCACCCATTCAACACCCTCATGTCCCAGCCAACAATTTTGAGGTGAGCACCTCAGTGATCACCATGCTGCGCGGTTCAGTGGTGTTCCGTGGTAAGGAGGGAGAGTGCCCCCGATCACATCTCAGGCGATTCCACGAGCTCATCGATGGAATCAAGATCAATGGGGTACCAGCAGATACCATCCAGCTGAGGTACTTTCCATTCACTCTGGAGGGGCAGGCCAAGGAGTGGCTAGACACTCGACCTCCGGGCTCTATCACCACGTTCGCCAACCTGGCAGACAAGTTCCTCACCCGCTACCATCCTCCATCCAAGATAGCTGACCTGCAGAAGCAAATTACACATTTTGCTCAGGATGAGGATGAGACCATTAGGGATGCTTGGGAGAGATACACCAGTCTCTTTCTCAGGTGTCCCAATCATGGTTTCAATGATGCATTCAAGGTGGGCACCTTCTATCACGCCCTCTTCCCGGAGGACAAGCAGCTGATTGATTCGGTTTGTGGCGGAAACATGCTGACAAAAACCCCGCCACAGCTGAATCAACTCTTTGAGGAGATGGCGGAGAATGGGTACGATTGGGGCACTGCCAGGAGATCGATGCGAGAACCAGGACGGGGTGTGCATGCCGTGGGCACCCAGTCATCTGAGTTGGTGCAGGTGGTATCGAAGCTGGTTTCAGCTATCGATCGTTCTGGTTTGATTGCAGGTTCAGGACAGCCGCAGGCGATGCACTGCCAGTGGTGTGAGAGCTCTCATCACACCGTGGAGGACTGTCAGGCGATGAGGGAATCGTCTACTCCCCAGGAGCAGGTGGACTTCATCGGGAATGCCAGGCGCTTCGACCCCTACAGCAACACCTATAACGAGGGGTGGCGCCAGCATCCTAACTTTTCTTGGGCTGGGCCAAATCCCAGACCACCAGCTCCCCAGGGACCACCAGGTTTTCAGAGGCCTCCATACCAGCCCAGACAGGGGCAATTTCAGCAGCCACAGCAGCCACTCTACCCGCCCAGACAGGGGCCAGTTCCACCTCAGTCACAGGTGTGACCATTTCAGCAGGCAGGGGCAGCACCTGCAGCCCCAGTACAGAGTGACCCGATGGCGGAACTGAGAGATCTGGTGGGTTCTCTGGCCACCTCCAGTGCAAATAAATTCAATAACATTGAGCAGTTCATGGAGAAAGCTTCAGGCAAATTCTTGGAACTAGAAGCTGGTCAGAGAAACACACAGGCTGTGCTGCGAGATATACAGACTCAGCTTGGGAGTGTTGCCCAGGCTGTTGCTCGGAGGACTCCAGGTACCTTGCCTGGTCAGACCATCCCTCACCCGCAGGACCCGGATGCCAACTGTAGTGCCATCACGACCAGGAGTGGCAAGGTGACTGCCGATCCACCTGTTCGGGCAGAGGAGAGAGTGACCCCTGCTTCAGCACGTCAAGCTAATCAGGAAGAAATGGAGAAGGAGGTTGAGGTGCCTGCTCCTAAACCGCAGCCAGTGGTGAAGGAGTATGTACCACAGCTTCCCTTTCCTACTCGGTTGCACAGGGACCGACTGGAGACTGAGTTTGCCAAATTCATGGCAATGCTGAAGCAGGTGAATATTAGCATGCCCTTCGTGGAGGCATTATCGAAGATGCCCAAGTATGCCAAGTTCATGAAGGATCTCCTCACCAACAAGAGGAAGCTTGGGGAGCTGTCAACGGTGATGCTTAACGAGGAGTGTTCTGCCATCCTGCAGAACAAACTACCAGAGAAGCGAAAAGACCCAGGGAGTTTCACTATCCCTTGCATGATTGGTAGTTTGCATGTAGGGAAGTCCTTGGCGGATTTAGGCGCTAGCATTAATGTCATGCCATATTCAGTGTTTAAGAAGCTAGGCCTAGGTGAACCCAGTAATACTAGGATGAGGATCCAGCTTGCTGATAGATCTATTGTGCATCCTAGGGGTATAGCAGAGGACTTGATAGTCGCAGTAGGGCCATTTTCATATCCTGTTGATTTTGTGATTTTGGACATAAATGTGGATGTTGATGTGCCATTGATACTGGGTAGACCTTTTCTCGCCACCGCCAAGGCGCTCATTGATGTTAATGATGGAAAACTGATTTTGAGAGCTGGGGGTGAACAAATCACCTTCTCTGTTTCTGATAATATGAAACACCCCCAGCTCCATGATGATTTAGATTACTGTGATGTTGTTGCTGATTTTGAGACCGCACTCGCCATCACGAGTGCGGGTACTGATGATTTCCTTGAGTGTTGTCTTTTGCTAGGGGAACAGGCATCACAGGATATGCAGCTGGAGGCGCAGCTTGCAGAGCTGGACGAGGCTGCGAGCGAGGGGCGAGAGATACCATTCAAGCCGATCCCCATCTCGCCCCGGCTCGCTACATCATTGGAGGAGCCACCAGAGTTGGAGCTTAAACCCCTCCCATCTCACCTGGAGTAGCCACCAGAGTCGGATCTGACCCCCGAGCAGAAGAGCAGGCTGGTGGCTCTGCTGCAGAAGTATGCCCGGGCCATGGCATGGAAGATCACCGACATCAGAGGCATTAGCCCATCCTTGTGCTCCCACAGAATTTTGATGGAGGATGAGGTTAAGCCAGTCCGGCAGCCATAGAGAAGGTTGTCTCCTAACTTGGAGGCAGTGGTCCGGGCAGAGATCGTGAAGCTCATGGATGCAGGGATCATCTTTGCTATATCTGATAGCAAGTGGGTCAGCCCCACTCAGGTGGTCCCGAAGAAAGGCGGGATGACTGTGGTCCCGAATGAGAAGAAGGAGTTGATCCCGATGCGGACCGTGACCGGCTGGAGAGTCTGCATCGATTACCGGCGCCTGAACGACGCCACCAGGAAAGATCATTTCCCCCTACCTTTCATTGATCAGATGCTGGAGAGGTTGGCTGGCCATGAGTTCTATTGCTTCCTGGATGGCATGTCTGGTTATTTCCAGATTCCTATTGCACCGGAGGATCAGGCGAAGACCACATTCACTTGCCCCTTTGGCACTTTTGCGTACCGGAGGATTCCATTTGGGTTGTGTAATGCACCGGCGACCTTCCAGAGATGCATGCTGGCGATCTTCGACCGACTGGTTGGAGAGATCATGGAAGTCTTCATGGATGATTTCTCAGTATATGGAGACTCTTTCACTTACTGTCTCCATAACCTGGAACTCGTCCTGAAGAGGTGCGAGGAGACTAATCTGGCACTCAGCTGGGAGAAGTGCCATTTTATGGTTCGTGAAGGTATTGTGCTCGGGCACAAGATCTCCAAGCAGGGGATTGAGGTAGATCGCGCGAAGATTGAGACGATCAGTCAGCTACCTACTCCCGTTTCTGTGAAGGGGATTCGCAGCTTTCTGGGTCATGCAGGCTTTTACCGGCGCTTCATCAAAGATTTCTCGAAGATTGCCCTGCCGTTCACCAAGCTGCTGGAGAAGGATGCGCCATTCCAGTTCACTCCCGAGTGCACAGCTGCATTTGAGACTCTGAAGGAGAAGCTTACCTTACCCATGCACCTATCATGGTGACTCCTGACTGGTCCCTTCCTTTTGAGCTGATGTGCGATGCGAGTGACTATGCAGTCGGAGCAGTTCTGGGTCAGAGACGCGAGAAGCACTTCCAGCCCATCTACTACGCGTCGAAGACCTTGAACGATGCATAGGAGAACTACATCACTACAGAGAAGGAGCTCCTCGTTGTGGTGTATGCATTTGACAAGTTCAGACCCTATCTGGTGCTCTCCCATGTGGTGGTCTACACTGACCACTCGGCGATTCGCTACCTGATGAGCAAGGCTGATGCAAAGCCTAGGCTCATCCGCTGGATCCTGCTGCTGCACGAGTTTGATATCGAGATCCGGGACAAGAAGGGAGCCGAGAATGTTGCTGCAAATCATCTTTCACGGTTGGAAGCCCCTCCGGTGGACAACTTCGAGGAAGAGATCGACGACTCTTTCCCGGGTGAGCGATTGCTGGCGATGACCCTGGTGGACAGCGTGGCCCCTTGGTATTCTGACTTTGCCAATTATCTGGTGGGCAAGCAGTTACCCAAGGGGATGGCTACTCATGCAAAGCGCAAGTTCTTCTCCGATCTGAAGCACTACTTCTGGGAGGATCCTTACCTCTTCAGAATCGGAGCAGATGGCGTGATCCGGCGCTGTGTCATGGAGCATGAGATGAGAGACATCCTGTCTCAATGTCACGAGGGACCTACTGGCGGTCATCATGGAGGAAACCGTACGGCGCGGAAGGTGCTACAGTCGGGCTTCTATTGGCCCTCGCTCTTCAAGGACGCAGACACCTTCGCACGACAATGCGACCGCTGCCAAAGGTCAGGTAACATTTCTGCCCGGGATGAGATGCCCCAACATATCTCTGTTATTTGTGAAATTTTTTATGTTTGGGTATCGATTTCATGGGCCCATTCCCTCCATCTTTTGGCAATCTGTACATATTGGTTGCAGTAGACTACGTCTCGAGGTGGGCAGAAGCTCAAGCCATGCCCACCAATGATGCAAGACGGGTCTGCTCATTTCTGAAGCAGCTGTTCTCCCAGTTCGGGACACCTCGAGCCATTATTAGTGACAGAGGAACCCATTTTCAAGGGCAATTCACTAAACTCCTCTCTCGTTATGGCGTTAAGCATCAGGTGTCGGTGGCCTACCATCGCCAGTCAAATGGGCAGGCCGAGCTGACGAACCGGGAGTTAAAACGCATAATTGAAAAGACGGTGGATCAGTCCCGCAAGGATTGGTCCATCAAGCTCGATGATGCTCTCTGGGCATATAGGACTGCCTATAAAAATCCGATTGGCACTTCTCCCTATAGGCTTGTCTATGGGAAGGCTTAGGAGCGAGTCTGGGGTTGATTGGACGAAGATCGGACGAATGGCGAGGTTTCATGGAAGCTGCACGGGCAGGCCAGGGCATCGCACGGCCGTGCAAGTGAGCAAGATGGCCGTGCGCCTTTTGCCGAGGCCACGCACGGGCAAACCATGAAAATCACACGGCCGTGCACCCTGGCCGTGTGAGAAGCCTAAGAACTAAACCATACGTTGCGTTTTGAGCTGCACGGCCAAGTGGGTGATGTGCACGGCCGTGCACCCTGGCCGTGCGAGTCGGGAAATCCTGGTTTTAGAGCCTATTCCGAGCCAAAAGTGGGAGAATCGTGTTTTCAGAGCAAAAACAGAGCCCTAGAGAGAGAAAGTACGAAGAACACATCCTAGAAGCTGTCTTAGAGCTGGATTTCATCGAATCGAGCTTGGAGATCGTCATAGGAGTGGAAATCATCGTCCCGGAGCAGATTTTCCTCATCGTTATGAGTATGACTAATCCGATTACTGTTTTCTCTTCTCTCTCTATGGAGTAGAACCCTTCTCTCACTTTGGTATGAAGAACCCTAGTTCCTTGTGTTAGGGATTTGATTGTAATGACTTGGGATGATATTACTGTTTGATTTTAATCGAATGACGCATGTTTATTGAATTGATTGGAGTCTGATCAGCTTTTCTCAATTTCTGCTGCAACCTGAGATAGATAGAATCTGATTAGGTTGTTAGAGCCTCTTCATTCGATAGTAGGAGATTGGCTATACGAGAGTTAGCCAGTTTACTGCTTTGTACTGGAATTCAATTCCAGTAGTGGAGTTCTGTGTTCATAGCCTCAGCTTTCTATCCCGGTGAAGACTAGTCGTCTGCCGGGTAGTTAGACTGAGAGGGCTTGGTCAGCTTAAGAGATTCCAAGCTACTGTCGGATCTTCCGCAGTCTAATCAACAGTAAATCAACCCAGGGAATTGCAATTGAACCTAACTAAGGGGCTAGGGGGACTCAATCCCGAGTGACTCTTGCATGCTTTAGAAAACCGAACAATTTACTGCTTTCTTACTACTTTTACTTTTAATCAACAAACACTCGAACTAGTTTGCTAGATAATAGAGAATCACGGAGTAAGCAGTAGATCTAGACCCCGGGTTGATAATTGAACTTGCCTGTTACTGCATTCCCGGACTGCGATTACACTTGGTCGCAGTTTGGTGCTGTGTTTTGGCGTGTCAAGTTTTTGGCGCCGTTGCCGGGGACCCCTCTAGATTATTGGGGAAACGTGAGAATTTGTTACTCTAGCTTTTATTTACTGCATTTTATCTCTTCCACCTGTGTGCCTTCACGGGTTGCTTCTGCTGATTGTGTGCAGGTAGTGCATGACCCGTAGCCAGTCGGGAGAACTACTACCATTAGACAAGGAGCTTGAACGAACTTGCATGAACTTCAAGCGGGCTCTAAAGGCGCGACTGGCTGGGGAGGAGGCGCTAACACAGCTGCAGTTAGGAGAAGAAGAAGAAGAAGGAGAGATGGGTGATCCGCAGAATCACGAGGTGATCAACCCAGATGAGCAGACCATGGGATCCTACTGGACCGCTAGGGCTGCGGACATGAGGTCACCCATTCAACACCCTCATGTCCCAGCCAACAACTTTGAGGTGAACACCTCAGTGATCACCATGCGGCGCGGTTCAGTGGTGTTCCGTGGTAAGGAGGGAGAGTGCCCTCGATCACATCTCAGGCGATTCCACGAGCTCATCGATGGAATCAAGATCAACGGGGTACCAGCAGATGCCATCCAGCTGAGGTACTTCCCATT
The DNA here is from genome assembly GCA_946122785.1 of Linum tenue. NCBI lineage: Eukaryota > Viridiplantae > Streptophyta > Magnoliopsida > Malpighiales > Linaceae > Linum > Linum tenue. The sequence continues at coordinate 74,497,350 of CAMGYJ010000005.1, read as the reverse complement.
CACTTTGGAGGGGCAGGCCAAGGAGTGGCTAGACACTCGACCTCCGGGCTCCATCACCACGTTCGCCAACCTGGCGGACAAGTTCCTCACCCGCTACCATCCTCCATCCAAGACAGCTGACCTGCAGAAGCAAATCACACATTTTGCTCAGGATGAGGATGAGACCATCAGGGATGCTTGGGAGAGGTACAGCAGCCTCTTTCTCAGGTGTCCCAATCATGGTTTTAATGATGCATTCAAGGTGGGCACCTTCTATCACGCCCTCTTCCCGGAGGACAAACAGCTGATCGATTCGGTTTGTGGCGGGAACATGCTGACAAAAACCCCGCCACAGCTGAATCAACTCTTTGAAGAAATGGCGGAGAATGGTTATGATTGGGGCACTGCCAGGAGGTCGAGGAGAGCACCCAGCCGAGGTGTACATTCTGTGGGAGCCCATCCCTCTGATTTGGTGCAGGTAGTACCGAAGCTGGTTTCAGCTATCGATCGTTCCGGGATGATTCCAGGGACCGGACAGCAGCAGGCGATGCTCTGCCACTGGTGCGAAAGCACCCACCACACGGTGGAAGACTGCCAGGCGATGAAGGAATCAACCACACCCCAGGAGCAGGTGAACTTCATTAATAACGTTAGGCGCAATGACCCCTACAGCAACACGTACAATGAGGGGTGGCGCCAGCATCCTAACTTCTCCTGGGCTGGGCCAAATCCCAGACCACCAGCCCCCCAGGGACCACCAGGCTTCCAGAGGCCACCATATCAGCCCAGACAGGGGCAATTCAAGCAGCAACAACAGCCTCTTTATCAGCCCATGCAGGGGCACGCTGCTCAATCACAGCCGCGACCTTTCCAGCAGCCAGGTGCAGCCCCTGCTGCCCCAGTGCAGAATGATCAGATGGCTGAACTGCGGGACTTGGTGGGTTCTCTCGCCAGTGCTAGTGCTCAGAAATTCAACACCTTTGAGCAGTTCATGGAGAAGGCCTCGGGTAAATTCCTGGCTCTTGAAGCTGGTCAGAGGAACACACAAGCTGTTTTGCAGGATATCCAGACCCAGCTGGGGAGCGTGGCCCAGGCAGTGGCTCAAAGGGCTCCTGGTACTCTACCCGGGCAGACCATCCCTCACCCGCAGACCCCGGATGAGCGCTGCAATACCATCATGACCAGGAGTGGCAAGATGACTGTTGATCCCCCTGCTCGGGAACCAGAGGGAGAAAGCCCTGTTTTAGCGTCTCCAGCGGTTGAACAAGAAGTAGAGAAGGAGGTTGAGGTGCCTGCACCTAAACCGCAACCAGTAGTGAAGGAGTATATCCCTAAACTCCCCTTCCCTACTCGGTTGCACAAAGACAGGCTGGAGGCAGAGTTCGAGAACTTCATGGCCATGCTTAAGAAGCTGAATGTCCAAGTGCCCTTCCTGGAGGCACTATCGCAAATGCCGGAGTATGCGAAGTTTCTGAAAGAGCTTCTCTCAAAGAAGCAGGAGCTGAGTGAGCTGGCCACTGTGGAGCTCAGCGAGGAGTGCTCGGCTATTCTACAGAACAAGCTTCCGCAGAAGAAGAAGGACCCAGGTAGTTTTACTATCCCGTGCTCTATTGATAAATTGCATGTAGAGAAGTCCTTGGCGGATTTAGGTGCTAGTATCAATGTTATGCCATATCAACTGTTCAAGAAACTAGGCCTAGGCAAACCCCGTGCTACTAGGATGACCCTTCAATTAGGTGACAGATCTGTAGTGCATCCTAAAGGCATAGTGGAAGACCTTCTGGTTAAGGTTGGCAAATTCACATATCCTGTGGATTTTGTTATCCTGGACATCAATGAGGACACAGAAGTGCCTCTTATACTGGGAAGGCCTTTCTTGGCCACCGCCAAGACTCTCATAGATGTGCATGATGGGACCTTAGTTTTGAGGGATGGCGAGGAGCGAATAACGTTTTCAGTTGCTAACACTATACCTGCTTCGTTACCTCTGCATGCTGTATCTCACCAGGAGCACGAGTCTGTCGTGTATCCTTCTGTGCTGCCTATTTTGCAGGACCCGCCTCCCACACCTTCGCCGCCACTCCTGACCACTCCATCACCAAAAATACAGATCAAAGTGGAGTGGCGGCCGAAACTGCAGGCAGCTAAGCCCGCTCGAAAGAAAGCCGGAGACCACTATGAGCTGGTCCCGCCCCCACCTTGGCCATCCGAGTATTCACTCGCTTGCATCTTACCGGATGGCCAAGTCGAGCTGGCAAATGCAGGTGGCCACATTCGTCGCGTACATGGCCACCATTTGAAGCTGTACCTCAAGAGCAATGTGGATCCGCTCTTGAAGGCACCTGATCCTACACTTCCCTGAGCATCCATATTGGCGTCCAGCTAAAAGACGGTAAAGAAGCGCTTGTGGGGAGGCAACCCCACCGAGGTTTGCATTTTCTTACTCTTTTTCCTTTGATTTTGTGCGTTTTTGAGTCTTGAGACGTTGATCCAGAGTCAAGTGTCGTTTTTTAGCGAAACCAGGTTGATTTCGGGGCTCCAGAATGTCGCACGGTCAGGTCCTCAAGTTGCACGGCCGTGCGGATATCCCCCCTTGGCCGTGCGAGCTCTCGGTAAAAAGCGCACGGCCAAAAGTGCACACTGCACGGCCGTGCAGGTCAGCCTGGCCTGGCCGTGTGGCCGACACGGGCACAATTTGTCTCGCACGGCCGTGCGGAAATCCCCCCTTGGCCGTGCGAGCTCTCGGTAAAAATGGCACGGCCAAATGTGCCAGGTGCACGGCCGTACGCATCTCCTCGGCCAGGCCGTGTCGGCCCGCACGGGCAAAACCAGCCGTGCACGGCCGTGCGCGCCTGCCCGTGCGGCCGAGGCACGGCCTATTTATATGGCCTGCACGGCCATTCTGGTCAGAAAACCAAATACAACTCGCCGGAATCCTCTGCCCTCGCCGGAAAACCGCGACAAAACCACCCTTTTTCGATTTTTTCGGCCACTTTGGGTCATTTTTTCACCAAACCAACAACAAACCCACTCTTTCTACACCCAAAGCGGCCTATCCCTCGATTTTGAGCGAGTTTGGGCGACGTTTTATTCGCCGGAGGCGATTTCCGGCGAGACTCCGACGAGCACTTCCGGCCAGTTTTACGGCGTTTCGTCGCTTCCATTGTCTTCCCCTCATCATCCCCTACACCTCTACTTGAGTCTCCAGGTTTGATTTTGCCCCTAACTATGTTAATTGTGGAGAATTGAGTGTGTAGGGTGTATGTTAGAGAACCTTATTGAATCATTTGATTTTTTTGAAATTGATTGAGGAGAATGCATGGGATGTGAATGAATTGTGTTGGGAAAAGTCCCCTTTGCTTGTTTGAGCCCTTGTGTGCAAGAATTTGGCCAATTTCATGTTTAACTTAGTAGTGCACACAAGGTGTTCGATGAAATGCCTGTTTTCCATGCCATGTTGTGGCTACCGGTTGGGGCCCTTAATGATGTAGTTTGAGGGTGTATTTGCTATGGATGTGAACCTTGAGTTTCCTATTTTCTTGTGAATGTGCACCCCCACCCAGATTATGCTTGATTTATCGAGTTTTTGACCCCCGAACTATGGATGAAACCATGGTTAGGCTGTTTTCTGTTCTTAAGTGTGGGGGTGTGCTTGACCTTTTTCTTTGGCTCTTTTGGTTCCACTTTGGGTTGTTGTTTTGCAGGGCAATCGCGAAACCTAATCTCCAGCACCCGTTCATCCGGGATCTAAGGAGGGGCCCCACCGCAGAGCGCTTCAGGGAGGTCGCGGAAACCCCGTTTGGGTCACACCATTGCTGGTCCAAACGGGAGTTTCGGCAATTACATTGCTACGAGCAACTCTCCGCCGCCGTAGCCAACACCACATGGCGCCGTCTGCTCATCCTCTGCGAGAAGGTCTACTACGAGCCCGTGTGGGAGTTCTACACGACCTTCAAGCACAATTCCACGACCAATTGGCAGGACGGTACATGAGGTCCATGAGCTACCACGAGCTGGCCGAGGCTCTTGACCTCGACCTCGACGACCGTCAGGACTACATCACCGAGGTCAATGAGCCACCGGAGGTGGACTTCGGGAGGCTGTACACCAGCCTGGCTCGGCCAGGCCAGACGCGTCCCTTCCGGTCCGAGAGGACGAAGGCATCTACCCTGCTGCTCGACAACCGACTTCTCCACCACCTGCTGACGAAGTCTTACACCCCTGCAGGAGACAGTGCCAGCGCCATCATGAAGAGGACCCTGTACTTCATCCATTCGATCCGCCAGCGCCACCATCCTCTCCACCTGGGTTTGGTGGTGGCCAAGACCTTCGAGAAGACTGCTACAGAGCTGAAGAGCCTCCACTGCGGCCCCCTCATCACCCGCCTGGCCACCTTCTTTGGCCTTTCACTGCAGGGGTGCACCGAGGAGGGGGACACCCTCATCTTTGGCAGTAAGACGATCGGGAAGATGCTGCTGTTGCGGGAGAGGAACGGTGTTCAATGGGTCGATGGGTTTCCGGAACCTCCGATCCCCGCGGAGCCCGTACCAGAGGCCCAGCCAGAGGGCCAGGAGGAGGAGGCTGCTGATGAGGTGGATCCCGAGGAGGTGGATGCTGCTGCTGCTGATGATCCACCACAGACTGACTTCCATTACGGGGGTAGCAGCTCCGCTTTCCAGGGTCAGGATTACTTCGCCCAGCAGTTCGAGCAGCTGAGGATCCAGAACCAGCTGATCCTCGACCAGCAGATGCAGTTCCATCAGCAGTACGCTGCAGACCAGGCCGAGTACCGGAACATGATGGATGCTTATGACGAGCGGCTGAACATGATCCAGACTCAGCAGGGCGTGACTCTCGCCCACATCGAGCGGGAGAAGTGCCGCTCATGGCGCATGCAGGAGGTTCAGCAGCACCTGCTCCAGCTGCTCCCGGGCGAGCAGCCTGTCTGGAGGACTCCCTGGGATGACTCCCCTCCACATGCCCCAGCTGACGGTGATGACGGTGCTGCTGGCGCTGCTGATGATGACGCGTTCATGAACGACATCGACCTCGACGATCTTGGCGACGAGTAGGCTGTACTCGTTGCCCGTCTCAGTGTGTTTTCTTTTTTGTTTTAGACTTTTGTGTGTTTGCTCCATGTGTGGGGAGCTTGAACTTAGTGTCGTTTGTTTTTGTTTTTGGTTTTTCCTTTGTGGTTTGATGTAGCCGTCTGGGCTAACACTTATCCCTAACGCACAGTGTGCTAGTGTGTTTCTGGTGTTCGATTTGTGCAGCATTGTCCACTCTCCCGTTAGTTTCTCGCTGACTGGTCCACTTCCAGTCCCCCAACAGTGTTCCAATCCGGTAACATCGTTCCCCTTCTCTTTCCCTCTACTCCATTGAGGGCAATGTCGTGCTTAAGTGTGGGGGGGTGCTTTGTATCGGTTGGAATATTTATTTGGGTGCTTGGAGCCTAGTCCGCTATCCGAATCTTACGATTTGAGGGCTCCAAGTACTGCTGTTTGATCATATTGGCACTGTGTTTTGATGGATGAATTGATTGGTTTTCGGATGAATGCATGACAACTTGTTTGCGACTAGGACAACCTATGATGAGGACTGAGATGTGCAGTAGAACGATGTAGGGGTTCAGTTTTTCGACTGTTTGCTTGCCAACTGTGACTTGATCTGACTTGATCTGAAGAATGCCCATTAAGTAGTGTTTCTTAGCAGTCTGGCTTGGAAATGCTGATGTTTATGCCTCCTTCGCTCTTGTGCTCTTGAGATATTGAGTAATGCAGAATAGCAGATAGAAAATACCGGTTTGTTTGACTGTGATTGTGTGTTTGGAAAATGTGGAACCTTTTGCTATGAATACTTCCACCACCTAAAAGGCTTTTTCCCCATGTCCAAGACCCTAGCCAGTCATTTGAACCTGTGTCTAAGACCTCCTGATTAGTTAGTGGTGACACCCCATATGTGAACTCTAGCATTTAGAGGCTGCCATCATGGTGAAGAGATGATAGGTATTGAGAGAAATAGCATGCGCATCTTTCGCATCAAATTGTCCTGACCCCACTGGTCGAGAGTGAGTGATTCATTTTCATTTTCTATATGCTCTTGTACCCCGGTGAGGACCTAGATTGCTCTGTCTCTATTCTGATGTCTTGAGTTGGATGCATGAGTTGACTGTTTTGAGTAAGTGGTTGAATCAAGTCTAGGTTGGCCAGTGAACAGAAGGGAGACTCTTCCTTTACTCGATTTGCTGCACTCGAATGTCCTTTGTGGTGGTTGTCCAGGTTCTTATTGAGGTTGTTCATGTATTGATGTTTGAAAACCAGTGCGATTCACGTGTTCTGTGCCTTTATGACTTGTCCCCAATGTTGGTTGATTGAAATATGTAAGCTTACCTGGTGTGTGACTTGGTTTGCTTGGGGACAAGCAAACGGTTAAGTGTGGGGGAGTTTGATAAACCGTTATTTACACATGTTTTTACCCTCGTTCTTACACCGTTTGAGATGTTGATTCTCGTGTTTTAGGCCGATTTCACGCTAGGTTGTGCTTGTTTGTGATATTTCAGGTCCTAGTACGTGAATGAAGGCTTAGGAGCGAGTCTGGGGTTGAATGGACGAAGATCGGACGAATGGCGAGGTTTCAAGGAAGCTGCACGGGCAGGCCAGGGCATCGCACGGCCGTGCAAGTGAGCAAGATGGCCGTGCGCCTTTTGCCGAGGCCACGCACGGGCAAACCATGAAAATCTCACGGCCGTGCACCCTGGCCGTGTGAGAAGCCTAAGAACTAAACCATACGCTGCGTTTTGAGCTGCACGGCCAAGTGGGTGATGTGCACGGCCGTGCACCCTGGCCGTGCGAGTCGGGAAATCCTGGTTTTAGAGCCTATTCCGAGCCAAAAGTGGGAGAATTGTGTTTTCAGAGCAAAAACAGAGCCCTAGAGAGAGAAAGTACGAAGAACACATCCTAGAAGCTGTCTTAGAGCTGGATTTCATCGAATCGAGCTTGGAGATCGTCATAGGAGTGGAAATCATCGTCCCGGAGCAGATTTTCCTCATCGTTATGAGTATGACTAATCCGATTACTGTTTTCTCTTCTCTCTCTATGGAGTAGAACCCTTCTCTCACTTTGGTATGAAGAACCCTAGTTCCTTGTGTTAGGGATTTGATTGTAATGACTTGGGATGATATTACTGTTTGATTTTAATCGAATGACGCATGTTTATTGAATTGATTGGAGTCTGATCAGCTTTTCTCAATTTCTGCTGCAACCTGAGATAGATAGAATCTGAATAGGTTGTTAGAGCCTCTTCATTCGATAGTAGGAGATTGGCTATACGAGAGTTAGCCAGTTGACTGCTTTGTACTGGTGTTCTTGGCGCCAGTAGTGGAGTTCTGTGTTCATAGCCTCAGCTTTCTATCCCGGTGAAGACTAGTCGTCTGCCGGGTAGTTAGACTAAGAGGGCTTGGTCAGCTTAAGAGATTCCAAGCTACTGTCGGATCTTCCGCAGTCTAATCAACAGTAAATCAACCCAGGGAATTGCAATTGAACCTAACTAAGGGGCTAGGGGGACTCAATCCCGAGTGACTCTTGCATGCTTTAGAAAACCGAACAATTTACTGCTTTCTAACTGCTTTTACTTTTAATCAACAATCACTCGAACTAGTTTGCTAGATAATAGAGAATCACGGAGTAAGCAGTAGATCTAGACCCCGGGTTGATAATTGAACTTGCCTGTTACTGCATTCCCGGACTGCGATTACACTTGGTCGCAGTTTGGTGCTGTGTTTTGGCGTGTCAGTTGCAGCTGCTGGAGTTGGAGGAGTGGCGTTACCACGCCTACGAGGACACCCTGCTCTACAAAGAGCGCACCAAGCGTCTCCACGACGCTAGGTTGAGGGGCCCGAAGGAGTTTCAGGTAGGTGATCGTGTTCTGCTCTTCAATGCACGCCTGAAACTCTTTCCGGGCAAGCTCCGTTCGAGGTGGTCGGGTCCCTTCACGGTGACCCAAGTTTTCCCCCATGGTGCGGTGGAGATCAGCAATGCTCAAACCGAGCCATTCAAGGTGAATGGCCACCTCCTAAAATTGTACTTGGGAGGTGCTGTCGAGCGCGCAGAGCTGCTGATCAAGCTCGAGGACCCTTTGTTCCTCTACTGGTGTCCAGCTAAAAGACGGTAAAGAAGCGCTTGTGGGGAGGCAACCCCACCGAGGTTTGCATTTTCTTACTCTTTTTCCTTTGATTTTTTGTGTTTTTGAGTCTTGAGATGTTGATCCAGAGTCAAGTGTCGTTTTTGAGTGAAAACAGGTTGAATTCGGGACTCCAGCACTTCGCACGGCCAGGTCCTCAACTTGCACGGCCGTGTGGAATTTTTCCCCTGGCCGTGCAAGCTCTCGGCGAAAATCACACGGCCAAAAGTGCATAATTGCACGGCCGTGTGGCTCGGCCTGGCCTGGCCGTATGGCCGACACGGGCAAAAATTTCCTCGCACGGGCCGTGTGGAATTTTTCCCCTGGCCGTGCGAGCTCTCGGCAAAATCCGCACGGCCAAAAGTGCAAATTTGCACGGCCGTGTGGAATCTCTCGGCCAGGCCGTGTCGGCCAACACGGGCAAAAATGCCCTTTGCACGGCCGTGCGGGCCTGCCCGTGCGGCCATGCACGGCCTATAAATTCGGCCAACACGGCCGAGCAGGTCAGAAAATTCATTTTCCTCGCCGGAATCCTCTGTCCTCGCCGGAAAACCGCGACAAAAACCCCCCTTTTAGATTTTTTCGGCCACTTTGGGTCATTTTTTCACCAAATCAACAACAAACCCACCCTTTCTACACCCAAAGCGGCCTATCCCTCCATTTTGAGCGAATTTGGACGACGTTTTTGTCGCCGGAGGCGATTTCCGGCGAGGCTCCGACGAGCACTTCTGGCCACTTTTTCGGCGTTTCGTCGCTTCCATCGCCTTCCCCTCATCATCCCCTACACCTCTACTTGAGTCTCCAGGTTTGATTTTGCCCTTAACTATGTTAATTGTGGAGAATTGAGTGTGTAGGGTGCATGTTAGAGAACCTTATTGAATCTTGTGATTTTTGTGCAATTGATTGAGGGGAATGCATGGAATGTGTTTGAATTGTGTTGGGCAAAGTCCCCCTTGCTTGTGTGAGCCCTTGTGTGTAAGAATTTTGCCAATTTCATGCTTAACTTAATAGTGCACACAAGGTGTTCGATGAAAATGCCTGTTTTTCATGCCATGTTGTGGCCACCGGTTGGGGCCCTTAATGATGTAGTTTGAGGGTGTATTTGCTATGGATGTGAACCTTAAGTTGCCTATTTTCTCGTGAATGTGCACCGCCACTCCGATTATGCTTGATTTATCGAGATTTTGACCCCCGAACTATGGATGAAACCATGGTTAGGCTGTTTTCTGCTCTTAAGTGTGGGGGTGTGCTTGACCTTTTCTTTGGCTCTTTTGGTTCCACTTTACTTCGTGATGCATGGGAGCGGTACATGGGATACTTCTGGCAGTGTCCCCATCATGGCTTCAGCGATGATTTCACAGTAGGGAACTTCTACAGCGCCCTCACTCCAGACAGCCAGAGGGTGATTGAGTCTCTATGCCCAGGAGGGGATATCCTTACTAAGACTCCACCCGAGCTGAACCAGATGATCAGTACCTTGGCTGCCCGAGACCACTCCTGGGGGCAGAACAACAGAGGCAGGAACTCCCGGGACCGGGGTGTGCATGCTATGGAGGCCAGGTCCGGGTTAGAGCAGCAGGTGGCTGAGTTGGTGCAAACATTGAAGCAGCCTAACAGTCTCCTTCCGGGCCGAGGTGTAGCTACGCCTCCAGTAGCTCAGTGTCAGTGGTGTGAGAGCCCGAATCACTTGTTGGAGGATTGTCAGTCTATGAGGGAGTCTTCTACTCCCCAAGAGCAGGTGGACTTCATAGCAAATGCTCGGCTCCTGGATCCTTACAGCAGTACCTATAACGAGGGATGGCGCCAGCATCCCAACTTTGCCTGGGGCAGCAACACCAACAAGCCACCTGGGTTTCCAGCACCATCAGGTGGTTTTCCGCAGAGGCAGCCCTTCCAGGCTAGGCAGGGGCCACCACCACAGCAGCAGCCCTACCAGCCTAGGCAAGGGCAGCCATTCCAGCAGCCCCAGCGCCAGTTTGCTCAGCCTCCCGCAGCCGCAGCTCCAGATCCTCAGATATCTGATCTGAAGAATATCTTGCAGGCTTTCATGACCACCAGTCAGGCGAACTTCACAAGGATGGATCAGAACATAGCCTCACTGGAGGCAGGCTAGAGGAACCAAGGTGCCATTCTGCAAGATCTACAGAATCAGATTGGGTGCCTAGCTCGCCAAAACACTACCAGGGCACCGGGGACTCTGCCTGCCACCACCATCCCCAATCCACGGGACCCGCATGAGACTGCACATGCCATCACCACCAGGAGTGGCAAGACTACATCTGCTGCTCCTGGCCAGCCCAGGCGAGACGACCCACTACCTGCTTCAACACCTCCAACTGATACTGCAGAGGTGGGGGACGGCAGCACAGCACCTGCTCCAAAGCCGCAACCTGTGGTTAAGGAGCATACACCCCAGCTGCCCTTCCCCACTCGACATCATAAAGACAAGCTGGAGACAGAGTTTGCCAAGTTCATGGCAATGTGGAAGCAAGTCAACATCAGCATGCCGTTCGTGGAGGCACTGTCGAAGATGCCCAAGTATGCCAAGTTCATGAAAGACCTCCTCACCAACAAGAAGAAACTTGGGGATCTTTCGACAGTGATGCTCAGCGAGGAGTGTTCTGCTATCCTGCAGAACAAGCTGCCAGAGAAGCGCAAAGACCCAGGGAGTTTCACTATCCCTCTTGTTATTGGCAGCATGCATGTAAGAAAGTCCTTGGCGGACCTAGGCGCTAGCATTAACGTCATGCCCTATAAATTGTTTAAGAAGCTAGACCTAGGTGAACCTAGAGCTACTAGGATGAGCATTCAGTTAGCTGATCGTTCTATCGTGCATCCTAGGGGTATCATTGAGGACTTGCTTGTTAATGTTGGTGCATTCACATATCCTGTTGATTTTGTTATTTTGGATATAAATGAGGATATGGATGTGCCTTTGATTTTGGGTAGACCATTTCTCGCCACCGCCAAGGCGCTTATTGATGTGCATAGTGGTAAATTGATCTTGCGTGCTGGTGATGAACAGGCTACTTTTTCTGTGTCTGACAATGGGAAACATTCTCATTTGCATGATGACATAGACTACTGTGATGTGCTTACCGATTTTGAGACCGCACTCGCCATCACGAGTGCGGGTACTGATGATGCTCTTGAGCGTTGTATTTTGCTAGGTGAGCAGGCATTGCAGGAGCCGCAGCTGGCGGAGCAGTTGGCCGCATTGGAGAGTGGCCCCTTCTTGGAGTGCGATAGGCTGTTTAAACCGATCTCATCCTCCACCCGCATCACCACCTCCTTGGAGGAACCACCAGAGCTAGAGCTTAAGCCCCTCCCTCCTCATTTGGACTATGCATTTCTCCGGGAGGGGAATAAGCTGCCAGTCATCATCAGCTCGACCCTCACACCCGAGCAGAAGACCAGACTGGTGGCCTTGCTGAAGCAGTATGAGCGAGCTTTGGCATGGAAGATCACAGATATCCGGGGAATCAGCCCCTCCTTTTGCTCACACCGGATACTGCTGGAGGATGAGATGCGGCCAGTGAGGCAGCCGCAGAGGAGATTGACGCCGAACCTGGAGGCGGTGGTTCGGGCAGAGATCGTGAAGCTGATGGACGCGGGGATCATCTTCGCCATTTCTGACAGCGAGTGGGTCAGTCCCACCCAGGTGGTGCCCAAAAAGGGTGGGATGACCGTGGTGCCTAACGAGAAGAACGAGCTCATCCCGATGCACACGGTGACTGGGGACCGTGTCTGCATCGACTATCGGCGTCTCAACAACGCTACTCGGAAGGACCATTTCCCGCTGCCGTTCCTTGATCAGATGTTGGAGAGATTGGCGAGGCACGAGTTCTACTGCCTCCTGGATGGGATGTCCGGATACTTTCAGATCCCTATAGCACCGGAGGACCAGGCAAAGACCACTTTCACCTGCCCCTTCGGCACATTTGCTTACCGGAGGATTCCATTTGGGCTATGCAACGCCCCAGCCACTTTTCAGCGATGCATGCTCGCCATCTTTGACCGTCTGGTCGGCGAGATCATGGAGGTGTTTATGGACGACTTCTCGGTTTATGGAGACTCCTTCTCTCACTGTCTCCATAACCTGGAACTTGTTCTTAAACGGTGTGAAGAAACGAACCTGGCACTGAGTTGGGAGAAGTGTCACTTCATGGTTCGAGAAGGCATAGTTCTTGGGCATAAGATCTCCAAGATGGGGATTGAGGTGGACAGAGCAAAGATCGAGACTATCAGCAAGCTGCCTCCTCCTACATCTGTAAAGGGGATCCGGAGTTTTCTTGGCCATGCAGGTTTCTACAGGCGGTTCATCAAGGATTTCTCGAAGATCGCCCTGCCCCTGACCAAGCTTCTAGAGAAGGATGCCCCCTTCCTGTTCACTGATGCTTGCACAGCGGCGTTCACCACCTTGAAGGAGAAGCTCACCCAGGCTCCTATCATGGTTGTTCCAGACATGTCCTTACCATTTGAGCTGATGTGCGACGCCAGTGATTTTGCTGTTGGAGCTATTCTGGGGCAGAGGCGAGATCAACACTTCCGACCTATCTACTACGCCTCGAAGACTCTGAATGATGCCCAGGAGAACTACACCACCACAGAGAAGGAGCTGCTTGCAGTGGTGTTTGCCTTCGATAAGTTTCGCCCCTATCTGGTCTTGTCTCATGTGACCGTGTACACAGATCACTCCGCGATTAGATACCTGATGAGCAAGGCCGATGCCAAGCCTCGGCTCATACGATGGATCTTACTGCTGCAGGAGTTTGATATTGAGATCCGGGACAAGAAGGGAGCAGAAAATGTTGCAGCTGATCACCTCTCCCGGTTGGACGCACCTCCTGCGGACAACCTCGTGGAGGAGATTGATGACTCCTTCCCGGATGAGAGGTTGATGATGACGTGCTTGGTGGAGAGTGTCACCCCCTGGTACTCTGATTTTGCGAATTATTTGGTGGGCCAGCAGCTGCCAAAGGGGATGGCAACTCACGCCAAGAGGAAGTTTTTCTCCGATCTGAAGTACTACTTCTGGGATGACCCACATCTTTTTCGGATCGGAGCCGACGGGATCATCCGACGTTGTGTTATGGAGAGTGAGATGGAGGGAATTCTATCTCACTGTCATGAGGGACCTACTGGCGGTCATCACGGAGGAAACCGCACGGCAAGGAAGGTGCTCCAGTCGGGCTTTTACTGGCCCACGCTCTTCAAGGATGCAGACGCCTTCGCACGCAGGTGCGACCGATGCCAGAGGTCAGGTAACATCTCTGCCCGTGATGAGATGCCCCAGAATGTGTTTATAACTTGTGAGATTTTTTATGTCTGGGGTATCGACTTCATGGGCCCCTTCCCTCCATCTTTTGGTAACACCTATATTCTGGTTGCTGTTGACTACGTCTCTAGGTGGGCTGAGGCGCAAGCTTTGCCCACCAATGATGCTAGACGTGTTTGTGGTTTTTTGAAGCAGCTATTCTCCCGGTTCGGGACACCTAGAGCCATCATAAGCGATAGAGGCACCCATTTCCAGGGCCAATTTGATAAACTACTGTCTCGCTATGATGTGACTCACAAGGTGTCCGTGGCCTATCATCCCCAGACCAGTGGCCAGGCCGAACTGACAAACCGAGAGCTCAAGCGGATCCTGGAGAAAACGGTGGATCAGTCCCGCAAAGATTGGTCCACCAAGCTCGATGATGCTCTGTGGGCGTATCGCACTGCCTACAAGACGCCCATTGGTACTTCACCGTACCGGCTCGTCTATGGAAAGGCATGCCATTTGCCCGTGGAGCTAGAGCACAAGGCCTTCAGGGCCCTTAAGCTGCTCAACTTGGATGTTCGTGTTGCAGGTATTGAGCGAAAAATGCAGATGTTGGAGCTGGAAGAGTGGCGTTACCACGCCTATGAGAACACCCGGCTGTACAAGGAGCGCACTAAGCGCCTGCACGATGCCCGGTTGCGGGGTCCGAAAGAGTTTCAGGTTGGTGATCGAGTTCTCCTCTATAACTCTCGCCTTAAGCTCTTTCCGGGAAAACTCCGCTCCCGGTGGTCTGGACCGTTCACGGTCACCCAGGTGTTCCCGTATGGCACTATCGAAATTGCCAACCCGCAGACTGAGTCGTTTAAAGTGAATGACCATCGTCTCAAACTCTACCTGGGAGACGAGGTCGAACGTGCGGAGTTGGTGGTGGAACTCGCGGACCCTTAGTTCCGCCATGGACGTCCAGCTAAAAGACGGTAAAGAAGCGCTTGTGGGGAGGCAGTTTTTGTGTCGTGTCGAGTCAGTTGCATGTCTGTATTGAAGTGCGGTCGTCGTTGATACCTCGATTTGGTGATTTCGTGCAGGAGAGGTTGAAAATTTTGGGAAAAATGGATTTTTGGCCGAAAGGGGGAAATACCCGGTCGTGGGCCAAAATACCCGACCGGGTATTTTTGGCTCACGCCCGGGGCCCCCTCTGGTCCTCGGGGGAAAAAAGGGGGAAATACCCGACCCCGTCCCAAAAATACCCGACCGGGTATTTTTGGTTCGCGACCGGGTATTCCCCAGACTCTGAACGCGGCGTTTTACTCGAATACCCGACCTCGCCTCAAAAATACCCGACCGGGTATTTTTGTTTCGAGGCCGGGTATTTTCGGTCCTTGCACGCTGCGTTTAGCGTACCCCCGGTCGAGGACTCACAAATACCCGACCGAGTAATTGTGAGACCCGACCGGGGATTTTTCCTATTTAAAGGAAACCCCCGGTCATTTCTCTCTCTACCCTCATTTTTTCCAAAATATTCCCTCTCTCTACTCTCAAACACTCTCACCTCTCTCCCCTTTGGCCGCCGCCGCCGCACAGCCGTCGCCGCAGGTCGCCGGTCATTTTCCGGCGACTTTCCGGCGATTCGCCGGCCATTTTCCGGCGAGTCTCCCGGGCGATTTTTTTTCGCTCCCCTCGCGTCCCTCACCCTTCCTTCGCGTCCTAGCTACGGTCCTTCTTTTGTTTCCAGGTGTGTTTCCTGTTCATTTCTAGTTTATGGAAAATCGGACTGTAGATTCTAGGACCAAGAACTGTGTTTGCCTGCCTGATTTAGAGTAGGGTGAGGGACGACTTGAGCTTGCATGTGTTTCTATGTGGTATATAAGCTGCCCGTGTGCTTATTGTGGTTTATTCTGTGATCTTGCCTTGAATCCCGGTTGAGTTGATTTCAATTCAACCGGCTATGCTTAATTGTTACCCTAGGTGAGCCTGAGTGTGGGGGAAGTGCTGCCCCATGCCGTTGGTCCTGACAATGTATTTTCTTGGCTCCACTTTTGGTTTGCTGTTTGTGCAGGATCATGTCCCTCGATCATACGTTTGTGCAGGGCTTGCGCCTGCACCGGGAGTACGCGGACCAGTTCCGCAAGGTGATTCGGGGGAAACTGGAGAAACACCACCACCTCGAGTGGGCGGTGTTCGAGCAGCTCCATTGCTTGCAGGAGCTCAGCACTGCCATCAGTCACCGCGATTAGCGGACGCTGTTGGCCATTGACGAGCCCACCTACACGGAGCTAGTGTGGGAGTTCTACACCACGTTCCAGTACGACAAGAAGAAGACTCGGGACGCCCATGCAGTGACGTTCCGGTTGGGTGGCCGTCCCCGCCAGCTGACCATTGACGGGTTGGCCTCCGCCTTTGGCATCGAGTACCACCCATTCGATGGCCACGTGGTCGAGCTCCCGAACCCGACAGACTGGAACCAGGATTACTTCTATAGACATGCCGCCCGGCACGACCATCGACATGAGTTCTTTGTGGCCGGCCAGACCTACGTCAGCACTCTTAAGCCGCAGTACCACATTCTGAACCTGCTGATCACCCGTTCCGTCGTCCCCAACGCCACCGGCTCGCATAAGGTTCCGAAGCGGGTGCTGTACGCTATGTCCTGTATGGGGGATCCGGAGCACATGGTCCACTTGGGATCTTTTGTGGCTACCACCTTCTCCCGGTGCCACGGGAATCCCACCCACCTCTTCTGTGGTCCCCTGATCACCCGGTTGGCCCGCCATTTCGGGATCAGTTTCGAGGGGCTTCATGAGGCTTCTGAGCAGGGTGGCTCCACCCCCCTCAGCCGGGACGTGCTCCACAGTGCACGCCTCCTGGCCACTGACGACATCCACACCTGGGTGGATGGGCTTTCTATGCCCCCTGAGGAGGTTGTCGATCTTGATGAGGACGAGGAGGATGATGACTATGTAGGCGAGGAGGTCGATGAGGACGCCGATGATGATGATGACGGTGCTATGGATGCCGATGAGCCGGAGCCCTCACTCTCCCCCCCTGGGGACCTTCGCCCTCGCCGGAGACCGGTGCGAGGCGAGTCCTCCTCTGGTCCTTCTGGTCCGTCGATGGACTTCTTCACGTAGCAGTTCCAGCAGATGGGGCTCCAGTTCCAGCAGCTCGGTCTTCAGAACCAGCAGCTCATGGACCATCAGGTCCAGTTTTACCAGCACTATTCGGCCCACCAGGCCGAGTACCGGTCCAGGATGACGGGCGTTGATGAGCGCCTTGGCCGATTGGAGACCAGCATGGGAGTGACTACTGCTCTCGTCGAGCGGGAGAGAGATAGAGGCCGCCGTCTGATGGAGTATTCCGAGCATCTGCTCCAGGCTTGCCACCCCCCAGAGGAGCACCGCTGGACCACCCAGTGGGAGCATTCACCGCCACGGCAGCCACCGGAGGATGGCGTCGACGACCTTATGGATCAGATTGATTTCTCCGGTCTCGGCGGGCCCTAGGGGCATGTTTTGAGAGTTTTTATCTATGTCAGCATGCAAACTGTCTGTTTTGTGTCGGTTTTTGTTTCTTTTTCTTTTCCTTTTGGATGTTGTACTATTGGGCTGACCATTGGACCTAACGTATGTGTTTGAGCTTGTTGGTTCTCTTTTAGCTCTGCCTGTGTTCCCGACTGGTCCTCTCTCCAGTCCGTCCCATGCCGACTGGTCCATTTCCAGTCTCCTGCAGTCTGTGCACACCGGTAACATCGTTCCCCTTTCCTTCCCTCTTCTCCATTGAGGGCAATGTCGATCTTAAGTGTGGGGGGGATGTTTATCTTTTGACTGCATTAGCTCTGTTTGTGTGCGTGGAGCCTAGTCCACTGTCCAAATTTTTAAATTTGAGGGTTCCAAGTACGTGTTCCTTGCAATTACATGCTCAGTATGCTTTGAATTGACAGTCTCTGTAGTGATTTGCAACCTAGGGAGGTAGTGTAGCGCTATGGAGGATGTTGATGCATTTAAGAAGTCTCATTTCTTCTTCATATTGTGTTGGTTGATTGAATGAATTAGTGATCTTAGGACCCTTGAATTGTGTGGTGTTGTGGACTCTCTACTTGTCATGGACTCCTTGTATCATGTTTTGGAAATAACAGGTGCTCGAAATGTGCTTTAAAATAACGTCTCCCGTGCGAATAGGGCGAAAGTGTGTAAGGGGAGACGGGAATCCGTTCCCAATTTCCACCTACTACCTCCAGCCCCCTTACATGTCTTTACCCCGCACGAGGCTCGAGACACCCGCTCCTGGCATGGCCGGTAAGAGCCGGGCTCCCGCAAAACCTTTGCTAGGTGGGAGCCCCCGTTTTCTGCAGAAACAGGTTGGAACCTGTGAAAAAAAAAAAAAAACAGAAAAACAAGCAAAAAGAAGGAAGAAAAGGGTTCCAACCATGTTCACAAAGAAAATCGAGCACCTTGAATTAATGTGAGTCCATGATCTTTTGTTTGTGAGAGTCTCTTCATCCACGATTCATTTGTCCTCTGTTCACTATTTGCCATGATGCCGATTCGAGACTAGCGTTCTCGCCGAAGAGGCTATGAGATGACTTGTGCGTCGGTTGACCTCGTAAGTTGCTAAATGATCTAGGAAGTCCTCTACCTACGATCGAGGTTGTTTGTTGCTATAGAGGTCTGGAGAGCTGCATTGGTTTGAGTTAGGTTTGCTTGGGGACAAGCAAACGGTTAAGTGTGGGGGAGTTTGATAGACCGATAATTATACATGTTTTCACCCCTATTCTGAAGCCGTTTGTGATGAGGAATCTCGTGTTTTAAGCCGATTTTACGCTAGGTTGTGTGTTTATGTCATATTTCAGGTCCCGGCGTTGAATCGAGGCGGAGAAACGAGTTCTGGGTCGAAAGGAGCGAAGTTGGGACAAAGTGGGCTGCAGGAGGAAAATACCCGGTCAGGTGGCCAAATACCCGACCGGGTATTCATCACTTTTGGGCGCCCGAGAATCAGAGAGGGGCCCGGGCAAAACAGCAAAATCCCCGGTCGGGGATTATGGCGAGTGACCGGGGATTTCTCCTTTGAATGAAACGGTGCGCTGCGATAATACCCGGTCGAAACCCAAGATACCCGACCGGGTATTTCGACCGGGTATCGCGACCAGGCAGCTGATATAAGGAAGAAGAAGGCCAACATTGAAGGGTTCCGAGTTTTTGAGAGAGAAAGCGATACCTAGAGAGAGAAAGCGACGAACCAGAGTTCCCAAGCGCCATAGATCGATCTTCAACACCATTGGAGCCCGGCTTGAGCTTGGAGAAGTGCGATTAAACGTCCAGGAGCATGAATCCATCTTCACAGTATGATTTCCGCGTCTGAATCTGCTTTTGCTTCTTTCTCTATGGAGTAGTTTCCCCATTCATCTGGGTATGGGGAACCCTAGATGTGTATGCTAGGTCTGATTGTATGAACCCAAGTACAGAGTTTGTGAATTGATTATATTCGATTGAGGTTTGAATGATTGAATGACTTGAATCCTGATCAAATTCCTGTTGTTTCTGCTTTGACCTAGAATGAGAATATCTGCCTAGGTTGATAGAGTACCCTTAATCGAAGGTGGCGAATTGGTGACTTTAGTCGAGGAGCCAATTCGCTATTCTGTACCGAATTCAATTCGGTAGTGGAGGTTTGGTTCGTTAGGGCCTCAATCTGTTTACTCCGGTGGAGGTTAGTCGCCCGCTAGAGACTCAGATTGAGAGGGTCAGGAGACCTTTAGTCGAGACTTCAGGCTAATTGAGAACCTTCCGCAGTATAACTTTCATGAAAACTGAACTTGGTAAATTGCAATCCGACTTAACTGCAGTCTAGGGGGAACCATATCTGGGTGACCTCTCTTGACTTGACAACAACCGTTTACTTGCTTTGTGTTTTGTTTGCTTGAGTTGCACTAAAAGTTCACCGCTAAATAACAAGAATTCACCGAGTAGTCATCACATCTAGGACCCGGGTTGACAATAAAACCCAAACCCGCTATACTACGCTTTAGGAAGTGGTTACACTTGGCCATTTTCTAGAGTGACAGTAGGAGTGAGTCAATATCCTATTTCAAAACTCTTTGCTTATTCTTTTTCCCATAAATTAAACAATAAAATTTAATTTATATATTTAATTATTAATTGTAAAGGTAATTAATTTTGTTTTTTATAATACCGATTGGGATACCGAAGTACTGATTGGGAAACCGAAATATTTAGGGATTGGGATTGGGATACCGAAATTATTTAGGGATTGGGATTGGGATTGACTTTAGGATGTAATTCGGTATTCGGGATTTCGGTATTTGGTATTGGGATACCGATACCGTACCAATTTCCACCCCTACTCAAACCCATCTTGCCCCCTCCTTTTTGACCTCTTCCTTCGGTTTGAGGCGATATGGGCCGGATTTAGGTCACCGGAGGCGATTTCCGGCGAGACTCCGGCGAGGCTCCTACGAGCATTTCCGGGCAGAATTTGGGCGTTTCGTCACTTCCATTGCCTTCCCCTCATCATCCCCTACACCTCTACTTGTGTCTCCAGGTTTTATTTTTTCCTTTACCTTGTGAATTGTGGAGAATTGGGTGTTAGGTTATATAGATAGAGAATCACTTTGAAATGTGCGATTTGATTGCAATTGATTGAGGGGAAGGTTTGGTTTAGGTCTTCAATGTGTTATGGCATGTTGTCCTTGCTTGATTGAGCCCTTGTGTGCTAGGAATTCATCAATTCTATGATAGTGGACACAAGGTGTTCTTACTTTAATAGTGCACACAAGGTGTTTGATGAAATGCCAGTTTTTCATACCCATTTTGTGGGAGCCGGTTGGGGCCCTTAATAATGTGATCCGATGGTGTGTTTTCTATGCATGTGAACCTTAAGTTGCCTAGTATATTGTTGATGTGAACCCCCACCCAGATTGCACTATCTTGCTCGAGTTATTAACCCCAGAACTATGGATGAAACTATGGTTTGGCTGTTTTCTGTTATTAAGTTAGGGGTGGGCTTGACCTTTCCCATGGCTCTTTTGGCTCCACTTTGGTTTACTTTCTTGCAGGAACATGTCGAAGCCGAACCTTAGGCATCGGTGCATCAGTGATCTGAGGACAAGACCCCATAAGGCTCAATTCAAGCGCGTCCTGACGTCTAAATTTGGAGAGCATCATTGTTGGAGCAAGAGGGAATTCTAGAAGCTGAACTGCTATGACGCCCTCCATGCTGTTGCTCTCAACCGAGCAAGGCGCCTCTTGCTGGTTGTGCATGAGAAGGTCTAGTACGAGTTGGTGCTCGAGTTCTCCACCACATTTATGCACACCGAGACCACCGACTGGAAGGAAAGCGGGGCGATCAACTTCAGGCTGGGCGGTGAACCTCGCTCGATGAGCTACCATGAGTTTGCTATCGTTTTTGACCTCGACCTTGACAACGACGATGATTATATCACCGTGGTCGTTAATCCAGCCGGCGTTTCCTTCTTGGCTTTGTACCGTCAGCTAGCTCAGCCATCTCAGAACCCCTTCACTGCTGGTCGGACGAAGGCCAACACTCTGTAGATAGAGAATCGTCTGCTCCACCACCTGCTCACAAAGTCTTATGCTCCGAGCAGCGAGAGTGCCAGCACCCTGACCAAGCTGTCTCTCTACTTCATCCACTCGATCCGCACTCGACACCACAACCTCCACCTGGCTCTGTTTTGGCGAGGACTCTCGCCAATAGTGCGCAAACTCTGGGGGCCCTCCACTGCACCCCACTCATCACCGTGCTTGCCGACCATTTTCAGATCCCCTATCATGATTGCACGGAGCAGAATGGCACCTGGTTTTTTAGGGAGGACCTTGCCTTGAAGATGCGGTTGTTGAGGGTCTCCCGCGACGTCAAGTGGGTTGAGGGCTTTCCAGTCCCCACCATTCCTGACCCACCTGCGGATGCTTATGACGTTTCCCCCAAGGATGTGGACGCTGCTGGCGGCCCTCCCATTTTCTACAAGAGCACATATGAGCATGGGGGTGGCTGCTTTACGTTCTCGTCCCAATATTACTTCTCTCACTATGTCCAGCAGCCGAGTCTTCAGAACCAGCAGATCCTCGACCATCAGCTTCAGTTCCAGAAGCAGTACTCGGCCCACCAGGCCGAGTATACCACCCGGATGGCTGCATATAATGAGCTCCTCGACCGTATGGAGGCCCAGCAGGGCATCACCCTTGCCCACATCGAGCGCGAGGGGGGACGGACTTGCCAGATGCAGGAGGTCCAGCATTTCTTGTTAGTGTAGGTTTAGAACGCCCTGCCACTCTGGAGGACTCCTTGGGAGGACTCTCCCCCTACCACCCCAACCGGCTGGTGACGACGCATTCATCGAGGACATCAACTTCGACGACCTCGGCCACGAGTAGTCTGTACTCCTCGGCCCTTTGAGTGTTTTGGATTTTTCATGTTTGCTCCATGTGTGTGCGGAGCTTGAACCGAGTCTTTCGTGTGTTTTTCTTTTGTGGATTTTCGTTTTGTGCCCCTCTAGACTAACGATGATCCCTAACGCACAATCTGCTAGTGGTTTTTGTTCGTGTTCCCTTCGTGCAGAAACTGGTCCATCTTTTCGTCTGTCCTTGATGACTTGTCCAGATTCCAGTCCCCCGACAGTCCTTTTCCCAGGTAACATCGTTTCCCCTTATCTTCCCCTCTGCTACATTGAGGGCAATGTCGTGCTTAAGTGTGGGGGTGTTTATCTATATTTGACTGCATAGATGAGTTTGTGTGCTTGGAACCTAGTCCACTGTCCAATTTGATGAATTGAGGGCTCCAAGCACTATTCCATGAAATACCCTGCTCAGTATGCTTTGAATTGACAGTCTTTATGGTGATATGCAACCTTGGGAGGTAGTTGTAGCACTATGGAGGATGTTTAAGTATAAGATTTTTCCTATCTATCTGTTGTGTCGGTTGATTTTGTGAACTAGTGGATTCAGGACCGTTGATTCATGCGGTATTGATGACTCCTTTTATGTTGTGTTGTGGACTCGTGTATCGGAAAAGGTGCTCAATTGTGTGAAATGAAAAGGTAGTTGGTCCTCCATGCCAAAACTTTGAAATTTTAAGACATGGGGTAAGCCCAACGTGTGTGGCACCGTTCATTGCATAAATTTGGGTTTTGGAAGAGATTTTAGTGATCCTTAGTGGGGTAGGCCTACAAGGTGAAGCTAAGCTATCTCTGGTACAAGTAAAGTTTCCATCCGTTGAACGGTTTGCCTACTTGAGAATGTGTTTTTAAGGGTATGGATAGAGCTTCTCACACCCCTTAATTTCATTGAACCTCCACACGAAGTGATGAAAAGGAGTTAAAAGAAGTACTCTGGCGAGTAACATATGTACAGAAATTGCTCTTGCTCACCAAATAAGGGCCGATCGCGCATAAAAACTGCAGTTGGAACCCTAGTAAAGTAAAGCAAAAGAAGAAAAAAGGAACAAACAAAAAGAAAAAGGGGTTCCAACAAGTGAGATGTGTAGACACCACTTTTTCTCCGGGTTATAAACATATTTAATCAAATAAAATTTAGTTTCAATTTAAGGCTTGCAATAGCAAATCTTAAATGACCTTATAGCTAAAACGTATTTGTAGTGCTTGGATTGGGTGTTTGTTTGCCATAAGTTAATGAGATCAGCAATAGCAAATCTCAGTTGACACATTCTATTAGTGATGATTTCACATGTTTAGACAAGTTAGGCTTCAGTTTGATTGTCATGCTAGTTAATTGATTCGTAAGACATTGGGTCTTGTGAGAATTGGGTCGCAATTTCTAAAAAATAAAATAGAAGACATGACAATTTTATTAAGATAAATACAATGCTAAATACTAAAATCATTATTATAATCCATAATATTTACAATGTTAATTTGCTATTAGATTCTAATTACAATTGTACAATAAAAGAAATTGGGCTCAAGTAGAAGCCCAAACCGTAGTCAACTCTGGTAAATGCAAGTCAACAAGCCTAAATTGGGTCAAGCCCATATCACAGTCAACCAAACCTAAAAATCCAAGCCCAATCATACTCAGTCCAGATCCAATGCCGGTCGAACTAGACTGGTTCAACCAGGCACAGGCCCAGCCCAATCCTCAACCAATCACAAAAATACAACTAACCTAAACCTACCCTACTAGCCAATCAAAAAAATACACTTATCCCCTACCCTTAACAGCCAATAAGAACAGTGCACAACCTTTAACTATTGTAGAGCTACAGTATAATTCCCTACTATAAATGAGAGGCCTTGTAGGCCAAGAAAAGGGGAGGAGTTCTTTGTTCGGCTTGACTGCAGTTTGCTTCCCCTTCTTAAAAAGCCACAACTTCTTCTTCATCTTCTTCTTCTTGGCACTCCCCTCTTCCTTTCCTGATCAAACCAGCAAAAAAACACACTAAGACACACAAAGAAACAGAAGAGTGAGAACCAAAACTCTAAACTCCTTTCTACTTCTTACTTCTTCTTGAGCCCCACTCACAGAAAAGGAAGAAAGACCCTGAAGCTTTCTTATTTCCTTCTCCCCTTCCTTATTAGCCAAACCAATACCACAAAATAACAACCTAAATATAACAACACAAACACACTGTAACGTCACCAAAAACAACAAAAAGGAAGCTAAAAGGAGGGAAGCAGACAAGCGGCAGCAAACTCCACAAAAGCTGGAAAACAGGAGGCATAGTCATCTCCAAGCCGTAAACAATCAAAGGTTGGTAACACCAAATCTCAAATATAATCATCACCATTCATACATATTCGACATCTCACCTCCAGCCTTCTTAGCCAAAAACCATCACAATCACCACAAACCAACTCTAAGGATCAAACCAACAGTAAACTTCTATATTTCAATCAACCATGAACTAACTTCCATATCAGACACCATGAACACTCCCAAATTTCCTGATTCAAACCCACCATAAAATACACTATCCATTTCCAGAATCAAACACTCGAAACATCAACATCCAGATCATTCAAATTAACTCAAACGGCATAAACCAAATCATTAATCCCAAAATATCAAAACACCAAAACCAAACTAGAAAATCACAAACAAGGAAAGAAAAGAAGACCCAAAGGCATCCCCAAAGTGGAAAAGGGGAGAAAACAGCTTCAGACTACATACAAGCTACAAGCAAAAGGTAGGAATCCCAATTAGATCATCACAATCATCATCTTTACCATTCATCACCTATAAGAGGTGGCAATTGGATCGGATTCGTGGATTGGATTGGTGGATCCATGGATCAAATGGATGGGATCCAATGGATTGGTGGATTCATGGATTGGATCCAATGGATTGGTGGATTGATCCATGAATCCAAATGACATCAAAGGCTTGGACCAAAATGTAAAATTTGAAAAGTTTTGGTACTAAAATGTCATAATGAAAAATTTTAGGTACCAAAATGTAATTTTCCAATGATATTTTTCGTATAAAAATATAAATTTTAGGTATCAAATGTATAATATAAAAAATATAGGTACCAAATCATAATTTGCCATTTAGATCCATGGATTGATCCATGAATCCACCAATCCAATTGAATTTGGATCAAATGGATTGGATTTAAATGGATTGGATTAGGCGGATAATTTGGTGGATGGATTGGATTGGATTCGTGGATTTGAATCCTATTTGCCACCTCTAGCCTATAACCATCTAAAATTCAATCTTTCCAAACATACTACAAGCAAGCTAATTTTGTTTAAAAAGAATCGAAACCAATTGATTCCAAACAAAATACAAGTTGGCCAAAGATAAACTCAGATTCTGAATCAATTTGCTTCACATTTAAAACACTTTATATTTTTTTGTCGTATGTCTATTTCTACCAATCTATATTGGTTTATATGTAACTTGATTTAAGTTAACTTGTTTTTCATTAGCTTTTATTAGTTTACCGTTGTGTGTAATATTACTACTCCTAATACCTATCTATAACCACTGCTATTTGTTGCATTTATCATTTTGTTTAGATTTCTACCTTTCTTTCATCTAGCATGTAGATGATTAGAACCAACCAGATGGAATGTAACGATAAAAGTAGAAAAAACCAACAGATCTTTAGACTTAAATCCCCTTGAACCATCACAAGATTCCAGAATTTGCTGATAATAGTCAGCCAAACTGAGATAATTCGAGCTATTCTAAACCAACCTTAATCTAAAGTGCTAAACTTAAACCATCTATGCGAGTTGAATACTAAAAAAACTAAGCTTCCATAACATTGGTACCGTAATTAGGAAATTCAAACCAACAAATAAACCCAATCTCACCCCAAAGATGTTCCTTTTGTTCGCCGTTATCTTCGCCGCCGGTGAAGTCAGGGGATGCCGGCGGCAGCTCTTTTCTCCTCTCTCTTTCCGCCATCCAAAGCCCCAAGACAAAAACGAAATAAAAGGGTCAGAACACTAAATCAAATAAACCCCAAAATACGACAAGCATAAATAAAAATGGCGAATTTCACCTTACCGAATCCATCGCCTCTGCCTTTTTCGGTTCCCGTCGCCGACAGGGCACTCGGCAGCCGGCTATCCTTCCTCTCCTCCTTGGCGGCCATTTCTCCCTTGTCTACCTCTCGCCTCCCATCGATCGGATCCAAATCAAAACACACACAAACAAGTTAGAACTGTAATACTCAGAAATCGAAAAAACGAAAATCAATGTATTGAAATCAAAATAGCTTACCCAGGAATCGAACCTGGCCGGTGGCATTTCTTCCTCGCACCGTCGCCAGGAGCCCTCGACGTCCGGCGAACTCCATTCTTCTTCTCCTTGACGAGAATCAAAACACAGAAAAGGAGGTCAGAATAAACTTATGGTGTTTAATCACGAGAAATTTTACAATACTATATAGTATTGGTGCTATAGGGTTTTGGCTTTATGGTACAACTTAAAATTGTACATTTACGTTATGGTACAACTTCAGATTGTACCTATACTTTTTGTACAAATTCTTTTATGGTACAACTTGAACTTGTACCTTTATGTGATGGTACAACTTCAAGCTGTAAAGTTGTACCATAACATAATGGTACAAATTGCTTTATGGTACAACCTAAACTTATACATTTAATGTTATGGTACAACTTTAAGTTGTACATTAAAGCACCAATACTATATAGCATAGTAAAAGTGCTCGTTTAATCACTCAATTTAAGAATAAACTTAACATAAGTACAGCCTTATTAATTTGGCTTATACTTTTACACTCACAAAAGATGGATGAGATACATATGGCATACTTATGCCTTTCTTTCTTTTCTTTTTCTTTCTCTGACCCTTTTCATTCTCTCATACATTACATATATATAATGAATATGAAAGAACCAATAACTATTACATGACATTGCATGTGGACGTGAATGGATAAGCAAACATGGTCTTTAATATATATGTCCCATGCATTATTTCTCATCTAGTTGAGCTTCTCAATTCATTTGCTGGACATGTGAGGTGCCTGCATAATTCACCGGTTGTTGAATCTTCTTGTCATCAATCAACTAGCCTCTCATGTCATAACCAACTTGCATAATTTGATAGCTAGTTCCAACTAATGAGTTATTGTATGTCTCCTTGAGATGATGACAATGGGGACAACTTTAGATAAGTTTACCATATTGCAAATTACCTTTTAACACCCCCTCTTAATTTGCAATTTGGAGTAGCTCCTTGAACTTCTCGAATTTCTCACCGGTGACCGCCTTTGTCATGATATCTGCTGGCTGATCATTGGTGTTGATAAATTCCATCACGATTAATCCTTCGTTGACGAGGTCTCGGATGAAATGATGACGCAACTCGATATGCTTCGATCTTGCGTGAAATACTGGATTCTTTGTCATGGCTATGGCTGACATGTTGTCACAATGAATAATGGTTGGACCATTTTCACTTTGCTGTAAATCAGAAATTAATCTTTTTAGCCATACCGCTTCGCATGCTGCATCTGTAGCTGCGATATATTCTGCTTCCGCTGAAGATAGAGCAACAGTCTTTTGCTTCTTTGAACTCCATGAAATGGGTTTTGAACCCAGGCAGAATATGTACCCCGATGTGCTTTTTCGATCATCTAGTGATCCTGCCCAGTCACTATCGGTATATTCAGTCAGCTTGCTTTCTGCTTCTTTCTTGTACATCAGGCCATTTTTTTAGTACCTTGAAGATACCGCAAAATTCTTTTGGCTGCTGCAAAATGAAGTTTGCTAGGTTCATTCATAAATCTTGATATAAGACTTACTGAATGACATATATCCGGCCTGGTATGTGTCAGGTAAATGAGTGACCCGACAAGACTTCTGTACAACTTTCCATCGACTTTTTCAGCTCCATCATTGCGTTGCAATTTCTCGTTCAACGCCAACGGTGTTGAGATTGGTTTGCATGTTGCCATGTGAAATCTTTTGAGCATATCCTCGGTGTACTTCTCCTGTGAAATAAATATTTCTCCAGGTGACTGCTTCACTTGGATCCCAAGAAAATATTTCATGACTCCCAAGTCCGTCATCTCGAATTCTTTCATCATGGTACTTTTGAATTCTTCGATCATATGTTGATTTGTACCTGTGTAAATCAAGTCATCAACATACAAACAAACCATTAGAAAATCTTTTCCTTCTCCCTTTTTGATGTAGAGAGATGCTTCACTCGGACTTCTTTGAAATCCGTTTTGCTGAAAATATCGATCAATTATGTTGTTCCAGGCTCTCGGTGCTTGCTTCAGCCCGTATAAAGCCTTTCGAAGACGATAGACTTTGTCTTCTTCTCCTTTTTTCTCATAGCCTCGTGGTTTCTCCACATAGACTTCTTCTTCCAGTTCTCTGTTTTAAAATGCTGATTTGACATCCAGCTGGTATACTGGTAACTCCAGTTGAGCAGCTAGAGCGAGAATTGTTCTGATGGTCTCCATCCTCGCTACTGGTGCATATGTCTCGTGAAAATCAATACCGGGCTGTTGTGAATAGCCCTTCGCCACCAGACGAGCTTTGTACTTCTGGATAGTACCATCTTCATTGAATTTGATCTTATAGATCCATTTGAGACCTATAACCGGCTTGCTCTCCGGTTGATCAACAAGCTCCCATGTCTTGTTTTTCTCGATCATGGAAATTTCTGCATTCATTGCCTCGTTCCAAACTTCTTCTTTGGATGCTTCTTCAAAGACTTGAGGTTCACAAGAAAAATATGTAACATGACTTGTTTCATAAATTTCTCGCAAAGACCTTGTTTTCAACGGAGGTGAATCCGAGTCTGTTACGACATCTCTGAAGTCTTCTTCTGGGCTAGTGATAGGGCAAAAGCGTATAGCTTCAATTCCTATCTTGTAGTAAACTGGAAAGTCCGGGTATCGTCTCTCAGGGACTGGTACAACCTTAAGTTCTATCAATTTTATTGAGCAAACTATATGTGAAAATGTTTAATGAGATGAAACTATGATCTAATAGCAAAGTAATTAAACAAAACAAGCAAATTAAAGTGTCGGGTTTAAATCAATGGGAGAAAGCTCTGGGAGAAACACCGGGACTCACTACCTATCCTATCCAGATTAATTCACATATTCCAATCAATTTAATCCATATCTCTACAGCCAGGATATCACTACTGTGCTAGCTATCCCTGTCGGGAATGACTACGTACTAAACAATTAAATCAAATCCTACTGTCGTAGCTCAATGAGTTAATGATTTAGTCTGAAGACCGATATCCTATTTAAGACCGCATAACACCTTATTTAATCCACTGTCGCTTCGATAAGTTACTATGTCACATGAAATAAGTTCAGTTATTAGGGTTTCACTGTCGCTAATAACCTAATTAACTACGATTCATTGTATTGGTGGCCAGTCAACACAAAGCATTAAGTAATTTCATGCAATAGAGATTGGAAGAAAAGAATCATGAATCAATCCATCAAATCAAGAAATAGCTACATCCTATGGTGTTTCCCCCAGAAATTGGGGTTTAGTTCATGATGAAATTGAGATAAAACATTAGGGTTTTGATCATCATGTTCTAAATCAACAATACACAACTAGTTCGGTTCAGAAAATCCAACCAACTATTCGCTCTCGTTGAATTCAGCTCAAACAGCCTGGAAAACTGATCGCCAATTGCTGCTCGATGAGAAGTTGCTCGTCCCCAGCGTTTGTGTTGCGCTCCTTTCTCCAAAAAGTTTTTCGCCCCAAAGAATTTCCGTCCAAACAATAATAATCCTCCTCCCCCCTGCTTTCTATCTCGGCCCAAGAATTATTGAGCCCCCAAATAATTGCCAGCCCTCTCTAAATCCGCCACCCAGCTCTCTCTTTCTCCCAGCTTCTTTCGTGTCCCCCCTTAGCTGCCTTTCTTTTCCCTTTGAATTATGTTCCCCGTCCAAGTCTCCTCGGGCCCCCCAGAAGATTTCCCTCTTCCGAGATTAATTTCCTTCTGTCCAATTCCGCCCAGCAACCCTGGCCCAAAAAGAATTCCTGTCCGGTCCAATGCTTCTTTTCTTTTTATTCGCCCCAGCTAATTTCCGTCCCAAAAAATAGCTACCTCTTTTGCCCTCGTTGACTCCTCCAAAAATAGTCTCTGGCCCAATTTCGTCTCCTCCCCGAGACAAAACGATTTAGGCCCAATTAATTTCTCCGCTCAAAACCATCCAGTGATTCAAGCTCGATTGATTGCTTGTGCACTCGCTTCTTTTTCGTGCTTTCTCCACCTGTAACATATCAAACTCATGGCACTAGGCAGTAATGGTTTTTCAACCATTCTCGAGTTAGCGAGCCCTAAAATAGCACCAATTGGCTTAAACATATCATAGGATAATCACATAAAGTTCAAGAATCAGATATATTAAAGCCGATTATCACAACCCCACACTCAATTGTTGCTTGTCCCTAAGCAATGACTCAAACAACAGAAACACATAACCATCCAAAACAATGACACACCACAGACTCAACACTCAAAGCAAAACACAAAATTTCCTTGTACTCTTGTTGTAATCAGTAGTTTCTTTCTCAAAAAACAAGTTGTGCTTTAATGATCATACCTTTCACCCCACACTCAAGTTCTTTGCAACCATTACCGTTGACTGACTCAAATCCATCGAAAAACTCAATTAGCAACACTCAATTTCGATCGTCGGTAGTGGGTGATTAACAACTTATGGTGCAACAGTTATTAGGAGAATCTAACCACATCAGTGAGGTGCATATCTTGTGAGGACAGTCTGGCTTACTCACACCAATCATAAGAAATTAATTAAGCATGAGTCTCAAAAACTAATGGGGGAAGCCTTTCGCAAACAAGATTTTAACTTTAAGCACATCACTACCTTTTATGACAAGGAGAGGCTTTCTCTCTTCCTGCTTTTGCTTGCCGAGTGGTCGTATTTAGTACAAGTGGGATTTGTTTCTTACTACCGGTGACCGAGCAAGAGCAATTTCTGCTTCTTAGCACTCGCATAAGGGCTTCTTTTAACTCCTTTTCCTCGGTCCGTGTGGAGGGTCATTGCACATCCTCTAATGGCACTTCACTCAACTGGGGATCGTACTTGATAAGCAACATCGTACGGTCGCGAACCGATTCTCAATTGAATCTTTCCTCATCCCCATGTGCAATGAGTGATTGCCTCACACGATTTTGGCATTTTTACCCACACTTTAATTGTTATGGCAACTTTCTTATATTTTACTTGTCAGGTAGTGTTTTCTCATTTATAAAGATACAGTTCGCCGCATCATAAAACCATCAAAACAGAGAGACTCGTGGCCAAATCAAAAGCTCACAATTGATGCAAGTAAGCACGGTATCCAAACATGTCGAATGGTCAATGTTCTCCACCTAACTACTTCACCAAAAGTCATTACACTATCCTCACAAAAGAGGATGTTGCTAAAAGAGTAGCTCATTCCAAGCATATCAAGTTAGTCAAAACATTTAAGCTCATTGTGAAGAACCATGCAATTCAACACTATTGGGGTGATTTCGATGATTTCATTCAAGCACAAACTCATTTTCAAGGCATCACGGTCATTTACATCATGTTACCACAAGAGTACAAGGTTTAGTTTTTAATTTTTCTCATTTTTAGGTGTTTTTTTATCCATTAGCTTTGCACAGGCAGCCTGCTTTTTACACAGGCAAACTGCATGCAGTTTGGTTGTGCTCAACCTAATGGCAATTTTTTTTTTTTGGTTTTTTTTTATTTTTTTTTTTACACATGACGAGACACTGTGGACAACTAAGACTCGACAAGAACACAGACCATCCACCCCACACTCAGGATGGACATTGTCCACAATGTCTATAACTACACACGACACACCAACAGGTTCACCTAACTAACATTATTACAAACCCACATCAGAAGTATTCACAAAGAAAAGAAGAAAAGAAAGAAAAAAGAACCTCGGGACAAGCTCCTATGAAGGAGGGGTCGATGAAGAAGTGCCGAACTTCTCATCTAGACGCTGGTGTAGCTCCTTGATCTTCTTATCTTTCTCTGCGTCTCTGGCTTCCAAGATAGCTATTCTGGCTCTGAGATCGTCTTCAGATGATGATGAAGCTGGCACAACTGGTGGAGTAGCTGCTGGCTGCGGAACTGGGGGTGCTTGTGGCAGAGTGCCCTGCTGTTGCTGGTGATGGTGATGATGATGAAGCACCCAAAGGCATGGGTGTAGGAGCTGGAGTCGTGGTCGGAGTGACTACTGATGGTGCGGGAGATGATGCCGAAGCAGAAGTTGCTCTAGCAGCCCTTGTTGCCCTTTTCCGATTGACCTTAATCTCCCACTCCTTGTATTTGGCGATGGATAGATATTCACCACGAGATCCTGCTTTCCTCAGAAAACCCAATTTGCATAACGCTGATTCCCCAAGCAGAGTCGAGCCATCACTGATCTCCAAACCCGTAGGGTTCACTGGGAACCCCCAGTAAGCTCGAGCTAATGCAGTAATAATTCCCCCACACATAATTGCTCCGCAAGTTTTCAGTGCATCATTTTCAAGCATCTTACCCACCATGTACCCAACACACAATGGTGTTCCAGTAACGAAACTGTGAATGTACCTGAGATCGGGTGTGTAGACACCACTGGCATTGGATCCCTTTCCCAAAACAGTGCGAGCCAGGTAGTCATGTACTAGTGGGATCACAGGGTCTCTGATCGATGCTCTCCTCGACGAAGTAGGATTGAAGTCCTTTCCATCTGCCACAATTGTCGTCCAAAACTCACTCAAGTCCTGCTTTTCATCAGGAATTGCATCTGCTGGACCATCGAAGAGAAGTGCTCGGTTAACTTGGCTCAAAGTGAGGGACTTGGTTTTCCCTGCCAAAGTACTCTGCAGCTTGCTCTCAACCCCATTATCCTCAAAGCTGTAGGTGGCCAAGAATGCTCTGGTGAGGTGTGGATAGGTGGGGAAGTGCAGCTCCGGAAATCGTGCCCAATTCATCCGGCGGAAGTATGTCATCACCTCCTCAGCCCGCTCGGTCTTCTCCAATGCTGCATAGTCCATGAACTGAGAAGGGGTGACCTCTCGTTTCATCAGATCGTCATATTCTTCTTTATGTTGCTGGAGCTGGACAGGTTGACCGAACGTCTTAGAGACGTCCTTTGGAAGAGAGGAAGCCGCCTTCTTCTTGCTTGCAACTAGGGTAGTACGACGTGGTGTCGTGGATGATGCAGGTGCCGAAGAAGAAGTCTGCCTCTGTGTTCGGGAAGATGAGCTCGGTTGCTGGAGACGACTCCTCTTCGCTGGCCTGCTCTCAGGTGATACAACTGGTGTTGCATCTGGTAATGGAGGTTCTTCAGTAGGCATTTGAGCAGGCTGCTGTGGTGGAGATGGAGCTGGAGAAGTCATCTCAATAGTCCGGGACCGCATCGTGGGTCCAACCTGGCCGGTGATCAGCCTGTGAAAGCGAGCGGGCATGTTGACCGCTTGAAGTTGTGGAGGAACTTCTGGAATTGGGCTGTCTTTATCGGTCACCTTGTGGCTATCTTCAATCGTCCATGAACGGTAAACAATCTTCCCATCTTCACTTTGATCAGTGACTTTGAACTACCTTGGTGGAGGGATATATCTGCGACGTCCCATATCTGCAACCAAGAGTGCAAACTGGAAAACAAACTTCTTAAACACTCCACTCTGTTCTTGAATCACCAAATTTGCACAAGTCTGCACTCTATTTCCCAAATTCCAGTTCACTGCTACCACAATCAGGAAATCCCCAAATTCTGTAACCCTCAATTCAACCAATTCTCAAGATTCACCCAAAAATCTTCTGCAAATCTCCTTCTAGATAGTAATAGCACTTCAATTTGCCCAATCAATCAATCAACACACTCCAATTTCACCTCAAATTCGAAATTGAGCAAAACCCCCAATCTGAAGAACCCTAATTGCTTTCTGTTCCTGAATCTTCCACTTCTAGGTTTTCAAATCAGACCTGGGGGAAGGGTTGATTGGAGCGGGTCGGAGGGGGGTGATGGACGCTGGGTGGGTGGCGACGACCGCCAGTGACTAAAGGCGCGGCGGAGAAACGCGGCGCCGCCGCCGTCGTCTGCTGGTCGCGGAGATGGTGCGAGGGGCTGTTGGCGGCTGGCTGCGAATCGGCGGCGCGGCGAGGAGGGCCGCTGGTGATGCGGCGGCTGTAGCGAAGGCGGGAGCTGGGCGCCGGCGGGAGGCTGGAGGTCGGTGGCCGCCGCTGCTCGTGCGAAGGAGGGGATCGAAGGGGGAAGGGGCAGAGGAAGGGGAGGGGAAGGGGAAGGGGCATGATCCCCCTTTTTTTCGGAATTTTTTTTTTTTTAACAAAATCGGGAATTCTCCCTTTCAGTCCCCCCTTCCTTCTCAGAAATGCCAGATTAGTCCTCCCCCCCAAAACTTTCATATTAGTCCTCCCCCCACATTTGCGGTTTGTTTGTGCTAATTTTGCAGCTTCCCTGTGCAAAAAGCAATCTGCCCGTGTACCTACAAAACACCAAATAATACCTTCCTCAAGGCTTTTGGAGCTGAAATTTGGCGGAGAGCCTCTAGACACATCCTAAAACAAAAAAATACAAAAAAAAATTGAAAGAAAAACTCACCTTGGGTTGCCTCCCAAGAAGCGCATGTTTTTCGTCGCTAGCTTGACGTAAAATAGCTCATTCCAGATGATATGTTGAGATTTCCAGGACGGAAACCCCTTCAATATAGTGCTTGAGCCTCTGACCATTCACCTTAAATGCCCCTTGATCACCAAGAATCTCGATTGCACCATGTGGGTACACTTTGGTCACCGTAAATGGTCCGGACCACCTTGACTTCAATTTCCCAGGGAAGAGTTTAAGGCGTGAGTTGAAAAGTAATACCTTCTCTCCCACCTTGAACTCTCTTCTCAGTATGTGGTGATCGTGCCACTTCTTGGTTTTCTCCTTATAAATCCGGGCATTTTCATAGGCATTAAGCCTAATCTCGTCGAGCTCATTCAGTTGCAACAGGCGCTTCTCTCCAGCAGTTTTAAGATCAAAGTTCAGCTTCTTAATAGCCCAATACGCCTTATGCTCGAGATCGACGGGCAAGTGGCAAGCTTTTCCAAACACCAATCTGTACGGAGACATGCCTAAAGGAGTCTTGAAAGCAGTCCGGTATGCCCAGAGTGCATCATCTAACTTCCTTGCCCAATCTTTCCTTGTTGAATTCACTGTCGTCTCCAGTATGTGTTTCAGTTCTCTGTTGGAAACTTCCACTTGCCCGCTGGTTTGTGGATGATAGGGTGTAGCCACTCGATGCTTAACCCCATATCTGGCCAGCAACGTGTTCAACTCCTTTCCCATGAAGTGTGTGCCCTCGTCACTGATGAGAACTTGAGGGACTACGAATCTGGTGAACACGTTCTTCCTCATGAAATTCACCACCGTCTTTGAGTCATTAGTGGGCAACGCCACTGCCTCCACCCACTTGGATACATAGTCGACTGCGACTAAGATATATTTGTTGTTGAAAGACGGTGGGAATGGCCCCATGAAATCCACTCCCCATACATCAAACATCTCTACCTCCAAAATCGAGGTCTGCGGCATCTCCATCCTTGCATATATGTTCCCTGTTCTTTGGCACCTATCACATTGAGCAACAAAATCACGGGCATCTCGAAATAGAGAAGGCCAATAAAATCCAGATTGTAACACCTTTGCTGATGTCCTATGAGGTCCAAAGTGACCTCCTGCGGCCATACTATGACAGAAATTAAGTACTGACTTTACCTCACACTCAGGAACACATCGTCTTACCATGGTATCAGCACAATGCTTATACAGGAAGGGGTCTTCCCATATATAGTTCTTGGCAATAGTAATCAACTTCTTGCGCTGATGATAAGACAAATCAGGGAGCTTACCTGTGGCGAGGTAGTTCGCAAGGTCTGCATACCAGGGAGCTTGTTGGACAAGGAGAGCATAAAGCTGCTCGTCTGGAAAAGACTCATTGATCTCAACCTTGTCCTTAGGAATGGCCTCAAGCTCAAGTCTAGAAAGGTGATCGGCTACCAGATTAGCCGAACCTTTCTTGTCTCGAATTTCAACGTCGAATTCCTGCAAAAGAAGAACCCAACGAAGCAATCTCGGCTTGGCCTCCTTCTTTGAAAGAAGGTG
Organism: Linum tenue; assembly: GCA_946122785.1. NCBI lineage: Eukaryota > Viridiplantae > Streptophyta > Magnoliopsida > Malpighiales > Linaceae > Linum > Linum tenue. The sequence continues at coordinate 74,461,288 of CAMGYJ010000005.1, read as the reverse complement.
TCGTATAGCTGCATGGTCAGTGTACACAACTGTTTTCGATCCCACCAAATAAGATCGAAATTTATCAAAAGCACACACCACAGCAAGCAGTTCTTTTTCAGTAGTGGAATAGTTCAATTGTGCATCATTAAGAAGCTTACTTGCATAGTACACCGCGTGCAACTTACCTTCCTTCCTCTGCCCCAAAACTGCCCCGACTGCATAGTCGCTAGCATCGCACATAATTTCAAATGGCAAAGTCCAGTCGGGTGCAGTAATAATGGGAGCAGAGGTTAACTCCTTCTTAAGTCGATTGAAGGCCTGCAAACACTCATCGGAGAAGTTAAACACAGTATCTTTGGCCAACAAATCACATAAAGGCTTGGTGATCTTTGAGAAGTCTTTAATAAATCTCCGGTAAAAACCGGCATGACCTAGAAAACTTCTAATTCCTTTTATTGTGCTGGGAGGGGGAAGTTTTTCAATGATTTCAATTTTTGCTTTATCAACTTCTATCCCCCTCGCCGAAATTCGATGACCAAGCACTATACCTTCTGTCACCATGAAGTGACATTTTTCCCAGTTCAAGACTGGATTAGTCTCTTCACATCTCTGCAAAACTCTAGACAAGTTAGCCAAACAATGCTCAAAGCTAGTACCAAAAGTCGAGAAGTTATCCATGAAAACTTCAAGACTCGATTCTAACACGTCAGAGAATATGGCAGTCATGCACCGCTGAAAGGTTGCTGGTGCATTACATAATCCAAAAGGCATTCTACGATATGCAAAAACACCAAAAGGACATGTAAAAGCAGTTTTCTCTTGATCCTCCGGTGCTACTGGGATCTGAAAATAATCGGAGTAACCATCTAGGAAGCAGTAGTGAGAATGACCCGCTAACTGTTCGAGCATTTGATCAATAAAAGGAAGAGGGAAGTGATCCTTTCGGGTCGCCTCATTCAACTTCCTATAATCTATGCATACTCTCCAGCCCGTAACAGTTCGGGTAGATATCATCTCATCCTTATCGTTTCTCACTACTGTCATTCCTCCCTTTTTAGGGACAACATGCACGGGACTAACCCAAGTACTATCAGAGATAGGGTAAATGATACCTGCATCCAATAGTTTCATTACCTCCTTTCGCACTACTTCTTTCATGTGCGGGTTTAGTATCCGTTGTGCCTGAATGGAGGGCTTGGACTCCTCCTCTAGAAGGATCTTATGCATACAAAATGCTGGACTAATGCCTTTGATGTCGGCAATTGTCCAGCCTAAAGCCTGTATGTGCTGGCGTAAGACCTTCAAGAGCTCATGTTCCTGCGAATCAGTCAGTGTAGCAGAAACAATCACAGGTAAAGTGGAGTTTTCCCCTAGATATGCATACTTAAGGTGACTAGGCAATGGTTTTAGTTCCAATTCCGGAGGCTCGATCCGAGATGGAACTATTTTCTTTGGAAACCTAGCCTTTTCATCACCTTCCACCTGCATAGGCAATGCCTCGGGCATTTGTGCCCTCTTTGACACGGTTAGCTCATCAAGTTCATTATCAGAATCATCAAACTCAGAATCAGCATCATAGTCATTGTTCAAAATAGCATTAGTGCATGATTCTATGACATCCACCGCAAACACATCACTAGAGCCATTAGGGTACTTACTTGCATGGTATACATTGAATTTTACCTCTTCCCCACAGACTCTGAATGTCAGCTCGCCCTTTTGGACATCTACGAGAGCACCCCCCGTAGTGAGGAAGGGTCTCCCAAGAATGAGAGGTACTTCCCTGTCCTCCTCCATCTCCATAATGACGAAGTCGGCGGGGAAGATGAATTTTCCCACCTTCACTAGGCCGTTCTCCACCACGCCTTTGGGAACCTTTACTGATCGATCACCCAGTTGTAGAGTGATTCGAGTCAGCTTGATCACATCTTGGAGTCCCAGCTTCTTATAAACAGAATATGGCATGAGGTTTATGCCGGCTCCAAGATCACACAGCGACTTTGTAAACTCTGTCTCACCAACAATACATGGGATGGTGAAGCTCCCTGGATCTTCCCTCTTCTCTGGCAATTTATTTTGGATCACAGCACTACACTCTGGTGTGAGTGTTACTTTCTCCAAATCAGTCCATTTTCTCTTCTTTGTCAACAATTCCTTAAGAAATTTGGCATATGTGGGCATTTGCTCAAGAGCTTCAGCTAGCGGAATGTTGATGTGCAATTGCTTGAAGAGATTCACAAATTATTTGAAGTTCGGGTCCTCCAGGGGCTTCATCAACCTTTGAGGGAATGGTGCGGGTGGGTCATAAGGTTTTAGCTCCTCCCTCTTTGCTTTTTCCTCTTCTGGTTTTGCACGGGCACCATGCTTTTGCACAGGCAAACTGCTTTCATTTTGCCTGTGCAAGGCTGATTCCTCATTTTCTGCACAAGATCTTTCTCCCGGTGCTTCCTCTTCTGCCTCTGGTGCCTTTTTCGAGCTGCTAGGGTCTTCCAAGGCCTTTCCACTCCTCAATGTCACTGCCACAACTTTAGCATCTTTTGGATTCCTCTCGGTATTAGCCGGTAATGTCCCAGGAATCCTGCCCTGCATATCCGCCAGAGTTTGAGCCATCTGTCCCATCTGCCTCTCCATAGCTAGCATAGACGATTGTAAATTATTGTTGATGGCTAGCTGTTGAGTGACAAATTGATCCAGGCCCTTCAGATTATTGTCGGTTTTCTGCATGTGAGCCAGAAGCAATTCTTCAAGTTGCGGTTTCTTCTCTGGTTGAGGTGGAGGTTGTTGTTTCTGCAGGCCTGGAGGTGGAATGTTGCGAGCACCAGTTGGGTTGTTGTTCGCCCAGGAAAAGTTAGGATGCTTCCTCCATTGCGGGTTGTAGGTATTTGAGTACATACCACCCTGGCCTTGGTTTCGCTGATTGTTGATATAGTGCATATCTTCCATCTGATCAGCCACCAGTGGACATAGATCCCTATGATGAGCACCTTCACATAATTCGCAATAAGCAACCTCCTCCTGTCTACCAAGAGCCAACTTAGCCAGCCTTCGTTCGAGTGCATCGAACTTGGAGTCCAGCTTAGCATCAATCTTTGCTTCCAAACTTGCAACTCTGTCTATCTCATGCAAGCCTCCTCTCCTTCGAATGCCGGTCTCACTTCCCCATTCAGTATCTTCAGAGCATATCTTCTCCACCAGTTCATATGCTTCTGGTGCCTCCATTCTTGTGAAACCATTCCGGGAGGCATTATTCAAAGCATCTCGGTATTGTCTTCTGATTCCGTTGAAGAAAATGGAGATCACGTTCCAATCTTCAAGACCGTGGCTCGGGCATCTCATTAGAAGCTCCTTATAGCGCTCCCATGCCTCGGTCAGACTTTCATCCTCAGCTTGTTTAAAAGTGACAATTTCCTCTTGCCTCTTCATTGCCTTGGCAGGAGGAAAGTACTTATCCAAAAAGGTCTTCTCAAGCTGACCCCATGTTGTGATGGAACGGGGTGTCAAGTTCTGGAACCAGTGTGATGCATTCCCTAGCAGAGAAAATGATAACATCCAAAGACGGATGGCATCATCAGACACAGTCGGGCTCTTCATTGTGTCACAAATGCTTGCAAACCGGCGAATATGTTCATGAGGATCCTCGGTGCTAGCCCCTGAGAAGGTGTACCCATTAATGATCATATTAATGAAGGCTGGGGTAATCTCCATGTTTGCATCCCCAGCCGGAATGACAACACATGAAGCTCGGGCTCCAGTTCTCCGATTCAGACGAGCCCTGATCGAACGATCCTGTTCTGCCATGATGTCTGGCTCGATGATGCGCGGTGGCGGTGGTGTCGAGATGACAGGTGGTGAAACTTGCCTTCTCGGTTGACGATTCTGGGTTAGGGAAGGCCTAGGAGTTGTGGATGTGGTAGGCTGCTTCCTGTTCTGTCGGCAGGTCCTCTCTATCTCTGGATCAAGTAGCAGTAAATTGCCAGTCGTCCTCCTTGGCATGCACGAGGAGGATAAACCTGAAAATTTCACCTGCACACTAACACCCAGATCAAAATAGTTCACTCACAAAAATCAATAAAAAACAAGGTATGGCAGTCCCCGGCAACGGCGCCAAAAACTTGATAGGGCAAAAGCGTATAGCTTCAATTCCTATCTTGTAGTAAACCGGAAAGTCCGGGTATCGTCTCTCAGGGACTGGTACAACCTTAAGTTCTATCAATTTTATTGAGCAAACTATATGTGAAAATGTTTAATGAGATGAAACTATGATCTAATAGCAAAGTAATTAAACAAAACAAGCAAATTAAAGTGTCGGGTTTAAATCAATAGGAGAAAGCTCTGGGAGAAACACCGGGACTCACTACCTATCCTATCCAGATTAATTCACATATTCCAATCAATTTAATCCATATCTCTACAGCCAGGATATCACTACTGTGCTAGCTATCCCTGTCGGGAATTACTACGTACTAAACAATTAAATCAAATCCTACTGTCGTAGCTCAATGAGTTAATGATTTAGTCTGAAGATCGATATCCTATTTAAGACCGCATAGCACCTTATTTAATCCACTGTCGCTTCGATAAGTTACTATGTCACATGAAATAGGTTCAGTTATTAGGGTTTCACTGTCGCTAATAACCTAATTAACTACGATTCATTGTATTGGTGGCCAGTCAACACAAAGCATTAAGTAATTTCATGCAATAGAGATTGGAAGAAAAGAATCATGAATCAATCCATCAAATCAAGAAATAGCTACATCCTATGGTGTTTCCCCCAGAAATTGGGGTTTAGTTCATGATGAAATTGAGATAAAATATTAGGGTTTTGATCATCATGTTCTAAATCAACATTACACAACTAGTTCGGTTCAGAAAATCCAACCAACTAATCGCTCTCGTTGAATTCAGCTCAAACCGCCTGGAAAACTGATCGCCAATTGCTGCTCGATGAGAAGTTGCTCGTCCCCAGCGTTTGTGTTGCGCTCCTTTCTCCAAAAAGTTTTTCGCCCCAAAGAATTTCCGTCAAACAATAATAATCCTCCTCCCCCCTGCTCTCTATCTCGGCCCAAGAATTATTGAACCCCCAAATAATTGCCAGCCCTCTCTAAATCTGCCGCCCAACTCTCTCTTTCTCCCAGCTTCTTTCGTGTCCCCCCTTAGCTGCCTTTCTTTTCCCTTTGAATTATGTTCCCCGTCCAAGTCTCCTCGGGCCCCCCAGAAGATTTCCCTCTTCCGAGATTAATTTCCTTCTGTCCAATTCCGCCCAGCAACCCTGGCCCAAAAAGAATTCTTGTCCGGTCCAATTCTTCTTTTCTTTTTATTCGCCCCAGCTAATTTCCGTCCCAAAAAATAGCTACCTCTTTTGCCCTCGTTGACTCCTCCAAAAATAGTCTCTGGCCCAATTGCGTCTCCTCCCCGAGACAAAACGATTTAGGCCCAATTAATTTCTCCGCTCAAAACCATCCAGTGATTCAAGCTCGATTGATTGCTTGTGCACTCGCTTCTTTTTCGTGCTTTCTCCACCTGTAACATATCAAACTCATGGCACTAGGCAGTAATGGTTTTTCAACCATTCTCTAGTTAGCGAGCCCTAAAATAGCACCAATTGGCTTAAACATATCATAGGATAACACATAAAGTTCAAGAATCAGATATATTAAAGCCGATTATCAGCTAGGTGCAGAATTTCTTTCTGGACTTGCAACTGGATCTGGGTCGTTGCTGGGGTCTTCTGGAGTTGTTGAGTCCTCCAGAATTTCATAACTTGGTGGAGATTGAGAAATTGGATTTTCCCAATTCCACTCCGCCATCTCATCAAAGATCACATCTCGGGAAACCACCACCTCGTTCTTTATTGGGTTGTAAAGACGATAGCCTTTGGATTCATCACTGTAGTCGGTGAAAATCATCTTCTCACCCGTCTGGTCAAACTTGTCTCAGTTTGGGGTGGAGATATGTGCATAAGCTATGCACCCAAAGACTTTGAGGTGATCCACATGTGGCCTCCTGTGGTGTCACGCATGTATCGGTGTCTTGTTCCGAACTGCTTTGGTTGGTGATCTATTGAGGATGTAAATTGTTGTATTGACTGCTTCTGCCCACAAGTTGTTGGGAAGCTTTTTTTCTTTGAGCATGCTTCTCGCCATCTCCACAATCGTGCGATTTTTCCGTTCTGCCACACCATTTTGTTGTGGTGTGTAACGGACTGTCAGCTGCCTTTTTATCCCGTTGTTGCGGCAATACTACTCCATAAACGGAGTATAAATAAATTCTCCTCCACGATCTGTTCGGAGAGTTTTGATTTGATGGCCGCTTTCCTTCTCAGCTACTGCTTGGAATTGAAGGAACTTGGGAAAAGCTTCTGACTTTTGCTCCAGAAAGAATACCCACATCATTCTGGTGAAGTCATCTACAAATAGTAGAAAATATCTTTTACCGCTGAGTGATTGTGTTCGAGTTGGACCACATATGTCTGCATGTACCAACTCCAATGGCGCTTTTGCTCTCCAATATGTATTTGGAAATGGTAAACGATGCATTTTGCCATATATGCACCCTTCACAAATTTTGTCTTCTCTGTTGATCTGGGGAAGTCCCACCACCATATTTTTCTGCCTCAGCAATTTGAGCCCTTTGAAGTTGAGATGACCGTATCTAAGATGCCAAAGGAAGGATTGATCCAAATTTTCACTCTTGAATGCTACTTCACCATTTTGTGACATAGCAAGAGAGAAAATTCTGTTGGAAGTCATCGGGACTTTGGCCACCATGAAATTGTCAGCTTTGTTGATAATCTCGCACACGCCATTATCAAACAATAGCTTGTAATTTTTCAGCATCTGTTGTCCCACGCTAAGTAGATTGAGAGTTAGCTCCGGAACATACAAAACATCTCGTATGAGAGTTTTGTTACCTTCTTCTGTGCATACAACAACTGTGCCTTTTCCTTCCACTTTTAGCTTCTTCCCGTCTCCCAATTTAACTTGAGAGCGGTATTGGTCATCGATGTCGGTGAAGGACTCCAGATCTCCAGCCATGTGGTTACTGCAACCACTATCCACCATCCAGGGAAGCTGTGATTTTTGCTCACCATTCAAGCATGATAAGGCCACCATATTGCTTTCTTCATTTTTGGTGCCGCTTGACTCGCCTTTTTTTTGCTTGTTCTGGAACCAGCAATCTCTCTGGGAGTGGTTTTGAATTCTGCACTTGGTGCACTTGAATCTGCAGTCTTTTGTTGCATGACCCGCCTTTTTGCAAATTATGCAACTCGAGCCGGTGTAGCCCGATCTTTGTTGTTGATAATTTTTTCTGTTGTTTTCTCTGTAATTGGATCTTCCTCTTCCTCTTCCTTGTGAGTTTCCCCCTCTCTGGCCTTGCTCCGATTTGGCATATTTACTTTCCGTCATGTTGACTTTTGACGAGAAAGCTTGCTCCAATGGCGGTTTGGTGAATCGGCTCATTCTTTTCTCATGTGCTACAAGTGAGCCCATCAACTCGCTCATTGATAAATTTGCCAAATCTTTGGTTTCTTCAATGACAACAACAATATGCTCGAACTTTGATGATAAGCTCCGGAGAATTCTCTCCACGACCTTCCTCTCTTCCATGATGTCACTGGTGGCTTTAATATGGTTTACTGTCTCCGCAACACGCGAGTGGAAGTCTTTGATGGTGTCGGTTTCCTTCATCATCAAGTTGTCGAACTGTCGCCATAAACTTTGGCGCCTGATAGAGATTGCCTTTTCAGAACCTTGAAATTGTTCACGCAAGACATCCCAATCTTCTTTGGCCTTTTTGATGCCATAGATTCTCGGGTAAATCGATTTGCTCACTGCTTGCTGAATTATTCTCAAGGCGCTGGCATTTTGCTTGGCATTCTCCTTGTACTCCTTTGTCTGTTTGCCTGCTCGTTTCTTGGAATCTTCATCCTCGTCTTGTGGATCTTCGTAGCCTTCTTGGACGATATCCCACAGATCTTGAGAGATGAAAATAGGCTCTATTTGGGCACTCCAGTACTCGTACAATTCTCCATCGAAAATGGGAGTTTGATTTGATGAGGTAGCAAACATGGTGTGTGATGAATTTGTTGCCATGGCTTTTGGAGAAAATTTTTGTAGGCTAGAAAGTAGGGATTTTTTAAAGGATAAAAGGGTATTAGCTTTGATACCAAATTTGTTGGAGATTAGCGGAAATGTGGTATGATTTTGGATCAACACAAAGGAAACATATGGTGTTTAGTCACTCAATTTAGGAATAAACTTAACATAAGTATAGCCTTATTAATTTTGCTTATACTTTTACACTCACAAAAGATGGATGAGATACATATGGCATACTTATGCCTTTCTTTCTTTTCTTTTTCTTTCTCTGACCCTTTTCATTCTCCCATACATTACATATATATAATGAATATGAAAGAACCAATAACTATTACATGACATTGCATGTGGACGTGAATGGATAAGCAAACATGGTCTTTAATATATATGTCCCATGCATTATTTCTCATCTAGTTGAGTATCTCAATTCATTTGCTGGACATGTGAGGTGCCTGCATAATTCACTGGTTGTTGAATCTTTTTGTCATCGATCCACTAGCCTCTCATGTCATAACCAACTTGCATAATTTGATAGCTAGTTCCAACTAATGATTTATTGTATGTCTCCTTGAGATGATGACAATGGGGACAACTTTAGATAAGTTTACCATATTGCAAATTACCTTTTAACAGACGTCCGGCGAACTCCATTTCTTCTTCTCCTTGACGAGAATCAAAACACAGAAAAGGAGGTCAGAATACCCAAAACTCTATACAACCTGAGAAATCCCTAGAAAATCGACATGCAATGAGAAAAAGTCGATCTTACCTCTGTCTCCGTCCCTGGTACCGTCGTCGGCGTCCATTTCTGTCCCTCCCTGTACAGCCGTCGTTGTTGCCTTCCAATCTCCTCGTCACTTCCATAAGAAAGGAGAGAGGGAGATTTCAGAACGAGTAAGAAGGCGAAGGGAAGAGGGATCGAGAGAGGAGAGACCAGATCGAGTCTCTTCTTTTTCTTTCTGTTTAGTGTTTGTTTTCCATCGAATAAGAGAGAGAGGCTGAGAGAGGCGTCCGTTTCGTTTAGGTGAGCGGATCCCATGACTAAGGGGGGGTCCTTAGTCACTTGACTAAGCCCCTCCTAGCCATTAGATCTGGACACTTCAATCCAATGGTTAAAAAGTGGGAAGGGCTATTTAATTAATGACAGGGGTAGTTTGGGTATTATGGAAAATTACGAAGTATACAAACTGGATTTACAATCAGTACAAACCATACAAACATACGAACAGTACAAACTAGAGCGACAAAACATACAAACAGATTTACAAACATTATAAACGTATGAACTGTACAAACAATACAAAACTAGACCGACAAGAAATACAAATCATACAAAAAGAAAAAACAACCGGGTTGACTTTGGAGGCTCCATCCCTATATAGAGGGGCTCCTTCCCAAAGTCAACCAGGTTGTTTTTTAGACATAAAAAACATTACAAACATGGTGCACAAAAATAACAAAGTTTACAAACATCACAAAATAACAAAGCGTACAAACATTACAAAATATGTCAACAAACATCACAAAACACTGTCGCCGGAAAATTCTTCTCCGTCGATGATGGTCGTCGGAAAAAAAATTTCCAACCATAAAATCTCTCTCTCTCTCTCTCTCTCTCTCTCTCGGGATATATTCTCAAAGGGGAATTATGGCGCCGTGGGGAATTATGGCGCCGTCCCGGGAAAAATGGGCCGCCGGCGAATTACACGCCACAGGAGTGAAGGATCGGCCGGCGGGAAGGATCGGGGGGTGAATTTTTTTTATTTTAATTGGTAAATAAAAATTAAATAATTAAATTACTACATTGCCCTTCATTAAATTGGATTAATCAGGACCATTGGATTTTAATAAGGTGGAAGGGCTGAGATTCACTTAGTCACATGACTAAGGGACCCCCTAGTCCCCCTAGTCACCTGATCTTAGCCCTTTCGTTTAGCAAAGCATTTAGGATTTTCCTCATAGGCATTTATGTAGTCCTCTTTGTGGGTTGACAAAAATACCGTTCATTATCTTCCGTTAAAAAACACCAAAAACGTTGCTAGGATTGTTTCGAACTGCTAACCTAGCGGTCGTAAGAGTACTTAATTACGGACTTAACCACTTCACCAACGGCTTATCTTTACTGCACGTTTACATTTCATTTCTATTTTTACATACGTAACGTACATGTTAAATATATAAATTCAATCACTTTGTTTATCTCTTAGAAATTCTTTATAACCCTAGTGTAGTATTAATACCTAACGTATAGGAAAATTTGCACTATTGTAGAAAAGTTCGTCAACCATATTCATTTCACAATTTTCCTTAATAAGAAATATCATGTTGAGTAGAACGTGACAATCGTGTAACCAATAAATAATTAAGTCAACACACTAAAATTATCTTCAAAGGAGAAATGCAATATCTAAACTTACACGATCAATTGAACGTGTAAAGTTTTCTCTTTTCAAAACCGATCAAATAACCGAACTACGTGGACTTTGATCCCGACTACTCGGGTACGTAGGCAACCAATAGGTTCGAGTCCAACTAATAAAAAAATTCTCTCTTTACGTTTGAGAATTACGTCAATAGGCGTATAATTTTATGTTAATAAATACCTAACTATTAGAATCCTCTAATTAAATACGTAAATAAAGCCAAATAATAATATACCTAACCCTTTAAAACTTATCGATTTAAGTAGTACCAATTTTGGGCGTTGTGGGGTGTGAATATACTTCCCCACATGTAACCATACTCCCGAACCCGAATTTCTAAAATTTCGCAGACCAAATCCCGGTTTTGACCCTAAGGTTGAGACCGGACCAAATGAGTGTTCGATCCACTCCAAATAAGATCGATGGCGACTCCGAGCAATTCGCGACGGATCTCCCGATCTCGAGGGGCGGTTGCGACAAGATGAAATGAAAGAGCACCCGATACAAAGAGTCCTTTGTTGTTGAATTGTGTGAGTCTCCTTATCCATGAATTGGTTGTCTTAGTTCCACTGCTTCTCATGATCCTGGTTTGAGTCTAGTACTCGCATTGAGAGAGATAGGGGACGTCTTAGAAGACCAGTTGACCTCGTAAGTTGCTAAGTGATCTAGGAAATTCTCTACCGACGATCGTTGTTGCATGTTGTCGTAAAGGTTTGGAGAGCTGCATTGATTTGAGTCAGGTTTGCTTGGAGACAAGCAAACAGTTAAGTGTGGGGAGATTTGATGACTCAATATGTACACATGTTTTTGTCCACCATTCTTATACTGTTTGTGCCTCATTTTTGGTGTTCTAAACCGATTTCACGCTAGGGTGATCTTGTTTGTGATATTTCTGGTCCTAGTACGTAAATGAATGTTTGGGCACGAGTTCGCGGTCGATTGGACAACGTTTGGACGGTTGATGGGAGGAAAAGGGAGCCACACGGCCTGACCAAATTCCCACATGGTCGTGCGACTTGGCCGTGTGGCATTCCTTTGCGCGGTCAATGAGGTACGCTGTAAGGGCCACTTTTGGCCGTGTGGAATTTCCAGAGGCTTCACACGGGCTGGCTGGAATTCCACACGGCCGTGCCGTTCTGGCCGTGTAGCGCACCATGAGTCACTAAATCGAACACCGCGTTTTGGGAAGTTACACGGGCAAGCTGAAATTCCACACGGCCATGTGACCTGGCCATTTGGTCGTGGAATTCTAGGTTTTAACCCAATTTCGGGTCTTTGAAGAGGATTGCAACTTTTTGAGCAAAACAGAGTTCTAGAGAGAGAAAGTGCGAAGAACAAACCCTAGGATCTATTTGGAGTGGATTTCTCACCATTGAAGCCCAGATTGCATCCCCAGGAGTGAAGATTGACATCCCAGAGCAGATTATTCCCATCGTTATGAGTATGACTGCTTTGAATTTTGTTTTCCATACACTCTCTCTCTATGTCGTAGATCCTTCTCTCACTTGGGTATGAAGAACCCTAGTTCCATGTGTTTGGGATCTTGATTGTAATGACGTTTGGATTGATATACTGTTTGATTATAATCTATTGAAGTGTGTTTATTGATTCAATTGAATCCTGATCAACTTCTTTTGATTTCTGCTGCAACATGTGATAGATAGAATTTGAATAGGTTGTTAGAGCTTCTTCAATCGACATGAGTGAATTGGTTGTACGAGAGTCAGTCAATTCAGTGCTTTGTACTAGATTTTCTTTCCAGTTGTATAGTTATGTGTTAATTTCCTTAGCGTTCTATCATGGTGAAGACTAGTCGTCGACCGAGTAGTCTGTCTGAGAGGGCTTGGTCAGCTTAAGAGATTCCAAGCTATTGTCGGATCTTCCGCAGTTTAATCAACAGTAAATCAACCCAAAGGAAATTACAATTTGGACCTAACTAAGGAGTTAGGGGGACTCATTCCCGAGTGACTCTTCTCTTGCTTCAAAAAACCAGACAATTTACTGGTTTCTTTGTGCTTTAGTTAAACTGATTCTCACTAAAATTAGTCCCGCTAGATAATAGAAGTTCATGGAGTAGGCAGTACATCTAGACCCTGGGTTGATAAATTAAACTTATCCACTATTCTGCATTTCCATTATGTGAGGCGGTCAGCAGACAAGCCTTGTTCCCTTACACCAAGTGCTTGACTATGGTAAGCAATTGGCCTTCCACCTTGTGACAGAATAGCACCAATGCCCACATCACTAGCATTTGTTTCCTGCTAGAATGGTAGAGAGAAATTTGGAAGGGCTAGTACAGGAAACTGAACCATATCAGACTTAAGCAGTTCAAAGGATCTGGCAGCAACAGGAGACCAAACAAAATTGTCTTTCATCGATAGCTCAGTAAGGGGTCTACTAATGGCTCCATAGTCTTTCACAAATTTCCTTTAGTAACCAGTGAGAAAAAGAAATCCTCGAAGTTCCTTCATAGATTTAGGATCAAGCCATTTAACCATCACTACAATCTTAGATGGATCAGTGAGGAAAAGAAATCCTCGAAGTTCCTTCATTAGTCAAACCAAAGGGCATGACTCGCAACTAAAATTGGCCATAAGGGTTCTAACGGATGTTTTGTGGATATCATCAGGGTGCATTCTGACTTGGTGGTAACCAGATAAAAGGTCAAGTTTAGTGAAGTAAGTGGCTCCTTCTAGCTCATCGAGCAGATCAACAATTACAGGAATAGGGAATTTTTCTTAATGGTATTGGAAGTCAACTGTCTATAGTCGATATAAAACCTCCAGGTGACATCTTGCTTAACACTAAAAGAACTGGAGATGCAAAAGGACTCTTGCTAGGATGAATAAACTCAGAGGCCGTCATTTCATCAACTAATTTTTCCACTTCTATCTTTCGTGGTAAGGGATAACGATATGGTATGAGGTTAACATGACTAAAATTGGGTTGAAGGGGAATAGTATGTTCATAATCACGGGAAGGAGGAAGGGTAGAAGGCTTACCAAACACATCCTTAAAATCATCCAGTATACGTTGACAAAGGAAGAGGGTGGACTACCTAATGCTGGAACAGTAGTCATAACAAACAACTGGCCTTCCCAAATTGGGCCCTTCTATTTGAAATACTTCTAGAGACTCTTGCCTGACATCATCTTGTAAATTCCTACTTCTTGGATGCCCCTCAACTCCACCTCTTCACAATCCTTATCAAACACCAAATAAAGATTAACAAAATTGAACTTCGCTGGACTAATGGTCCTCATCCAATCTAGTCCCAATGCCGGATCATTGGATCCCAGTTGAAGTATCCTCACATCATACTGGAATCTATGGTTTTGCATACTCCACTCAAAGCCAGGACACACCAGATTACTCATAGGAATTAATACGACCTTGGGGGTGTATGTTATCAAAGTAACGCAGCTAACAATTCAATCGAAGGATCGATTGAACTCGAATAAAGAACGAAGCGTTCTTAATACGAACTTGGATAAAACGAAACCAAAAGGACGATTCCACACTTGGGGAATGCTCGATTGGTATAAAAGGGTAGTTGCTCGACCACGATTGAAGTGACTATTCAATTGATACACAAGCTGAGCAAGTTTGGAATCCACCAAACCCAAAACAAGTTCGCAAACTTGAACAAACCAAACGGTTTCTTTTCTATTCAACAAAGGCTTCATCTTTTTACAATGAAAATAGAAGACCATTTATAGCCATGTGTTTTCCGGCGAGGAAAATCTGGTGTTTGAACACAATGAATGCACCTTCAACTTCTTAAACAACGATTAATAATACGGTTCACTCCTCTCCGAACAATGTTCGAACGAGGGTGTTTGATGTTTTTGATGGTTTTTTTGGGAACAATCTAAGTTGCGTTACTCTACTCCTATGGAGGTTCAGTGAGAGCTACGAAAATTAAGGCTATGGCTAATTTGCAGAGAAAAAGATAAAGTTTGACATAGTGCGTCAAATGGTTGGTTGTGGAACCCTTGCTTCGTTTTTGTTTCTCCTATTTATAGCCATCCCTTGTAACCGTCGTGCAACCGCCTCTTGGTAACCGCTGATCCACTGCTTGGTGCTTGATGTAGCTTGCTTGATGCCTTGACTGTCTTGTGTGCATGCCACTTGATGACTTCACTTGATAGCTAACCCCTTGTGCCATGGAGGTGACTTGTTTGGTGAGTGAAGGCTTCACACTTGGTGGTACTCGTTCTAACCACCTTGACATGACGTCATGCTCGACACCAGGGTGCTTGGGGGTTTGATGGATGCACACTGACCCCCTTGGGGTGGCATCATGAAACTTGATGACCTTGCACGAGACCTAACACGCCTGCTCTGCTTGGGTACTTGAGAGGTGAGTGCCAAAGCAATGCCGACACCAAATTTCCTTGCACGACATCATGCTTGACATCCTAGTGTTTGGTATCCGGTGCTTGACCCCCTTGGACGGTTTCATGCTTGACCCCCCTTGTGGTTGGATCTCCATACTTAGCCAATTTTCACCTCGGCATCATGCTCGACACCCTAGTGCAAGGTAGGTGGCTACGGTACTTGGTGCTTGACCCACCTTGTGGTTGGGTCTCATGGTACCTGGTGCTTGACCCCCTTGGACGATGTCGTGCATGACCCCCCTTGCATGATGTCATGCTCGACTCACCTTGGATGGCATCATGCTTGACCCCCCTTGTGTTGTGGGTCTCAACACTTAATCAAATTTTGGCTTTCTTCTCCACCACATCTAGGGACTCGCGTTATCTGGGAAGAGGTATAGTGCTTGACCCCGCTTGCATGACATCATGCTTGACCCCCCTAGCATGATGTCATGCTTGACCCCCCTGGTGGTTAGGTCTCGACACTTAGCCAAATTTTGGCTCTCTTTGCCACCATGGCTAAGGATACTCGCGATGACCCCCGTTGTGGTTGGGTCTCCACGACTTGAGTGGTTGATGTTGAAGGGTGTCAACGCTTGGCACTTGACCCCCCTTGTGTGACGGGTGGGTGTTTGGTGGGTCAAGTGGTGTGTGTTGAGGTACCTGGTATGACGCCCAAAATACCATTATTTAGGCCCAGCCTAAACCAATTTAATTAACATGGTTAAGTTGGCCTTATAAATCACTACCACTCCTTGAAAACAATCAATGTGGTATTGAGTGATTTTTTAGTGGTAAACACCATGAAAACCTAATACAAACCTAGATGAACAAGGTAACAAATAAGATAAAAGACTACACTAAAAAGGACACAAAATTCGGACTCAAACTCTCTTTCTTGAAGCACAAGTAAGCTAACAGTCCAAAAGCAGCTTTGGTACTAACTTCGCGCCTTTCGCTGGAGGCCTTCCATAACTCCAATCTTTCATCCAATTCCTTGCCTTGGTATATAAACATACCTATTTTCATGTTGTGAAGCCTTTGGACTTGAATTAGATCCATGCTCTTCGAATTGAGCTCCAAAGTAGCCTTCACAAACCAGTTTTTTGCCTTAGCCATTTTCAGGCAGTTTTCAGCTTTCCTGATAGCAACTTTGGACGTCTGGAAAGTGGTCTTAATGGATTCTTCTGGATCCAAAAACCATGCCAACTTGTAGAGGGAGACGTAATCTTCAAAACAAGTCCTTAATCTCCAATCTCCAATTTTCAGTGAGCCAATTGTGAGAACCAAGTCTCCAAATTAGGTACCATAAACTCGGAAAATGACAGCCAAATTCTACCCTTCTTCTTCCCAACTTCGATAGCGTCTTCGACAAGTAATAAAAACGTGTAGAGTTGGCCATTTGGGATCATATAAGGAATAGTCCCATCAACTAACTTCAAAAGCAAAGGAGTAGTTGCCTGCAGAACACACCCCATTTCTCTAACTTTGGACGTATTAAGGAATGTGTGGGTACTGCCCGTATCGATCAAGACCATTAGAGATGCTTTCTAAACTTTTCCCTTAATAATCAAAGAGTTAGCTAATGCACCACTGCTGAGAAATTGCATTGTCACTTCCACCAACTTCTTCCCTGTTGTCCTTCAGCACTATCCTCAAACAACTCACTAGCATCATCACTCCATGGATCGGGAGGAACAATCTCCCCGTCTATCTCGCCTTCTACCTGCAACGCATTCTACTGTCTTTTATTGCCACAAATATGACCATAAGACTACTGATCACCACACTTGTAACAAGTGCCCTTAGTCATGTTGGGGCTATTGCCAGCGACTAGAGGAGAAGCTTGGTCACAGGTGCTTTTGAGGCCTCCCATTTGTGCGGTGGGGAGGGGGGGTGGACGTCGTGTTAGAAACCAAACAGAAAAATTAGGGTTACCGATCTGGCTGAGTCGCGGACTAGGTCGCTCTCTTTAAGACGTTCGCGGCACTGCCTCGTATTGCGCACAGCAGACTATCAGCCGGTCGCCTCCAGGATAAAACAGCCATTCTGATTTGTTGCTCATCGGTTTTGTGCGAAAAACCGGAGCTCTCTGAATCCACTCTCTATCGTGTTTCTGCTCTCTGAGGTGTGTTTAGAGGGGCTGGGGAGGCGGCTATTTATAGGAGCCGAACCCCTAGGAATATACCCTCTTGCTTGGGGAATAAGTCGGATTAATTAAGGAAGATAATTACTTCCTTAATTAAAACCGTCGGTTAGGATAAATCCTGCGGAGACTATCCTTCGAATATTCCTTTTCAATCGATTATCCCTTGGAATATTCCTCAGAATAACCGATTAATAATTAATTATTAAATAATTAATTTCGTTCGGAATTTCTCCAAAAAATATGTATATAGTCTCAAGTGATCCAACCAACCAACCGACCGACCGACCGGTCGGTCGGACGGACGGACGGCGCGCGTGTGTGTGGTGGTCCGTTAGGTCCTCCCTCTCCCACAAAAGTGGGTCACCCCAAGGGGCATGCCCTTAGGAGAGAGGCTCCTATCTTTATACTCATTTCACCAAGTAAAACTACCAATGTGGTAGTTTTTCCACTTGAGACTCTATAGCTTTCAAAGCTATTCATACACATTTCCAACAATCCCCCACTTGAATAGTTTTGAAACTATCTCTGAGCATTAACAGTTCCATAAGATCGGGCATAAGCTAAGGTATCGCGAAGATTTGAACCTTAGCGTAGTGGTTACACTTCCGATTTCATAAGGGTGACTCGTAGTCTTGAACCCTATCTCAGACAATGTAGCACACCGGATCTTTTCATTGAGTGATATTCTCTCATAGGCCGTGCGTTTATGGCCATGCACGTTATCCCGGTTTAGTGAACGCTCTAGCAACTTTGTGCCTCCAAAGTTCCATAGGGAGCGGCCTCACTCCCACATTCACATAGGTGAGTCTATCAGAAGTACCCCCAAAGTAAAGTACTTCACTCCACATAGAGTATAGATCTCATTAAGAGTTTTAACTCAACCTCCAAGGCTTTGGGATTCATGCTTCACTATGCATGAACTTTTCTCAATATTACTCATGACTTGTTATTACCCATTGAACCCGTTTCTTGGGATCTCCAGTCTATCGGGTCGGGTTACCATCACTTGTAATCCGTGGTTCGGTAGGCATAAGTCTCATACCCTTCGTGGTATTTTGGACTTTCTCTCTAGATAATCCTTTCGTCAAAGGATCAGCTAGATTCTGTTAGGATCTTACATGATCCACCCTCATTGCTCCTATCGTTAGGAGTTCTCTTACAGTACTGTGCTTACGACAAATTTGTCGTCTCTTTTCGTTCTAGAACCGGTTCCCTTCTTTAGTAATAGCTGCGGTGCTATCACAATGAATCAACTACCGGAGGGATCGGTCTTTCCCATAAGGGAATCTCTAGTAATGACCCTCTCAATCAACTTTCCTCTTTACTAGCCATTGCTAGTTCTATCATTTCCGATTTCTTAGTTGATTTAGCCAGGATCGTTTACTTCTTAGACTTCCAAGACATAGCTTCTCTATCGATGTTTTTAAAACACATCCTCTTGTTGTCTTGGAGTCGTCTATAGGGTATTCTAATCCGCATCACTATACCCTACCAATACAGCAAAACCTTTGATAACAAATACCAAGGTTTTTCTGTTCTTTTAAGGTGTCTCATGACCCCTTTCAATAGCATTTCAATGCTTCATACTAGGACAATCAGTAAGCCTGCCAAGTACCCCCACTATGTCGGGTCTCATGTTTACCAGCTGCCTCACGCAGACTGTCGATGCTAGTATGTTCTTACTTTCTTACACCGTCTTTGGTGCTCTTAAAAATTATACTAGCACCATCAAACATTTATGCAGGTGTAGAACTCGTATTTCCTCTAGATCTACTTTGTTGTTAAACTGATCTAGATAAAATCTCTTTTATTGTCCTAGTAATCTGGATCTTCGAGCATAACACTTGCTTCATCCAGATCTTTTTACCTTCATAATTCTCAAACAACATGGTTTTTCATAATATTGACATCACGAGTCTTTGTACCAAAGATCGAAGTGTCATTCATAATGCAAGTGTCATTCTCAAATTTGTACTAAACGCACTTGTCACTTTCACTTTTTAAAACCATGAGAGAGAACCAGCTTATTCATGCCATCGTTTTAGAGTCTATTTCAAATCTTACAATGATTTGTCTAACTATAGACTCCCTAAGCATGTTCAGGAATAACAACCCTATAGGTTGTCCCATGTAGATTTTCCTATCTAAATCACCATTCACAGAAACTTGTCTAACAATCCATCTGACACACAACACTAGCAATCAGAACATACATGGATGTTATTCAACATATGGTGAGTAGATAACAAGAAAATTTACAGTTTTTCCTTTTCGCTTAAAGCCTTAGCTATTAGGCGATCCTTATACTCATAAACTAAACCAATAGGTTTCACTTTTCTTTTAAGAATCCATTTATTACCTTGGCATCATTGCCAAGAGGTAATTCTCAAAGATGCCAAATCTTGTTCGATTCTATCGATATATTACCCAAGGATTTTCAACCAAGAGGTAACTCTACAAGATTTTAAGTCTTATTAGACTCCAATAATTCCATTTCGTTAATAATGGATTCTCCCACAATCCTGCATCTTTATGGAAGTTCAAACTTCTAGCAGACTTGTAGGATCTTTCTTTCTTAGGGTGTAAATAACAAATTCATAACCAAAATCCTTTCGTGATTTATGGTTCATTTGTCTCTTCTGAGTTCATACTCAGATTCATCACCCCCACTAGTTATCCATTATTTCTAATAGTAGGCAGGACACTACCCCCACTATTTCTTGATTTAAAATGGAAGTTTCTTGGCATTAACAACATGAGTATTTCGTTTCATAGGAACTATGTGTTTTTATTGTTAACAACATAAAACACACTCATATGCTCTTCTAGTTATCATGCTACACTGATTTTCTAACGCTACCACATGCATGCCACATATCGAATAATCAGTGCAATCATAATGCAATTAGGCATTTCAAACCATTTCAAGTAACTAGTCAGACAATCAGAGCACTCTAAAGAGCAATAATTTGTTTATTGTCTTTTCCATCAAGTTTACCCACATAAATCAGATCTATTTATTCTGATTCTCTAATCACATATTTATGGGTCATTTAGCTTGGATATAGAAAATTCATATTTTTTCTCAAGCATCCAATAATAATATGGGAATGCGATATAAGATATTCTAATTCTTCACACAGACACACTTGGAAGAATTTATCTTATCTACTTAACCATTCCTTACATTTAGGATAGTCAATGACTTTCTAGAGGCAGGATTCTCTTCCACTTTTCCAGAACCATCAACAATAGTGGTGAGGGCCTTGCCCAACAACACTTCCTCCTTCAATACGCGTCAATGGATGATTGAGCTTAGCTCGTTTATCACACACATATCTTGAAGCGGTCCTATCCAACAACCATTCTTCAGAGTTACCATTAAGGCTAACCTCTGTCATCACCTCAGTGAATATTATTACCAAATCCTCTTCTTTAGTCAAGTTAACACTAGGTTAAACTTGTTCTTACACTTTCGTGTCTTATGACCTAGTTTCTCACAGAGAAACATAACGTCATTCTTAGAGGATTGGGTGACAATCTTATGGTTACCACAAAGGGTACCATTCTATTTGGTATGGATCTGGTTCGGCTTGCTGCTCTCATTCTTGAAATTATAATGTTTCAGAGCAGCCTAAGTGGTTCGTGTAGTACTAATAATAGTACTTCTTACAATATCGTTATTATGGGCAATAAACCCATTCTATTCCCATATATTCTTCAATGCACACATTTAGACAAAATTACTCTATTCTGCCGCATGCATTCAAATTTATACTCTAATCATCGAAGAAAGCACATCTCTATAATCATGCATCAAATCATTTTTACTTTCTCACATTCATATGATTCTCAATACCATGCGTAGAGCTACATGGAATATATTCTAATATCATTCATTAATGACTCACGAGAAGGGTTCAGTTCTGACCTCTTTCTGACGTGTTGAACACCTTCTTGTTCATTATTGTACAATTCTTTACGCAACCCCAAAAGAGCCACATGACAGGTTGCGGTTCGTCTTTGCTCGGTACAGCTTGCTCTCCTCCTCCAGAATTCTTTTGAGTGCTCTTCCTCTAATTATTCCTTCAAATTCTGTCCAAGTAATATTCAGAAAGGAATTAAACGTCAATAGCATATACGGTGCAACTTGATCTCCCTTATCGCAATGGGGAGAGAGAATTTGCTTTCCCACTGCTTCGCCTCCAACTATTGGAAGAACATGAGTCGACAACGTCAAGGCTCCTGAACTTCTCAAGTGATATTCGCAACTTGATCCAGGTAGCTTCCAAGGATGGCGATCTGCGCCAGCGAGTTCTTCTTTGCCATCAAATTCAACTTCTTCTTGCTGCCGCTATCAACATTCAACAAGTTCTTCCCTTATGCTTGTGGACAAAACCAGTTAATTGTATAAGAGCAATTAATTGAACAAAGCACCTAATTAATCCCGAGACAGAATTGAGAAATAATTAATCGGACAGGAGCTTCCCTTATGCTGCGTGCGTCTCGATTATAATCGATCAATAGATATGGCGATCGGGCGATGTACGAGTGAGCGACGACACGCATACCCGGGGCATGATTGAGATTTGTGAAGCCAGATGGGTAATTGAATCTGTTTGGTAAACATAACAGCACCAAAGCGTCTTAAAATTGTTAGAAACCAAACAGAAAAATTAGGGTTACCGATCTGGCTGAGTCGCGGACTAGGTCGCTCTCTTTAAGACGTTCGCGGCACTGCCTCGTATTGCGCACAGCAGACTATCAGCCGGTCGCCTCCAGGATAAAACAGCCATTCTGATTTGTTGCTCATCGGTTTTGTGCGAAAAACCGGAGCTCTCTGAATCCACTCTCTATCGTGTTTCTGCTCTCTGAGGTGTGTTTAGAGGGGCTGGGGAGGCGGCTATTTATAGGAGCCGAACCCCTAGGAATATACCCTCTTGCTTGGGGAATAAGTCGGATTAATTAAGGAAGATAATTACTTCCTTAATTAAAACCGTCGGTTAGGATAAATCCTGCGGAGACTATCCTTCGAATATTCCTTTTCAATCGATTATCCCTTGGAATATTCCTCAGAATAACCGATTAATAATTAATTTCGTTCGGAATTTCTCCAAAAAATATGTATATAGTCTCAAGTGATCCGACCGACCGGTCGGTCGGACGGCGCGCGTGTGTGTGGTGGTCCGTTAGGTCCTCCCTCTCCCACAAAAGTGGGTCACCCCAAGGGGCATGCCCTTAGGAGAGAGGCTCCTATCTTTATACTCATTTCACCAAGTAAAACTACCAATGTGGTAGTTTTTCCACTTGAGACTCTATAGCTTTCAAAGCTATTCATACACATTTCCAACACGTCGAAGCACCTGGGGTAGAAAAACCACCAACCCGAGTAGCAGAACTGCGAAGCTTTACCCGACGAGCCTCATTTGAGACCTCTTCCAGTTGAGACAATTGAATAGCATGGGCTAAGGACTGGGGCTGTCACATAGTAATCACAGGACGCAGCTCTTCTTGGCAGCCACTCACATAACTGCAGATGAAATATTCCTCTGTGAGAGCAGGATTATCACGCATTTGTGATTTGACTTCTCTGTACTTTTCCTGGTACTCCACTAGAGATCCTTGTTGTCGTAGCTTATTAAACTCACATATGATACCCCCAGAGGACCAATAAGAGAAACTGCGATACAAGGAAGGAACTAATTCCTCCCATACCAACTCCATACAACCTGCCCTCCAACCTTCAAACCAAATATATGCCCGTCGTTCGAAGTAAATGGCAGCCAGAGTAACCTATTGATCTCGAGGGATGCCATAGATGGAAAACATCTTCTCACATTTGTGAGTCTACTCTCTAGGATTATCGTTATTAAAGTATGAAAAGTCCAAACGCGGAAGCCGATATTAATTATTGTTATCACGATTGTGAAGGAAATTTTCCAGATTTGGCCCGCTCTCCCGATTGGCCTGACGTTGCGCAACTACTTCCTGCTGTGCCACAAAGGGCCTAGCCGGAACAGGATTTGGTTGGGAAGAATGCCTCGAACATTGTTTCGAGCCACCAGCTGTCCCTCCGCCTCGGCAATGACTGGCGGCCGCGGTTGACCTAATTCAGCCAACCGCCTCATGACCTCATCAAAACGACTGTCAAGGCTTTCCAAATGTGTGTTCAGATTCGCCAATTGCATGGAATGTTCGTTGCCCTTAGTAGTCAAAATGTGTAGTTGATGCTTGTTGACGCGAAAACGTTCACCATTCGTCGTCATTTTCTCGTCCATGGCTGTCAATTGTTCACTAACGTGGTGTAGAGTATCTTCGACGGCAATGGTGTGAATGGTGAACTGCCTGAGCTTCTCTTCCATAAGAGTCGTCGCCATCGAGTCGAGTGAAGGCTCTGATACCAGGCTTTCACAACTTGGATGGAGAATTGCCATAGTAGCTCGATTAATTGAGAATGTGGACGCTGTAATGGTGGAAAGAGAGCTGTAGCAGGGGTCATTGAGAAAATGAGGGGAAAAAGTAGAGTAAAGTTAGAGAGAGAGAATAAAAGTTTGTTATTGCCGTTGTGTCGTCATAACACGTGGGACCGGGTCTTTATACGCCCCGTATCACACAATGACTACCAAGACCCCTAAAATTCTAATCTATTACATCTGAGTCCTCCTTTTCCAATCCTTCTACTTCCATTTTTATTACAAATGAGGACTATTCATTACAGTTGGATTGACCATAGCCCGACACTTCATCTCGTTAGCACCGATTTTCAAACTAGTGAGCAAATGAAGATCCTCATGTCATCGTAGCAAGTGCTCGGACTAGGTCGGGATATGATGATGGTGCACTTGTTCAGGAGAATAACTTCAGTGTGGCGCGTGAATTAAGTGTTCCTTTGGATTTTACTTTATATTCAATTTCCTAGTTTTCTTAATCGACTTTCATCTTCTTCATTCTAATTTGGATTTTTTTTATTTTTTTGCACAAATGGAACGAGTTCGTTGTGCTCTACAAAAGGAGATCTAGTTTCAATATATTTTGAGAAAAAAATTTCATACCTCTTGTTACCAACTTCATACCATATGGTATCTTCTTCATTTTTTAGTCGTTTTTGAAAATACTTGCACAGATAGAACAAGTTCATTATGATCTATTGAATCTACAAATTTCTGGGGGGAAAAAATACAATACCAAAAAATACCACCTCATACCACCCTAGTATGGGAGTGGTATCTTGTGATACACAATCTTGAAAGTCATAAATGATAGTTAGTATACTCCTACTATCATGTATTCAACCCTCCTACAGTCTGGTATGAACATACCAGCACCGTACGTTTTCATACCATATGGTATTCTCTTATTTAATACCAATCAATACCGCCATGGTACAGACGGGTAATAAATGCCTCAATTTTTTTTTGTTCTAAAAATATATCAAATTGGTTATCATTTTGAAGAGAATAATTAATTTTTGCAAAAAAAAAAAATTCTAACTTAAAATGAGAGAAATCGTCCCTTAAAAATTAAAGAGGAAAAAGTTAGAGGCCTTCCATAAATGGCAGGGGGTGCTGATGCGGCGACTATGGTTGGGTTATGCATGGTTATTGACTAGTAGGTTACTAACCAGATCTGGTCCTAGCAGAACCCACAACCTCCACCGACAAGCATAGAATATTGACTATCATTATCCGGTACAATCTTAAAACGATCCTTATTATAAACACATGGTAAATTAGAAGTTGGTCCATAATAAATTAGAAATATTCAATTTAGGTTATAACCAAAGCACAAACATGTAATAAAATAACACCTCCTATTTTCAGCAAAAAGCTATCAGGAGAAGACGACGTAATAATATTCAGGCTCTGGAAGATGAAAATGAAATGTGGATAGAGGACCCAGGGGAACTTGAAGAGCTGGTTGTCAACTTCTACATCAATCTAGACACCCAGGATAACTCTCCATACCTCGACAAGATGTCCAAGAACTGCTTCCCAAGAATAAACTAGAGAGATCTCCTTCAACTTCTTCATCCATTTACTATTGCTGATTTTCACAAATCGATTTTTGAGATGAAAATCTTTTTTGCTCTTGGACTAGATGGTTATCAAGCGGTTTTCTATCAAAAATTGTGGAAATATTTCGGAAAGAATACGACTAATCTTGCCACTTCTTTCCTTGAAACAGGACATTTGTCAGTGGAGGCTTTCGAATCAAACATAGTTCTCATTCCCAAAATAGAGCATCCTGAATCCCCTACTCAACTTAGACCCATTTGCCTTAATGATGTCAGGTCTGAAGGTGATTATGAAAGCAATGGCCAGCAGATTGAAGCCACTAATGCCCAAGCTCATTGCCTCCACCCAGAGTGGATTCGTCTCGAAAAGGCAAACTAATGACAACATCATCCTTCTTCAGGAAGTTCTCTACTCACTTCGTTCTAAGAAAGGAGACAAAGGAGGGATTGTTATAAAGGTTGATCTTGAAAAATCCTATGACAAGTTTAGGTGGGATTTCATCAGAGATAGACTGATTGAAGTAGGCCTTCCCAACACGTGGATTGGCTGGATTATGACCTTTGTGAAGGATAACAAAACGAGGATCAATTGGAACAATAAACTTACGGCTTCTATTTGGCCCTGTATCTCTTTGTCCTTTGTATGGAACGATTAGCTCACATAATTGAGAAAGCAGTAGCACATCATCAATGGAGAACTCTCTCTATTACGTCTCATGGTCCAAACTTTCACACCCGTTTTTTGAGGATGATCTCATTCTATTTGCTGAAGCTGGAAGTAAACAAATTTGATATCATGAAGCAATGTTTAGAGGATTTATGTTCTAGTTCAGGTAAGAAAAGTCAACTTAAGCAAGTCTGTTCTTTTCATCTCGCCCAACATTAGGAAGGAGCCGGTATTCGTCCTACAAGATTAGCTAACCAAGTGATACTGGCTAAGGCTGGTTGGAAGCTGATTACAAAGGAGGATTCCCTCTGGACTAAAATGCTTTTGGAAAAGTAGGGAAGAAATAGGAAAGGGCTCAACGTTCTGCAGCAGAAAAGGGGAAGTTCTAAAGAAAGTTTTATCCATGAATTTTATGTAGGTACCACTAATTGAGCATGCGATTGCAGAGGCACCGGATGACAAAAAACAGAGAAGTGTAGTAGATATGTGGGATCCTGATCGTGGCTGGAAGACGGATGACTTCCATCACCTATTGTAGAATCAAATCACTAACAAAATTAGATCGACTATTTTTTACCCGCTAGTTATGGAGGAAGATCATATCTTTTGGAATCTCACAGCAAATGGACATTTTTCAGTCTAGTCGGCCGACAAAGCCAATCAACAGTAGTAGGATCAACAATCACCCCCCTTTTGGAAATGAATCTAGAAACTTCAGGTTCCACAAAGGATCCGAGTTTTTTTACGGATGGCGGCTTAAGGAAAACTTAACATGAACAGCATCAGCAAGTACAGACATTTAGCTTACTGCTCAGAAATCGCAGAGACTAATTTATATTGCCTCCGTGATTGCCAGAGGGAAAATTCGATCTAGGATAGAGTCCTGGAGATGCAATGAATCTTTAGCATGTCGCACGCGACTTGGATCAAAACAAACCTGATGAACCACGCCATGGGGAACTGGCCTGACAAGTGGAGAAGCTTTTTCATTCTTATTCTTTTGTACCTCTAGAAATGCAGGAACAAGGACATTTTCAAGGGTATAAAGCTCATTGTGCCCACTCTTTGCCACTATGTTATTTTGAAAGCAACATACTGGGCAAGAACCTAGGATCAACCAACAAGACCCTAGTAACCAGCGAGAATCGTCAGAGGTAGGAAGTGCTAATCGACTGGTCAAAACCCCCTATCGGATGGCACAAGCTTAACACAGATGGGGCAGCTTAGAGTAACCATGGTATTGTTTCAGCAGGGGGAGTTCTTCGTATCAAGATGGGGTTTGGACAGGAGGCTTCCTCAGCAAATTAGGCTCAGGTACAGCTCTACTTGCAGTGTTGTGAGGTATTTTGAAAGGGTTGAACTCGCCTGGAAAAAGGAACGCGCTTTCTCATCCATGAATCTGACTCGGGGCTTGCTTTACACCTTATTGAAAAGAGGACTGACAGCGTTCATCCTTATGCTACGATCATAGGATCTATTCAGCTTGGCTAAGTAATGGGTTGTTCATTTAATTCATACGTATAGTAAAGGGAATAGAGTCGCGGATTGGCTCGAATCACATTTTCGTCTATCCCTTCGGTACATATGAATTGGATGATCCCCCATTTGAACTTGGTAGAATCTGCCGTGAAGATATCCTTGGAGTTAGCTTCACTCGGCAAGTACTCTAGAGGAATGATCCCTGATACTCTTTGATTGCCTTCTTGCTCTATTGCTCTGTTGATATTTTAGTATATGCTATATGCTCTCTGTTTTGGTTCTGACTTTGTAGCCCTTGGGATTGTGTAATTTTGGCGGTTTTGTCTCCCCTTAATAAATAAAAAGTATTAGGGACCTCCTACCATGCCTTGATGTTATTATAACTTGAACTTTTCGATATGCTATAGCAGGTTTTATAGGTCGCATTATGTAAATCTAATGGTTATTATATAACAATTACATAATGCTTGTTAGTCTTACGTAACAGTTGAACTAGAAGCGTGACAGAAGGTTTCCTTAACGACTTAACATTTTACGTAACGCGAGTTTAATATTCATTACGTAAAAGGATCGTCTATTACATAAGGCTTCCGTAAATATATTATACAAATGTCACATAAAAATACATGCTCATTAAGTAAAGGTTACAGAACGAAGGTTATTTCTTACATAACAATTAAATTTGAAGTGTTACGTAAGAATTCCGTAATGACTTATCACATTATGTAACTTTGATTAATATTCATCACGTAAGGACCATCCATTACATAAGGCTTCCATAATGACACTTTATAACTGTTACGTAAAGTATACATCTATTATGTAAAGGTTACCGAACGATAGTTATGTCTTACGTAACAGTTAAATTAGAAGCATTGCGTAAGCCTTCCGTAATGATTCAATAGGTTACGTAACAGAAGGTTAATATTCATTACGTAACATTAGTTTAATATTCATTACGTAAAAAGAGAGTCTATTACGTAAGGTTTCTTTAAAAGTTGCAATTGACACATCTATTGTAATTGCAAGAAGTGAGATGGCTTTCTTATACTTCGAAGTTGATAAAAAATTATATTTGAATTTTGAAATAATATTAGTGACCAATTTAACAATGATTGTTGAGTTGTATGCATTGAAAAATACTCGACTGCCAAAATAAGCGATAAAAGTATTTCACAAACCCCTCATAATATACAAATTTTTTACTCGCTATGAAAAACAATGTAACTGTGTACTCTAAGAATTAAATTTTTATTTGTTTATTATTATATTTGTATAGACTCATACACATTTTCAAAAATTATCGGCGTTCCCTACTTGGCACATTCTAATGGCCACTTCTACATCCATCAATATCTCATTTTAGAAGTCTAGGTTCTCCCTTTACCTTTTGTACCTTTAATAACCACTAGACTACGAATTATCCCGACTCTGCCGCGGGTTACGTTTTATTTGTGTCGTTAGTGTTGAAAGGGATGTAGAACCGCGTGGTTTGCCAACAAACACTAAGCATTATCATCGTTGCACCAAAAATGATGACATCGATGATTACACTACAATAATCCATGCGCTGGGGATGGTAAAGTTCGGCATATAGATAAATTAAAATAATGGAAATTTATATCAATAAAAGGAAGATATAAGTACAAAGATGCAAGTTAAGAACGCAAAACTGAGTTTCACAATTTAGCTACTTAGCTAATCTGATGTTTTCTTCTAATAATTAAGTAAAATATTCGAAATCATAATGGTATGTTACAGAAGATTCGGGAAAACAAAGGGGGAGAAACCAATTTAACATTTCAGAATGATGGAGCTTAGAGCCCTTCTAGTGTGCTCTATAGCACCCATGCTATAAAAAAGGTGACCTGTTGAGGAGGTAAACCCACTAAATGACTGGTCCCACATCATTAATGGCAATCTTGTAAATAATGAATCAATGTATACAAGTGTAGGTACAACTTAAAGTTGTACCATTAGTATAGGTACAATTTTGAGTTGTACCATGAAGGGATTTATTAGAAAGTGTAGGTACAACTTAAAATTGTACCATGTTATAGGTACAAGTTTGGGTTGTACCATTAAAGAATTTTGAGAAAGTGTAGGTACAACTTAAGGTTGTACCATTAGTATAGGTACAATTTTTAGTTGTACCATAAGGGATTTGTTAGAAAGTGTAGGTACAACTTAAATTTGTACCATGGTATAGGTACAATTTTGGGTTGTACCATAGAAGGATTTTTAGAAAGTGTAGGTACAACTTAAAGTTGTACCATGGTATAGGTACAAGTTTGGGTTGTACCATAGAAGGATTTTGAAAAAGTGTAGGTACAACTAAAAGTTGTACCATTAGTATAGGTACAATTTTGAGTTGTACCATAAAGAGATTTATTAGAAAGTGTAGGTACAACTTAAAGTTGTACCATTAGTATAGGTACAATTTTGAGTTGTACCATAAAGGGATTTATTAGAAAGTGTAGGTACAACTTAAAATTGTACCATATTATAGGTACAAGTTTGGGTTGTACCATAGAAGGATTTTGAAAAAGTGTAGGTACAACTTAAGGTTGTACCATTAGTATAGGTACAATTTTTAGTTGTACCATAAAGGGATTTGTTAGAAAGTGTAGGTACAACTTAAGGTTGTACCATTCGTATAGGTACAATTTTTAGTTGTACCTTAAAGGGATTTGTTAGAAAGTGTAGGTACAACATAAAGTTGTACCATGGTATAGGTACAAGTTTGGTTTGTACCATAGAAGGATTTTGAAAAAGTGTAGGTACAACTAAAAGTTGTACCATCAGTATAGGTACAATTTTGAGTTGTACCATAAAGAGATTTATTAGAAAGTGTAGGTACAACTTAAAGTTGTACCATTAGTATAGGTACAATTTTGAGTTGTACCGTAAAAGAATTTTGAGAAAGTGTAGGTACAACTTAAGGTTGTACCTTTAGTATAGGTACAAGTTTGGGTTGTACCTTAGAAGGATTTTGAAAAAGTGTAGGTACAACTTAAATTTGTACCATGGTATAGGTACAAGTTTGGGTTGTACCATAGAACGATTTTTAGAAAGTGTAGGTACAACTTAAAGTTGTACCATGGTATAGGTACAAGTTTGGGTTGTACCATAGAAGGATTTTGAGAAAGTGTAGGTACAACTTAAAGTTGTACCATGGTATAGGTACAAGTTTGGGTTGTACCATAGAAGGATTTTGAGAAAGTGTAGGTACAACTAAAAGTTGTACCATTAGTATAGGTACAATTTTGAGTTGTACCATAGAGGGATTTGTTTGAAAGTGTAGGTACAACATTAAGTTGTACTATAGTGTATAGGTACAATTTTTAATTGTACCATAGAAGATTTTTAGGAAAGTGTAGGTACAACTTTAAATTTAGTGTAAAGGTACAACTCTAGAAAGTGAAGGTACAATCTTTAGGAAACACGGCTCATCTCACGGGCGTGACATGACCCGTGACAATCAAAGAGTAGTTTTCAATTTCCAGACAATCACACGGCTTATTCTCACGGCCGTGAGAATAAACAGATGAGCCGTGAGAAGTACAGCATTCAAATCCAAAACACGGCTCATCTCACGGCCGTGATAATGTCGAAGGCAACCCGTGAAACCCTCTGGGAAACTGAGACTTGCGTTTTTACATCCACGGCCTATCTCACGGCCTATCTCACGGCCGTGATATTTCCAGAATTACATATCCAAACCCACGTCTTCTTTCACGGCCGTGGGATTTCCAGAATTGGCCGTGAGATTTCCAGAAATAGTCTGCATAGACATGCACCTGCACAACTAACTCTTGTACTTATTATAATGGTGTAAGTAACATAATATACTGTTTGTGAAAACTACAAGCTTATGAAAAGATGAGTCATAATGTTCTTTGAAGCTTGACACGAGCATTACATAGATCCTTCTCTAGTAACTGTACATCATATCAGATGAGATACCCTGTTAACAAAAAGTAAAAAGCAGTCAAAGCTTTACATTTGTCTTATAAAACAAACATCCATAACACGATTAAATTTGTCTAATTAATGCTTAAGTTTAGATGCATGTAGCCCACACTGGTGCATCATAATATTCTAATTGGAAAACATACAAGCACAAAAGCAAACACACATAGCTAAGTACTAAGGACTTTGGTTGGCTCATCTTCACTGCCCATCTTTCTCGTTAGTGTTCTCGTCCTCGTCTTTGTTTTCCTGGATTTGCTCATCTTCATTGTCCTCGCTAGAGTCACTGCTGTCTTCCTCATTGGTCCCTTTGACCTCTTGATTTTTTTCCTTGTTTTGGTCATCGCCATTGCCCTCGTCGTCCTCTTCACTGCTGTCTTCCTCATTGGTCCCTTTGTCCTCTTCAATGCTTTCCTTGTTTTTTTCCTCTCCTTTCTCCTCTTGATTTTTTTCCTTGTTTTGGTCATCGCCATTGCCCTCGTCGTCGTCCTCTTCACTGCTGTCTTCCTCATTGGTGTCACTGTCCTCTTCACTGCTTTCCTTGTTTTGTTCCTCTCCTTTCTCCTCTTGATTTTTTTCCTTGTTTTGGTCATCGCCATTGTCCTCGTCGTCCTCCTCTTCACTGCTGTCTTCCTCATCGGTCCCTTTGACCTCTTCAATGCTTTCCTTGTTTTGTTCCTCTCCTTTCTCCTCTTGATTTTTTTCCTTGTTTTGGTCATCGCCATTGCCCTCGTCGTCGTCCTCTTCACTGCTGTCTTCCTCATCGTTCCCTTTGACCTCTTGATTTTTTTCCTTGTTTTGGTCATCGCCATTGCCCTCGTCGTCGTCCTCTTCACTGCTGTCTTCCTCATCGGTCCCTTTGACCTCTTCAATGCTTTCCTTGTTTTGTTCCTCTCCTTTCTCCTCTTGATTTTTTTCCTTGTTTTGGTCATCGCCATTGCCCTCGTCGTCGTCCTCTTCACTGCTGTCTTCCTCATCGTTCCCTTTGACCTCTTGATTTTTTTCCTTGTTTTGGTCATCGCCATTGCCCTCGTCGTCGTCCTCTTCACTGCTGTCTTCCTCATTGGTGTCATTGTCCTCTTCACTGCTTTCCTTGTTTTGTTCTTCTCCTATGTCCTCTTGATTTTTTTCCTTGTTTTGCTCATCGTCATTACCCTCGTCATCCTCTTCACTTCCCTCTTCATTGATCTCCTCGGTTGGCCTAGGAGATAGTTCCCAAGGTCTTGAGAATTGTTCGTAGTCAATCCTCAAGGACCTCAAAAACCGATAATCACACGCTCACTAAACCATATACATAACCTCAATCTCACATCGGTTCACAATTACATGGGGTTCAACCCAAAACCGATAATCACACGCTTGCTAAACCATATACATAACCTCAATCTCACATCGGTTCACAATTACATGGGGTTCAACCCAAAACCGATAATAAAACGCTCATTCAACCATATACATAACCTCAATCTCACATCGGTTCACAATTACATGGGGTTCAACCCAAAACCGATAATAAAACGCTCACTAAACCATATACATAACCTCAATCTCACATCGGTTCACAATTACATGGGGTTCAACCCAAAACCGATAATAAAACGCTCACTAAACCATATAGATAACCTCAATCTCACATCGGTTCACAATTACATGGGGTTCAACCCAAAACCGATAATCACACGCTCGCTAAACCATATACATAACCTCAATCTCACATCGGTTCACAATAACATGGGGTTCAACCCAAAACCGATAATCAAACGCTCATTCAACCATATACATAACCTCAATCTCACATCGGTTCACAATTACATGGGGTTCAACCCAAAACCGATAATAGGGAATGATTTTTTGAATCTCAAGGCCAAGTCTCACGCCCATGAGAATTTACAAAGTGGCCGTGAGATATCCATCATACATATCCAAAACACGGCACATCTCACGGCCGTTATACTGTCGAAGGCAACCCGTGAAACTGTCTGGAATCTCACGGGTGTGAGATGGTCCTTTCAAGACCGTGAGATTCAGGTTTTTTGAATCTCAAGGCCCAGTCTCACGGGCGTAAAATTACCATCATTAAGCCGTTATAAAATCCCATCTCACGGCCGAGTCTCACGCCCATGAGAATTTACATAGTGGCCGTGAGATGTCCATCATTCATATCCAAAACACGGCTCATCTCACGGCCGTGATACTGTCTCAGACAACCCGTGAAACTGTCTGGAACTCCACCTTTGTATGGAAAAATCTCACGGCCTCTCTCACAGCCGTGATATTTCCAGAATTACAAATCCAAAAACACGCCTGCTTTCAGGTCCATTTTCAACCATTTTTCGGTATATGATCATGCATAATTTTTCCCTTGTCGACACATTAAACATAATATAGAGAAAAAATAACATCACTGAATAATGCTTCATTCATTACTTCATTGTAATTTCAACAGTTTCCTAAACTTCATTCAACATCTACATTCACTAAAATTCATTCAACATCTACATTATCCTAAATGTCAATCAACATCCACATTAACTAAACTCTACATTAACATCACAAGTCTCAATGCTTCTTAGACTTTCTACCCTTTTTCTCCCCATGCGCATGCAACGGCTTTCTTCCTCGATTGAGTAAGTTTGTCTTGAAATTCACCTTCTCGGTCTCAATTTGGGCAGGTCTTGCATGTCTCTCAAATATTCATCGGATTGTGTCTTAACTGTAGCTTTCACCTCATTCAGATCCGTAGTGAGCAAGTACATTGTAAGTTGTGCCCGCTCATAGTCACTATGGAACTGGTCAAGCTTCTTGGAATATCGATCTGGATCCAGCAAGTAATTGCTGACAAATAGTCCACAATCAAATCTGTAATATAACAAATAATTATCATGGTCATGATGCGAACAAATAATTATCGAACTTAATTAGAACAGTGCACGATTGAACAACAACAAAGGGTACCCATTTGGTTGGCAAGCAACATCCTGGCGATATCTAACCACGAAGTCCACAAATGAAAACGCCCCACAGATATCATCCTTAAGCAACCAATCTAGACCCAATTTCTGCAAATGAAAACATCCACCTCATCGATATATAACGACAAAGTCGGCAAATGAAAAACAACTAACAACTAAGCAATAAGTAAAGCTTGAAAACTTGAAGAACAAGAAGCAAACCAGTTTCTGCATCCTTGCATCATATTCTTCATTATGAGTTCCTCGTAATGAGTCCCAGATTTCGATTTCTTTGGCTTCCATGTTAAAGACCGCCAGATAGAAGTGCTTCAACGTGAGGTTGAAAATTGGGACATGAATCTGAAATAATGGACAAACAAACAATAATTATCAATTTAACATAGGAGGGTGAAGCCATTTCCTTTTAGAAAACAACATTACAACATACCTTACTGCAGTAAAGTAGCTCACCAATACAGTATCGCTCATGTATCTTATATGAACGCATCTTAGCCATAAATTGCTCCTCGTTGCAATGACTCGCACGCTCCTAGAAAAATAAAACACAGTCACCCACACAAGCTACATGCAACAAAAAATAGATTAATTTCATGACAAGAATAGACAAAGCAGACAACTGTACCGAAACTGAAGGTGGAAAGAACCAAGACAAGCCACCAGTGCGACCACAACTCCGTTCTTCTAGTGTCTTGCACAGACACGCCATTTCTATAATCTAATGCATCATCATCACATATACCAAAGTCAGCAATACACGTTCAATCTACTAAATTACACACATAAATGAACTTACCCTTGTTGAAATTTTGGTCCTTGGCAAAAGCTCGACAAAATCTTCACGTGACAAGGAAAGAACCCCGCCACCAACACTAACCAATGTGTCACTGTTATACAATACCAAGTTCAAACAACACAACATTAGAATAAGCAAATACCAAAAACATCCTACAAATATGATCCAATTTTACTTGTAATGATTTCGGGAGGTACCTTTCGGGAAACTCACTACTAAAAGCAAATTGAAGCATCTTTACTGCCTCCAGAGTCAATGGTGTCTCAACAACAAAGGGAGGAGCACGGTACAAAGGTTGTGCTTTCTTAGCTCTGGGATTTGCCCGTTCGAATGGAGAGAGCACATACAAACTAGGCTTCAATTTAGACACACTACGTAGTGCACCTCCCTTTCGCCCCTTTCTTGTTCAAAAACATAAAAAAACAAAACCAGTTCATTAGTAACCACACCATAAGAACCAATAATTAGAAAAATTAATCAAGTGAAATACCTTCACAGCCTTGGAACAACCATCATTAGCAGCAACACTTTCATCACTCAACAATATGAATTTCTCAACTTGCGACGCTTTAGGCTGCTTGCAAGGAGACTTTTTCACAACTTTCACAGAAGGAGATTCAGAACATCTCTCATCTCCAATTTCCCCCTCAGCTTCTCCCGAATTCTCAACTTTGGCAGTCTTGACACATTCCAAGGTAGGAGAAATGGGTTCCCTAGGTTTTTCAACCTCACCCTTCTGATCGTTCTTTTTCAACTCAGCTGTAGGAGAAATGGGTTCCCTAGGCTGCTCCCTTGACAACGGATCACCTACAGTTGCTTTCACTGCCTCTATAAGGGACTTCACTGCAGTACCGATTTCGTCTCTAAAAGCCCGAAATTCGTTCTCCATTTTCACAACCCGGCTCATTAGCTCATTATCTCTAGAAGCAGCATCACCCATTGCCACTCTAAATTCTTGACCAAAGTTGTCAATTCTACCCTCCATGGTACTAAACCGAGCATCAATACGCTCATAGAGAAGTAGCTCATCCCCGTCGGGTTTGTGCCGTTTCCCATCTACTTCTCCCCGTTTCCTTGGAGGTGATTTCAAACCGGCATCCTCAGCTGATCTTTTCCCCGAACTGCTGGAAACCTATAAATTAATTAAAAAGGGAACCAAATGTACCATTAGCATGCTCCAACTTGTCAAAAAAATCAAATATACTATCAATCTTACCACTTTTGTTAACAATAACTCCACGTCTCCACTCCCCCAACTCATCAAATCCAAACTCCCATCAACGGTTTGGAAAATACCATTTGCATGCTCCAAGAATATTAACTACAAAAAAAAAAATACTATAATCAACATGATGATTAATCATTACAAATATGTAGAAAGTCGGGATTAACAATTATTTACCTCCAAAAACAGCAAGCAACCCGGTATATACTCTCTTTTAGAAGCATTATGGTCGCAGATGCATTTGACCAATTCATTGAAGCAAAAGGATGCCCAATTCTTCTTCGGAATGTCTGCAACATCGGTGACAGCGTATACCGAAGACAAGGAAATGTCCTCTCTTCTAGTTGGTACTAATAGCACCCCCATTACGTACAAAATAAACATTTGAAGAAATAGATCGTCGCTATCTTTCATCTTCGACAACTCCTTCTTCATTAAGCTTGTGGAAATCGCCTGTCGGCCACATTCACGTGTCGAAAACACTCTAAATGGTTCCAGTTCCTCTGATCTTCCCTCCACTTCTTCACCATTCAAGATGATATCAGTACCTCCCTCAGGCACACCCATAATTCGCTCGAAATCTTTGGCCGAAATATGCACTTCCAACCCATACGCCTTAATTGTGCTTTCTTCCAGATTAAAGCTCTTCACAAGTTTCTCCAACAACTCACGTTGTAGCTTTCTTGCTTTGACATCAAGAATACGACCAAAGCCACATCTCCTAATGGCCTCTGATTGACAAGCCTCTAAATTTGAGACTACTGAGAATACTTTCCTAGGAGAACATCGCGTGCTGAAAATTTGATGCCTCTTCGTCTTCATTATAGAACAATTTTAGCAAACTGCAAAATTAAAACAACAGAAAAATTATAAGCATGCCTTGAAACACGAATTATAAGCATGCCGAAGAGTACAAACAAAATACAAGTTCTAACTACCAGAAGAACTGAAAACCCCCTACATCAACACCTGAGTACACTAATTAACCATGAAAACACCCAGCTTTCATTAAATTTCACCCAAAATGCAAAATCTCACGGCCGTGACATGACCCGTGAGAAGCAAAGAGAAGTTTGCATATCTCCAGACAATCACACGGCTTATTCTCACGGCCGTGAGAATTTACAAAGGGGCCGTGAGAATTTACAAAGGGGCCCGTGAGAATTTACAAAGGGGCCGTGAGAATTTACAAAGGGGCCCGTGAGAATTTACAAAGGGGCCCGTGATAATTTACAAAGGGGCCCGTGATAATTTACAAAGGGGCCCGTGAGAATTTACAAAGGGGCCCGTGAGAATTTACAAAGGGGCCGTGAGATGCCCATCATCCATATCCAAAAACACGGCTCATCTCACGGCCGTGACACTGTCGAAGGCAACCCGTGAAAACCTCTGGGAAACTGAGAAGTGTGTTTTTACATACACGGTCTCTCTCACGGCCTATCTCACAGCCGTGATATTTCCAGAATTACATCCACGGTCTCTCTCACAGCCGTGATATTTCCAGAAACCACACACAACTTACAACTTTTGAGAGCTAAATAACATGACCACGAGCATAGCCACTAAGCTTTCCATAACCCATGACACCACCATAAACACTCGCTCTATTTCCATCCAAACTGGCTAAAACTGAAGTCACCCTGATTTCATGAAATAGTTCTTGACTAACACACTCAATTGCACCTTTCATGCAGCCAAGCAAGACCCTTCAATTAACAGTCCAAAATGTAATCAACAAGCAACGGTAACGACACTACAAACTGAAAATAATCAAACTGAGTATGAACTTTCCTATTCGATTTGCCTCCATAAAACACAAATCAAGTCTCTCCAATCAAAAACCCATTCCTTACATCCATAAAACCCAATCAAGACCAAAGAACTAAAGAAGCAAGCAGAACAACCCCAGCACAGTTATTCTCTTCAGTTTGAAAGCAAAGGCAACAACGAAATGAACAACCCCAGCACAGTTTATGGGATTATATAAACCAAGACAGCTTCCTAGTTGACACTGAATCCTCCATTCACAAATACCTCCTAGGTCACATCAACGATCTGTGTGAGGAATGAAGTTATATGGTGGATGGCCACAACTATTTGCACAAAAAAGTGCAGACTTTCTGAAGCTTCATCAATCACGGAATGACTAAAGATGCCCCCATCTCAATCAAACTCGGCCGTGACAAAATACAGCACAACCAAGAACTACACTTGAGAGAGCTTCAATACTCATTGCACAAGACGTTAAAGCTAAAGAGATAGACAAACCAAATCACAGAAGAAGACACTGGAAAAGATGGAGCACATCAGAATTCCCACTTCACACAACTGATAAAACCGAGAGAGGGAAAGGAATATTGCATCTTATATCACCATATCCAATTGAGAATGCACATGAAGAAAGCAGTGGAGAAGCTTCAATTTCAATCCCAAATGGTTACACAGAATTGAGAAATTCTCTCTTCTACTTCCATAGTTCAATTTGGTAAAACGAGCATGGAATTTCAATCCTATGATTTGGCAACCGATCCTTAGTAGACAACTTGACATTTCCAGAGAAATAAGTCAGACATTCAAAGACACCATTATTGTACTCGAAGCTGCTCCAACAAATGCTCTAGAAGCTAGAAATTGAATGTTTATCAAAGGGAGATAAGAATTTCAGCCACTTACATCGAATGAATGACTGAGTCGTCGTTTCAAATCGGAAATCGAATGCTTTATCACCCAATTCTCGCTATTGCAGGAGTTCTCCTACCCGGCGCTAGTTGACTCGTCGTTGTCGATTGGGCTTTTCGAGTCTTTGATTCCTTCTGAGTCTTCCTCCAGTAAAAGAGTCTCTGCCACCTTCAGAATTCAAGTCCTCTTTGTCGTCGCCACTGCTCACCCCCTTTACTATCTACGAACAGACCCACCGCGAAACACAATCCCAGGAGAGGAAAGTTGAAAAACGATCAGACCCACCGCAAAACACAATCCCAGGAGAGGAAAGTTGAAAAACGATCAGACCCACCGCACAATCTCACCGTTTCCGTCGCCGATGCTCAAGCCCTTCAATATCGACGAAGAGACCCACCGCGGAAGAGCACAGTTCACAATCGCGAAAGGGTTCCCCCCAATTTCTTTCTTCTCACAACGTCGCTGTCGCCCTAGATGCAGGTTCGCCGTCGCCGTCGCACTATTTCAAATGCAGGTTCGCCGTCGCCGCGGAAGAGACGCTCTGAAATTCCACCTCGGAAGAGAAGCTCTGAATTTCGACGAGCTCGATCGCCTTTTTTTTTTATGCAGTGAAGGGTTTCTGTTTTGATGCAGAGCTCGATCGCCTGGATTTCAATTTTTTTTAAAATGATTGTGTAATGAACCGGTGCAACAGGTTACCAGTCCACAAGTGAAAATAATAATAATTAAATAATTTCAATCCAATGGCTGATATTTTATAACAAGATCTAATGGCTCTAAGTATATTAAAGCATGGGTACTATATAGCATACTAAAATGCCTCTGGAGCTTATCCTGCTTAATCATTGAAGCTCAATTGAAACCCAACATCAAAGTAACCATACAAATTAAAGTGAGCAATCCTAATTACCAATCGACCAATTCACCCTCATACTAAATCACCGAAATTCTTTTTGGTACTTAACCAAAACAATAACACACCTGTATGCAAATTAGGGATCCCAACCATTACCATGTAAATCCAATTTCAAGGAATCTAACATACGAATAAAGAAACTAATCGAAATTATTAAAGCAAATGTACTCCAACCATGCTATAGAAGAGGAGAAGATCATCAATAGGAGGTGGAAGACAAATCGGCATCTCAAGTTCTGAAATTGCAGTCTGTGGAGGCTGCAGGTTCCTCGGTTTGGGAAGAGTTAGTCAAGCCGCCTCATGCGTCTTGCCGGTGGATGATCCTGAAAGAAGCTTGATGGTAAGTTCTTCGGTTCTAAAAGGCACTTCTTCTTTGAAATTCCAGGTCGATGAATCCTAAGTCACCAGCAGTGGGAGTGCTTAGAAAGCTAATCTAGTGTCCGGCCAAACATTATTCATCATGCATCAATCATCAACTTCATCACCTACCTACACATAGCTTAAAATAGGACTTCTTAACAAACCTACACATTATAGCATTGCTGGCAGTTCAATAGTTCATCTGCAAAAAAGGAAATTCAAGAGATGATTACTTGAAAGCAAATCATCAATGGAGCTTCGAGAAGAAAAATTAGAGCAACCAAGTTCTAAAACTGAGATCGGAGCTGCTAATGGTGATCGTATATGCAACCTACATACCCCCATTTGGGTATGAACTCCCATTTTCTTGGAAAAGGTAACCCATGGATACTGGTTATAACAAATCATAGACCAAGACAGTGGAAACTGCAGTCCCACGGTCAGTCAAAACTCGAGCACTTTAGCTTGATATCCACTAACCGTTAGAAAGCAAATATAAAAAATCTAATAGATTGGACTTTTCTAGTAGAGGATTTACTAACTATCAAAGCAGCAAAATGAACCCCAACAGGCAATGCACCACTGGAAGATGGAGAAGAGGAGCAAGCGTAAGAGTTTGCTACCTATTTTTTTGGTTTCTTTAGAGTTGTATTCGAGCTGAAATATCAATTGTACATGAGCCCATCAATCCCACCATGCTACACCTTTTTCCCAGCAGAGAATCATCTATCACTGAGCTGCAGCCACATCAAAACTCCATACGCGTTCCTCCCAACCGATTTCGCACAACATAGTTCCCTTATTTTGCAACTGAAACCAATGACAAAGCATTAGCATCGAACCCCAGTAAAAGGTTTAATAATTTACTTAAAAACTGAACGCACACATGAAAAATTAATAGCAACATATTGTGAAGTTCTCATCAAAGTATGAATTACCGACCCGAGAACAACAAACATATTCATAACATAGAGATACAAATGACTAAAACCAACATGAACTTTCAAGTCATGACTCATGTGTGGTTTCCAAGCATACATCTTTTTATGCAAAATAACAAAATCATTAGTGGCAGTAACAGTAGTGCATGATAGGAAAGCATTTGGTAATACCAGATGGCAACTCAATTGTCAAATGAATGGAAAATCAGCACAACAAACTTACAGTAAGGAACTTATACAAAATAACCCAACAAAAGGAACAATTGTCGGACACCACTGAACCACCAATCCCTGACAAAGCTTATCATCCTAAACAAAGAAGCTACACACAGAGGCAACATAGACAAATCCTCTAAACTCAACTTCCCATCTCAGATCGTCGAGCAATAATAAGCAAAGAAAAAAAACAACAACCCTCGCAATAAGAAAGAACATAAAACACCTTGTTCACCACAAATTTACACCCTACGACCTGTAGTTGATTTTTGTGAGAAGAATTAACCTTGGTAAGCAGAGCCATTTCCAGTGCTGCTTGGGGGAGACACAAAGCAGAACGATAGGAAAAACTATCACCCTCCAGTCACTCTCTTGCTCTCCATGTTCCTAGAACTACAGTTGCTAGAGCTTCGCAGGGAACGGAATCAGCATCCAGCAAACTAAGAAGACAGGAAGTGGACTTCAGGAAGGCAGAACACCAAGCATGCAATTAGAAAGAAGAGGAACAAAAAAGTGTAGACTGAAGTAAGAAAAGGTTCTAAAAACGAACATGGCACATGTAAGGAAAGCTGAAGGAGAAGGAGAAAGCAGCAGAAGGACTGAAGTACAAAACTTAAACCATGCATAAAAACGATGTGGTAGCCTAATGTGAAACAATTCAAAGATCCAAGAACTCTGCAATTGACACGAAAAGTTCCTAGATAAAACTTAAAGAAGCATCAAACATTTTATCTGCAACATGACGTGGCAGTTAGGTAATCCATTCGTGGGATATATGTTCATGGTTTGTATAAGTTACACGATTCAGGCTACGAAGGATTATGTGCTCTTTGACCAAGAATAGCGAGCAAGAGGTAGATATAACAACAAAGGATGCGAGTATCCAATATGAGAGATAAAGTAACAATAACGCGAAACAAGTACAGAACCTGAGGACCTGGGTCGTTTACGAATCCTCCCTTCCTCTTCCAAAAAGCTCGAGATAGCTCCAGATCTACTCCAGGACCGTCAAATCCCTCTCTTGATCGCTCTTACTGTCCTCTTTAGGTACACCTTGGCCAATCTTTTCGGCTTCCTCTCCGATCCCTGGTTCTCACAGAACAAATTCAAAATTGAGAAGTGGAGAAAGAAACAAATTCATCGCAGTTTTTTTGGGAGAAATCTGAATGAGATGGGAGCAAAAGGAGGTTGAGTAAAGAGAAAACATAAACGTGCTGGGTAAAAGAAATAGTGCAAAGAGATGAGTTTCTTTTTCCTCGTTTACATCTCCAACTCACCCATGTCTCTCTCCTTTCGGCTTCCTCTCCGATCCCTGGTTCTCACAGAACAAATTCAAAATTGAGAACTCGAGAACGAAACAAATTCATTGCAGTTTTTTTGGGAGAAATCTGTATGAGATGGGAGCAAAAGGAGGTTGAGTAAAGAGAAAACAGAAACGTGCTGGGTAAAAGAAATAGTGCAAAGAGCTGAGTTTCTTTTTCCTCGTTTACATCTCCAACTCACCCATGTCTCTCTCCTTTCTCTGGAAGGAGAAGTCCCTGACCCCCATCAAATGACCCAGAAAGCACTGGATAGAGGAAAGTTCCCCCGAGCTCCACAAAAGTACATCTACAGATCGTGGAGAAGCCGTATGAACCCACCGCTGGTGACCGGACTCGGAGCGCCGCCATTTCAGACTCGCTCCACCGTGAAGAAGAGCTGCCTAGTATACCATCGACTCCCGTCAATCCCTAGCGCAAAAAGAAAGGAGTAAAACAAATCAAAAATTAGAGATGAAGAGCTAGCTGATGGAGAGACTGCGAGAGAGAAAGAAGTCCACATCAAAACTCACCCGAAGCACTCGCTCCCCGTCAATCGCGTCAGCTGGGTTTGTCTTCCCGTCAATCGCAGCAGCTGGGCACACCGTGAAGAAGGCCTGCTTGAGAATGAGTAGAAGATCGATTCCATGGAGTCCTCCCTGGTTGCGCACAGAAAACAGACGGAACGGGACTACGGGGAAACCGGCACTGCAAATAGAGGGAGAACACAAAAGTCAATAGAAAGAGAGAGGAAAGGGCGAAATACAAATTGGAAGGAGAAAGAAGAAGAGGATATCTACAGTGCGGCACCCAAAGAAGAAGTCCATATCAAAACTCACCCAAATCAAGCGGAACCCAAAAAATGGAGTGCCGAAAGAGAGACCGGGAGAGCGATCTCATCGTAAATCGGAGCGCCGTCGTTCCAACATCAACCCATCGTTAAAATAACCCAGCAAGCATATCGTTGACTACCGTCTATCCCTAAAGTCTCCAGAAAACTGATAAAGAGTTGATCGCTCTTAACCTCGCCAGCATCGGTCGTCCGCTTCCTTACACTTCTTGTGGACGCCATTTTTGGAGAGGGGAAGAGAGAGAGAGAGAGAGAGAGAGAGAGAGAGAGAGAGAGGGAGAGGGGA
The DNA here is from genome assembly GCA_946122785.1 of Linum tenue. Lineage (NCBI taxonomy): Eukaryota > Viridiplantae > Streptophyta > Magnoliopsida > Malpighiales > Linaceae > Linum > Linum tenue. The sequence continues at coordinate 74,417,585 of CAMGYJ010000005.1, read as the reverse complement.
AGAGATGAGGTGAGAGACGGGAGAGAAGGGAGTTGGAGAAGGAGAGGCTTTGGAGGTTTCTGGTCGAAGGCGCAGGTAGAGAGAAGGGAGAGAAGGTGAAAAGGAAGAGGGTCTTTTTAGCTTCTAGCAGCACCGGGTTTTTACCCTCTCTCCTTTGAGTCCTCTCTCGTAAAAGCCTAAAAGGCTTTCTCTTGCTCCCTGTCCCTAACATCTCGAGACCACCACCAAGAACTGAGCTTCCATTTCTTTTTCCAGCAGGGTCGAGTCAAATCCCTGTCTCGTACCAGTAGCCCTGAGAGAGAAGAAGGTCTGCGAGAAAAGACAGCCAGAGAAAGGGGAGGAAATCTAACCTGCTCCGCAGGCAACGCGCTCAGCTTTGCAAAGCAACGCGCAAAAGATCCCGTCCAAGCTAATAAAAACCGGAAAAAAACACTGCTGGCCCAAAACAACACACTGAAAAAAGCCACGGGGCCCACGTACAGGTAAACAACCAATTAGGGGAGACTGCACAGTAATTTTAGGTCTAAATGAATAGTGATCTTCAGTGTATGTATACAGTAGGTATGGTGTCTTTGGAAATAATTCTCTTTAATTCTCCAATGGATACCCTGTGGCCTGTTGAGTGAAGCTTGATCAAAGACTTCGTACAAGGAAAGAAAAGGGAATGCTGGCTATAGAACAAATGAAGAAAGTTTTGACAAATCAAGATGAAAGAAGAATCACGGTGATTGAGCATCAAGATTGATATGCAATGATCATCAATTTGGGAGTATATAATAGAAAGGGTTTTGGGTAGATAGTTCAACATTTCCGTGAAATTCAAAATCGAAATAGAGAGTATTGTCTGGGTTTTAAAAAGAAAAGGAAGAGAGCTAAGGTCAAAGGGATAATTCTGATCAAGTAGCAGGGAGTCACTATCAGTGGCGGATCCAGGGGGTGGCCACCCCGGGCCCCGGCCCAGCCCTCCCCTGGATCCAGAACTAGTGTATCCCTTATGAGTTTATCGATTTAACTATTTAGTCCAGTGTTATTTTATGATAAAATTGTGTGTAATTAGGAAAATGGGTAAGATGAACATATTCAAATCACAACTCTAAATTTAGCATGAAAATTCTAGCTCCAATAATTCTCATATAAAGAAAAGCAAACAATGAAACCTAAAATTCTAAAACGTAAAAGACTAAAAGAAATATGAGGTTTATTCTCTTAAAAAATTACTTGAGCAGCTGTTGAAAATAGGAATTGATTAGTCGATTGTGTTGACATTTGCGCAACAAAATGAACGATGAATTTCTCTCCAATTGGTAAACTATTTTATATTAAAGAGAGTATGCTATTGATGTGGATGTAAACTCTATTATTGATGAATTCACTATATTAAAATTTAAAAGATTTACGTGTACAATTGATATTGTAAAAAAAACTGTGATTTTTTTAATGATATCTAATTTTCTAATGAAATGCGGTCCAGTGCTACGCTGTGTCCTGGATTCGCCGCTGGTCACTATGGGATTGGCTTTGTTTCGTGTAATCCGAAACTCACATCATCATAGTATAATATCAAAGGACTCAATTAGAATGCCTTTGACCGTGGACTAGTTGATACCGATTTTCTCAGTATCAGAACTGTTCTCTTTCGTTTCCTGCACTTTCTTATTTCAAATAACATGTCTCTGTTTTGGTAGAAGTACTCTATTTTTTCAGGTATGAAGAAGGTCTGAAAGAACCTAGATTGGAGTTAGGTGGACGACAAGAGACGTACAAAACACTGCGAATTTGAGTCTACACATTGGAACAGTCTTAATCCAAAAAAAGACTTGGGCCATAAGCCCAATAACTATTCTTCTCTATCTAATTAATTCTGATCGGAATCAATCTCTATTGCACGAACGGATTAGGGCTTGAAGAAGAATCAAAACTCCAAAAAAGCTCTTGCAGTCTCGCGCTCGCCTCACCAACACACCCATGTTGAAAGAGAGGCAAAAAATTGCTTTATGAGGGGGGAAACTGAAAGGATTTTTTTCTTGGTCTCAAGCCCATTGTCTGAAGTGGATAACGTCTGATTGTAAAATCAGTCCCGCAACCTTAAGCCCACCTAATTATTAGCGGTTTGTGGGATTGGGCTCAAGAAAGGGTGCATAACCATGGTTATGCACCCATCAATAACCAAATCTGAACCCTTCATTTAGAAAATCCAGATCTAAGGATGGAGAATTAAAGACTATTTTTATTTTCACTAGCTTTCTTAATTGACTCATATCTTTTTCGTTTTAACTCGGATTTTAATTTTTTTTTGCACAGATGGAACGAGTTCACCGTGCTCTACAAAATGAGATCAATTTTCAATATTTTTTTAGGAAAAAAAATTTTGGGCTCTCGGTACCAACTGCATACCATATGGTATCTTCTTCGTTTTTAATTCGTTTTTGAAAACGTTTGCACAGCAGGGATGAGTTCATCATGATCTACTGGATCTACAAATTTCTGGGTGAACAAATTACAGGACCAAAAAATACCACACAATACCATACAATACCACCTTGGTACGGGGTGGTATTGTATGGTATCTTCTTCGTTTTTAATTCGTTTTTGAAAACGTTTGCACAGAAGGGACGAGTTCATCATGATCTATTGGATCTACAAATTTCTGGGTGAACAAATTACAGGACCAAAAAATACCACACAATACCATACAATACCACCCTGGTACGGGGTGGTATTGTGTGGTATACAATGTTAAAAGTCGTAAATTACAATTAATATACTTCTACTATCATGTATTCAACCATCCTATAGTATTGGTTTGTTCATACCACCATGGTACGTTTTTCAAAACATAGGTATGCTTTTATTTCAATACCAGTCAATACCATATGGTATAGGCTGGTAAAAAATGACTCAATTTTTTTTGTTCGAAAAATATTGTAAAGTGGATATCATTTTGAAGAGCACAATTAATCTGATCTAACTGTGCAAAAAAAATTAAATTTCGACTTAAAATGAGCGAGAAATCGTCCGTCAAAGATTAAAGAGGGAAAAATTAAAAGCTTTCCATGAGAGAGAGGATGTTGATATCATGCTGATGTGGACGGGTTACTCATGGTTACTCACCATAAGGTTACTGACCTGATCCATTCCCGTGGGATTGGGAACGGCTTCACACTAACAATATGCTAGTGAACAGTAATCAGGTTTTCCATTTATATAATTTAATGGGTTAATAGCATTTTGTACTAGGGCTGCTAACCGGTTTTTCGGTTAACGGGTTAACCGATAACCGTACCGGTAACCGCGGTTATCGGTTAACCCGTTAACCGAACCAAACGATAAACGGCTGGGAGTTGTGGGTCTGCCGGTGTACAGAGTCCGATATGGTAAAATACCGTCGGAATTCGGTATTCCGATACCGAAGTGGATTCACTAAATCAGGCAATTTCTTCAGCAAACCCAAACGTCGTCGGCGACTCGGCAACTCAATTCTCAAAACTAAAGTCCAAACAGAAACCCTAAATCCTAAGCAATTAACCTTTCGGCCTTTCCCCTGCTGCCCTACCCTGCCCTGCTGCACGATTGTCGTCTGCCGCCGATCAATCCTCAGCGGCTCAGCTCATCCAATCCGACAGGCGAGAGTAGCTTCGTCGTCTCCGTCTCCGTCGCCGGCAAGAGACAGTCATCCTCTCCGGCCTCCACCAGGCTCTGTTTCCGGCAAAGGCCGACGCTACAGAAGCCGACACCACTCTGCTGTCTCTGCAGTCCTCGGCTTTCGCCAAATCAGAGACGGTGAGTGCTCTCAACTCTCAAGTCTCCCTGCTTCTCTGTTTCCCTGTTTCCCTGCTGGCTGCTACTCTGTTTCCGCCGTTGCCCTGCTTCTCTGCTTCCGCCGGCAAGTCCTTCCGACGTTGCCCTGCTTCTCTGTTTCCGGCAAGTCCTTCCTCCGGTGGCCTGTTACCATGGTCCAATGGATATGTCCACCACTCACCTGTTCAATTCTTGTTGCCTTGCCGAGCAGAGAAGAAAAGCATGGGATCAGAGTTTTTATTTTTTTTTTTGGTCGAAAGGGACGAGGGATTGTCAATTTGTCATTAGTCACTTCTCACTTGTCAGGTCAATAGTGAAGCCGTGAAGGCTGAAGGGACCAGCAGAAGCAAAGCAATAATGCAATATATAAATAACTAATAATTACTTGATTACTTAATTATTTGTTTTCATGTTTTGTAAATTGTAATTCACTAATTTAGTAATTTGTACAATTGTACTTTTGTTCACTTTTTGGTACAGGTCACACCACAAGGTCAAGACTCAAGAGGTGGTCTTTGGTTTATTGTTACTTGAGAAACAAAGTGAAAAATGTAAGTTTAATGTTAATGGTTTATGGTTTGGTTTGGGTGATTTTTGTTTTTTGACATGTCGACAATGGCATTTTAATGATTTTTATTTTTTTATGATTATTTACTTTTTGTTATAGGACAAAACCTTCTCGTCCTCGTAAAGGAGATGGTCCGAAAAAAAGTGGTTCAGTTCCTCCTCGAACCACTTCCAAAAAATTGGGTACTCGTGTTGGAGTTGCAGAAGGGAATCAAGGGAATGTCTCATCTAGTACACCTACACCTACCACAGGCATTGAATCTGCACCTGCTACTACTACTGCAACACCTGCAGTTGCTACGCCAGCGGATGGAGTTGGTGAGCCCAAGAAAAATGTCAAGGGACCGGGAAGGAAGAAGAGATCCCCGTGGTGGGATTATTATGATGATGCTGTGGTGGATGACTACCCATATGGTAAATGCAAACAGTGTGGAACTCTGATAAAAGCTCACTCGATCAATAACGGGACTACTGGTTTGAAAAACCATCACTTGTCATGCGAGAGAAAGAGGAAGGAAGCCAGTGGTCAATCACTATTGAATTATCAGCCTGGGGATGGTGAGGTAGGCTCTCTTACTCCATGGAAGTTTGATCAACAAAAAGCTAGAACTGCATTAGCTGTAATGATCATCTTGGATGAGCTGCCATTTCGCTTTGTTGAGCATGAAGGGTTTAAGAGATTTATGGCGGTAACCCAACCATTGTTTGTGATACCTGGAAGACAGACAATAAGGCAGGATTGTTATATAATATTTTTGGAGAAAAAGGAGTTGTTATCTGAGTTCTTCAAATCCAAGTGCAAAGGAAGAATTTCTATCACCACAGATACATGGACTTCTGATAACAACCAGAACTTCATGTGTGTAACTGCTCATTTCATTGGGAGTGACTGGAAGCTGCAGAAGAGGATCATTAGCTTTGTTCCCATCACTAGTCACAGTGGGAAGGATATTGCAGAAAAATTGGCAGAGTGTCTACAAGATTGGAAAGCACAACATTTGTTCTCCATTACCATGGATAATGCTTCTTCTAATGATGTTCTTATAGAGTGTATGAGAACAAAGATGAAAGAGTGGGGAACAGATTTGCTTGGTGGGAAGTATTTGCAATTTCGATGTGTGGCACATATAATCAATTTGGTTGTGTCAGATGGGTTGAAGGAGGTTGGAGTTGCTGTAGAAAGGGTTCGAGATTGTGTGAAATGGGTGAAGTCATCACCAGGTAGAAGTGCAAAGTTCAAATCTGCCATTGAATATCTACAAATGGATGGAAGAAGACTTGTATCTTTGGATGTTCCAACTAGGTGGAACTCAACTTATTTGATGTTGGAATCTGCTGAAAGGTTTGAGCTTGTTTTTAACTTCTTGCATGCGAGCCCCAATGATTCTGCTTTTCGGGACTATGTGGACTCAAAGAGAGGTCCTCCAACTAAGGAAGATTGGAGCAGTATTCGGCGGCTAATGAAGTATTTGAAGTTCTTTTATGAGCTCACCTTACGGGTATCGGGTATGTGAACAGAATTCCACCTATTCAAATTCATGGTTTTTACTTTTATTAACTTGTAATATGTGAATAATTTGTTGTTATTTTTTGATGTATTAGGAACATCTTATGTGACTGCTCATACTTTCTTCAAAGCTATTGCTGACATCTATGAAGTGATAGCACTTTTTAAGAAAGACAGAGATGTAGAGATACAGCGGATGGCAGAAAGAATGGAGGCAAAGGTACGAAAGTATTGGTTTGAGAATGATGATGATGATGAGGTGGAGAACCTAAGGATAAATAGACTGGTTTACATGGCTTGTGTGCTAGATCCTAGGCGTAAATTGGCTTATTTGTCTTGGATGTGGGGTAAGATGTATGGGAAGAAGAAAGGAGATGATTTGGTGAAAGATGTGAGTGCAGAGATGACTGCAATGTTTGAGGTTTACATATTGAAGTATGCACCTCAACCCTCCGAGCCTACTGTTGAGGCCATTCCTAGTGTTGATGATGGATTTGCATCTTATGGAGGGACATTTGATGCTGAATTCAAGAAGATGAGAAAGGAGCAACTTCAGATGGGGATTCGAGGTTTTTCTGAGCTAGACATCTACTTAAGAGATGCTAATGATGCTATTAACGAGGATGATAATGATATGAAGTTTGACATCTTGCTGTGGTGGAGTAAGAACGGCGTTAGATATCCTATTCTTTCCCAGATGGTTAAGGATATCCTAGCTGTTCCAGTCTCCTCTGTTGCCTCAGAGGCCGCTTTCAGTTGTGGAGGTCGAGTGCTCAGCCCGTTTAGGTCTTCGTTGAGCCCCATCATTGTAGAGGCTTTGATTTGTGCTGAAGATTGGATAAGGTTTGAAGGAGGGAAGAAAGCAGAAAAAGTTGATGATAAAGAAGATGAAAATCAAGACCAAATCGATTATGAAAGTGGTAAGAAATAAGAATTCATAATTTAATTTATTTTTAAGTATTCCTTTACTCATTTCCCATTAATATATTATAAGATGAATTCTAAGTTCTAACAATTTGTATTTTTTATTATACTTAGTCACTACTAACTTCCAAGCTCGAATGGAAAGTGCTACTGTCATGCCACGTGAAGGTGACAAACAAGGTTTACCTGTTGTGCTGGAGGAGGAGGAGAAAGATGAAGAGCAGGAAGATTCAGACGAGGATGAGGAAGACCAAGATGAAGAGGATGATGGTGATGATACCCTTCGCACCACTTTGAAGCAACAAGGTTTTGTTGATGTTGATGGTACAGGTCCTAGTGGCAAGTGAGGAACTAGTGATTCTATTTTTTATCGTCATTTTTAGAACTTAATTCAAACATTTAGAAGAAGCATGGTAGACTGCTCCCTTTGGAATTATAGCTACGTGGTACTTACTATTATAAAACTATAATGCTATTTTTTATCTTCATTTTTTGGTATTTGCTATTCGGAATTCACTTGTTGAATTACAGGTTTTTTCTCTCCATATAATCATATAATCATTAAATCATATTTGTCTTCTTCTTTGTTGGATTACAATTTAGTTTACAACGAAACAATTAAACTTAACTAAATATATTGCTCATGGGATGGGACAGACCATTAGTCCATTACAACGAAACAATTAACTTAAAGTATTAAACAATTACATGATTACAACGAAACAATTACAGGTTAACAATTAAACTTAAACAATTACAACTAAACAATTACAGGGAAACAATTAAACAATTAAACATATATATTTGTCTTCTTGTCTCATGGGACTCGAGTACTCGACAATTACAACGGTGAGCAATTTGGGACAGACCGACACCGACAGACCGACAGGCGACAGACAGACATGACATTTAATGAGGCAGCCTGCTGCTTTCGGTATTTCGGGACACCGTTTCCCAAACCGAGACCGTCCCATTCGGCAGGCGGTATACCGATAGCAAACGGTATCGGCTAACGGAGGCTGGCTAGGGAAATCCGGTATAACCGAAACCGGATAAACGGTTACCGGTAAACCGTAAACCGTACCGATCCCACCCCTATTTTGTACCCTTCTACTATTGTAGATTAACAAACGTACCCCTCTACTAATTTTTTGCATGAACATACCCTTTTAGTATTAAAACGTAACAAATATACCCTTCTGTCTAATTTTCTGTTAAATAACCGTTTAATGGATTGTATAATGATCCAAGTACCCTTCATTAACTCATGAAAACTCCTTAGTTCGAATTTAATTATTTTATATTCCTAAAAATTAAAAGCTACGGAAACTCCCAACCCTTCTAACCCGACATAACCTTTCCTCACTGCGCCATTGACGAAAGCACCATTGGAAGGTTTTCATCAATGTAAAGAAACCAACTCATAGATCTTTCAAATGACAAGCGCATTCCATACTTGGTAAAGTCAACAAATGCGCACAATTCATAGATCTTTCATTCTTCATTAAACAAAGCTTGCTATTACAACACAGCCGACATCCATCGAAACCCTAAAACTGAAACATAGATCCTCACAGTATGAACAAGCAGGTCACACAAGGACTACAAAATAGACAGAAAGTGAAACGCCGCTCCGCTGAAAGAGTCCACAAACCCTAAAAGCTCAATCGCCGAAGCCGTACAAGTTCCTGCCTGCCTCTTGAGCGCGTGGACGACGTCCATGGCGGTGACGGTCTTCCGGCGGGCGTGCTCAGTGTAGGTGACGGAGTCACGAATCACGTCTAGTCGGCATCGATGGCAAGCTGCCGGAGTTAATGAACGGATTTTTCTTATACGGGGAATCGGGGGAGTAGGATGAAGAAGGTTTTGTCGGGTTAGAATTGGGAACGTCCCTAGCTTTAAATTTTTAGGAAAATAAAATAATTAAAATTGGAATTAGTAGTTTTTAGGAGTTAATGAGGGGTAGTTGGGTCCTTTCACAACCCATTAAATGATCATTTAATAGAAAATTATACGGTAGGTATATTTGTTATGTTTAAATACTAGAAAAGTATGTTTGTGCACAAAATTAGTAGATGGGTATGTTTGTTAATTTGCAATAGTAGAGGGGGATGAGATACCGTCACAACCCCTTTAATGGTTGTCAGATTTACAACCCATTTTGTAGCCATTGGATACATTCTCTTTGTTGTCTCTTTCTTCTTTTTTTAAATCGATGGTTAGGATTACACGAAGGGTATTTTTGGAATGGAAAAAACTAAACACATAGGATTACTATCACTATTAATTTTCATATCCTTTCCTTTCTCTAAAAACCCTAATCAGATCCCCCTCTCTGCAGCTACCACCACCAGTTCTTCCTTCTTCATCCTCTTCTTCTTCTTCTTCAGCACATCTGCCCCTACCGTCGGAGCCACCACCATCGAGCCCTTCCGCCGCCCTCCGTCGCCACCCCCTGTCGTCGGCGCCACCACCATCACAGCCTCTCCCGGTTGCAGCCCTCCCACCGCCCTCTGCCGCTGCAACCGCCTCCCACCACCATCACCAAAGTCGCATCCGTCTCCCCCTTCCATTTTTCCTCCGCCTCCCACCACCACCTGTCTTCACACCGCTGTCGCCGCCACCACGAGGTAACCACCTCTCCTCTGCCTTCCCCTTCCCTCATCCCCTATTTTTTTTCAGATCTGGGATTTTTCATATTTCAGTTCTGGTTTTCTGGCTTAGTCTCTAGTGGTACACTACCTGTGCTATTGGTACGCAACCAATGCTAGTGATACGCTACCAGTGCTAGTGGTAGGGCCACCAATGAGTAGTGGTACGCTACCAGTGGTACTTGTACCTGTCAGAGGTAGTGATACGCTACCAGTGGTACTGATACGCTGCCACTACTCACTGATAGAGCTACCAGTGCGAGTGGTACGCACCAGTAGTACTGCTACGCTATCAGTGGTAGTTGTACGCTACCAGTGGTACTAGTACGCTACCTCTACTCACTGGTATCGTACCAGTACCACTAGTAGAGTACCAGTACCACTGTATGCTATATGAAATCACTACCACTAGCGCACTCACGAAGTTGTACTTTTTTGCAGGTGGCCGGAGTGAGTCTGACTGAAGGTTGTCACCGGAAAAAAGTTTGTCGGTCGGAGTAAGTTTGGCAGTAGGAGCGAAGAGGCTGCTGGAAAAAGTGGAGAGAGATATAAGTGTATTAATTGTAGGGTTTTTTAAAAAAGGCATGTATTTAATATGGTTTTTTAATTCCCAATATGTAATTAATACAAAAAATAATTAATAAATTTACTTTTTTGTTATACCCAAATTACCCTTGGTTGTGAATCTCACAACCCCTAAGGGGAAGTGACCGTATCCCAGCCAGTAGAGGGGTACAAAATGCTATTAACCCTAATTTAATTGATAGACATACTATACAAAGGGAAGAAAACAAATCACACCCAATTAACATAGTAGATAAGAGACTGGTTTGAGTGGGTAATTGCAGGGGGATGCGGAAGTCGGGGGCGCCGAATTTTTTTCATAGGATCCGCCAAAAATTAAAACAATAATAATGTATGATATGACCAAAATTTATTAGTGTTACCGTGCATACATTATTTAAGATAATTAAAAAATCTAAACATATGATATGAACTAAATTTTTTTGTCAGTATGTTCAAGATAAATAATAAACGACAAGGAAAAATCTAATCTTTCTTTTTTAACTTTTACCATGTTATTCTTTGTTATTGTAATTGAACAATAATTGTACATGCATATTAGTATTTGCAATATAAAATTGATATTTAAGCAGAAACTAAACTAAAGTTAAGTAATTAGGTTTAATTTTAAGTAAAAGCTGAACTAAAGTTAAGTATTAAAGTTTAAATTTAATAAAAAATTAAAAAAAAGTTAGGAAAACTAATAAATTTACCGTCGCTGGGGATTGAAACAATGTACAACCATAAGACAAACCAACAACAAGACCACTAGACTATAAGGAACTACATTGATACACTTCGGCCCACTCCGATAATTATATTAGCCTTAAATTATTTTATAATTTTGAGAATTCTCGATGTATTTATACGTGATCTACGAAATTCTGGGGGGCCGAGGGCCCCCAAGACTTAAGGTAGCTCCGCCCCTGGGTGATTGGGTCAATAATACATGAAAGAGGAGCACGACGTTTTGGGTAAAACTAAGCTACATGAGGAGTGAGACCTACAAATTACAAAGATTTGGAGGTTGTCCCACCATATCTGATTTTTTTTTGACAAAAAACAATCATATTGATTGATAATAGATAAGAGAACGTTAAATCCTGGAATTAAGCCAGGCCTGAAAATCAAAGAATCGACTCGTAGTCGGACACAAAGTGAGGGCCTTTCGAGCCACTAAATGAGCTACCCTATTGTTACTCCGACCTACAAATCTAATCGAAAACCCCGGATGAGAAGCAAAATACAACATAACTTCTTCTAGCACAGCACCCATCCGGTTATCCCTGGAATCCGCCTGGTTGATTTTGTCAATGACAAGTTTCGCATCACCTTCAAATCTCACTTCCGTAACTCCATGCCCTATGCATCCCAGAATCGCCTCTCTCAGGGCCAGTAACCCCACCACAGCAGGGTCCTGCACACCCGGGAATTGGGTTCCTTGAACAAAGACGACCTCCCTAGCCGAATTCAAGATTACAAACCCACCAGCCGAATGCGTCCCACGACTAGTAACCCACCGTCAAATAAACTTTATTTTTTATTATTTTTTTAATTGTCACGTCACTCATTTAACGGTCAACTATAAGAGTTGACCGCCACATCAGCAAAAGTTAACGGAGACTAACGACCAGTGATCAAACTTGAACTGTTAACCTAATCTATGTGACTACTGATGAAATAAAGTAATTCTAGTGGCTAACGTGAACTTTACTAGTAATTCAAGTGACCAATCTTGCAATTTAGCCCAAATCTATGTATCCATTTACGTGGCAATTGCAAGTACTATTGCATGGATGTGGCAATTAGGGCTGCAAATGAGCCAAGCCGCTCGCGAGCAACTCGGCGTTCGAATCGGAAAAAACTCGTTCGACACTCGACTCGTTATTTAACAAGCTGGCTCGCGAGCCAACTCGTTAGTAAACGAGCCAAGCTTGAGCCACACCATGCTCAGCTTGATAAGCTCGCGAGCTAGCTTGATTCGGTGGCTTGTTGAGCTAAGCTCGCGAGCTGCATTGTTTGGAGCATGTGTAAGGATGGATTACTCTTATGAACATGAACATTATCTTGTTAATACGAATGTGTATGGAAGTTATATGTTATTTTTAGTTTCAAGTGTTCTTTTTATCATTTTAATTCTTATGTTTTCACATTTTTCAGCAAGAATGATTTCAAATCGAGTTCATCTTGAGTCGAGCTTATACTCAGCTTGACAAGCTATGTTAATGAGCATTTAGCGAGCTCTACCGAGTCAAGCTCGAGCTAGATTATTTTTATTCAAGCCGAGCTCGAGCTCGAGCTGGACTATCAAAATTCGAGTTCAAGCCGAGCTCGAGCTGAAAAATTTATAAACGAGCTGAGCTCAAGATAAGCAAAAACTCGACTCGACTCGACTCATTTGCAGCCCTAGTGGCAATCAATGACAAATATGCAAGCTTTCAAATAATGAAATTCACTTTGGAATGCACGTCCCTTTTCATTCTTCTTTTTTAAATTTCCTTTCCTAATTTATGGAATATATTTGAATAAAAAATATGGAGTCCCATAAATAGTAATTTTGTTGTGCCGGTTCCAACATTTTTTTATGCTTTTCAGTATATTAATTGATTCATGAATTTTTTTTATAGTCAATTGTTAAGTCAAAATACATTTGATAATAAAAACCAATGATTTAAACACCATATCACGCCGGCGTTTCGACCAGAAAAATCTACTACCAGAAGCGAAACCGGTAGGTGATAGTGAGCGACTGAGCGATGTGAAGTGATTGAACCACAGTCAAACCATGATTTTAGCATAAAATACCCTACCGCTGGCTTTTCTGGTATGACTTCCGCTACGATATCTCGATCCTTGATAAAAACTCACACATTAATGATGTGATTTTATAGATGATAATTAAAATGGAAATTTTGATTATCTAAGTTAATTGAAATATGCATTAAAATAATATAAATATAATATTTTTAGTTTATTAAAAAATTATATGAATCAACTAATTGCAATTGCAAGTTAATTGGATTGATGCAGGTACAATAAAAGTAAAGTGACTTGAATTGCAAAATGGCTATGTGTAAAAAAAACCACAAACGCAATTGCTTTTGCAAATTGCACCAATGTGGATGCTCTCATATCTATTATGCCTATACAGTAATATTTTCTCTGGCGTATTCTCCAACTTAGGATAGGGTCAGTAACCAATGGTTACTGACCTATGAGTAACTAAATCTGGATCTTTAGATCTAAGTGGACCCAGAAAATCCAGATTTAAAGGTTGTCAATTAAAGACATTTTATTTTCCCTAATTTTCTTAATCAACTCTTATCTTCTTCGTCCTAACTCGGATTTCAAATTTTTTTTTTACACAGATGGAACGAGTTCCTTGTGCTCAACAAAATGAGATCAATTTTCAATATATTTCGATAATTTTTTTTTCATACCACCCGTTACCAACTACATACCACATGGTAACTTCTTCATTTTTAAGTCGTTTTTGAAAACGTTTGCTTAGAAGGAACGAGTTCATCATGATCTATTGGATCTACAAATTTCTGGATGAAAAAAATACTGGACCAAAAATTATCATACTTTACTACTATGGTATGTGAGCGGTAACTAGTGGTAACTTGTAGTAAACAATGATGAAAGTCGTAAATAACAGTTAGTATACTTCTACTATGATGTATTCAACCTTCTTACCATATTGATATGATCTTACCATCATGATACGTTTTCTTACCATATGGTATTAAATAGGAGCATACCATATGGTAATGAATGGTAAAAAATGACTCAATTTTTTGTACTAATAATATATCAAAGTGGATATCATTTTAAAGAGCACATTTAATCTGATTTATCTGTGCAAAAAATTTAAATTTCGACTTTAAACGAGAGAGAAATTGTTCGTTAAAAATTAAAGGGGAAAAGATAAAAGGCTTTTCAGGAGAGAGAGAGAGAGAGAGAGGGATGCTAATATCATGCTGATGTGAATGGGTTACTCATGGTTAGGGCTGCAAATGAGCCAAGCCGCTCGCGAGCAACTCGGTGTTCGAATCGGAAAAAACTCGTTCGATACTCGACTCGTTATTTAACAAGCTGGCTCGCGAGCCAACTCGTTAGTTAACAAGCCAAGTATGAGCTAGACCATGCTCAGCTTGATAAGCTCGCGAGCTAGCTTGATTCAGTGGCTTGTTGAGCTAAGCTCGCAAGCTGCCTTGTTTAGAGCTTGTGAAAGGATGGATTACTCTTTTAAACATGAACATTGTCTTGTTAATACAAATGTGTATGAAATTTAGATGTTATTTATAGTTTCTAGTGTTCTTTGTATCATTTAAATTCTTATGTTTTCACATTTTCCCATCAAGAATGATTTTAAATCGAGATCATCTTGAGCTGAGCTTGTACTCAGCTTGACAAGCTATGTTAATGAGCATTTATCAAGCTTTACCGAGTCGAGCTCGAGCTAGATGATTTTTATTCAAGCCGAGCTCGAGCTGGATTATCAAAATTCGAGTTCGAGCTAAAAAATTAATAAATGAGCCGAGCTCAAGCTAAGCAAAAACTCGACTCGACTCGGCTCGTTTGCAGCCCTACAGTCATGGTTACTCACCATAAGGTTATTGACCTAATACTCACCATAAGGTTACTGACCTCATCCGTGTTCCTGTATTCTTCTAATGATATTCCCGGTGTGTGAAGATCTTCATAAACATAGCAGAACTATGCAAAACATAATCCTATTTGTGAGCCGAAAAAAGGAGAATCATTGGAACATGTTTTTCGTCGCTGTCGAATTGAGTTCTTGTTGTGTCATGTCGTTGGTATTGCACTGCCGCCCAGTTTTTATTAAACTTTTCACATCAACCTCCTGTGGCATCATTTGTTGTTACATGCACCTGATTGGGAGGAGATAGGGTGCTAACTTTATAAGGGGTTAGCACCATACTAACTAGTATTTAAACCATTTACTTTTATTTTAAATCTAATGAAAACAAATAATAAAAGGGCATAAAATAAATAGAAGGCGCTTTCTATGGTGCAGTGACGGCACCACTGCCGCCACTCTTTCAACCATTGGATTAAAGGGCATTAAATGATGACCGTTGATGAATAATCATCATTTAACTAGACTAGGTTGAACCTATTTATATTTAAATCATTTATGTAATTTTATATGTTAATTATGACTGATCGGAACCAAAACAGTAGCGTTTATTTGACGCTTCTCTTTCCAGAAACGGCGATCTTCGTGCTGGTGGCTGAACAACGGCAACGGTGATGATAATGATCGATTGCCACGGTAGGGACGTTGTTGGGAATGACGGGGCAGCCAGGACGGCTTTGATTACGGTCTAAAGGTGGTTCAGGATTTGAGTATCCATGGATGGGAAAATTGAATCGGCGGCGGTTAATGGGAACAACAACGGTGGTGATGGCCGACCAGCGATGGTAACGATGGTTGATTGGAACAACAGAGACGGTGATGAGATGACCGGGCGACGGCAACTGGTTTGATGACGGTGGTGACATTGACTGCCAGGGATTCAAAATCTGGATGGTTATGGCTGATCGGCGGCAATGGCGATGGTGATTCTGGATTGCCGCGGCATGAACGATGCTGTCGATGACCAGAAAGCGGCTACGACGCTGATGACGGTGATGATTTTGCCATACGAAGTTGGGATTTTGGTGGTGAGATCGATCGACGACAACAGCGAGTCGGTGGATTGCTGCGACAGAACGGAAGTGTTGCCTTGATTGGGGAAGGACAACGAGTGAAAGGGAAATGGCTGTGCTGCGTTTTGTTTTTTGTTTTGTTTTTACTTTTTTTATTCCTTTATGTTTTATTATTTAAATAACCAAATCAGAGCTACCCAATAATCAAAAATTCAGCTATCTTAACCGGTTAGAATAAAGTGGCAGCAGTGGTGCCGTCACTGCACCGGAGAATTCCCCGAAATAGAAAATACGAATTTAATTCTGTTCTTTTATAGGGGCGGATTTTATGGCTTAGGATAGGGTGAGTAACCACTTTAGGACCGTAGATCTGGGCCGGGCTGATCGTGTGGCTGTGGTTGATGCGGTGATGGTCAGGGGTATTTTTGTCCGATTTTTTAATTTTATTTCTTGTCTTTTTCTACTTTTCTAGCATTTATATTATTACTTTTACGGAGGAAAGAGAAACCAGACTTTTCTCTTCCTCCCTCTTTTCTCTTTCCCTTCCTCTCTTCCTTCTCTCTTCCAAACTCCTTTTCCCATATCTAGATATGTTCCTTTCTTTTGTTCTTTATTTTTTTTCTTCAACAATTGACAAAGAAAAATTGCAGCATCATGCCTCAAAATCTGGTGACGCTCCAAATCCTTCTTTGCTGCTGCTTCTTCCTTATGTTCTTTCTTTTCTCGGCCTCAAAATAGATGACGTTCCATATTGACCAAGAGGGACAGATCTATGTGGTTAAGTTTGCATGTTTTATATTTTAGTATTTGTTTGTGAATTTTCAATTCCGATCTTCCTCCTCTTTTTTTGTTGCATTTGGTGTTCTTGATTGCGGAGGAGAAATGAGAGGAAACAGAAGACGAGTTTTTTTGACTCTCCCTCCTTCTGTTTTTCTTCCTTTTAGGTAATATATATTGATATTACCACACTATATCATATGGTAATGTGTGATAACTAAATGTATCTTTATGGTCACGAGTTTTATCATGGTGGTAGTGGGTGGTAATCGACTCCAGTTCTGAGAAAAAAGAGTTAGAAGACAATGAAGTTGGAGAAGAAAGTGAAGAGAGTCGTAATTGTATATATATACCGAGATTACCACACTATACCATATGGTAATGTGTATATACCATATGGTAATGTGTATATACCACACTGTACCATATGGTAATTTGTATATACCATATGGTAATGTGTATATACTATATGGTAAAGTGTATATACCATATGGTAATGTGTCTATACCATATGGTAAAGTGTCTATACCATATGGTAAAGTGTGGTAACGAAATGTATTTTTATGGATATCGTGTTTTACTATGGTCGTAAAGGGTTGTAATTAGATTTATATTATTTTTGTATGGTTTTACCTTCTCATACCATGTGGTATTGTATGGTAATTACAATTAATTTGTGTTCATTCGATTAACCATGTTCTACTATGGTGGTATTGTATGGTAGTTAGATTTACCATATGTTGATATTACCACACTAATTAATCTGATCTAACTGTGCAAAAAAAATTAAATTCCGACTTAAAACGAGTGAGAAATCGTCCGTTAAAGATTAAGAGAAGGAAAATTAAAGGTTGTTTGAGGATAGAGAAGGCGCTGATGTGATCTGGTCAGCGTCAGCGCGTCAGAGACATCATTAAATAGGGGGTGCAATTTTACCTTAGTGCCCCTCCATGTTTAATTTAAATAAAAAGAAAAAGCTGACACGTGGGGACACATGATTGGATTACTGATAGTTACTGATAGCAAGGATACTGACCTAATCTGGTCCCGGATTTTATGGGATTGTCTGGCGGTTTGCATTTATAATTTTGGTAAGAGGGTTTTATCAGGAATTTTATTTTCAATTCCACTAATTCTTTTTCTTTCCTTCTCAATCACGTATCTATCTCTCCTCTGTCTCTCTATCTCATCAATAGAGATTTAATAGCCTTATTCTTTATGATAGATATTCTGAGCAGTAGTACTTGTTCTCGTATAATTATTAGTAGTGGTTTTGCCGATTCGTAGTGATTTTTACATTTGTAGTAGTAATACAGTGACGATGATGCTCATTGTGATATATATTTTAGAATAGTAGTGATTCTCTATAGTTGTATTAGGAATTTTGACGATTTGTAGTTTTGGTTTTTCAATTTTACTAGATATTTGATATGTCGTAGTAGTGATTTCACAACTTTCGATAGACAATTGCATTTTGTAGGAAATCAATACTAATTAATAGAAATTCCTACTACTGACTAATTTTTAAAAATACATAAATCTCTTATAATAGGTTATAACAATCATACTTGTGGAAATAACTATTAGGAATATACAACTCAATATTTATTATGTAAAATACTAATAATTGTTTAGAAACACTAATAAGAAAATGACAATCCCTACTACATACAAGCAAATCATTACTACTAAAAGATCCACATGAGAACTAGTACTATACAAATAAAAAAATCACTACTAAAATCTTACGGGTCGTTTGCTTCATTGATTTGAAAAATGAGGGTTTTGATAAAACCTGGGTTTTGGAAAACCATGGATATATGATGAATTTGGTGGCATTATGGATTTGAACAAGTCTATTGTTTGCTTGATGGATTTGATTATGGACTTTGTTTGATTAGATTTGTGGATATTAAATACAAATTACCTTGCTATCCTTATTTAATTATATTTCTATATTATAATCTAAATCTTTCATTTAAAACTAATCTAAAACATATAAAGAAATTTTAAACTTGTGGATTAATAATTCAACTACAAATATAAGAAATGTATTACAATTTGGCACTAATTAACAATTCATCTAATAATGTACGCATTATTATGTATCAATTGCAACCAATTGCTCGCTTTATTGCTACAACTCATCATCTTCTTGCTAACTCACCGATGTGGAATCCGACAGTCAATCAAATAATAATGCACAAGATGAGCATAAAGTGTTTCTAGGTGAATCTAAATAAAATACAATATTACAAAACGAAATGATAAATTCACATATTTATAAAATACGAAATTATAAAAGTTTATAGTTGCATGACCATTAAATTAAAGTAGGACACATTTGTAATTAAAGAAATATTAAGGGTAGAAAGATAATTTACCATCATGGATTTTAATCCATCACCCAAATCCCACCTCAAGAGGTGGAACTTCCAAGTCCGTGGGGTCCACGGATTTGGAACCCCAAAAGAGGTGGGGCCCACAAATTCCATCTTCCTAATTCTCTAACGCAAACGATAGATTTCGGTTCAAGTTCATGATGGATCTATTTCCATGACCAAATCCATCACCAAAACCCTCCTCGCTTGCGCAAGCTTCGTCGTTACGATTTCAGGAGGCCACCCCTGCAAAATAAAAAACCAAACACAACTAAACTCATATGAATTAGTACCACTTTTATCTTCTTAAAACACTACTACTAGTGTCACTGAAATTGCTACTGACATCAAACGAACAAAGCTGAAAGCAAGAATATAATCTTCTAACTTACAGTAAAAATTATTGCATTTGTAAACAGTAAACACTACTAACAAAAGCAAAAAAAAAAATTGCTGAGAGACGCTCTGTCCTCTCTCCTCGAGCTCTCTCTTTGGATCGGCGGCGGCCTCGTTCAGGGACTCTTTTGTCTATTCGTGGCCAGTGCGAAGAACCGGCAATCAGCCTGATATAGATCCTCCTCTCCTCTTGGGGAAGATGATGACATACCCGTTATCGTTCGGCCTCCGAGTACGCCCCCGGGCAGAAAGTCGGAGTGCAAGTTGAAACCCAAAGAATGGAAGAGCAGCCCTGACTGCCTCTCCCGTAAACGAAAAAGAAGCCCTATTTGGAGGGCTGATGAATCCCTGAAGGTGCCTCTTCCCAAAAAAGGCAGAGTCCAGCCATTGAAGGGATGGCGGTTCTGGCTCCCACCTGGACTTGATCTGGGGGAGGATCGTCGTTGTCCCAGCCTAAGACACGTGATACCGGATTTCTTCCCACGGGTCCCGCCACTGGTTTTCAGAGTAAGAGAATTGGTTGGTCTTACTTCGTGTGGGGGGGCAGCCCAGCAAAAACCGGCATTAAAATGGCCGGTGAGCACCACGTCCCATCCCCTAATTTGTTTCCCGCCGGTGGATTGTGGCGGTCACCGGCGACAAAAGGGAAAACTCCAGTCCGTGGGATTCGGAAAACTCGTACTGGACTGGATGCTAAAAGATTATATCCTGGTTTATTGTGGATTTTTGGGAGGGATTTTTGTGATCCTATCTCCCTTAGTAACCGAAATAGGTTGAGCTGTATTGGGTCTCCCAATCCTGCTCAAACTCAAATTCCCAACAGTGGGCTTAGACTCATGGCGTATTCCAGAGAAGCAGCTACTGTTGCGTTTCTCATTATATATACCCCTATGCTGCGGCTGCTGTATCACAAACTTCGGAAAAGTAAGTGCCTGTGTGACACCAGCAACGTAGCTCCCTCCTCCTTTCCTGTGGAGGCCGAGTTAAACTCAGGTATGGCAAATCATAACTAGATGTCCATCCCATCTCCTTTATCATCGATGGCCCCTTATTAAGAGCGGATAACTATTCCTGCTTTTAAATTCCATGCGAGTATTTCCCCTCTGATGGACATGGCTCATGATGTTATTAAAACCACTCCTTGCTTGTTTTCTGCCTCTTTGTGTCAGGAACAAGCTATGGTTCATGTAATGGAGGATCAAGTGATCCAATTTTCCATTGATGAGGTGCAATCCACGAAATTCCATGCTGCACGCACGCTGTTGGGGAGGTTGCTCACTACTGATCAGATCTCGACCTTGGAGCTGCGAGATGCACTAGTCGATGCTTGGCAAATCAAAGGGCGGGTAAAAGTCTCAAAGGCCAAACATGATTTGTTCGAAATTATGTTACCGAACGAAGAAGCGAAGAACTGGGCTTTAAAGTGCTCGCCATGGGTCATCAAAGACAAGCTTCTCGGCCTTCGACCATGGGCGCCCTCGATTTCTCGCCAAAATTTTGAGGAACTATTCGTATCGCCTTTTCGCATCCAACTATGGGGTGTAAAAGAGGACTGTTGCACCAAGCTCTTTGGGCGCAAAATCGTAGCCTCTACAGTTGGTCAGGTCTTGGAATAAGAGGTTTTCGCCTGCAAAGAAACAGGGGACCGCTTTATTAAAGTGCGGACTGTCATTGATTTTGCTAAACCTCTTCGGCCCCAACTTATGGCTGCTAGTGATGATACTGGTTGCTTTTGGGTTAATTTGAGATATGAATTCCTCCCGAGTTTTTGCTATCATTGTGGACGGGTAGGCCACTCGCGTCGGGATTGTACATTTGATCCTCCGAGTGGCAACGAGCGATTTGGCCCTCATATGTCGACAAAGAAGTTGGGGCGCCGGGTCTATGAGGACGAGGGTGATAGCATGACATTCATGGGTCATCGACAGTCCGTATGGGTGAATCGCCAGCTGAATGGCCCAGCTAGTCAGGCGAGAACCTATGTCCGTGACCGAGATGAGAAGCGGCAAGAACCTAAGGTGAAGATGGAAGGGGTCCAGCAGCTCACCAAAGGAAAGTCGGCTCTTCCGAGCCTGACGAACCAGGCCCAGCCTTTTGCAAAAATCACAAGTAGAGAGGCTAGTCCTTGGGGATTCTCCATCAATAAACCTCCTAAAATCCTGATTGGGGGCGATCGCCCCAAATGGTATGGCCTGCGTAAAACGGAGAAGGATCGCAAGGCAGAGGGACTAGAGATGAGGTCTGATCGTGAATGTGAAAACGGCCCTGATGATACCTCAAACTCTCGAGAAATGGCAACACAATCTGCTGCTATTTTTTCACATACTCGGCGTCGTTGTCTCATCTTGGAGACAGACCCTGATGATGATGCTCTGGACCTTGACTTACCGCCTGTCACCGTCGCTCCTGGAAAGGCTGTGAAGGACTCCGATCAAGTAGGTGGCGAAAGGGTTGATGTCTCGTATAAGGCCGATAGCTTGGAGGTAGCTGACCGACGCTCTGGCCTTGACCTGGGGCGAGCTCCCAATTTGGGTAAAGGGTAGGGCTGGGAATTCGGTCTTGGTTTTCCGGTTTAACCGGAAACTGAACCATTTGAACCGGTCTGGTTGTAACCGGAAACTGGATGACAATTATCCAATCCAATTGGCGGTCATAGGCAGCCTACTAAAAAACTGGCCCGGTCCAGTCTGGTTAAAACCGGAAAACCGGATATTAATAAACTCAATACATGTAGCCCAGCCCATCCCTCACAGCCCAGAGAAGCAGACCCACCTGAAGCCCATTTCCCTCCTCTGATCCAAAACTAACCCAGCACAACAAAAAGGATAAACCTACCCAACCCAAGCCTAACAAATCCTAACCCTAATTCACACTTCTCTGCCTCTTATCTCACCTAATCGAGCAGCCGCAGCCACAGCCGAAGCCATGCCCTCTCCCTCGTTCAAACATGGGCGACGGTCGATCGTCGATGATGAAGGCCGTTGAATCCCTTCCACGCTTCAACTCACCACCTTAATGCAGCCATCGCCATTGTCATCGCCATCTCGTCGATCTCTCTACTCGTCGATTTCTCCGCCACATTCAGACAGCAAAACAGAGAAAGAGTAGTTGCCGATCGACATCGCTCGTTATTGCTTGTAAACGGAAGAAGACGAACCCGATATCTCGCCATCGTCGTCGATCTCGCAGGTGAAAAGGCGGTCAAATTTGGCTCTACATCGTCGCCGATCTCACAGGAGAAGAGGCAGACGGATTGCCTCGCTGTCGTCGTCGTCTGATCTCACAGAAGAAGAGGCGGTAGGATTTGGCTCGCCGTTGTTAGCCGTGAGGAATCTAGAGGAGAGAAGGTGGAGAGGAGAGATGGATTGGGAATGGATAAGAATTATGTGGTTGCTGGGCTTAGTTTTTTTTATCTCCAGCCAAAACTCATTAAACGGCGCCGCTTATAGCTAATATGAGTAATGCCAGTTTTTTGGTTTAAACCGGATTCAATCCAATCCGGTTACGGTTTAAACCGGATTCAATCCAATCCACTTTTCAGTTGTATATTTAGCTTAATTACCATCCCAAAAACCGGATAAAACCGGACCAGTTTAACCGGACCGGACCGTTTCCCACCCCTAGTAAAGGGTCCTCTGGCCCAGTTGTGGAGGCGGCCCACAAGGGTACAAAAGGCAGGCTGCGCAAGGCTAGGCCACTGAAGGATGACTCTCCTTCACCTGCTCGCGGCCCAGAATGGGCGGAAGACCTGGTGCGGGTTGCTGACATCAATGGGCCGGCCCATTGTTCTGTCCCCATGAAAGAAACCGTGCAAGCCCTTGTCTCGGCTGAATCAGAGTCGGATGAAGAAGAGCAATGTTTTAAAATTAAAAGGAGACCGCCTCCCTCTTTTCCTAAAGGAAAAAATGTGGCTACAACTCGGGGGTGTGTGAGCCAAGTTGTCGCGGCATTTGAGGCTTGGCTGGCCATTTCTCATTCGGAACCTCCACCACAGGAGCAGGTGAAGGAATGTGATCAAGGACGGATTAGCCAGGAGAAGCTCCAGGTGGGTAATCCACAGCTGGACGAGTATGGGTCGAACTTACTGAACCCAAATATTGGGACACGTAAACGTCCATTGGAGGCAGTGGAAGGGAATGTGGAAGGCGTTCCTACGCCAAAAAAAAAAACAGTTCGTGGAAGTTGCTGAAAATCTGGAACAGGTGGAGGAAGCCAGCCATAAATGGCCCCAAGAGGATCAATGAGGCTTCTTGCCTGGAATGCGAGAGGAATTAGGCCATCCCTCACTTTCCAAACTCCTCTAGGTCTTGTTTATTCCAATAAGCCGGATCTTGTGTTTTTCTAGGAGACGCGATCGAGCCGGCGTGTAGTGTCCCGTCGTATGCGGGGTTTAGGTTTTGCTATTTTGCATTGTTTCTTTGTAGATGCAATCGATGCATCGGGTGGTTTAATAGTAGCCTGGTCCCCTGGAGTGGAAATTTCGGTGTTGTTCCATTCCAGTTTCTTTATTTGTGCGCAAGTTAATGAAGAAGGATTTTCTTATGTGGTGTTCTTTGTTTATATTGGCTGTAGCATTGCTGTTCGTGCTAGTCAACTGGCTCATCTTCGTGAAGTTTGTGCGAATATCAATCTCCCTTATGTGTTCATAGGGGATTTCAATACTACTCTCCACGAGGGTGAGAAAGATGGGGGAAGGGCATGGAATGCTGCTCAGGCATTTAGCCTCCGGGAGTTTGTTCATGATCTGGGTCTCCATGATCCGGGCTTCCAAGGGGATCAATTCACCTGGACAAATAAGCGTATGGGCTCAGCATGCATTCGTGAACGTCTAGATAGGACGCTTTGTTCCCAGTCCTGGATTGATACTTATCCGGAGACTCTGGTGAAACATTTTACGGATCAGGGGTCGGATCATTATGCCCTTCTCCTCTCCGATAAACCTTATGCTCGGCATAGCTGACCTCTGTTCCAATTTGACGCCCGCTGGGCGGACAATCCAGAGGTCAAAGCCATGGTTCACTATGTTTGTTGGGAAGAGATCCAGGGTACCCCAATGTTTCGTCTTTGGGAGCACCTCAAGAAAATTCGACATCTGTTGTATGATTGGAGCAGGGCAGGCACTACTAATTCTCTGCGCAATATTAGGACCCTCCAGGAAGAGATTGATCGCATTAAATTGATCCATCCAATTGACTGGGAGGTGATTAGACCCTTGGAATTGGAGTTGTCGTGCCAATGGGAAGAGAAAGAGATATATTAGCTGCAAAAATCGAGGGTTCGCTGGTTAAAAAAGGAGACCAAAATTCAGCTTATTTCCATACTGTCACGCGTACCCGTTGGAAACGAAATTTTGTCTCGGGTTTTCAAAATGATGCGGGTGAGTGGGTCACGGAGGAGAGTGGCAAGGCTTCTATTGCGACTGACTTCTACCAGACCCTATTCACCTCGGAAAACCAGATTCCTAATATGGCGGAGAGGGTCGCTAATCTCCCCATTGCCTGTAGTGTTACTCCGCAGATGAATGCGCAATTGACGGCTGAGGTGTTGCCCATGGAGGTTTGGAGAACAGTGTTCTCCATGGGCTCTAAGCAAGCTCCGGGGTCTGATGGCTTCACCGGGAAGTTCTTCAAAGCCTACTGGGATATAATGGGCGCTTTGGTGATTGAGGCAGTATGTTCCTTCTTTGCAACAAGTCGGATGTTGCGAAGCTTTAATCATACCTGGCTCACGTTGATTCCGAAGGTGGATTCCGAAGGTGGAAACAGTCAGACAGTTGCGCCCCATCAGCTTATGCCAGTTTGTTTACAAAATGATAACTAAAATCATGGCTGAGCGACTTGCGGGTCTGCTCCCCCAGGTCATTTCTGAGGGTCAGAATGCGTTTATAAGGGACCGACAAATTGTTGAGAACATCCTGCTCGGACATGAGTTAATGCATTACCTGAAAATAAAAAAACAGGGGAAGAAGGGGTACATGGCTCTAAAGGTTGACATGGAAAAGGCCTATGATAGAGTTGAATGGCCCTTCCTTCTCGCGGTTTTGGATAAAATGGGTTTTAACTCGGTCTGGCAGGGATGGATACATGAATGTCTCCGGTCCTCATCTTTATCTATCCTAATGAATGGTTCACCCTTGGGATATTTCACCCCCTCCAGGGGTCTCCGACAAGGGGAGTGCTATCTCCTCTTTTATTTGTGCTTTGCACGGAGGGGTTTGCGGCTCTTCTCCAGAAAGCGATCTCGGAAAAGAAATTGGAGGGGGTTAAGGTGGCTCCTCGTGCCCCAAGAATCTCTCATCTGTTCTTTGCTGATGACTCGTATTTATTTTTGAGAGGTTCCCTTCAAGAGTGCGAGAATTTAATTGTTGTGCTGAATGAGTATGAGGAGCTGAGTGGCCAACGGTATACCTGGAGAAATCTGCGGTGTGTTTTAGCAAAAATATTGCAGTGCCATATCAGGAATTCCTGGCCGCTATCCTCGGGGTTGGTGCAGTGGGAGTTTATGATAAATATCTGGGGTTGCCCATGCTGGTTGCGAGATCCAAAATGACTACATTCAGATATTTTGAGGAGAAGCTCCTTAAGAGACTTCAGGGATGGAAGCAACGGACTCTATCTTGGGCAGCTAAGGAAACTTTGATTAAATCCATAGCTTTGGCCCTACCCCTACATGTCATGTCGTGCTTCCGACTCCCTCTGTCCTTGTGTCATCTTTTGGATAGACATGTGGCCTAGTTTTGGTGGGGTGCTGATGAGGGGCATCCCAAGATTAGATGGATGTCCTGGCGTAATATGTGTAGGAGGAAGCACGAAGGGGGGATGGGATTCCGCCAGTTTGAACATTTTAATAAGGCTCTTTTAGCAAAGATTGGCTGGCGGATTCTCAATGAACCCCAATCCCTTGTTGCCCAGGTCTATAAAGGAAAGTACTTCCCGAGAGGATCGTTCCTGAGTACGCAGGCTAGATCACGCCCCTCATGGGGGTGGCAGAGCATCCTCTATGGAAGACAGTTATTGGAAAAGGGTTTACGGTGGCAGATTGGCGATGGCCAGTCGACCTCTCTACTCCACTCTAATTGGATTCCGGGAGCCCAGCTCGACCCACCTTGTTATAATCCTTTGATCTTGTCGGACGGGGGTGATCCCTTGGTGGCGGAGGTTATTCGTGAAGGGGAAGGGCGGTGGGCGGAAGACAGGCTTAGTCAATGGTTCGATCCGTCTACCTGCAAAGCCATTATGGCTATTCCCCTTCCGCAACAGAGTGTGGCTGATAAACTTATCTGGCATAATACGGCAGATGGGGTTTTCTCTGTGAAGTCGGCTTACCATTTGGCTGTTGACTTGGATAGGAGGAGGGGTGGTTGGTGATCCTTGGTTAGCTTGATGGATAAGCCTAGTTGGATTAAGTGTGGGAAGCTAAGATTCCTCCGAAGCTGAAGGTTTTTGTCTGGCAAATAATTAATCGAACTCTACCAACTATGGAGGCACTTATTGAGAAGAAGGTTCCTGTGCTTCCCCGGTGTCTAGTGTGCTGGGATAGCCCGGAGACGATGGAACATCTGTTCCTTTATTGTCCGGTTGCTCGGGCCCTCTAGGACTACTCTGGGCTGGAATACTTGGGAGAGGGTTTGCCTCGTCATACCTTCCCTCTTTTTCTCAAACGTCTGCTGGCCTTGATCCATCAACCTCCTTTGCTTATGGTTGTGGTTGCCATCCTTTGGCAAATTTGGCGGTCTCGGAATTTGGTTGTCTTTGAAGGCAAACAGTTTGGGATCCCTGCGCTCATGCGTCAATTTCATTAGCAGTATGAGGAATGGGTGGGTTTGCCCTCGGACACGAGTCCTAGGGTGCCTAGGGAAGCGACTCCGTCTGCTGCTCAAGTTGGGGATTTGCGGTTTGTTTGCATGTGGGATGGGGCCACAAGGAGTGGGTCGCATTCGGCGGGGGGGTGGTCCTTTTTTATCCAAAACGGACACTTCTTATGGCTAGAGGGGTGCAGTTCCCTCAAATGGATGACCCTGATGTGGTGGAGTTGCTGGTGCTGCGGGAGGAGATTATGTGGTGTTTGGAGTATGGTTTGTCTGGGGCCCGGTTCGAGGGCGATGCGAAGGTCATTATTGACAAAATTAATCAAGGGGATACATGTGATAGCCGGTTGGGTTCTGTGCTGGAAGAGATAGTTCATTATTTTCGCATCCATCCTGGGTTTAGTGTGCGATTCATAGGTCGGGGGAACAATAGGGTAGCTCATTCGGTAGCTAGGAAAGCCCTCTCTTTGTATCCGACTATGAGTGGCATCTTTGATTTTCGGGCCTGGCTTATTTCCAGGATGTAACTATCTATTTCTTTTGGATTAATATAAGATATATCTTTTGAAAAAAAAAAAATTAACACTACTAGTGTCAATTAAATTGTTACGGCATAATAAACCAATGACCACATGCAGAATACCACTACTACCCTGCCAAATTACCACAACAACATAAACACTATCACACGATCTGGAAAAGATTGCAAACTGCTACACACAAAAGATAATGAAAATCAATACAACTTTGTAGAAATACTCCCATCCTTCAAAAGCGCTAGTAACGAACAAAGCAATCGGTATCATAAATTAAAAACTTATAGATCAAAATCAAACCAATACTATACCAGCAATGCCGTCAAAGCCGAGCCAGAGTATGACCCGGTAACGTGAACGGCTTGGTCATTAGTGGTCCAGCCGGCATTAGACCGTTTAAAACCGTTTGGGAACCGGTACCTAATAAACAGTCATCTGTATAAATAGTAGACACTTCTTAATCATGGTAAACCACCATAGCAGTCATCGGTATCTAATCGATTAATCCCCTAGCAGTCCATTTCGTAAGCAAACTAGCTGCCCCTATTAGCAAATCTCAAAATCTACGCTAATCACGTCAAGATCAGACAAACGACT
The DNA here is from genome assembly GCA_946122785.1 of Linum tenue. NCBI lineage: Eukaryota > Viridiplantae > Streptophyta > Magnoliopsida > Malpighiales > Linaceae > Linum > Linum tenue. The sequence continues at coordinate 74,389,401 of CAMGYJ010000005.1, read as the reverse complement.
ACTAGATCCACCACTAATCAAATACCCAGTAAACCAATCGCCACCGACAGCCCAATAATACCCACACTGGAGAAATGCTAACATAGAAATCCCCAGAACCAACGGAAAGAGTGAAGAAGAAGAAGGGAGATGAATTACCCCGCTGTCAGATGGCGCGCTGCTTGCGGCGACGGGACGGAAGCGCTGGGGCGATGGTTGACGGCGGCAGGGTGGCGCCGCTCTCCCTCTGTCATCTGTTCTACTTCTAGGTCGAAGATGAAGAAATAAAATGAAAGTTAGGGTTTTGTTTGGCTGCCCCATTCCACGATTGGCCCTTTTTTTTAGGGTAAACCAAACGGCCGAACCGCTCGACCGGCTCAAGCGGTTAACCGCTTCGGCCGCTCGCCGACCGCTGTATAAAACCGTGGCGGTTAAATAGCTGATCCGAGCCGATTTTACGGCCGGGTGGCGGCTTTGGCGGTCCGACCGACCGGCTCGGTTCGGCTTTGACAGCACTGTATACCAGATAAGCAGAACCTCAACTGTAAATGCATAATGTAAATTACAATAAAATGCTCAATTATCCATCTAGTAACAAAAACAAGAAATAACGTGAGCAATCCAAACCACTACAATCAAAACAATGCATCATGCTAAACAAAAGAAATTTCTTGGCCAAATCTGATAGAAACGTGATGAGAAGAAAGTGATTAAGAATAGGAACTAGGGATTGAAGAGAAGAAGATTAGGGATTTGGGAGAATTGGGGAAGAACAGGAGAAAGATAGGATTAGGGATTTCTGATATTCTATTGCTTAATTCCCAAATGAGTGTACAGAATCCCTTTTTATGAGTTCAATGGAAAATAATGGAAAATAACAAAATGGTCACTCCCCACCCGGCCCAGCCGGCCGGCCGGCCCGACCCCACCCATCTCACCCTCGGTTTCTATCATCCCCTTCCCCATCAGAAGCGACCTTGTCCTCAAGGTCGAATGTCGGGAACCGCTGCCGAAGGGTTGCAGTCTCCTCCCAAGTGGCGTCCTCCCGCTCCATGTGCTGCCACAAGACCAGGCTTTCCTCGATCACGCGTCCTCCCTTCTTGACCCACCTGGTGTCTAACACCTGCAAGGGAACCAGCTCGAGATCACCGTCTGCCGACACCGGAGGTGCAGTTGTCTCCACTCGATCAGCCGCGCCGCGATACCTCTTCAATAGGGACACATGAAAGGTAGAGTGAATGCGTGCATTTGCTGGTAGCTGAAGATGATAGGCCACCGGATTAACCTTCTGCAACACCTCATACGGTCCAAAGTACCACGCTGCCAACTTCTGATAATGCCCGCCGGAATACAGAAGTCTGCCTGTAGGGATGCAGACGGAGCAGAACCCAGTCACCCACCTCAAACTCCTCCTCGCGTCGTCCTGCATCAGCCAGCTGTTTCATCTTGTTATTGGTAGCCGCCAGATTGGCCTTGAGCTGATCCAAAGCCTCATCTCGCTCTCCCAATCACCGATCCACTGCATCCACTAGGCTGGAACCCACCTGATAGCGTACCAGAGAAGGTGGAGGACGCCCATACAGAGCCTCAAACGGTGTCATCTGGATGGCCCTATGGTACGTGGAGTTATACCATAGCTCGGCCCATGGTAGATAGGCTAGCCACCGTCGTGGCTGCTGATGGGTGAAACAACGCAAATACTGCTCCAAATAGTGGCTAACCACCTCCGTCTGGCCATCAGTCTGCGGGTGATAGCCGAACTCATCCGCAACTGGGTCTGTGCCAATGCAAACACCTCCTACCAAAAGCGACTCAAGAAAACGGAGTCTCGGTCGCTGACAATGGACCTCGGAAATCCATGATGTCGTACCACCCCTAGGACAAACTGCTCAGCCACTGATCGCGTGGTATACGGGTGTGCCAGGGCCATGAAATGGGCGTACTTCGTCAGTCGATCCACGACGACAAACAGGACCGTCTTCCCTCCGGATGGTGGCAACCCGACAATAAAATCCATACTGATATCCTCCCATACCCTTTCCGGCACCGGTAGTGGCTGCAGGAGACCCGTCGGTCGCAAATGGGATGCCTTGACTCTCTGACAGGTGTCACAAGATGCAACATAGTCCTTCACATCCCGGCCCATCTGGGGCCAATAAAACTGGGCCCGAATCCTCCTCAGTGTCCGCTCCACCCCTGAATGCCCTCTGACACGCCAAAACACAACACCAAAACTGCGACCAAGTGTAATCGCAGTCCGGGAATGCAGTAACAGGCAAGTTCTATTATCAACCCGGGGTCTAGATCTACTGCTTACTCCGTGATTATCTATTATCTAGCCAACTAATTCGATTGATTGTTGTTTAAAGCAAAAGCAGTAAGAAAGCAGGAAATGGTTCGGTTTTCTAAAGCAGGAAAGAGTCACTCGGGAATGAGTCCCCCTAGCCCCTTAGTTAGGTTCAATTGTAATTCCCCTGGGTTGATTCACTGTTGATTAGACTGCGGAAGATCCGACAGTAGCTTGGAATCTCTTAAGCTGACCAAGCCCTCTCAGTCTAACTACCCGGCAGACGACTAGTCTTCACCGGGATAGAAAGCTGAAGCAATAAGCACAGAACTCCACTACTGGAATTGAATTCCAGTACAAAGCAGTAAACTGGCTAACTCTCGTATAGCCAATCTCCTACTATCGAATGAAGAGGCTCTAACAACCTAATCAGATTCTATCTATCTCAGGTTGCAGCAGAAATCAAGAAAAGCTGATCAGACTTCAATCAATTCAATAAACATGCATCATTCGATTAAAATCAAACAGTAATATCATCCCAAGTCATTACAATCAAATCCCTAACACAAGGAACTAGGGTTCTTCATACCCAAGTGAGAGAAGGGTTCTACTCCATAGAGAGAGAAAGGAAAACAGAAATCAGAGTAGTCATACTCATAAAGATGAGGAAAATCTGCTCTGGGATGTCAATCTTCACTCCTGGGGATGCAATCTGGGCTTCAATGATGAGAAATCCACTCCAAAATAACTCATAGGGTTTGTTCTTCGCTCTTTCTCTCTCTAAAACTCTGTTTTTGCTCCAGAAACTCGAATCCTCTTCCTTGGCTCGAATCTGCCTCCAAAAACCCGACTCTTGGCGAATTACGGGCTGAATTACAGCCGTAATCACGTCCTGCCCGTAATTCGCCCCAAAACGCACGTTTCAATTAAGCTGAAGGAGGAGGAGATATGCCCGTAATTTCCCAATTACCGCCAGTATTTTGGGAATTACGGTCGTAATTTGCTGGAGTCTTGCCCGTAATTTTTGTGCCGAGGAGAAATCTTGGGAAAAAGGCTCGGCAAATGTTTTACGGGCATGCCCTGATCAATTACGGTCGTAATTTGGCAGGGGCTGCCCGTAATTCCTTCTGTGATTCGGCATCTGACCTCCAAATGACCCGAAACTTGCGCCTATGCACCTCTTTACTTGCTAGGACCTGAAATACGACAAAACAACACAACCTAGCGTAAAATAGGCCAAGGAACAATCAATTCGAACCAAAATGGACAGGAAACCAGAGTGAAAACACGTGCAAATACGATGCTATCAAATTCCCCCACACTTAACTGTTTGCTTGTCCCCAAGCAAACCAAGTAATACACAAGGTAAGCTCACATAATTCAGTCAACCAACATTGGGGACAAGTCATAAAGGCACAGAACACGTGAATCATACTGGTTTTCAAACATCAACACATGAACAACTTCAATAGCAACCTGGACAACCACCACAAAGGACATTCGAGTGCAGCAAAATCGAGCAACGGGAGAGTTCCCCTTCTGTTCACCAACCAACCCAGACTTGACTCAACCACTCACTCAAAACAGTCAACTCATGCATCCAACTCGAGACATCAGAACAGAGACCGAGCAATCTAGGTCCTCACCGGGGTACAAGAGTATAAAGAATATGAAAATGAATCACTCACTCTCGACCAGTGGGGTCAGGACAAATTAATGCGAAAAATGCGCATGCTATTTATCTCAATCCCTAACATCTCTTCACCATGATGGCAGCCTCTAAATGCTAGAGTTCACATATAGGATGTCATCACTAACTAATCAGGAGGTCTTAGACACAGGTTCAAATGACTGGCTAGGGTCTTGGACATGGGGAAAAGGCCTTTTAGGTGGTGGAAGTATTCATAGCACAAGGTTCCACATTTCCAAACCCACACAATCACAGTCAAACAAACCGGTATTCCCTTTCTGCTATTCTGCAATACTCAACATCTCAAGAGCACAAGAGCGAAGGAGGCATAAACATCAGCATTTCCAAGCCAGACTGCTAAGAAACACTACTTAATGGGCATTATTCAAATTTTTGGTAGTGGCTCTCTTTTGCTTTCAATTTTTCTTTGTTTTTCTTTCATTTTTCTTTTCATTTCTTAAGAGAGCCACCACTTCTGCACATATTTCAAACATCTGCCCAACTTTTAAGCACTACCTCCAACACTCACATAAACTTTAGCAGAAACAACAGAGAATATGTAAAAACCACTCTGTGGAACCTTCTAAAAGATGCAACAAGGGTGATTTTTTCGTTATAGACCAAATAAAAGGATAACACACGGCTCAAAGGGACTGACTAGGGGATATGACACATCAGGACAGTCAGTTTTGGGCGTGGGCTAATCCTATGCCCCCATCATCTTAGCTAATGACAACGTGAATGCTACACATCATGGAAGAGGGATCTATCGCACAATAAAGAAACAAGCAGGCTCAAATCTCACATGGCTACCTATATGCTCTATCTCACATTCTGATACCCTGAACTAGATGCATAAACGACTGTCAAGAACAAGTGATCAGATGAAGTCACAGTTGGTAAGCATACAGTTGAAAAACTGAACCCCTACATCGTTCTACTGCACATCTCAGCCCTCATCATAGGTTGTCCTAGTCACCAACAAGTTGTCATGCATTAATCCAAAAACCGTTCAATTCATCAATCAAAACACAGTGCCAATATGATCAAACAACAGTACTTGGAGCCCTCAAATCGTAAGATTCAGACAGCGGACTAGGCTCCAAGCACCCATATATACGTTCCAATAAATACAAAGAACCCCCCCCCCACACTTAGATGCGACAGTGTCCTCAATGGAGCCGAGGGAAGGGGAACGATGTTACCGTGAAACAGTGGTCAGGAACGTTGACTGGATGGCGGACCAGTCCGACGGGCACAGAGCTAGAACCAACAAAACACACACATTGGGTGAAAGAAAACATAGTTCCAAGTCAACAATCCACACAATGGGAACAAGAAATAAAAACCAAACACAATACGGAGTCTAAGTCTGGAAAGATAGACAAAAGCCAAGCCCCAACTCGATGGGCTGGCAAAACCAGATCACAGCTCGTCGCCTCCATCGCCAGTGGGAGGCGGGTAGTAGTCTTCATGCCCCAGGGATGCCTCCCAAGGGTAGCTCACAGCAGCAGGATCCATGTTCCAGTAGCTCATCATGTAATGCTGAGCTGAAATGATGCGGCGGCGACCTTCGCGCTCACGGTCGAGGCGGGCGTTGTGGTGCTCTTGGCCAGCAAGGATCTGCTCGTTCTGGCGGGAAAGGGCTGCCAGCTGCTCGGCAATGTAGGTGGTGGGTGCTGCAGCAGACGGGCCGGCAGCGGAAGTGGAGTCGCCAGGAGCAGAGGGGGTGGGCCGAGTCCTCGTCCGACGAGTGGTCCGACGGGCTGCAGCATCATTCGCCTCGGGTAGCTCCTCACCCTCTGGTGCACGAGGAACAGGGCGAGGAAGGCCCCTGATCCAGACCACGTTCCCGTCGCGCTCCAGTATCAGCTGGCGCCGGAGGGTCTCCCTGGAGAAGGGCGTCGCTTCCTGGATGAGAGTGAACCCGGAGAGGTCGATGTTGTAGTACCGTGCCAGGGCAGTGACCACCGGCCCACACGCCAGGGGTCGATTACACCGAGAAGCCTTGACAACGGTCCTGGCGATGAGAGAGGACAGATGGAGGTTTTCCACCTCGTGGCTCATGGAGTGCAAGCAATGCAGGGTGCGGAGCTGAAGATGACTGGTGGAGCCCTCGCTGGGGGTGTAGGATTTCCCCAACAGCTGGTTGATGATGCGCCACTCTGGTCGCAGCTGAGTAGCCGTGGTGTGGCCCGGTGTGAAAACAGCTTCTGCAAACTCTGGGAGGCAGATCCTCTCGAAGAACTGCTGGTCCCGAAAGATGGGGCTGTCGGGCTCTTCGATTGCCAGGTGACAGGGGAATGGTGGAAGGAGCCCCAGTGCCCGACCAAAGTCATCATAGCTAAGGGAGTAAAACTCCCCTCCGAGTCGGAACTGGATGGCGTTGCCATGAGCGCCCGCGTGGGTCCGGAAATGCTCGAAGGTGGAGTAGAACTCCCAGAGGAACTCCTGATAAATCGGCTCAGCAAGGCAGAGGAGGCGGCGCCAAGAGAAAGCGCGGATGGAGCCTCCATTGCCTCGCGAGCACCCAGCTCCTCGAAGACCCTCCAGTCGAGGTAGTGGTGCTGAACGACTTTGCGGCGTCGGATGTCCCGCAAAGTCTTCCTCTGGTCGGCGTCGAGCAGGTTCAAGTACGTGTTCATTTTCCTGCAGCCACAAAACAGCAGAAACCCAACAACATACATGGAAATTCGTCAATGGTGAGGTCACAATCATCCTCACCCGGGGCCTCGAATCAGAAATTCGGACAGTGGACTAGGCCCCGAGAAAGGAAAAACATTCAAAGCCAATCACAATTATTCACCATTCACACAATCTCAAACGCACTTGGAGCCCTCGGAATATAAACCCGGACAGCAAATTAGGCTCCAAGCGGGACAACCACAACTCAAGTTACTCGGTAGGCCAACCAAAAGATGAACAAACAAAGCAAGCAACAATGTAGGCCTACCGAATTAATTAAAGCACAAACCAATTCCCGAAATTCCTCACTAAACCCACAATATCAATCCTCCACAAATGACAAGTAAAAATAGAGAAGCACACCTGGAGGCACAAGAAGATATCGCGGGGAAGGTGAGGAAAGAGCGAGAGAACTCGAAGATCGCCGGAAAACTCGCCGGGAGGCTCGCCGGAGTTTCGTCGCCGGCGACTTCACCGGAACCAAACTGACCCAAAACTTTGGGGAATGACGCCCCAAGTACCAGGAACGCGGTGGTGGTCGCGGTTTCTCGATCGGAGGTCTGAGGAGAGAGATCGGGCCGGAAGAACACCGAAGGGTCGCGGTTTTCCGGCGACCCAAAACACCATGAAACTCGACCCCACTGGTATAGACTTGTGGGCGCCGACGAGAGGAGCACGGGGGTGGTCTCAGAATTCAATTTGGACCTCCGGTGAGGGAGATATGGCCGGAAAACCACCGGAGAAGAGGGTGGGGCGATTTTCCGGTGAGAGGAGAGAGGATTTGGCCTGAAAAAAAAAATGGGGAAGAGAGAGAGAGGGACGCGGCCGAGCACTTTTTAAACTGGTCTCGGGGGTAATTACGGGCAGGATTACGGCCGTAATTACCTCTGGCATGCCAGTAATTTTATGGCCGAGAGCACTCTGCCCCCTCTGACCGAATTACGGGCAGGGGGAAGGCGATTTACGGCCGTAATTCTTCCCCCCTTGCCCGTAATTTCTATGCCGAGCCTGTTTTCCTCTTCTGAATTAATTACGGGCAGGGGGTAGATGGATTACGACCGTAATTTGTCCCCCCATGCCCGTAATTTCATCGCCGAGGGCCCTTTTCTCTAGTTTTTGAGCTGCAAATTCGAACATCCAAACCCAAACGTGCCCCGGTTCAAAAAATACACCACCATAGACCAAAATAGACCATCTGGGGCACGAGAAACATTCCAGAAAGACTCCAGACAGACTCAATGACTCGAAAACGACAAAAATTAAAAGGAAAAAAGGATAGAAATGCAAACCGTGGTGGGGTTGCCTCCCCACAAGCGCTTCTTTACCGTCTTTTAGCTGGACGCCAGTAGAGGAACTAAGGGTCCTCGAGCTTGATCAGCAGCTCTGCGCGCTCGACAGCACCTCCCAAATACAACTTGAGGAGGTGGCCATTCACCTTGAATGGCTCGGTTTGAGCATTGCTGATCTCCACCGCACCGTGCGGGAAAACTTGGGTGACCGTGAAGGGTCCCGACCACCGCGAACGGAGCTTGCCCGGAAAGAGTTTCAGGCGTGCATTGAAGAGCAGAACACGATCACCTACCTGAAACTCCTTTGGGCCCCTCAACCTAGCGTCGTGGAGACGCTTGGTGCGCTCTTTGTAGAGCAGGGTGTTCTCGTAGGCGTGGTAACGCCACTCCTCCAACTCCAGCAGCTGCAACTTACGTTCTGTACCTGACCTTTGGCAGCGGTCGCACTGTCGTGCGAAGGTGTCTGCATCCTTAAAGAGCGAGGGCCAATAGAAGCCCGACTGTAGCACCTTCCGCGCCGTGCGGTTTCCTCCATGATGACCTCCAGTAGGTCCCTCGTGACATTGAGACAGGATGTCTCCCATCTCATACTCCATGACACAGCGCCGGATCACGCCATCTGCTCCGATTCTGAAGAGGTAAGGATCCTCCCAGAAGTAGTGCTTCAGATCGGAGAAGAACTTGCGCTTCGCATGAGTAGCCATCCCCTTCGGTAACTGCTTGCCCACCAGATAATTGGCAAAGTCAGAATACCAAGGGTCCACGCTGTCCACCAGTGTCATCGCCAGCAATCGCTCACCCGGGAAGGAGTCGTCGATCTCTTCCACGAAGTTGTCCACTGGAGGGGCTTCCAACCGTGAGAGATGATCTGCAGCAACATTCTCGGCTCCTTTCTTGTCCCGAATCTCGATGTCAAACTCCTGCAGCAGCAGGATCCATCGGATGAGCCTAGGCTTTGCATCAGCCTTGCTCATCAGGTAGCGAATCGCCGAGTGGTCGGTATAGACCACCACATGGGAGAGCACCAGATAGGGTCGGAACTTGTCAAACGCATACACCACAGCGAGGAGCTCCTTCTCTGTGGTGGTGTAGTTCTCATGTGCATCGTTCAAGGTCTTGGACGCGTAGTAGATGGGCTGGAAGTGCTTCTCGCGTCTCTGACCCAGAACTGCTCCGACTGCATAGTCACTCGCATCGCACATCAGCTCAAAAGGAAGAGACCAGGCAGGAGTTACCATGATAGGTGCATGGGTAAGCTTCTCCTTCAGAGTCTCAAATGCAGCTGTGCACTCGGGAGTGAACTGGAATGGTGCATCCTTCTCCAGCAGCTTGGTCAAAGGCAGGGCAATCTTCGAGAAATCTTTGATGAAGCGCCGGTAAAAACCTGCATGATCCAGAAAGCTGCGAATCCCCTTCACAGAAACGGGAGGAGGTAGCTGACTGATCGTCTCAATCTTCGCGCGATCTACCTCAATCCCTTGCTTGGAGATCTTGTGCCCGAGCACGATACCCTCACGAACCATGAAATGGCACTTCTCCCAGCTAAGTGCCAGATTAGTCTCCTCGCACCTCTTCAGAACGAGTTCCAGGTTATGGAGACAGTGAATGAAGGAGTCTCCATATACCGAGAAATCATCCATGAAGACTTCCATGATCTCTCCAACCAGTCGGTCGAAGATCGCCAGCATGCATCTCTGGAAGGTCGCCGGTGCGTTACACAGCCCAAATGGAAACCTCCGGTAAGCAAAAGTGCCGAAGGGGCAAGTGAATGTGGTCTTCGCCTGATCCTCCGGTGCAATAGGAATCTGGAAGTAACCCGCCAGCCAACCTCTCCAGCATCTGATCAATGAAAGGTAGGGGAAATGATCTTTCCTGGTGGCGTTGTTCAGGCGCCGGTAGTCGATGCGCGACCGGTGGAGTTGCCTTTGTGCCTTTGGTTTCTTTTGCTTTTGCCAAATGCGGAGTTCCGGATCCAGAGAGAACAAGCAAAGCAAACTGTGGAATGAATAGATCCAAATAGATCCAGAAAAATCCTGGTCTCTAGTCAATTAGGGGATTCGCTCGAGAACTCCTCCGCCATCTGATCTCTCTCCCCTGTTTCTTAGTCCCTCGCCGTCGGAGTCTCAATCGCTGCCTCTCCGGCCTATTGTACTGGTCCTTCGGCTTGTCCTTTTACTCGAGAAGCCGTCTATGGCGGCTCGATTTTAGATTGAGGGAGACGACTTGGTTCTCCTCCGCGTCACTCACTCCAATCTCAAAACTTTCTCTGCCGAGGTCCGCTAGTCACTTCAGGTCAGTGCGGCATCGCGAGTGACGAAGAAGAAGGAAGAGGATGAGAATGGAGGAGGAGCACAGTCGTCAGATCGCGTGGAGGCTATTGTCAGACTACAGACCACATGAAAGCGGTAGAAGCGAGGAAGAGGAAGGTGGAATAATTTTATATTTATATTTATTTTTGTGTAACTTTACTCTTTTACCCTTAATGAATTATGATGTTATTATAACAACACTAATGGTGTTGTTATACTATCCGCCCCCTATCTCTACCCGTTGGATCCCACTTATAACAAACGAATGGCGATCCGGTAGGTTAGCACGGTGCTAACCTATTACGGGGTTAGCATCCCATTCTATTCCCACATGATTCCATTACAAATTGGATTCTTTTTTGTTGGTTAGAGCTGGAAAACGATGCAGTCTGGTGTAGACAAGACCATATATGTAGTCTACGGTCCAGACCGAAAGGATAGAGTATATACCAGAAACCAGACCATGTACTATACGGTCCATACCAGACCACGCCTGTGCGGTCTCGTCCGGTATGATCTAGTCCAGATAATCCACATTGAACAAAAAAAAAAATGAACAACTTGTTCATTTACCACACAAAAATTGAACCAATAACCGAGAAAAACTTGTATTTTGCCTTTAAATATATACTCCAACATGCATAAATAATTTTGACACCCTAAATCTTAGTAAACAACAAAAATACAAAGCCTAAGTATCCTAGCTTGCACCATAACGTCATAAACATTAACATAATGTCATATGGAGATACGATCGTCTCTACTCTCTAGGGAAATGTGGTTGTAAATGAAAGAGGGGACAAGTTTCTCAAAATTAAGGTTGAGACTTGCGTCTTGTTGGGGTAATTGAGAGAGTGGTCCAGTGGACTGCTAACACGCATTGGGAAGTCAACTGTTTCACGGTTTGGTCCGGTAAAACCCCCTTTATGGGGTAGTTCTCCAAGGTACTAGGGGTTAAAACCCCCAAACCCTAGATTTAGGTTTTGAATGTATATGTAATTTTGTTAGGGTTTGTGTATGGATTTGTTTGTTTCAGTGATTATACGATTCATTTATGCTTGATTATGTTGTGGCTTGTCTCTCCAACTCTTCCTTATTAGCCTACAATTGAGTCTCGGATCTAGGTTGGAATTTCAGGATTAGATTGGATTTGAGCACCTTAAGGCTAATTAGAGGTAGATGAATGGTCTTAGGGTTCCTTTTAGTGGATGAGATGACCGAACTCCTGCTGGAGGAATGCCTTCCTGAGACAATGCGAGAGATGATGCAAGTGTCATTGATCTATTGGTTTAATGTGCATGATAGGTTGAACCTATTGAGAGGAACTAGTGGTTACTCCTTAGTATATGAGCTTTGGCTGATGTGACAATGGATGTCTGGGAGTTTACTAGGAGGAGGCGAAGTAATCAAATAAACCATGCGTTGAGCGAGTTCTGCACCTTATCCTGGAAACCCAGCATAGTTAGCCATTTGTATAAGTATAATGATTTAAGTTTAGGGCGAAGGAGTTACCCCGAGTACCTCTTCTGCTTTATCAATCTCAAGATAAGTAATCGTGAACTGCCCACCTGCTAAGTAACAGTTTGACTAGATAACCACCGAGCCTAAGTAATCTAAGAGACCGTGACCCTTGAAATACAACCTCGGTCACCACCTTCACCATTAGTTCCTTTCTAATCGTGCTGCCAACCTACAAGACTTTGCAGATCCTGGCCTCTCCAACACTCTACTAATACTCCGGAGCATGGCATTCCATGAAGTTATTCTTGTCTATTTATGAGTCAACAAGTAAGAGTGTTGTTTCTCTTGTAGCCTCCCTTGTTCCTGACTGGTAAATCCGAAAGGATTTTTATGACAAAAAAAAAAGATACCAAACTTATGAATTCATGCACTTTTTTGGAAATGGAATTTAGTACAAAATTGCTCATTCCATACAGGGTGTATAATGCATTGCTTCCTCTAATTCCATATGAAAGGGATACTCGGCCAACAGACCTCTTCAGCAATACAATTTACATTATAAATACTAGAATTGTACCCGGCCCTACGGCCGGGTGATTTTAATATAATTAAATATATTTTTAGGAAGATAATACAGATGTACTTTAAAAATCTCATCGAATCATCGTGTCGTATACGATCGGAGATTTTGCATGATTTTGGAGGTCCGAGTTTATATCATAATTCAATGCATATATAATCAGGTTGACTTGTATGTTCACATTATTTTGGATATTTAAATTTATGATATTTTCGTAGCATCTTCTCAAAAATAAATTTTTATATGCGTTGTGGAATCAAATGTTGATCAATGAAAATTTGACCTAGTGGCTAACTTCACAAACAATTACTTAATTCTTACTCAATACTTAACTGTGTAATAAATATTGGATATAGGCTAAGGCGACCATAGCCATATGTTGAAATTTCTCATGGTTATTCTTAATGATTCAATTCTCTAATATGGACGACTCATCTTGTTGATGGACGTTGGTTAAAACAATTACAATCATGGTTTATGAAATCTCGGTATGAGTCTTATGTAAACATTTTTCCTAAAAAAATATTGAAACTACTATCTTATACAATAATCATTTCATTTTGTGTATCTATTGACATCAGCAGATCTAGGGGGCCACCTCTAGGGCACCGTCGAGCCCTTTCATGGATACTAAGCTAGTACAACTCTTTTAAATTTTCAATTTTAGGTATTTGTTTTAGTGATCGTCAAATTACGATCTAGTACTTTTCGACTCTTTTCAAATGTGGCACAGTGCTCTACATCATCCTGGGTCCGCCGCTGATTGACATTAACCAATACACTAAATAAATTATCTTATACAATCGTACGCTATAAATTTCAAGAGCATACAAATGTACAACAGCTTAAATAATAAATTTGGAATGTCAAAAAATAATCTAGATTTGAAATCCTTAGAAAAATTCAAGTATTTCTTATTATAAAAGGCATTAATTATCACAAACACTTCGGTGCTTTTTTTTTTTGGTAGCACACTTCGGTGCATTTAAAATATGCGAAAGTGTCATATTAAAACAAACATAAAGTTATGCTCTCCCATTTAAAGGCAAAAACTTCCGGGAAAATTGGAAAAATAAAAAATGTATCAGATCGGATGAGGATGACGCTGGATTCAAAAAAGATGAAGCGCCGTGAAAAGTTAAAATCGAACATAAAAAGAAAAGATAAAAAATAAATATAATTACCGTGAAATAAGGAGAAGCCTCCAAGGCTGACGTGGATGTGGTTCAATTCTCAAACCCCTTTAATAAATTTAAGATTAAGATTTAAGATAAGATGGCTACGGAGACTGACAAGTAAATAATAGCCATATAGTTACATGTAATGTTTGTCGACTAACAAAATAGTTGTGGGTACATAGATTCCTTACTTTTTTTGTGGAAACATTATCCCCATAACCCATCAATAAAGCATTACTCAAATATGTCTGTCAAAACATATCTTTCATAATCTTCACCTGTTTCTCCTCAGAATCACAACTCATAATTTTGTGTATGCTTTCTAATGTAACTAGTGACATAGTAACATACTACTGCCCATGAGAGAGTACTTGTTTTTGCAAGTAGAGCCCTACATTCTTTAATGTTTGAACTTGGCACTTGTTGATCGTTATTGTATATGGCAATGCAATGGGATACTCACTTCGCAGTAGTGTGAAATTCAAACTCTCGTAGTGGATTGATAGCGTTAGGAGTGAAGAAAATTTATTCTCCACATGTGTTCTACTTAAAATTTTGAGCTCAATAAACCACTTACCGAATTTCTTTACTAGCATCTGAGTTCCATTACAATAGCCGTACTCTGGTCCATATTTCCCAAAGTAGGATAACTGAACACCCTGACTTTAATTTCGTCTCATGTTCCGCAAAATCTCAAAACCTACAAAGAGTTTATGAATTCAACTCTATAGTCCCCTCCAAAACATAATGATTCTTAGTGTCAATCTCTATTGAATCACAGCTAAAGTAAGAAACCTCTTCACCCAAAATAGGCCTAGTACATAACTATTGATGGCCACACTAGTCATTGTGAGGTGCTAAAATAGCTCGCTCGACCAAATATGTACCATAATTGTAGCTAGTCATTAACTCGCCATATATTTCATGAACAGTGTATGAAATAGCTCGATACAAAAGATGCAATCTTGTGCATGGGGAAAATGTTACATCCCGACCAATGCAGTTTCATTCAATTCCAATTTCGGGACAACTCTACAAAGCCAGGTATCACCCTCACCTTCACTTCCTTGATGTTGACGCAGGTTACAGGGCATCCTGGGCATGGCAGGGGATCTTGACAGGGCGTGGCCTCCGCAAATGTGGCTTGCGCTGGCAGGTAGGGTCCGGACAGGATATACGGGTCATAGAAGACGTATGGCTGCCAACCACACCCCCCCGGTCCTCCCCAATCCTACTCCCTGGGGTGGTCAATATTCCATCGAAGGTGAATGATTTAATCTGCAGTGAGACTCGGGTTTGGAAGCAGGACCTTCTTGCTGCGTGCTTCACTCCTGATTCTGTTCATACTATTTTACGAATTCCCTTGTCTATTCATTTGACCCCTGATCGCCTCATCTGGCACTATTCTACCTCAGGGGAGTACACTGTTATAACTGGCTACCATTTGCTCACTAATGAAATGAATGCTCACAGTCCTCCTGCTGAGTTACCCTTTGATGGCAGGTTTTGGAAGCTCTTGTGGAATCTTCCGATTCCACCAAAGTTGAAGTTTTTCTTCTGGAGATTGGTTCATCGGTTCCTTCCGATTCAAACAGTTCTCCACCAAACGACACTAGTTGAGAGTAGCCTTTGTCCTGTTTGCTCGAATGGGGTGGAGACTTTTGACCATTGTTTCTTTCATTGTCGGGCCGCTCGGCCTTTGTGGTCCCTTGCTGGTTTTGCGGAGATCCGCGACCAATTGGAGGCACTTTCGCCAGAGGAGGTTTGGCAATCTCTCTTATTTTCCTTACGGCTGTCTAAATTGCAGATTTCGGACATTGTTTTCCTTTGTTGGCGGGTTTGGAAAGGTCGTTGCTGGGCGGTCCATGGGGGTATTCAATACCTGCCTCCTGTGCTCCTCCGGCGATTCCGGCTTCAGGTAGATGAGTGGCGCGCAACATCTCATCCACCAGCAAGCAATCCAGGTACCTCTACTTCCTCTGCTGCAGGATCCTCGACTCTTCTCGGTCAGGGCCTAGCTGGGGTGCTCGTCTCCCCTCTGCAAGCTCCAACCGATGCGTGCCTTGTCCGTTTTGATGGAGCTATCAAACAGACTCGTGGTGGAAGTGTTAGTTTTGTAGGTTTCAACTATTCTGGGGAACTTTTTTTGTATTCGGTAAGTTCTACATTGGTATTTATGACCCTTTCATTATGGAGCTTTTAGCACTTCGCGATGCAATGCACTGGTGTCTAACCAGGGGTTTTTTGTCTGTCAAATTCTTGGGCGACTCGCAACTGGTTATTCGGCGAGTGGTGTCTGGTGTTCGAGGCAATGCGCTGGGAGGAGCTATTTTGGAGGACGTCTACCGCTTGGTGCAATCTTTCCATTTCTGTTCTTGTTCCTACGCTCTGTGTAGCTTCAACAGGGCCGCCCACTTTGTGGCAAAACAAGCCCTTTCATCGGAAGCTCGACTACTGGTCGACTTTCACACGACGTTACTTTCTGTACTCTGACTATTTGACTTTGTGGTTTGTTTCTGACTATGTTTAATAAAAATTCCAATTTCGGGGACGGAATTTTTCCAACGGGGGAGAAATGTTATATCTCATCATTTTCTTAAGATAAACTGACCATTATGTCCTTGGTAAAATTGGTAAAATTTCACTGTAATTTCGATGAGGACTCAAAATGTGAACACTCGGTTCAAACGGTATTGAATTTGATATAAAATGAGGAGCTAACATGTTAATTGAGTGTTGGATGAAGAGCCAATAAAAGATACTAGCACCGGGCCCGCCCCGTTGGGCGGGTAAATAACGCATAATCGTATAATTTGGTAAATATTGAAATATAAATCCAATTGACAATAGTTCATTTGTTTTTGTAACTTTTGTAATAAAATGTTATTCGTATAAAATTTTAGGCCAAAAATATGTGTTTATCAATACCTACTAAAGTTTTACTAAAAATTGTTGAATGGAAGTGTTTATGGGAGAAGCTGAATTAGACAATGCATGCGGATAGATCCGGTTAATGTTTATTATGAAGATGAATTAAAAGAATTGATTTATAAATTATAAATAATAATAAGCAATAACATCCTTAATGTGTATAAAAAATGTTATATGAGATGAAAGTAAAAAAAATTAATAGGAAATAAATACTTAGGCCATCAATCCAAGAGTCTGATTTATTTTTAGTCCACAGAAGAATAGGCGAATATTGAGCCGCCTAATTGAATGACCGGTAAGTGGAACCAAGTTCGAAGCCTATTTTCGTCCTTCACCAACAATCGATCGACTTCCTTGTGGTTTCTAATCCTATCTCATATTCTTAACAGTTCTGTTTCATCTTCCTCGTATTCTCCAACGATTCCTTTTAATCATTTCTCTTCATCCTCACCAATATGAGAATCCCTAGCACCGGGCCCGACCTGTTGGCTGGAGAGTTTGATTATTATCAATGTTGTCAAACCGGATTAAGTCATCAAACCGATATAGAAGGGGGTTTGAGGTTTAATGGTCGGATCGGAGTTCAACCAGATTAAGCCGGTTTTGACAGGTTATACAGGGAGTTAATATTATATGAAATCTCAACCCAAAATTTGGGCTGTCATTAACCTTCACAAAAAAAAAAGTTGTTGTAGAAAATAAATAAAAAATGTAAAAAAAAAAAATAAAAACTCAAAGAAAATGAGATCTAGTGCTTCCTCCACTTCCAGACCCTCTCTCCATTCTTCTTCACGCGCTGAATGTCCCAATTTGACAATCTCCTTCTCTCAACCTAAAGAAACAAACAGCCAAATCCAATCCCTTTTCTCTTCTGTTCCGCCTTCCTCAACCCAATCTAATCCTTTTTTCTCTCTCGACAATGTAAAACAAAATATGAACGAAATGAAACTACCATTTTATGATGAAAAACCTGTTTAACTGATAATTTTTAGACTTTTGAAAATAAAACCTGAAAACAAAAACCCTGAAAATTTGGTGGTTTGATTACCACATTTTTAAATGTAATCAATATTTAAAAAATTTGTACCATATTTGGCATAAAAAAACATATCGAAACCTAAGCCCTATAGACAATTTTAGTAATACAAAATGGTTGAACCACGATATCAACACAAAACACTTATCATTGACTTTTTCGGTACATACTCTGGTAATATTTTGCAATTGCATCAATTTAAATTAGCAACAATTCTCAAATTAGGTGAAACCAAATTTATGTGGGAGATTAAACCTACTTTTTAGTAAAAATATTACATAAATTTTACATATTTATTAAATATTTAATCCTTAATTTTTTCGATAATTAAATATTAATTACCACTTTTGCATGTGACCTTTAGATAGTTACATAATTTTAAATGAATTGATTATCATAATTAGAGGATTCATCTCATTGACTCATTTCTCCATATTCCATCCTAATCTCTCTACCCTATCCAATATATAAATAAAATTAATCTAATCTCCTCTCTTTATATATTCTCCATCACAATTTTAGTATTTTCAAAATACATCAAAGTCGTGATTTGGCGTAAAATAATCCACAACTGTGGATACCTCCGAGAATCTAATCTAACCGTGTAGGATAAAACTCAACCCGAAGGACTTTCTGTCGGTATGGATAAAATTAAGGTGTAAATTGTTGTTTTAGAGAAAAATAGAAGGGTGCAAATTTAGATGTAAAATACAATTATAAAATGACAAAAAAATGAAAACCAATATAAATAAATAAAAATTTTATCTCTTCCTCTTTATTTTTAACAATGAAACCTACCCCTCTCTTCTCTGGGAAACGAAACATGCTTCTCATCTTTCCTCTAATTCATCAGAAATAGTGTCCTTCCATTTCTCAATCTCCCTATCCATATCAATCTCAACCAACAAATCCCAAATTCCCCTATTGCTGGTCCAATTTAAATTCCTTCTCTCCATGGCGATTCCGGCACTTTCGCCTTCCCGTCATCTCTCCTCTTCCGCCTCCTCATCCTCGCCATCGTTGACTCCGACTTCGTATCCTCTGCCTAAATGTCATGGACCGATGAAGCAGCCAAATAATTACGGCCCTTCCTCGCTCTCTCCTCTTCAACTCCTACTCGATTGCGACGACCAGTGCCTCAAAACTCCGACTCTGCCGCCGTATTCGTTAGCCACCGCCGGTGAGGAAAGGTAGAGATGTCGGCTGCGCGTTCGTTTTGTGCAGAGCTGACCAGGTCGCCGATGACAATGGGGGTGGAGGGTCGCTTTCGGCAGTGAGGGTAAGGGGGACGATTTCGACGGAGGAAGAAAGTTAATCCTTTCATTAAGCCCAAATGGGTCGGCGGAGTTTGGCGTGAGGCGACGTAAACCCACTGCAATTCTTGGCGGCAGCCGGCGAGGACAACTTGGGTAGCTGTTCCGTTGGGCGAGAGATAACTACTGTGTTGCCGGCATTGCCTGGTTCTGCTCTAAGGGGGGCTAACAACGCCACTGGTGTTAGAAGGCCAGTTTAAAAAAAAAAAATAGATAAAGCTTAATTACAAACCTGGATTTGAAACAAAGCCCGCAGGCGGCATGGAATTATGTATGCCTTTGCCAAAACGGTACACTGCCATTTAAAAGGAAGTTGTGAATTTACAATGAGGCCCTTCCGTGAATGAAGGTGGAGCCTGGAAATTCAAAATGGGAGCTTTCTAACTAGGGCTGTCAATTTGGTTTGGTTAACCAAACCATTAAGTATGAAAAACCAAAAACCAAAAACCAAAACCAAAACCATTAAGGTCCTTATTGGTTTTTGGCAACCAAAAACCAATAAGGGCTTTAATGGTTTTGGTTTTGGTTTGGATCACCAAAAAACAAACATGTACTCATATACTCATATTTATTCCTATTTCCCTCCTTTTTATTGAATAAACTTCATAATAATGGTAAATGGCCATTACAAATTATTGGTTGGCATGCGTGTCAAAAGAAACAAAAAAAAAATATTTGTTGATAAATAATTTTACTCTTATTGGTTTCTATGGTTTCTATTGGTTTTTCGGTTTTAACCAAACCAAAACCATTAAGTTGCTTATTGGTTTAAAACCAAAAAACTGAAACCATTAGCTTTCCAATTGGTTTGGTTTCGGTTAAAACCAAAAAACCAAAACCAAATGGACAGCCCTATTTCTAACCCATGAATCCGTATCTATTATTGTATAGATAGGTCGAGCGGGCATTGGTTATGAACGGTCAAATATTGGAGTAAAAAAATGGGCCAAGAGACACGAGTAGAGAAGAGAGAAGAGGATAGGGCCGAGAGTTGAGTGCATGACCAAGTGTGGCGATCCACTGTGGCCTGGATGGAAAAAATGGGCTTAATGGAAGGAAGGGCACGAGATGGAAAAAAAAAGTTAAAAAGGGGAAACAGATCGGGGCCCAAGGCAAGGGTCGGATGAAGGAGGAAGATGAATTATTCTTCCCCTAGGGAAGTCGAACGGGGAAGAAGAGAGCAGCGGCAGAACGGAAACTAGAATTCACTAAGAAATTGGGTGGAAACGGAAACATGAAATTTAGGGTTTTCAACTAGCTAGGATTAATTAATGTTAATTGAGAAGTTGATGGAATTTGTTTTTCCCCAACAAAAGGGACGTGAGAAAGAGAAGAAAAAATAGAGGCAACAGGTGGCTTGAGCAGGGAGATGACGATCGTCGGGAGGAAAGGAACACGGGGTTCAAGAATCTGCCAACGGCAATCGTGGAGAGAGCCAACACACTGATCACGCCTTCAACCGGGAGGGAGACGGTGCAAGGAGGCTGCTAGCCTACCCTCCAAAACAACCAGGTGCGGAGGACATTCGTCGATGGCCTCCGATTTGTGGTCCAAGCCATGGAGATGGGATTAACAGTAGTTGCAGAGATCTAACGATGACAACCATGGGTGAGCTGTTGTCCGATGAAGAGGAAGAGGAACTAGGAGCCGAGCTTGGTAGTGAAATGAGGAAGGAGGGAGAAAGGAAAGGCATAAGTAGAAGGAGAGGAAGACGGTCTTCAATAAATTCGGGGCATGGTTTTATAAATTTGATGAATAGTGAAGTGAAATCGGGTCTTTTGGTGTACTACGAAAGTTTTGGAACTATGATAAAGTTTAGGCATCGAAAAGTAATTTACCATTCTATGGTTTAGTTCATAAATAACAGTAGTTTGGATATTGGATTGAAATAAGTCGCTTGGACTAAAATGACAAACTCAGAAAGCGAAAGTAGTCTGTTGGGAAGAATTATATGATTCAAAAAGTTTAGGGCCGAAATGGTAAACCTCATGATTTATGGGTGCCAAACTATAATTTGTCATTTGGGGGCAAAAAGATAATTTTCTAGAATTTCATGGGGAATCCAAGGGAAGGTTAAATGAATGGATTTGGGATTGGAATAAACCAAATTAGACATTTTTGGCTGATAGGTGTATTAAGTTTGGTCTAAATACTTAATGGGAGGAAGCACAAAAGGAGGAAAAGCATAATGGGTTTGAACGTGCAATTTTAGACATTAATGAGGATCAATCGAAGGTGAAGAGATGTTATGTTAGCCGATCAAGTTTGATAAATAAAGTGAGTGTTTAAAGGGGTAAATTTTACGTCTTACATGCTTAAGAAATGTTTTTACGAGAAGTTGTATGTTTGCCTATATTTATGCATGATTATGTGTTCTTTATTCGTTTCATAGTTGAAGGATATGTTTATAAGGCTTGGTCATTTAATTAAAGCTTTACATTTTCGTTTGACGGTTAGTAGTACTTCATCATTAAATAAGTTAAATTGACAAGAGAAAGTATAAGGTAAATATTGTTAACCTCGTTTAGCTAGCCACTATCTAGATGGATCCCGACTGGATGGTGATACGTTCTGCGATAGTGGTTCAGGAGTGGAGCTGAATGATGATGAGTTATGCAATCTTTATTGCCTAGGTTTAGGTGTGCTCCCATATGGTGATATATTCTGCGGTAGACACAACATAGTTTGACACTGGATGGTGATACGTTCAGCGGTGGTCAAACCCACATGAGGCTACCCATTGTGAGGGTAGCCTCGTTTAATTGAGTAAGGCTAGCAGTGGCGCCAGCTAAGTCGAGGTAGGGGCACCGCAGTAGGATAAAGGATGAAATGAAATGTTTTTAAGAGTTAAAGTTTAAAGGGTTGCAGTATAACAAATCCAACAAATTTTGAGGTGAACACTTAGGGTAATAAACTTAAGCGTTTTGAGTTGAAGTATGGTGTAGACTGACTCCAATCCACTCACCAGGTCGTAGAGGAGGACCTTGAGAGCAACCAGTTATAGAGTGAGCAGCTATAGAGCATCCGGCTAAAAGGAGGACAGTACGTGCGTCGCTGAAGGTGCCAGAGATCGGATCCAAGCAGGCAGCATTGTAGACTTTTAGATGTTTGCTTTACGACTATGAGTAGTGACTGGAGATTAGAGATTAAGAGTTTGATATTAAGCTTTGTGGTTTAAGGTTTTACCATGTGTTATAGATTGATTTTAAAATATGTTGACTTCTTATGTCTACTATTTTTATTAGGATGTTTCCACTGAAGTTTAAGTTTAAGTATTATTAATTTTCAAAGGCATTTTGGTAAAAGAAGTACCTGGTCAGGTAAGTAATTTAGGATAGATTACACACTTTTATACCCCTTGACTAGTGTCGTTTGACTTGGTTTGTACCTCCTTGGAGATATTTTCACTAGGTATGGTCTTGTTTTGGCATGTTTCATACTTTAGCAGGTAAAATTAGCACCAGGATCTAAAGTCAGATGAAAAGGATCGAAAACGAGGAAAAATGGAAAAAAGTGCAAGGATCACGGTCTTTTAGAAATATAAAGGAGAGTGAGTTGAATTTGAAAAGTGGAGTTCTAGAGACAGATTTGAGATTGTTCTTCAAGGTTAGAGAGATAGAGCCATGAGGAAAGGAGAATTGGAGGTGGTTTGAACCTACCCAAGCCAATTGGAAGGAAGATTTCATCTCCAAGCATCCACCCAATTAGCTAGGAATAGGGCTGTTAATGAACCAAGCCGCTCATGAACGGCTCGGTGTGCGACTCGAGAAAAACTCGTTCGACACTCGATTCGTTTTAATCGAGCCGGCTCGCGAACAAACTCGTTAACTAAACGAGCCGAACTCGAGCCATACCATGTTCAGCTCGAAAGCTCGCGAACAAGCTCATTTAATATTTTGGCATAAAAAAAGATTAGAATTCATAGATTTTATGTATTGAAATTGGGATAAATATTGTGTTTTACTTTTCTAAACTTTGTTACAGGTTTGAATGTAATTTTTTGCGCAGTTTTAGGTCAATCTTGAGCTATCATGAACATTTTATGAGCTGAACTCGAATTTGGGCTCGTTAAGCTTATTTGACGAGCCGAGCTCGAGCTTTCATTTTCATAAACGAGCCGAGCTCGAGCTTGCATATTAAAGCTCGTGACGAACACGAGCCGAGCTCGAGCCTGGAAATATATTAACGAGCCGAGCCCGAACTATGGCAAAGCTCGACTCGACTCGGCTCATTAACAGCCCTAGCTAGGAATAAGAAGATTCAGCTTCCATGGGGGTTTCCTTTATTCTTGCTGCTTTTCTTCTTTTAGATATGGAGTAGTTCTCTTATTCACTTGTATGTTAAGAACCCTAGTCTAGGATATGTTAGATTGTAGTTTGTAAAATCTTGTGTTGTTGGGTATTGTGCTTTATATATTGAGGTATTTTCATTCAAAATGAGTGTTCTTGATCAAATCCCTCAATTTTGGGCAATTGATTGAAAAAGGAGAAAATCCCCTTTGAGCAATTCGGATCACTTCTCAATCAACGTAGAATGCCATGAATAGTTATGATTGGTCTCTTTTCCGTTATGGGTTAATTCTCAAGGGAGTGGAATCGATTACCTTATTCGTCTTTTGCGGTGATCGATTAAGCAGGCTAAGATGCACTTGAATTTGCAACCTTGACGAGATCCTCACTGAGAGACCACCAGAAGCTCTACCTTCACAAACAGTGGCTAACCCCAGAGATACAAGAGTGGAGGTGCATGCTATTTCACTATGAAATGGGAAGGTAACTCAAGATGTTGCAACGAAGGAGATAATGCAAGAAGGGGAAAAATCCCCTCCAACGATTAATGAACAAGATCGTATAGAGGGAAAGGATGGCAAGGTTAAAAAGGCAATGCGATGCCACCTCTCATGGCTCAAGGCACTTGTTTCTCAAAGGCCTTGTCAAGTTGGCTCGCTTTGATGGCCATGCACTTCATGTGCATGGACACCATCTGAAGTTGTACCTCAAGAGAAATGTGGATCCGCTCTTGGAGGCCCCTGTTATTCAACCATTCTGAGCAACCACCATCTATGTCCAACTCAATATGTAAAAGAAGCGGTAGTTGGGAGGCAACACAACCATTGGTTTGTTTTTCTTATTCCTTTTTCTTTTGTTTTTGTGATTTTTGGGTCGCCTTTGTGGGTTATTGTGTTTTTATGTCGGAGATCGTCCCACCCTACCTCGTTATGTTCCATTCAGTCTGACTGGCACTCGTTCCATCTTGGAAACATTGTCCCCTTTATCCCTTGCTTTGCTCCATTAAGAGTAATGTCGATCTTAAGTGTGTGTGTGTGTGTGGGGGGGGGGGGGTTTGCATTGTGTTTGAGGTATGATGAATGGTGTCTTTTGTGCTTGTCTTGGACCCTAGTCCAGTCTCCAAATTCAAAATCTTGAAGGACTTATTTGCCACTGGGACAACCTGTTATGATGATTAAGATATGCAATAGAATTGTGTATGGGTTCGGTTTTCAACTGTTTGCAAACTAAGAATTGATTACTCACTCTTTACAGTTGTCTTTGTTTGATTGTGAACAGAGAGGCAACTCTTCCTTTAACATGACTTTGTTGCATTCAAATGTCATATGTGTGGGAAAGTAACTAAAATAAAAATGCTTTGACCTCTTTCTTCTTTCTTTCTCCTTCTGACCTAGTCGGGGAAACTCATTTGGTGGCATGGTTGTGTCGGAGCCGGCAAACTGGGCTCAACTATTTGGAGCGGAGGATGGAAACTAACTCCGCTATGTTGCTCCAAATTTTGTAGATGGTGCATTATTTATTCCTCGTGTGGTACGTGATGAGGGAGCGGTCCATTGGTGGAATGCTCTTGTAGGTTAGTTTCTCTCTTAAGCGCCTTTGATTGCTACAATTCGTCGCTGGGCTCAGCAATTCTGGGGTCGATATGGTAGGGTTTATGTCTCATTTTTTGGTACGGAGGTGTTCCTATTCCAGTTTGAGAGTGTGGAAATGAGTAATTTAGTGTTTGAAAGGGGGCATTTGCACATCTAAAACATACCTCTACTCATTCGCAAATGGGTACCGGGTATTCAGTCAATCAAGATGAATCGCACTAAGTTGTCGACCTTGGTTCGTATTAGGGAGTTGCCGCTAGAGTATATGACGGTGGAAGGTTTGAGTAGGGTGTCTAGTTTATTGGGTTCGCTGCTATGGATGGATCAAGCGACTAATATGGGTGCTCAAATGGGTTCTGCTAAGTTGTGTAGTGAGATGTCGGTCGATTCACTTTTTCCTTCGGAGCTTCGGATTCAGCCTGATGGTGAGGAGAGAATAACTTTGTTTTTCACTACCTACATGCTCTTATTCGATGTGAGCAGTGTGCTGAGTTAGGGAACCAGATGGGTGAAGGTATTGAGTGTGGAAAGCCTTCAAATGATTATGTGCGTGTAGTATAGAAGCTTGTATCAAATGAAGAGGTGAATGATAAAGGGAAGGACATACTGGTGGACTCGTCACCTGTATTGTTGTCCTCATTGACTGCCTCGGGTACCTCTATTCTAATGATCCAGTAATGGATTTGAAGGTGAATGCTGCTGCATCTAGCTCAACCACACCATAGTCGAATCCTTTGATAGATGCTGGTGGTTTTCAATTAGTGGAGAGGAAGGGAAAACATACTATTCATATGCCACAAGGAAGTACAGTCAGAGTTCGTATCTCAGCTATTCAGTCTGAGTTCCACTTAACACAAAGGGTATTTGTCTTGTGGTTCCCGCTTCTCCAAGGAAAGGTGGGAGGAATAGTAAAAGCGGTAAAATGGAGTTTTTATGCTAGAATCTCGAGGGATTCAATACCGCTAAGGTAACTTAAGGTTAAGCGTTAGGGTCTGAACAAATATGCTTACTCTAAGATATCAGTGCAGGCAAGAGAAGCTGAGGCTCAACTGGAAATTCTTCAGAGCAAATTTTTATTTGATCCTTCTGAGGTAAATTCTCTGGCAGTTTTAGATCAAGAGAAATTGTGTAGAGATCTGTGAAGTGTTGATGAGTTTTTACAGGAAAAAGTTGAGGGTTCAATGGATAACACAAGGGGAGGCCAACATTGGTTTCTTCGACAGTATGGTTAAACATTGGAATCACAGGCAGACAATTCAAAAGCTAGTGTCTGATATTGGGGAGGTTGTAATTGATATTAAAGAGATGAGCAAGTTGGAAGTAGATTTCTATAAAGGGCTCTTAGTGATTGTTGATCCTACGGTTCAACAACATCCAGTGTAATTCTTGGAAGATCTACTGTGTAATAAACTGACTTCTGATGATGCTTATATTCTAACTACACCAGTCACTCGTGAAGAGATTAAGAAGGTATTTTCGAATATAGGAAGGGATAAAGCTCCTGGACCTGACGATTATATTGATGAGTTCTTCAAATTTGACTGGGATATAGTTGGAGTGGATGTGGAGAATACAGTTCTTGATTTCCTTGCAACTGGTGTCATGCCTCGTAAGGTAAACTCTACAGTCCTCTCCCTTATCCTTAAAATCCCTATTGTAGAAAAGATGATGGACTTTCGTCCAATATCTTATTGCAATTTGATTTATATGGGTATTTCAAATTTGTTGTCTCATAGACTATCTTTGGGTTTGCCAAAGTTAATAAGTATTGGCAATATACTTTTGTCAAGGGTCGGTTAATCTGTGACAACATCCTTATGGTAACTGAACTAATAAAAGATTATCATAGGAGTAGAATCTCCCCAGATATGCTCTTCAGATAGATCTAATGAAAGCGTTTGATTCGATAGATTGAAAGTTTTAATATAAGCTTATGAGTGCTATGGGTATGCCTTTGAGCTTTGTGAAGTTGGTGG